>CM076576.1:227375565-228629372 GCA_034641835.2 Pinus albicaulis
ATTTCTCTTTCCTCTATATAAGGAAGCTATTGAGCTCATATTTCTCTGTAATATTCCCAATTAGCGATAGCTAATTGGAAATATTAATTTTGATCAATTTAGCCTTCTATAGTTAAAATATAAATAAAAGTGAGTAAGAGGGGGATATAACTCACTTAGAATAAAGTACACTCCTTAAAGTCACCTAGTGAAATCAACGTTGTGACCAAGGTGGGCCAAGGGGGCCAAGTGACCACGTGAAGAGGGACCCACTTGGACAGCGTGAGCATGGCCAGCGCAGTTGAGTTGGCAACGTGGGCCAAATGGAGGCAACGTAGGAGATGGTGGGGCCTAGGGTTGAGAGAGGCCCATCGTTATAAAAAGGAGGAGAGCCTCCTCATTTCCTCATTCGAGTTTATGCATATTGAGCTGGTCACTTCGACTAGAGCACACTCGCTGTTTAGCTTGTCTGTAGCACTGTTTAGTGCATCAGGGGTCTCCGTTCGGAGATCCCACCCTCAGCCCCAGGAGACTTCGAGTGCTTGCTCGGGTTAGGTAGTCTCATCGGTATTTTGCAGGAGGATCGGTGTTGGCATTCGTGGGAGGAGCAGAGCCATAGAGACTGCACAGTCTTAAGAGGGAGGACGCAGTCCAACTTGAGAGAGCTCCGAAGTGGCACTATTTTGGAGGATTTTGGCCGGAGGATTGAGCAAGGGACCAGCCCTTGCCTATTGGAGGCTTTTTGCAGAGTGGGAGGCCATATTTTGGAGGATTTCATTCAGCATCAACGTGGCCCTTGGGAGGATAGCGTAGATCCTCAAGGGAGGTATTTTCGGGGGTCGTCCATTTCGGAAACGCTCTCTAAGCTTTTCTGGGTATTGTGAGTAGAGGCAGATTCCAGAGTTTCAACTCTTTCTGAGTAGGGGAGCAGCCCCAAATACTCATCTTGTTCCAGCAGTAGCAGCAGCACGGCAGTTTTCCAGTAGCTTGGACGCAGAGCAGAAAGCAGCCATTCCATTGATATTCTGAGAGTATCCCTACACTTGCCTGGTGAAAGTCGAGGTACCATCACTCTGATCACCTCTTGTACTCATTTATATTACTCAATATAATAAAATGGCTTAGTATTCTCTCTATTTCATGTGTATCTGCTTCATGTTCAGTTTATAGCATTTTGTATCTTGTTGTATGCTTTGTATTACTGGCTATTTCCCTTTCGAGATATTACAGTGGTATCAGAGCTCATAGACCTGGCTCAGCCTGTGGGGCGAGTTGTCTATGACACCGGGAGAGAAGTATATTTGCTACAGAGGTAGAAAGTACCGTGACAGAGAGCGTAGGTTGCAAATCACCTACGGAGAGGGGGACTGCGTTCCAGTGGTGGACGTAGAACAGGAGGAACCAATGGCAGATGACAGTGATGCAAAACAGTTTGGGGAAATGCTCCTCAAGTCAGTACAGGATCTGGCAAGGCAGATTGAGATGATGGGTCAGAGATTCACTGCTGTTGAGGCTAGACAGCATGAAACCCCAAGGGGTTTCCAGGTTGGTGAGGGGTCAGGGACATCCCACCATTTGCAGGAGTGTGATGCCACTCCGCACATGGCATCACATGCCCCCACACATTCCACTATGCCCACTTTTTTGAGTGCAGACACTGGGGCAGGAGCACAGCAGGAGCCAGAGCCTGGCCACATGGGTGATTATTTTGCTGAGTATCAGGCATATGGGCAGGAGTTCAGGGATGCCCTTTCATTCAGAGATTTTGTTCAGCTCCAGCAGGACAGCAAACCCCGCGACCATCACAGAGGGCATCAGCATTATCACAAGGGAGACACTCAGCGTACAGTGAGCAGGTTCCATTTGCCCACGTTTGATGGTTCATCAAATAGTTCGGCAAAGGCTTGGGTGGAGAAGCTGGACATATACTTCCAGCTCAACCAGATGGCAAAGACAGAGGCCATCAAGGTGGCAACACTGCATCTGGATGGCGAGGCTCAGGATTGGTGGTTCCATGGGATGGTTACACTCGAGCATTCGACAGTGACTACATATGTCGAGTTCACCCGGAGATTGATAGAGAGATTTGATTGGAGGGATCCAGAAGAGCTCTTTGTTGAGCTGACGAGGCTCAAGCAGACCGAGAGCCCAGATACTTATATCTCAAATTTCCTGAGGCTTTCAGTGATGGTGCCAGAACTATCCGCGGCACGGATGATTTATATGTTCATTGAGGGGTTAGCAGAGCCGCTTCGGGGATTGGTCAGATCTACTAGACCAACCACACTCCATGACGCAGTTGGCAGGACCCGGGATTTGCAGGATGCCTTACCTAGGACCAGGACGCCTTACCCCCAGAGACAGGCTTTCCAGCCTAAGGGGAAGGATGTGAGGATTCCGCCTCCAAAGGGGAATCCGAGTAGGGGACAGTTGGATGATGATGCCAGGAGGGAGTTGAAGAAGAAAAGGCTGTGTTTCACATGTCAGGAGTCGTGGGCACCGGGACACAGATGTGCTGCTGGCAAAGCACACTTTATTGAGGTCTTCTCCAAGAGCAGCGGAGAAGAGGATGAGTATGATGACGAGGAGGCAGGGGGCAACCATGCAGCACAGGACCATTTGCCACCTCCACCACTAGGAGCAGGAGGTGCAGCCTTTGCACCCACAGGGGGGACCCTTGCAGCATTGCAGGGAGTACCCAAGTATATGACGCTGTGTGTCCGAGGGACAGTGCGGGGGCAGCGAGTATCAGTACTGGTGGACAGTGGGGCAACCCACAACTTCATCGATGCACAGATGGTAGAGCGCAGAGGCATACAGACAGAGAGCTTCGATGAATTTTCAGTGTTGGTCCCAGGAGATCAGACGATGCAGTGTGCCAGATATGTTCCAGAGCTGGCAGTGACGATGGGCACCTACACAGTGACTGACCACTTTTTCGTGGTTAACATATCGGATACCAATGTGGTATTGGGTGTACAGTGGCTGATCACTCTAGAGAATGTCACCACAGATTGGGAGGCCTTGGAGATGGAGTGGGATGATAAGAAGACTGGGAAGCATGAGAAGATACAGGAAATGCACACTTACCTATCCCAGACTGTTTCAGCTCACCGGATGGAGGCATACTTCTGGAAGGGAGACATAGAGTGGGCAGTAGAGCTGCGTGCATCAGAGGCAGGGACTACCGGGCAGACGGTTCACCCAGAGATTCAAACCATCCTTGACAGGTATGCCACCGTGTTTGGGGAGATACCACCAGGTCAGCCGCCGAATCAGGGATTTGAGCATACCATTGAGCTAGAGCAGGGCATTCAAGTCGTCATTACCGCACACTATAGGCACCCCAAGGCCTATCGGGACGAGATTGAGTGGGCTATCCATGAGTTGTTAGCCCTTGGACACATATGGCCCAGCACCAGTCCTTTTGCTTCTTCGGTAGTGTTGGTGAAGAAGAAGGACGACACATTGAGGATGTGCATAGATTACAGGGCCCTGAACAAGAAAACCATGAAGAACAGGTACCCTATACCACGGATTGACGAGCTGATGGATGAGTTGAGAGGGGCACAGTTCTTCTCAAAGATTGATTTAAGATCCGGGTACCACCAGATTCGCGTAAGGGAACAGGATATTCCCAAGACCACTTTCAGGTGCCATTATGGCCATTTTGAGTTCTTGGTGATGCCCTTCGGGCTAACCAACGCACCGAGCACCTTCCAGTTGTGCATGAACCACATCTTCCGCAGTCACCTGAGGAAGTTTGTGCTGGTCTTCTTCGATGATATATTGATATATAGCAGGTCATGGGAGGAGCATCTCCAGCACATTGAGGCAGTGTTGTGTATTTTGGAGGAGCAGCAGTTTTATGCTAAGCTCTCCAAGTGTGAGTTTGGGTTGACGGAGATGCTATACCAGGGACACATTATAGGGGTGGACGGAGTGAGGGTCCACGAGGAGAAGATCAGGGCCACTAGAGATTGGCCAGAGCCGAGAAACGTGATAGAACTTCGAGGGTTTGTAGACATCTGCACCTACTACAAGAAGTTCGTCAAGAGTTTCTCTCAGCTTGCTGCACCCCTGACAGATTTGTCGAAGAAGGGGGCATTCATTTGGACAGATACAGCGCAGCGGGCCTTTGACAGGCTCAAGGAGGTGATGAGCAACTGCCCAGTACTTGCATTGCCAGATTTCACGCAGCCATTTGTTCTGGAGTGTGATGCATCGGGAGAGGGGATCGGTGCAGTATTGATGGAGGGAGGTCACCCGATAGCTTTTGAGAGCCGGAAGCTCCTTCCACATGAGCGGTTATATGCCATATATGACAAGGAGATGTTGGCCATCATGCATGCCTTGGCCAAATTCCGGCAATACCTGGTAGGTAACAGGTTCAGGGTGAGGACTGACCACAATAGCCTCAGATTCTTCTTAGAGCAGAAGCAGCTACAGGAGAGGTAGTAGAAGTGGGTCAGCAAGATCCAGGACTACGACTTTGACATTGAGTATGTCAAAGGGAAGAACAATGTGGTGGCTGATGCACTTTCACGCAGACCAGCCGCATTGTCTCTGATGAGTTTGGATGCAGATTGGCGGGCTCGACTTTTGGTGGAGTACTCCAAGGACAGGTTTGCTTGTGAGGTTCTGGATGGACAGGTGACAGATGATAGATACAAGGTGATGGATGAGATCATCTACTACAGGGATAGGCTCTTCTTGACTGAGGGCTCTCAGCTCAAGAAGAAGATATTACAGGCTTCTCATGATTCACCATTGTCTGGCCACCAGGGGTTTACCAAAACCTACAGGGCCATCAGGGAGAGGTTCTCATGGAAGGGCCTCAAGGAGGACGTACTCCAGCATGTCAGGGAGTGCAAGGTTTGCTAGCGCAACAAGGGGGAGATGAACCATCCAGCAGGTTTGTTGCAGCCTCTTCCCATCCCAGAAAGGAAATGGGAGAGTATTTCGATGGACTTCATCACAGGGTTGCCCATGGTGTAAGGCAAGGACTGTATATTCGTCGTCGTTGATCGACTGACGAAGTATGCACATTTTTTTGCCATATCCGCACATTACACAGCAGCGCAGGTGGCAGAGCTATTCTTCTGGGATATCTTCAGGTTACATGGTCTTCCCAAGACCATTGTCAGTGACAGGGACAGCCGTTTCATGGGCGAGTTTTGGCAGGAGCTTTTCCGGCTGGTGGGGACAGAGTTGACACCGAGCACCAACTCCCACCCACAGACAGATGGGCAGACCGAGATAGTTAACAAGTGGCTGGAGGGCTACTTGCGTAACTATGTCAATGGGCAGCAGAGAGCATGGCTGAAGTGGCTGCCCTTAGGAGAGTACTACTACAACAACACATATCACATGTCTATTGGTATGTCTCTGTTCTATGCATTATATGGTTATCATGCTTTATCTTTTGTTGATATGATGTTTGGTGCCAGCAAGGCTCCGAGAGCCAAGGATTGGATCCAAGAGAGTCAGGACATCCTCCGAGCTCTCAAGGATAACATGGCTACAACAAAGAGCCAGCAGAAGCTGTATGCCGACAGGGGTCGAGTGGAGAGACAGTTTGAGGTAGGGGATTTGGTCTACCTACATTTGCATCCATACCGACAGTCAACGCTGAAGCAGAAGGGCGCTGAAAAGCTCAAGCCCCGCTTTTATGGACCTTACAGGATGATACGCAGGGTTGAACAAGTTGCTTGTGAGTTGGAGCTGCCCCAAGGCAGCAAGATTCATAACATCTTTCACGTATCATGCCTGAAGAAGGCTTTGGGACAGCAGGTGACAGTGACAGAGGAGCTTCCGCCGATGGATGATGAGGGGCGTTTGGTGCTACAGCTGGAGGCCATTATTGATATCAGAGAGAGACAGCTGTGGAGCAGGACAGTCCGGAAGTTCTTGGTGAGGTGGAAGAATTTGCCGGATGAGGATGCCACTTGGGAAAGTGAGAAGATCTTGCAGCATCCATCACTACAGTTGCTTGGGGTCAAGCAACATTTTGTTGGGGTAGACTGTAATATTCCCAATTAGCGATAGCTAATTGGAAATATTAATTTTGATCAATTTTGTCTTCTATAGTTAAAATATAAATAAAAGTGAGTAAGAGGGGGATATAACTCACTTAGAATAAAGTACACTCCCTAAAGTCACCTAGTAAAATCAACGTTGTGACTAAGGTGGGCCAAGGGGGCCAAGTGACCACGTGAAGAGGGACCCACTTGGACTGCGTGAGCATGGCCAGCACAGTTGAGTTGGGAACGTGGGCCAAATGGAGGTAACGTAGGAGATGGTGGGGCCTAGGGTTGAGAGAGGCCCATCGTTATAAAAAGGAGGAGAGCCTCCTCATTTCCTCATTCAAGTTTATGCATATTGAGCTGGTCACTTCGACTTAGAGCACGCTGGCTGTTTAGCTTGTCTGCAGCACTGTTTAGTGCATCGGGTGTCTTCGTTCGGAGATCCCACCCTCAGCGCCGGGAGACTTCGAGTGCTTGCTCGGGTAAGGTAGTCTCATCAGTATTTTGTAGGAGGATCGGTGTTGGCATTCGTGGGAGGAGCAGAGCCATAGAGACTGCGCAGTCTTGAGAGGGAGGACGCAGTCCAACTTGAGGGAGCTCCAGAGTGGCACTATTTTGGAGGATTTTGGCCGGAGGATTGAGCAAGGGACTAGCCCTTGCCTATTGGAGACTTTTTGCAGAGTGGGAGGCCATATTTTGGAGGATTTCATTCAGCATCAGCGTGGCCCTTGGGAGGATAGCGTAGATCCTCAAGGGAGGTATTTTCGGGGGTCGTCCATTTCATAAACGCTCTCTGGGCTTTTCTAGGTATTGTGAGTAGAGGCATATTCCAGAGTTTCAGCTCTTTCTGAGTAGGGGAGCAGCTCCAAATACTCATCTTGTTCCAGCAGTAGCAGCAGCACGGCAATTTTCTAGTAGCTTGGACGCAGAGCAGAGAGCAGCCATTCCATTGATATTCTGAGAGTATCCCTACACTTGCCTGGTGCAAGTCAAGGTGTCATCACTCTGATCATCTCTTGTACTCATTTCTATTTCTCAGTATAATAAAATGGCTCAGTATTCTCTCTATTTCATGTGTATCTGCTTCATGTTCAGTTTATAGCATTTTGTATCTTGTTGTATGCTTTGTATTACTAGTTATTTCCCTTTCAGGATATTACATTCTCACCTTTGGATAATCTTTGGATGATGTAATTTTGTAACGCTTTTGTTGAGCCTTTCTCTACTGGAATTAATTCTCATAGTAGAAAGACTTTCGGGTTTCAGTTCATGGTGTTCTTCTATCTGCTGATATGTGGTACGTGCCAGAATTTTATTTGTTTATGCTCTATATTGTGCCAAAAAATTATAAATGTTATTTCATTTGTCGGTGATAAGAACATTCTATTGGTACAAGTTATCTTAGGTGATCTGATTCACCATATGATCTAAAAATTATTTTCAAGATTAAATAGAGATCTACATGTACACTATGCTAGGTTTTTGTAACATCAGAGGTTTTCTAGTCTCGAAACTTTGGGGAGAGGCTAAAACATAGGAATTCTCCATAACCCAAAAACTGTTTCTGGAAATTCCACCTAGAAGTGTCTCAATTAGATTATTAGCCTATTTTTAAATATTTCCCAAGTCTAAACTTAGGAAAATGGGTTAATTAATCAGAATTAATTGAGATAAGGTATGAATCATCTAGACACTCACACGGATCGACTTCGATATTATTTAGCCCTTGATCAAGTTTTAATCTTGGCCATTGTAGGTCCAACAGAAGATTATAAGAAGAGGTCGATGGGTAGATGGAGAAACACCAGTGCAGACACTCAGTGATCAAGGCAGATAGATTTTCTAGTAGCAAGAGTTGTTCAGCAGGAGGATTCAAGCCAAAGATCGAGTACCAGGTAGCAGAGTGAGGTAGTATTCTGGTTGAGGTTTCCAATGTTGGAAGAGTCAAATTGAGGGAGTTCAAGTTATTACTAGAAGGACTGTGCAAGCCGCAGCAACACATCATTTCAATCTAACTGGAGGAGAAATCGATTTAGTAGGTAGTGGTCAAGATTTTGATCAGGTGGACTAGTGAATCAATTCTAGAGCCAGAAAGAAGCAGAGTTGTAGATTTCAGGTGTTTCCTGAGGCAGCAACAGCAAGGCTTGCGCAAGCACTGTGCAAAGGTTGATGCATAAGGAAGTGTCAATTGTTGAGGGGCCAGTTTCAGGAGCTGAAACCAGTTTTGGGGTGAGGAAAAATCTTCACAATAATTTTTCCAGTGATCCTCTCAGATTGGATTGTCAGTTTGGCATCCAAATTATTGTACTCAGATTTGTTACTGAAGAATAATAATAAAACCCTCATTTACTGCACTAGTTTTCCCACATTGGGTTTTTTCTGGGACAATTTTCCAAAAATTACAGTGTTAAAATTATTTTGTGTGCTAGAATTTCTTAGTTTCCAACATTTTATTTTCCGCAGAATTTTTATGGTGAAAATTGCAGTTGTGATTTTATTCATTGTTTGTCATAGCAAATAAATTGCATAATTAAATTTACAGTTAGGAGAATAATTTCCAGTTGTTGCAACAGATGAAATTTTCACACACTAGACCTTGGGATCCAGGATGTGGGGGGGGGTTGACCTTGTTTGAGTTCTGGGATTTCATTTTGATGAATTGTTTTGCAAGTGGGTTTTGGCCAATAGTTTTTTTCGAAGTTATTCATCCATATTATCTACTCTAAAATCTCTGAAAAAATCCTCAATCTCTTTCTCTCGTGCTATAACGAAATTTACATGCTAATGATGGCAAAATTTATTTTGTAAATATTGTAAATAATTGTGCATAATTTTTCTAACCCTTATATTTAAATTTTAAATTTTGCATAGTACTTGGGGTTTAGGGGTTTTAAGATTTTTTTGTATATATTGGGGTTTTGTGAATTTTTCTTCATTTGTACAGGTGATTTTCTCAAGCCATCAAAGGAGATCGAATTCTTTTGTGAAGAATCTAGGCTAAAGGCTAGGGTTTCAGGGGTTTCTCACCCCAAGCGAAGTCGTCCAACCTTTGTAAAATTTGATCAAATGAATAAGGGTTGATCCAAACCCTAGAGGCCTTGATCTAGCCTCCTAAGGCCCTAGAGCCTCAATACACATGCACGGAGGGCCACAGGCCCTAAGAGGTACTTTTTTGAGGTTTCAAGATGGATTTTTGTGTATTTGCTAATTCCTTTGGTGTTTGCAGGGATCTGATTTCTTTTTTAGGCCTCTAAGGCCTAAATGGTGCCTCTATCTCTTAAGTCACAGCCCTATTCCTCCTCTTTTGGTGAGTTTCAGGCCCCCAAGGCCCTTTTCCCTTGTGTCATGGCCCTTTCCAGCCTTGCCGTTAGCTACAGAGGGCTCCCACCCTCTGTTGCAGGCCTCCTAAGGCCTCATTTCCTTGTGTCGCGGGCCTATAGGCCTTCCCTCTCCTCTCAAAAGCCCCTCTTCCTCTTTTCTTTGGTGTGTCGCAGGCCCTAGTGGCCTTTCTCTGCCCTACCGTTGGCCTTTAAGGCCTCTCTCCCTCTGATACGTGGCCTTATTCCCCTCCTAGCCTCATTGCCGCCCCTCTCCTAGACTCTTAGCCTTATCATTGGCATCTTCTAACAATAGTCTATCCCTCTAGTCCTCATCAGTCATATCTTGGGTTTGACACTTTGTTTGCAGTGTTCCCAGAGGTTTTAGAGCTAATAGTTGTGGTTGGAGATGAACAAGTTCATTGGAAAAATCTTAGCAGTCAATCTAGTCATCTACAAGGCCATAGGGCCTAGTGGTTTGCCTCCTTACCCTCTCTCCTCATCACTGTTTTGCATTGCAGCATTAAGATACATTATTGCAGTAGCATTAAACACATAACAGTAACATTAAAAGTAGTTTACAGTAATCTCTTCTCATTGGCAAAGCATTTGCATTGTTAGGTTTACATATTGCTTAACATCTCTTATGATTTTTTGAGGACTGCTATAATAATTAGAGGTCTGATATAAGCACTGTAAGGTATGATCATAAACATAACAGTGGTATAAAAAGGCAATTTGTAATCATCTCATTTCATTGGGCATTCAATATTTGCATCTTTGGCAATTGTCTTGTTTTCGATTGGGTTGCTTCTCTTACTGTTGTGTTCATTGGCTTCTAGACTTCTTTGATTCCTCTTGCATCTCATTGCCAGCTCTTGCATCCATTTATTTCACTCTTGCATACATAAGCATCTTACTGTTACTAATCTCATCTAATTGGTAAGATATGCTTGCTCTCATTAAGTCAGTACTATAAAGAAGAAGATAAATGTTTTAGGAGATAATTGGCATACTTAGAATGAATTGGACTCTGATCTAATTTACTCTGTTTTTCATCTGGAATGTGACAATATGCCACACTTCCGAATATCCTGAAATGACTCACTTCCGGCTTCTTTCCTGTGAAGACACTCTCAGGCGTTCTCTTGCCCAGTGCTCTATGAGGAGTCGTATTCCGGATATACACTATTGTGTTGCATGCTTCTGCCCATAAGAACTTAGGCAGATCTTGATCATACAACATTGTTTTTGCTGCCCCAACAATAGTTATGTTCTTTTGTTCTGCAACTTCATTTTGCTTTGGATTATATGGAGTCGTTCATTCTCTTTTGATGCCCTCCTTTGCGCAGAATTTTGTGAAGCCCTTGTCAGTATATTCTCCACCATTATTTGAGCGCAACACTTTTATCTTCTTCCCTGTCAGGTTTTCAACCAGAGTTTTAAATTCTCCAAACCGATCAAAGACCTCATCCTTGGTCTTTAAGAAGTAGATCTAAGTTTTCCTAGAGTGGTCATCAATAAAGGTGACAAAGTATTCGCCACCACTAAGAGCTCTAGTAGACATTGAACCGCAGAAATCTGACTGTATTAGCCCCAATACACTTTTTGCCCTATTGTTGCTTCTGGAATATGCTGCTTTAGCGTACTTCCCTAGTACGCAACCTCTGCATACGTCATCGTTCTTGGTACTCAAGACTAGAATTCCTATAACAGTTTCTCTGAATATCCTCAGAGCTCCATGGTGTAAATGCCCCATCCATCTGTGCCATAGCTCATTCAAGTCCTTTTTGCCATTTAGATCGTTGCCTACTAGTGCCATTGGAGACTCGAGCTGCAACCTATATATTTTGTTGCTTCGAGTTCCAATCTGAGCCTTTTTCTTCTATCTTGGATGTTTGACGTATACTTTCCTTCCAATGAAGTACACATCATATCCCTTGTCCTGCAACTGGGATGCTGAAAGTAAGTTCATTCCCAACCCTAGCATATGCAGTACATCCGTGGCTCGGAGGGTATCTCCTGCTTCTGTTTGAAATGCTACGGTCCCTCTCCCTACTGGGGTACACTTTGTTTTGTTTCCCATAGTAATCTGGAAGTTCATTCGTTCTTCTTGATAACTTGAGAAATATTCTCGTACTCCATTCATATGAGTTGAAGCCCTGCTATCAATATATTGATCATCTGCTACTGCAAAATTCAACAAACAAGCAAATTCTTCTTCCAATCTGGAAGATAACTCAGAAAGGTCGTGATCTTCCATCTTCTTCATGCTATTTCTTTTCTCTGGAAAACTCTACAGAAAAACTGCATAATCCCTTTGGGGTTCGAATTGCTGCTAGTGCAGTACCACGGATTCCCTTCAACACAAATTCTTCTGCACACTTACCCAATCAAGCTCTAATACCATGTGAAAATTTCTAAATCGAAATCCTACTGCATTGTCTGATATTATTTCTTCTACTTATTATTCCAGCAACAAGTTATTTACAGAAATCGCTTCAGTAAATATCAAAATTAATTCTATTGCAGCCTTCACAAATAAAATATTGAGCAAAAGTATAAAGAAATACTAGCAGGAGAGTGACACAATTATTTTTGGACAATTTTCCCTAGAAAAACCCAATGCAGGAAAATTGGTACAGCAGATGAGAGTTTCTTTATTATTCTTCAGCAAAAGTTTCTTGTACAAAATAGAAATCAGCAGTAATGAAGAGAAATCTTTGTGATAACACTGGAGAAAATTTTCTCGCATATTTCTGATGAGAATCTGATCTCTGAGAGGCCCTATTGGCCCTCCTGCGTGAGGATTGCACAAAACTGTGTCACCGCTCTGCGTTGTCCCTCTGTTGCTTCTGTGTTGTCCCTTCTCTACACTGTGTCACCTGCCCTTGCACTCCTGCCTGATGCTTATACCCTCTTTGTCCTCTCCACCTGCAACTCTCCCTCTGAATCAATTTCTCTTGCCGAACTTCAGCCACTGATAAAATCGATTTGCTTGGGCAACTAAGTATCTGCACTGGTGTGTTTTTCCAAATAACCCTCAAGCCTTTTTTATAGTGTTCTCGTTGAGACTTCAACGATAAAGATTAGATCTCCAATCAACGGCTAAGATTACGTTTTGACTTGATCCGCTTTCTCTAGAACATGCGCACCTGTATTCTATTAATTCACTTTAATTATTTTATTTTCCTAAGTTTAGGCTTAGAGTCACTTTAAAATAATTAATTTTCTCAATAAAATACAATCCGGGTGGAAATTCCCCAAAAGATTTCTGGGTTATCTGGAATACGTGTGTCTAAGCCTCTCCACAAATTTTGTGACTTAGAGCACATCCGATGCTACCCAAAATCAACATTGGGCAAGTACAAAGTATGACCAAGAGGAGCTGAGAGAGCGCGCTACATCAGCCAGATGGTCAGAGTATCTTGTTGAGGGGTTTGGTTGTCGATGGACCAACACCAAGCCCCAGTTTTGTATTCTTGTATTAGTGGATATTTGAGGGACATTATTCCTGGTATGGGAGCCCTAGACTGTTATATTATATGTTGATTAATATAACGAAGTTGGGTTTTAAATTGTTAAAAGTTGTCCATATTTTGTGCACTAGTAGATTTACTGTTGTTTATATTCCGCGATGAAAAGTAGTATCGTTGTGATTCTTGGTTTGGTAGCGTCATAGATTTAAGATTTTATCCCAGACACCAAGATCGTGGAAAAACGTGTTGAGAATCATGGGCCTCCACCATAGCAAAGAGTACTTCATGGATCCCCAACGCCACTCATTGATTGCTCGTGTTCCACCTTTTGGATGAGGATGATGCACTTGGTTCACCATGCCCAGTCGGCTCCACACTTGCACCATACACTTGGCAAATGTTCCAGGGTCTAGAGGATGTCTCTCGCTGCATAGGGAGGGCTTATGTCATCATCCTATCCCTTACATATGGTCTACAGGCATTTTCGATCCACTTGGAGACCCATGAGGAAGTCCTTGTGCCCCCACACCCACTTGGGAGCACCACAGGTTCTTACTTGGAAAACGAGGGGCCAACCCCTTGTCCACTATGTTTGAGGTCCATTCTCTCATTATGGCACACTTAGGACTTCATCAGGCCTCCTCAAAGGCCCAAGGACTCACTCTATTGATCATTCGACCCTCTTGAGAGGCTTCTTATGATGTTATTGAGCTACTTGGTGAGCTTGTCACCAAAAGTATTGTTATTATGCACATTATTTTATTTTAGGGGCATTATTAGTCCAAATTAGGCCATTCGAATCCCTAAGTGATTGTATAAATAGAAGTGAGGTGAATCATTTTGATCATCATCACTTGGATTGGGTTATTAGCTCTTGTGAGATTTTCACTATCCCTTTTGGAGGACAAGTTTGGATGATATGGATGAATTTTGATGTTTGGATTTCTCTCCATTGTCTTGGAGCTTCATTATTGGCATAATATGATGATTGGATATAATCTTTTGTACATGAAAGATTTATTTTCATGCTTATTTTTGGTATTTACTTTTGTCACATGAATGTTGTTGGGATTTTCACAATACAAGTCTGAAATTTATTGTTTTTCTATACGAATTGGTGGAAATTCTTATCTTTTATAGTGTTGCATCATGTCATGAACCATGTATGAATGAGTGAATGTTTCTAGAGATGATTTATGTTAAATATATCTCCACAAGTCATCAATTATTGCAAATTGAAGTATGAATACCTTGAAGCAACTGCTCTCATGCCCTAATGCC
The DNA here is from genome assembly GCA_034641835.2 of Pinus albicaulis. NCBI lineage: Eukaryota > Viridiplantae > Streptophyta > Pinopsida > Pinales > Pinaceae > Pinus > Pinus albicaulis. The sequence goes on from CM076576.1 coordinate 227,389,648, forward strand.
ATGCAAAGTTGCTTGAAGGCCTCCTTGATTGGGTGAACTCTTTCTAAACCATAAATTCTTCTTGACTCCATCTCTCCCAAAGGAAAAGGCATTAATTCTCCATTAGTGATCACTTTTAACGCTTATCTCTCTCACCTTCCCCTCTTTTTCTCGGCCTACACTCCATAGGTCACCTAGGGCATCTATTTTCTCACGATTTAGTCATCAAAAGAATTCAATCTCTTGCCCACTACTGCGCTAGTGTGTCCTCTAGAAGCCCTCCAAATTTCACGAAACTCCGACAGTGGGATCTCTAGATATTGCAAGCCCTAGCCCAAGGATCGTCTCTTGCCCTAGGTTTCCCTTAGCTAGTGACCTCATTTGGATCATTGCAATTTATTCCAAGAATATTTTTCCATTGATCCTCTTCTCTTTCACAATTAGGTCAAGCCCCTCCTTGAGTGATCAATTCCACCTCCTTGACCTAATTTTGGGTCCACTTGGTCTTGTGTGGTCCCTCAACCTAACAACTCCAATTCCACAAAGATCATACAAAGACCAATTCTCCACAAGAGTTTCTAGGCCTAGGAATCATCTTTACAAGATATATTCCCAAATCCTAGCCTCAAGAATCCTTTTAGCCCTTCCTAGAGAGCCTATCACCTTGCTTCCTGAGCAAGAAATCCATACAATTGGGTCTCTCTTGTGAATAGGTTTTTAGGAATCACTCTTTATCCTCCTATTGACCTATTTATCTAGTGATTCCCCTTTATACCAAGTCTCCTCCCATTGTTGAAAGTCCGTAAAGAGCAGGGTGCCTTAGCTGAGGTGACAATGGGCTATCACTCCATTGTTGCCCTTAACCTAGTAGTTTCCCTTTAGGATCCCCCCCTATAACCCCTACTAGTTTGAGCAGTAACATGGACCATACTTAACTATTAAGGGAATAATAATACTTCAAACTAGGATCACCTTCAACTATCTATCTAGACCAAGTCCCATCAAAGTGTCCCCTACCTTTGTAGATGTGGCTAGGTAATCAATCCTATTAGGTGCTTCCAACCCCTAAGGGGAGGTGGCATTTCCAAGGTTAACCCTTCATTTCGTAGGTGTTAGCAACAATAAGTGGCAATGAAGGGGAATGACTCTATGGCTAAGTACCATGGCAAGGGGACCAGTTAATGGAGGTCCACATCCTAAGTGTGTAGATGTAATGGAAGGAGCAATCGTGCATGAATTACTCATTTCCTCAACTTGCTTTTTCCACCCCTCTTGTGCATGTTTTCTTTTTTATAATGTTTTTATATGGTGCATAGCTCAAGGATCAAAGATTGCTCCTTATGATATAGCATTCATTTTACCCCTTAAGATGAGTCAGTTTCTCATTCATCAGGTTGGGACATGCAAGGATTCCTTATAATGTGATGGAGCATCAAATGCACAGGAACTCAGTGACGGCTAATGAGGGAGGGAAAGCTCATGCTAGGTTTTTTTCCCATGCACTAATTATGTCTCGGCCATCTTTTGCATTTTTAAGCTTTCTTTTTCTTTTTGTTGTGGCCATCTTATGCATTTTCATTCTTATAGTTGCATCAACCTCCAAGGAAAAGTTTTTCGTCCCTACTCAAGGACGTGGATGACAAATGTATGACTGCCAAATCCCAATGAACCAATGACAGTTAACCCAAAGGATAGATGTGGTATCAAATGGGATGATGAAAGATGTCAAGCATGGAATGGCAATGGACATGCTACTTCAATCCAAGTCTCCCAAGTAGTGTGATTTCTATAACCCTAAGGCATTAGAGGAGGCCCCACTAGACTAGGACTAAAGACTAACCCCCCTGGCAAGGTGAGAGAACAAGTGCATATTCCATCATGTGTGAGGGTATGGAACTCAAGCACTAAGCCCTCTATGTACCTTGATGTTAGTGGCATTGATTTTTGAACTCCAATTTCATGACCCTAGTAAAAATGTACCCATCACTCAAACAAAATCTTGACTTGACATCTTTAGCTTTTTCTATCTTATTTTAATGCTTAAAGGGTGATAATAATGACGAAGATTCCAAAATAGGCAATGATTTTGATGATATGTAGGTATTTGTTGTAGCATGATTTTTTTTGGAATTCTAGAGGCCATCTAGAGCCTATTTGTTGATGTATTTTTGGTTCAAAGATGAATTGCACTTGGTGTTATTTTGGTTATATGAACCCTTACATGCTATATAAATGAAAACTTTAGCTTCTTTGTGTGTAAATGGTTTGGATCCATATGGATGCACATGAATATATATGTTTTCTTTAAATTTTGAATATTTTATGTATTTTTGGTTAACCGATTTTTTGGTCTGGTTTTTTTACCGATTGTGATCCAGTTTGGGGTGTCTACCAATTCAGTCAACAGTTCAATTCTAATAACATTCCTTGTGGTAGAAGTTGGGGCTTAAAGAGTGGGGATTTAGGCCAACGTGACAATGGGCCTCCATCATGTGTGTGCCAACCAAGGTTACTTGGAAGCGGGAGCGGGAGCGGGAGCGAAGCGCAGAGCGCCATTTTTAAAAGTTTCCAGGTCCGGAGCGTTTTCGGGAGCGTTTTTATATATATATATATATATATATATATATATATATATTTTAATATTTTTTATATTTTTTATATTTTGATGCATATATGTCAACAAAAACATGTAGAATGATGAATTAGACATAAAAAACATAAAAACATAGATTGAATCATATAACATCAATCATCTAGAAGTTATAATCTTGATCAACCACGCCCACGAGTTGGAAGCAGAGAACATATTGACTCTTGAGTCTCGCAAATCATCAATCTGAAGGTTTCAAGCTTTCAAAATTCAATATATAACATTTATCATCATTGATTTCAAATTTCAATATCTAACATTTATCATCATTGATTCATTGATTTCAAAATTCAATATACATTTATCATCATTGATATATATATTATAATATTTATCATCATTGATTCATTGATTTCAAAATTCAATATACATTTATCATCATTGATATATAACATTTATCATCATTGATTCATTGATTTCAAAATTCAATATATAACATTTATCATCATTGATATTATATAACATTTATCATCATTGATTCATTGATCATCATATAACTTTCATGAAGCATCATATTCATAATTCATAATGACTTGTAAACTTATAAATGCCAACTTCAAAGTTTCACCTTTCAAATTCAAACTTCAAACTTAAATTGTCATTAAAAATTTAAATATATGAAATCAGTAGCAAGTCAAGTTTCAACTGTTCAACTGTCAACAACAAATAGAAAATAGTAAACAACAAATATATTTTATCTGGCTGGCCCCTTGCCACGCCCACGAGAAATGTCTAATTTCTGTGAGCCACGAGGAACTGTTGGTCTTCTAGTACTCTCAGGAGTACCATGACCACGACCAGAAGGTGGAGGCTGGATCTGCAAAGGAACAATAGTGTGATGTCGAGGAGTGGCACTGGCACTGGCACCCGCACTGCTACCAGTAGATGGTGGGACTGGCCCTGTGTGTGGCGGTGCTGCTGATGCTTCATCATCATCCCTATAAAGTTCTGCTTCCAATTCTTCTAGATGTAACGTGCCGTCCTCCAAATTATCATCCTCTGGGTTGTTGACCCAGACTCTGTATGATTGATCCTCATTTGCCCGATCACAGTAATGGCTGAGCAACCTCAAGTTATAATGCACATAAACCAAGCTTTCAGCTCGGTTTTCATTCAGCCTGTTTCTTCTCACATTGTGTATAAAGTTGTAGGTGCTCCAACACCTCTCTGCAAAAGAAGTGTTCACAACTTGTGAGAGAACTTTTTTAGCCAACTTTGGCAAAAGTCCCATGCTGCCATATGCTTCCCACCATGTGAGAGCATGGAATCTGTCCCTGTCTTCCATTGCATGGAATGAACCAAAGTTAGCAGTGCAACTGAAGTATTTGCCTAATTCAAGGCGCAATCTAGCACACTCTTCCCTGTCAGGTACCAATTTGTCCAATGCCTTCATGTACCCTTCTTGTACCTCTGGATCTGTGTGAGGGTTCACCCTAACCCCACCTCCAGGTGCAGGTTGGCCCAACCAAGATGGAGAGTAATATTTTGGCGTAAGGATATATGCCAAAGCATGTAGTGGAACATTGAGTTTATTCCATCGTGCACACACACAGTCATGAATCATAGCATACAAAATGGGATCATTATCCTTAACAATATCTTTTATTTGCCCCAACATCCTATCCATCTGCTCATAAACCTCTCCAATCACTGGTTTATCAATATCTGCAAAGCGAATCATGTTATAAATGGGCTTGGTAAAACTCACAATTTCCCTCATACGTGCCCAAAACTGAGGGTCAAGGGCGGTCTCCTCCACATGTTCAAAACTTTGCCTGTCAACTACTGTTGCCGCCCTGTCCTTTAATAGCTACCAGTGTGGGCTTGATACCATTGCAACCAATGACTCTCTTACCTTCAAAAGGCGCCTGAAGGTGAGGTAATAACTAGCAAATCTAGTTTTTCCTATTTTCAACAACTCCAATTTGGAGTGAGTACGGAAAAGCCCATGGGTATTGCTATGATTTGTAATAAATTTGATCATTTTCTTACCTCTCTTGTACAAATCACTAAGCCATTTGAACTGAGGTTGTTTGTTTTTTATGATATCATGCATCAAAAGGTTCATTGTGTGAACCAAACACCCAGACCAAAAAATGTTGGGGTATTTATCCTCAACAATTGCTCCTGTTGCCTTACAGTTAGCAGCATTATCAGTGATGACCTGTATCACATTGTATGGCCCGGTCTTTTCAATTATATCAAGTAATGGTTCTGCAATGTTAATGTCGGTTTTGAATTTATCTGAATAATCATAAGCTGCCAGGAACACTGCACCACTAACCGACACAGCCAAAACATTTATCAATGGTTTTCCTTTCACATTGGTCCATCCATCAGAGACAATGGACAACCCATGCTCATTCCACGAACCTATCATTCTAGCCAAAGAATGATTTATTTTAGCTCTTTCATGATCAAGACCCACGGTTCTGGCCTTGTCATACCCAGGGCTTTTGTATCCTTTGGGGGCATCATTAATGGCAGAAACCATTTCATGCCAATAAGGTGAGCGAAGAACATTGAATGGCACCCCACATGCATATAGAAACCGGTAAACTTTTGAATCCACATCATTCCTACACCCTTCGTCTAGGAAATCGTGTAGAAAATTATGTTTCCCACCCCGGTTTTCAGTTTTCACCTTATTACTCCAAAATAATTAAATGCCCTTTCCCATATCCATACATTTAATAAACTGGAAAATAAATTTTGCTGAAAACACAAATTCTGGAAATTTTTTCAGAATGCTGAAAATGCAGAAATAAAATAACAGCGGTAACAAACAGTCATTCAACACATCATAACTCAGTATTTTTGGTCAAGGTGACCCTGGAAAAACCCCCTACAACTCTTGGGGAAAACCAGTTCGAAAGCTCCTCCTTATTTCTGGAAAAATGCTTTTTCTGATGATAGAAATATTCAGCAAAATAAATAATCAGCAAACAGACTTTTACAACTTATCTCTTTTTCCGTGCTTAACCACCGCCTCGGAAAACGCACAAACAGCAAAACAGGAACAGCAATAAATGTTGTACGGATTTCTCGATTTTCGTGCCAAATAACAGCCTTAAATGCTGTTGTACGGCTACCTAGAAAAGCGTGCAAGCTGTCCAAAAATCTGTTGTACGATTTCTGCCTTGAAATGCGTGCCAAAGGTACAGCCACTTGCTGTACGGCCTCCCTCAAATCTGCTCCTCGAAATCTGTGCAAATCTGCAGTGCAAATCTGCTGTACGGCCTGCTGTATGGCCCTGTTGTACGGCCCTCCTTCCTCAAAAATCGTGCCGGAAATCTGCCTTGCTGTGTGCTAAATCTGCTGAACTGTCTTGCTGAAAATGTCTTGCTGAAATGCTGCCTTGGAATGCATGCCAAGCTGGTGCCTCCTTCTCCTCACTGCCCAGAAATCTCCCTTGCTCTCTTGCTCTCCTTCTCCCAATCTGCTCATGAAAGAATGAATGACCTTTTCCTCATTTTTCTCCTTTAACCTAACCCTAAGTGACTTTTGGGGAATCCCTAAATCCAATGGCTGAAATAGATTGAGATCTAGGGCTGAGATTAAATGCTCATTTAAATCTCACTTTCTACTTTTTAATTCACCCCACTTTAATAAAGACCCACTTAGTCATTTATTTCCAAAGTCACTTTTCCTTTCTAATTTTACATTGACTTTATTAAAAGTCACTTTAAAATTAGACTTTATTAACTTTATCACTTAAAGTCACTTTTAAATTAGATTTGACTTTATAACTTTATAAAGTCACTTTAGTAACTTTATCACTTAAAGTCACTTTAAAATTAGATTTGACTTTATAAAAATTATAAAGTATCTTTAGGAGAAAATTAAATTCTTTTGGACACTTTTCCCTAGGCCAAAGATCAAAGCCTTAGGGAACCACCTGTCCTCCGGTACCAAATTTCAACACTCCCTCTTCCCGAGGAAGGTGTTCCTCACCACACCCATCTTGTCTCTGAAGTAGACATGCTTGCCCCGTGGTAAGGCTTTGGTAAGAATATCTGCAACCTGCTCATCGGTGGGAATATACTCAAGCTTCACAGCTCCTTTCTGAACATAGTCTCTGATGAAATGATATTTGATCCCGATATGCTTTGACCTGTCATGAAATACTGGATTCTCCGTGAGTTTAATGCAACTCTGATTATCACAGTAAATCACTGAAGGTCTCAACGGCTGACCAAATAAGGCAAACAACATCTTGCGAAGCCAGATGGCCTCACAACTAGCTAGTACAATTTGCCATATCACTTCCATTGAACTCAATGCCTCTTATTCTTTGCTTACATTGTTCATGACATAGCACGAACCTTAGAAACAACACCAGAAGTGCTCTTCTACTCCAGAATAGCACCCAATCGAGAATCGATTATCTTCTGCCAATCTCCTCCATCCCCCTGCTGTAGTCCAGACCATAATCCACTGTCCCCTGCAAGTATCGCAAAATGTGTTTTGCAGCCACCCAGTGAACCTTCCTAGGCTCACACATAAGCTGACTCATCGTGTTGACTGCAAAACAAATATCTGGTCTAGTGTTGACCAAATACATCAAGGAACCAATCAGCTGTCTGTACAATGTGGGATCCACCAACTCGGAATCCGAAGCATGAAGCTTCTTCCGGTTGGTGATCATCGGTGTCGACATGGGTCTACAATCCTCCATGTGGAATCTGCCAAGGATGTCCACAATATACTTCCCCTGTCCCAGGAAGAAATGCCCCTCCCCCTGCCACACCTCCAAACCCAAAAAGTAATGCATCAAGCCGATGTCCTTCATCTCAAACTCCGCCGCAAGATCTCTCTTGCAGTGCTCTATGAGTCTCTCTGCACCTGTAATGACTAAGTCATCCACATACGGCACCAGAATGAGAGGCTCCTCACCTATCACAATATAGTAAAGGTTCGGATCTGCCTCACTCTTTGTGAAACCCATCTTCTGCAAGTAAGTATCTATCCTGGAGTACCAAGCTCTGGGAGCTTGCTTCAGGCCATAAAGGGCCTTCTTCAATCTGCACACATGGGACTCCTTCCCATGCACCTCAAAGCCCTGTGGCTGCTCAATGTACACCTCCTCCTGTATGAAGCCATTGAGAAATGCGGTCTTCACATCCATTTGGTGGATCTTCCAACCCATTTCTATTGCTATCGATATAATGGAGTGGATCAAAGTATATCGATCCACGGGAGTGAAGGTCTCCTCATAATCAACTCCCTCTACCTGGGAGAACCCTCTAGCCACAAGCATCACTTTGAATTTCTCAATGCTGCCATCTACAGCATGCTTTACCTTGTAAAGCCATCTGGAAGTAACCACGGATTTGCCCTCGGCCTCGGCACCACCTCCCCGAACATCATTCTTCATGATAGAAGAATACTCCTCTGCATGGCCTCTCTCCAGGACCTGGCTGGCCTGTTTGCCTCCTCATAGCTAGAGGCTCGGAGTCAAGGATGCTTGTAAGCCATTGCCATGTGCTTCTACAAAACCTCTCGGGTGAGTGCTCTCTCGACCGAGCCTCTTAGGCTCGGCCAGTGTGGCTCTCCTCAAGGTGTCTGAAGCCACCTGTCCTTCCTCTTCCTGAGTGCACCTCTCCGCCAGGAGAATAAAACTCCCTCCTCCTCAACATCGGGAACACAGATACATTTGTAATCTGTTGTCCTCTGCACACTTTTTGAACACGTGAATCTTGAGAATCTGGTGTGTTGTCCATCGGTGGACTCCCCAGTGAAGCTGCTGCGCGGGCTGCTGCACGTGCTGCCCATAGCTCCACCCCTCTGACTCTGCGAGCCACTCCCCACTGACGGACCTGACATCGTCATAGATGTACCTCAGGATCCTCCTGATCCCTGCCCACTGGATCCCTGCGACTGACTCAACTGCTGCTGAGGGTCTGGCTGATCCAGATACTCTAACTCCCGTGACCTCCTAAAGGCCCTGTCCTCCTCGAACTTCACATCCCGTCTGACAACAACTTTCCTCTGCGCAGGAATGTAAATCCGAAAGGCCTTGGAGGTCTCACTGTAGCCCACAAAGATACCCTTCTCTGCGGTGGGCTCTAGTTTGGTCCTCTTCTCCTTGGGTATGTAGGAGTATGTAATGCATCCAAAGATACGAAGATGACCAATATCAGGCTTCTTCCCAGAAAAAGCCTCCTCAGGAGTCATGTGCCCCAAGGCACGATGCGGACTCCTGTTCTGCAAGTAAACAGCTGTGTTGCAGGCCTCTGCCCACAAAAACAATGGCAACCCCTGATCAGGTAACATGGCTTTGGCAGCCCCTCCGATGGATCTGTTCTTCCTCTCTGCAACCCCGTTCTGCTGGGGGTTGTAAGGAACAGTGAGCTCCCTCCTAATGACTGCCTCCGCACAATAGTCAACAAACTCTCCAAGGGTGTACTCTCCTCCATTGTCCGACCTCAGGGACTTGATCTTCCGACCTGTCTGTGTCTCCACAAGAGCTATGAACTCCTGAAACCGCTTGAAGACCTCACTCTTGGTCTTCAAGAAATAAATCCAGGTCCTCCTGGAGTGATCATCAATGAATAAAACATAGTACTCATATCCACTCGAGGAAACATGAGACATCCGACCGCTCACATCGGAATGAATCAAATCAAGTATCCCAGTCGCTCTGCTGTCACTGTTGGGAAAAGGGGATTTGGCAAACTTGCCCATCGCACATCCTCTGCAAGTATCAAAGTGATCAGTACTGAAATCTGGCACACCTGTAGTGATCTCCCGCAAAGTCCTCAAGGCTCCATGATATATATGCCCCATCCTGCGGTGCCAAATCTCCTGTTTGCTCGGAAGCTGCTAGCTCTGTGTTGTCGATGCTTCTTGCTCAACTGCAAGGGAGGTAGGAAATGCAAACTTGTACACCTTTGCATAGCGTACACCTATCACTCTAGCTGAATCAGCTGGAGTGCCCCTGGGATACATCAACACCTGTCCTCCCCTGAATAGTATCTCATATCCTCTGTCCTCCAAAGCTGAGACGGATATGAGGTTCTTCCTCATCCCTGGCACATAAAGAACATCCGACACCTTCAAGGGAGGTTTGGACTCCCTCTGAAATGTCAATGTTCCCACACCGACTGCTCTAACAACTCTGTCATCACCGAGTACTACCTCTACATCGGTGCCACTCTCTGAAAGCTCTGAGAAGTACTCACGGACTCCTGTCATGTGACGTGAAGCCCCACTGTCCACATACCAGATACCCGAAGATGCTCCGCTAATCGAGGGAAATGCATGCTCCCTCTGAACCTCTACGGCAGATAATCCTGCACTAGAAGACTCACACGCAATGAACCCAAACTCTCGGTCAAAGCGATCTGCAAAGTCCTCAACCTCTGCTGAAGCTGCCATGCTCTGGTTCTTCCCCTTCTTCTTCTTCTTCTCCGGACACACAGCTGCATAGTGTCCCATCTTCTGACAATTCCAACACTTCACTTTGGAATAGTCCTTCTGTGAGTTATCCTGTTTACCTTTACCTTTGCCTTTGCCCCCACCATTGCTTGTGGAAGCCTGCTTCTTCCCTTTGCCTTTCTTGCGTCCTGCCAATAGTGCTACATCCTCATCCTGCTCAACTGGCTTGGCTGCCCCAAGCTGACCTTTCCTGATCTCTGTCTGAATGCAATCATCCCAAAACCTCTCCCATGTGGGAAGGGTCTCACGTGCACAAACCCCATCGGCAAAGTTCATCCATGAACTGGGGAGGCCATTCACTGCAATCCGCACCAACTCAGTGGGAGGAATGGCCTCTCCAATCGCTGCCAACTCATCTCTCACATTAGTAATCTTTGTGAGATATCCAGCTGCACTATCAGTCTTAGCCATCTTAATGTTCTTCAGCTTTTCCTTCAGGACCATTTTCCGGTTCTCATTGGTACTCTGGTAGAGGTTGGTCAATGCTGACCACATCTCATATGCTGCCAACTGAACAGGATCAGTAGGCACATTAACAGGCTGCTGTGTGGTATGAACCATGATATCCCAGACTTCCGCCTCCTCAAAGATACTCTGCATTCTCTCCTTCCAAACACTGTAATTTGTATGCCCATCCAGCCTATCCTCCATCCTCAATCCCAAAGACATCCTGCTGTCCTAAAACTGAAAAATAACACTGCTGTAGTAAAGGTAAAAATCTGCTGTTTGTGAAAAATCAGCTTGCTGGAATTTTCTGAGTGAAAAATCAGCAGGCTGTAATTTTCTCCTTGCTGTCCCAAACTGCTCTTTCAGCACTCAAGCTCTGATACCATGTAGAAAATTCTGTTTCCCACCCCGGTTTTCAATTTTCACCTTATTACTCCAAAATAATTAAATGCCCTTTCCCATATCCATACATTTAATAAACTGGAAAATAAATTTTGCTGAAAACACAAATTCTGGAAATTTTTCAGAATGCCGAAAATGCAGAAATAAAATAACAGCAGTAACAAATAGTCATTCAACACATCATAACTCAGTAATTTTGGTCAAGGTGACCCTGGAAAAACCCCCTACAACTCTTGGGGAAAACCAGTTCGAAGGCTCCTTCTTATTTCTGGAAAAATGCTTTTTACAGTGATAGAAATATTCAGCAAAATAAATAATCAGCAAACAGACTTTTACAACTTATCTCTTTTTCGTGCTTAACCACCGCCTCGGAAAACGTGCAAACAGCAAAATAGGAACAACAATAAATGCTGTACAGATTTCTCGATTTTCGTGCCAAATAACAGCCTTAAATGCTGCTGTACGACTGCCTAGAAAAGCGTGCAAGCTGTCCAAAAATCTGCTGTACGATTTCTGCCTTGAAATGCGTGCCAAAGGTACAGCCACTTGCTGTACGGCCTCCCTCAAATCTGCTCCTCGAAATCTGTGCAAATCTGCAGTGCAAATCTGCTGTACGGCCTGCTGTACGGCCTAGCTGTACGGCCCTTCTTCCTCAAAAATCGTGCCAAAAATCTGCTTTGCTGTGTGCTAAAGCTGTTGAACTGTCTTGCTGAAATGCTGCCTTGGAATGTGTGCCAAGCTGCTGCCTCCTTCTCCTCACTGCCCAGAAATCTCCCTTGCTCTCTTTCTCTCCTTCTCCCAATCTGCTCATGAAAGAATGAATGACCTTTTCCTCCTTTCCCTCCTTTAACCTAACCCTAAGTGACTTTTGAGGAATCCCTAAATCCAATGGCTAAAATAGATTGAGATCTAGGGCTGAGATTAAATGCTCATTTAAATCTCACTTTCTATTTTTTAATTCACCCCACTTTAATAAAGACCCACTTAGTCATTTATTTCCAAAGTCACTTTTCCTTTCTAATTTTACATTGACTTTATTAAAGTCACTTTAAAATTAGACTTTAATAACTTTATCACTTAAAGTCACTTTTAAATTAGACTTTAGTAACTTTATCACTTAAAGTCACTTTTAAATTAGATTTGACTTTATAAAAATTATAAAGTCACTTTAGGAGAAAAATTAAATTCTTTTGGACACTTTTCCCTAGGCCAAAGATCAAAGCCTTAGGGAACCACCTGTCCTCCGGTACCAAATTTCAACAAATCGGATATGGTTCTACGCCTTAATCCAGTGCCACTGCTTCCGAAACCACTGGCATGGGTGGAAGTTGAATGTGTTGGGCCTGAATCAGCGATACCCTTAGATCTTTTAGATGATCTCTGTATGGAAACCCCCTCTTCCTTCCTATATATCTCTCTCTGTGGTGCTGGCACATAAGTACAAACTTTGATTCCAAAATTTTTAGTTCCATCTCCTGGCATTATCCCACAAAGGTGCCTTCTCAGACGGGTGTATGAACCATGGTATTGTTTATTGCAATGGGGGCAAATAAATTTAATGGTTCCACCACCTTTCCCTCCTTCTTGTTTCTGAACATATTTCCACAAAGGATATTGGTCTTGTTTAGTTGGGGATTCTAGGTTCTCAGGGTCTCCACTCCCCACTTCCTCCTCGGCATAATCCTCCTCTTCAGGATTTTCTTCAGATCCACCATAACCCTCCTCTTCATCCTCCTCTTCTCTGATTTGTCTCTTTCTTCTAGCACTCTCCAACACCATTATCACAAAGAAAGGAACCAACATGAGGAAAATTCCTAGCCATATAGCCATGATGGAAACAAGTTTCAAGTTTCTAGAATCTAGCCTGCAAAACAAATGGAAAAATGGCAAATGGGAATAGGAAATGCAACATAGGAAAAAAACAATTCATTTTAAAAGTTTTAAATCCAATAAATGCAACATTCAAGAAAAATTCAAGTTTTCATTTTCAAACAATTTAACAATCTACAAATTCATCCTAGAAAATACAAAATTGGATTAGAAGGCCTACCTCTTTCTTGCAATCCTCCTGTCAGCCTTGCTCCTTGCTCTCCTGTCAGCTTTGCTCCTTGCTCTCCTGATTCCTGTCAACCGGTCCTTGCGCTCTCGGCTCTCCTTCTCGCTCAATCTCAACTCAACAAACAATAACTAACAATGAATTGAAAAATAAACCCCCCTTTTATAAAAATCGAAATTTTTTTCATAAAAAAAAATTCCACGCGGCGGGGAGCGTTTTTTTTGTCGGGGAGCGTTCGGGAGCGAACGCTCCCTGAAACGCTCCCGAAAAAACAGGGAGCGTTTTTTCAGGGTCGGAAACGCGCTCCCGAAAACGCTCCCGACAGGAAGCGTTTTCGGAAGCGCGTTTCCTAGCGTTTCCGAAACGCTCCCGCACGGAGCGAGTTTCCGGAGCGGAAGCGAAGGGGGTATGAAGCTTCCCCGCAACCCTGGTGCCAACCATAGTGGATTGTACGATCTTCAGCAATCCACTAAACGGAGCGGTAACAATCCCAATCATCAATGAAAATAGCTCAACAAAAATACTAGGCAACACCACAATGAACTATTCGTGCAGATCAAGATAATTAAAAAGATCATTCATCACCAACACAAGAAGATAGTAAGTTAGATTCATCCAGCAGAAGATAGATCTTGAAATGAGCAGAACATTATACCAGTAGCATATGCTGTAATAACAAATCATAAAGCACTTCCAAATGCGAAAGAGAGATTGCACCACTACTTCAATGGACAGATAAAATGGTGTGTGCTATTTTATGGAACCCTTAAATTAATGTGAACTTTAAAAATACAGTGGTATTCCAACAAAGTGGAAAGAAAATGTAATGACCCATTGAATTACAGGGAACATAGGAATATTAGCATGTGTATGAGGCATGCATATGATAGCTACATATGTATGCATCGCATGCACTACACTAGTATACATTCCAAATTGACTATAAATGTTCAATAACACGACACTCCTTCAAATAGAAGTGACACCCTTACCCATCACCACCCATATTGCTCATTGCGTCATGATTAATAAGCAATACTCTAAATAATCTCAATGATATAAATCTAAACTATAAAGTAAATTTGGTTATAAATGTAAAATTTAACGTCAATTAGAAAGGTGGTTATATATATATATATATATATATATATATATATATATTGCCATGCATTAAACTAACATGTAATACATAGTATGGTTATATATAGATACATATTAATTCTTAAAAAAAACCTAACGCACATGTCAATCTACCAATACCATAAGCAAGTGTCATAACACGTTAACAAAAGGGATTTGAGTCACTGTATAAGGTAGCGGCGGATTCAGCTGGTAAAGAAGCGATGACCACCACAAGAGTGAACATAGAGAAGCAAAAGGGAGGGAAAAAATAAACTTTGGGAGAGGGAGTTTTGGTTTGGTCTTTCATAAACAGAGGAGCAACACTGAGAAACTCACAGACAGAGAGGACGATTGAGCCTTGATTGTTCTTGGAGCTTTGGACACGAGGACCACTAGGCCTCCATTTTGAAGTCTTCTGGATCTGTGAACCAGATACATTGATCCCAGATAGGCTAGGAGGAAAAGGGTTGATTTGGTAATAGGAGCAGGAGCAACAGCGTACCAAAAACACCTTCAAACGAAAGTTTCAGGTAAGTACTTGCAAATGAATGATTAAATTTTGAGTTTCTCTGGTTAATCTGAGCAACAACTTTGTTAAATTTGGTTAATTGTAAAATTAGGTTTTTTACTGAGCAACAGCCTTGTTAAATTTTGTTAATTGTAAAATTAGGGCTTTTACAGAAAATCAGCGTAGGTTAAACTGCAGAAGAAAGCAGCCCTGCAGAGATACAACAGAAGACAATATCAGTTCCTCTAATTGGTGGACTAGAGAATGATTATCTTCTAAAACACATTACCATCTAGAGACAGAACTGATATTAATCATATGCTGAGGGCTTACAGACTTCCTATAGATTTTGTTAGAAATAAAATATTTTGTAACTAAAAAAGGACAATATCTAAAACTTGAAAGTATTCTCAAGGACCAAGACAAAAAATGCTTCTAGGAAAACAGCCACTTAAAGATCATTTCCATGTCTATTTTTTAGAAGAGACTCTTCCCACGAAAGTTACAATCTTTCAACAATAAAATTCATGTACATGCTAGTAATTGTGTCATTAAACACAAATAAGCAACATTTTATTTTCCCCTGTGAGGAGAGGGATGTGAGATAACAATCTCAAAATTTGTATGGAAGTATTAGCCCTTTCTTGAGGTTGGAAATCAGCCAAACCGTGCACCAACATAGGCTTGACATTTATCAAATTCAATTTGAGACAGGAAATGACAGTTTTCTGTGCCTCATGATCTAACTACAGTATGCATTTCCCCATCTATATCAGATAACAAAATCCAGCTCAATGCACCTTCTGAACAATATACAGGCTTTTCAAATATTTTGATAGTCATTCCTAAATTTCACGAGTATATACTATAAAGAATATCAACAAAAATCACAAGTGTTCATGTTTTATACGAAAGAGTCAAGAATGAATTGCTGGAAGGTACCTGCTCTGGATCTGTTAGCCCACCTTTGTACAAACCATGAGAAGCATCCCCACCAACAGCCTTAGCATCCATTTCGGCTGTGCGAATTTGGATCTCCATGTAAGGGGATTCAAAATTACTGTCATTAAGATCAATTGTTAAGTGCAGGCTCTCATATCCATTTTGTTTTGGCTTAGCAATGTAGTCTTTCACTCTTTCCGGCACTTCTTTACACAAGGATCGAATAACATCACAGGCCCTGTAGCATGCCTTCCTTCCTATCTCCTGTCCATCCTTCCCTGGCCTAGGGTTCAAGACAATCCGCAAGCCTAGTATATCATATACTTCCTCTGGTTTACGGCCATCTTTCAGAAGTTTCTTCATAGTGCTAAAATGGCTTTTGTATCGTCCCTGTATAGAGATCTTATCCACCAACTTTTCCAATTCATAATCTTTCTGTAGAGCTTCAAATAGATGGCATCTATATTCATTTAAAATGGCTTCACCCCATGTTCCATGGTTTCTTAACCATGTATGTACAAATGAATATGAATTTGGAAATAAAGACTGGAAAGCAAGGTCTTCAAGCTCTAACGATAAGCTGCCAGTGCCTATTGCATGGGCAAGAGGCGCATATATTTGCATGACATCAAGAGCCAGAGTTTGTTGACAATATTTTGGGAGATGCTTTAAATGCCTCATCATATCCAATCGAGCAGCAATTTCTACAATCACAGCTCTGATATCATGGTAAGATAAACAAAACTTTCTCAGTGCATAGGCATTGTCATCATCCAAAATGTCTACTCTTGTTGGTATTTTCTTCACTCGCAAGCAATCATGCAATAAATGAGTAACTCCACGACCAAGTTGAAGGTTTATTTCATGCCTGCTAATAGCACCAAGCTCGATCAGTTCTCTCAAAAGACAAACAACTATGACTTCTGCTTCAACCTGTGAATCATTGGTATGAAAAGATTAAAACTGAGTCCAATCAAAGGAAGTAAATGAATTTCAAGCAGATAAAAAAGAGAAATAAAGAAACAGAAAAAAACAAATTTAACCCCATTTCTAATAGGCTAACTGTTCAATCTAGTTCCAAAAGAAAATATAGTGAAATCAGAAGCAGAGTCATAACAGAATGGAATTCAAGAAACTTGACAAAACAATAACATTTTAGAGTCAAAAACCGAGTTACTGAAATGTCTGACCAGCAAGACAACCATTATAGTTTAAGAAAACAAATTATCATACATTCATTCACCATGAATCATTTAACTTTCTTAGCCTTTATTGAAAGAATGTCTTAATATGGTATGCATACAACAGACAGTATGAATCATTGCCATAGCTGTCACACCCTTCTTTCCCCCATTCCTACTAGTAATGGCTAAGCTCCTCCTCAAGGAATTCATCTTCAGATTCTGTAGGGAGGGACTCAAGCTTCTCAGAATTGCAAGGTGGTTTCACCGTTATAATCAAACCCTCCTCCTGGGTAATTTCCTAAATTACCTCCTTCCTGCCCTTCTCTTTGACATTTCCTCGTTTTCTAAATTTAATCTTTGGCATCAAGGCATGTCAAATCCTGATGGGGCACTGCTGACATGGAAATACTAACATGGGATTAATTACTAAGTTTTTAATTGATCACCTTTTTTAATTATTATTTAATATTTTCTCATGAAATTTTCTACATTTCCGAGGCCTTGAAAATGCCCAAAGAACTTATAAGCACATAGTTACATTTTCCTAGACCAACCAAGTATATACCTAATGGAGGCTAGCTATGCTTAGAGTATTCTTGAGTTGGTCAAGGAAATAGCTCAATCGGAGGATAATTTGCAAAAGAGGATAGCACAATTGGGAAAGAATGGAAGACTTCCTAGAATTTTTTTTTAAATGCTACATATATTATTTCATCGAACAAATAAGTACATCCTAGGCCAGAAAGTTACATCACACAAACAAGGATACCACGAAAATTCAACACTAAAAAGCCAAAAAGGAAAGCATTTGCTCTTGTGCACCAAGATAAAAAGGCTTACTTAACATCACAATGAAAAACAATAAGTTTGACTTTCATGAGTAAATCCAACTCCTCTGCTTAAAACTCTTCAAATCCCCTAGGCTACGAGGGGAGGGATCCTCCTTAAAAGTAATTTTGCATCGATGTTTCCAAATTAAGGAAATAGCAAACAACCACACTGAGTGCCACAAGGATTTGGTGTTGTCCCTAATCAGCCAAGTGCTTCCTAGAAGAGGACCTTTCCATAAAAGCGGGGCAGTGAAGAAGTGGTGATACTAAACCTGAAATCATGTCCAAAACACCTTGGCAGCCCAACATCTCCAAAAAAGCATGTTTCATTGCTTCATCATTACCATATAGAACACAAGTAATATAACATCAAGTTTTTTAAGCCTGCACTTGATAGCCAACCCTTGTTGGAGCAGAAACCATCCCCAAACTTTGTTTAAAGAGGATTTTCATTTCCTAATGGACTGGAATCTCCACAACCAGCATGCCACAAGGTCCTTTAAATCCCACTTTTTGTTCAAACAAGCTATAATGTTAGAAGTATGCCCCAACATATCATAAAGATCCTTGGTCACATAAATGTAGAAAGGATTCCCATTTTTCAATCTCCAATCCGTCCAAAATGGGTTTGACCTATGCAACTACATCTTAAAAAGACAATCTAAGGGGATCATGCAACAAAGACCCTATAAAACAAATTGTCGCAAACCCAGATGAAAGACTAACTTGTTGGTTGATGGCCAGGGCATCCAAATTGTACATGTTGACAAATCCCAAGTATCTGGGGGCCCTTCAAACTACTAAGCGGGAAAACCAGACAAAACATGCCAATTTTCCCACACACGCCTAAGTGGGGCATGTTAGCCTTCTTTCAACAAGGGTACCCCAAAATTTTTTATAAAGGACCATGCCATTTGTAAGCACAAATGTGTGCAATCTATGGCCTTGTAGACCATGTGGGATGAAGTTTAAAAGAGTATCCTAGTTCCCCTTGGTTGGACAGTCAAGGCCAATCTTTTTAGTTCATCTTCATGGTGCTTGGTTTTATGGCTTTGCTAACTTGCCCCCAGTGAGAAGTAACTCCCTAGCTTGGTGGACATTCTTATGTCTTGGATTGGTATTCGAGCATCATGTAGGTGGATCTATTATGACGCATGGCTTAAAGGAACACTTGTATTATTCCTATAAAGGTGATTGCACTATGTAAGTGTAATATTCCTAATTAGCAGTGGCTAATTGGAATATTCGATTTGCTCAATTTTGCCATCTATAGTTTATTAATAAATAAAAAGTGAGTGGAGAGGGTCTAACTCACTTAGTGGAATAAAACACACTCCCTAGTAGCACAACGTTGTGACTTAAAGGGAGCCAAGGGGGGCCAAGCACCACGTAGAGAGGGGGCCCACGTATGCTCTAGAAGCTACTGCGCAGATGAGGATGAGCACGTGGCAAGAGAGAGGGGCTACGTTGAGGAGATAGGCCTTCGGGTTTTGGAGGAAGGCCAACGTTATAAAAAAGGGAGGAGCCTCCTCATTTGATTCATTCGTTGTTGATAATATTGAGCTGGTCATTTCGATTTCTTGAGCACGCTGGCTGTTTAGCTTGTCTGTAGCACTGTTTAGTGCATTGAGTGTTTCTCACCCTTAGTCTCGGGGGACTTCAAGTGCCTGCTCAGGCAAGGTTATTTCTTCAGCATTTTGTGGGAGGTTTTGGTGTTTGGTTTTATCGCGGAGCTGAGCATTCATAGAGAATGCGCAGTGATTGAGAGGGAGGACGCATTCCATCTAGGAGGTGTTTCGGATTGGGATTTTTGCAGGAGATTTGAGTTGAGATTTTGAGCAGAGGATCAGCCTTTGCCGTTGGGAGGATTTTGGTGGAGTTTGAGGCGATATTTCAGTCATTCCTATTTAGCGTCTACGCAGAGCCTTGGAGGCCAGCGTAATTCCCCAAGGGGGTGTTTTTCGGAGGTCGGCCATTTCTGATATGGTTTCTGGGTTTTGTTGGGATTGGTGAGTAGAGGAGGATTCCAGATTTTCAGCTCATTCTGGCAAGGGGAGCAGCCCCTAGCCATCAGTTCATTTCAGTGGTAGAAGCTACACGACAGTTTTCCAGCAGCTGGGACGCAGTTCAGAGAGCAGCGATTTCCTGTGTATTCTGAGAGTATCTCTTCACTTGCCTTGAGCAAGTTTAGGTGCCATCACTCTGATCACCTATTGTACTTCATTATATTTCTCAGTTTAATAAAATGGCTTAGCATTCTCTCTCTATTTCTGGATGATTTGTCGTACATTCTTTCTATGCTATTATATGTCTGCTGCACTGTTATCTTTATATATTTTCGGGCATTCTAGTTCTATACCACTTGGTGTGTTTATTTCATACTCTTAGACAGAGTCTGGAAAGGGCCAGGTAGCCTCCAGATTTCGTCCTCTTTTCAGAGGCGGCATATCTGGTAAACGCCCTCCCAGTCCATCTCTGGTTGGAGTTTGCTGTGTTTTAGAGATATCCCCCAAAAAGGGATATTACAATGGTATCAGAGCATAGTTCTGGCTCAACTTGTGGAGCTAGTTGTCTATGACACCGAGAAAAAGGCCATATATTTGTTACAGAGGCAGGAAGTACAGAGATCGTGAGCGTAGGTTGGAGAACACCTACGGAGAGGGAGACTGTGTTCGGGTGGTGGACACAGAGCAGGAGGAGCCTGTGTTAGATTCAGAGCAGAGAGAGCCGATGGCAGATGACACTGAGGCCAAACAGTTTGGGGAGGCACTCCTCAAATCGGTGCAGGATTTAGCGAGGCAGATTGAAGTGATGGGTCAGAGATTCACCGTTGTAGAGGCTAGACAGCGTGAGACCCCACGGGTATTCCAGGTAGGTGAGGGATCAGGTACATCCCACCATTTGCCGAAGCATGGTGTTGCTCAGCGTGATACTACTTAGCCGATGGCTTCCCATGCACCTACACGCTTTACCATGCCCACTTTCTTGGGAGCAGACACAGGGGCAGGAGCCCAGCAGGAGGCAGAGCCCGGACACGTGGGCGAGTATTTTGCAGAGTATCAGGCATATGGGCAGGAGTTCAGGGATGCTCTCTCATTCCGAGATTTTGTTCAGCTCCAGCGGGACAGTAGACCCCGCGACCATCATAGAGGGCACCGGCATTATCATGATGGAGATAGCCACCGCACATCTAGCAAATTCCATTTGCCTACGTTTGATGGGTCATCAAACAGTTCGGCAAAGTCTTGGGTGGAGAAGCTGGACATCTACCAGCTTAACCAGATGTCGAAGATGGAAGCCATCAAGGTGGCGACATTACATTTGGATGGTGAGGCCCAGGACTGGTGGTTCCATGGGATGGTCACACTCGGACACTCTACAGTGACGACGTATGTCGAGTTTACCAGGAGATTGATGTCACGATTTGACCAGAGGGATCCGGAACAGTACTTTGTTGAGCTGACGAGGCTCAAGCAGACTGGGAGCCTAGAGACATACATTGCAAATTTCTTGAGGGTTTCAGTGATGATGCCAGATCTATCCGCAGCACGGATGATCTATATGTTTGTGGAGGGGTTAGCACAGCCACTTCGGGGTTTAGTGAGATCTACTAGACCAGCTACACTTCAGGATGCTATTAGCAGGACATGGGATTTACAGGATGCATTGCCCAGGACTCGTACACCTTATCCCCAGAGACAGTGTTTCCAACCCAAGGGGAAGGATGTGAGGATTCCACCTCCAAAGGGGAATCCAGGACGGGCACAGATAGATGATGATACCAAGAGGGAGCTGAGGAAGAAGCGGTTGTGCTTCACTTGTCAAGAGTCGTGGGCACCAGGGCATAGGTGTGCTGCTGGCAAAACACACTTCATTGAGTTCTTCTCCGATGATAGCGGGGAAGAGGATGAGGAGGATGACGAGGAGGCAGGAGATAGTTAGACGGCCCAGGATCAATTGCCACCTCCACCTCCAGGGACAGGAGGTGCAGCCTTTGCACCCACTGGAGGGACCCTTGCAGCCTTGCGAGGAGTTCCCAAGTACTTGACGCTGCGCGTACGAGGGACAGTACGTGGCCAGTGAGTATCAGTTTTGGTGGACAGTGGGGCAACCCACAACTTCATCGATGCACAGATGGTCGAGAGGAGAGGTATACCGACCGAGAGCTTCGATGGATTTTCAGTTCTAGTTCCAGGAGCTCAGACGATGCAGTGTGCCTGGTATGTTCCAGAGTTAGCAATGACGATGGGTACCTACACCGTGACGGACCACTTTTTCGTGGTCAACATACCAGATACCAATGTGGTATTGGGTGCTCAGTGGTTGATTACTTTGGGGAAGGTCACCACTGATTGGGAGGCCTTGGAGATGGAGTGGGATGATAAGAAGACCGGGAAGCACGAGAAGATCCACGGGATGCACACTTACCCACCTCAGACTATTTCGGCACACCGGATGGAGGCAGATTTCTGGAAGGGAGACATAGAGTGGGCGGTTGAGTTGCAGGCATCAGAGGCAGAGACCACAGGTCAGGCAGTTCATCCTGATATACAGGCCATCCTTGACAAGTATGATGCAGTGTTTGGGGATATACCACCAGGTCGACCACCGGACCGAGGGTTCGAGCACACCATTGAGCTTGAGCAGGGCATTCAGGTGGTGATTACTACCCCCTATAGGCATCTCAAAGCCTATCGGGATGAGATTGAGCGGGCCATCCAGGAGTTGCTGGCTCTTGGGCACATCAGACCGAGCACGAGTCCGTTTGCTTCTTCCGTGGTGTTGGTGAAGAAGAAGGACGGCACCTTGAGGATGTGTATTGACTACAGGGCCCTGAACAAGAAAACCCTGAAGCACAGGTATCCTATACCCAGGATCGATGAGTTGATGGATGAGCTGAGAGGAGCCAAGTTCTTCTCGAAGATTGATTTGAGATCGGGGTACCATCAGATTCGCGTGAGGGAGCAGGACATTCCCAAGACTGCCTTCAAGTGTCATTATGGGCACTTTGAGTTTTTGGTTATGCCTTTTGGGCTAACCAATGCCCCAGCTACTTTTCAGTCTTGCATGAATCATATCTTCCGCAGTCACCTGAGGAAGTTTGTATTGGTCTTTTTTGATGACATACTCATATATAGCAGGACTTGGGAGGAGCATCTCCAGCATATAGAGGCAGTACTACATATCTTGGAAAAGCAACAATTCTATGCTAAGCTCTCCAAGTGTGAGTTTGGGATGACGGAGATGTTGTATTTGGGTCACATTATTGGAGTGGACGGAGTGAGAGTCCATGAGGAGAAGATCAAGGCCATCAGAGATTGGCCAGAGCCGAGGAACATGACGGAACTTCGAGGGTTCATTGGCATATGTACTTATTACAGGAAGTTCGTCAAGAGTTTCTCATAGCTTGCTGCAACCCTTACAGATTTGACGAAGAAGGGGGCATTCAGTTGGTCGGATACAGCGCAGCGAGCCTTTGACAGGCTCAAGGAGGTGATGAGTAGCTGCCCAGTGCTTGCATTGCCGGATTTTACGCAGCCATTTGTTTTGGAGTGTGATGCGTCGGGAGAGGGGATCGGCGCAGTGTTGATGCAGGGAGGACACCCTATAGCCTTTGAGAGCCTGAAGCTCCTTCCGCACAAGAGGTTGTATTCTATATACGACAAGGAGATGTTGCCCATTATGCATGCATTGGCCAAATTCCGGCAGTATTTGGTCGGGAACAGGTTCAGGGTGAGGACTGATCACAACAGCCTCAGGTTCTTTTTGGAGCAGAAGCAGCTACATGAGAGGCAGCAGAAGTGGATTAGTAAGATCCAAGCATATGACTTTGACATTGAATATGTCAAGGGCAAGAATAACGTGGTAGCAGATGCCCTTTCACGTAGACCAGCCACATTATCTCTTATGAGCTTGGATACAGATTGGAGGGCTCGAATTTTAGTGGAGTACTCCAAAGACAGATTTGCATGTGAGGTTCTGGATGGACAGGTGGCGGATGACAGGTACAAGGTGGTCGATGAGATCATCTACTACAGGGACAAAATCTTCTTGACTGAGGGATCTCAGCTCAAGAAGAAGATACTCCAGGCATCACATGATTCACCATTGGCGGGCCATTAGGGGTTTACCAAAACCTACAGGGCCATTAGAGAGAGGTTCTCATGGAAGGGCCTCAAGGAGGACGTACTACAGCACATTAGGGAGTGCGATGTTTGCCAGAGGAACAAGGGGAGATGAGCCATCCCGCAGGATTATTGCAGCCTCTTCCCATTCCGGAGGGGAAATGGGAGAGTATCTCAATGGACTTCATCACAGGGTTGCCCATGGTGCAGGGCAAGGATTGTATCTTTGTCGTCGTTGATCGACTGACAAAGTATGCGCATTTTTTCGCCATATCCGCGCACTACACAGCAGCACAGGTGGCCGAGCTGTTCTTCAGAGAGGTTTTCAGGCTACATGGTCTTCCTAAGACCATCATCAGTGACAGGGACAGCCGCTTCATGGGCGGATTTTGGCAGGAGCTTTTCCGGCTAGTGGGGACGGAGTTGACACCGAGTACCAGTTATCACCCACAGACGGATGGACAGACGGAGATAGTTAACAAGTGGCTGGAGGGCTACTTGCGTAACTATGTCAATGGGCATCGGCGAGCATGGCTGAAGTGGTTGCATCTGGGGGAGTACTGCTATAACACGACACATCACATGTCCATTGGTATGTCACCATTTTATGCTTTGTATGGGTATCATTCTTTATCTTTTGCTGATGTGATGTTCGGTGCTAGCAAGGCTCCTAGAGCCAAGATTTGGATCCAAGAGAGTCAGGACATTCTCCGAGCTCTCAAGGATAATATGGCTACAGCACAAAACCAGCAGAAGCTGTATGCTGACAGAGGTCGGGTGGAGAGACAGTTTGAGGTAGGGGACTTGGTCTACCTACGATTACAGCCATACCAACAGTCGTCACTGAAGCAGAAGGGAGTTGAAAAGCTCAAGCCCTGCTTTTATAGGCCATACAAGGTGATACGCAGGATTGGACAGGTTGCGTATGAGTTGGAGCTGCCCCAAGGCAGCAAGATCCATAACGTTTTTCACGTATCATGCCTGAAGAAGGCACTGGGGCAGCAGGTGACAGTGACAGATGAGCTACCACCCACGGATGATGAGGGGCATTTGGTGTTGCAGCCAGAGGCTATTATTGATACCAGGGAGAGGTAGCTACGGAGCAGGACAGTCCGGGAATTCTTAGTCAGGTGGAAGAATTTACCGGATGAGGATGCCACTTGGGAGAGTGAGAAGATTTTGCAGCATCCATCACTTCAGTTGCTTGAGGACAAGCAACATTTTGCCGGGGGAGACTGTAATATTCCTAATTAGCAGTGGCTAATTGGAATATTCGATTTTGCTCAATTTTGCCGTCTATAGTTTATTAATAAATAAAAAGTGAGGGGAGAGGGTCTAACTCACTTAGTGGAATAAAACACACTCCCTAGTAGCACAACGTTGTGACTTAAAGGGAGCCAAGGGGGGCCAAGCACCACGTAGAGAGAGGGCCCACGTATGCTCTAGAAGCTACTGCGCAGATGAGGATGAGCACATGGCAAGAGAGAGAGGCTACGTTGAGGAGATAGGCCTTAGGGTTTTGGATGAAGGCCAACGTTATAAAAGAGGGAGGAGCCTTCTCATTTGATTCATTCGTTGTTGATGATATTGAGCTGGTCATTTCGACTTCTTGAGCACGCTGGCTGTTTAGCCTGTCTGCAGCACTGTTTAGTGCATTGAGTGTCTCCGGTCGGAGATCTCGCCCTTAGCCCCGGGGGACTTCGAGTGCCTGCTCAAACAAGGTTATTTCTTCGGCATTTTGTGGGAGGTTTTAGTGTTTGGTTTTATTGCGGAGCCGAGCATTCATAGAGACTGCGCAGTCATTGAGAGGGACGACGCAGTCCATCTAGGAGGTGTTCCGAATTGGGATTTTTGCAGGAGATTTGAGCTGAGATTTTGAGCAGAGGATCAGCCTTTGCCTTTGGGAGGATTTTGGTGGAGTTTGAGGCGATATTTCAGTCATTCCTATTCAGCCTCTGCGCAGAGCCTTGGAGGCCAGCGTAATTCCCCAAGGGGGTGTTTTTCGGAGGTCAGCCATTTCTGATATGGTTTATGGGTTTTGTCGGGATTGGTGAGTAGAGGAGGATTCCAGATTTTCAGCTCATTCCGGCAAGGGGAGCAGCCCCTAGTCATCAGTTCATTTCAGTGGTAGCAACTACACAGCAATTTTCCAGCAGCAGGGACGCAGTTCAGAGAGCAGCCATTTCCTGTGTATTCTGAGAGTATCTCTTCACTTGCCTTGAGCAAGTTTAGGTGCCATCACTCTGATCACCTATTATACTTCATTATATTTCTCAGTTTAATAAAATGGCTTAGCATTCTCTCTCTATTTCTGGATGATTTGTCGTACATTCTTTCTATGCTATTATATGTCTGCTGCACTATTATCTTTATATATTTTCGGGCATTCTAGTTCTATACCACTTAGTGTGCTTATTTCATACTCTTAGACAGAGTCTGGAAAGGGCCAGGTAGCCTCCAAATTTCGTCCTCTTTTCAGAGGCGGCATATCTGGTAAAAGCCGTCCCAGTCCATCTCTAGTTGGAGTTTGTTGTGTTTTAGAGATATCCCCCAAAAAGGGATATTACAGTAAGGGTGGAAACACCCATCTTAGTATTGTCTTAATGCACCTATCTTTTATTCCCTGTTGAGATTTGTAGCTTGGGAGGTACTCCAAACCCTAGGGTATAGGGTTGTCGAAGGATTTGGCACCACAAAGTCACTTGCGGGCTAAGTACCCAAGATGTGGGCTTTGCACCCAAGTTTGTGAGTGTGAAACCAAGAAAACTTTTGATGATTTGACACTTGGAGATGGAAGAGCACCCTTAGAGGAGCAAGGGTCTTCTTCAAGCACCAAGAGAGGATTTATATTTTGAGAGAAATTAATTTTTATGTGTTTTGAGTGGGTGAATTGTCTTAAAGATTAAGTCGGCCTTAGTTAAAGAGACCCTTCTTGAAGTGCTAAACATCACCCTAGGGGGACATATAAAAAGGTGATAGGAGAGACTAATTTTACATCCAAGTGCAATGAATCATAAGGAGAACATCATCTGAAGTGGTTGTGGACCATTAGAGCTCAGGGAAGGAGGGAAATGTTGATTTTTGGGTAGCATCGGATATGCTCTAGCTCCGAAACTTTGTGGAGAGGCTAGAACACATGAGATCTCCAAGACCCAGAAATCGTTAGGAGAAATTCCATCCGGTGTGAAAGTTATTCAAATAATTAATTATTTTAATGGAGACCCTAAGTCTAACTTAGGGAAATTAAATAATTAAAGTGAGTTAATTTAAACATGTGGGTAAGAATGTTCTAAGTGACGTCGATCAAATATTTTCTAATCTTAGCCGTTGGTTAGAGATTAGATCACGGTCGTTGATTGTTCAACGAGAAAAGTATTAAAGGAAGGCGTGGGGTCAATTGGAGGAGACACACATAGCAGTAGCACTTGAGCTAAGTCGAAATTTTGGGGCGTGGTTTGTTGATAATTTTCGAGTGAGCTTGCACTGCAGCAAGGGGAAAATCGGCAAAGGGATTTCTGAATCCGAAGCCGATAATACAATTGCAGAGAAGCAGATCCGTACCAGAGAGGTTGCGCAGTCCAGGGAGGGTGACACAAAGGTAGCGTAGGCCCAGCAGGGGTGACGCAGACCCAGCCAAGCTCACGCAAAGGCTGACGCAATCACAGGAGGGTGATGTAGGCCAGGAGAGGCTTACGCAGAGCCAAAGGCTGCAACGCTGGAGTTTCAGTGGGCCAGAAAGGGCTCCTAGTCAACAGATCAGACAAAGTGACACAGTGATTGTGTAGGCACCTGTGGGGTTCGTCATTCTCAACTAGATCAACCATATTTTCTGTCTCCGGAGACAGAGGTACATCTAACGGGATTTCTCTGTTGGGCAAACCACTACTGGTGCCCTTGTTTGTATTCAGAATTCTGCATAATAATAAATTATAAAACCCTCAAGAGCTGCTACATCGGTTTTCCCGTATTGGGTTTTTTTGGGGACATTTGTCCAAAAAATATTGTGTGTCCTTTGTCATGTGTGCTTAATTCTTCAGTACTTGATCTATATGTATGTGTAGGCTGCAGTAT
Source organism: Pinus albicaulis (assembly GCA_034641835.2). Taxonomy (NCBI): domain Eukaryota; kingdom Viridiplantae; phylum Streptophyta; class Pinopsida; order Pinales; family Pinaceae; genus Pinus; species Pinus albicaulis. Next base: position 227,417,404 of record CM076576.1, read on the forward strand.
TTACTTTGATGTTTTACTGAATAATTCAGGAAAATAAATTGTTAATTAAATCAAACAAGTAGGAGAAGTAAATCAAAATACTGCAATAGGGTTTATGTAATAAGGATTCATAAATTTTCACATGGTATCAGAGCTATTGCAGATCAGGGGGAGTTGAAGCCATCAGTGAAGTGACGAAGATTTTTGCTGCAGGAAGGCGGCTGAGACAACACAGATTTGGAAAGAGGTGGCACAGCACTAGAGGGACAGCGCAGACACAGCAGGGGTGACGCGGAGCCTATCTAGCTCACACAAAGCTGACGCAGAGGCTGTCGGAGGCCCAGAAGGGTGACGCAGAGCTTGTCTAGCTCACGCAGAGCTGACGCAGGCCCAAGAGGGTGACGTAGTCCAAGAGGGGGTGCCGATGTGCCAGTTGTCGTGGCTAGAGGTGCAGTTTGGTTCTTCAAAGTTGCTGGTGGGGCATTGTTTCTGCTGGTGCAGAACAGTGTCTAGCAGGGTTGACAAAGTAAGGGGAAACAGTTCCTCAGCGGACTTTCTAGCCAAGAAGTCTAAGATCCGATCAGCAAAGTGATTGGAGAGGGTTGATTCGACAGAATTGGTGGAGGATTTCCGGGAAGGAAATCACTGGTCAAAGGGAGCATATTCACTAAAGGGTTTCTATCGCCAAGAAAACCAGATCCGGTCTCTTGCTGAGAGCAACAACAGAAGAAGGGAGAAGAGCATCAGTTTTGACATTTTTGAGCAGAGATGGCCTCGCATGGATTGAGGGATCAGGACAAGTTAGATGGTGCATCTAACTTCGTCATCTGGAAGGCCAGGATCTTATCTATCCTGGATGAGTATCGCATCAAAGATTATGCCGAGAAGGTTGTAGTTGTTCCTGTTGACGTTGATCCGTTGAAGAAGTATGAGGAAATGCAAGCAAGGGCCAAGTGCTTCATAATGGATGGGGTAAAGGATCATGTGGTCCCACACACTACCGAGAAGAATACGGAAAATGAGATGTGGACGACCTTGACCACATTGTATCAAGGCACTTCTATCCAGAGGAAAATGCTTCTGGAGAATCAGCTGTGACTATTTCAAATGCACAAGGGAGAAGAAATTGATCCCTTCCTCATTAGATTGAACGCAATTCGAGATCAGCTGGTTGTTATGGGGGCAACTCCTAATGATGATCTCATGGTGAGGACTGCCCTGAATGCAGTCACCGATGATTGGGAGACCTTTGTCCAAAGTATCTTGGGCAGAGCACAACTTCCAAATTGGGAGGACATGTGGGCAACTCTTCGTCAAGAGGAGATCAGGAGAATGTCCAAGATGGGAAACAACAACGAAGGAGCCAAAATCAAGAAGGAGGAGGAGGAAGATGTGGCTCTCGCATCTAAGGGACAACGACAGCAGCAAGGGAAGAAGAAAAAGGACCTCTCCAAGGTTCGGTGCTTCAAATGTGGCGAATTAGGACATTTCGCCAATACTTGTCCTCAGAAGAAGAATGGCAAGGAAGATTCGGATTCTAAGGCTTTGGAAGCCAAGGGGGATGATGGCAGTGATGATGATGTGGCTATGAGTACTCATGTACCTCGAGAGAAGAGGTGGGGCGACTTAGATATGTAGATTGAGCTATAGATGGTGTGGGGGCAGGATCCTTGAGGTGCCCAAACTCTTGGATCACATACGAGCTACGGGAGCCCTTAATGACAGTAGCAGGATGACTAGAGTCAGTTGGTGCAGAAGATTATGGAGGCACGGTGGCAGTGAGGACGCTGAAGACTGGAGCAGCGCAGTGCAGAGGCAGCAGCAGCGTGGAAGCAGCAGCACAGAGGCTAATGGGACTTCAGCATCACAAAGGGGAAGTGCTTACGCAGTGCAAAGCAACAGCAGTGTAGAGCTTCAGAGGGTCAACATAGTTCAGCAGAAAAGGGTGCTTCAGTATCGAGATGCAGCCAAACTGACTTGTCTGTCAGGATTTTGGGTGATGTCCTTCAGTTGCTTACTTCTCAGCAACTGAGTTATAGTGCAGTAGTTAGCAGTGGCAGTGCTATGGGCAGCATTTGAGAGGGAGCTGCAGTACAGATGAGGTAGTGACTATGGCAGAGTCATGGGCTGCAGTACAGAAGGCAGCAGCGCAATAGATGAGGGGCAGCAGGCCGAGCATCAGCAGCGCAGGGGACCGATGCCATGGATCAGAGTAATGCTTCTAGAGTGAAGTGTTTCTTGAGCACATTCCTCGCTAAGAGGGAGTGTTGATTTTTGGGTAGCATCGAATGTGCTCTAGCTCCGAAACTTTGTGGAGAGGCTAGAACACATTAGATCTCCAAGACCCAGAAATCGTTTGGATAAATTCCACCCGATGTGAAATTTATTCAAATAATTAATTATTTTAATGGAGACGCTAAGTCTAACTTAGGGAAATTAAATAATTAAAGTGAATTAATTTAACCATGTGGGTGAGAATGTTCCAAGTGACGTGGATCAAGTATTTTCTAGTCTTAGCCGTTGATTAGAGATTAGATCACGGTCGTTGATTGTTCAACGATAAAAGTATTAAAGGAACGCTTCGGGTCAGTTGGAGGAGACACACATAGCAATAGCACTTGAGCTAAGTCGAAATTCTGGGGCGCGGTTTCCTAAGAATTTTCGAGTGAACTATCAGTGCAGCGAGGGGCAGATCAGTAGAGGGATTTCTAAATCCGAGGCCGAGAATACAATTGCAGAGAGGTAGATCTGTACCAGAAAGGCAGTGGAATCCAGGGAGGGTGATGTAGAGGCAGCGTAGGCCCAGCTGGGGTGACGCAGACCCATCCAGGCTCACGCAAAGCCAACGTAGAGGCTAACGCAGTGATAGGAGGGTGACGCAGAGCCAGAGGCTGCAACGTTGGGGTTTCAATGGGCCAGAAAGGGCTCGTATTCAACAGATCAGAAAAAGTGACGCAGCCACACTGAAGGGTGATGTAGTGACTACGTAGGCACCTATGGTGTTCCTCATTCTCAGTTGGATCAGCCATATTTTCTATCTCCAGAGACAGAGGTACATCTGTCGGGATTTCTCTGTTGGGCAAACCACTACTGGTGCCCTTATTTGTATTCAGAATTTTGCATAATAATAAAACCCTCAGACTTGTACATGTTCAAGGCCAAAAATACCAAGGACTTGTACATGTTCAGAGCCAAGTAATTGGCAGTTTCTAGAGGTATGGTATTGGTGTTTTCATGTTTATTTGTTTGTTAGTGGATAAGGTCCTAGTTAGGACAGGTTGGAGGGACATCTGAAGGTCTGTTTGGAGGGTAGTGGAAGGTGTCTTTGCGGCCCTAGATCAGTTTAGTGAGAAGGACATTGACAGTTGTAAGAAGGGTAGATTTGAAGGAGCCTAAGGGTTTGTCTCTTGAAAGAATAAGGGCAGCCAAGTGGGCTTATGAACTAGCCCTAGTTTGTTGATAAGAGAAAGACATCTATAATAGAAGTGGGCAGCCCTCTAGCACTCCATGCCCTAAGTTTGTCTTCATCGGAGCAACACAGCAGGGCAATAGTGGAAAGAAGTCCCAAAGAGCTGAGGAGCAGAAATGGGCAGCCTAGAAGTTGTGAACAACTCACAAGAAGACCCTATGTGTTGATTTGTTGATCGAGTAATGATCAACTAAAGGGCAGATGGGAGTTGTGTTCAGTGACCTAAAGGAGTAGGATTCATTGATAGAGGCAAATTGGTGTTGTTGCAGATTGGGAGCAGAAGGACCACCATCTGCGTTCAGGGTATGACCAAGTGGAGCTGTGATGGTGCACGAGATCAACTAGTAGGTTAGTTGTATCTTGTATAGGCTAGATTGGTTATCATAGTTGTTGACACCAAACCCTAGTTTGTATTCTTGTATCAATGATTGCATGAGGGCTATGATCCCTGATACGGGAGCCTTGGACAATTGTATTATAGATTGATATTATAAGGAAGCTGGGTTGTTGAAAAATTGAAAAAAGTTGTCTATTTGTGCACGTGTTGACTTATTGTTGTATTTATTCCATTGTGCAAAGTAGTTTGTTGTGGCATTTGAGTTGGTTGTGTCAGAGATTCTAACACCCTAACTTAGATTCTCCAGTGTCATGGAAAAACAACACACATGGATCATTTCTCTCATGTATGCAAACCTCTTTGGCCAATGACCATCATTCTTCATGGAAGTCTTATGATTCACGATCCATTTGTGCTCCCGCATGCAACATTCCACATTCTCTAAAGCAAGGAGGAGGTCCATTGCACTCTAAATCATATCTAAGTTGAAGCAACTCAAAATGTCATTTCAAGCATTATTTCTTCACTAAGAGGAGGGCCAACTTCTTTTGGGGTAGTCGTGAGAGGAGGGCCAAAAGTGGGTAACACATAGTAGAAAACTTTTCTCCTCCTTGGACAGCCAGTAGCCCTATATGATCATCACATAATATGAACGCCAAGATCCTTCAGTTCTTACTCCAAGCAGATTTCTCTCCCCCATCTAGCACTTCTTCTTGAAGGAAGGTGGGTCATCCATCGACAGGTATTTTAACCATCTTTCAATCATGTGCTTTCACTTAATGTTATGGGCATACTAATATGCATCAAGGGGAAAACTAGATGGTTCACATATCTTTATTGTATCCATGTTCCCCCACTTCACCTAGGAGGTTAGTCTTTGACTCTAATCTACTGGGACCTCCTTTGAGGCCTTAGGGTATTAGCAAAAGCATTATTAGGGAGGCTTTGATTGAAGTAGCATGTCCACTATATTCCATACTTACCATTTTCCATCTTTCCCTATTTCATCTACATTATTCATGTTGGTGGTCATTGATCATTAGGATTGGCACCCTTTCTTCCTCATCCTCGACTCTAGGCCCAGAAAACTTTTCCTCGAAGGTTGATGTAGCTAAAAGAAAGATAAAAGCATAAGAAAGACACAATTAAAAAAAAGATAAAATGCAAAAGATGGTTGGAACATTTGTTTAGCACATGGAAAAAAGCCTAGCATGAGCTCTACTGCCCTTATTATCCATCACCTAGTTCGTCAAACACATGATGCTTCATTTATAAAAGGAACTCTTGTATTGTCCCAACCCCGATGACAAATAAACTAACTCATTTGTAAGGGGTAATGGAAAATATCAGAGGCAAAAGGTGCACCAAAGGGGTGGAAAAAGCAAGCTGAGGAAAGGTGTAACTCATGGCTCCACGATTGTGTGAAAATTTCTTAACCAAAGTTACAGAAACCCTACTGCAGTTTTTTTATTTACTTCTATTTGTTCTTTTAAATTAACAAATTATTTCTCTGAATTATTCAGCAAAAACATCAAAGTAAACACTACTGCAACCTACACATACATAGAGATTATTTACTGAAGCATAACGCATACATGACAAAGGACACAGTATTTTTTTGGATAATGTCCCCAGAAAACCCAATGCAGGAAAACCGGTGCAACAACTCTTAGAGGGTTTGTTTATTAAGTAGAATATCTAAATACAATCAAGTCACCTTTAATGGTTTGCCCAACAGAGAATTTCGCGGTAGAAGCACCTATCACTCAAAGACAGAAAATATGGCTGATGTTGAGGAAGCACTCCTCTGAAATGCACTGAATACGAGCCCTTTCTGGCCCACTGGAACCCCAGCGCTGCTCCTCCAGGCTCTGCATCATCTTCTCCTGCCCAACGTAGCCACTGCGCAGCACAGGCTGCCCCTACGTCACCCTTCTAGGCTCAGCGCTGCCTCCGCGTCACCTTGAAGGCCCTGCGTCAGCCTCTACGCTGCCTCTACGTGAGCCTGGCTGGGTTGTGTCCCTCCTGCTGGTCTCGGCGCTGCCTGGTACAGATCTGCCTCTCTGCCTTAGTATTCTCGACCTCGGATCAAAATAATCCCTTGTCAATCTGCCCCTCACCAGCAATTCAAGCTCACTGGAAAATTCTCAGCAAACCGCACCCCAGAATTTTGACTTAGCTTAAGTGCTACCGCTCTATGTATCTTCTCCCACTGACCCCAAGCCTTCCTTTAATACTTTTCTCGTTGAGAAATCAACGGTCGTGATCTAATCTCTAATCAACGGCTAAGATTAGAAAAGACTTAATCCATGTTACTTAGAACATTCTCACCCACATGTTTAAATTAATTCCCTTTTATTATTTCATTTCCCTAAGTTTGACTTAGGGTCTCCATTAAAATAATTAATTTATTGAATAACTTTCACACCATGTGGAATTTCTCCAAACGATTTCTGGGTCTTGGAGATCTCATGTGTTCTAGCCCTTCCACAAAGTTTCGGAGCTAGAGCACAAATGATGCTACCCAAAATCTCAACACTCCCTCTTAGCGAGGAATGTGCTCTAGCAACACTTCACTCCAGAAGCGTTACTCTAATCTCTGGCATCGGTCCCCTACGCTGTTGATGCTTGGCCTGTTGCCCTCCATCCACTGCGTTGCTACTTTCTGTACTGCTGCACATGACTCTACCACAGTCACTGCCACATTTGTACTGAACTCCCTCTCAAATTGTTACATCATGCTGCCTATAGCACTACCACAACTCATGTGTTCTAGACCCTCCACAAAGTTTTGGATCTAGAGCACAACCGATGCTACCCAAAATCTCAACAAATTGCTCCCTCCTTGTATTTATACACTCAAGATGTTAGACCTCAAGTAGCTAGTCACATGGCTATGGCACCTTGCCCCAAAGTCATTCCACTCCACAACCACCATTTTCACACATGCCTATGGATTGATGGGCTAACTTGGGACATATCACTTCCCTTGGGGATTACAAACACCTAATAGGGTTATTCATCTAACCATCCCTAACATAAGGAGGTAACTGGTTTACGAGACTTAATCTAGTTAGACATTTGAAGGTGAGCTCTATGTGAAGTATTTGTGTGCCCCTAACATTAGGTATGGTCCACTATGATGCATTTATGGTTATTGTCCCTAATGATTGGTGATTTCACTTGATTTTGAGTAAGGTTTTTCCAGATGGGGTCATCATAGAAGCAGAGGCCTTTTAAGAGATTATTATCACTACATTGAGTAGTATTCTAGAGGTTGTTTTACCCATTCCAAAGATATGACCTTATCAATGTGGTATTTCCCACCCAGAGCAAAGTGTTAGGCTATATGATGGTTCCACATGGTAATTAATACTCTAAGGTACCCCCAAATGCTGAAATGTTGAGCCAGTTAGGCTTGGTGTTGGATTTATAAATGATGTGCCCAAATGGGCCAAGCTATCCTTGACACTGTTTGATGGGTACTGCTTGTTCTAGATCCCAAATGATGATGGTTATCCTTGAGATGATAGGGGAGGGCTTACACATCACTATTTGACCCCAACACTTAAGTATATTGGTGCCAAGTCACCCCTCTTGCCATTTAGAGGGTGACATAGGGCACATTGGTGATGACATATTAGTTTGAAGGCATTTTTGGAGGCATGCCTATCGAATTTGAGCTACCTTTTGGAGTATGAAGCACTCATTAGCTTATTTGTCACTTGATTGTGGCATCTTGAGCTCCTTTGGAGAATGACATCATAGTGGAGCAGCATTTTCCCCCATACGTGTGGGCTATTTTGGCATTATTTTTTATGTTTTGAGCTAATATGAGGTCATATTGTAACCTTTCACTTGTTGAACACCCAAAGTAAACTTGTAATAGGAATTTACTTGTATTTTTGTAAAAATAAGGTGGTAAGCCTCATATAAATAGAGGCTCCCCTTATTTCATTTCATCATCACACATTTTTTCACTCTCTAGCAAAGAGTGTGAATTAGTCCTTTTTCGCTACTTGGGCAGGATGTGACATTCCTATGGTGTGAATTTCTTGTGGAGATGGTATTTTGCATGGAGACATTTTTTTTGGATTGAAAGAAATGCTTCTTTGGATAATTTTGTAAGTTTCATGCTTTACCTTCAATATTTTAAATATTATATGTGTGAAGTAGGGTTTCTTTTTATGCCATGACTAAATGCTAAATCTATGTTGAGATATTGCTCCATTATTGCATGCAAAATTGCTCTCTTTAAATCCTTTAAGAAAACTCTTATTGTGCATTCCTTACTATTTAATTTCTCTCCTCATAAGGAAAATAGTTAGGGTTTTAAAAGTGGATGCCCTAGTCATCCCCCCTTACTCCATCCAAATCATTTCCATTGAATTTAGCCCTAAAAGACTCCATTAAGCATGTTACCACCAAATTTAGCATGTCTTGGAGAGGGAAGCCTACAAGGCTAAAGCTATACCAAGTGCTAACAATGGGGTAGTGGCCCACTATCACCACAGCCAAAAACCCCTGCTCTTTATGAACTTCCCCAATGGGAGGAGTCCTAGTAGGATAAGGTCATCTATGAAAGATATCCTAAGGGCGAAGAATAAGGTGATCAATTGGGATCTCCTTAAGAAAGACTCAACATTTGGTTCAAGGCTTCACTAGGAAGCAATTCGCTTTCTACAAGAAGGCCTAGACAGATATGTGCAAGACCTACGGTTCGATAGGTTAGACAAGTTTTGAAGTTCCCAAGAGTCAAGGCAAGGATAAAATGTTCTTTATGATTGATTCCAACAAGATCAATGCTCATGAAACCTTCAAAGAAGTCCTCAAGTTGAGAGAAGAAAACCAAGGTTTAGCTCTTAGGGAAAACACCTAGGGCAAGAGATTTTATGGATGGAATCGAATTGGATGCCCACCAAAATGAGATCTTATAGCCAAGAAACTCATCTTGATGTTTAGGCTCTCCAACCACCAAAAATATCCTTACCTAGAATTTCAAACCAAGCCCTAGTTGATTAATCTAGCCTTAAAAGGACCAATTTTGAGAGAGAAGAATGGATAAATTTTGAGGGTGATCACCAAGTGATTGGACTAGTTTCTTGTCCTGTGGGCATATCAAGTCTAGGATGCTTAAGATAAGAAAAAATTGTTCCTAAGGAGACCGAAATTTGATGCCCTAGCAATCAAATCTCTAGCATTTACCCATTCAATGGAATAATGGAGTTTCATGTGAGAGCTACAAGGAGTTTACCACTACGAACATTCATTACATGTTATGATGAGTAATGCACACAACATTCATCTAGATATCATTGTAAATGATAATAGGTGTTGGGATCTCATCAAGGATATCTCCTCTGAATGGGAAGCCTCTTCAATCAATACATCACCCTGTCTATCATATCACTGCCATGCATCAACAAGAAATTGTCAGATCACAGAGTCAAACTATATAAGGTTCTCATATATATATATATATATATATATATATATATATAGTGATGACAAGTTATCATCAGTTGCTTCAATGTCACATATGTCAAATTTACTATGTTGTTAAGTCACCATATCAAAACCTTATCAAGAAGATAGCAGATCAATCTTACAACCACACTATTGCCATCAAGGTTACCATACTCATTACAAGCATTGACAGCAGTATCAAGTTACCGCACATCAAAATCAATGTTTTTGGACTTACTTTACAAAATCATATGACAGGTATCCAACTGCAATATATCAAGGAGATCATATTAACTATTACTATGAAGTGCACCAATATATCACATGTACCGGCAATCAAACTTACTTTCATATGCATGTGACTGCCATGCATGAATCAAGTCATTCACGAGGGTGATATTCTTTTCATACCCCAAGGCTCAACTTGCCATCCAACATCGCAGCTAAATCATAATATTGAAGCAATATACTCTACATACCTTGTAATATTCAGATACATTTAGCAACTTGTAGCACTTGTTTGCGACTGGCAGTTGTAACACTTGCATATTGTAGTTGCTTTGTCAACTTGCATATCTTCTCCAACTTCCTTTTTCCTACACCAACTTCTTCTAGTACTAGCTTTTCTCTTTCGATACTACCTGTACTAGCTTTCATTTCCTGCACCATTTAGCATCCAGATGATCCTCAAAAAGGATATGCTTATCATATCTTCATCAGGAAGTTAGAAGTAAATACTCAAACATGCAAAAAAGATAAGCAATAATCTCAATGATAAGTCGACACAAGAACAATGTCATAAAGAGATAATAAAAGTTTAGGAAGTGCTTATCTTTAATAAGGATGGAAGGAGGTGATATGCTCCTTGATCCAGCTTCCAAGTGTCATTGTAGTCCATCATCCATATATCAATGTTGACTTCAATATTTTCAATCGTCTTCATCAGTAGCCAGGCCTAACTGAGACTGGACCATCTAGGATTACACTAAATCTTCAAGAAACTATCTAGCAAAACCAACCAACCAATATCCAAGGGATGAGCCCAATAGATAGATCTGATCCAGACCAGGGTTTCCAAGCCTACGGTCAACGATCAAAGTCAACGGTTAACTATCAAAACTATCTTAGGTCATAATCGCATGGAGCTAATGACCATGAGTGTGATTGTAGCTCTCCAGCCGCACGGAGCACCTTATCAAGTGTGCGGCTACAGCCAAGAATTCTACGTTCCAACCTTGCTGCCATAAACAAAATTCTTCTCTTTGTCTATGTGAGCTCGAACCCTGCAATTTCAGACTTCCACAAACCAATTTGTAAACCAATTTCAGACCTCTGCAAGCTAATCATATCGAGGCCCTTCTTTCAAGCATAAAATAAGGGTTTCTTTCAAACCCTAACCTCATGTTATTTATCAAACCCTAGCTCCTCTTACTAGAACAAGGTTGCCTAGGGTTTCCTTCAAACCCTAGCATTCTTTTTAGGTCTCCAACTTCACCTCTTTCATCATGGTGTCTTCAAGGGGGTGATCTTGATGACTTTTCTTCTAGCCCAGCTCTGACTCCATGTTAATCTCTCTTAGGGCTATATTGTTCTTTGTTTTTGATAATTGCATTTATATACTTTTCATTATTTACATATGCATTCACCCCATAATATTATCACATCATTAGCAATTATGTAGAAAGAACAACATCATCAACAATACAGCATAACAATAAAAGGAACATTAGAAGAAAAGCATGCACACATAGAGACACCAGAATTGGTTGGAGACCAGGGCAAAACCCTACAAGGAGGAAAACCCTCAATCAATTCTTCTTCTTCTATTAGATTTCATCAATTGTTCAGCTGAGATACAAAGTGCATGAATCATAAGTCACTATCATGAATCAAGTTTAACCTCCTAGGGTCAATCTACCAGCAGACCATATCAAGCTGTCATGAGGGCTCTATATACACCACTGCCTCATCATCAGGTCATTTATCTCTGCCAAGGAATTTTCCCTACCATCGCTGTCATTATCAGCATGCTTGTCAAGACTCAAGGTCACAAATGCATAGTCATAATGTCATACAAGGCTACTGTCACTTATCATGCTGTCATGCAAAGCCACTGTCGTACTGTTACAAGGTCACTGTCATAGTTGTCACAAAGCAATGTCATATCTATCATAGGCACTGTCCATTACAAGGCACTGACAAATTGTCACCTGGAACTGTTAAACTGTTCAAGGATGCCATTCATACTGCATAAGAACAATGATGCCAACCATACCTATATTGCTATGCCAATACTGTTCTGCCATACTACTGCTGTTTAGACTCTAGAGATGACTGTGAGCCAATGTCAAATGCAGAGAAATTGTGCCATACATAACACAGAGAAACACCAGTGATGCTAAAGTCATACATACAACTCAGAGGATGCCATACTTATTATGTATTGATGTCAATGACATAAGCAGAGAAACTGTGAAAGCAATAGAATCACAGAGAAAAGCAAAGGAATAATGTATCGCAGCCACATATGTATATAACTGTGTATCGATTTCTTATATAACTGAGAAGAACTAAGAGTTAGTGCCATACATATAATGTAAGGGATCTGTGCAACTAATAGTGCAAAGGAACCATATATAACGAGGGTGCAAGTTCATTACATTGAAACTAGAGATATGATATCTTGCCATTACATTCATACCATACCCAGAAGTTCTGAGAGCGAGATTTGTTCCATTACCAAGAGCGAAATCTGTTCCATTACCAAGAGCAAGCTCTGTTCTATTATCTAGAGTGAATTCTGTTTCAACACCAAGATTGAGTTCTGTTCCATTACCAAGAGCGAATTTTTCAACAAAAGATGTGATGCCTTTGACCTGTACTGTGATCCATTACATGTGCGAGCCTTAGCAAGACAAGCGAGCTTCTATAGACAATATATGAATCATAGGATATAAGCATGGGAGCCTCATACCATAACCTAGAGCAAGCCACCATAAAATATAAGAGTGAGTCCAGAATACCAAGAACCCATGGTGCTACTGAGTACACAGGTGCAATTCTCTGATGTGAGAAGTGAACCTTAGAAATATTTGAACCACAGAATATATAGCGAGTTCCTTATCCATAATTTGTGTCTAAATGAGTCACAAAAATCCTCTTTATATATGATTCGATAGGGTTCCTATTTTGAGGCCTTCTTAGAATTCTTGGTGGGAAAAAATTCAGATTCAAAGTTACCCAATGATATTCAAATATATATTTTTCTTGCTTTAATAAAAATCGAATAATAATATTTCCTTATGACCAATATAAACCCTCTTTGGGGTTTCTTTTGGGAATTTCTCCCTGGCTGCCAATTTTAACACTTCCTTCTTGACTTCTGATCCTCCTACAGGTCCGAGTTCTTTTTGCTTACTTCACTGAGTTGAATAGGTGAATCGAGGAGTTGTTATGTCTATTTATACAGGTTTGCACATGGGTGAAAAGACATGTCTGTTGGGGAGGGCAGACTTGAGTTGTAGGCCGACTTATTAGTGGAGAAGCCGACTTGTAATATTAACCTTTAGCCGCACTATCTCATAAACTCAAGTCTTTTAGTCTTGATCCAGCTACCAGAGAAGATGCTTATCATGCATGACAACTAGCAAAACTGTAGGCCTTTGACATTTGTAGAATTTATAATATACTCTATCCTTTCTGTGCTATTATCCCATGGTATTTAATTGTGATAGCTGGTACTATGAAATCTTTAGTAAATCTTGCAGCATTCATATTGGTTGATATTAGTTATGGTGGTTGGTCCCACTAAATCGTATACAATTTTTTGCAAATGAAGAACTCCACTCTCCCCAAAATTGGTTGTTGTAGGGTTGGATCAATGTTTATTTCTGTACAGACAAGTGTGTTTTAGCCATGATGCTTTGTTTCTTCTCTGTAGAACCTGGCCTTTTAGACTTGGAGAAGTTGCTAAGGACCTCTTATAAATTTGATTGCAAGGGATGTGTCCTTGTAGTTACCAGAAGGATGTGTATTGATACATAGACTGTTTTCACCTCAACATTCATTGTTCATGCCTTAGGTGTTGTTTCTAATTGCTTCATTCTTTTTTGGCAGAACTAGTGAAGGAGTTTATGACCATTTCATAGCATTCATGAGCTGGCCCTTGCTTTGACATCAATGACAAATATCTCAACAATCCAACCACAAAAACAAGGGGTGTAGTTGCTGAGGTGCCAGTGTTAAATCTCGTTGCTCTCAATCTAGATAGTTTAGTGAGGGATTTGCACAAGGGTGTTAGATTTGCAATAACAATTCTAATGATAAGGATCCAAATATAAGCAATGGTGGAGCATTACTTGTCTAGGAGTGGTGGAACAAACATGGCAGTGCTACCCCACAGCTACAACACTTGGCAACATGGGTTCTTTCACAGTTGGTGAACATTTCTTCTATAGAGAGGTGTTTAGCAATGTTAAATTTGGACAACTAGGTCCAAACTCCATCTTGTGATGTTCAGATGAAGATTCCAATATTTGTATTGGATTCCTCTTTCAGAGAGTGTAAAATCGATCTAAAATTGATTTTAATCTGAGGAGCAGAACATTTATTTTGAATTTATTATTTATAATAAATTGAAGTGCAGGTCGGCCTTAAGGTTTTTACCCCCAACACATGTGTCACACACCTCTCATGATTGGTATTTGTAGGGTCAACGTTGGAGCATTTTCAACTCATCTCATCACACATCTTCTCCTCTGATTATATACGAGCATCTGAGAAGCAGTTTCATCTCCCACGTGAGAAGAAGGATGAAATCTACTGCAGCAAAAAAAAAAAGGACGAAATTTACTGTAGCAAATTTTCTGCAGTTAGGGTTTCTGGGCAAGTTTGACCAGCGTTGACTTTGGTCAACGCATGGTCCAAAAAGAGTTGAAAATTTGTGAAGAGTTCGATTTTTGAAGGCCGTACTCATTGGCATAAAAATCGAGGTCAAAAGGTTGACCGAAGTTGGAGCTGCGTTGACTTTATTGTTGTTGCCTTGCGTTGACTTTTCTGAGCTGCGTTGACTTTTGGGGGTTGACTTTGAGTTGACTGGGTGACTGATTTGAGGACTGTTGTGACACATTCTGGGTTGGCCGACCAAGAAGACTTTGCTGGTTGAAGCATCATGCTGACTGCCGTAACGCACCAACACATTCAACCGTTTCTAGTTTGTCTTCTATAGATCCACTGGTATGTTCTATTAGCATTTTACTTGACTGTTTATGTGATTGCTGTAGTAAAAAGTAAAGTTGCATCAAGCATAGAACATCTACATAAATTTACATGGTATCAGAGCTGAGGTGAAGACAAGCCCTATTTGTAGCAATCACTGGAGAGGATAATGGGTTCCACAAGCTATGGCTTTAAGGAGGATGACAAATTGACTGGGAAGGATGACTTCCATGCTTGGAAAATGATATGGATCTCAAATTGGAAGACCAAGATGTCATGGACTATGTGCAGGGTAAAATCCAAGAACCTCCATCCACTGCTACTACTGCTGCCAAAACAAAGTACAAGAAGGGGGAGATCAAAGCAAAGTTGATGATTAGGGAATCCATTCATAAAAGCCTAGTGGCCTACATCTCTGATTTGGGCACATCCAAAGAGATGTATGATAAATTAATCCTCATGTTCAAGGCCAACAATGCGAATCAAGTACTATTCTTCAAGAATCAATTGAAAAATCTGAAGAAAGACAGGGATGAGTCTGTCCAATCATACTTTCTGAAGCTGATTGAAATCAGGAACAATCTTCTAACTATTGGAGAGACAATAGCTGATCGAGAGATGGTACTCACCGCACTTGGAGGGCTCTCATCCGAATGGCATGTGTTCAATACTACCATTCTAAATAATAATGTGATACCTGACTTTGACGAAGTACTGTCAAGATGCGTTCAAGAATAATCAAGAATGAAGGAGTATGGAAATGAAGGAAATGTTGCATACGCTGCTCATTCTAGAAAGAAGAACTCTGGTGGTCCAAAGAATAAGGAAAAAGTAGGGGCCCAAGGAAAGAAGGGCAAGTGTTTCACTTGTCATAGGCCTGGTCACTATGCTAGAGAATGTCCTTTCAAGAAGGATTCTCCCGATGTTGATGACAACAACAACAACCGGAGGAATGGCAATCAAAGGAACAACAGGTTCAAGGGAAAAAGGAAGGCTTCCTCCAGCGGAAATGATCAACCTTCCAAAAGATCAAGAAACTCCAGGTATGAGGAATCACATGTTGTTGATAAAAGAAATGAATACATTCTTGTATCTGCCCTCTCTGTTGCATCCCCACCCGACACTATGGATGTCTGGTTGATAGATAGTGGTGCCTCAAGGCATATCACTGGGTTCAAGGAAGCACTTTCTGATATGGTTGAGAAGGATACTAATCTGGAAATTATCCTTGGAGATAATGCCACATATCCGGTGAAAGAGACAGGGACTGTGACCCTCCACTTGTCTCAAGGTCAAGTCCTCCACTTGCAGGATGTACTCTATGTACCAAATTTGAAGAAAAACCTTGTGTCTATATCGGCCATGGAAGACAAAGGTTTCAATGTGGCATTCACTGATGAAAAGGTGCTCATGTGGAAGAAGAGCTTCGAGGAAGCTATCTCGATTGGGTTTAGAGTTGATACACTCTACCAGGTTGGAGGAAGTCCGCTGGGAGCAATGACATGTGATACTATTCGACAGACTGAACTATGGCACCGAAGGTTTGGACACCTTCACTACAAAACCCTTCCCGAAACAAGGAAGGTGGTGACAGGGATGCCCGAGTTTCCAAATAATCATGAAGGTGTATGTAAAGGTTGTGCCGAAGTAAAGCATACAACGGGACCTTTCCCCTCTAGTGTCACAAAGACATCTGATGTCTTACAATTGATCCATTCTGATCTATCTAGTATGTTGCCGTTGACATCCTTGGGAGGATGTTCATATTATATGACGTTCATAGATGACTTCTCTCGCAAAACCTGGATATACTTCTTAAAGAAGAAAGATGAGGCTTTCATGTGGTTCCATACATTCAAAGCCTTCGTGGAAAATATGACAGGGAAGAAGATCAAGATTTTGAGAACTGATAATGGCACTGAATATGAGACAAACAAGTTCAAGGACTTTTGCAGAGAAGCTGGCATTAAAAGGGAGACCACAACTGTCTATACTCCCAAGCAAAATGGTCTTGTTGAACAAAAGAACAGGACCATCGTAGAAGCTGCCCGTGCCATGCTATGTGACCAAGTTCTATCGAAGTTTCTATGGGGAGAAGCTGCGAACACTGCCTTGTACATACAAAACCAATGCCCACATTCCACTCTAGAATCCAAAACTCCCGAAGAGGTTTTCTCTGGTAAGAAACCTGACGTCTCACATTTTAGAGTTTTTGGATGTACCGTCTACTTTCATGTGCCGAAAGAAAAGAGGAGCAAGTTGGATGCTTCTGGGAAGAAAGGAATGTTTGTGGGCTATAGTGAAACTTCGAAGGCCTATAGAGTCTATGTGCCTGGTCAAAAGGAAGTGGAGATATGCCACAATGTCACCTTTGACGAAGATACTTCCCTGAGGAAAGTAGTCAATCTTCCGAGATCTGAGGAAGATAATGAAGCAAGGCCTGGAAATCAAGAGGAACCGAAGGATGAAACGATGCCTGATGTTGAAGGACCAATGGATCCAATTGATCCACCTCCTTCACTGGGAAAGAGACCATCATGGCTCAGGGACACTCTCGAGGATGCTGAGGGACATGCTGCCCCAAGGGGGACATTCCGTGAAAGCAAGAAGCCGAGTAGATACCAAGGGTATCTAGCAGCCATGAGTACTATTGTACAATTCGAGCCTAGATCCTTTGAGGAAGTCGTAAAGCATCAAGTCTGGAAGGATGCTATGCACGAAGAGTATGAGTCCATTATGAAGAATGATGTCTGGGATGTGGTTCCAAGACCAAAGGACAAAGCAGTTGTCACCTCGAAATGGCTCTACAAGATCAAGCATGGATTTGATGGAAGTGTTGAAAAGTTCAAGGCAAGATTCATTGCCCGTGGCTTCTCTCAAAAGGAAGGCATAGATTATGATGACATATTTGCACCTGTGGCCCGATATACCACCATTCGATCTATTATACCCCTTGCTACTACACAAGGATGGAGTCTTCATCAGATGGATGTGAAGACCGCATTTCTGCATGGTGTGATAAAGGAAGAGTTATATGTGGAGCAACCTCTGGGGTTCGAAGTCCAGGATCGGGACACCCATGTCTGCAGGTTGAAGAAAGCCCTCTATGGGCTGAAGCAAGTACCCAGAGCTTGGTACGAGAGGATAGATAGCTACTTGATGAAGCTGGGCTTCACTCGAAGTAATGCTGATCCGAACCTTTACTTCAAGGTTGTCAAGGGAAAGCCTCTCATCCTGGTGCTGTATGTGGATGACCTCTTCCTGACAGGTGCTGACCCTCTCATTCATCAATGCAAGAGGGAGGGAGCTGCTGAGTTCGAGATGAAGGTCCTAGGACTGATGCACTACTTCCTAGGCCTGGAGGTCTGGCAGAGACATGGCGAGATTTTCCTTTCTCAAGGAAAATACATTGTGAAGCTTCTGGAAAGATTTGGTATGGTGGACTGCAAGTCTGTGTCAACACCAATGGAGCTCAACTTCAAGAAGTTGAGTGGCAGCGCTGCTGGGCCCGTATTGGCAAATCCTACTGAGTATCGTCAACTCGTAGGGGCCGTGATGTTCTTAGTGAACACCCGTCCAGATATATGTTTTGCAGTGAACACATTGAGTCAACAGATGGTTGAACCTCATCACTTTCACTGGGTTGGTGCCAGGAATCTTCTGAGATACCTTCGAGGCACGATAAACCATGGGCTGAGATACACTGTCGGGAGTGTGACACTCCTTGGATATACTAATGCCGATTGGGCTGGCAGTGTGGTGGATCGTAAGAGCACATCGAGATGCTGCTTCAATCTTGGTTGTGCTTCGATCTCATGGGTGAGCAGGAAGCAGAAGTCGGTGGCTTTGAGCACCGTAGAGGCCGAATCCATTGCAGCGAGTATGGCCTGTTGTGAAGCAGTTTGGTTGCAAAAGCTCTTCAGTGAGCTGTTCGGACATGTGCTAGTTACGACCGTGATACTCTGTGATAACCAGAGTGGGATTCGCTTGTCCGAGAATCCAGTGTTCCATGATTGATCCAAGCATATTGATATCAGGTACCACTTTATCCAGGAAATGGTACAGCAAGGCGCCATAAGGCTCGATCATATAGGAACTGATTAGCAAGTTGCAGATATTCTCACAAAGCCCCTGGGGAAGGTCAAGTTCCTAACCTTCCGTGAGAATCTTGGTATCGTGGAACGACCCTATGATGTGGGTCCTGTTGGACGATGAGCCAATGTTCCACCAAGACTCCGGTGCGGGGAGACGCACAGGGGGGACGTGTGGGAGTACCCTGAAATTTTAGGGAAATTTCGGGGGTGCGGGGAGTCGTCGGGGTATATAATTTTTTATTTTATATATATATATATATATATAATTCAAGTTCATATTCATTGTTAAATAATAAATAATGAAAGCATAAATATTAAATAGACTAATAATAATATACTACATACTATATACTAATATGAATACCAATAGTAAATACATTGAAAATTGAAATTCGATCTACACATGATAAAATTTAAATTCATAATTGAATTGAATAATGACATACATTGATCCATCCTCATCTTTCATTTTGATACATACATCATTCATATGACATACTCATTATTCTAATATTCATCCATAATCATTGATCATTCAATAAATAAATTCAATAATGAAATCTTCAAATACATTGATCCATGATTCCATATCATTCATCATTCATCATTCATCATTCTACAATCTACAATGTACATTGATTTAAAAATTAATTTCATCATTCATCATTCTAGAATCGAAATTGAAAGCAAAACATACTAGAAGTAGATAGTAGATACTAAGTTTGAACTTTGAACACTAAATAGTAAATAGTAAATAGTAAATTTATATAACTCAAAGTTTCAAACTCAAAAATAGTTAAGAGTCGAGAGTTAGGAATCAGTGTGAGGTCAACAACTGAAAAGTAAAAATAGATAATTTATTAATTAGCACTGAAAATAAAATCAACATCAAGGACACAGAGAGGTCGAGGTCGAAGTAGCAGAGGTCAGCTGGAGGTCGAAGAGCTAGAAATGAAATGAATCATTGAATAATGAATAGTAAACTTTTTTTAAACTTACAAATTAATTTATTTATTTATTTTTTTTTTTTTTTTTTTTTATTTATTTATTTTTTTTTTTTTTCGAAGCACCCTTTTTGGGGAGTCGCGTCCCCCTTCAAAAGGGGGACGCCCAGAAGCACCCTTTTTGGGGAGTCGCGGGGAGTCGCGTCCCCCACACTGGGGAAACGCACCCCCTTGCGTCTCCCCAAGACTCCCCAAAAAGGGTGCGCGGGGAAACGCACCCGGTCAGAGACTCCTTCGTCCCGGTGCGAGGGGGTGCGCAGGGTGCACGCACCCGACCCCGGGGACGCGACCCCGGGAGTTGGACAAGGAGCTCGGGAGCTCTGGGAGCTCTGGGGGGCTTTAGGGATAGCTTCTCGGAGCTATAAGCACTCACGGGGCTAGGCTTGCCGAACCTTGTGGTGCTTCTGCCCCACCGTTATGATGTTTGAGTTGGTTCACCTCTCATTATTTGTGCCCCGTATGCATCCTACCCATTGAGTTCAGGGCTCATGGGAAGTACCTCTCATTTGGCCAATGAGGTGGGAAAAGCTAGAGACTAGTAGCAAAGACTGATGGACACATCAGAGATTGCCGTACTCTTTATCTAGGATGGCATGGTCCAACCACTTGATCTGGGATCAAGTCTAGTGAGGTCTCGGACCTCCACTTGACTTCGGGTCAGATGAACCAACTTTGGGTTGGTTGGAGACTCTTTGTGAGTCCGATAGAGGTTTTGACCTCTGGGCTGAATCTGTCAGCCGGGAATGATGTCTTTGTGACTGACCCACTTCTGTTATGAAATAAAGAGGCCAACAAAGCAAGTTACGGCGGGATGACGCACGATGTTTGATTGCACTAGTGGATGGAGTTCTCCCTAGTGGAGACGGAGTGTTAAATTTGGACAACTAGGTCCAAACTCCATCTTGTGATGCTTAGATGAAGATTCCAATATTTGTATTGGATTCCTCTTTCAGAGAGGTGTAAAATCGATCTAAAATTGATTTTAATCTGATGAGCAGAACATTTATTTTGAATTTATTATTTATAATAAATTTAAGTGCAGGTCGGCCTTAAGGTTTTTACCCCCAGCAGATGTGTCACACACCTCTCATGTTTGGTATTTATAGGGTCAACGTTGAAGCATTTTCAACTCATCTCATCACACATCTTCTCCTCTGATTATATACGAGCATCTGAGAAGCAGTTTCATCTCCCACGTGAGAAGAAGGACAAAATCTACTGCAGCAAAAAAAAAAAGGGACGAAATTTACTGCAGCAAATTTTCTGCAGTTAGGGTTTCTGGGCAAGTTTGACCAGCGTTGACTTTGGTCAACGCATGGTCTGAATTGGCTGAAATTTTGTGGAGAGTTCGATTTTTGAAGGCCGTACTCATTGGCACAAAAATCGAGGTCAAAAGGTTGACCGAAGTTGGAGCTGCATTGACTTTATTGTTGATGCACTGCGTTGACTTTTTCTGGACTGCATTGACTTTTCTGGGGTTGACTGGGTGACTGATTTGAGGATTGTTGTGACACATTCTGGGTTGGCCGACCAAGAAGACTTTGTTGGTTGAAGCATCCTGGTGACTGCCGTAACGCACCAACACATTCTCTTGTTTCTGGTTTGTCTTCTAAAGGATCACTGGTATGTTCTATCAGCATTTTACATAACTATTTATGTGATTTCTGTAATAAAAGTAAAGTTGCATCAAGCATAGAACATCTACATAAACTTACAAGCAACAAGCTCAGTTTATTGTTTGAACACTAGAGTGACTGGACCTTTCAATGTTCATACTTCGGTGTGCAGATGGCCTATTTTGTAAACATAACTATTTGGTCATGTTATTGTTGATAGTTGCTAGATAACCTATTTCATTCCTTAAGTTAATGGTTTACTTTCTTTTACGTGGCTTAAAAATTTGTATGTTTGTTTGTAATTGCTAGAATCTAGATTAACGATGGTCAGTGCTTGAAAGATTAATCATTAATGTACTGTGGATGCCATTTCTACCTTCATTAATGTACAAATATGTATGTTTTCATATTTTACAACTAATTTGGAATTATGCGTGTTTTTTAAATTGATGCCACCACTCTGCACTGCACTCTAGCAACCTCGGGCTGGCGGACTGGCCTGAGTAATTGAGTGTCTATGCTTCATGTAAGAGGCATCATATTACCTAGTGGACTAGCTCGAGTGGTTGAGCACGTCAAGCTTCATGTAGGAGGCTTTGGGGTCAATCCTAGGAGCTAGCTGCCTCTATCGTGTGCCTCACTTGATGTCCTTATTGGGTCAACCATTGTAATCAATGCTAACAAGTTTACATTGAGTACCATCAGCACAATGCGAAGAAGTGCCCAAGGGTTTCCACGTAAGATTTTCATTGTAAAAACAAACAAATGTAACCATATATATATCATACTTGTTTCCCCATCGTATTCAAATCCTAGCTTTCCAAAACTCTGGCAGATCCATAACCAGATGTGGACGCATATACTGATAACTTAGGATGTAAGGTTACATGCACTTGAACAATATTAATGCAAGTCAAGCAGGTGCATGGTTATCTTCCAACAACGGTTTAAAATGTGGTTGCGGAAACTCTTATAATTCAAGTTGTCAGGGATTGCTTTGAAGGAGCTCAAGAAACTTTACAAGAGTCACAAGTCAGAATAAAACAGCAAGCAATTGGAGAAGACGTTGAAAGTACATGGCTAGGGATATGTGAATTTTTAACTTTTCAAGGAATCTTCACTTAGGATCAAGAACAAGAATGGGGCACTCCTCATCTGTTGATCCTTACTAACCTTGGTTGCTACTCCCTGGGCAACATTAGAAAATGTTAGTTGGAGTTTGTAATCCATGCCTTTCAATCAAACCGTTAAAGGTGCCCATCATGAAGGGTCATGTAGCTCAAGCATTTACACTGGATGTATATTTTAGTCACACTGACCTACATTCCTGGTCATTTCTTAGATATCAACAAAATTTTCTTATCTTATCATATCAGTGGTAAAGCAACCTGCTAGCAGGGGCAGGTCGTGTTTGATTCTATGCTTGAGCCAAGGAGGGAAGAGAGGGGGAGCTGGAGGAAGTAATCCAGACATTTAGGTCAAACTGCTAAAGATGCCCATCATGAAAGGGGCCAGGGGCATAAGTTGGATTTGTTTCCTAGGTTTGGCATTAGATCGAGTTGGCTAGGATGCCTGAGCAACAGTGTAATTTGAAGGGAAGGGGGTACATAGGTCTTGCGTTCAAATCCTATGGCTAACAATCCTGAGACAAAGCATGACTTGAGGGGGTGTTGTAGATAGCAATCCACACCTCTAAATCTATCTTAGGGGTAAAGCAGTTCGATGGTTGGGTGCAGGTCCTGGGTTTGATTCCTAGCCTGGTATCAGATCAAATTCGCTTGGGGTGGACAGAAGGCCTAAGCCAAAATGTGGCTAAAGGTAGCAATCATTACACTGGATAGTTTTGCTTGCTCATTTACTGTTCAAATAGGCTTATTGGCTCCGTCAATGTTAGAAAACCCATGGGCTGCGGGTAGTTTTAACTTTTGCTCGATCCTTTACTGTTCAAGTAATCTTATTGTTCCATCAGTGTTCAAAAACTTGTGGGTTGTGTTTGTTTGATTCCGGTCATATTTGGACCCCACAAAAATTGAATAACCATTGTTACAAAAAGAAAATCATAATTGTAATTATCTGACAAAAGTCACTAAATACTTACAACATGAACAATCCATGAGGGGACTGTAATAAATGTTATATAAAGTAATCTCCAAACCAAACATCTGCACCGAGATTAAAGCACAATTTGTCAAGCGGGTTGTGCTGAAGCAGTGAAACAAGTGAGCTTTCTTCACATAGAGAGGGATTCAAATTCGTAGACCATGCGCCCAAATTAATGCTACCAATTATGTGTTATCTTGTGATATCTCGTTGCTAATTGCAATGAACCTACAGAGTGTACATTATGGACAAGGCCAAGTGCAAGTCCCTGGAAAAAAATGAATCCCCGTGTAAAAAACATATGGGTAGTGACGGGCTAGTGGTATTTAACAGAAAGAGAACATGTTTCATCCAGATCTCTGACAACTAACAGTGATATGCCATCGATAATTCCAACTCAAAGCCAACTCATGGCCCCCTTTTTTCCAACACAAACGCATACTATCAGATTCAACTTCACATTTTCTAGAAACTAAACAAGATTATTACTCTACCTGAAGATCAGCGAGGATACAAGCCACAGAAAGAGCTCTTGAGAGTGGGGGACGACCATCTTCTCCACATGGCAGGCTCTGCAGCAAAGGGATTGTTAGCTTCAAAGCCTTCAACAGCAATTCAGAGGACTTGGACGAAATTGGATTCATTCTATCGGTCAAGTCATTCCATGCGGCCACAAGTTCCACCACCATTTTCCCTCCAGGAAGTTCAATAACTGAAGATGATCCATATTCAGTTTTGGCCAATACATGATATGTCTGTGTTCTGCTCTCACACCTGATACTCCTATGTTTTCTACCAGAGTGAATCCCCTGGTGTTTTCCTATGAAATTCTTCAACTTCAACTTGTGTTGCAGACGCAGTAATAAATTTAAATGCTTGGTTTTATTTGGTGGCTGGTTAATGAAAGGCAATTTGTGCAGACATGGGGGATATTGCAGTATGCCCATACTTGTTTATGTTCCATTCTCCTTCATTTCTGGAACCGAGGACAAGTATTATATCTGACTATGTTGATGTTACGTGGACCTACCATATCCACGTATATATATATACACATGGTCAGTACTGTTTAATGCGACTCTGCAAGACCTATGGTAAACGTTATCCACCATGTTTGATTTTATCCATAGATTCGATGTTTTCAATTTTGATGGATGATAGTTTTGTATTTTAAAGCAGATCGTTATAGTAAAATGTGCATTTTTACACCAAAGCATCAATAATGTAGTATGCACAAGGTTGCCTGTGGAAAAAGTGATTGTTACTATTCAACACTTTAAAGTGGATGTTAATATTCAACACTTTAGTTGACGAGTTACGCTGGCTTATAAAGAAAAAGTTGACCATTAAGTGATACAATTTGGATGTGATGTGATATATTTACGTTGGAGGTGTTTTTTTCATGAGATTTTGTGAGTAAACATTGTTTATCTTACCCAATCACAAGTTTTGTTATCACTTTTCTAACCAATTATATTTTGACATATGTTTGAAATTTTTTTAACTTTTTTGACTTGAAGTCCATTCTATTATGGCAGAGTAATTTAATACATTAAAACTCTACTATGAATGTGTATGCGACAAGAGACTTTCGCTTGGATGTACCTTCTTACACTTGGCAGTTCAGCAGTGACTATGGTCATGCAGTTCACGTTAACTCCATGTGAACCCTGGTACCTCCTATGCACCAACTGTGGAGATCTCCCACACCCTATCCGTTAGTGGTGATTTTTTCGAGAAATAACCCTAACCGTCATTTTCGTTCAGTGGTTTCAATGTCCATTTGGTTCCTTTGTTGCATTGTAGAGGGTAACTTTGGCAGTGAGGTTTTCTCCACATATGTAACGATGAAAGTGATGATAAGGCTTCCCTTCCACCTGTAAGACTCACTCGACCCTTTGTGGCCTCTCGGGTTGAAACCAACTAGTCGACGCTGATACTCAAGTAAATTTTCTCGCTTATTGCTTGTCACTATGGAGGATTTTGTCTATAATTTCCACTGTCGGCCCAACGTGCCTTTATTCGTTTACTTAACATGCATAGGGAAGTTAACTAATAGTTATTTATGTGATCAAATGCAGGTGAATCTCATTCCTATTCGAAATTTCTGCTGGCGGTCAGGTTTCCAATCAACTCGGCTTTACCTTTCAGCGTGGATATATCCTCGCATTCGGATATATTTCCATCTGTTCAAATTTTATTTTGAGGCCCAGATATAGTCAAACCTGGATGTGGTCAAGGCTATGGTTAATTCGATTAGTATTGGATAAATAATATGAGATTAGGGGTTGGGTTCACCGACAACATCTTATAAAATATTAAAATCGCTAGATGATCCCATGTTTCAGATTCTATGAATTCGACAGACTTTATACTATGTTGGCAATGGACTTTATCTTTTATTTTGTCAATGGATAAAACTCCTTTGTGCAAGGGGATCTACGGTTAAGGATAAAAGAAATGACCATAAATCAATCTGATTGAGTGCCTATAGCAAATCTTCACCTTTCAAAATACAAGCCTCATTGGTCAAATCCAATTATTATCTAATTGAGAGCAAAATTAGGTAAGTGAAGTGCTTATCCAAAGTTATGAAATGTTGTTCATACGCTAAATAAATCAAAGTAACAAGTGGCCACATAGAACTTATATATATATTTTCTATTTCATACACACACACACACACATATATATTTATATATATATATATATATATATATATATATATATATATATATATATATATATATTCTATTTCATACACACACACACACATATATATGTATATGTGTTTAGATGAGATAGAAAAGATATATATATGTGTGTGTAGATGAAATAGAAAAGAAAGAATAAAATTAAACAAGTCACACGGTCTCTTTTTGTTGACTTGTTTAGAACTTGGCATAATACATAAATTCATTAATATCTATAAAATTCTTTGAAAACATTAATAATTGAAACAAAACAATAATATAAAATTTTATTTACATTAATGATTAAAAAAATAATTTAATTTAAATTTAAATACCAAATTATAAATTAAATCTATAAATTCCACTAAATAATAAGAAGAATACTTTAAAATTAAAAATAAATAATTTGAATCATAAAAAACCTATAATAGGACAATGGCACTAATTATAATAAATTTAAATCTTTTATATTTAAATCATTTTTTTCAATTTATATTAAAAAAAAATAAAATTAATTTCTTTTAACTTCAATCCTTCACACATAGTTTGAGGGGTGAGGTGAGGTGATGTTGTGAGAGGTGAGGTGATTAATAGCGTTCCAAGTTTTTGTATGAAAATTAAATATAATCTTTTATATAAATATTAATATATTATTTTTAAACGTCAATGAAAACTACTATGTAGATTGTAGTGGCCGCGTCTAGCCCAGAAGGGAAGTGTGAACTCTAAGTTTATACACAACTCATCAAAGTGGCTCGTGATAGAAACCTGACTCTGATAGGATGAGAGGTTGAGATGTGGCTTTGTGGTTTTTTAACAAATCCACAACTCTACTTTTGGTCTGGACAGTTCCACAAGAAGCTGAAGATTTAAAACACCACTAAACCAGCTTTTGGTCTCAACACCTCTACAAGTTGTTGAAGATTGAAAACAACGGTGAACGTTGTCGAAGCCAACAATGATCCAAAACCTTTTGCTTGAGATGTGTTAAATAATTACATGTGAAAATTGCAACTTAAGAAAGAAACTTTAAAGGCATAAACATAAGAAGAGAGAAGCAATTAACATCATGCAAGAAGACACATAATTGATATCGGAGTTTGTCTAGGAGGGACTACGTCTCCGGGCCCTACTCAAATAGTGGGGAGGCCCTCTTTCATTAAGTGGCAAAAAATGAAAGTACAAGTATAAAAATGAAAAATTATATCCTTATACCTCCATAGTTGAAAGTGCCCAAAAATTGGAGACCTTTGATGAAGAAATGGACAGCACCGTTGGATTCGTGGCATCGAGAGGTGCATAATCCATTTAAAATTTGTCTCAATTTGACAAAGTGAAAATCTGGACCCTCTAGAAAATGGCTTAGATCATGGTTTCGCCCCCCTCCTGCACAATGCTCATGGTGTTGAGATTCAACAAGATGATGAGCTTAGTGAAAAGAGTCGCCTTCACTAAGTGGGCCCGCAGTCTATTTTTGGCACAAGTCTATTTTTAGACTATGTCTATTTTTAGACATGGTGATCATATTTCAGAAGCTGCAGGGTGCTATTTTTGGATGGTTGATCAAGTTGGAAAAATAGATGAAATTCTATTTTTAGAATATTGGGCGAAGTCTATTTATAGACCGTCGATCTAAAAATAGAAGTGTCGATTATTATTAGCTCTTAATAATAATCCGACAATAAACAACAATTTATTCTCTTGGAGCACTTAATTTCAGTGCACAGATTTGGCAAATCAGTGGGCTGAATGAATTACGCAATTCCTAGGGTTTACTGGTGGTTCATGCATGGAGGACTCAGTTAGAACTGAAGTGGCAAAGTTATGACAGAGTTGAAAGAGTAGTTCATCGAGTTGTTATTTAGTTTAACTCAATTATTGGAGTTAAACTCAGTTGAGCTAGTTGTATCTAGTCTAACTGAATGATACACTAGTGAGAGTGGAGTGAATTAATTAGTTAATTAATT
The DNA here is from genome assembly GCA_034641835.2 of Pinus albicaulis. Lineage (NCBI taxonomy): Eukaryota > Viridiplantae > Streptophyta > Pinopsida > Pinales > Pinaceae > Pinus > Pinus albicaulis. The sequence goes on from CM076576.1 coordinate 227,445,346, forward strand.
CACAAATAATAACTCATTAATCAACTGAACAAATACAGCAGTTAACTACAGTGCATATCAGTTCCAGTGGAGACCCAGTGAAGGGATAGGTGAAAGGGCAAGATAGACTATCCGTTGTGACTATAGTGATGCATTGATTGCACCACACACACATTGGAGTTGCCAATGAAGATTGCGCAGTCAAGGCAAGGGTAATTCGAATTCATTCAGAGCTATTCTTCAGCAGGGATTGTGCAGTGGAGGCAGGGTAGTAGGTGGCAAGAAATCGGTGCATGGATTTGCATATTTCTTCTGATTAGTGTGTAACGATTGATTGTACTAAGAGCTTGATATACTAAGCTTTGTATGAGATTGTTACATGATCTCCATGATACATAATATATGATAGTTGGGATTTTCAGCTTCAGGCTTTCTCGTTAAACAACTATGTTGATCTGGATCTTGTGGGGAGGCCCCCAAGGTCTAAGAAAATTGAAATGGATCTGACCAGATCTGCAAAATTACAATACCAGAAAAAGAAAAGAAAAGAGAGAGAACACAAAGAAAATAAAACCACAAAGAAACTTGTTTTATTAAAACAAAGAATAACTTTAGAAGCTACATTGTGGTGGAAAATCTTTCCTTTTACAAACTGAGGCTTGTTATTTATAGCCTTTTTTGAGTTACAATACCATGTGTAGATACCATAGGCCAATACCATGGGTAGATACCACTTACAATACCATGGGTAAATCCCATGTGTGGATGAATACCATGGGTGGATACATACCATGGGTCACTTACAATACCATGGGTGAATCAATATCATGGGTGGATGAATACCATGGGTTGATGCCATTTACAATACAATGGTAAATTCCATGGGTGGATGGATAACATGGGTAGATGAATACCATGGGTTGATGCCATTTTCCATTCGGATCATATGTTATGTGCGATTGTTTTTATTTATGCTTCACATGTGTTTGCAATTAATTTTCCGCAAAAGATTAACAATGGAATGATTCTGTATTTTGCAAGAAGTTAAATATTGTGAGATCAAGGGAATCTGGATGTATGCATGCTTAGTGTATATAATTTCTACATGGTATCAGAGCAATGTTAATTCTTGAAGATTGCAATTGTGAAGAATTGCTGAGTTTGTGCTGGTGGACAATTCGAATTTGCTGCAGAAAATTCTTGGTGCGACAGTTGAGTATACATTGAAATGTCTTTCAATGGGTTGCAATTGGAGTATGCCCTTGATGGCAGCTCAAATTACATAGCCTGGAAGGATAGGATGGAGGTAGTGCTGGAGGATAATGGACTGAAGGAGTTCATTGATAGCGATGTTCCTAAGCCGGGATCTAGCGATGCTGCATTACTTGACGCATGGAAAAAGAAGACAACAAAGACGAGAAGAATTCTGTTGGAAGGTGTGAAGGACCATATTTTGTCCAGCCTTCACAATAAATCCACTCCATTCTTAATGTGGAAGGCTTTGACAGATTTGTTCCAAAGCAGAAGTGACCAGAGGAAGTTGGCGCTTAAAGACAAGCTCAGAAAAATAAAAATGGAGAAGGGCGACAATATTCCAAAATACCTCACGAAGTTTTTCCACCGTAGGGATGAACCGGGAAGTGTGGGGATTATCGTTGATGATGAAGACTTGGTGAGCTTGGCCTCTCGGGGCTTCCGAAGAGTTGGCATAGCTACGAAGACTGCCAATGGATGGGAGAAACCTATTCGGGATGGGAGAAACTTTGCCTGATTCGTGCGGTGAGGAGATAAGGCGGGGTACCAGGGATGGCTCTTCATTGAAGCATGAAGATGAAGAGAATTTCACTTTGGTTACCAAAGCAAGGAAAGTGAAGGGGAAGAAATTTCCTTTAAAATCCGATGCTAAAGGTAAGAAGCAGGATTTGTCCAAGGTGAAGTGTTTTCACTGTCACGAACATGGGCATTTCGCCACTAACTGCTCATAGAAGAAGAAGAACAAGAAGGTTTTTGGAGTTGCAGCTGGAGAGGCCTTAGCCTCAAAATTTGAATTTGATTTCTCTTTGATCGCATGCTTGGTTTCAAGCCATATGGGATCGGTGTGGTATCTTGATAGTGGTACGTCTTTCCATATGACGGCGGAGAACACATGAGTTTTTTAGTGACTTAGAGGAGAAGGACCCCCCCCCAAAATTCATATAGAGATGGGGCGACGATGGTCGACACAAAAGGCGACCGACATTGGGGCCATTACCTTTAAGAGGGAGTCCAGTAATCCATTCTTGTTGAAGGATGTTATGCATTTTCCAAGTCTGAAGAAGAACTTGGTCTCAGTCGCAATGTTGGAAGACAAAGGTTATGATGTTGTTTTTAGTTATGGAAAAGATTTCCTTCGACATAAAACAATGGGTCAAACCAAGAAGATAGGGATTCGAGTTAATAATCTCTAAAAGTTGGAGGTATATGGCTGCGCTACAATGGTGGGCAAAGCAGAAGAAGTGGTGAGCCAGGATGCGGGCGAATTATGGCACAGGAGATTGGGCCATCTTCACTATGGTGCTTTGAAGATTTTGCAGCAGATTTCTACTAGAATTCCCAAGGGTACTCTTGCATAGTCATATCCGTGCAAGGGATGTACTATGGATAAGTTTGTATAGACCACCTTTCATGAGAAGGAGAACCATGCTTTGGTGATCCTGGAGAGAATTACCATAGACATGTGTGGACCTTTCTCGGTTGCTTCAACAACAAAACATAGGTATTATGTTATATTTGTTGACATCATTCTCACAGATGCTAGATCTTCTTCATGTTAAGAAGAGCTAAACATTCTCAAAGTTTTGTGAGTTTAAAGCATTGGTGGAAGAGCCGTGGAAGCAAGTGAAGGCTCTGACGAGTGATAATGGTGGAATGGTGTGAATACATCTCGGGCAAATTCAAAAGACTTCGTAGCAAAGAATTAATTCGAAGAGAACCTTACAGGCACTCATAAACTCACATCGAATGTGGCCGGAGAGGAAGAACAAACGATCGTGGGTGAGCCGTACGAGCCGCGCCGCATGACCAGGGCCTACCGATGAACTTGTGGTCGGAAGCATGCAACACTGCGGTTTATGTGAAAAATCGTTGTCCTCATAGAGTACTTGGCATGAGTACACCTGAAGAGGCTTTTACTGGTAAGAAGCCTGATATTTCTCATTTGAAGATTTTTGGCTCATCTATTTACATTCATGTGACAAAGGATGCCAGGAAGAAGCTGGAGCCTACTCGTGTTGGGATATTTTTGGGGTACACAGGAACACCCCATAAATATCATGTGTATTTTCCAAACAGTCAGATGAATGTTATGCGAAAGGATATAAAATTCAATGAAGTGAAAGCCATGAAGTTGTCGCTTGAGAGGGAGCTACATTTGCATGCGAAGGAGGAACTTCTTGTTCCCAAAGATGAGCCTCTAGATGTGGATCAGCCATAGGAGGAGATTCATGGAGTGGAGGAGTCCACTCATGCAGAACCAAACATCATACAAGGCAGAAAGCATACCACAGAAGCTGAGAGACTGAAGCTTGATGTGGCACAGAATGTAGGAGTCCCTACATCACAGCGCAGACATACATAGTCACCTGATCGATTTACTAGATACATGGCTCTTATGAGCAAGTGTATCGTGACAGAGCCATATTCTTTTGAAGAAGCAGTGCAGGAGCCCACATGGGTAGATGCCATGGTGGAGGAGTATGACTCCATTGTCAAAAACAGTGCTTGGGATATTGTTCCAAGGCCGGTGGGTAAATTAGTTGTAGGATCAAGATGGATCTACAAGGTAAAGCAAGCTGTTGATGGGAACATTGAGAAGTATAAGGCAAAATTTGTTGCCCAGGGCTTCTCACAGATCAAGGGGATTTATTATGAAGAAACCTTTGCACCTGTCACACAGTATTCTTCCATAAGGACCATCCTTGCTCTCTCAGCGCAAATGGGTTGGCACTTTCATCAAATGGATGTGAAGATTGTGTTCCTTAATGGGATCATTGAGGAAGAGGTGTACATTGAACAACCTAAAGGATTTGAGATCTTCAGCAGTGAGTCGCATGTGTGCGGTGCTCAAAAGATATCGTATGGTCATCACACCCTGCATGGGTATTATTCTTCAAGATCAAACTTATTTCACTGGACTTGGCTTCACCAAGAGTGAGGCGGATGCAAACTTGTACCAAATTGTGGTGGAGGGTAAGCTTTTAATCATTGTTCTTTATGTTGATGATTTAATACTAACGAGTGATGAGCAGTTGATACACTCATGCAAGGCAGATCTTGCAAAGGAGTTTGAGATGAAGGATTTGGGCCTCCTTCATTATTTCCTTGGATTGGAAATATGGCAGCGGGAAGGTGAACCGTTTGTGTCTCAAGGCAAGTATGCCCGGGAGATACTGGAGAAGTTTCACATGCAAGGCCGCAATCCTATCGACACTTTCCAGGAAATTGGAGGAAAGAGGATGTTATACCTGTGAGAGGTAGTGGATGCCACTATTTATCGACAAGCCAGGTTCGCTCATGTATTTAGTTAATACAAGACTGGACATATGCTATGCGGTGAACCAGATTTCACAAGCGATGGTTAAGCCTACCAAGCTCTTTTGGAAGGCAGGCAAGCATGTCCTGAGATATCTCAGGGGCACATCTGAGTACGGCTTATGGTACAGGCAGATGGATGAAGTGAAGTTGCATGGCTTCACGGATGCAGATTGGGTAGGCAGCCCAATAGACAGAAAGAGCACATCAAGAGGGATTTTCAGTATCGGATCTATGGCAATTTATTGGTACAGCAGGAAACAAATATCTGTGGCACTCAGTTCTCGGAAGCAGAATACATGGCGGCAAGTCAAGCTGCATGTGAGGCTATCTGGATGAGGAAGATCCTGGTTGGTTTGTTCGGTTCACATTTAGATCCTACAATGATACATTGTGATAATCAGAGTTGCATTAAACTCTCTATTAATCTTATGTTTCATGATAGATCTAAACATATTGATATCCGGTATCATCATATCAGAGATTGTGTGCAGCGGAAGGTCACGTTGCTTCACTACATTCCTACGGAAGATGAGGATGCAAGTATTCTAACGAAGGTGCTCACCAGGAGCAAATTCGAATACCATAGAGGTAGGATCGGGGTGAAGGATAATCCCTATCTTGTTGAGAGGGAGTGTTGAGATTCAACAAGATGATGAGCTTAGTGAAAAGAGTCGCCTTCACTAAGTGGGCTCGTAGGATATTTTTGGCGCAAGTCTGTTTTTAGACTATGTCTATTTTTAGACATGGTGATCATATTTCAGAAGTTGCAGGATGCTATTTGTGGATGGTTGATCAAGTTGGAAAAATAGATGAAATTCTATTTTTAGAATATTGGGCGAAGTCTATTTATAGATCATCGAACTAAAAATAGAAGTGTCGATTATTATTAGCTCTTAATAATAATCCGACAATAAACAACAACTTATTCTCTTGGAGCACTTAATTTCAATGCACAGATTTAGAAAATCAGTGGGCTGAAGGAATTATGCAATTCCTAGGGTTCACTAGTGGTTCATGCATGGAGGACTCAGTTAAAACTAAAGTGGCAAAGTTATGACAGAGTTGGAAGAGTAGTTCATGGAGTTGTTATTCAGTTTAACTCAATTATTGGAGTTAAACTTAGTTGAGCTAGTTGTATCTAGTCTAACTAAATGATACACTAGTGAGAGTGGAGTGAATTAATTAAAAAATAATAACTCATTAATCAACTGAACAAATACAGCAGTTAACTACAGTGCATGTCAGTTCCAATGGAGACCCAGTGGAGAGATAGGTGAAAGGGCAAGATGGACTATCCGTTGTGACTATAGTGATGCATTGATTGCACCACACACACATTGGAGTTTCCAATGAGGATTGCACAGTCAAGGCAAGGGTAATTTGAATTCATTCAGATCTATTCTTCAGCAGGGATTGCGCAATGGAGGCAGGCTAGCAGGTGGCAAGAAATCGGTGCATGGATTTGCATATTTATTCTGATTAGTGTGTGACGATTGATTGTACTGAGAGCTTGATGTACTAAGCTTTGTATGAGATTGTTACATGATCTCCATGATACATAATATATGATAGTTGGGGTTTTCACTTTCCTGTGGCTTTCAAACAACCGTGTTATGCGATTGTTTTTATTTATGCTTCACATGTGTTAAGATCACTTTCCTGTAAGACAATAAGGAATGATTATGTATTTTGCAAGAAGATAAAATATTGTGAGATCAGGGGAATCTGGATGTATGGATGCTTAGTGTATATAATTTCTACACATGGTTCCACTTGTCTCGAAATTCGTGCCCACTCTTGGCCCGCTTGGGCGCACTTTTGAACTGAAGGTTTATATATTGAAGTTCGGACGGACTTTACCAAGTTTGTCGTTGGCCGAATTGGTTGAAGATCCTCATTGTGAGGGAGGGGGTTTGGTGGTCAAACCCCGCCCCCTCCGTATTTAGCTAGACCTTTGTTATAAAAACCATGCCTTTGCTTTTTTAACACCCGTTGTTATTAAATTTTGGGCAAATGGTACGTTGGAGGGGGGGTTGGGCCTGCATTGGGCGGCCCGCCCCGTGATCCCCGTGGCTCCGTTTTAACATGTGGCAAGAGGGTTGGTTGGCGGTGGGGTTCACAATCCCTGCCACCATATTTATATATGCAGCCGGTAATGTGAGCGAGGGGTCCGACGGGGTCATGGCCGCCAACCCCATTTTAATATATTTTTTTGTTATGTTTGTTGCGTAGGGCGGGGGTCATGGCCCACCCTGCCCTATTTTTTATATTTTTGTAATCTTATAAAACAAACTGACTATTTTGAAAAATTTGGATTTTAACTGAAGGAGTCAAATTATTTTTCCCATAATTTCGCCTGGAATCCTGTTGGAGTTGGCCAGAGACCAGTGGCCGGGTTTTAGCAAATTTGTTGCCTCCTTAAGCTACCAAGTCACCAAGTCAACCCTCAAAATTCGAATGCTCCTAACTCCTTCATATGGGCTCAGGATTTAGTGTCGTTTGTGCCGTTAGAATCAAAATGACGAGATCTTCAACTTGACACTAAGTTTGTCACATTCCAGACACTTTTATTGTTGAGTCTTTATATTTAAGCCACTTGTGCTTGGACCTGTTCAATCCACCTAGATCATTCCTCCCCACTGAAGAGTTTTAGACCCCAAAAGCCTTATCAATCAACAGACAAGTGAGGGAATTTCTCCCTCACCTTCTCCTTTTCAAGCCATTTAGCTTTACTTAGGGGAATCCCTTTGAAACCAACACAGAGATACTCCACATCTCCTCGTCGTGAAGTCCTGGTTCTTCGATCGAGAATGATGTCCTCTAGAAATTCCTCGAGATATTATGGTGCAAATTCATCCACTGTAAGCATGATCCTACCTCCTCGGTGTCCATAATCAATGGTGGTTCATAAAGTTTCAGATTCTTGACATTCATGACTGAGTAGATCTGCATGTATACAGGCGAGTCGAGTCGGAAAGCATTATTCCCAATCTTCTCCAATATGGTAAATGGACCATACTGGATTGGTCGCAATTTCTTTCCTTCCCCCTTCATTTGATCCTTGTTGATATGGAACCACACCTTGTCACCAACTTGAAATTGATGGTCGACTCAGTGCTTAACATGTCGGCCCTTATATCGGGCTTGAGTCTTTTGCAATTGCTTTTGTACTTCTTGGTGAATTTTATGCATCCGTTGGATAAACTGTTTTGTTTTTTCCCTGTCATCATGTCCACTGGCATCTTCATCCCTTCCATAGATCGTGTCAAAAGGGTCCTTTGGTAAGTAACCAAAAAATGTCTCAAATGGTGAACGCTGCGTAGAGGAATGCATTGCTCAGTTGTAGGCATGTTGAACATATGGAAGATGCTCACCCCACAACTTGGAATGTTTGCTGCAATAGCCCCGCAACAAGTGTGCCACGGTACAGTTGATGACCTCTGTCTATCCATCGGTTTGTGGATGGAATGTCGTACTTCTCTTCAACTTGGTGTCCATCAAACGCCACAAGCTGGTCCAAAACTCTCCAAGGAAGCGATAGTCTCGATCTAGCACAATCGATGTGGGCAACCCAAAGTGGACCCAAACATAATGAAAGAAAAGATAAGCAATTTTCTTAGGAGTGACCTGCTTTTTACAAGGCATTAATATGCACATTTTACTAAAGCGGTCTACGACAACATACAAATATTCATGACCCTTTCTAGAAATAAACAAACCTCCTACAAAGTCCATCGACACACTTTCCCATGGACGACCTGGAATAGGGAGTGGTGTGCAGAGCCCGAGTTTTCTATTAGAGGGCTTTGAAACAGAACACATCACACATCCCTTTACAAAATGGGTTACAATGTTTTTCATATGGGGCCAAAAGCAAAACCTTTGCAAATGGCATAAGGTTTTTTCGACAACAAAGTGACTAGACACAAGAGAGGTATGCGCCTCTCGAATTACATGTACCCTTTATGCTGTGGGTATGCACAATTTGCCAAGGTTATACAATAGCTTCCCCTGCAAATGATAGTTTTCCACCTGTGAACCATGAGTTAGTTTTGCATATATTTCTTTAAATAAATCATCGTTAGCATATTGTTCAGCATAACTTTCAAAAGACAACGAAGCATTATGAAAAATAATAGAAGCAATAATAGGAGGGCGAGAGAGCATATCTGCTACTTCGCTACTAGTGCCCTTCTTATACTTTATTATTAGATGAAGCTGTTGTAGAAACCCCATCCACCTGAAATGACAAGGCTGTTGTAGCTTGGTCTATCACTGAAGGTATTGCAACGGTTGGTGATCCGTATGGATAATGGTCTCCTTGCTAATCAGGTAGTGTTTCCACTTTTTCACACTTTGGACTAAGGCATATAGTTCCTTGTCGTAAGTGGGGTAATTAATGACAACTTGGGAGAACTTCTCTGAATGGTAACATATCAGCTTCTTCTGCTGTAACAATATAGCTCCCATGGCATACCCACTAGCATCTGTTTCAATCTCAAAAGGCTGCTGGAGATCGGGTAAATCCAGGACTAGTGCGGTGTTGATTTTCTCTTTCAGTGCTTCGAAGGACTTTTGCTGCTTTCCTCCCCACTGAAAGGCTTGTTTTATACTTGTCAGTGCGTGTAGGGGTAATGCAATAATGGAGAAGTTGGAAATGAATCTCCTCCAGTACTGTACTGCACCTAGAAAACTACGGACCTCTGTTACATTGGTAGGATTAGGCCATTTAACAATCACCTCAACTTTGGAGGGGTCTATTTTCAATTGACCATTACTGACAATATGACCTAGGTAAACCAAATATGTTTTCCCGAACTCACACTTTGACAATTTTACATACAATTCTTCCCTCTTTAATACATCAAGAACTTTCTTTACATGGCATACATGTTCATCCCAAGTCCTACTAAAGACAAGAATATCATATAAATACACAAGGACAAATTCATCAATGAAAGGCCTAAAAAGATCATTCATGACCCTCATGGGTGTGGTTGGAGCATTGCACAGTCCAAATGGCATCACCATCTATTTGAACATTTATCACTCGGAAAAAAGAGAAACATCATTTGACACAGTACTAAAGGTTCATGTGTCAAAGGTATGGCCATAAAATTCATTTTTCATTACTTGGTTAGGGAAAATTTTAAATTTTTCTTATTATCTTATCCTAAGGTCCAAACCCACCCCCATTCAAGTCTTTTCATGTCACATCAATCATTATTTCTTGACATTTTTCATTTCGCAAGCTTACAACTCCAAATAGGTCATTTTAGCCAAGAATCCCTACTTTCGTAGTGAATTACACAGAAAAGACACACTTTTCACTATGAAACTGCTAATACTTTCGTAGCGAAACTACCCAGAAATACACTAAGAATGCTATGAAAGGAAGGATTCATGTCTATCTTGTCAAAATAGGTGCTAGGTGTCAGTAAATGATTGAAAGGGATAGGGTAGATGCCATTCGAGTCAGTTAGGGTTAAATCAAGGTACAATGGTCATGGCTGAAGTCATTATTACTATTTTAAGCATGTATGAGTCATCATTATGCCATGAGTTGTCATCGAACTTTAAAATATTTCCCAATTGAGCCATTTGTCATTCTCCACTCCTTCTTTACATGTTATTAGCTCTGGAGAGCTATTTCATTGAGCCCAAGATGTGGCTGGTATTTTCAAAAGGTTGTAGGAATCACTGATCAAGCGAGGCAAAGAAGACATAAAAGTACCATGGCTACAAAGAGGAAGACCAAAAAAGGTGGCTATTGTCTTAGATATGAACCATCAGACATGAACCTGATAAATGAAGACCCAACTGCTTCAGAAGTTTTCAGAAGAATAGGGTGTTTGCAGTTTTGCCAAAGATTGCAAGGATGCCATGTACAGGTTTCTAAAGAGTTTGCCCTAAATTTCAATGGGACAACTGCAAAAGTGGGAATACTGAACCTCACTATAACTCCAGAGACCATTGCAGCAGCAACAGAGATTCCAAGAGGATAAGAACAATGGTTCAAAGGTTTCAAATTCAACATGCAGGAATGTAAAGAATTTATCAAGCCAGAACATAGTGAGGTTGACCTTACAAATGCCATTCCAAGGAGCTATATGAAAGATAATTTCTCAAAGCTACTGCTTATCATTCAGAAATACTTCACTTGTGAAGGGAGGTATCATAAGGTCTATTCTTACCACTTCAAACTTCTGTTACATTTTTTTGGTAAGAAATCTTTGATCTACCTTTTTATTTATATAGAATCTTAGCAAAAATGGCAAATAAAGTTCAAGTTAAATCTGAAGGAAGTGAAACCTCACTTTTTCATCATGGTTTAATAAATTTGTTGGTTTTAGATGAGTTAAAAATACTAGGCAGAGACTGGTCTTCTTTTCTGTTTGTCAGTGGTTTTGAAGTGGATTCCATCACCCCTAAAAGAACTCCTAGACCTAGAATTATAACATCACCTTCAGTGGCAGAACAAAGTGAACTAGTAGGGGCAGAGCAAAGTGAACAAGTAATCATGAAAACAGAGCAATTGCAGAAACTTGATACACTTTTCGTTTCACCTACAAAACAAAAGTCAACTATGAGCAAACCTGCAAAACAAGAGCCAACTGTGAGTAAACATGGTAGCAAAAGGATTACAAGAAGCCAAACAGTGGCTAAGGGAAATTTAGAATACATTCTACATGTTATTGATATTGAAGAGACTCCCATAGTCTAATATAAAGATATATATGAGGGAGGAAAGAAGCTCAAGAAAGCCAAATCATCAAAGAAGTTAGAATTGATTCATGAGGAACTGGAGAAGAAGGGTTTAAATATGATTGTAGTTGAGGAACCCATAACTCAACTCATCATTAATGAAGAGGAAACACCTCAAGGCTCTTAAGTTGAGTTTTTTTATGTTTTGAGAGGTTAATGGCATGTTTAAAACCAATTTTATACAACTGGAATGTACCTTTTTGAAACAAGGTCAAAATATGGAAATTACACAGTTTTCCATAGTTTCGTAGTGTTTCCTAGGCTTGAAACCAGGAAAACGATACGAAAATTTCTATAGCTGTCTTTTTGCCTTTAAAACCACTTTTTTTAGTTTTCAAGAGGGGATAATGGTGATGATGAAGTGTCATGTCATGATGGACACCATGCAAGAGCAAAGAAGTAGAAATTTTGAGTGAAGAAATCATTTTTTGGACGTTACGAAAGCACGCTACAAAACTATCTTATTTTCGTAGCGAGCTGTATTTGAAGGTTTCTGAGCAGTTTAAGGGAAATTTTGGACAAGTGAACACATCAAACAGGTCAAGGGACCTTGCTAGCAATCATCCATGACTTGAAGACCATGAAATGGAGACAAATCATCAGTTGAAGCATTCGTTGAAGATAGGGTCCTGTTTTCCTGAAAAATAGGGTTTGTTTCCATATGTTGAGGAGGATATTTAAGATGTCAAGTAGTGATGAGCTATGACATAGCCCATTCAAACATGTGAAGCATTAGTTGTCAGATATGTAATGGTTTTAAGAGATAAGGTAGTTTGATGTAATAAATAGGAGTTTGAGTCCTATTAGGAAAAGCACTGTTTTAGAGTGTAGCTGTCATTTTCTCATTAAAGCACATGTTTTCCTATTATGCAAGGTGTCATAGGAAGAGTTCGATGAATCTAGCCAAGAGGCAGATCATCTCTGATGTAAGAAGGTCTATTAAAGGGCATATTATCGAAATTGTAAAGGGTTGGAGATTTTTTGCACTACTGCAACTTTATGTAATTTGACTAATATCAGTAATACAGAGAAAATTTTCTTGACAGACCTGAGATTCTCATAGAGTTTTTAATGCCTTTCTGATCTATATTCTTATGTTTACAACTTGCAGGAGATTTCATCTTTATTACTCATAATTCATATGTTTATGCTCTGACTTCCTTTATTGATGAAATGACTGTGTTGCCTTATGTTCTATGAGTGATTTACCTTTGTTAAAAACTCTTACTTGCCTCAGCTTCCATTTCAAGAGACCTTACTACTGAACCTACTGATTTGTTGACTCCATAAGCCAAATGGTTGCAGACCTGTACTCTTTCAACCGACATACATCAAAATCAAGTTATTTTTCAAATAGAGTTAGCCATCTAGTTTCATCATTATCTAATATCATAAACCCATTTGAGAGAGACCTCTCGGACTAATGAGGCTAAGCTTTAGTCACAAGTTGGTTTGAAACAGTTACATAGAGTTGTTTGATTAGCATCTAATCAAGTGAAATTTTGTGATAACACGAACAACCCATGTTTGGTCTTGAAGGCGATTTTGCACACATCCTGCTCTGCAATTCTGACCTGGTGATAACCACTACACAAATCCAATTTGGTGAAATAGATAGAATTCTTTAATTGATCTAAAAAATCATCAATGCGAGGGAAAGGGTATCGATTTTTCATCGTGATTTTTTTTTAGCACCTAATAATCCACGCACATCCTCCATGTGCCATCTTTCTTGGGTACTAACACGATCGACGATCCACAAGGAGAAGTACTTGGCCGAATGACCCCTTGGTTCAACAATTCCTATACCTTCTTTTTGATCTCCTCCATCTCGATAGATGACATCCTGTACATACCAATATTTGGAAATGGTGCATCATGCTGCAAATGGATCTCATTTTGGATTTCTAGTTTTGGAGGCAATCATCTAGGTTCCTGAAACAACTCATCATAGTTAGAAATAAATTCACATAATTCTTGTTTATGAGCCAGATCACATCCTCGTAAAGCATCAGATGTTTCTGCATCTTTTTCTCTCACAACCATGAGAAAACACCCCTTGCTGGAATTCACCAATCTCTTCATCTGTCCTGCATTTACAAGACTGTCACTGACCTTGGTTTGATGAGCTCTTACAATATACTCTACCCCATCTTTTGTGATTTGGTATTTATTTACACGTCGAAATAAAACTGCTTTCTTGTCATAAATATTGGGACTCCCTAACACAATACCACAGATATCCAATGGTATGACATCTAGTTCTACTTCATCCACCAATTTAGAAGCAATTACAAATTTAACCTTACATTGCTTGGTTATATTTAGTTTTAATTTGTCATGTATCCATCCAAGCGGATAAGGTTTCAGATGAGGCTTAACTTCTAAGCCTAACTTTTTAACCAAGGATTCTGAGATTAAATTTGCTTGAGAGCTTGAATCAAATAGAATTTCTACTTTTGTATGATTTATGAAAACTCTAATATGAAACAACTCAATTATATTTCGTTCATTAGGAAGAGGCTCATCTGTTTAACTAGTGCTTTCATGATATTCAGTATGAACATGAAGAGAATCAGTACCTTTTGTGCCTGCTGATGTGATCAAGGCCTCATTGCCAGAGTCAGATCTAAGGTCGTGTTGCATGGTTGCTACCGTCTTTTGCTTACCCTTTCCTCCATATCTCTTTGGCTTCTTTTCTGGTTATAGCTTCCAACAATGATCGTCGTCGTGAACTTCCTTTTTGCAGTGAGTGAAATAAGGCTTTTCTCCTTCAACTTTCTTCATTGATGTCATCTTCTTTTCCTTTCCCTTTGAATTTTCCATTTGAAGGTTTGAAAGGTGGTTTCTTTGAATGATCATCCTTATCATTTATGCCCCTGTTTTCAAGATGAATGGCCTTTACACTGGCCGAGTCAATGGTTGTAGGTTCAAACATTAACAATGAATGTCTAATGTAACTATGTAATGACCCAATGTAATGAGTTACAACTTCAGGTGAATCTAATGAAATGTCCAAACTTAGTACTTATTTTGTAAATTCCTCGGTAAAGCTTTGCGCGTTTTTTCCTTTACCTTGCCTTAGGTATTGCCACTCCATTAAGTATTTTTTCTTATAACCTAAGGGATAGAATTGATCTTTACGTGCAGCAATAAAACTTGACCACAAGGAAAGAAGGTTACCCAAATTACTATTGCCTTGAAGTTTTCTCTCCCACCAGATGAGAGTTGTGCCATTTAGTCGAAGAAAAGCCAATTGGATCTTTGCCTCATCCTCCATAATCTGTTGAATCTTGTAGTAGAGTTCAAGCTACATAATCCAGTTGTTAAGTTTCTCTACATTACTTTCACCATTATACATGGGTAGATCAAATTTGGCATCTAACTTAAAGAAAGGTTTATTATATGTAATTCCTGTCCTATGATGATGGTGAGAAGAGGAGGAAGAACTTTCACTCGCTGGAGGATAAGGAGGTGGATCTCCTCCATTATCTCCATGCGCTAAACTGTGTCCTTCTGAAGCATTCTCCCCTACTTTCTCTAGTTTCTCAAGTCTAGAGAACAATTTCTCAACCTGACATGCCATGGTGTAGAAGGTCTTGTGAAAGTTGAGCTCCTCCTCATTTTGAACATCGTCATCCATGTTTCTTCTTTGATGTGCACGTCCCACTTCGGGATCAAAAAATTGTAGTGTCCCTTCACCTCTTTGTAGCCAGTTTCTAGTTAGCATACAAGCATGTAATTCACATCTACAAACACCTGCTCTGATACCACTTGATCCAAAATATTTTTCTTGAGATGTGTTAAAGAATTACATGTGAAAATTGCAGCTTAAACAAGAAACTTTAAAGGCATAAATATAAGAAGAGAGAAGCAATTATCATGCAAGAAGACACATAATTGATATTAGAACTTGTCCAGGAGGGACGATGTCTCCGGGTCCTGCTTAAATATTGGGGAGGCCCTCTTTCATTAAGTGGCAAAAAATTAAAGTACAAGCATAAAAATTCAAAATTATACCCTTATACCTCCATAGCTAAAAGTGCCCGAAAATTGGAGACCTTTGATGAAGGAATGGACAACATTGTTGGATTCGTGGCGTCGAGAGGTGTAGAATCCATATAAAATTTCCTGAATCTGACAAAGTGAAAATTTGGACCCTCTAGAAAATGGCTTAGATCATGGTTCCACCCCCCTCCTACACAGTGCTCATGGTTCCACCTGTCTTGAAATTTGTGCCCACTCTTGGCCTGCCTGGGCGCACTTATGAACTGAGGGTTTATATATTGAAGGCCGAACGGACTTTACCAAGTTATTCATTGGTCGAATTGGTTGAAGATCCTCATTGTGAGGGAGGGGGTCGGGTGTTCAAGCCCCGCCCCCTTCGTATTAAGTTAGACCTTTGTTATAAAAAATGTGCCTTTGATTTTTTAACACCCGCTATTATTAAATTTTGGGAAAATGGTATGTTGGAGGGGGGGTTGGGCCCGCATTGGGCGGCCCGCCCCATGATCCCCATGACTCTATTTTAACATGTGGTAAGAGGGTTGGTTGGCATTGGGGTTCACAACCCCCGCCACCATATTAATATATGTGGTTGGTAATGTGAGCGAGGGGTCCAGCGGGGTCATGGCCGCTAGCCCCATTTTAATATATTTTTTTGTTATGTTTGTTGGGTAGGGCGGGGGTCATGGGCTGCCATGCCCTATTTTTTTTAATACTTTTTTAATCTTATAAAGCAAACTAACTATTTTGAAAAAACTGGATTTTGACCGAAGGAGTCAAATTATCCGTCCCACAATTTCTCCTGGAATCCGGTCAGAGTTGGTCAGAATCTGGTGGCCGGGTTTTAGAAAATTTGTTGCCTCCTTAAGCTACTAAGTCACCAAGTCAACCCTCAAACTTTGACTGCTCCTAACTCCTTCATACGGACTCAGAATTGAGTGTTGTCTGCGTCGTTGGAATCAGAAAGACGATATATTCAACTTGACACTAAGTTTTCCACATTCCAGACACTTTGATTTTTGACTCTTTTTACTGTGAGGTTACACTTAGTAACATTGTACATATTCGTAGGCTTTGGTATGTAGAGATTTGGTAGAGGATGCGCCAATTTTTATAAAATAATATCAAAATCGGAATCCCACTAGAGTGCTTCCTGAAGTCTAGAAAGATTTTCACATTCGGTGTGGCATTTTGCACCCCATACGGTGACATTGATGATGTACCCTGAGATATAGCACAAGAATATAGTTGTCTTCCATATTCTCAGCTCCTCCTTCCGGTGTTCCTTTGCACCTCTTGGTGCAATTTCTAGTTTAATAATGTCCATGAGATATAATGGTTTAAGGGACTCATATTCTACATCATACAAGACATTACATTTTTAAGTTTCCTTTTATAACCACTTTTTTGTTATGAATTTTGATCATGAAATTCACAGTTTTGTGAAGCCTTGTTTCCTTGAACAACGTACTCAAATTATCCAACTTTAGGCCACTTTCAACTGATTACGAATGTCCTCATAAGCTGGACATTCCATGATAAAGTGTTATTCAGTTTCAACTGCTCTTGTCTTGCAAAATCTACAAATTGTTTCTTCTCATTCTTCCTTGGGGGTTATCCATCTACCTGTCTCACACCTAAGATGGTGAGCTCCAGTCCTCAGCTGTGATATTAAAATTTTAGCCTTTCCCTTGATTATCATACTCAAATAAGTCTTTTCTTCATGCGATTGTGATGGGTTGAAGCTTTTGACTATATCATTTTTTTCTGCTAGCCTGTTTTTCCCACATGGCAGTCCTAAAATTTTCAAACACCCAATTTTTTAATCTCCTCTTTAGAATTAGGACAATCTTTCCAATTAATTCCCCATTTTCTCATCCATTTGTCATTTAGTTTCCTCCAAGTTTTCTTCTTGCGCTTTATCTACTTTGTGTAAATCATCTTGGGACAACGTTGCCCCTCCATGTTTTCCACCTTTTTTAGATAACTTAACAAACAAATGATTGTTGAAGCCTCCTTCAGAAACATGTAGAAATTTATTAATACTAATAGTATTACCGGATTCTCCTGATCTAACAAATTAATCTTATGTTAAATAAAAAATCCTTCCACTTAACTCTTTGGAGAAATTCAATCGCCAATCGCAAGCACATATGAAGCAAATCAATCGCACATAAACACAGTTGTTTAACGGGAAATCTTAAAGCTAAAAACCCCAACTATCATATATTATGTATATCAATAGACAATGTAATAATATCATACAAAGATTAGTACATCAAGCTCTGAGTACAATCACAATCATTACACACTGTCATGCAGAAATTTGCATAACTATGCACCAATTTCTTGCCTCTTGACAGCCTGCCTCCACTGTGCATCCCTGCTGAAAAAAACCTCTGAATGAATTCGAATTGGCCTTGCCTTGACTGCGCAATCCTCATTGGCATATCCAATGTGTGTCAGATGCATTGAATGCATTACTATATTCACAACAGATAGTCCATCTCACCCTCTCACCTATCTCTCCACTGGGTCTCCACTGGAACTGCCATGCAAGTAGTTAACTGCTGTATTTGTTTAGTTGCAAGTGAGTCTCTAGTTATGAATTAATTAAATAATTAATTCAGTAAACTCTCACTAGTGTATCTTCAGTTAGAACTAGATACAACTAGCACAACTGAGTTTAACACACCTAACTGAGTTAAACTGAATAACAACTCCCATAACTACTCTTCCAACTCTGTCACAATTTTTCCACTTCAGTTCTAACTGAGTCCTCCATGCATGAGTCACCAACCAACCTAGAAATTGAGTAATTCCTTCAGCCCACTAATTTTCCAAATCTGTTCACTGAAATAAAGTGCTCCAAGAGAATAAGTTGATATTTATTGTCTGATTATTATTAAGGGCTAATAATAATCGACATGCATCTATTTTTAGATTGGCGATATATAAATAGAATTCGCCCAATATTATAAAAATAGAATCTCATATATTTTTCACATTTGACCAACCATCTACAAATAACATCCTGCAACTTATAGAATATGCTCACCATGTCTAAAAATAGGCATACATCTAAAAATAGCCTGCGGGCCCCACTTAGTAAAGGTGCTTAATTTTCACTAATCTCATCAACTTTTTGAGTCTCAACACTCCCTCTCAACAAGATAGGGATTATCCTTCACCCCGATCCTGCCTCTATGGTATTCGAAATTGCTCCTGCTAAGCGCCTTCATTAGAATATCTGCATCCTGATATTCCGTAGGAATGTACTGAAGCAACATGATCTTCTGCTGCACACTTTTAGGTCCCTATATGACTAGTATAGTCCCTTATTGTTGTTAGTGTAACCCCCTTATTTTTATTATTGTACCCTTGTAACCCCCATTTTGTTATTATTGTGCCCTTAAATTATTATTGTTAGGTCGACTAGGATTACATTATGGCCCCATGGACTCCTATATATAGAAAGGAGGTTTTGTAAATTGTATCATCCAAGAATTGTTCATTTATGTAATGTATTGGAGGTTGCCCCCTCGAAGTGGCTCATTTCTAAGGTGTTGATATCTCTTTTCTTCTATTTTTGGAGCTGTTTACACAACATTTGGTATCGTAGCTTTGATTCTAGGGTTTCGCCGCTTCCAAACAGTCATCGTGGGAATTTTCGTTTATAAATTTGTTTTTAAGAAGTTTCGTAAGCTGAAATTTATAGGTGCGAAAAAAAACTCGAGAGACTGTCTAAAAATTTCGGAGCTTGGTTCGCAATATGTTCGGAGATATCATATGTGGAAGTTAGTTCTTTTTTCAGGCTCCTAAACATGTCATCGTGGAATTTGCACTATAAATTTTTTTCTAGAAAGGTTCAGAATCTGAAATTATTATGAAAGTAATTTGAATCCAGAAATTCATCAAAAATTTCTAGCCAACTTAAACATTGGAGATAAGGATCTGTGGAAGGAAGTTTTTTCAGCCTTTAATTTCATCTCAAAGAGGTGATCGTGGAAAAGTTCATTAGTCTTCACAATGGATTGGAGCACTAAAAATTGGTCATAAGTACATTGATTCTAGTTTCTTGGCTAGGCACTTTAGGATTGAAAGGATGAAACAGTGACACGGGCAAGTCAGTCAGATAAGTTCTCTCATCAACCATCTGATAATGTCATTGGGTTGGACAAAACTTTGTCTTGGAGAATCCAAATCAGGTGAGACCTGTGGCATTCGAAAGATAATTTAGAGGGCTACGTTGGTACTAAAAATAAAATATTGAAGTGTTGCAATCACAAATATAATCCAATTTCAATATCGAGCTCCTCAAAAGCAAGAAAAAGGTGTGTATTTGTTTTCCGAATTGCATAAGTCTTGTTTGAAGAATCAATTTGAATTGATTCCAAGGGCATATTGTAGAATAGATATCAGTATTGGGTTCTAAAATATGCCTCGTAAAAACAATTCAACACCCATTAAGCCTTCAGAAGGCTCTACCATGACTCATGAAGACAAGAACAAACATGATCTATCAAAATTAAAGACATAAGTGTAACAAATTTCACTCTCGCAAAGAGAAACAAAAAATGAAATGGAAGTTTTGAAGAAAGGCGTGGAAGCTAAGATGGATGGCGTGCAAGCTAAGATGGATGGCATGGAAGCTGGCATGGAAGCTAATATGGATGACATGAAATACAACATGGAAAACATGAAGAATGATCTAAAAACATATATCGAAGGTTTGACAAAGTTGATACAAGAAATGTTTCCTAATGGTGAAAAGATAGTAGAAGAACCGCATGATGAGAACAAGATCAATGTTAATCGTGATTTCATAAACTCTAATGTTGGCGGGAAGAACCACCATATTCCAAAAATGGATATGAGGAAGTTTGATGGAAAGGATCCTGTAACATGGATACTACAGATGGAGCAATATTTTGATCTCCATAACGTGCAAAACACACAAAAGGTACGCATTGCAACTTTACCTTTAGAACAAAATACATTTGTATGGTATCGATGGCTTTGCTCCCGTAAAAAAATTGTCACTTGGTCAATTTTTACGGAGGAAATGATAGCACATTATGAGGATACAAAGAGCAACACCTTCTTTAGCCAATTGATAAATCTCAAACAAAAGGGTTTAGTGGGGCAGCACATTAGGGACTTCCAAAAATTGAATATAAGGGTAACTGATATTCCAGAGGAACACAGGATTGATCTCTTCATAGGCACTTTAAAGGATAACATCCAACATGAAGTTCACGTTTTGGAACCTGATTCATTGGAGAAGACATTCAGGTTGGCAAGAAAAATTGAATGTAAAATTATGGCGACAAGGAAGCCTACCACTCACTTCTATAAAGAGAGAAGTGTTGCTACTCCTAGATTTCCACAACCTACAAGGTTGACACCACAACAATTGGAAGAAAAAAAGAGCAAAAGGGCTTTGCTACAGTTGTGATAGAAAATACACTAAAGGTCATAAGTGTGCTGAGAATAAATTATTTTACATAGATTGTGAAGAGGAAGAAGGAAATGAACAAGAAGAGGATATACACCAGGAACCAGCCCTAGAAGAGGAAGAAATGAATCCGACCATATCGTGTAATGCACTGGCAGGAATTACCACTCCTCAAACACTCAAGATAGAAGGACATATCAAGAAGAAAAAGGTAATAGTGTTGATTGATTCAGGTAGCACCCATAATTTTATTCATTGTAAGGTAGCCAAGGAATTAAATTGTTTCCTATACCTAGCACTAGAATGTCAAGTGATGGTTGCAAATGGAGGAACTATAAATTGCTCTAGAAAATGCCATAATATTAAGCTAACCATGGGGGAATATGTATTGACTAGTCCAATGCTTTCTATTCCTATGGGAGGTGCTGATGTTGTACTAGGAGTACAATGGTTACAATCTTTGGGGACGGTAGCTTTTAATTTTCAAGAACTTTTCTTGAAATTTTTTTCAGAAGGAAAGGAAGTCGAATTACGGGGCATTGAAGGGAAGCTGAGAAGGATAATAAGCTCTAATGTCATGAAAAAGCTTCTAAAGAAAGAACAACGAGGCGTAATTGCACAATTATGCTCACTAGAAGTTCTGACATCAAAATCATCTATTTCTGCAGATCTCCAACAAGTCTTGGACAATCATTCCACGGTGTTTGAAACTCCCAAAGGACTCCCACCTATTCGTGATCATGATCATGCTATTCATTTGATTCCAGGAAGTGTTCCTCCAAACATCAGGCCTTATAGATATCCTTACTTCCAAAAGAGCGAAATTGAACGTATGATTGCGGAAATGTTAGAGGCGGGTATAATTCAACCTAGTCAAAGTTCTTTCTCTGCTCCTGTAGTATTGGTACACAAGAAGGATGGATCATGGCGAATGTGTCCGGATTATAGGGAGCTCGATAAGCTCACCATTAAAGATAAATTTCCCATTCCTGTGATTGATGAATTATTGGATGAATTACATGGAGCAATTTATTTTACCAAGTTGGATCTTTGTTCGGGATATCATCAAATTAGAATGAAGACTGAAGATATTCCAAAAACAACATTTCGAACTCATGAGGGTCATTATGAATTTTTGGTCATGCCTTTTGGCCTTACCAATGCACCTTCTACATTTCAAGGGTTGATGAATTCCATTTCAAACCCTTCCTTAGAAAATTTGTGCTAGTATTTTTTGATGATATACTAATCTACAGCAGGTCTTGGAAGGATCATGTTGAACATGTTGACAGGGTGCTCAAACTATTGCAGGAGAAACAATTATATGCAAAAACATCGAAATGTTTCTTTGGAGTACAAGAGGTGGAATATCTGGGTCATATTATATCTCACGAGGGTGTTAAAGTAGACCCTAACAAAATTAAAGCCATTAAGGAATGGAAAGTCCCCACGACCATAAAGAATTTGCGAGGATTTCTCGGGTTAACAGGGTATTATCGCAAGTTTGTTAAGAATTATGGGAGAATAGCAGCACCTCTAACAACATTATTAAAGAAATATGCATTTTCATGGACTCCTGAAGCAACTAAGGCCTTTGAACATCTTAAAGAGGCAATGTGCCTAACACCGGTCTTAGCTACGCCAGACTTCACAAAAACCTTTATTGTGGAATGTGATGCCTCGGGAAATGGAATTGGTGCAGTTTTAATGCAGGAAGGAAGACCCATTGCTTTTGAAAGTAGTCCAATCAAAGGAAAGTATTTACAGAAACCTATTTATGGGAAGAAAATGTTAGCAATACTGAATGCACTAAAGAAATGGCAAACTCACCTAATGGGAAGACACTTCAAGGTAAAAACTGATCATGATAGTCTTAAACACTTTTTGGAACAACGACTATCTTCAGAAGAGCAGCAAAAATGGGTTACAAAGATGTTGGGTTATGACTTTGAAATAATCTACAAAAAAGGAAAGCTTAATGTTGTTGCAGATGCACTCTCAAGAAAGAATGAAGAGGTGGAAGCATTGCTTTGTGCCATTTCTATTATCCAGCCAGATTGGATAACCAAAGCAAGAGATGAATGGAAGAAGGACAAAGATGTATGGACACTCATTCAAAAGTTGCGGCAAGATCCTAGTACATCTGATACATTTAGTTGGAAAAATGATTCCTTATGGTACAAAGATCGCTTATATCTTTGTAAGAATTCCCAAATAAAACAAAATATTCTTCTGGAATTGCACACTTCTCCTTTAGGAGGACACTCAGGATTTTTAAAAACTTACCACAGGGTGAAGAAAGAATTTTTTTGGGATGGCCTTAAATCTGATATTCAAAAGTTTGTGGCGGAATGTTTGGTTTGCCAGCAGAATAAAGTGGAAAAAATTAAGACCCCAAGACTTCTACAACCTTTATCCATTCCAAGTCAACGTTGGGAGGAGATTTCAATGGATTTTATCACAGGTTTACCTAAGTCGAAGGAAAGAGTGTCATCATGGTGGTAGTTGATAGACTTACCAAGTATGCACACTTTTGTGCATTATCTCATCCATTTAAAGCAAGTACAGTTGCTACTACATTTATGGAAAGAATTCAAAAGCTTCATGGAAGCCCAAGGGTTATTGTGAGCGACAGAGATCCCATTTTTACTGGAAATTTTTGGACGGAGTTATTTTCTTGTTTGGGTACTCAATTAGTTCATAGCTCATCTTATCATCCTCAATCTGATGGTCAAACTGAGATAGTAAATAAATGTTTGGAAGGATATCTTCGTTGTTTTGTATCTGATAAACAAACACAATAGGTCAAGTGGTTACCTCTCGCTGAATGGTGGTATAACACTTCCTTCCATACTACGGCAAAAATGACCCCATTTATGGCACTTTATGGATATCATCCACCATCCATCACATCATATTTAAGGGAAAATTCGAAGGTTCAAGCAGTGGAAGATCACATCGAGCATCGGCAAGAAGTTCTCCAACTCTTAAAGGATAACCTGAATTTGGCACAAAATCGAATGAAACAACAGGCATATCAACATCGTAGCGAGAGAAGTTTTGATGTAGGAGATTGGGTATTTTTACGGCTACAACCATACAAACAAATGTCCCTCAAGCAAGCAAAGAAGGATAATAAATTATCGCCAAAGTACTATGGTCCTTACGAGGTGTTGCAAAAGATTGGTACTATGGCATACAAATTGGAGCTTCCTGCTTCTTCGCGAGTACATCCAGTTTTCCATGTTTCATGCTTAAAGAAGGTTATAGGTGAAAATCTTCCAGTTCAAACAATATTGCCAGAACTTGATGAGGAAGGAAAAATCATATTGGAACCTGAAGCGGTCATGGAAACAAGAACTCGACAACTACGGAATCGATAAATTTCAAAGTATCTCATCAAGTGGAAGAACTTACCCACTGAAGATTCTACATGGGAGGATGAGAATTTTATACAGAAGCACCCAGAGCTACTCAAGCGTTGAGGACAACACTTTTTGAAGGAGAGGGGCATGTTAGGTCCCTATATGGCCGACTAAGTATAGTCTGTGTTCTTAGTATAGCTTCCTCTGTTATTATTATTTAATACCTTGTAACCCCCATTTTGTTATTTTGTTATTTATAATTAATATTATTGTTAGGTCGGCTAGGATTACATTGTGGCCCACTAGGATTACATTATGGCCCCATGGACTCCTATATATAGAAAGGAGGTTTTGTAAATTGTATCATTGAATTGTTCATTTATGTAATGTATTGGAGGTTTCCCCCTCGAAGTGGCTCATTTCTAAGGCGTTGATATCTCTTTTCTTCTATTTTTGGCGCTGGTTACACAACACGCACAATCTCAGATATGATGATACCAGATATCTATATGTTCAGATCTATCATGAAACACATGATTAATTGAGGGTTTAATGCAACAATGATTATCACAATGTATCACTGTAGGTTCTAAATGAGAACCGAAAAAACCAACCAGGATCTTCCTCATCTAGATAACCTTGTTGGGCTTCCCATGTTTTGGCCAGGTTGACAGAGACCAAAAGATGAGACAACATAGAACCACTTTCAGACCTTAGGATCTAGCCCTCCTAGGTCCAGAGAGGGATCTCTCTATGATTATCAAAGGATATATGTCTTTGAAGTTCTCAATTATGATTTTAGGCTAGTTATGGGCTCAAGGTTGTTGGTTTGATTGTTTGAGTTTGGTTGTTGAGAATCAGGAAGGAAGGTTTCATCATAAGACAAGGATGGGTAAAGAAGGAAGCTAGGCAAAGATAGATAACTCGGGGAACATCAAGGCCATTGGGCAATGGAGTCAAGAAAGGATTTACTTATGTTCAATGTGTAAGCTTCAATTGGGCTAGTCATCTAGAGCATTTGGATCTCAAAGACTGATTGGTGGGATGGAACACTAAGGAATGAGAATGAAGGATGGAAAACCATCTGAGTCCGTCTATAGATCAGGCCAGAGGTCATTTAACTCCAGGCCTGCTTGGACAAAACCATAGGCAACACAAGGGGTCTTGAAAAGGTTTGTATGGAGGGGCAGGTTATGAAGAGGCAGCGACAGGCTTTACACCTCCCAATGTTCCTAACCTCTTTCAATTAAATCTTAACAAAGACATCTGAACACTGATTCTATCAACTTGCACATCAGAGAGCAAGCAATAATCATCCACTACACTGGTTTAGTCAATTAAAAACAATATTCAGATACACATATGAGCAGAAAACATTAAAGATTGAGAGAGCTGGGACATAAGGTACCTAACAAGGGTAAATCTTATGTCATGCGTTCAGATGTCAGTCAGAAGAACATGAAATGAAATGGAAATAAACACAGAGATAAGAAAAACGTCACCAACTGCTGTAGATCAGGATCCAATGAAAACTGCTTATCATGTTAAACACAACACCAATCAGGTACATCACTGCCCAAATCTTTTACATTCAGCCTGAATACATCATATTTCTCAGCCTGCCATACAACTATTACACAGGAAACTTGGCTCGGGACAAAAATGCTTGCAATTCACTGATAATCCAACAACAACAACAACAATGATATCCATATGTGCTTTATAGCAGAAGAGACACAGAGGACCGACTGAGGAGGTAGGTGAATTTTAAATGTTACATTTAAACACAACAATGAATGCAGGGCTGAGGCCCATGCCGCTTGATATGCTGTATATTTAATCTTTGTCCTCTCCCCCGTGCAATAGAGATCTGCTTCGGACATGATTTGACCTTTTGGCTGCAGTACTCCAGGTGATTTGAACAAAATAAAAGAAACTACTGAGAGGTCTGCCTCATAGATGTTAGATTGTTTTGAACTATAGCTGGGACGGAAAACTCCTTCAGGGACACGGCGCATAATAAAGACTGTATGGGAGACCTGTCCTTTATGGAAAAACATTCTGCTGATAAGTAAACCTTGATTTTACCTCTTATTGATGTTTAGGATCTATAGATCGATCCTCGGGGTCTTCAAAATGATGCTTTGCCTCTTTAAACCTCTGGTTCAGGACTCAAGATCTTCGTTGATGTGCACTAATCCCTCTTCTCTGTACTGAAACTCTTTGCTGCTTCATTTCAAGTTAGCTCGAGCTTTAAATGGTGCCGGAAGGATTTTCGGCGTTTGAACTCTGTTTTCCATTAATGTGAGTCCTGACGGCCCCATTCCTTGAATTTCCTGATGGTACTGGCTCATTAGATTTGATCCTGACTGCGCCGCTCGCCATTGAGGTAGTACATTGAACATCGGCGGTGGTGGAAACAATGCTTTTGTGTAAAAGAACGATGAAAATGCAGTGGAGTGGTGGAATGCGCGGATAATAGGGTTTGTTATGATCATGCAGCGCAGACCGTTGGATTTAGGCCTGGAGATGGAGATCAACGGCGGAGATTGACCGGCGTAACAACATATGGAACTAACAAAAACAAACAAAATGCATGAAATGCGTCGGGGATGAATGAAAGAGTGGGACCCAGCGGAGGCGGAGGGCGATTAAACTTGAGCCGTTAGATCCCAGATCCGATGGACGGTTAGGATCAAATCAGAGGATTGCAATCAGGGGGGGGCAAGGGTGACACATTCAAAAAGTTCCGATTGCGATCGGGGCGATGCTGCAATTGAGCGATGATCGTTGATCTGCGGAGAAAGGGACGGTCCAGATTGAATCGGAAGACAGAGAGAAGGACTCGCAATCAGCGGAAAAGGGAAGAGCGATGGCCGTTGGATCATGTAACAGATGGACGGCCCAGATTAAGTCGGGAGACCGCAATCGGAGCACGGGTAAGAAGGCGTGCGATTGATCAGAGGACCGTCGGATCAGGCGGGGAGATCAACGGTCAGGATTGAATCAGAAGATCTCAATCGGGGCGGCACCATTGTGAGTTGCGATTGCGATCGGACGGGGGTTGCGATTAGAGGCCCGCCGTTGGATCATCAGGGTAGATGAACGGTGCGGAATGCACCGCGGGACTTAAAACGTTAAAATGATCGCATCGGGACTTTGAAGTTTACAAAGGAAATGCGCCCGCTGACAGCTCCGATTGTGATTGGCGCTCGGGACTTAAGCACTTGGTCCCAGCGCCGGGGCACATGTGGGGAAGTGGTTAAGGGACCTGTGGTAAGGGGCTAAGCCCTATTACATGGTCAGAAAGTGGGTTTTTTACCCCTTTTAATGGGTTTTAAGGGATTTAAAGGGAAACGGTAAAGGGAAAAAAGGGGGGAGAGTGGCCAACAATGGTTAGGGGGGAATTTAAAGGGGATTTTAGGGAAGTTTGAAGGGAAAACAGGGAAAAATAGAGGGAGGCAAGGGGGGACAAAAGAGGCTAAATAAGGGTAAAAGAAAGGGAATTCTGACAAAGGGAAAGAGGGGGAACTGATGCAGGTTGCAGGGGTAAAGGAAGGAATGATAGGCCCTTTTGGCAATTTATTAGCAGAGGGGGATTTGTATTAGGCACAACAATTGAGAGACTTCAAGGGGGATGGATTTTCAGGGGAAAGGCATTCCTTGAAGACTCAACAATGAACTAGCCCCCTATTTGCTTGTCAAAAATTTCATAGGGGGGCTAACAGTGGCTCCACATGGGGATGGCTTCTTCTTGAAGGAGTCAAGAATTTAGAAAATGATCTCTTGGTGTAGGCCAGATGCCTGCTGCTATAAGCCATCTTTCTTCTTTCTTTAGATTAGCTGCCACAATATATTAGATACACAAATCAGCAGAAACATTTTCCCAACCAATCTACCTACCCAAACTAGAACTCTAACAATTTTCCCTTGGGTGCATTTGAACTAGCAGACCCTTTGCATTTTATTTCGCAAAACAAAAACAAACCTATTCTAATTCTACCCTTATTTCTCCATGAGGCCAGATTAGACTGTTGGCCTCATCTATTTCTCTACCTAATCTACTACCTGTTGGGATTAAACTGTCCAACAGGTTTCTTCACCTACATTCTAAGACAGGAAATTTAAACACAGCCAAGCCAGGATTAGACTGTCTGACTTGCTGGGCAGAAACTTGAAGAAAACAAAGCTGAGAAGGCATGGACTTCTGCAACTGTGAAACATCCTTCTTTCTTTCTTGTGACTCAGGTTTTGAGCATATTTGAGTCACTTCTTTCCTTTGCTCCAGCTCTGATTTTGGGCATATTAGAGCTGGATCTTCTTTCACTGCTGATCCAGATTTTGAGCTTGTAAGGACCAGCTATTCTTCTTCCCTTTGGCTCAGATCTTGAGTTTATTAGAGCCAATCCTTTTGCCTCAGAGGTTCATGTTTTGAGCATGTCTGAACCTCTCTTTTCATTTTTTTTTTTTTTTTGGAAACAATTTCTTCACTTTTTGCTGAAAATGAAAATTTGCAACGGTATATACAATGGAAATGAAACTGGAAATGGAGAATTAGCAGAAATAGTCTTTGAGCATCCTGCCATTGACAGGACCCCCAAACAGCGTTGTACCATCGAGTTCTTGTAAGAAAAATGCATTAGGACCCACAGTGGCCTGAATGATGAATGGACCTTGCCACAAGCTGTCGAATTTGCCATGTTTGCCTTTATCCTCTCTTCTTCAATCCCACTTCAGGACCTTGTCCCCAACCGTGAAATTTGCTGCTTTGGTTCTTTTGTCAAACTGTCTCTTCATGTTTTCCTGCACTCTGATAGCTCTGTCATAAACTTGCTCCCTTGTTTGCTGGAGATGGATTGTTTCATTAATCCTCCTTATCATGCTGTCTTCTTCTGATTGGACTTCTTGAATAAGCTTTACCACTGGTATCCCAAGGCTAGTAGGGAAAACTGCTTCTGTCCCATAAACCAGCTGGAAGGGTGATGTGCCAATAGATTTCTTAGTAGTGAGCCTGTCTGCCCACAAGGCATGTATCAAATTTTTATGCCAAGACCTTTTGTTCTCTTCCAACAGCTTCTTAATGGTTGTAACCAGGCTTTTATTTGATGATTCAGCTAAGCCATTACCCTGGGGGTAATAGGCAGTTGAATGTCCAAGTGCAATTCCGTACCTGTGACAGAAATCAATCATTCTTTTGGATCCGAAAGCAGCAACATTGTCAGTGATTATTTTTCTTGGGCAGCCAAACCGAGATAAGATGAAGTCTTCTAGGAACCTAATGATGACAAAATCAGTGGCATTCCTAGTGGGTATGGCTTCAATCCACTTAGTGAAGTAATCAGTAGCAGTCAAGATCCATTTATGTTGCCCAGAAGAAGAGGGGTGGATTTCTCCAATGAAGTCTAAGCCCCATTGCATGAAGGGACCTTCTATGGTGATAGGTTGCAGAGGGAGGGGAAGGAGCTTTCTTTTGCCTTCAAAAATTTGGCATTTGTGGCAGGTAAGGATCATTTTATGGACATCACTAAAGAGTGTAGGCCAATAGTAACCAGCCCTGAGTATCTTATTTGCAGTGGCCTTCCAACTCAGGTGGCCTCCACACTCCCCGGCATGGAATTCTTGTTTGATTTTCTCGGCTTCAATTTCAGACAAGCATTTCAGTAAAAGGCCATTTGGATTTTTCCAATATAGACTCTCATTCATAATGCAGTAATTTCTAGCTTTGAGTTTTATGAATCTGGCCTTTGTTTTGGACAGTTCCGGAGGGGCATTGAGGTGTGTGAGCACGTAAAGGATATCAACATACCAAGGAGAGTTCTGAAACTGCTCCTCTACAGTTGGATGGGGTAATCCTTCCTGCTCATCCAGGGCATTCATCATGTTAATATCAAGGGCTTGTAGATTAGTTTCAGCCATCAACTGGGCCAGGCCTTGACCTTTGATCGGCTTGGTGGGTTTGATTTCAACGTCATATTCTAAAATTGTAGCAATCCATTTGCCCCTTTTCCCATCCGGGTCTTGGGACAGGATATCTTTGACCACTATATTTGGCACATAGGCAATGGTGTGAGAATGCAGAATGTACACCCTAAAGTCTTTTAAGGCCTTAATCAGGGCATAGGCCTGCTTTTCCATGATGTTGTACTTTAAGGGTGCATCTCTCAAGGCTTTACTGAAGAAGGCTATAGGCTGTTCCTTACCTTCCAAATTTTTCTGCAGCAAAACTGCTGCTATTGTGTGTGGGGAGGCAAATGAAAAGATCAGAAAATATTTTGAAAAGTCAGGGCTGATAAGGACAGGGGCCTGGGTAAGTGCAAGCTTTACTGACTCAAAAGATTTCTTGGCTTCGACAGTCCACTTAATTCCAGCATCTTTCTTTAGCATTTCAGTCATTTTCCTAAGATGCTCAGCAAGATTGGGGATAAATCTTCTAAGGAAATTGATCTTCCCAATGAAGGATTGTAGCTCCTTGATGTTTCTTGGATGTGAAATTTGAAGTATTCCCTCAACTCTCTGGGGGTCTATCCTAATCCCTTTCTCGGATATGATGTGGCCCAGAAGCTTACCTTCTTGCAGCCCAAAAACAGTCTTCTTAGGATTTAGGGACAGACCGTACCTTCTACATTTTTCAAAAACTTTCCTTAGATGTTTTAAGTGTTCTTCTTCTGTTTTAGAAAAGACAGTTAAGTCATCCAAGTAGATAACTATAAAGTGTCCAATCTCATCTGAGAAAGCAATATCCATTTCTCTCTGGAAGGTAGCTCCAGCATTCATCAATCCAAAAGGCATTTTCACATACATGAAGGTGCCCCATGGAGTGGTAAAAGTTGTTTTGAGTTGATCTTATGGGAGTACCAGAACCTGGTTGTATCCTGAAAAACCATCAAGCAGGGAGATTCTTTTAGAGCCCACTACCTTCTGTAAGATATGTTCCATTCTAGGCAAGGGGTAGTTATCTTTCAGGGAGGCTCTATTGAGGTTTCTGAAGTCTATGCATAGTCTAATCTCCCCTGTTTTCTTCCTTACAGCCACTAAGTTCGACACCCAATCAGAAAACCTTACAGGGACTATAATGCCTGCATCATACATCTTCTTAATTTCCTTTTCTACCGCAGGCAATTGTTTTGGATTAATTCTTCGAAGTTTTTGTCTAAAAGGCTTCTGATTTTCCTTTAGTGGTATCTTATGTTGTATAATGTTGGTGTCATAGGCCTTTAAGTCTTCATAGCTCCACGCAAACACATCAATGAATTCCTTAAACAAGTCAATGTATCTTTTCTTCATGTTTGCAGGTATAGACTTAGCCAGTTTTATCATTTTGGGTTTGTCTTTAGTGCCTATGTTACACTCTTCTACATCTGATTCTGCATGTTCTATTGTGGGCTTCTTTGCAACATCATCGAAATCAAAGAGGTCCTCTAAGGGTGCTAAGCCTCTTGGTATGTTCTTGTCTTTGGCTTGCAGCACCTCCATTTCTTCTCTATCTGCGTTTTCACGTTTTATGGCTGAATCTCCAGTTTCTTCAGAAAAGGAATTTATTTCTATACTACAAGGTGTTTCTAGTTCATCTGGGGAATCCTCACTTGGGCAGTTGTCATCAGATTTTGAGTCCGAATCAGAAAATTCAAACTCATTTCTGCCCATCAGGAAATCTTCAATCTGCTTGTCTCCTTCAAAGACCTGCCATTATTTTTCATTGTCTGGCACTGCAGGCCTGAATTTAGTCCGAATGATGATTTGTTGGTCAACTGGGGCCTTAGGATAAGAGCTAGCTAGGCAGGCTAGTCCATTTGCAATAGCGTTTTGACCCCTAGGAATGGATACTAAATCATATTCAATGAACGTTTTCAGCAAATCTAGAGTATCATTCCTATATGCCCTAAGCCTGGGGTGTTTTGCCGAATACTCAACATTCATCTGTTTGATTACTAACTCAGAGTCTCCTCTCACGACTATCCTACGGGCTCCTAATTTTTTCAACAGATTTAAACCCAAGATTAGAGCCTCATATTCTGCAATGTTATTCGTGCATTTGAAATGCAGATTGACAGCGTGGCTCTCCGCGTGATCATTTTCGGTGTTACGCAGGCACACTCCAGCTCCAGCGCTTTGCCTAGTGCAGGACCCATCAAAGTTCATTTCCCACAGGGGATCTTTGTTTACTTCCACTTCGCTTTATTCCTTACAACTGGATTCGCCATTAGGTTGAGTTGGGAGGTCTGTACTAGGTTGTAAACTATCTTGTTGTTCGTAGAGGCCATGGTTGTCAGGGAGGTGGTTGGCTTGCTGTTCTTTTTCTGTTTCTGTTTCACTTGGAGTGAGAGATCCACCACATATCCTACAGGCTTCATTTCTGATTTCCTCTTCATTTTCAGTGTGCTGCCCATGGTCTTCCTTGTCATATTCTTCCAGAGTGGCCATTATGTGGAGGTCTATAGGCTCGGTGTTCTCATTTGTATGCCTATTCTGGGACTCTGGCTCTTCTAAGGATTCATCATTACAAAAGATGAAGGAGTCAAGGTCGGTATGCACAGAATATAATGGTGAATTTTTAGGTTTCTCGGGGCTGCTGACTAAGAATTTCATTTGGGATTCTCTATATAGTCTTCTTGATTGGCCAAATATAGGGATAGTGGCATATGAGCCATCCATCTGCATGGTGCCTTGTAGCTTGGCTCCCCATGATCTTGAAAACAGCATGCCATACTTGGGGGGCACGTCTGCCACCACTACATCCATGACCATACATTTCGCAGGAATTTGAGTTAAGCTCACACATCAGTCTTTGATGAGACCTAGGCATTTTACTCTACTAGAGTCAAATGAGTATAAGTCTTTGTAGGTTCTGGTGATTTCGAGGCCTAACTTCTCCATGACTACCTTAGGCATTAGATTGTGTGATGCACCGGAGTCATGCATGGCATTATGAAGGATCTTGTCATGAATGTTAAGACTGATATAAAAAGGTGGAACTACCCCTTCCTGAAATTTCTCCTCAATCTTGGGACCGAATAAGAGGGCAGGCTGATCATCACTCAAATTTACAATGTCATTATTTATACTCAGATTTAATGCTTTCAAAATCTGGCCCTTGTATACATCTTGAGAGGCCAGCTCAGATAATGGTACAGAGATTTTGATTTTTGCAATCTCACTTTCTAAATTGAAAATGGATTGGCTTTTGGGACTGTTCAAATCTGTTTTATTTGCAACTACCTTAGTAGCTGAATCGGTTTGTGTTTTCTCATTATGTACATGTGTAGACACAGTTTTATCAGGAGCGCTAACTGAGGTGCTAGTGCTACTGGTTGGTTGACTTTGTTTTTCATTGTTTTGGTTGCCTTTCTGTTGGTTTTCCTCAGAACTCTCAACTGTTGATTTACCGTTTACAGCAGTTGCTTTAGAAGATTTTTCAGGCCTCTTTTTGATGGTTACCTTAGGAGTTTTGGTTTTGGAAGTGTCTTGGTTCTTTTTTCTCTTGAGCCCATATTGTTCTCTAACCTGTAACATGGCATCTTGGAACCCAAGTCTGTACTCTTCAGTTTCTAATCTTTCCTCATCCCAATATGAAGATGAGGGCTGATCATCCTCTGAGTCACAGTTCAGAATTGAGTCCTCTATTTCGAACACGTTTATCAAATTCCCTTCAGACTCTTCTATGATTCCCTCATCCTCATCAAGAAAGTTTTGGAAAGGGGGAATGACTTGCTGATCTGACTCTTTCTGTCTGTTGGGGGTGTTGTTGTTTCTTCTAAAGTTCTGATTTTGATTCTGATTTTTGCTTAGGTTACTAACCGTGACAGCCATTTTTTTCATCATTTGTTTCATCTCTTCCATCTATCTGCACACGCGTTCATTATTGGGGTCAGACGTGGAGGCTACATTATCATCCCTGTAAGTTACCCTCTTCTCAGATCTCAGTTTTTCTCTTTTCTCAATCAGATTTGCTTCTATGTTTACTGCCCCTTTCTGCATATCCTCCAACGTGGTATATTATTTATCCCTAAGTTCATAGGCCATGTCAGCATCAAATCCATCAGGGTATTTGGCCAGGGCCATGCCTTGTGGAGGTTTCATGTGTGGGGGAAGAGCGTTGTAAATACTGTTGAATCTAGTGGTGTAATCATGAACACTCTCTCCTGCGTTCCTCTTAAGGGACATGTATTCTGCTAGGAGCTGGCGAGGGTTTGCTCTAGTTTCCCATTTGTTAATGAAAGTCTGGTATAAAGCAGGGAGATCTTGGATACTACCAGCGGGTAGGTTTTTAAACCACTTTTTAACCTCTCCCCCCAGGCTCTGCGCGAAAATTCTCATTTTGATTGTTTCATCATCAATTTCCATATAGTCAAAAGAGTCTTCCATTTTATCTACATGTTGTTGTGCTGTTGTAGGCTCTTTAGCAGGGAAGTGTGGGATTTTTGATTGATAATCATTTGGTAAGGGCAGCAGAGGCTGAGGTAAAACTAGAGGTGCATACTAGGCTGCCATGATGATGTTCTGATGAGGTATAGGGTTGGCTTGAGCAGCTGGTATTTGGATGACAGGGATGTTTGGACCAGCAGAAGTCTGTTGAGCAGATCTCGGGTGAGAAAGCCCCAAGTTTTGGAGAAAGTGGAGATCAGGTGGTGTGGAAGGAGGGGTTTCACTGTCCCTAGGGTCCGGCTGGTCTGAAACACTGAATGAACTAGTTCTAGGTAATCTGTTTTGGAGGTCTAGGCCGAAGAATGGGTCTAATAGAGCTGCAAGATCTTCGGGTGCAGAATTAGCTCTATGAATGTTGCTGGAAATAGTTGATCTCCTACTTACAGGTGTTCTCTTGAGGATTTTCTCAGGATTATCAACTATTTCGGGTGGGCTTGGATCAGGGAAAGCTCTTGTATGAATGGTTCTGTAAGCCAGAGTGTTATTTTTAGCCAAGCAGCTTAACCTACTTGTTATTTCTGCTGTGGTTGATGTTGTCTCAGGGCTGGTCTCCCAGTGGAGCCTTCATTATGTTTTGAATCTGGTCTCCCAGTGGAGTCTTATGTGAAACCAAGGTAATCAGCAGGCCTACTGATCACCAGTGGAGTCTTTCCGTTTGGGAACAATGGAGTCGCCAGGTGGAAGGTTTAGGATGTTTTTAGGAGGTACACTGTCCACCGTAGTGATGAGGAAATATCCTTTTCAGGAATATCCCACAAAACACAGCAAACTCTAACCAGAGATGGACTGGGAGGGCATTTACCAGATGTGTCACCCCTGAAGAGAGGATGAGATCTGGAGGCTACCTGGCACTATCCAGGCTCTGTCTAAGAGTATGGTGGATATTAAATAATGGAGGATGATTCAAGAAAGGTGTGACTTACCGTCAACCTAGCCAGAGTTCTAAGTTTCTGAGGTTTAAAGAGTGTTTAAGATGAAATGTACTAAAAAATCACCAGTGGAGTCGCCATTATGTCGGGGTTCCCATGTTTTGGCCAGGTTGACAGAGACCAAAAGATGAGACGACATAGAACCACTTTCAGACCTTAGGATCTAGCCCTCCTAGGTCCAGAGAGGGATCTCTCTATGATTATCAAAGGATATATGTCTTTGAAGTTCTCAATTGTGATTTTAGGCTAGTTATAGGCTCAAGGTTGTTTGTTTGATTGTTTGAGTTTGGTTGTTGAGAATCAGGAAGGAAGGTTTCATCATAAGACAAGGATGGGTAAAGAAGGAAGCTAGGCAAGGATATATAACTCAGGGAACATCAAGGCCATTGGGCAATGGAGTCAAGAAAGGATTTACTTATGTTCAATGTGTAAGCTTCAGTTGGGCTAGTCATCTAGAGCATTTGGATCTCAAAGACTGATTGGTGGGATGGAACACTAGGAATGAGAATGAAGGGTGGAAAACCATCTGATTCCGTCTATAGATCAGGCCAGAGGTCATTTAACTCCAGGCCTGCTTGGACAAAACCGTAGGCAACACAAGGGGTCTTGCAAAGGTTTGTATTGGAAGGGCAGGTTATGAAGAGGCAGCGACAGGCTTTACACCTCCCAATGTTCCTAACCTCTTTCAATTAAATCTTAACAAAGACATCTGAACACCGATTCTATCAACTTGCACATCAGAGAGCAGGCAATAATCATCCACTACACTGGTTTAGTCAATTAAAAACAATATTCAGATACACATATGAGCAGAAAACATTAAAGACTGAGAGAGTTGGGACATAAGGTACCTAACAAGGGTAAATCTTATGTCATGCGTTCAGATGTCAGTCAGAAGAACATGAAATGAAATGGAAATAAACACAGAGATAAGAAAAACATCACCAACTACTGCAGATTAGGATCCAATGAAAATTTCTTATCATGTTAAACACAACACCAATCAGGTACATCACTGCCCAAAGCTTTTACATTCAGCCTGAATACATCATATTTCTCAGCCTGTCATACAACTATTACACAGGAAACTTGGCTCGGGACAAAAATGCTTGCAATTCACTGATAATCCAACAACAACAACAACAATGATATCCATCTGTGCTTTATAGCAGAAGAGACACAGAGGACCGACTGAGGAGGTAGGTGAATTTTAAATGTTACATTTAAACACAACAATGAATGCAGGGCCGAGGCCCATGCCGCTTGATATGCTGTATATTTAATCTTTGTCCTCTCCCCGGTGCAATAGAGATATGCTTCGGACATGATTTGACCTTTTGGCTGCAGTACTCCAGGTGATTTGAACAAAATAAAAGAAACTACTGAGAGGTCTGCCTCATAGATGTTAGATTGTTTTGAGCTATAGCTGGGACAAAAAACTCCTTCAGGGACACGGCGCATAATAAAGACTGTATGGGAGACCTGTCCTTTATGGAAAAACATTCTGCTGATAAGTAAACCTTGATTTTACCTCTTA
Source organism: Pinus albicaulis (assembly GCA_034641835.2). Classification (NCBI taxonomy): domain Eukaryota; kingdom Viridiplantae; phylum Streptophyta; class Pinopsida; order Pinales; family Pinaceae; genus Pinus; species Pinus albicaulis. The sequence continues at coordinate 227,482,378 of CM076576.1, forward strand.
TTGATGTTTAGGATCTCCATATCGATCCTCGGGGTCTTCAAAATGATGCTTTTCCTCTTTAAACCTCTGGTTCAGGACTCAAGATCTTCGTTGATGTGCACTAATCCCTCTGCTCTGTACTGAAACTCTTTTCTGCTTCATTTCAAGTTAGCTCGAGCTTTAAATGGCGCCGGAAGGATTTTCGGTGTTTGAACTCTGTTTTCCATTAATGTGAGTCCTGACGGCCCCATTCCTTGACTTTCCTGATGGTACTGGCTCATTAGATTTGATCCTGACTGCGTCGCTCGCCATTGAGGTAGTACATTGAACAACGACGGTGGTGGAAACAATGCTTTTGTGTAAAAGAACGATGAAAATGCAGTGGAGTGGTGGAATGCGCGGATAATAGGGTTTGGTATGATCATGCAGCGCAGACCGTTGGATTCAGGCCTGGAGATGGAGATCAACGGCGGAGATTGACCGGCGTAACAACATATGGAACTAACAAAAACAAACAAAATGCATGTGAAATGTAGAGATGTGAAATAAAAAGTGGGACAGCGCGAGGAGAGCGGCGATTAAGCTTTGTGACATGATCCCACGAAGATCAGATGGGCAGTTGAGGATCAAATCGGAGGATTGCAATCGGGAGGGGAGCAAGGTGACACATTAAAGATTCCCAGAATTACGTCAGCAGGTGAAGTCTGTACGATTGAGCGATGATCGTTGATCTGCGGAGAAAGGGACGGTTCAGATTGAATCGGAAGACAGAGAGAAGGACTCGCAATCAGCGGAAAAGGGAAGAGCGATGGCCGTTGGATCATGTAACAGACTGACGACCCAGATTAAGTCGGGAGACCGCAATCGGAGCACGGGTAAGAAGGCGTGCGATTGATCGAAGGACCGTCGGATCAGGCGGGGAGATCAACGGTCAGGATTGAATCGGAAGATCTCAATCGGGGTGGCACCATTGTGAGTTGCGATTGCGATCGGACGGGGTTTGCGATTAGAGGCCCGCCGTTGGATCATCAGGGTAGATCAACGGTGCGGAACGCATCGCGGGACTTAAAACGTTAAAATGATCGCATCGGGACTTTGAAGTTTACAAAGGAAATGCGCCCGCTGACAGCTCCGATTGCGATTGGCGCTCGGGACTTAAGCGCTTGGTCCCAGCGCCGGGGCACATGTGGGGAAGTGGTTAAGGGACCTGTGGTAAGGGGCTAAGCCCTATTACATGGTTAGAAAGTGGGTTTTTTACCCCTTTTAATGGGTTTTAAGGGATTTAAAGGGAAACGGTAAAGGGAAAAAAGGGGGGAGAGTGGCCAACAATGGTTAGGGGGGAATTTAAAGGGGATTTTAGGGAAGTTTGAAGGGAAAACAGGGAAAAAGAGAGGGAGGCAAGGGGGGACAAAAGAGGCTAAATAAGGGTAAAAGAAAGAGAATTCTGACAAAGGGAAAGAGGGGGAACTGATGCAGGTTGCAGGGGTAAAGGAAGGAATGATAGGCCCTTTTGGAAATTTATTAGCAGAGGGGGATTTGTATTAGGCACAGCAATTGAGAGACTTCAAGGGGGATGGATTTTCAGGGGAAAGGCATTCCTTGAAGACTCAACAATGAACTAGCCCCCTATTTGCTTGTCAAAAATTTCATAGGGGGGCTAACAAACCTCACATGCAGCTTGACTTGCTGCCATGTATTTTGCTTCCGCTGAATTGAGTGCAATGGATCTTTTTTTCCTGCTGTACTAAGAAACTGCTGTAGATCCGATATTGAAAACCCCTCCTGATGTGCTCTTTATGTCCGTTGGGCTGCCTGCCGAATCCGCATCCGTGAAGCCATTCAACTTCACCTCATCCGTTTGTCTGTACCATAAGCCATACTCATATGTACCCCTTAGATACCTCAGAACGTGATTTCTTTCCTTCCAAAAGAGCTTGGTAGGCTTAACCATCGCTTGAATAAGCTGGTTCACCGCATAGCATATGTCCGGTCTTGTATTAACTAAATACATGAGTGAACCCACCAACTGTCGATAAACAGTGCATCCACTACCTTTGCTGATGTAGCATCCTCTTTCCTCCAATTTCCCGGAATAGGAGTATCCATGGGCTTGCATTCCTCCATGTGAAACTTACCAAGTATCTCCCGAGCATACTTGCCTTGAGACACAAACAGTTCACCTTCTTGCTGCCATATTTCCAATCCAAGGAAATAATGAAGGAGGTCCAAATCCTTCATCTCAAACTCCTTTGCAAGATCTACCTTGCATGAGTGTATCAACTGCTCATCACCCGTTAGTATTAAATCATCAACATAAAGAACAATGATTAAAAGCTTACCCTCCACCACAATTTGGTATAGGTTTGCATCCACCTCACTCTTGGTGAAGCCAAGTCCAGTGAAATAGTTGTCGATCCGTGTGTATCAAGCATGGGGTTCTTGCTTCAGCCCATATAACGCTCTTTTGAGTCTGCACACATGAGACTCGCTGCTGAAGATCTAAAATCCTTCAGGCTGCTCAATGTACACTTATTCCTTAATGATCCCATTAAGGAACACAGTCTTCACATCCATCTGATGAATGTGCCAATCCATCTGTGCTGAGAGAGAAAGGATGGTCCTTATGGAAGAATACCGTGTGACAGGTGCAAAGGTTTCTTCATAATCAATCCCCTCGATCTATGAGAAGCCCCAAGAAACAAATCTTGCCTTATACTTCTCGATGCTCCCATCAAAAGCTTGCTTTACCTTGTAGATCCATATTGAACCTACCACTGATTTACCCACCGGCCTTGGAACAATCTCCCAAGCATTGTTTCTAACAATGGAGTCATACTCCTCCACCATGGCATCTACCCATGTAGGCTCCTGCGCTGCTTCGTCAAAAGAATATGGTTCTGTCATGATACACTTGCTCATAAGAGCCATGTATCTAGTAAATCAGTCAGGTGACGGTCTTTGTCTGCGCTGTGATGTAGGGACTCCTACATTCTGTGCTGCATCAAGCTTCAGTATCTCAACTTCTGTGATATGCCTTCTTCCTGTTCTAATGTTTGGTTCTGCATGAGTGGACTCCTCCACTCCATGAATCTCCTCCTGTGGCTGATCCACATCTAGAGGCTCATATTTGGGAACAAGTAGCTCTTCCTCTGCATGCAAGTGTAGCTCCCTCTCAAGCGAAAACTTCATGGATTTCACCTCATTGAATTTTATATCCTGTTGCACCACAGTCATTTGATTGTTTGGAAAATACAAACGATAATTATGGGTTGTTTCTATGTACCCCACAAATATCCCAACTTCTGCAGTCGGCTCCAGCTTCCTCCTGGCATCCTTTGTCACATGAATGTAAACATATGAGCCAGAAATCTTCAGATGAAGAATATTAGGCTTCTTACCAGTAAAAGCTTCTTCACCTTTACTCATGCCAAGTACTCTATTAGGACAATGATTTTTCACATAAACCACAGTGTTGCATGCTTCCACCCACAAGTGCATATGTAGGGCCTGATCATGCAGCACCCACGATCGTTCTGTTCTTCCTCTTCGCGACCCCATTCTGCTGTGGGTTATGAGGCGCTATGAGTTCTCTTCGAATTCCTTCTTTTCTACAAGAGTCTTTGAATTCATTTGAGATATATTCACTACCATTATCACTCCGCAGAGCCTTCACTTGCTTCCCCGACTCCTTTTCCACCAATGATTTAAACTCACAGAACTTTGAGAATGTTTCGCTCTTCTTCTGCATGAAGAAGATCCAACATCTACGAGAATAGTCATCAACAAATATAACATAATACCTGTGTTTTGTTGTTGAAGCAACCGAGAAAGGTCCACACACGTCTGTGTGAATTCTCTCCAAGATCACCGAAGCACGGTTCTCCTTCTCATGAAAGGTGGTCTTCAAAAACTTACCCATAGTACATCCCTTGCACTAATCTGACTATGCAAGAGTACCCTTGGGAAGTCTAGTATAAATTTGCTGCAAAATCTTCAAGGCGCCATGGTGAAGGTGGCCCAATATCCCATGCCATAATTCACCCTCATCCCATCTCAGCACTTCTTCTGCTTTGCCCATCATTGCAGTGAAGCCAGCTACCTCCAGCTTGTAGAGATTCTTAACTCGAATCCCTATCCTCTTGGTTTGATTCATTGTTTTAAGTCGCAGGAAAGCTTTTCCATCACTGAAAACAACGTCATAACTTCTGTCCTCCAACATAGTGACCAAGACCAAGTTCTTCTTCAGACCTGGAACATGCATAACATCTTTCAACAGAAACGTTTTACTTGAATCCATCTCAAAGGTAATGGTTCCAATTCCAGTCGCACTGTATCTACCATCGTCACCCATCTCTATATTCATTTGGAGATCCTTCTCCTCCAAGTCAGTAAACAACTCCTTGTCTCCCATCATATGGAAGGAAACACCACTATCAAGATACCACACCGATCCCATTGTGCTTGAAACCAAGCATGCAATCAAAGAGAAATCAAGTTCAAATTGCGAGGCTAAGGCCTCACCCACTGCAACTCCAACAACCTTCTTGTTCTTCTTTTTCTCTTGGCAGTTAGTGGCGAGATGCCCATGTTCGTGAAAGTGAAAACACTTCACCTTGGACAAATCCAGCGTCTTGCCTTTAGCCTCAGATTTTGGACGGGATTTCTTCCCCTTCCCTTTCCTTGATTTGGCAACCAAAGTGCAATTCTCTTCATCATCATTCTTCGATGAAAAGCTATCCCTAGCATTCTGCCTTATCTCCTCCTACACAAGATCTGACCAAAGTCGCTCCTAATCCTGTAGTTTCTCCCGTCCATTGAAAAAGTCTTCGTAGCTGTGCCAACTCTTCAAAAGCCCAAGGAGAGCCAAGCTCACCAAGTCATCATCCGAAATTTTAATTCCCACACTCCCCAACTCATCCCTACATTGGAAAAACTTCGTGAGATATTTTGGAATACTGTCGCCCTTCTCCATTTTGATTTCTCTGAGATTATCTTTCAACGCCAACTTCCTATGGTCACTGCTGCTTTGGAAAAGATCTATCAAAGCCTTACAAATTTCAAATGGAGTGGATTTCCCATGAAGGCTTGAAAAAATATGGTCTTTCACACCTTCCAATAGAATTCTTCTTATCTTCGCTACCTTCTTTTTCCATGCGTCAAGTAATGCAGTATCGCTAGAAGTAGGTTTAGGAACATCGCTATCGATGAACTCCTTCAGTCCATTATCTTCAAGCACCGCCTCCATCCTGTCATTCCAGGCTATGTAGTTCGAGCTATCCTCAAGGGAATACTCCAACTGCAACCCATTGAAAGCCATTTCAATGAATACTCAACTGTCGCACAAAGAAATTTCTGCAGCAAATTCGAATTGTCCACCAGCACAAAACTCAACATCGCTTCACTATTGCAATCTCCAGTGATTAAAACCGCTTCGATACCATGTAGAAATTTATTAATACTGATGGTATTACCGGATTCTCCTGATATAACAAATTAATATTATGTTAAATATAGAATCCTTCCACTTAATTCTTTGCGGAAATTCAATCGCCTATCGCAAACACATATGAAGCAAATCAATCGCACATAAACACAATTTTTTAACGGGAAAAATTAAAGCTAAAAACCCCAAATCTCATATATTATGTATATCAATGGATCATGTAATAATCTCATACAAAGCTTAGTACATCAAGCTCTCAGTATAATCAACAATCATTACACATTGTCATGCAAAAATTTGCATATCTATGCACCAATTTCTTGCCTCTAGACAGCCTGCCTCCACTGCACAATCCCTGCTAAAGAAGACCTCTAAATGAATCTGAATTGGCCTTGCCTTGACTGCGCAATCCTCATTGGCATCTCCAATTTGCGTCATATGCATTGAATGCATCACTATAGTCACAAAAGATAGTCCATCTCACCCTTTCACCTATCTCTCCACTGGGTCTCCACTGGAACTGACATGCAAGTAGTTAACTGTTGTATTTGTTCAGTTCCAAGTGAGTCTCTAGTTATGAATTAATTAAATAATTAATTCACTAAACTCTCACTAGTGTATCTTCAATTAGAACTAGATACAACTAGCACAACTAAGTTTAACTCACTTAGCCGAGTTAAACTGAATAATAACTCCCATAACTACTCTTCCAACTCTGTCACAACTTTGCCACTTCAGTTCTAACTAAGTCCTCCATGCATGAGTCACCAACCACCCTAGGAATTGCATAATTCCTTTAGCCCACTGATTTGCCAATTTTATTCACTATAATAAAGTGCTCCAAGAGAATAGGTTGATATTTATTGTCGGATTATTATTAAGGGCTAATAATAATCGACATGCATCTATTTTTATATTGACGATCTATAAATAGACTTTGCCTAATATTCTAAAAATAGAAGCTAATCTATTTTTCACATTTGACCAACCATCTACAAATAGCATCCTGCAACTTATAGAATATGCTCACCATGTCTAAAAATAGACATACACCTAAAAATAGCCCTGGGGGCCCCACTTAGTGAAGGTGCTTAATTTTCACTAAGCTCATCATCTTGTTGAATCTCAACAAAACATTCCAGCCTCAGCTAGCAGGATCTCATATGGGATTGTTGCCTTGACTTTGAAGTTACTAATGATTAGTACTTTTGAATTCTTTCTATTTGTCTCCACTTGTGATTTGACATGTTGCTGCCCCAAACTTCACATTAATGTGGTATGTTATCATTAATGCTGTTGGGATGTTATATGTTATTATTATTATCTCAGCAGAAGGGCATGTATAACACATTCCATAATGTGTTACGATTGAAATAGTTGTTTGTTGACCAAAAAATCAAATAAAAATTTAAATTAATTTATTTTTTAAATTATATTAATTATATATTTTTGGATTGTGATTGGTCAAAGGATCTTGGGTATTATTTGGAAATGATGTTGCTGCAGCGACTGGATTTTTTGTAGTACGCCATACTTTATTTGACAAGGCATATTTGCTAATTCCTAACTTCTAACAACTGCAATCTATAACTTGAATATTCATAACGTTACTTTACCTATAGTTCCCTGATGATGTAGAGTCATCCATGTACCATACTTTATTTGACAAGTCATGTCTGCTAATTCCTAACTTCTAACAACTGCAAGCTATAACTTGAACATTCATAACGTTACTTTACATATAGTTCCCTGATGATGTAGAGCCATCCATGTACTCGAGTCTACAGATTTCAAGAGAGAGCCACATATATTCTTATGAGAAATTGAGGAGTAAGTTCTCACATTAGCATTTGTTGAATCATATGTACATAATTTAAAACATGTACATTTTGAATTATGTGCTTTCTAAAATTGATTTTGTGATGATTTAAAGTAGGAAATACATGATTAAGATTTTAATTGTTATTTTTATATATGTATTTTAAAATAATAATTCAATTTTAAAGCTTTTCTTAATTTCTTTTGGTTTGTAGAAAAAAACACACTTCCATAAAATTATATGATTATTAAAATCTATGTAAATTCAAATTTAACCTTCCATTACAAAACTCATATTCTTAATCTAATAATCTCTACCCTAATTAAAATTATAAAATATAAAATCATTTATTTTGCCAATATTCTTACCCACTATCCTATCACCTTGCCAATGACCCAACCTCTTTTTAAGACAAAAGTATCCACCATTCTCTAAGAACCACGACCAAAGTGATGAGGTTGGGATCCACCTAATAGGCTCCCCCTTAAATACACCCATTAATATGATCAAGGCACAACTTAACAAGAGACTCAAACTTTGGCTTCATCAATTAGTCATTGGTTCACACACCATCTTAAAGGATATATATATATATATATATATATATATATATATATATATATATATATATATATATATATATATTGGCTTCCTATATAAGTAATTGTTCTACTGAGTGTATGTCCATGTGGTGGAATGGTTGGTTGTTTTTCTTCCTACCTAGGTTTCAATAACATCTCATGCTATGACACATTTATCTATAATATAATTATCTATCTTGATTGCTTAGTTTATTAAGAGTCTTAGTTCAATTTGGTATATATTTGACAATTTTATTTGGTTTCTAGTGGTTGTTTGGTTTTTTTAACAATGCAATATTTCTATATTAAGATATTAGTTATATTGTTTTAATGATATATTTAGTGTAAGATCTTGGTTATATTTCCAATTTGATGTCAAATTTATGGGTCATTCTTTTCTATTTTATTTTTTCGTAATTTTGTTTGTTGTTTTGTTATATTGTTTGTGATATTATTGATTATTATGATACCTCATTTTTACCTTATTGTTAGTAATGCTTTTGTGACATATTATATCTAGTAAAAAAATTAACTAGTAGTTATTAACTACTTTGTTATAGATGTGTACATTTATGTTGAAATATTATTTTTATATGTTTGGATATTATACCAATGGGAATCAATTTTATCTTGTGATGTACTAAAACAAGATACTGAATCCTTCTACAATATTTTCAGAATACAAAACACGATCGCTCAATCACATGCAAGTAAGAGAAAGAAGTAAATCAATCACACAACACAAGGTATTCTTGGGGAAAGCAAATGCTCAAAACCCCACTATCATATATTGTATAAAGTAAAGGAATCATGAACAATACAATGCTTAATCTCTCATGAGATTCTCTAACACTCTGCCAATTGTCTCACACTAATCTAGGCAAAGTTGGACAAACACATAGCTAATTCTCAGTCTTCCTTCATCCTATCTTGCTCACGCAATTCCTAAATAATTAGCCCCCTATTAAATAGGAAAATAAACCTTCCTTGATTGCGCAATCCATCATGGCTTCCTCATGGCTTTATAATTGCACTCGAGAAATTCTCTAAAAATACAATTGATAGTTATGTTCCCTTTAGCCTCTGTCTCAATTAGGTCTTCCTTAGAACTGACATGAATGTAGCTAATAATATTGAATCATCAGTTGGTTAGAACTAGCTAAATTGATTTTAGCTCAATTAATTGAGTTAGCTGATTACACGTGCACCCCACTAGTGCATTAACTGCAACTGGACCCCCAATATATTAGAATCACTCTACATGCCTCATCTTAGACCCTCAACTCGAATTTCTTGAGCTAACTCAGTCATCATGACTTAGTTAACTGATACAAGTTGTTATGAGATGAAATTACAATTTATTTAAGGGAAAAATAAATTAGACGCCAACATTCCTCACCAATGTGTAACCTCACTAGTGTGTGGGTGCATTTTCTTGTTGAATTTCAACACTCCCTCTCAACAAGAAATGGATTATCAGCTACCCCGATCTTGCCTCCATGGTATTCAAATTTTCTCTTTTCCAGCGCCTTCGTCAAGATGCATGCATCCTGATCCTCTATGAGAATGTACTGCAACAACATAATGTGCCTCTGAACACAATCTCTGAGATGGTGATACCAGATATCAATATGCTTGGACCTATCATGGAATATCAGATTAACCAAGAGTTTAATGCAACTCTGGTTATCACAATGTATCATCGTAGGATCCATCTGACGACCAAAAAAACTAATACGTATCTTACTCATCCAGATGGCATTACATGCAGCCTAACTAGCTACCATGTACTCTGCCTCTACTAAACTGAGTGCAACTGATATCTGTTTCCTGTTGTACTAAGAAACTATTTTTGATCCAATGTTGAAGATGCCTCCTGATGTTCTCTTCCTGTCTGATGGATTTTCTTCCCAATCTACGTTGGTGAAGCCTTGAAGCTTCACTCCCTCTATCCGTCTATACCATAATCCATACTTTGTAGTGCCCCTAAGATATCTCAAGACATGCTTTCCTGAGCTTGGTTGGCTTAACCATAGCTTTACTAAGCTGGTTAACTATGTAGCATTTGTCTGGTCGTGTGTTCACCAAATACATAAGTGCCCACAAGCTCCATGTAAACAGTATAATCCACTACCTCACCTGAAGTAGCATCCTCCTTCCTCCAGTTTCCTGTAAGAGGAGTCTCCATGTGTTTGTTTCCCTCCACGTGGAACTTCCTCAGAATATCCTTGGCATACTTGCCCTAAGATACAAATAGCTCCCCATCTCTTTGCCTTATTTCCAAACCAAGGAAAAAATACAAGGGCCCCATGTCCTTCATCTCAAATTCTCTTGCAAGGTCCTCTTTGCAAGAAGTTATGAGCTTCTCATCACTTTTCAGTATCAGATCATCTACATAAAGTATAATAATCAAAATCTTACCATCAACCACAATATGATATAGGATCGCATCCGCTTCACTCTTTGTGAAGCCCAACCCAGTGAAATAGTACTCGATCCTGGTGTACCAAGCACGAGGTGCTTTCTTCAACCCATACATTTCTCTCTTGAGTTTGCACACATGAAAAAGCCTGTCTAAGGTCTCAAAACCTTTTGGCTTCTCAATGTACACTTCTTCCTCAATAAATCCATTGAAAATGTTGTCTTTACATCCATTTAATGTATCTGCCATCCCATCTGCACTGAGAGTGCAAGGATGGATCTAATCGATGACTACCTTGCAACTAGTGCAAAAGTCTCCTCATAGTCAATCCCCTCTACCTGTGAGAATCCTCTGGCCACAAATATAGCCTTGTGTTTCTCCACACTCCCATATGCTACTTTATTCACCTTATAGATCCACCTGGATCCAATCATTGACTTCCCCACTGGTCTTGGGACCACTTCCCATGCACTGTTTCTGATAATGGAGTCATACTCCTCAACCATGGCATAAAATCATACCCGCTGCTGCAGTGCTTCCTCGAAAGAGGATGGTTGTATCACAATACATTCGCTCATAAGAGCCATGTATCTAGTATACCTATCTGGGGACCTTCTCTACCTACGTTGTGATGTAGGTGCACCTACATTCTTTGTCGCATCTAGCATCAATCTGTTAGCTTCTTTGGTGCGCTTCCTACCACTTCTAGTGGATGGCTCTGCATGAGTGGTTTCTACCACTCTCTATTCCTCTACTTGTGGCTGCTACATATCACGAGGTTCATCTTTTGGAACTAAGAGTTCCTCTGCTGCATGCAAGTCAAGCTCCCTCTCAAGGGACAATTGCATGGCCTTCTCCTCATCAAATTTCACATCTCTTCTGAAAACTGCCATCCTATGTGTTGGAAAATACACCCGATAGTTGAGGGGAGTATATTTGTACCCCACAAATATCCCAACTTCTGTTGTTGGCTCTAGCTTCTTCCTGGCATCTTTGGTCACATGGAAATAGACAGATGAGCCAAATTTTTTAAAATATGAAACATCTGGTTTCTTACCTGAAAAAGCCTCCTATGGTGTACTCATGCCAAGTATTCGATGAGGACTAAGGTTCTGCACAAATACCGTTGTGTTTCATGCCTCTGCCCACATATGCAATGGTAGGCCCTGATCATGTAACATAGCTCGTGTTGCTCCCACAATTGTCTTGTTCTTTCTTTCTGCAACCCCATTATCTTGTGGGTTATGAGGTGCAATCAATTCTCTTTGAATTCCTTATTTGGCACATAAGTTCTTGAATTCATTAGAGATATACTCACCACCATTGTCTCTCCTCAGAGCCTTCACCTTCTTCTCTGTATCTTGCACTACCAATGCTTTGAACTCACAAAACTTGGAGAACGTTTGATATTTCTTATACATGAAGAAAATCCAACACTTTCTAGAAAAATCATCAACAAAAATCACATAATACTTGTGCTTTGTTGTAGAATCTATTGAGAATGGTCCACACACGTCTGAGTGAACTCTCTCAAGGAATTTTGTTGCTCAACTTTCCTTATTGTGAAAGGTGGACTTTGTATACTTCCCCATAGTACAACTAGTGCATGTGTCTCTTTGCGCAAGTGCACCCTTTGGAAGCCTTGTATAAATATGTTGCATGATCCTCAAAGCACTGTGGTGTAGATGACCCAACCTCCTGTGCTGTAACTCACCAATATCCTAGCTCACCACCTTGTCTGATTTACTGCTCAATGCTGCACAACCATCTACATCAAGTTTGTATAGGTTCTTCACATGAAACCTAATATTCTTTACCTATCATGTGGACTTGTGATGAAGGAACACCTTTACTTCACTAAAAACCACATCATATCCACGATCCTCCAACGTAGAAACTGAAACCAAATTCTTCTTCAAACCTGGTACATGCATGACATATTTTAGTATGAGGGGTTTACCTAAATCTCCCTGGAAAGTAACTGTACCAATCCCAATAGCCTCCCGTCATCAACCATCTCGATGTGCATCTGAAGATCCTTCTCCTCCAAGCTACTAAAGAGTTCTTTGTTGTCAGTCATGTGGAAAGATGCTCCACTATCCAAGTACGACATAGATCCCATCACATTTGACACCATGCATGCGATGAGAGAGAAGTCCAACTCAAATTGTGAGGCCAAAGCTTCACCCGCTGCAACTCCCAGAGCCTTCTTGTTGTTGTTATTCTTTTGTGGAAAATTTGTGGCATAGTGTCCATGATCATTACAATTGAAACATTTCACCTTTGAGATGTCTCATTTATTGCCTTCCTTGCCAGTCTCGAATTTGGATTTGGACTTCTTCCCTTTCACTTTCTTTACCGTACCAGCTAAGGCACAATTTTCCTCATCATCACTCTTGGATGAGGTTCCATCTGTGGTAGTCCGTCGAAACTCTTCTTGTTCCAAATCCGAACATAGTCGCTCCCACTTTGGTAACTTCTCCCTCCCATTCACAGAGTCCTGGTAACTATGCCAACTCTTGGGATGGTTAGGCTCACCAATTCATCATCAACCATAGTAATCCCAACACTGCCAAGCTCATCTCGACATTGAGTGAACTTTGTCAAGTATTTATATATTGTGTCACCCTTCTCAATTTTAATTTTCCCGAGCTTGTCCTCGAGTGCCAATTTCATATGGTAATTGTTGCTTTGAAAAAAATCTATCAAGGCCTTCCACATAGCATATGGAGTTGCCTTTCCATGGAGACTCGAGACAATATGATCTCAAACTCCCTCTAATAAGATCCTCCTCACCTTTGTAACATTATTCTTCCATGCTTCATGTTGTGCAACATTTGTTGGAGCGGGCTCTAGAATATCAACATCAATGAATCCATTTAGTCCGTTATCCTCCAATATTGCCTCCATCCTGTCCTTCCATGCAGTATAATTTTAATTTCCCTCGAGTGCATATTCGAGTCTCAAGCCATTGAAAGAAATCCTGGTCAGTTGCTAGATACCAAAGAATAAATCTGCAAATTTGAATCTTGTTCAACGTAATCTCAATTTCTTCTCTTCTATTGTGATTCCTGGCGCTCTGATACCATGTAGAAATTATACCATTGGGATTCAATCCGATCTTGTGATGTACTAAAACAAGATACTGAATCCTTCTACAATATTTGCGGAATACAAAACACAATCACTCAATCACATTCAAGTAAGAGAAATAAGTAAATCAATCGCACAACACAAGACATTCATGGGGAAAGCAACTGATCAAAACACCCCTATCATATATTTTATAAAGTCAAGGAATCATGAAACAATACAATTCTTAATCTTCATGAGATTCTCCAGAACTCTACCAGTTATCTCACACTGATCTAGGAAAAATTAGACAAACACATAGCCAATTCTCAGTCTTCCTTAGCCTTCCTTGCTCACACAATTCCTAAAGAATTAGGCCCCTATTATATAGGAAAATCAACCTTCCTTGATTGTGAAATCTGTTATCACTCCAATAATTCTCAAAAGTTGTGAGATTTTTTATTTTAGTTTAAATAATATTAGAGGTAACCACAAACCTACTTTTAAGCCTTAGGATCTAGCCTTCCTAATGCTCAGAGAGGGCTCTCTCTATATGATTTATCTTTGTTGATTTTATTTTTACGCTTGTTATGTAGGGTAAATTGGTTTTGGATTTTGATTTGACTTGGTGGTGAAATCAATTACTTAGATGGATAGGTGTAGGTCTGTATTCCATTGGGCTAATGGAGTCAATGTGTCAAGCGGTTAGATTAGGATCAAGTTCTAAAGGGAAATGTTTATAGGGCAAGATAGTTGAGTTACTTCAGATCTTCAAGGCTGATGGTGAAAATGGTTTAAATCGGGGTAAAAGAGCATTTAAGGGTTCTCAAATCCGGATTATGAGTGAAAAGGCAGAGGTCAATCGAAACTAGGGAGTAATCAAGGGTTCCCTAATCTGGATATCAGTGGAAAACATATAAATGATAATTAGTCAAAACAGAGTGCTTTTAACATATTCCGAAATAAAAATTCCTGATTTATCATTCAGATTTGGAACACATTTAATTATTGATGAAAAACATGAGAAATTGACAAAGAAACAAGTGAAAATACTTCACTGTAGTGGCCTAACACATGAATCCTCTAATATGATGCTTTATTGCTTTGATCCAGTCTGCTGACTTGAAATTGTTACAATCACCCTTAGGTTCAGAATAGTATAGCTATAGAAATGTTCAACAATTCATCCACGCTCAATACTTCTAAATGAGAAGTATTTATACAAAAAATCATACAAAATATCCTAGAATAAACTTAGGAATTATTCATGGAAAAGAAATATCTTCATGCTAGAAGATAATGACATCTTTCTAAATAATGCTAGTTGTCCCTTTTTTATTGAAATAAATGGTTTGTTGTCTTGATTTTGTCACTGCTTTATCTCTTCGCTGTTCAATGAAGCTGTAGCTGGACAATGAGGTTTCTTTCACGCTGGCAGATTCATCTCTGCTTTGCAATTTTTCTTTGACTTTAAATTTAAAAATTTGACCTTGAATTGATAATATTTCATCTAATACTCTTTATCCTGATACTCTTTCACTGCAAAACTGTAAATGCTGATGTAAAAATAGCTAGCTCTGTTTTACTTTCATTGCTCTGTGCTTACTGCAATCTGATTTTAGAGTAAATCAGTCAATTTTTCCCAAAGTTCTACTTCTGGTAGTTTTATCTTCATCATCCTTCTGAAGTTTTCATCAGCTTCAATATACTTTGAGAATGTTGGCTTGTTCACAAATATGTGTTTTACTTCATGCTGTAAGTAAAACAAATTCTCAAAATTCTTGTAGAGCACCTTCCCTATTGGGATTCCCTGCAAGGCTGAATTGTTCACTTGTTCCCTGGAAAACCCTCTTATCTTTTTATCATAATCATCCTGCTTCATTAATCTATCATTAATAACTAGAGGATTGGGAAGGTTTTTTTGCCTTAGAACATCAAACTTGATCATGAACCTTGTATCATCAAACTATATCATCAATTTATCTTCTAACTGTATCATCAATTTCTTCTTAGAGATTACCTTCCTAACTTCTAGGATGTTTTAACTGTCATTTATTCCAATATCTTCTAGCTCTTGTCTATTTTTAGAATTTAGAAACTTGATGATTTCAAGAGCTTCTTCAGGTTTCTTACCAAGCTCTTCTTTAATCTTTTGAATTGCTTCTCTTGCTGATTTAACTAAGTCTTTTTGCTCGTATATAGCCTACATTTTTGGCCAAATATCATTGACTGCTTCAATGATATTGGACCATAACTGCTGCTTGACATGTGCCATTGGTTCCTTCAGTGTTAGTTCTTTTTCTAACTTTTTCAGTTTCTCATTCGATCTGTTGGCTTTTTGTTCTTCATTAGCATTTATTTGAGCAAGTTTCTTTGCATCTTCAATACTTTTGAGCTGTTCTTTTAGTCTATTTATCTCATTGGTCTGAATAGACATATCTTGCATAACATTTACTAGTTTGCTTGCTTCATCTAAATGTTGTGTTGTTGTTGTTGAAGATTTCGTGGCCGAAGTTTTAGATGAAGTAACTGGAAGTGATGTGGCCATTGGGACATTAGGAGCTAGTGATTCTACCAATGTAGAAGGTACAATTGTTGTGACTACAAGGATGACAGTGGTAGGAACTTCCTCTGCTTTGTTGGCTTCTTTCTCTTGGACCAACTTGTCCATTTAAATTTCCATTTCCTTTATCTGAGCTGTTAACTGTAAAATGAGATTCATCATCTCATCTTTCTGATTGGTATCCTGTAACACTTCCTTGGCTTGAGGATGTTTTGTAGGGGGCCACTTTAGTTATTTATTTAATGCATCAATGTCTGCATTTTTCTTCTTAATCAATTCTTCTGTAGATTTTACATTTTTAGGATCATATCCTACTTCAATTACTAGCTCTTCCAAGGATTTGATTCTAGTGTCCTTTGCCTGTGAAGATGATTTCTCCAATTTAAGCTCATATCTGACATTTACCAGAGTGTTTTGCAGTTTCTGTGCACTCATGGCCTTGGTGGTCATTGTTGAATAAATCATCTCCCCTGCCTGCTTGTGAAATTCAAATTGATCCAAAGGATGAATATCCTGAACTGGGACTTCAAAATATATATATTTTTAATCTAAGGATGACTTAGGAGTCTGAACTATAGGTTGAAGAAATGACATTTTCATATTTTTATTCTTATAGTCAAAGGCTAAAAGTAGCCTATTCTGTATGCCAGGAGTTTGTTTCAAATACTGAGAATATATTTCTATCTTAATTTCTTCATTTCTGGCTTTGATTTCTTTGTATCTTTCTTTGATATCCATGTCCTTTTCTGCTGGTTTTTTAGATGAAGAAACTTCAATACTGTGTTGTTTCTGAATTAGCCGATTCTTTGAAGTAGTAGGTTTTTGTTTTTCTTCAATTATTGTAGGAGGTGCATTGTCTTTTGCTGCAAGTTTTGTATCAATCACCTCTACTGTTTCTACTTCTTTATTAGTAGGATTTAGCTTTGGATTTTTACTGTATCTCAATTTGAACTTGGTCTCTGTTGTAGTCTCTGCAGTATAAGATCCTTCTTCTCTGATTCTCTTTACATTTTTGTCTTCTTGGGCTAGAGTTTGCAAAGTTTGACTAGTATCACTTTGCTTCCCTGCCTCTACTGATGTGTTCTCTAACCATTCAGATTGGTTTGAGAATTTCTCAATATCTAGCTTCTTTTCATGTACATATGGAGTTAATTTGCATTTAACTCTCATTTTAATAATAACACCAAGGGGATCATAATACCATAGGAAACTAGGACTGAACTTGAACTCCTGCAATTGTTTTTCTGCTTCAGGACCTGCTTCTCTATTGTTACAGATAAAAGGGGCAACCTGGTTCTTCAACTTGAACTGTGTTTTCTTATTTTCTATTAAGAAATTAACTACATCTAAATTTAGAATCTGCCTTATGTATTCCAGGGCAAATAACCTCATAGGGAGGTATTTGGAAAATTTATAAGGGATAAGACTTGATCCATAAACTCTTATTTCTGTATGGTTTTGGTACAAGTACCAATCACCTGTCCTATTATGCTCAGAAAATTGTAGGAACTTCTTGATTTCATTACTAATTCTCGGCTATATACTGTTGTTCAACAAATTGAATATGGGAAGAATGAATGAATCTGTAAAATCTGTATAGGTGAACTCATTGGAATCTTTCCTTATCAAGGAAGTCCAAAAGATGACTGATTGTTGGTTTCCTTCCACATCAAGCTTCTGAAGGTTTATATTAAATTTCTCAGTCTGAAAATAGAGGAACATATGAAATAAGAATGAAGAGTACTTGAAAACACCTTCAGAAGGCATTTTGACCAATTGTTCATGGATACTGTCAGCAATATATTGGGCAAAGTTAAAAATGGGAGTAGCAGGCTGACTAGGTGTGAAAGTAGATATAAAACATAACACTGCAAGATCATTATGTTCATCTTTAAAGTAGCCAAGAATGAAAGAAAACATGGAAATGATATGTCTTGTCCTTTCAGAAAATTTTGCAGAAGAGTATGGAGGATTTAGCTTGGGAATTTCTACATAAGAAGGCATGAAGGTTTGGAAAATATGGAACCTCTTGGGGAAGTCTAGATTCAAGTATAATTGAGTGAGGGATTCAATGGACAAATGAACTTCATCTGGTCAAAGCTCTATTTGAAGCATTTGATTGATTGAATCTGCTGTAATAGTAAACATGACTTCTTTTTCTGAGTTTACTATGGCTCTCTGATCTGGGAAGTAGCATGTTTGACAAAGTCTGATTACTTCTGGGTATTGGTAAGTATGAGGAACAACATATTTTGGTAAATTAGAATCCCAGATAAACATCAGCCTGATATATGGATTTTTCTTGGCTCCAACAATGGAGCTCAAGAAGGTTGAATTCTGTCAGTGTATTAGTAATCTTGAAGTTTGTGTCTGCTAATGGAATGTGCTCTACATCTACAACAGGAGGTTGTAGAGGATTGGCAACTAAAATGTTTTTGGAAGCAATTACTTTGCTTGATTTATCAATTTTAATACTCTTTTGACCTTAGAAAACTAATTTAGGCCTGTAGGATCACCTTTGAAAGTTATATTAGTTCACAGAAGAATTTTGGATATAACAGGGGTTCTATATTTTATCTACAAAGGTATAAACTTGCTTAATTTACTTAAAATGTAATCTCTGTAAAAAAGGCAATCTTAAGATCTTAGAGCTTCTGCAAATGATATCTAGGGCTTATAATGCACTCTTTATAATAAAAAATAATCTCAAGACATGAATTTTATGCAAAAAGGATGCCTAGGGTATGTAGAAAAGGGTTGAAGGTCACATAAGGCTTTTTCAGGTCTGTAGATGGCTTGAATGAATCAAAATCTATGTTTGAAAATAGTCCAAGGCTTCAGAATCTGTGAAAAAACACTCAGGGTTTGTAGAAGAAAGGATTTAGGAAGCATTGGGGTTTTATTTAGGTTTAAAAGCTCCTAAATGATTCGATTAACTGTATTACTTCTTTTGATCGATGAATAAGTCTGTTCTTCTGAAGAATACCTGGGAAAACTGAAGTTTTGCTGTGTAGGAGGGTTTCTGGGGTTGAAGAAAGCTTTCAGAAGCTTTGTTGGTCTTTATAAGCACCTTGGATAACTTCGCAATGTTTGTAGCGACAAAATTGGTAAATTCTGTTTCAATTTGGCTTTAAAACGGAGTCGGCAGAATTTGTTTCGGTCTGCAATGCTTCTTCTGCTTAAAAATGTAACATAAAGGATAAAAGAGTGAAAAATGGGCAGTTTATAAGCATTTTATTTCAACAGTGAATGCATTTAATGGGTGGTCAATTCAAATGGATGAGTGGTTTGGGCGCGGGGGAGAAAACCACCAAGCAGTTTTCATAGGCTTCAAAGGTAGTAAGCGGAATTAGTTTGATTGGTGTGATCAAATACGATTAAGACACGTAGCAGGGAGGAGATCCTCGCAAACCATGCTTATCACAAGCCTTGGGGTATGTTAACTATCGCGTAATGGAATGTGCAATAAGAGATAGCGATGGTCAGATCTGGCGGGTGAAAGGTGAACAGCTAGGATGATGCGATAGAGTTGCAAGGTCAGATGGAGTGGGGCCTAGGGTTTAAATGATGCGGGCGATTAATATGTATTAAAACTAATGTTTAATAAATATAATTAGGATTCTGATATATTGTTTATCATATATTTGAACGGTCTAGGTTTTATAATACAACCAATAGGGTCATAGTAGGTGTCATTTTATAACCAGCGGGTGTAATATGTAGTGGGTTCGGGACAATTAATATGTGGGGCTTTAAAATATAGTTCAAAATAAGAATGTATCGGTGGGGAATAATATCTAAAGGAATTATTTAATACGGGATAAAGGTATATAATGAAGTTAATACATTAGGTTAGTGTTAAAAAAGTAATGTAACTGCAGAATGTCAAAATACACTAATTATAGTGTAATATCTGATGTCGGAAATAGATTTCTTCATAATGGGTCCCAACATAATATTTTAGCATTTATACTTAGGATAAAGTATTTTTTGGGTTTTTTGGGTATTTTTGAATAAAGGGAAATTAGTTAAAGGGCTTTAACTTTTCTTAAGTAAAATGTGTTTTTAACTTCGTAAAAGGTATTTTTTGCAAGGGAAAAGAATGAAATAAGGGGAAAGAATGAAAATGGAGGGGATGGAGTATTTTTACAAGGGGATAATTTTTTGAAGGAAGTGAGTGAATGAAACGACCAATTTTCTGCTTATCCATGATTGTAAAAATTGCTTGTACCTACCCATCTGCTACCCTAACATTTTTTCTTCATTTACATAGGTGCATTTGAACTTGCAAACCCTTATTCATTTTTCTTTTTTAAAACAAAAATCTAACTAATTCTATCCTTATTTCTTCCAGGGGCTCAGATTAAGCTGTTGAGCTCCTTATTATTCTCTACCTAACTACTGATCTACCAAGATTAAACTTTTTTGCTAGATCTTTATTCTCTATCTAACGACATGAAATTTAAAGCATAAGAGGTCAAGATTAAGCTATTTGACCTTCATGGATTGTGGCATTGTAACAAGTTGCACACAATCTTTATTTTGCAGTAAAAGTAAATAGTAGTGGCATTTTGATTTGCATCGCTTTCATGCTTTTTTTTTTTTTTTTTGGGTCCATTTTCATATTCTTTTTGATATTTTTTCTTTCAAGTCCTTTGATTTTTCTTTTAGGACTTTTACCCTCTTTACATTTTTTTATTTTTCTAATATGGGAAAACAATTTGTAGAAAACAAAGTATGTACATATTACAAGACTAATCAAAGTCAATTCAAAATTATGAATCCTATTATTATAGGACCCTAATAGTGGCTCCACATGGGGATGGCATTTCCTGGTGAAATGTCAAGAACTTTGAGACTAGTAGCCTTTGAATTTAACTGTGCTGGCTTTGAAACTGTTTTCTTAGCTCTGCATTATTCATACTTATGATATTTTATCCTTCAAAGCTTAGGGCCTTCTCTCTGGGCTTCAAATTTTCTAGAAAAAACATCCAATCCAATCTGCAATGTTATGTACAATGAGTAAAGTAAACAAAGAGAACTACTGTTATTCTGGGGAATAATAATGATTTAGAATTATACCATTGAGAGTTCCACCTCGCAGATCTGATCCATCCGGCTCCTTCAAGAAGAATTCATTATTACCTTTGTAACCATAAATGACATAAGGGCCTTTCTATAAGAAATCAAATTTCCCATGTTTAACTTTCTCTTCTCTCCTAGAATCCCACTTAAGAACTTTGTCACCTATATAAAAATCACCTTCCTTAGTCTTCTTGTCAATATCTTTTTAATCTTTTCTTAAACAACTTGAGACTTGAGATAGACATCTTCCCTGGTTTGTTGCAAGTGTATGGTTTGGTTTATCCTTCTCTGGATATCATTGGTTTCTACCTACAGTTCTTGGATTATCTTCATTACTGATACTCCTAAAGAAGATGGAAATGTTGGAAATGTTTTCATTGATGGAAAAGGAGATGGCAAAGGAGGAGCACTTGAAACAACAACAAGGAAAAGAGAGAAGCAGAGGCAGCAGAGAGGTAGCAGAGGCATCAAAAGAGAGCAGCAGAGTTAGAAAAGAAGCAGAGAGCTATTCAAGGTGTAGAGTAGTGAGGACAGAAGGAGGGCCATTGATTTTTAAAAGAGGTTCAGATTTGAGAACTGTTCCGAGACAGAGTAGGAGGAAAAGGCCATCAAATTGAAGATCTGGCCAGATATGAAGTTGTAAGTGAACGCTTTTGAAATTGATGCATTTGTCTATATTGACGAGGAATTTGTTTGTAAGTTCTGTGTGAAATTTAATGTATTCTGGGTCGAATTTATATGAGGAACATTGAGTTCTGTGGGCTAGTTGCGAAACCTTGTGCTATTGGCTAAATTAGTGACTCTGTGTGGAAATAATTAATCTTTCGGAATCCATTTGGTATAATTGTGAACCTGGGTAAGGAAGTCTTGAGGAGTATCAATTTGGGTAAATCTGTATCGATTTATATGGAGTCATCATACAAAGTTTATTGATTATCGAATGCGTTAATTGGTGTGGTAGATAGAATCTGAAATGTGTGGCTAAGGAACCCATAGGTTAAAAGTCGTAATATGCCTGGTTGAATTAAGGAAGGATTAGTTCCGGCGCAATTGAGTGGATTGTTTTATGCGTTGCAAAATCACATAAAGAATTGCATTGATAGACTGGATTGATATAGAAATAATGCAGTTTTACATAGGGACAGGAACCCAGTAAACGAAATTGTAGATTCTGTATGGTGAATTGAGTCAGAATTGATGAACAACGCTATACGTTGAGAGGTTACATTGCGCTAAGAAATGAACCAAGGGATCGGTTGATTGCTGAGATGCCGAGATGCTGAGCGATGGCTCAATTGCAGAAATGCGAGAAAGGAGAATTGGTGAAACCCCAAATTAAAAGTGGAACCTCAAGTTAATGGACGAAATCGTGAGAAATGAATGGTAAAGGTGGGATTCAAGAAACAGTTTATGGTTTTCGCATTGTATAAACCCGGTAAGCTGTTTTGGGAATAAAAACACGATATGGGTCTACGATTAACACATGGCCTTGGGTTGTTTTCAAAAACCACAAATATCACGTGATTTTTGTGCGTCATACCTCTGTCGTGGAAAAAACGCGATATGTGCTATAGTCATTCGATCTGGAGCAGAGGAGATCCAACGGCGCTCGCGCAATAAGTTGATTGGAGGTTTACAAGGGCCAGATCAACGACGGTGATCATTAGAGGGGAGCGCGACGAGTTTAAAGCTGTCAGATAATGAGGTAAACCAAGTACTGTGGGTCCAAACATATTGAAGTTTTATATGCATTGGTGTTAATTAATCAATGTCAAGTTCGGTAAGTGTTAAAAGGAAAAGGTGCTATTATATAGTGTTTTTGTTTACCCAGAATCGAGATTAATGAAATATGTCAAAGGGCGCGTCGATAGGAAATTGTATGTGTGAGTTGGTAAGTGCCCATTAATTATATGGTTGTTGTAGGCGTTAATAGAAAGGTAAATTTCCATGAATATCCCAACGTTCATTTTCCTTAGGATTGTTGACATATTTAAGCATGGAGTTAATTGAAACCTTTAGACGTAAGGTTCTATTGAGTTTCCGCTTGTGAGAGCATGTTACCAAAGGTTCACACCGTGGGCCCGAGTATTGATTGCAGTTCGGAGTTGATATATGTTGTGGGGCTTTACTATATGCAATGGTTCTTTGAATCCAAGTCCAAGGTCAGAAGGCTTAGTGGGAAGCAAAATATTCTCTATGCATTAACTATATTATATAATGGGTGATAATATGGTTTGCAGATAATATGGTTTAAATCGATTTTATAACATAAATTTTGAGTTGAGAAATATAAACTCTGTGGCATAAACATTGAGAGAAGGGTGCGTATATGGTTGATAGTTGATACTTTGGGTTAAACGAAATTCGAATATTTAATACTCTTAAGAGAGTTTAACATATGGTTAAAACCATGGAATTGAGGCAGAGAGTAGGTCCTCAGATGGTAAGTTTACACAGTAGATTTTGATTATAATTTTAATCATGAGGATTGATTAAAGCTTCCGTATGTGTTATTTAATTGCCAGCGCAAGGAAAATGAATGGAGAGGCATTTTAATATGCACAAGAATTTGAGATTTATTTGGGACTAATCTGGTAAAACAGTTGTATATACAACATATACACAACTGCAGTGAACAGGTGAATATGCACATGAATGAAAATGTGGGTTTGACAGATGTACATGCACAGGTGCTCAGAGTTGCAGTAAGTAGAGGTATGCAGAACAGTTACCTGACAGCAGCAGAAAAGACAAATCCAACAAGCTAAGGGCTGGAAAAAGGGCTGAGTGAAATTGATGTATGTAACTGAAAATGTGAATGTAAATGTTTTAATTGATTTTATATTGTTTGTGATGCATTGGCAAGTCTTCGGTAGGCAAAAAAAACTCCATTGTAAAACTGAAATTAGTACAAATTGCTATATTCCTCTGAATGAGATGGACAAAGAAATGAGAAAGCAAAATTTAAAGAGTCACGACTGATCATTTTGAATTCCCTGTAGAATGCAAACAGCCATGAAGTTATTTTGTATAAAACAGGTAATATCCATGGGTAGAAGGTTACGAAAAGAGAGAGAGAGAAAAAAAAGACAGTGTGTAGCAGAATTGAAGAGTGTTGAAGATTGTGAGAAGGCTGCTGAATGGAAGAGAGCAGAAAAATATAAGAAAGCTGCAAGAGGTTAGAGAATGCAGAAATGAAGCATTGAGGCAGAGGAGAAGGAGGGGCTGATAGAGAATCTGAGAAGATGCAGATATGATATAGGGCAGATATGAGGACTGATGGACAACATAAAAGAAGGAATAGAATAGAGCTGATATCCAGGTAAATCAGCAAGTGTTTTCTTTTGAAAAGTGAGGAAGTTGGAGCTTCCCTATCAAGTTGTAGCTTGATAGATGTCAGTAGTAGTTGACTGAGGTAGGAGCCTCTTGTAGGTTGTAGCTTGCAGAAAATAGAGGAAGTTGGTGCTTCCATATCAAGTTGTAGCTTGATAGAAGTCAATTGTAGCTGGCTGAGGTAGGAGCCTCCTGTAGGTTGGAGCCTGCAGAAAATTGATGGGAGTTGGAGCTTCCTTGCAAGTTGTAGCTTGCAGATTGAGGTAGGAGCCTCCTGTAGGTTGAAGCCTACAAAAAATTAGTGGTGAGAGGGAATTGGAGCTTGCCTTTGCATCACAACAATAATAATATATGGTTTTCTCCCTTATGGGTTTCCACTTATATCTGTTGTCTATGTGCATGATGTTTATGTGTTGATATGGTTTATCTAATCTGCTTAATACTTGCTGCTCACATATTAAGTCTGCTATTACATTATCCTAATACTTGCTGCTCACATATTAATATTACTCACATATTAAGTTGAACATGAAATGAAGGTGTAAATAAGTTTTAATGGAAAGTTTTAAAAGTCCATGAATGTGTTAAACTGATTCACCCCCCCCTCTCAGTTTAACTAAGGGTTCAACAATTGGTATCGGAGCAGGTTCCTTTGGTGTAAGCCTAATAGCTTGAAGGAGATCTGGTTGAGTCATGGACTATCAAAATATACCTGTGTTAAGTACAACAAAATTTCCTGAATGGAGAGATAAGGTTAAAACATATTTAATGGCTAATGAACGTCCCTTGGTGCAAGAACAACAGAGGAATGCCAAGGCAAAATGTGTGATATACAATAGTCTTCATAACAAGGATCTTGAGTTAATAATGGATTTAACCTCTGCAAAAGAAATCTGGGATGTATTGCATTTCATGCATGAAGTAGACACTAGGGGCTGCATTGTCAAGAAGGAGAAGAGAATTAAGAAGAAGAAAAATTCATTTCAAAAAGAAAATGTTCAATCAAATGAGGTACCTGCTAGTGTGAATGGATGTAAGTTCCATGAAGAAATTACAGGAGAGGAAAAATGCAAACTTGACATAGCCTTAACTGAAATAGAAAGATTGAAGAAAGAAAACAAAGACTTTAAGACATTGGTGCAAATATGTGATGAAAAAGAATATGAAGATAAGAAAGAAATTGTTGGTCTGAAGACACAACTTGAAGAAGCAAGGAAAGTAGAAGACTCTCTGCTGCAACAAATGACAGAGAAAAGTTTGGAATGTGAGAAATTGGAAGAAGAAGTAGTGTGCCTGAGAAAGGAATTAGAAAAATCCCAAAGAGAATTATTAATGAATACTCCTCAAATGAAAAGCTCTGGACAGTTGGACCAAATTCTAAATGCTCAAAGATCTCCTCTCATAAAGACTCGGATAGGCTATGAAGGAGAAACCTGTAATTCCAAGGTAGAATATCATAGGAAGATCATCTTTGTGAAAGATGTAAAGGATAATGAAGCAGCTCAGAAGATTCCTGCAGAAGTAGAAGCCAACAAGAACAGAATTTGTGAAGAAACAAACAGAAACAAGCAGCAACATGGAAGGAGAGAGAATGAGAGGATGAAACAGTCAGCTGAAAAAGGCTCTCACACTCCTGAATATGAATTGAATAAATTTGGAAGATGCCAAAGAAGGTTCTTTCCTTCTATGAGAAGCATCACTTGTTTTTCCTGCCACAAACCCGGACATAGTGCAGCATATTGTAAGACAAGGCATATCAACTTCAACCAGCAAAAGATGCAGCAAATGAGAAGACTACCTCAAGCAAGAAAATGGAAAATACAATCTTTCACCAGGTACACAAATCATTTCCATGGCTATTGTTATGCATGCAATGAATTTGGACATAAATCTGTTGAATGTAAATTGTGTTAAAAAATGGGAACAAAACATTATACATCAGCTCAAAAGTACCTTGGTAAAATAAGATGTTATGTATGCCTCAAGCTTGGTCACAAAGCAAAAGACTGTAAATTTCCATGTGCATTAAAGAGCTCTAGACAGATGACTGAATCTAATCAAATCAAACAAAACTATGAATCAAATAGAAGTGCAGACATTATGAAGAACCCCAATAAAGTATGGAAAGAAAAGAGAAAGGGGGAGCCTGTTACCTCAATAACATAATGAATCCATCATAGTCTCAAGGGGAGTTGCTCTAGGAAGCAAATCAAATATCCAACCAGTGATAAATATGAAGCTACATCCTAGGGGGAGAGAAGTTCATGAACAGTCCCCATGAAAGTAGTCTAAGAAGAGCTCCTTGGAATAACAACAGCTAAAAGGTCAGGAAGGGAGAGGAAAATTCCTCTAACAGAGAACTATAGAGGAAGAAGATTACCTGAAACATTCAATAGCTGACATATTGATGGAAGAAGAGAAGGAAGCAAGCAATCATGGTAGTAGAGAGAACATCAGCCATGAGCATGTAAGCTAAGAAGACATCAGCACATTCAGTGATGATCACATTGTGCATCATACTGCTAGAATTAATAATGAATCACACTAAGAAGAATGAGTACGAGATGTGCCTATCATCATTATATCATTACATAATTCATCTATGAAAATTCCCCTTGGAGGTATGCAGTTAAGTAAGTGATAAATCTTTGAGTGATCTGCCCATGAAGATTTCTAGCATAGAAATTGAAGATGTCTTCCCAAACATCTTTATGTTAGAATAGTTGAATTGCATATAAAGTAGCCATGATTCTGGATAAGTCATAGAAAATAAAATGCAGGGACATTATTTTAAACCAGAATGACAGATTAAGCAAAAGATTAATGATGCCAAGATCAAATTCAGTATTTGATGATTGTTGTTGAAAACAGTGGAAAGCTCAATAGCATGAAACTATGAAGGTTGTCTTAACCATGGATTCATGTGTGAGCTGAAGTGGAAGTAGTATCAATTGGTATTTGGTAAAAGAAGCTTACCTATCAACATAATACCAAGTGTTATTAGTGGAGCAGTGGTATGGTACAGGTCCTCAGGATCAAAGGATTATGGCCAAAAGTGCATCAAGGTAGTATCCCAACGTTATCTGCATTTTAAAGCATAAAAGGGTCAATGAAAAGGCAAAAGGATCATTATGTTGCTTATACCTGAAGCATTATATTGAGCATTGAAGCAATATCTATTTCTATATATAATTGCATGCCTTCCGGAAGTCAGTACATATATCTTCAAGGCCTCTTTCTTAAGATTATTCATAAACTGTGTGAAGTCTGTTGGCTGAGATATCAATTAAACAACTTGAAGATGTTTTGTTGCAAATCATCATGACAGAATAGTTAAAGTATCTGAAGCATGAAGGACTGGTTGTGATTACCATTTGAAGCTCAAAATTCTTTTATTAAATCATAAAAATCCTACTTCAGCATAAAGGAATTGCTGGTATTTCACCATTGAAAAGAGGACTGATCATTGACATACATACCCCCTTATGTCATAAAGAAAATTGCATGGTTGATAAGTGCGACTGAACAATACATTGAATGTATCTAGCCTCAAGGGTTTGTTTTGAAAGTACATTGTGCAAGCAGTAAAGTCATTTGATCTGTCAGATTACATCCTAGTTGATTCATTGTTCACATCAATAACAAGAACCTTTCAGCTATTAAGTGTAATATCCTTGTCAGCATCCTAGCTCATATCACCACCAACAGATAGGAAAGGTGAACCACGGAAATAAAAGATATATTGGCATCATCACAATTGAACACATGTTGTATTGCAGATGTGTATTGCAGAAGAATACTTACTCCATCTACAACCTTCCTCAATAGATATGCATCTTAGATGAAGATTATAATACAGACTGAAGTCTAGTTGGAGAAAACATGATATGTCACATGGAGCATTCAAAATATTTAAGTATTGATCCAATGATGCATATATAAGCATATAAGTCTAACTATATAAATCTGTTCTATGAAGTGTCATTATCTTCATTTTCGGCTTTATACAAGTAAAAGGAGTCTATGATTTGGGATTGTATCAATTTATAGTGTATATTCAAGTTCAATAATCCTCAAAAGTGTTCTCTCAACAACTCTTGTACACTATTCTGGAGGCCTAAACACAACTCAGAGAAAAGAAATGAAAAGATAGAATCTACACTGAGAAATGTGCAACCCTTTTCCAT
Source organism: Pinus albicaulis (assembly GCA_034641835.2). NCBI lineage: Eukaryota > Viridiplantae > Streptophyta > Pinopsida > Pinales > Pinaceae > Pinus > Pinus albicaulis. The sequence goes on from CM076576.1 coordinate 227,510,862, forward strand.
TGATGTCAAAGGGGGAGGAAAAGCAAGTAACAGAAGAAAGGGTCTTCTAAAAGGCAAGCAGAGGAAGACTTGGAGGATGCATTGGATTATTGGTGGATATGTTGCCATCAATGCCAAAGGGGGAGATTGTTGGAAATGTTATCATTGATGGCAAAGGAGATGGCAAAGGAGGAGCACCTGAAACAGCAACAAGGCAAAGAGAGAAGCAAAGTAGCAGAGAAGCAGAGCCAGAAGAGAGGTAGCAGAGGCAGCGAAAGAGAGCATCAGAGTTAGAAAAGAAGCAGAGAGTTATTCAAGGTGCAGAGTAGTGAGGACAGAAGGAGGGCCATTGATTTTGAAAAGAGGTTCAAAGTTGAGAACTGTTTCGAGACAGAGTAGGAGGAAAATGCCATCAAATTGAAGATCTAGCCAGATATGAAGTTGTAAGTGAACACTTTTGAAATTGATGCATTTGTCTATATTCATGAGGAATTTGTTTGTAAGTTCTGTGTGAAATTTAATGTATTCTAGGACGAATTTATATGAGGAACATTGAGTTTTGTGGGCCAGTTGTGAAACCCTGCGCTATTGGCTAAATTAGTGACTCTGTGTGGAAATAATTAATCTTTCAGAATCTATTTGGTATAATTGTGAACCTGGGTAAGGAAGTCTTGAGGAGTATCAGTTTGGGTAAATTTGTATCGATTTATATGGAGTCATCATACAGAGTTTATTGATTATCAAATGCGTTAATTGGTGTGGTAGGTAGAATCTAAAATGTGTGGCTAAGGAAGCCATAGGTTAAAAGCCGTAATATGCCTGGTCAAATTGAGGAAGGATTCGTTCTGGCTCAATTGAGTGGACTGTTTGATGTGTTGCGGAATCACATAAAGAATTGCATTTACCCTTGATAGGAAGTTGGATTTGTAGAAATAGTAGGATTTTACATAGGGGCAGGGATCTCATAAGCAATTATGAGTGGTATAGTGAATTAAGTCAGAATTGATGAACAAAGCTATACGTTGAGAGGTTACATTGCGCTGAGAAATGAACCAAGGGATCAATTGATTGCTGAGATGCCGAGATGCTGAGCGATGGCTCAATTGCAGAAATGCGAGAAAGGAGAATTGGCGGAACCCCGAATTAAAAGCGGAACCTCGAGTTAATGGACGGAACCGTGAGAAGTAAATGGTAAAGGCGGGATTCAAGAAGAAGTTTATGGTTTTCGCATTGTATAAAACCGGTAAGCTGTTTTGGGAATAAAAACATGATATGGGTCTAAGATTGACACGTGGCCTTGGGTGGGTTTCAAAAACAAAAAATATCGCGTGATTTTTGTGCGTTATACCTCTGTCGTGGAAAAAACACAATATGTGCTATAGTCGTTCGAACTGGAGCGGAGGAGATCCAACGGCGCTCGGGAAATAAGTTGATTGGAGGTTTACAAGGGCCAGATCAATGGCAGTGATCATTAGAGTGAAGCGCGACGAGTTTATAGCCGTCGGATAATGAGGTAAACCAAGTACTGTGGGTCCGAACATATTGAAGTTTTATATGCGTTGGTGTTAATTGATCAATTTCAAGTTCGGTAAGTGTTAAAAGGAAAATGCGCTATTATATAGTGTTTTGGTTTACCCAGAATCGAGATTAATGAAATATGTCAAAGGGCACGTAGATAGGAAATTGTATGTGTGAGTTGGTAAGTGCCCATTAATTATATGGTTGTTGTGGGCGTTAATTGAAAGGTAAATTTCCGCAAATATCCCAATGTTCATTTTCCTTAGGATTATTGACATATTTAAGCATGGAGTTAATTGAAACCTTTAGACGTAAGGTTCTATTGGGTTTCCGCTTGTGAGAGCATGTTACCAAAGGTTCACACCATGGGCCCGAGTATTGATTGCAGTTCGAAGTTGATATATGTTGTGGGGCTTTACTATATGCAATGGTTCTTTGAATCCAAGTCCAAGGTCAGAAGGCTTAGTGGGAAGCGAAATATTCGCTATGCATTAACTGTATTATATAATGGGTGATAATATGGTTTGCAGATAATATGGTTTTTATCGATTTTATAACATAAATTATGAGTTGAGAAATATAAACTTTGTGGCATAAACATTGAGCGAAGGGCGCGTATATGGTTGATAGTTGGTACTTTGGGTTAAACGAAATTCGAATATTTAATACTCTTAAGAGAGTTTAACATATGGTTAAAACCATGGAATTGAGGCAGAGATTAGGTCCTCATATGGTAAGTTTACACAGTAGATTTGGATTATAATTTTAATCATGAGGATTGATTAAAGCTTCTGTATGTGTTATTTAATTGCCAGCGTAGGGAAAATGAATGGAGAGGCATTTTAATATGCACAAGACTTTGAGATTTATTTGGGACTAATCTGGTAAAACAGTTGTATATACAACAGATACACAATTGCAGTGAACAGGTGAATATGCACAGGAATGAAAATGTGGGTTTGACAGGTGTACATGCACAGGTGCTCAGAGTTGCAGTAAGTAGAGGTATGCAGAACAGTTACTTGACAGCATCAGAAAAGACAAATCCAACAAGCCAAGGGCCAGAAAAAGGGCTGAGTGAAATTGATATATGTAACTGAAAATGTGAATGTAAATGTTTTAATTGATTTTATATTATTTGTGATGCATTGGCAAGTCTCTGGTAGGAAAACAAAACTCCACTGTAAAACTGAAATTAGTACAAATTGCTATATTCCTCTGAATGAGCTAGACAAAGAAATGAGAAGGCAGAAGTCAAAGAGTCATGACTGATCATTTAGAATTCCCTGTAGAATGCAAACAACCATGAAGTTATTTTGTATAAAACAGGTAATATCCATGGGTAGAAGGTTACGAAAAGAGAGAGAGAGAAAAAAAAAATACAGTGTGCAACAGAATTGAAGAGTGTTGAAGATTGTGAGAAGGCTGTTGAATGGAAGAGAGAAGAAAAATATAAGAAAGCTGCAAGAGGTTAGAGAATGCAAAAATGAAGTGTTGAGGCAGAGGAGAAGGAGGAGTTGATAGAGAATCTGAGAATATGCAGAGATGATATAGGGTAGATATGAGGACTGATGGACAGTAGAAAAGAAGGAATAGAATAGAGTTGATATCCAGGTAAATCAGAAAGTGTTTTCTTTTGAAAAGTGAGGAAGTTGGAGCTTCCCTATCAAGTTGTAGCTTGATAGATGTCAGTTGTGGCTGACTGAGGTAGGAGCCTCCTGTAGGTTGTAGCCTGCAGAAAATAAAGGAAGTTGGTGCTTCCATATCAAGTTGTAGCTTGATAGAAGTCAGTTGTAGCTGGCTGAGGTAGGAGCGTCCTGTAGGTTGGAGCCTGCAGAAAATTGATGGGAGTTGGAGCTTCCTTGCAAGTTGTAGCTTGCAGATTGAGGTAGGAGCCTCCTGTAGGTTGGAGCCTACAGAAAATCAGTGGTGAGAGGGAGTTTGAGCTTGCCTTTGCATCACAACAATAATAAGATGTGGTTTTCTCCCTTATGGGTTTCCACTTATATCTGTTGTCTATGTGCATGATGTTTATGTGTTGATATGGTTTATCTAATCTTCTTAATACTTACTGCTCACATATTAAGTCTGCTGTTACATTATCCTAATACTTGCTGCTCACATATTAAGATTACTCAAATATTAATTTGAACATGAAATGAAGGTGTAAATAAGTTTTAATGGAAAGTTTTAAAAGTCCATGAATGTGTTAAACTAATTCACCCCCCCCTCAGTTTAACTAAGGGTTCAACAGGAAAAACAACATCCATCTTATAAAAAAACTGGTAAGGGGATGTACCAATAGATTTCTTTGTGGTAAGTCTATCTGCCCATAAGGCATTCACTAACCTTTTGTTCCAAGTTTTCTTATTGTCTTCTAGTAGTTTCTTGATGATATTCATAAGGCTTTTATTGGAGGATTCAACAAGACCATTACCTTGAGGGTAATAAGCAGTGGAATGGCCAAGGGTAATTTGGTATTTATTAAATAATTCAATCATTTTTTTGGACTTGAATGTAGCTGCATTATCAATGATGACCTTTTGGGGGCATCCAAATCTTGAGAGTATGTAGTTTTCTAAAAATGAGATTATGACAGTATCAATGGCTTGCCTGGAAGGTATGGCTTCTATCCACTTAGTGAAATAGTATGTGGCTGTCAAAATCCACTTGTGTTGGGCTGAGGATGGAGGGTGAATTTCACCAATGAAGTCAATACCCCATTGCTGAAAAGACATTTCTGTGGAGATGGGTTTTAGGGGTAAAGGTAGCAACTTTTTCTTTCCTTCAAATATTTGGCACTTGTGACAGGAGGTCACATACTTTTTCACATTTGCAAATAGTGTAGGCCAGTAAAAAACAACTCTCAAGATTTTATCTACAGTTGACTTCCAGTAAAGGTGTCCTCCACAGTCACCTGCATGAAACTCTTCCAAAACAATATCAACTTCTTCTTTAAGAAAACAATTCAACAAAATTCCACCATGATCTTTCCAAAACAGTGCATTGTCTATAATACAAAATTTCATTGCCTTTAACTTTAAAAATATAGCTTTAGTTCTTGATAATCCAGGAGGAGCTTGTAAATTTAGTAACACAAATATAATATCTGCATACCATGGTGAGTCTGAAAAGGCTTCACTAATGTTTGGAGTCGCCATCTCTTCTTGATCGTCTAATTGGGAAATAAAATTTATATATAAAGCATGAAAATTTGATTCAGTCATGAGTTTGGCTAAACCTTGACCATTAATGAGTTTGGTGGGCTTAATTTCTGTGTAATATTCCAAAATAGTGGCAATCCATTTGTGTCTTTTACCATCAGGCCCATTCTGATTCAGAATGTCCTACACAATTGAATTTGGAACATAAGCAATGATATGTGAACACAAGATGTGCACTCTAAAGTCTTTGATAGCCTTCACTAAAGCTAGTGATTGCTTTTACATTATGTTATACTTTAAAGTGGCATATCTAAGTGATTTGCTGAAAAAAGCAATGGGCTGCTCATAGCCCTGATCATTTTTTTGCAGTAAGACTGCAACAATAGTATGTTCTGAAGCAAAGGAAAAAATAATGAAATCTTTTTTGAAGTTAGGACTTATTAGGACTAGTGTTTTTTTCAAGGCTTGTTTGATTGATTCAAATGATTGTTTAGCCTCCAAATTCCATTTAAGTACTGAGTCTTTTTTCAACATATTATTGAGTTCTCTAATTATTTCAGCTAAGTTTGAAATGAATCTTCTGAGAAAATTGATTTTTCCTAAGAAAGCTTGCAACTCTTTAATATTCCTAGGATGACTAATGTTCAGAATGACTTCTATTCTAGCTAGGTCTATCCTAGTTCCCTCTTTAGATATGATATGTCCTAACAATTTACCGTCTTCCAGTCCAAATAGAGTCTTTTTAGGATTTAGAGAAATGCCAAATTTCTTGCATTTGATAAACACTTGTCTGAGGTGATCTAGATGTTCATTGTCAGTATTTGAAAATACATTAATATCATCTAGATAGATCACAAGAAAATCATGAATTTCTTTAGCAAAAGCTATATTCATAGCTCTTTTAAAAGTGGCTCCTGCATTCATTAATCCAAAAGGAATTTTCACATACATGAAAGTACCCCAAGGAGTAGTAAAAGTAGTTTTAGGTTGGTCTTCTGGTTGAACTAAAATCTGGTTATATCCAGAGAATCCATCAAGTAATGAAATCCTGGAAGAACCAACCACCCTCTGTAAAATGTGATCCATCTTGGGGAGAGGGTAGTTATCTTTTAAGGACACTTTATTTAAATTCCGGAAATCAACACATAGTCTGATTTCCCCTGTCTTCTTCATAGTGGGAGCTAGGTTTGAAACCCAATCAGAATATCTGATTGGTGCAATTATCTGGGCTTCATACATTCTCTTAACCTCTTTTTCAATTAAAGGCATTAAAACTGGATTGATTCTTCTAAGCTTCTGTTTGAAAGGTTTTTGATCTTCTTTTAGAGGTATTTTGTGTTATATTATGCTAGTGTCATAAGATTTTAAGTCCTCATAAATCCATGCAAATACATCATGAAATTCCTTCAGGGTTATGTATTTCAATTTTTTCTTCTTGAGGTAAGGCTTTTGAAAGTTTTATCATCTTAGGCTTTAATTATGTTCCTATATTGCACTCTTCAATGTCAAGTCTTAATGGTTCCATCTTTGGTTTTCTAGCAACATCATTAGAATGAAAAAGATCTTCTAAAGGGGCTAATCCCTTAGGTAAAATGTTGTTCTTAAGGTTTAAAAAGTTCAGAATCATCACCTGCTAATTCCTCAATCTCTACTTTCTCTAAATTATCTATTTCTTCTTGATTAAATTTAATATGTTTGGTAAGATCTAAGTTATTTACATCTACAACATTTATATCAATCTCACTATCTATGGTTTGATCTACTGTATAATCTGTGTCTATGTTACAATTATGAAATTCTCCTTCAGCTTTCATGAAATGATAAATCTATTCATCCTGTGAAAATATCTGCCAATATTTTAGATTATTTGTTATTGTAGGCCTATGTTTAACCTCTGATGTATATTTATGATTTGGTTGAAAAGGAAGATTGCATGTGCTAGCAAAAGTTGCTAGACTGCGTGCGTGTATGTTCTATTTTCTAGGAATTGCAGCAAAGTCACATTCAAGCAGTTCACTAATTGGATCTAAAATATTTTCTCTATATTGGATTAATCTTGGATTATATACAGAATATTCTCCTCTTATCTGTTTCACAATTAACTCAGAGTTTCCCATGATTGACACTCTTTTGGCTCCTAAATTTCTAACAATCTGCAGTCCTAAATAAGAGCTTCATATTCAGTGTAATGACCCATACCTAAGTGATAAGTAAGCTGAACCAATAAAATAATAATATAAATTAATTGAGGCAAATTAATTAATTTATAAACAAACATAAAGTCATCACACCCATTTCTAACTTATAAATAAAAACATTTAATTAAACCAAATTAATTAAGTATTAAACAAACATAATACAAATTGAGCTTCCATAAAGTCATCTCATCTACGTAAGTAGATGAGGACTCAACGAAGATATTTAATACACTTAATCCCAAAAACTTATCTCAAACATTAATATACCCTTAAATGAAGATAAGGTCGCCTTAAATGGTGGCAGACCCTCATAAATATGATAAAAGATCTTCGGGAGTGAAAGGCGGTGGGAGTTGGTTATAAGGGGGAGGATGTGAAGGAGTACGGGGACGGTTGGAAGAAGAAAATTTCTACATTCTGGCTAACAAGGGATTGAAGGATACGCAAAGTTCTAAAAGGAGAGTTTCACCGTTCTGGGATTCTGGGCACAGGGGCAGAAGATCACTCTTCTGGGTCTAGGATTGCTCCTAGATCGGCTGGGAGGATTGTTGTTTTGGTAATCTGTTCTGTTCACAACATCACCAGCATCAACATCATTGGGAGCATCAACATCATTGGGAGGAGAGCTATCATCACAGTCCTCAAAATCATCAACAACGTTCCAGGTATTTCTTTTAGGTACAGATTTGTTTCTCCATTTAATTTTACTGCAAATGTTCATTGAAATACAGCACTGCTGAATATCTTGTCTCTGCAATTAAATTAAATCTGTGTGTGTGGAACCTTAATTCTGTGTATGTATTTCTTTTATTGGGTATTTTAGATATCTCCAAGAAGGTAGATTACATGCTCAACGATACATTGGAAGAACTAAAAGAATATCTACATTCATGAAAATAATGCCAAAAAGCTCAACCCGGTAGTACATGCATCATTAAATTGACTTAGAAATATTCATAGCCCTTCTGGAATTAGACCGTAAAACAGCCTTTTCCCTCTGTCTTTAACCAACAATAGTCTCAATCAATGAGTGCACCATCTCAGTCCATGATTGTGTTTCGGGACCTTACATTTGGTATCAGAGGGTGATTCAAACCCTCTTATGACCTTATAGGCCCATTGAAAACTTATTTATAAGCCGCTGCTGGTACAAACCAGTCTCTGGTTGTTCCAAATTTAAGGCTGCACTGCATTGCCTGGTCACAAATATCATCCAACAACAGGAATCTTGTGCAACTAACTGATGCTGCAGCTGTAAGATTTCAAATCATATGTTCTAACAACAATATAAAATACATTATTTTCAAACCAAGAAATCAACTTATTAAACATAGTAATTGAAGGGAAATGGACAATATGCCGAATTAAAATAGAGGTCTTCCTTCCTCAAGGAGCCATTATATACAGATACATTACGCAAAGGAATTCAATATTAAACTTCTTCCTCCTTTTCTTTTACTATTTTCTCGACATAAATGTCGAGTTAACTGCATGGAAATATTTATGCCCGCCTACATTTTGCTATATTAATGCATTATTATGGTTTAAACTTAAGGCATTAATATGGTTTAAACTTTAAATGACCTATCACTCACTAGAAATCATTTGCTTGATTTTTACATACAAAAACAACGTAAGTTGTAATCCCTATACTCAAGAAGTAACAAAGAACATATCGTTGGTATCTCTTAGTCAATTTGGAAAAAGTACATGCAAATCCCCTACTGCTGTTTACATCATTTTGTTTCAAAAATAGAAAAATCAAATAAAGAAGACAACAAAATCACTATATGGTTAAGTCATTTTCAGAAGAGATTTATTTGATGTGGTTCTTCAACATTTGGGTAATAGTAGATACATTACCAAGAAAAATCAAGTTAGACAGAGGGACAAGACAAGCTTACTGGAGGCCTTAACAATAGAAGAAATACCCAATGGCTATAAGATAAGATATCTCTCAAGTCAAGAACCATGAACATTATAGAGTTTATCAATGCACTGGTTCACTTTCTCCTTTCGATCTTAAAATGAAAATATCTCTTTGGATTGTGTTGACATTTTCTAATTCCAAATGTGAACATCTAGGTTCTAACAATGAAAAGATTCAGCGAAACTACGATTTTATCATTTCTTCTAGATTTTAGACCTAAGCATAAAATACTCATATGATCTTCATTTCGCTGCTCCTGAAAAGTAGACTAGTAAATTACTACGGTGAATGATCATCAAAAGTTTTGCTGATCCTTCAATACATGCCAGAACCTAAAACTTCCCAGTTTTGCAGCCCATAACCATGTTGTCTAAAACAAGAATTATGCATGATAAATAAAACCTACCAAGTCAATCTAAGGAAAATAACGAAGGATAGGAGTTGCAAGGTTTTGCACACGTATAGCCAAAAAGGCACATAACCCAAAGAGAATAGGATCAATTTCAAAAGGAGAAAAGAAGATAAGAGAACTATTTTGTTTTGTGGAAATGTCTAAAATTGAATCAATATGAGAAATGTTCGGAAGACTTTTCTCATTATCAAAGGTCTTCATGCTTCATACCCAGAAAAGTGGAACACAACTAATATCACCTGCAGTACACTTGAAAGTAAAAGTTGAGCGAGGAAGCTTATGGAGGCTTAAATCAACACTGGGGTCACTATCATATTGAGCTTTATAATGCTTTAATGAATAGAAAGACCAACGCCCAAACTCTGGCATAGGCATCACTAATTGCACATTTTCAGAAATCAACTGCTTGAAATCCTTGTCTGGAGATGCAATAACAATTTTCAATCCTCTTTTAAAACTTGATCTGCTAGAGTAGCTACTACATCATCTGCTTCAGCATCTTCAATTTTTTTTTAATTCTCAAATTGTCGACGGGTAGACTGTTCAACGCAAAGCAATGCTGTTGACGTTGCTCCAATAGTGAACGTCATACCCCTCGCAAGCGTGCACAGATTGCCTATCGCAGGCATTTTCCTCTCGAGCAACGGAAGGCCGAACTTCAAAACGAGGAAAAAACGAGGAAAGAAAAGAAATACAAGCTATCGATGCAGACCAGGGTTTGTCGATAGCGTCCTGTGAAAACCGAGCAAAGGCATTTCTTCGATAAAGAGAAGACCGATACTTCTTTAAAAACTTCAAATATCCCTGCAGCGTGGCTCGAACGGGAGGCTCCCGAGCTGGAGCTCTCTCAGAGAAACATCGTGGATATGAAATAGACATCTGGTTTATACGCGATCTGCTGTCAAGATTACAATAGCCGGTGGAAGCCATGAATAAAATCTTTGTGGATTATGACACGGGGTTTTTTTGGTCATATAATATAGGTGGTTAAAAAAAAAAAAAAAAAAAAAAATTATCAAAAGTTTAAAACGTTTAGATATATGCGTCTCTGTTACTCATTTATTTCAGTTTATCGCATAACTCTACACTTGGATATATTTCTATTTCTATTCTCTTTAATTTTTATACTTCCTTGCATTTCTTATTTCTTTGTTTTTCTGTTTCCTTTTTAGCTAAATTTAATTAATTAATGATCTCGATTTTTTTAAAGCTTTGGTTATTTTAGGATATTACAGACATGTCTCCCGTAAACTTCAATAACTATTTTTACAGTTGCTTCTCATTCGCTGTTATCATTCGGGTCAAAATATAGTTATCTAAACTTTCAAGAGTAGACATTTAAGCATATGGTTTAAACCAAAGTTTTATACATAGGACATCGAAGCCATTTTATTAGACAAGAAGCCCGAACCCCAAATTCGTATCACTTACAATCCACGTGGATGAGGCTAGCCACTTCATCGAAGCCTTTGTTAAACAATTGCTGCCACTGTTAGATATTCGGGGGTGGGGCTATTTAAAAGGCGTGGGTTTTTAAAAAAGAAAAAAGAAAAAAGAAAAAAGAAAAAAGAAAGAAGTCAAATGATAAACATCTAACAATGTGATAATATGTGCATAGTAAATTGTAATACATTAAAACTATAACTTTATGAAAAGTTTAAATTGGATTCACGTTGGGTTGGGATTTAATAGTTGTGCCAAAAAAAATAAAAATAAAAAAAAATTTGAGTAAGCTTTTTATATATGATATAAAAAGTCTAAAAATATGTTCACAACTAAAAAGGTATAATAAAGTATTATATACAGGGTGATTATTTAAAAATAAAAATAAAAAATAAAAATAAAAATAAAAATAATAATAAAAAAATAAAATAAAAATAAAAATAAAAATTTATATATATATATATTCAAGTGTTAGTATAGTCATAAGTAGCTGAGAATCAATAAATCCTTCTATAGCTGCATCTAGGAATAAAACATTCTAGACAAGTTTATAAACTAACACTTTGATCGATAAAAAAAACCTTGCATTCCACTCTAGATTTAGTAAGCATACATTACCCTGCATAGGACAAGGAGGTCGCGTTACCACCCTCCTTGGCCTCGGTACCAGTAAGACCTGCCTGCATGTAAAATAGCAAAAGAACTATACCCGTATGCCAGCTCTAATCTCGCGAAAATTATATTTTGTCCATCTAAAATTTATACACTCCTCATAAATTTATTATTATGTATTTCAGGAAAATCACCATGTTGAACACGTACCAAAGGCGGCAGCGCCAGCGAAATGCAGCGCCGCCACCTCCACCTTCACCATCGCCTTCACCACCATCAAGATCGCCGTCAGCACCTGTTGCTCCGCCTGATATCACTACTGTGATGAGCTCATTAGAGGCCATTATGGAAACCTTGAAAGGGCCACAATCGACCAGGAACAAGGAGGAGCGACGTCAGTCAGAGGAAAGGCACTCAGAAAGGACGAGGGATTTTGATGACAAACCCCACAGGGAAGATATTTCACGGGAACTGCAAAAGATTAAACTCCCTGAATTCTCTGGGGGACGAGCTGGAGAGCAGGCCGAAGCTTGGTTGGAAGGGATGATCAGGTGCTTTGCGTTAAGGGAATATTCTTCGACGTCTAAAACAAGGATCGCTATTTTCCAACTCAGGGGGAATGCTCTGATTTGGTGGGGGAATATGGAGAAACAGTTGCATCTCACTTTAGATACCGTTCCTTGGGAATTGTTTGTGGACCGATTCCGTGCGAAATACTTGCCACCTTTCTTTCAAGAGCAGCAAGCTAGAGCCTTCCATACTCTAACCCAAAAGGGTAAAACCGTGGAAGAATACGAGACAAGGTTCATGGAACTTGTGAAGTATGTTCCTTATCTAGACACGGATGAACGCCAAGCCGAGCGTTTCATATTTGGGTTAAATCCTCGGATCAGAGCCATGGTAAGAATGTGGAAGCCACCGACGGTGGCGGAGGCAGTGGAATGTGCTCGTTATGCAGAAGAGCATTTGGGAATTAAAAGGGATTTCAGGCCAGCTGAACCAATACCGCAGGCATTTACAGGAAAGACTCCCCGAAATTTCTTCCGAGGAAATAACTCGAGACCACCTCCTTATGGTAACAGGTTTACCCCAAGAGGAGCGGGGGCAGGAGCTCCCAGGACCATAAATGCAATAACTTCCGGGTCTTCAAACAACAGTGCGTGGAGGTCTCGAGGAACGGGTAATCGAGGAAGGAATGGGAGAGGAAGCAGCACCAGGGGACAGAGTTCTTGGTCGGGGATTTCTCAGTCAAACGAAAGAAGACCAATCTGAGTGGACTGTTGGGGATGTGGAGGACCCCATCTTTGACGGGATTGTCTGGAGAACTCGCGGCGAACAGGAAAAGAACCGGAGAACTCGCGGCGGACTGGAAAAGAACCGTCATCAGATGCTCAAAGCAATCACAGAATCCATGCTGTCGTCAACAACAACCAAGCAGCACATCAATCAACGGTAGTGGAATCTTCAGGTACAATCAATGGAATAAAACTCAAAATCTTGTTTGACACTGGAGCTACTGATAGTTTTATTTCATTTATGCATTGAACAAATGTGGGTTGGCAGCCTGCAAACAAGACGATTTTAGACAGGTAGAAATGGCTTCAGGAGACCTTCAATCGGTAGAATTATGTGTGGAAGATTGCAAAGTTGATCTAGGAGTCTGTTTGACCAAACTAAAAGTTTATGTCACAGCCCTAGGTACTTACAACCTGGTGATAGGAATGGATTGGTTAGAATCTCATCGAGCATGGGTAGATTGTTCCGGGAAAACAATACTTTGCGTGAATGATATGGGTGAGACAATCCAAATTCAAGGTATTAAGAGAAAGGTATCCTTGCGTTTCATCTCAGCCATGCAGATGAAGCGGTGCTTGAGGAAGGGCTGTCAAGTGTATGCCGTTCAAATGGTAAGCAAAGAAAAAGGGCCTTCCTTAGATCAGTATCCGATTTTATCAGAATTTCCGGATGTTTTTCCAAAAGAACTACCTGGACTACCTCCTAGGAGAGAGCTAGACCTCACCATTGAATTGAAACCTGGTACGGAACCTATATCCAAAACTCCTTACCGAATGACTGCCCCGGAACTTCAAGAGTTGCAAATACAGCTAAAAGAACTGTTAGATGTAGGGCACATTCGACCCAGTGTTTCACCTTGGGGTGCTCCAGTAATCTTTGTCAAGAAGAAAGATGGTTCATTACGACTGTGTGTGGACTATCGAGATTTGAACCGAGCCACGGTAAAGAATAGGTATCCAATGCCTCGCATTGACGACCTTTTCGATCAAATGAAAGGAGCTACGGTATTTTCAAAGATCGATCTGCGATCGGGTTATCATCAACTCAGGATTAGCGAAAGTGATGTTTCTAAGACTGCATTCCGAACTCGTTTCGGGCATTATGAATTCATTGTGGTGCCATTTGGGTTGACCAATGCACCTGCAGTCTTCATGAACCTTATGAATAGCGTTCTCCGCAAATATCTCGACAAATTTGTACAAGTTTTCTTGGACGATATTCTCATTTACTCTAAGAATGAGAAGGAGCATGAAGAGCATCTTCGGATAGTGTTATCTTGTCTCAGAGAGCACAAGTTATATGGAAAATTATCCAAATGCGCTTTCTTCCAGAAGGAAATCCATTATTTAGGGCATATCATATCAGGCGAAGGAATCTCTGTAGACCCTGAAAAGGTAAATACAATCAGGGAGTGGCCGATACCTAAAAATGCACATGAAGTGCGTAGTTTTATGGGTTTAGCAGGTTACTACCGAAGGTTTGTGGAGGGATTCTCCAAAATTGCAAAGCCAATCACAAACCTTCAGCGCAAGGGTGTTAAGTATGAATGGGCTGAGGAATGTGATAAAGCTTTTTCTGAGCTTAAGCGATTATTGATTAGTGCACCGATTTTGTGAGTGCCGGATATGGATAAAGATTTTACTGTATGTACCGACGCATCTAAGCAAGGGTTAGGTGCAGTTTTAATGCAGGAAGGAGGCGTAATAGCATACGCTTCGAGGAAATTGAAAACACATGAAGAACTTTATGCTACGCATGATTTGTAGTTAGCCACGGTGGTCTTAGCTTTAAAGATGTGGAGACATTACTTGGTGGGGAGAAACTTTGTGCTTAAAAGTGACCACCAAAGTTTGCAGTATTTATTCACCCAGAGAGATTTGAATGCAAGACAAAGACGATGGAGTGAACTACTAAGCGAATATGATTTTGCAATTTCATATATAAAAGGGAAGGAGAATGTGGTAGCAGATGCTTTAAGTAGAAGACCTCGAATCTTCTCCCTCATACCTATCCGGGTGAACTTGAGAAATCAAGTGCTTGAACATCTTGTAAGAGATAGTTGGTACTTAAAAGTAAGGTCGGGGCTCGAAGGCAACCACTCGAAAGAACCTAAGTTCGAAGGGTATGATGTGGAAGAGGACATAATTCTACGATTTCACGGAAGGATGTATATACCAGATAGTGGGGATCTCCGAAACACCATCTTGAAGGAAGCACACCGGGCAGTATATTGTGCACATCCTGGGGTAAAGAAGATGTATGCTGACACCAAGAGACTTTTCTTCTGGTCAGGCATGAAAAATGACATTGTCCAATTTGTTGCTAGATGCCTTGAGTGTCAACAGGTAAAAGCTGACCATCGCCACTCAGCAGGTCTCTTACAATCTCATGACATCCCTATGACCAAATGGGAGATAATTTCTATGGATTTTATCGTTGGGCTGCCTCTTACGCAACAAAAGCATAATGCCATTCTAGTCGTGGTGGATCGATTAACAAAGAGCGCCCATTTCATCCCAGTAAGAGATACTTATGAAGTAGCTGATGTAGCTCGAGTATTCATAAATGAAATCATCAGATTTCATGGAGTACCTAAGAAAATTATATCCGACAGAGATCCTCGGTTCACATCAAGGTTTTGGAACTGTATGCAGTCGGCCTTGGGAACCCAGTTAAATTTGAGTACAGCTTATCACCCTGAGACCGATGGACAGACAGAAAGGGTAAATCAAGTACTCGAGGATATGCTAAGGATGTATGTTATGGACCAACAGTCACGTTGGGAAAAGTACTTACCCTTGGTGGAATTTGCTTACAACAATAGCTACCATAGTTCGATCGGGATGCCGCCATTTGAAGCATTATACGGAAGACCTTGCAGAACGCTGTTAAGTTGGGACAGGTTAGAAGATCGAATAATCGTCGAACCAGACTTGATCCAAGAGATGGAGGATTAGGTAAAACTGATTCGACAACGGTTAAAAGAGGCTCAAGATAGACAGAAAAGTTATGCGGACACTCACAGGACAGATAGAAGTTATGTGGTAGGAGATCAGGTTTTCATTCGCATCAGACCAAATAAGAGTACCATTCGGTTTGGGAAGGGGACAAAATTATCCCCCCGGTTTATTGGACCGTTTGAAGTCCTGGAAAAAGTTGGACCAGTCGCTTATCGTCTTGCACTGCCAGCCCACCTGCACAAAATTCATAATGTATTTCATGTATCTGCCTTGCGACATTATATTGCTGATAAATCTCATGACCTTCAATGGAAGGAACTGCAGGTATCAGACGAGGGAACCCTAATGGTCGAACCATTACGTATTCTGGAACGTAGGGTTCGACAGCTCAGGAACCGCTGGATAGACCAAGTAAAAGTCCAGTGGGACAAGTATAGTCCTGGATCAGCGACTTGGGAGGACGCTGAGACTTTTTGCCAGAATTACCCCAGCTTATGCTAAATTTTGAGAACTGAAAACTTTTTATGTATATGACTGCTCTATTTTGACACTTGAAATTTTGAAATACTATGTAAAAGATGAGTTTTACTTTACTGGTACATGGATACCCATAAAGATAGAATGCTACTTCACTTTACTAATATAAGATATATGCTGTTGGTTTATAATTTACTGGTGCATGGACACCGATGTGCAAGATGTCATTTAAATTAACATTGCAGGAATATGAAATCCTAGATTTAATATTATAGAGGAAACTATCTATTGATGAATTTCATTTACATTTCAAATATGATCAAAAGAAAGGAAATATAAGAGTAACTACATATTGAACATGAAAAGTATTGGTATATAAATTGAAAGGGGTAAAGCAATGCATCATAAATAGAACATGTGTGAACTAAACAAAAGCAGTGTCTGAAATGAGAAATTTTATTGGACATATTGATACCTATGTAAACAAATTTTCTTTTTATATAAATTCTAGGATTAATATCATGAATATCAAATATTTTGAATATGTAAAGGTTGTTATATGGGTAACAATTGGTTATGAACAATATAGATGCATATGCTGTAATATGTGTACAAGTGTTTACATTGCAGATTGTGTACCAGTGATTGCTTCGCAGAACACGGGTTACCGAAACAATAGACGTGATGACAGAATCCCAGAACGTTGAAACTCCATGTGATTCCATGATAGGGTGTTGACCCTGGTTCTACTGGGAGGGGTGGAGGTGTTGCCCACTGTTTATCCTCCGATACCTGGAGTCATGGGAGGAATGTGCGAGTCACGCTCCCCTAGACGTGTGATGATGACTGCCAGATGCCTACAAGCATATCAGGTCGATATAATCGACGTTGATATCCTTGAGGTCTATGAATGGATCAGTAAAACTGATGCCATGTCATATTCCTGTAGAGGACGGATAGGAAGGGAATGGAAGAGATTAGGAAGGACAGGATGATTTTAGATTAGCCGGCAGAGGCGGTTGAGATGTGAAGTAACAAATAAATCAAAGAAAAAGAAACATGCATATTCAAACGAAATTCAATCTTAAAAATACAAACATTTTTACTTGTGCCCTAATCTCTAAAAACATAATTATCAATATGAGTATATGAAGCCCTAACTTCAGGACGAAGTTTTCTGAAGGGAGGAAGTATGTAATGACCCATACCTAAGTGATAAGTAAGCTGAACCAATAAAATAATAATATAAATTAATTGAGGCAAATTAATTAATTTATAAACAAACATAAAGTCATCACACCCATTTCTAACTTATAAATAAAAACATTTAATTAAACCAAATTAATTAAGTATTAAACAAACATAATACAAATTGAGCTTCCATAAAGTCATCTCATCTACGTAAGTAGATGAGGACTCAACGAAGATATTTAATACACTTAATACCAAAAACTTATCTCAAACATTAATATACCCTTAAATGAAGATAAGGTCGCCTTAAATGGTGGCAGACCCTCATAAATATGATAAAAGATCTTCGGGAGTGAAAGGCGGTGGGAGTTGGTTATAAGGGGGAGGATGTGAAGGAGTACGGGGACGGTTGGAAGAAGAAAATTTCTACATTCTGGCTAACAAGGGATTGAAGGATACGCAGATTTCTAAAAGGAGAGTTTCACCGTTCTGGGATTCTGGGCACGGGGGCAGAAGATCACTCTTCTGGGTCTAGGATTGCTCCTAGATCGGCTGGGAGGATTGTTGTTTTGGTAATCTATTCTGTTCACAACATCACCAGAATCAACATCATTGGGAGGAGAGCTATCATCACAGTCCTCAAAATCATCAACAACGTTCCAGGTATTTCTTTTAAGTACATATTTGTTTCTCCAATTAATTTTACTGCAAATGTTCATTGAAATACAACACTGCTGAATATCTTGTCTCTGCAATTAAATTAAATCTGTGTGTGTGGAACCTTAATTCTGTGTATGTATTTCTTTTATTGGGTATTTTAGATATCTCCAAGAAGGTAGATTACATGCTCAACGATACATTGGAAGAACTAAAAGAATATCTACATTCATGAAAATAATGCCAAAAAGCTCAACCCAGCAGTACATGCATCATTAAATTGACTTAGAAATATTCACAGCCCTTCTGGAATTAGACCGTAAAACAACCTTTTCCCTCTGTCTTTAACCAACAATATTCTCAATCAATGAGTGCACCATCTCAGTCCATGATTGTGTTTCGAGACCTTACATTCAGCCATGTTGTTTGTACATTTGAAATTTAATCTAAAAGCATGACCTTCTGCATGATTGTTTTCCATATTATGTATCCAAACTCCTACTCCTGCTCCTAATTTGTTAACTGATCCATCAAAATCTAGGTGCCACATTGATTCATGAAAAATGTTGTCACTGTCTGGTGCTTTCTTTTTCTGTTTTAGTTTAGTGTTGTTCTCAATGCCAGTTTCAAAATTACATAAAATGAATGAGTCCATATCAGCAGGTGTAGAGTAAATAGGATAGTTTCAAGGTCTTTCCACACTACTAACCATGTACTTCATTAATGTCTCTATGTAAAGTGTCTTGGGTTGGCCAAAAACTGATATTGTTGCATAGGACATATCTAGTTGTAGAGATTCCTGCAGTTTAGCTTCCTATGAGCGAGATAAAAACATTCCATATTTAGGAGGGATGTCAACTACTACAATATCCATGACCATGCTTTTTCCATGGTATTGAACTAAAGTAACACATAAATCTTTTATCAAGCCTAAACATTTCACTTTACTGGAATTAAATGAAAAGATATATTTATAAGGTCTAGTGATGTCTAAATTCAAGGTTTCCATTATTTCTTTTGGCATCAAATTGTGTGAAGCCCATGAATCTAGCATTACATCATGTAAAATATGATCATGAACAATTAAGCTAATGTAAAAAGGAGGAACTCATCCTTCTTGGTGTTTTCCATTAAATTCAGAACCAAAGATTAGATCTGGTTGATCATCACTCAAATTAACTGAATCTTCTCCACCATTCATATTTAAAGTCCCAGTGATATGTGATTTGTATAGGTCATGTTTTACCAACTCTGTCAAAGGAATTGGTATATTTAATTTGGCAATTTCAGCTTGGACGTTGAATGGCGCTTGTGATTTTTCTAACTGCATTATTTCTTCTTTTGTAACTGTAGTTTGGGTGGGTTTATCTTCTTTTTCTACAGTTGGTTTTTCATTTTCTGTTTGTATTTCCGCTGTTTTATCGCTTTTAATTTTCTTTTCAGGGATAGTTTGAGATGCAGTGGAAGTTTTTCCATATTTTGTGGTTTCAACAGTTGTTTTAGGTATGGCTACTTTAGGATTAGCAGTAGATGTTTTTGGATCTGAAATTGATATTTTAATAGAATTTGTTGTCTTAGCAGCAACATATTTTTGAGGATCTGATGATGTTTGAACAACAATATCTGTTATGTCAACAATTTTAGGACTAGGTGAAATTTTGGGACTTGAAATTTTCTAATTAGGATTTGAATTCTTCTGAGTTGAACTAGAGTTTTGTTGGGTTTCCCTAGGGAGGATTTGCAAAACTTTAGTGGTAGGAGCCTCTACTGTATTCTTTGTTTGAATCTGGGTAGATTTATTAATATAAGGCTCTACGTTTTTATGCTCCTAAGGTTATATTGCTTATTAACTTCATTAATGGCAAACTCATAACCTTTTTTATAATCAAAAGACTCACCAAAATCTAATTGTAGTTGTTGTAATTCATATAACTCCTGTTCTTATTGCGTAAGAAAAATGGTGTTATCATCATTAATGCCCATTAAATTGATCTGAGTGTCTTCATCATCTTCGTTTTGGTGAGAACTTTCAGCATAGTTCTCTTGGAAATGTGGTCTTATTGTTTGGTCAAGTGTTGATTCTCTATATTTTACAGTGTTGGTGTTTTTCCTGAAACTGGGATTTCTAATTTGAGGTCCTTGTCGTTGGTTATCCCACTGTGGCTTCCTTTCCATATTATCTAACCTATCCATCATTCTCTCTAATGTTTTTGATAAGTTATCTATTTTCAAATCTGAAGTTGATGTTTTCTCTTTTATTGTCACTCTCCTTTCATTCTTAATCTAGCTTTCTTTGCTAACAAGTTTTCCTCTACACTTACAACATTAATATGCATTTTCTCTAAGATTTCTGAATTTCTCTCTCTCAGTTTATAAGAAATATCTGTATCAAATCCATAAAGGAATTTGATAACCGCAGAGTCTAGAGGAGGTTTAAGATTAAGAGGGATTGCATTGTAAATACTGTTACATCTTGTACAATAATCTTGAACTGTTTCATTTGGTGCTCTTTTTATATTTTCAAATTTAGATAAAATTTGTAATGGATTTTTCTTTTTCTCCCATCTATTTAGAAAAATTCTATGAAAAACAACTAAATCAACAATACTACCAGCATTTAAACCTTTAAACCACTTTTTAACATCACCAGTTAAAGTTTGAGCAAAAAGTCTCATTTGAACATCATCATCATGAAGTTCATGCAACTCAAAGTAGTCTGTCATTTTGTTAACATGCTGTTGTGTAGTATAGTGAGTTATTCCATCAAATTGAGGGATTTTTCTTTGATAATATTGGGGTATGTTATGTAACTGCGCTGGTAGGACCAATGGGGCATATCTGGAAGCCATGGCTTGGATTGTAGCTTGGCTAGGAGGTAAGTTTGACGTAATTGGTGAAGAACTAGAAGTACTTGCTGATGCAGTTAAAACACTTGCAGATGAGATTGGGATATAAGAAGATGTAATTGAAAATGTGGTTGAGATACTAGAAGATGAAGCTGAGATGCTAGAAAAGGTGCTTGGAAATGGGAATGATGTATTAGAAAAAGTAGTAGAAATCCTAGGGGATGAACTTGAGGTGGTGGAAGATGGAAATAAAATTCAAGGTTGAAATGGTTGGTTAGGAAAGAATGAATATGTGGAATGAAGTGTAGTGGAAACAATGGATGATGTAGTAGTAAATAAGGATGAACCTACATATTCTAAAAGATTGGTAGAAGGCTTAGGGGTATAGGTTGATAAAGCAGTCAATTCAACTGAATGTTGTAAATAAGCTTCATCAATTTCTTTAATCAAAGTTGTAGTTATGGCCTCAAGTTTATCATATACTTCAAAATATTTTGATCAGAATCAACTGAAACAATTTCCTTCTTAGTTTCAATGAATGAAATGAAATCAGGATCTATTACAGTATTATCTAATTCACTTTGTGATTTATTTCTGAACAAATATTGTTCAAAATTTAAATCAAATTCAATGTCTTGTAAACTTGATAGTCTGTTTGGAAGAGAATTTTCTTTGACCAATGAAATCTTATTACCTAAACTCTCTACTCTTTTTCTTTTCTTTCCAATTTTGTCAGGATTATCTACTATGACAGCAGGTTGTGGATCTAGATTGGACCTGGTACAGTAGACTCTTCTGGAAGCTAGAATTACAATTTTTTATGAAAATATACTCACAACTTATTTAAAACAATATTAAGGTGAAAAGATAATTGAAAATATTTCCTTTAAGATCTATTTAAAAACTGAGGATTGGTTAGTCCCCAGTATGGTTGCCAGTATGTTATCACTCTAATAATTCTCAAAATTTGTGAGATTTTTTATTTTATATTAAATAATATTAGAGGTAACCACAAACCTACTTTGAAGCCTTAGGATCTAGCATTCCTAATGCTCAGAGAGGGCTCTCTCTATATGATTTATCTTTGTTGATTGTATTATATTTTAGGCTCGTTATGTAGGGTAAATTGGTTTTGGTTTTTGATTTTATTTGGTGGTGAAATCACTTACTTAGATGGATAGATGTAGGTCTTTATTCCATTGGGCTAATGGAGTCAATTTGTCAAGCAGTTAGATCATGATCAAGTTCTAAAGGGAAATGTTTACAAGGCAAGATAGTTGAATTACTTTAGATCTTCAAGGCTAATGGTGAAAATGGTTTAAATCGGGGTAAAAGAGAAATTAAGGGTTCTTAAATCCAGATTATGAGTGAAAAGGTAGAAGTCAATCGAAACTAAGGAGTAATCAAGGGTTCCCTAATCTGGATATCAGTGGAAAACATATAAATGATAATCAGTCAAAACAGAGTGCTTTTAACATATTTTGAAATAACAATTCCTGATTTATAATTCATATTTGGAACACATTTAATTATTTATGAAAAAAATAAGAAATTGACAAAGAAACAAGTGAAAATACTTCACTGTGGTGGCCCAACACATGAGTCCTCTAATATGATGCTTTATTGCTTTGATCCAGTCTGCTGACTTGAAATTGTTATAATCACCCTTATGTTCAGAATAGTATAGCTATAGAAATTTTCAACAATTCATCCACACTCAATACTTCTAAATGAGAAGTATTTATACAAAAAATCATACAAAATATTCTAGAATAAACTTAGGAATTATTCATGGAAAAGAAATATCTTCATGCTAGAAGATAATGACAGCTTTATAACTAATGCTAGTTGTCCCTTTTTTATTGAAATAAATGGTTTGATGTGTTTATTTTGTTACTGCTTTATCTCTTTGCTATTCAATGAAGCTGCAGTTGGATAGTGAGGTGTTTTTCACGTTGGCATATTCATCTCTGCTTTGAAAATTTTCTTTGACTTTAACTTTTAAACTTTGACCTTGAATTGATACTCTTTATCGTGATAGTCTTTCATCTGATACTCTTTATCCTGATACTCTTTCACTACAGAACTGTAAATTCTAATGTAAAAACAACAAGCTCTGTTTTAATTTCATTGTTCTGTGCTTACTGCAATTCGATTTTGCAGTAAATCAGTTAATTTTTCCCAAAGTTCTACTTTTGGCAGTTTTATCTTCATCATCCTTCTGAAGTTTTCATCAGCTTTAGTATACTTTGAGAATGTTGGCTTGTTCACAAATATGTGTTTTACTTCATGTTGTAGGTAAAACAAATTCTCAAAATTCTTGTAGAGCACCTTCCCTGTTGGGATTCCCTACAAGGCTGAATTGTTCACTTGTTCCCTAGAAAACTCTCTTATCTTTTTATCATAATCATCCTGCTTCATTAATCTATCATTAATAACTAGAGGATTGGGAAGGCTTTTTTGCCTTAGAACATAAAACTTGACCATGAACCTTATGATAGCAAGCTCCATGTTCTGGCATTTATCTTCTAAATGTATCATCAAATTCTTCTTAGAGATTACCTTCCTAACTTCTAGGATGGTCTCTGTTCTGTCATTTTTTCCAATCTCTTATAGCTCTTGTCTATTTTTAGAATTTAGAAACTTGATGATTTCAAGAGATTCTTCAGGTTTCTCACCAAGCTCTTCTTTAATCTTTTGAATTTCTTCTCTTGCTGATTTAACTAAGTCTTTTTGCTCATATATAACCTGGATTGATGGCCAAATATCATTAACTGCTTCAATGATATTGGACCATAACTGCTGCTTGACATGTGCCATTGGTTCCTTCAGTGTTAGTTCTTTTTCTAACTTTTTCATTTGATCATTCAATCTGTTGGATTTTTTTTCTTCATTCTTAGCATTTATTTGAGCAAGTTTCTTTGCATCTTCAAGACTTTTGAGCTGTTATTTTAGTCTATTTATATCATTGGTCTGAATAGACATATCTTGCATAGCCTTTACTAGTTTGCTTGCTTCATCTGAATGTTGTGCTGCTATTGTTAAAGATTCTATGGCTGAAGTTGTAGATGAAGCAATTGGAAGTGATGTGGCCATTGGGACATTAGGAGCCAGTGATTCTGCCAAAGTAGAAGGTACAACTGTTGTGGTTACAGGGATGACAGTGGCAGGAACTTCCTCTGCTTTGTTGGCTTCTTTCTCTTGGACCAACTTGTCCATTTCAATTTCCATTTCCTTTATCTGAGCTGTTAATTGTAAAATGAGATTCATCATCTCATTGTTCTAATTGGTATCCTGTAAGACTTCCTTGGCTTGAGGATGTTCTGTAGGGGGAAGCTTTAGTTGTTTCTTTAATGTAGAAATGTCTGCATTTTTCTTATTGATTAGTTCTTCTGTAACTTTTACATTTTTAGGATCATATCATACTTAAATTACTAGCTCTTCCAAGGATTTGATTCTAGTGTCTTTGCCTATGAAGATTATTTCTCCAATTTAAGCTGATCTGTGACATTTACCAGAGTGTTTTGCAGTTTGTGTGCGCTCATGGCCTTGGTGGTCATTGTAGAATAAATCATCTCCCCTGTCTGCTTGTGAAATTCAATTTGATCTAGAGGATGAATATCCTGAACTGGGACTTCAATATCAATCTTTTTTTAATCTGAG
The DNA here is from genome assembly GCA_034641835.2 of Pinus albicaulis. Classification (NCBI taxonomy): domain Eukaryota; kingdom Viridiplantae; phylum Streptophyta; class Pinopsida; order Pinales; family Pinaceae; genus Pinus; species Pinus albicaulis. The sequence goes on from CM076576.1 coordinate 227,535,208, forward strand.
GATGACTTAGGAGTCTGAACTGTAGGTTGAAGAAATGACATTTTAATCTTTTTATTCTTATAGTCAAAGGCTGAAAGTAGCCTATTCTGTATGCCGGGAGTTTGTTTCAAATACTGAGAATATATTTCTGCCTTAATTTCTTCATTTATGGCTTTGATTTCTTTGTATCTTTCTTTGATATCCATGTCCTTTTCTGTTGGTTTTTTAGATGAAGAAACTTCAATACTATGGTGTTTCTGAATTAGCTAAGTCTTTGAAGTAGTAGGCTGTTTTTCTTCTTCAATTATTGTAGGAGGTGCATTGTCTTTTGCTGCAAGTTCTGTATCAATCACCTCTACTATTTCTACTTCTTTATTAGCAGGATTTAGCTTTGGATTTTTACTATATCTTAATTTGAACTTGGTCTCTGTTGTAGTCTCTGTAGTATAAGATCCTTATTCTCTGATTCTCTTTACATTTTTGTCTTCTTGGGATGGAGTTTGAAAAGTTTGAATAGTATTGCTTTGCTTCCCTGCCTCTAATAATGTGTTCTCTAAGCATTCAGATTGGTTTGAGAATTTCTCAACCTCTGGCTTCTTTTCATGTACATATGGAGTTAATTTTCATTTTACTAATAACACCAAGGGGATCATAATACCATAGGAAATTGGGACTGAACTTGAACTCCTGCAATTGTTTTTCTGCTTCAGGACCTGCTTCTCTATTGTTACAGATAAAAGGGCCAACCTGGTTCTTCAACTTGAACTGTGTTTTCTTCTTTTCTATTAAGCAATTAACTGCATCTGAATATAGAATCTGCCTTATGTATTCCAGGGAAAATAACCTCATAGGGAGGTATTTGGGCAGTTTATAAGGGATAAGACTTGATCCATAAACTCTTATTTCTGTATGGTTTTGGTACAAGTACCAATCAACTGTCCTATTATGCTTAGACAATTGCAGGACCTTCTTGATTTCATTACTAATTCTGGGCTGTATACTGCTGTTTAGAAAATTGACTATGGGATGAATGAAGGAATATGTAAAATATGTATAGGTGAACTCATTGGAATCTTTCCTTTTCAAGGAAGTCCAAAAGATGATTGATTGTGGGTTTCCTTCCACATCAAGCTTTTGAAGGTTTATATTAAACTTCTCAGACTGAATATATAGGAAAATGTGTAATAAGAATGAAGAGTACTTGCAAACACCTTCAGAAGGCATTTCGACCAATTTCTCATGGATATTGTTATTAATATATTGGGAAAAGTTAAAAATGGGAGCAAGAGGCTGACCAGGTGTGAAAGTAGATAGAAAAACTAACACTGCAACATTAACATGTTCATCTGTAAAGTGGCCAAGAATGAGAGACAATGTGGAAATGATATGTCTTATCCTTTCATAAAATTTTGCAGAAGAGTATGGAGGATTTAGCTTGGGAATTTCTACATAAGAAGGCATGAAGGTCTGGAAAATCTAGAAGCTCTTGGGGAAGTCCAGATTCAAGTATAATTGAGTGAGGGATTTAATGGAAAAAGGAACTTCATCTGGTCCAGGCTGTATCTGAAGCATTTGGTTAATTGAATCTGCTGTAATAGTAAGGAGGACTTCTTTTTCAGAGTTTACTATGGCTCTTTGACCTGGGAAGTAGCATGATTGACAGAGTCTGATTACTTATGGGCATTGGTTAGTATGAGGAACAACATATTTTTGTAAATTATAATCCCAAATGAACACTTCATCAGCTTGATCTATGGATTTTTCTTGGCTCCAACAGTGAAGCTCAAGAAGGTTGAATTCTATCAGTGTATTAGTAATCTTGAAGTTTGTGTCTGCTAAATGAATGTGCTCTACATCTACAATAGGAGGTTGTAGAGAATTGACAAATAAAATGTTTTTGGAAGCCATTACTTTGCTTGATTTATCAATTTTAATACTCTTTTGACCTTGGAACACTGATTTAGGCCTGTAGGATCACCTTTGAAAGTTATAACAGTTTACAGAAGAATTTTGGATATAACAGGGGTTCTATCTTTTGTCTGGAAAGGTATAAACTTGCTCAATTTACTTAAAATGTAATCTCTGTAAAAAAGGCAACCTTAAGATCTTAGAGCTTCTGCAAATGATATCTAGGGCTTATAATGCACTCTCTGTGATAAGAAAATAATCTCAAGACATGAATTTTATGCAAAAGGATGCCTAGGGTATGTAGGAAAGGGTTGAAGCTCACATAAGGCTTTTTCAGGTATGTAGATGGCTTCAATTAATCAAACTCTGTGTTTCAAAATTATCCAAGGCTTTAGAATCTGTGACAAAATGCTCAGGGTTTGCAGAACAAAGGATTTAGTAAGCAACGTTGTTTTCTTTAGGTTTAAAAGCTCCTAAATGATTCGATTAATTGTATTACTTCTTTTGATCGATGAATAAGTCTGTTCTTCTGAAGAATACCTAGGAAAACTGAAGTTTTGCTATGTAGGAGGGTTTCTGGGGTTAAAGAAAGCTTTCAGAAGCTTTGTTGGTCTTTATAAGCATTTTGGATAACTTCTACAATGTTTGTAGCAGCAGACTTGGTAAATTCTATTTCAATTTGGCTTTAAAATGGAGTCGGCAACATTTGTTTCAGTTTGCAATGCTTCTTCTGCGTAAAAATGTAACATAAAGGATAAAAGAGTGAAAAATGGGCGGTTTATAAGCATTTTCTTTCAATAGTGAATGCATTTAATGGGTGGTCAATTCAAACGGATGAGTGGTTTGGGCGCGGGGGAGAAAACCACCAAGCAGTTTTCGCAGGCTTCAAAGGTAGTAAGCGGAATTAGTTTGATTGGTGCGATAAAATATGATTAAGACACGTAGCAGGGAGGAGATCCCCGCAAACCGCGCTTATCGCAAGCCTTAGGGCATGTTAACTATTGTGTAATGGAATGTGCTATAAGGGATAACGATGGTTGGATCTGGCAGTTGAAAGGCCAACGACTAGGATTATGCGATAGAGTTGCAAGGTCAGATTGCGTGGGGCTCAGGGTTTAAATGATGCAGGAGATTAATATGTAATAAAACTAATGTTTAATACATATAATTGTGATTCTGATATACTATTGGTCATATATATAAATGGTCAAGGTTTTATAATACAACCAATAGGGTCATGGTAGGTGTCATGTTATAACTGGCGGGAGTAATATGTAGTGGGTCCGGGATAATTAATATGTGGGGCTTTAAACTATAGTTCAAAATAAGAATGTATGGGTGGGGAATAATATCTAAAGGAATTATTTAATACAGGATAAACATATATAACGGAGTTTATACATTAGGTTAGTGTTAAAAATATAATGTAACTGCGGAATGTCAAAATACACTAAGTATAGTGTAAAATCTGATGTCGGCAATAGATTTCTTCATAATGGGTACCAACATAATATTTTAACATTTATACTTAGGATAAAGTATTTTTTGGGTTTTTTGGGTATTTTTGAATAAAGGGAAATTAATTAAAGGGCTTTAACTTTTCTTAAGTAAAATATGTTTTTAACTTAGGAAAAGGTATTTTTTGCAAGGGAAAAGAATGAAATAAGGGGAAAGAATGAAAATGGAGGGGATGGAGTATTTTTACAAGGGGATGATTTTTTGAAGGAAGTTAGTAAATAAAATGACCAATTTTCTGCTTATCCATGATTGTAAAAATTGCTTGTACCTACCCATCTGCTACCCTAACATTTTTTCTTCATTTACATGGATGCATTTGAACTTGCAAACCCTTATTCATTTTTATTTTTTAAAACATCAAACTAAATAATTCTATCCTTATTTCTTCCAAGGACTCAGATTAAGCTGTTGAGCTCCTTATTATTCTCTACCTAACTACTGATCTGCCAAGATTAAATTGTTTGGCTAGATCTTTATTCTCTATCTAACAACATGAAATTTAAAGCATGAGAGGTCAAGATTAAGCTGTTTGAACTTCATGGATTGTGGCATTCCAACAAGTTGCACACTATTTTTATTTTGCAGTAAAAGTAAATAGTAGTGGCATTTGGATTTGCATCACTTTCATGTTTTATTTTGTTATTGTTTTTAAAATATATATATATATATATATATATATATATATATATATATATATATATATATATATATATAATTTTTGGGTCCATTTTCATATTCTTTTTGATATTTTTTCTTTCAAGTCCTTTGATTTTTCTTTTAGGACTTTTACCCTCTTTACATTTTTTTATTTTTCTAATATGGGAAAACAATTTACAGAGAACAAAGTATGTACATATTACAAGACTAATCAAAGTCAATTCAAATTTATAAATCCTATTATTATAGGACTTTAGAAAAATCCATCATGGCTTCCTCATGGATTTATAATTGCACTCGGGTAATTATCTAAAAATACAACTGATAGTTATGTTCCCTTTAACCTCTGTCTCAACTGGATCATCCTAAAAACTGACATGAGTGCAGCTAATAATAGAAAATCATCAATTATCTGATTGATCACTACTTGTGAATTAAATCTAATTTAATTCACTGGACCTAGGTACTAGGGTTAGGGTTTATTTAGCTGGAGTAGGTTAGGGTTTATCAAATGGAGTCTTTCATTGACATGGAGAAGTGATGATATGGTGTAATGTGAAGTGAGCATGAAAATGAATTGAAAACTCAATAACTTGACCAAGGGAGGGTATGAGAGTAATGAATTACTGTTTGTGAGAGGTCCAATGATGCAGACAAGCTGCAAAAAATATCAGAATACGTGCGAAACCTATGGTTTATGGGTCCATGCAAAATCCATTACTTGCAACGGATTTCAACTTTGGAGTTTATTAAACATACATACGCACACGATCAACAATGCTTTTTTACACAAACCACAAATAAACCCAAGACAATCGCATACACGTGGAGCGTCTTACTTTGAGGGTCCCACAATGCCTTGAACCAATCACAGGCGATCGCACTTCGCAACCTTTATGATTTAACTTAGCGGATAAACCTTATTCCTTGCGATCTGCAATATTGCGTAGAGCCAACACGTGCCCTTCTCCACTTCGCACCACATACAATTTAACTTACCTTGCGACGACCTTAACACTTAAATGCTAAACTTTATGATTTGTGAAATCACTCGTGGTGTGCTTCCGATTTCCGCCATTGGTCTGCATTGGATCCAACAATCCACGATTGTCTCCTTGCCGATCTACTTCAGGTCACAATTTAAATAACTTAGCCTTTGAAACTCTTAACCGTAAATAATATACCCTACGATGTGCGAAGTCCTCATGGCTGTGATGTGATTTCTCACCGTTGATCAGTGTCAGATCTAACGATCCTCACCGTGCCTGCAAATCTGATTGGTCTTCGATCCTCATTGTTGCTTGCAAATCCGATTTCCTTCTGCTGTGCGGTTAATATGATATTCAACAGAGAAATGACTCAGACAATTTAAAATAGAGAGCCCGATCAAAATAAAAAACACTTGGAATTAATTTAGAAATGAAATACATAGTTCCAAGCCCTTGGATGGCTAGTTTTTACATTTGTTTCTACTCTTTGTTCACTCCTCTATCACACCTCTCGCACCTATTCCACACCTATTCCACTCTTATTCTACTCTTATTCTCCTCACACCTTTTCATGCACATATATATCTACTTGAAGCAGTTCTTCTCATCTTTTAATAGATTTATTTTTGAACCACTCTTAACAAACAAATGCTATCCTAATCTATTTGGTTCAATCTCTTCGCAGGGAGAAACCAATTTGCTATTTTATTCCTAATTAATTTAGCAAATCAAAATAGACTAACTCCTCTTATTTAAAATTAAGTAAAATATTAATAACCAATGTTTCTCCACCTCATGTTAGCCACAACATGTGAACATACAATCACATTGTTGGCTAAATCTGAATGCTCCTGCATCAGACTCCCGGGGAAGAAAATATTGATCCATCAATGTGTCAAGATCTATAAAAAACTTCTGCAACTTTGTTGCTGTCATCCAATTGGCATCTTCCACTGGGTGTCCTTTCCATTTGACTAGATACTGATAATAGGTCTGTCCCCTAGTCTTCTTTGCTGCTCTTTTCTCGAGAATGGCTTCCACTTCTTTCTTAACTATTTTTAGCATATGTTCCTTCCAATTCAAAGTCTGGTCCTCCTCTTTTGTAGATTATTCTTGTAGTTCTTCCTCTGTTCCTTTGTATTGGTATAAATCTGCAACATTAAAGATGGGTGTTATTCCAATTCCTGCTAGTAATTTAATCTCATATGCATTTGAGGAAAACTTCCTTAAAATTCTACATGGCCCTATATTTTTCATTTTTAGTTTGTTATAAGTCCCGAATGGAAACCTTTCCTTCCTCAGATAAACCATGACTAAATCATCTACTTGAAACTCCCTTTCAGTCCTCTTCATATCAGCTCTTTGTTTATACTTTTGGGTGTTTTTTTGTAAGCTCTTCTTGACATTTTCCTGCAACTTATGTATCTATTTTGCAAATTTTTCAAATTTTGCACTCCTCGTCTCTTGTTTGCTCAAATATCTAAGTTCATACACCCCTCTTGCATGCATCCCAAAAACAACCTAAAATGGAATCATTCCAATAATCTGATTAGGAGTATCATTATAGGTAAATTCAGCTTGAGCAAGTTCTAAGTCCATTGCTTCGGATTTTTGTAAACCAAACTCCTTAATATATTTCCCAGGCTCCTGTTCACCACTTCAGTTTTTCCATTCGTCTGAGGATGATAGACTAAACTGAAACTGAGGTTTGTACCCAGCTTCTTCCATAAAGTCCTCCAGAATTGTCCTACGAACTTTGTATCCCTGTCCGAAACAATACTCACAGACAATCCATGCAATCTTATAACTTCAGAGAAAAACAAATTAGCGATGTAAGTTGCATCACTAGTTTTCTTACAAGCAATAAAATGTACCATTTTAGAAAATATATCTATAATAACATAGATAGAATCATGTCCACTTTGAGTCTTTGGTAAAACCAAAAGAAAATCCATGCTGATAGCATCCCAAGGTTTATTGGGTATTGGAAATGGCTGATATAACCCATTGTTTTGGCTTCTTCCTTTGGCATGTTGACAAATCCTGCACTTCTCAACAAAATTTTTGATATCAGTTTGCATTTTTGGCCAATAATAAAAGGCACTTACTTGAGAAAATGTTTTATCCTGTCCAAAGTGTCCAGACAGTACTCCACTATGTTTTTCCTTAATCGGATTTTCCCTCATGGAACACTTAGGTATACACAGTTTATTATCTTTGAACAACAATCCTCCTTGAATCAAGTAATCTAACCATTGGATATTATTATGAATCACTGGATTCTTAACAGTTGGAGATATTTCTTTGAAATCTGTGTCTTCCTCATACATGTCAATCATCTCTTCAAACCCCAAAATGCCAATCTTCAATTCCTACATAATCAAATTTACTCTGCTTAAAGCATCATTACTTTTGTTTGACTTACCACTTGTGTGTTTTATTACAAAGATAAAACTTTGCAAAAACTCCACCCACTTTGCATTCTTTTGGTTTAACTTTGGCTGATTATTTATGAATTGCAGTGCATGGTTATCTGAATACAACATAAATTCCTTGGGCAACAAATAATGCCTCAAATACACTTCTCGGAGTTGGCCAGTCCAGTATTACTTGGATATTTTATAGGTCCATCTTCAAGCCTTCTTCTGAGACTATAAGTCCCAAGTAAATGAGCTCCTACTTCATGAAACTACACTTCTTCAAATTTATGAGCATCTTCTCCTTTTGAAAAGTATTTAACACCAACTTGACATGCTCCAAATGCTCCTCCTCACTCTGACTGAAAATCAGAATGTCATCAAGATAGACTATCACAAAATTTCCTGCATACTCTTTCAAAACCTCGTTCATTAGTCTCATAAATGTGCTTGGTGCATTAGTGAGCCCAAAATGCATCACTAACCACTCATACAATCCAATGTTGGTCTTAAAAGGAGTCTTCCATTCATCTCCTTATCTAATACTTATTTGATGGTATCCACTCTTCAGATCTATTTTAGTAAAATACTTTGACCCACTTAAACAATCCATCAAATCATCTATGCACGGCAATGGAAAACTATACCTGATAGTGATCTTGTTTATGGCTATGGAATCAGTACACATGCGCCACTCACCTCCTTTCTTTGGACTAAGAACGGCTGGTACTACACATGGACTAAGAATTTATTTAATTAATCCTTTTTCTAACAACTCCTCTACCTGTCTTTTAGCTTCTTCATTATCCTGAGGGGTCATTCTATATGCCGCTTTTTTTGGTAAACTTGCATCAGTTATTAAATCTATGTGATGAGTGATACTTCTGATTGGTGGAAATTTACTTGGAAATTCATCAAGAATATCAGCATAATCATATCTAACATATTTTCAATTTCCACAGGCAGATTGTTTAAATTAGTTGAAGTCTGAATTACCTTGGGTTTACCCACAACAACCCAATGTATTTCTTTCTCCTTTTTGGCTTCTTGCAGCAACTCCTTTCCACTAATCAGCATAACATTATTCTCAATTGTTCCTTTATCTACTTCATCCTTCAAAGGAAACAATGTGTGATTCTTTCCATCCTTCTCTATGGTGTAGGTATTCCTTTTTCCATCAATGAAGGGATTTTCTGCCAAATTGCGAAGGTATTCCAAAAAATACATGGCACACGTCCATTGGCATCACATCACACAATATGACATCCTTATATGTACCAATCTGTATCTCTACTTTGCATTGTTCTATCACCAAAATCCAATGTCCCTTCTATAGCCACAACACTCTATAAGGAGTAGGGTGTACCATCTTACTCAACTCCAATTTCTCAACCATCTCTGTGGAAACAAGGTTATTAGTGCTTCAACTGTCAATCACAACTTTGCAACACTTTTCTTTGCACTTGCATACAGTCCTTAATAGACTCTTCCTCTGCGTTGGCTCATTTGCTTCCTTCTCTGCCTTAAGCAATAATATTTTGAGCAATAAAGACTCTCCTGCCTCAGGTGCTCTCCTGTGAGAAATCTCTACTGTCTCCATTCACGTACGAAGATATCGAATCTCATCCAGCAAAATTGCATTTGCTTCCGACCTTCCCCGACCTATGTTAGCTCCTCTCCTGGGTGGCATATTTGCTCCAACCTTCGAGAACAAAACTCAACTTCTACTCTGATACCAAATGATGCAAAAAAGCTACACAAACTATTAGAATACGTGTGGAACCTATGGTTTATGGGTCCACACAAACTCCCTTACTCGCAACGGATTTCAACTTTCGAGTTTATTAAACATACATATGCGCACGATAAAAAACACTTCTTTACACAGACCATACATAAACCCAAAAAATTTGCATACACGCAGAGCATCTTACCTGGAGGGTCCCATAATGCCTTGAACCAATCACAGGCGATCGCACTTCACAAACTTTATGATTTAACTTAGCGACTAAACCTTATTCCTTGCGATCTACGATATTGCGTAGATTTGACACGTGCCCTTCTCCACTTCGCATCGCATACAATTTAACTTACCTTGCGACGACCTTAACAATTAAACGCTAAAATTTTCGATTTGCAAAATCTCTTGTGGTGTGCTTCTGATATCTGCTGTTGGTCTGCGTTGGATTTGGCGGTCCACGCTTGTATCCTTGCCAATCTACTTCGCGTCGCAAGTTAAATAACTTAGCTTGCGGAACTCTTAATCGTAAATACTATACCCTACGATGTGAGAAGTCCTCATGGATGCGATGTGATTTCTCACCATTGATCGGTGTCAGATCTAACGACCCTCGTTGTGCCTACAAATCCGATTGGTCTTCGATCCTCGCTGTTTCTTGCAAATCCGATTGCCTTCTGTTGTGTGGTTAATATGATATTCAACATAGAAATAACACGGACAGTTTAAAATAGAGAGCTCGGTCAAAATACAAAACACTTGGAATTAATTTAGAAATGAAATACATAGATCCAATCCCTTGGATGGCTGGTTTTTACATTTATTTCTGCTCTCTGTTCACTCCTCTATCACACCTCTTGCACCTATTCCACACCTATTCCACTCTTATTCTACTCTTATTCTCGTCACACCTATTCATGCATATATATATCTACCTGAATCAACTCTTCTCATATTTTAATAGATTTATTTTTGAATCACTCTTAACAAAAAAATGCTATCCTAATCTATCTCGTTCAATCTCCTCGCAGGGAGAAACCAATTTTCTATTTTATTCCTAATTAATTTAGTAAATCAAAATAGACTAACTCCTCTTATTTAAAATTAAGTAAAATATTAATAACCAATGTTTCTCCACCTCATGTTAGCCACAACATGTGAACATACAATCACATTGCTGGCTAAATCTGGATGATCCTGCATCATCCAAGGAGTAATGGTCATAAGCCTTAAGCTTGTTTGAAGGGATTTTAAGCCAAAAACCTAATTCTACCCTCCCTCCAGAAGCGTAGCAACAATGAATAGAAGCATAACAACTAGCTCTTGTTTGATGGGATTTTAAGCCAAAAACCTAATTCTACCCTCCCTCCAGAAGCGTAGCAACAATGAACAGAAGCGTAACAACTAGCTGAAAGCGTAACAACAATCTTTGCAAAAGCGTAAAAATAGGCCTGAAAGCGTAACAACAGTTGCACGGTGCCTGCGCAACACACCCAAAAACATAACAAGGGGGCCATAAATGTAACAAAAGCTTCTAAAAGTGTAGCAGGAGGCTACAAAAGCATAACAAAGGCAGCCCAAGGTGTAGAAAACTGTTGTTGGAGTTATTTTTTGCCTTGGTTTCAAACCTTTAATCACCTAAGAAGTGAAAATGAGGTAAGAGAGGAGCTCTTCCACATAAAAAAAGATAATAATGAGTCAAGATGAGATCGAATTTGTCTTTTATAACCTTGAAATGACCTTTTTTTGTATTGTAGTGAAACAATAAGACAAATTTGACTTTTGAAACTTTTTTACATTTAAACACATTTTAAAACAAGACAACTTGTCTTATTTGACCTCCTAAGCATGCTAGCTCCCTTTGAAAGGATTAAGAGTGAAATGAAGGGTGAGTGATCAGATTTGGATCATGTACCTAAGTGATAGCTCAAAATTCAAAGTGTTCGGAAGTGTGCTGAACCTGAGCTACCGGATAGATCTTGTCTTTCTGATTCTAGCACCATGAATGGTTTGAAAAACCGACACAGTATGAAGAAGTTATCGCTATTTGAAAAGTCCAGTAAACTGCAATTTTTTGACTTTGACCAAGTTTGACTAGATTTGGAAAATTAAAAAAAGGATATTCCAGGGAATATTCCTAGAATATTCCTCATAATATTCCCTGAATCTTTCATTTTGGACCAGTCATATGCTGCCAAGTGGCACATGTATATTGGGCAAGAGACTGTACGAATTTTGGTTTGGCCAATGAGAGGGCAACATGTGGCTAGCCCTGAGGCCACCACATGTCCCTGGGACTGTGTAAAAAAAAATCAGTTGTTGACTCCACAAAATTCGAATGCTTGATCACCGAGAAAACACGCCTGCACCTTACTGCCTGCCCTATGGGTGTTTCTTAACCATTGAAGGCACCCATTTAATTTATTGTGTTATGGTTTCCGGTTTGGGGGTCCAGAGGGGCTAGCCCCTCCCCGCATGACCAAGCACCTAAAACCAAGGGCTTAAGCCCCATAATCATCAACACAAAATAGTCAACCATAACCGTTTCATGTTATGATGTGTGGTCACTTTCAAATTTAATGCCATGGTTGGCACAACTCCTGCCGACTATTATGTTAATTGCCCACAGAGACTATGGGGTAAGGGGCCATGTGGCCACCCTGGTAGTAACATTTAATATAACCATTAGAATGGTGATTTAACTAGAGCGCACCCACCAAATTTTGCGGAATTTCTAAATTTAACTGGAGTTAAACTTCAGTTCTCTACATTTGGTGGAGGATTTTTGGGGTGTCACTGAGCAAATTGAGTTTAGGCTCTATCTTGAGATAGATTCGACCAATTTTGGAATGCCAATAAAAAATTTAGACTATCTCAGACATTCCAGACTCATTGATGAGGGTTTCAAAGCCATTAAAGGACTTTTGAGCAGGTTTTTGCTTCAGAGAAGTTCAAGGGGCCACCAGGGTCACTATGGGGCAACAACAGAAAGACGCTTAGCCAGTGCAGCTAGAGGTCTTATTCAGAAATCCAATAGTCAATTTTGGATGTTTCAGATGTTTTGGAACTAATGGTGTGGTTTTTATAGGCCGTAGAGGAATTTTTAAGGCCGAGATGCTTCAATGAATTTCTAGGGGCCACTAGGGCCAACAAGTGCCAGCAACGGTTCGAGGCCTAGCTAGGGCAGCTAGAGGCCTTATGTAGAAAACCAATAGTAATTTCTGACTGTAATGAGCATTCTGAATCCATTTAAGGGTTTTTCAGAAGCTTTTGAGGACTTATAGAGGTAGAGAACCCTGAAGAAGTTTTCTTTGACCCTAGAGTCAAGGTGTGCCACTAGGTGTTGGAGGCGAAATTGGAGCAGCCGGAGGCCAAATTAAGCAAACCAATAGTATATTATAACTATTTTTGAAATTATGAATCCATTGAAAGGATTTGAAGATCCATTTGAAGAATTCTGAAGGTCTAAGAGCCACAAGGAATTTTTGGGCAACCTAGGGCCATCAGTGGATGGAGGTCTAGTTTGGGGAGCCAATGCTCATTTTGAGAAAATGATTAATCCATTTTGGAGGTATGATATGTGCTGGAGATAGTAGGTGAGGTTTCAGGGAAATAAAAAGAATTCTGAAGGAGTTAGTACCATAGAGAATCTCAATGTAGCTCAAGAGCACCGACAGAAGGAATCAAGTCTAAGGGAGCCTAGATCTGTTTTCAGAGTGACGACAACCATGACAGGGATATCGATGGTATTATAAACCCATTGGTTTAGTTAAGATAACCATTGGAGTTAAGTTTGTAACTTGTAAAAGAAATTTTTCCATAATCCCAAAGAGCCAAGTCAAGATGACAAGAGTTCAAGGAGATGTAGCCCATGATATTCGGGTGAACTCCTAGATTAAATTTGCTGTTATGTGTGGATGTTTATTTGTTGCATTATATGGATGTTGCACATGTTTAATTTTAGCAAAAGCAAATGGAATTAAGGCACTTAAACAGTTAAATCGTTATACTGGCGGTTTAACTGGAGCACGCCCACCAAATTTTGTGGAATTACCGAATTTAACTGGAGTTAAACTTTAGTTCTCCACATTTGGTGGAGGATTTTTTGGGTGTCACTGGGAAAATTGAGTTTAGGCTCTATCTTGAGCTAGATTTGGCCAATTTGGAGTGCCAATAGTCAATTTCCACTATCTAAGATATTCCAAACTCATTGGTGAGGGTTGCAGAGCCATCAAAGGACTTTTGAGCAGTTTTTTTCTTCAGAGAAGTTTAAGGGGCCACAAGGGCCACCAGGGGGTAGCAACAGAAAGAGGCTTAGCCGGTGCAGCTAGAGGCCTTATTCAGAAATCCAATAGTCAATTTTGGATGTTTCAAATGTTATGGAACTAATGGTGTGGTTTTCAGAGCATGTAGAGGAATTTTTAAGGCCGAAATGCTTCAATGAAGTTCCAGGGGCCACGAGGTCCAGCAAGTGCCAGCAACAATTCGAGGCCTAGCTAGGGTAGCTAGAGGCCTTATGCAACAAACCAATAGTCCTTTCTGATTATAATGAGCATTATGGATCCATTGAAGGGATTTTAAGAAGATTTTGAGGACTTATAGAGTTCTAGAACCCACAAAGAAGTTTTCTTTGACTGGAGACCCAGGGGTTGCCACTAGGTGTTGGAGGCGAAACTGGAGTAGCCGGAGGCCAAATTCAATAAACCAATAGTCTATTCTGACTATTTTTGACATTATTAATCCATCGAAATGATTTTTAGAGCCATTTGAATACTTCTAAAGGTTGAAGAGCCATAGGGAAGTTTTGGGTAGCCTAGGGCCATCAGTGGATGGAGGTCTGGTTTGGGGAGCCAATGCTTATTTTGAGAAAATGATCAGTCCATTTTGGAGGTATAATATGTGCTGGAGACAATAGTTGAGGTTTTAGGGACAGAAAAATAATTCTGAAGGAGTTAGCTCCATATAGAAGCTCAATGTAGCTCAAGAGCACCGACAGAAGGAATCAAGTCTAAAGGAGTCTAGATCTATTTTCAGAGTGATGAAAACCATGACACGAATATAGATGGTATTATAAACCCATTGGTTTAGTTCAAATAACCATTGGAGTTAATTTTGTAACTTGTAAAATAAAATTTTCCATAATTCCAAAGAGCCAAGTCAAGATGACAAGAGCTCAAGGAGACATAGCCCATGATATTTGGGTGAAATCATAGATTAAATTTGCTGTTATGTGTGGATGTTTATTTGCTGCATTATATGGCTATTTCACATGTTTAATTTCAGCAAAAAAAAATTGGACTTAAGGCACTTAAACAGTTAAAAATCATACACCTGTTTCAAGTATAAAATTTCGCAAATGTCAAGTATAAGCTAGATATTTTATTTGTTTAACTGAGTGGGAGGTTCTTGAAAAGCATAAAAATTTATCCAACCCATTTTTAGATCAAGTTGGTATCGGAGCACTTGGTTTCTTGATTTCCAGAGCACTAGTTTGCTTATTTGAATTGAAAGGTGTTTAGCAGTGCAAGGAATTTGACTGTTTGCAAACTGATTGTTGCTTACAAGTTTGAGTTTGCTAGAGGTGAAGGGAAAGCTACTGATAGCTAAGTCGAGAGGAGAACTAGAAGGAAGAAGTTTGAAAGTATTCTCCTTACCCAAGGGACCTCAAGGCAGCCCTTGAAGCACAAGAGGGTGTTTGCAAAAAGGCTGCTTGAAGAAGAGCTTGACTCTACAACCATTTTTGTTTAAGAAGCTTTGAAAATTGTTTTGAAAGCTTTGTGAATTTTTATTGAAGTTATTTTGTTCATTTTTATGATGAAAATTTCTTCAAGTTGTAGGTTTTAGCCTTGTACAGAAGTTATCTCCAAACGAATATTAAAGACAGAAAATAAACAGTAGTGAGAGCATAAAACATAAAACAGATAAACACAGAGATTTTCCCCTGGATCCAAAATCGGGACGACCAACTTGATTTTTCATTATATTCCTTTTAGTGTTACAACACATATATATACATGTCGAAGCATACATAAACCCCAATCCATTGAACCTGGATTAGAACATAACCGTAGTTCCCTTGACCAGATCTACAAAATACCAGGGGCCAAAAACCATCATGCCCCAAAACCATGTGCAAACCCATGCACAAAACCATGGGCGGGTCCGCCCACCAGAAAATAAGGACCAATTTTTTTTTTTCGAGGTGTTTCCCTGGACCTCGACAGGGGGGGCTACCGCCCCCCTGTGACCCCCCCGTACGTTGCGCCCAGCGCAATGTATAAGGGCCCTATCCACTGACCCCCCCCCACCATGCGTGATTAGTCATGGAAAGAATATAACACAAACCCAACACAAGTGAGGTTTCAAAATCCTCCTCCTTCACAAGATTCTTCGATGAAGACATGAAGCGAGACTTCTACATCTTGAGGGACATGGTGCAAATTTTGTTTGAAGATAGAAGAGAAAACACTAGAATTCATGAGAAATTGTTTGCTATGAAGCAAGAGAAGGAATAAATTCTCCAAATATTGCATGAGATGGAGATGTAGCTCCATCAAGCCCAAGAGGCTTTGACCAAGAACATGCGTGAATCAGAGGTAATTCACTCTAATTTGTCTTCAGTTTCCTCTTCAGATAGATGTGTTGGTTCATTAGAAATCACACTAGAGGTATAGGGTCCAAGTTAATGTTTAAAATGGGCTATGAAGGCAAGGGTTTAGGAAAGCATGCACAAGGCATGATTGATCCTATTTTGGTTGAGGAGAGACCTAAGAAATTTGGTCTCGGTTATGTTCAATCTAATGGCGAAGATTCAAAATCCATGAAGGCATTTGAGGCAACTTCAAAGAGAACTTTTGTTCCAAGTTCTAAACCAAAAACATGTCAATTTTGTTTTCAAGTTGATTGCCATTTTTTGAAACCTATGTTGCAGCAAGAAGATTATAGACATGCAGCTTATGGCGAGCATGCGAGTTCGGACAACTATCAAGACACGAACACTGATGTTAGTCTTCAAGAGAAAGATGGAACCTCTACAAGTTCATCTCCTCAAGAAGGTAAAAAGGATGGACATGCAAATCAACATGCGAGGTATAATTCTTCCCATAGTCAAGTTGATTATGTTTCTGCAAGGCATGACAATTCTGCATGCTTGAATGGAAGAAAGAGTTGTTGTGCATATTGTGGTATGTTTAACCATGATGTTTCGAGATGTTGGAAGAGGATGAAGGCATACAGGAAGCATATGAAGCAAAGGAAACTTGCAAAGAAGGTGCATAATACTTGCACACATTGCCAAATAAAGGGACATGTTGTTTCCCAATGTTGGACATTGCATCCAACTAATCATCCCAAGCACATGAGGCAATAAGATAGAAAGACTGACGAAATTGGAACCAAGGATTCCATCATTGATGTGAGAACAGATGCTTCACATGAAGAATATTTTCAGCAGCAAAATTCGCCATGGAAGTGGCTTAGTAAGAAGTGGTTTGACTTCTTGACACAGTAAGACATACTTTCATTTGTACATATGCAAATTTCAGTTATGTACGCATGTTTTCTGTTGTAATATCACGTTTGTTTGAGCCACCTTGGATCGATGATCAAGGGCGATGTTCAACTACCTTCTGTAAATTTCTCGCCAGAAATTTCTGAGTGAGTTCAAGGAAGACAAATCTTGATAGGAGGACAAGAGCATTCAGGAAGGGAAGTGTCGACTACCTTCGAGTTGTGGTTCAAAGGCACTAAGCCATGCAAGAAAAAATGTACAGAGGCTGAAAAGAGAGGGTGTTGTAATCTCATCTACTGTATAGATCAGTATATCAGTATTTTGGGGTCCAAAAGATTCCCAATGGGGAGGTGTGATTACATTTGGATCATGGACCTAAGTGATAGCTAAAAATTCAAAGTGTTCAGAAGTGTGCCAAATTTAAGTGACCGGATAGATCTCGTCTTCCTGATTTTGGCACCGTGAAAGGTTCGAAAAACCGACATCGTATAAAGAAGTTATCATGATTTGAAAAGTCTAGTAAACTGTAATTTTTGGACTTTGACCAAGTTTGACTAGATTTGGAAAATTAAAAAAAGAGAATATTCCAGGGAATATTCCATTTTGGACCAGTCATATGTGGCCAAGTGGCAGATTTATATTGGGCAAAAGACTATATGAATTTTGGTTCGGCCAATGAGAGGGCGACACGTGGCCAACCCTGAGGCCACCACGTGTCCCTGAGACTATGTAACAAAATTTGGTCTTTGACTCCACCGAAGTCGAACACGTGACCACCGAGAAAAAACGTCTGTGCCTTACTGCCTTCCCTATGGGTGTTTCTTAACCATTGAAGGTGCCGGTCTAATTTATTGTGTTATGGTTTCTGGTTTCGAGGTCCGGAGGGACCAAACCCTCCCCGTGTGACAAAGTGACCAAAACCAAGGGCTTATGCCCTGGAACCGCCAGCGCAAAATAGTCAACCATAACCGTTTTGTGTTATGATGTGTGGTCACATTCAAATTTAATGCCACGGTTGGGACAACTCCGTCCGACTATTATGTTAACCGCCCATAGAGTCCGCGGGGTAAGGGGCCATGTGGCCACCCCAGTGGTAACATTTAATATAACCATTAGGCTGGTGGTTTAACTAGAGCAAACCCACCAGATTTTCTAGAATTTCTGAATTTAACTGGAGTTAAACTTCAGTTCTCCACATTTGGTGGAGGATTTTTGGGGTGTCACTGGGCAAATTGAGTTTAGGCTCTATCTTGAGCTAGATTCAACCAATTTTGGAGTTCCAATAATCAATTTAGACTATCTTAGACATTCCAGACTCATTGGTGAGGGTTGCAAAGCCATCAGAGGAATTTTGAGTAGCTTTTTGCTTCATAGAATTTCAAAGGGCCACTAGGGCCACTAGGGGGGCAACAATAGAAAGAGGCTTAGCAATGTAGCTAGAGGCCTTATTCAAAAATAAAATAGTCAATTTTTGATGTTTCAGATGTTCTGGAACTAATGGTGTGGTTTTCAGAGCCCATAGAGGACTTTTGAACACTGAGATGCTTCAGTGAAGTTCCAGGGGCCACTAGGGCCAACAAGTACCAACAATAGTTCGAGGCCTAGCTAGGGCAGCTAGAGGCCTTATGCAGAAAACCAATAGTAATTTATGACTGTAATGATAATTTAGAATCCATTGAAGGGATTTTAAGAAGCTTTTTAGGACTTATAGAGGTTGATAACCAACAAAGAAGTTTTCTTTGACCCCAAAGCTAGGGGGTGCCACTAGGTGTTGGAGGAGTAATCGGAGCATCTGAAGACCAATTTCAGTAAGTGAATATTCTATTATGAATATTTTGGACATTCTGAATTCATTGGAGGGATTTTTAGAAGCATTTGGAGACTTCTGAAGGCTGAAAATCCACATGGAAGTTTCGGGCAGCCCAGCACCAACAGTGGATGGAGGCCTAGTTTGGGGAGCTAGTTCTCATTTGAAGCGGGTAGTTAGTCCATTTTGGAGGTATGATATGTCTTTGGAGACGATGGGCAGTTTCAGGGATAGTAAAATAATTCAGAAGGAGTTAGTGCCATGGAGAAGCTCAGTGTAGCTCAGAACACCGACAAAAGGAATCAAGTCTAAGGAAGCCTAGAGATGTTTGCAGAGTGATGACAACCATGAAAGGGATATAGATGGTATTATAAGCCCATTGGTTCAGTTCAGTAACCATTGGAGCTAAGTGTGGAACTTGTAAAATAATTTTTTCCATAATCCCAAAGAGCCAAGTCAAGATGACAAGAGCTCAAGGAGACATAGCCCACAATATTCGGGTGAACTCCCATATTAATTTCGCTGTTATGTGTGGATGTTTATTTGCTACATTATATTTCTGTTACACATGTTTAATTTCAACAAAAAAAAATGGAATTAAGACACTTAAACAGTTACAAATAATACACCTGTTTCAAGTATAAATTCCACAAAATGTCAAGTATAAGCTAGATATTTTATTTGTTTAACTGAGTGGGAGGTTCTTGAAAAGCATAAAAAGTTATCCAACCCATTTTCAGATCAGTGAGTGCCTTTTTATGATGATAAATTGGATAGTTTTCAAAGGCAAATGATGACACCTACAATAGACCTAGATGAGGTGAAGTGAAATGACCCTAAACCTTTTAAATGACTCTGAAATGATATGAACTTGAAAGTGATGATGGCCATGGATGAGATGAGGGAGTGACAAATTTGACCTAGACTCCTTCAGTGACCATTTTTTTTTTTTTTTTTGAAAACTTGTTTGAAAAACTAAAAATTTTGACGTATGACTTTTAGGAAAACAATTGAAAGAGTTATTTTTTATCACTGACATACTAACACTAACAGAATCAACCAATGAAAGAAGAAATTGCAACCTACATATATAGTGCATGGTAGCTCACAAATTTCATATTAACCAAGTGCGGAAAATTAAATGCATTGACGCTTTGATTACCTATCTATGTAAATAGAGAAGAAATTAAAAAACCCGTCATTTTGGTGTTGTTGTCAAGGAGCTACCAAAGGTGCAATGGTATTTTTACATTTGTTTGAACAAATATATTAAAGCATAAAGGAGAAAGGGTAATGGTTTATACGATGCATTAAGACACAATTTTCCACATAGAGAAGTCATTTTATAACTCTCTTGCTATATTAAAAGAAGACACACACATATATTTTCTCACTATTAAAATATGCATACTTTAGGATGTTGTTTTTAATTCATGAATAGAATCATATATTTACATCGATAAGCGTGGTATATATTGGAATTGGGTTTGGAGAATTTTGATTTTTTATTAAATGAATGGCTAAGATTTTCTCTTGTGGCAATATTCTTCATCTTATACATCATCCAATGGACAATATCAGAGGTTTAAAAATCGATTTTCAATTTCTTAGCTCACCTCCCGACTTGATTTTGTAAATTTTGAAATTTACAGATGGCACAAGCTTGTATTAGGTGCATAAGTTTGTCAAATGGAGTGTTTCAATTTACTTGTCTATCATTTGAGAAATAAGAAACAACTCCCCATTCATATTCCCCTTGTTGTCCCGTGCTCTCCTTTATCAGACCATAAGTTTTTTTAAAGCTACCTATTCCTAATTTTACTTCTATTTGCAAAAAATGTGCTTTTATCAGAGGCCATAAGCATATATAATGACACAGTTATCAGTGAATATATTACTCGCCTTCCTTCAGTTAAGTGTGTAAGATGGAAGCACTATTAAGTAAGAATTACAATCAAAATTGTTTTATTCAAGGTTAATCTATCTAAATGTATAACAAGTACAATTGATTAATTTGAATATAGGAATTGTTGATTGCCAAAGTATGACACAAAACCTAATGATAATCGCAAGGGACCTAAGTAAGTTGTATTGCTTATTCACATTACAACTTATTCACATTTTAACTTCAAATGAAATAGTAGTAATTTTGATATTAGCAATGTTTTGGTGGCTATCTAGATCACAAATTCCAGATTATTAGAAATCTAATGAGTACGAGTTAATTTAGAAATTTCCAAGTTTTTAGATTGATAGAGTTTCAATGGCTATCTTTATTTCATTGCAAATTTTAAAATATTCCAAAAATTTAACCCTTCCTAAATATTCAGGAATCTACAATAAATTAAATTCAGTAATTTTTGATTAAAGCAATATTATAGTATAATAATCCTTATATCAATGGAGTGTTTCAAGATCTAAATTTTATTATATCCTTATATCAAAGGAATCCTTTGTTTGAAACTTAAATCTAAAATTTATTATTTCAATGGAGCGTTAGTATAGTGGTTTTTTAGAAACTGGCATTGCATATATCTAATTTATATTTTTCAATTAATTTAACAACTTTAAAATATTTGTATTTACTTATTCAAAATTTTAATTTGATGGATAGGAGTAAAATATTTGTCTTTCATTAAAAATTTAAAATGTTTATTGCAAAATCTGAAATCCAACTGACTATGAAAAAGGATTTGCAATAAGATTTGCAACTTTAAAATCTCTTCATTAAAATGAATTGATATTAAATTAATATGAAAATAGATATACAATACAACTTTAAAATATTTCCATTAAAATGAATTGATGCTAACTTACCTGAAAATGAACATACATTCCTTTCAAGGAGTCTTTGAGTGAAAGATAATGATGGCACTTCTCTCAATCAAAGAGATGAACATCACTCTCCTGATCAAATAAATTATGGTGGGGCGTCCCTACAATACCATAATACTGATAGTGATAATGATGAATAAAAAGGAGAAGAAGGTAATAATCTGACTGAAACCTTTCATCATGATATTTACGACGTAAGTCGTACTTATTTGAAAACAACCTACCTAATTGCCATCGTGGACTTGTCTGCAACGTTCGATCAAATGTTAGACGATTAAACCATTAAACCATTCTCTGCCGTCGGGTTGAAACAGTTACAGAAATCGGTTACAGAAATTGAAATGATAAACGCCATAACTGAGTCGAGTCGAACAAAACCAAAATCTTTTTTCTATTTCATCAGTTATTTTCTATGTTCAGAGAGTTTTCGAGACTAATGAAATCAAATCAAGGAGAATTCCAGCAATTTCTTTTTGCCTTTCTCGTACTATTTCTACACAGGATCCCTGTGTCTGGCAATGCTCATGAATTTCCTTGCAACCAAACTTGTGGTTCAAGAATAGTGAAATATCCATTTGGCTTCAGCGGCGCTTGTCCATACATGCTGGATAGCGATTTCTCAGAATGTGGTAATGTATATTTGAAAGGATTTTAGGTTCTAAATTTTACTAATTCCAGCATAGTAATTCGGCCGTGGCAAAGTAAAAACAGAAAACTCAAATGCTTCGATCAGGATGCAGATAGCTTATCAATTTTCAAACCACAATTTGGCCTCACAAATCATACTGTATTACTGTTGACCGGGAACTGCTCAGATGTTTGCATTAATTTCAATATTACAGATTTGAGAATAATTGGATCCCAATACTATGACGGCAGAGAATATTGCAGCACAAATTCTTCAGTTTCAATTAAATATTTGATGTCAAAGACTTCTACATGGATGTTATAGCATCATTTCTCACCTTCACATGATTCATGATTGGTTTGATGGTTTTGGGTACCCATTCCTACAAACTTGGACAAATTCACTTAAAAACAGTGTAAAAATCCCCATACGCGACTATGCCCGTACTTTTCCGCGTGTATACGCGAGTCCAGCTAGACTTTTCCGCGTATGCCATTAAAATAATTAAAAAATATATAATTATTCCCTATTTTCGGGCTGGGTTGATGGTTACTCAGGTAGTTCAACCACCCCAGCACGTGGCCAACTGTTTCCAACTGTTGAAACTACTTGGAGGGAGTATAAAAACCCCTCATGTGTATGGCCTAAGGGAGAGAGAGAGAGTTATTGATATTATACTCTGTTGGTATTCCCTATCCAAGTCTGATTCCCCGTGCCTCCTGCACTTTCCCAGTTCATTATAGGAAACCCTTGTTTCCTTGAGATGCACATCTCCCTATATGTCATCTCGTATGCACTAGTTTGGAAGGAGTCTTAGCGAGGCAAGGGCTGGACGGATCCGGACGACGGTCTACGAAGGCCGTGGAAGGATCGGGTGATCTCTCCACTCATTACTTTTGTACATGCTATTTATAATACAGAAGTACCATGCTGTTCCTGAAATAAACGTGTTAGTGTATGCTTATATGTATGAGAATATTTGTTATACAAGCATTCATTATGATTTATTTAATGTTTTATATGAATCTCACTAACATTTAGAGTAGATATATGCTGTACAACCAGTCCTTTGTGCTTGTTTCTTCTTGTCTTTCAGGTTAAGAAGGAAGGACGGTTGCTGGGGGTTTGAACCCTGCGGGATCTTCTTCAACCGTAGGACCTACGGGTAGCTTTCTCATTCTACTCTATTTAGTTTTTCTGAACGTGCATGATTGTGTGAGTCTCTGTTAAGTAGCATGCCCCTGCTCTGTGGAGGTTGTAACCCAACGAACCTCTAGGGTGAAATTCCCCGAAACAATGGATTCCTTGGAAGTCTCTTGAGACTTCTATGTGCAAATACTTTCTTAGCAGCTTTTAATCTCTGACGAGGGTGCCAATAATGATTCCATCAGTTTTGACGTGGATAAGGTTGAATTGGGTTGGTGGGTGAACAATACATGCCTCCCAAATTCTTGTTCTGCCGAAGCTAAATGTTTTCAATTCTAGAACCCCAAAAAGAATAATGAAACAGTGCATAGATGCTACTGCAAACAAGCCTTTGAAGGAGATGGATTTTCAGAGGGTTTTGGATGTCGAAAAGTTGGAGGAGTTGGATTTTCAGATGGTTTCGCTTGTCTAAATGGTAAACCAATTAATGCCCTTGTTTTCTGTATTTGCTTTTTAAGTTCAATTTCACTCTTCTGCTCCAGATCTAACGATGTTTGATGGTCTATTTTATTTTTTTTCTAATGATAAGGTTGTATTAATTAATTATTAAAAAAATAATATATTTTAATTTAATATATATATTTTTTTGAAGTGTAGTGTAAGGAAGGAAAACAATGGAAATTCCTCTAAAATTTTAGTAAAATTAGGCTAATTTTTTTTTTTTAGAAATCTGAGTTATATTGTGTTAACAGTTGTCAACTTCAAGATTTTGGGTGCTTTGGCAGTATTTGATTCTGTGGAATCTATTTCCACCATAAAAAAAAAAATCAAGCACTCCTATCATTAAATTTCTTTAGGAAAATAGTGGCCCCCACTCCCTACACAATCATTGCTATAAAATTCCTTATGGAAATAGTTTGATCATTTCTTTCATAGTTGTTTATATACATTTTTTTTATTTAATCAAGAATATCGTAGATTTATATTTGATAATTATGCGTATGGGTAATCTTTATTTTCTTTTCTCACAAACAAAGAAGTCTTATACAAAAAATTGACTTTTGGGTTCGTAGTGACTTTAAAGTAATCATTATTATTAACAAAGAGGTCTTATACAAAAATTTGACATTTGACATTGGATCGGTAGTGAATTTAGAGTTATTATTATTATTATTATTATGAATGATGTAATTTTAATAACTAAAATTCGAGTTGAGTGATAAAATACTTGTTTCTGAGTGATATTACTTGCTTCAAATTTAGTAATTGTAGTCCTTCTTTTGATTTTTTTTCCCTTATTCCTTCCACTTATATCCTTGTCTCTCTTGTTTAATGTTTTTTTGTGTTTTCAATATTTTCGTTTCATTTCTTGGTTATTTAATTTCTAAGTGACAAATGAAGAGAGATAGAGACTTACATGGAGGGGATCGATAAAGGGAAGATTAGAGAGAAATATACATATTTATACATATATGAACATAGAGAGAGTGTGAGGAGGAGTGAGATTTGGAAGAAGACATAGAAAGATAGAGTATGGTAAGTATGTCATTTAACAAGTTGCTACAAGGAAAAAGAAGTTTCACATTTCTAAGAAAATAACTGACAAAATCTCATTGAGGTGTTATTATTTCTAATACATATTTTATTAATGATGAGTAAAACCCTGTCTTGAATGCAAAACACAATTTTATTCTTAATGCAAGTTCCATATTATGTTATCAACTTACGACGTTTCCTTTGCAACATCTGGTGCGATTGCTAGTTATGAATATGTTTCATGTAAGGGCGTTATGCCTATTGAGGAAAATGTAGTTGTAATTTGAAAATGAAGAAACCCAACACAACTACATTTATCTCTTGTTTTCAATGCTAAGTAATGAATTAGTTGTCAGGACAAATGTGAAGTGTAACAATTTTCAATTTATTTGATACCATATTTAGCAAAAAAATATGATATGGGAGGGAGAGATTTGAACCTAAAACATTTTCTTCATTGTTAGGGTTTCTAACTGTAAGTAGTTTCTTCCTTAATATTTGGGTATCTTTACTATTTATTTTTAAGTATGAGTGAGCTGAGAGAGCGGACTAGTGCGGACTAGTGCACCCTCATTCACGACCATTATGGTAGGATCTCAAACTAGCTCAGATAAGGGAGATAAGATAGGGGTGTATTCCTCGAATTTCCCAATTATGGGAGTGAAATGGAAAGCTATTTTACAAGGGAGATGCATCCCCAAATCTCTTCAAAACCCCACCTTTGTAATCCCACCCTAAATGCCTAGAAGATCATTAGAAAAGAATTGAAGGCCATGCTTATATTTGCAAGTTCATAGGAGGTTGGCATATGAAGAAGGAGCTATAATGTTGAATTTTCCAAAAATGTAAACTTAAGGGCGACATTGATCTAAGATTAGGGCCAAAAGGCTTCTTTACTGTTATATTTTCTAATATGGATAATGAGGCTTAGATTTTTGAAGGGGGCCCACATTTCTACAACAATGCGGGTTTATACATCTGGAAATGGGAAGAATGTTTTAACCCGGATAAAGAACAATTCTTGTTTGCACCAGTATGGATATGGTTGTATTCCTTACTTGTTGATTTCTGGATTCTAGTAATATTAGATGGAATTGGCAATGTATTAGGTCATTTTTTTAAGTCTCGGAGGTGAAAAAATAGGGAAGAAATATGTCACATTCTTGCCTCTGTATCTATGTGAATATATCCTAACCTTTGTCGGAGTCGATTAATTTAAACTACGAGGGAGAAATATGGTCTCAACCATTGGATTAAGAACATGTCCCTTTTCATTGTTTCCTTTGTCATGAAAATGGTCACTTATTTAGAGATTTCCCTAATCAGAAAAAAGAGTAGGAAATTGTTGGGTCTGTAGGAAACAAGGGTTTTCATAAAGTTACATCAAGAAGACGAAATCGTAGGATGAGAAACACTACAAATCAATCACCGACTTAGGACAAAAATTATTTTAAAGCTTTAGTTGTTATGGAGGAAGACCCTAAGCACGATGTACCAAATGACGTCCCTATGTTGGAAGAAACTCAAGATGTGGAGGAATCAAAACAACCTGCGAAACAAAGAGCCCCGAATGATGGGCGATAGGATGATAGAGTCAATGTTACTGATCAACCAGGAATCGAGGAAGTTGTTCACCTATTAAATAAAATTTTTGACACTATCACAAAGGAATAAGGTGTTTTAATAGATCTCCTAAATGAATAGGAAAAAAGAGACATGACAAACCTATCTAAGGAGCGACACAGAAAATATAAAAAGGAACTTGAATGGAAAACCTTAAAATGAAGGAAATATTTGGTTACATTAGGAATTCACTCTCTTCAAGAATTTAGGGAGAAAGGTAAAGATAAAATGGTTAAAGATCTGGTCAAAGACTCAAAATGGAAAGGGGAAAAACCAAAGTGGTTCTCTATGCAAGATGTGGGGGAGGGCATTGTAAATTATGGTCAAGCTACAAAAATTTTGTACTTTTCTCCTCCTGCTTCAAAACTTTCACAATGAAAATTCTCTCATGGAACATCAAAAGCTTGAATAGTAAATGTAAGCAAAGGTATTTGTGTGATCAAATTAGGAAAGAGAAGCAGGCAATGGTTATGTTGCAGGAAAAAAAACTGGCTTGGGATAAATTTCCCACAAATTTTGACTTCTATTGGAAAGGGTGTCAATTCATGGCCTTAGAAGCACAAGGTTGTTCTGGAAGATTGAAAATTTTGTGGAACCCTTTAGAGGTCGTTTTTCAAGATTGGTTAGAAAGCTCTCGCATATTGACGTGTTGTTTTCAGTACATTGGTACAAAATAACTAGTCACTTTAACAATGATATATGGTCCTCTGGTATTAATAGAGAAACCACACTTTTTAGAACAACTTGTGGCTAATAGTTGATGTTTTCTAGATTTATTATGGCTGACAGGGGGCGAATTCAATCTCATTCGTTCTTTGTTTGATAAAAAAATGGGGCATAAGTAATTTGAACCTAATTTATGTTGCTTTTGACAATCTTGTTGAACAATTGTGTTTAGTATATATACCTACCATTAATGGTATTTTCACTTGGAATAAAAAAATGGGAGGAAGACATCAAATTTCCAGTCATTTAGACTATTTTCTTATAATGGAACAAGTTTTGCATACAATTTTTTTATTGAAGAAGAAATATTTCATTGCCTTGGATCAGATCATTAGTCGATATGGCTGGAATTTGATTTAAATGAAGCCCCAAAGGATCACCCTTTTTGTTTTGAAGTTTTTTGGCTACAGGTTTTGGATTTTATTGATAAGATTAGAGGCTAGTGGAAAATGATCAATGTAAAGGGATGGAATAAAATGCATTCGTTTCAGTTGAAATTGAAGGCATTGAAACAAAAAATCAAATCCTGGAATAAGAAGGATTTTGGGAATATTTTTGAGGAAAAATCTAAATAAAATTGAAAATTCAAGATCTGCAAGAATGCATGATCCTAGACAGAAGAAATATGGACCTTGAGGTTGAGGAAGACTTAAAGTTAAACCAGTTAGAGAAATGATGACAACACGAAGATATTTTATGGAAACAAAAGTCTAGAATTTAATGGCTGAAGGCAGGTGAAAGAAATTCTAAATTCTTTCATAATTCATTGTTGCAAATCCGCCATAATAATCAGATTATTTTTTTGTTGGGGGTAGATAGTACTCATAAAATCCTTCATTCAAATATTTAGAAGGAATTTATCAATTAAAATTAGGGTATTTTATCTGAAACCTCCTTTCATTGACAAAAAAATTTGACTAAGATATTTCAGGGTATACCTAGGCTCATTACTAAAGAATAAAAGTTAGCTTTAATGGGACCTATCTCTTTCCAAGAGGTGGAAATGGTGGTGATGGGTTTGCTAAAAAAAAGCACCTGGGCCTGATGGTTTTACTGCATATTTCTATCAAGCATGTTGGTCCTTTCTTGGATAAGAGATATACGAAATAGTTGAATGATCCAGACAAACTTAGTCAATTTGGAAGGGCTTGAATGCGACTTTTATTACTCTAGTACCCAAATAAGGACACTTTGAGGATATTAAGGGTTTTCATCACATAACCTTATGCAATATTATATAAATTTATTTCTATAGTTATGGTGAAGAATTTGAAACCCTTGCTTTCCTTCCCGATCTCACCAGATCAAACAGGTTTTGTGGAAGGGTGGGAGATCATGGACATAATATTCACAGCTCAAGAGATTATTCATTCGCTTAAATATATGAAGAAGCCAAGTATGTTGATCAAATAGGACTTGTCTAAAGCTTACAATCACCTTAGTTGGGATTATTTGTTATAGGGTTTAGATGCCTTTAGGTTTTCTTGGCAGTGGATCTCCTCTATTTATTCTCTTATTTCACCCCCCTTCTTCTCCAGTTTAATCAATGGGTCTTTGTCTTCTACTTTCTACTACTCATGAGGATTAAGGTAGGGAGATCCCTTATTACATTTTATGTTCATATTGGCTATGGAAAGATTGGGAATATTTATAAATAGGTCTTGCTCACAAGGTTTTATTATAGGACTTTCATTATTTGGCAACAATCTCTCACTTATATACCAATAATTTGTTGATGACATATGTTTTTTGGGTGAATTTTCTCTTTCGGAAGTTAAAGGCCTAAAATATTTTACAACTTTTTGTTGATTCTTAGGGAACTCTTATTAATAAAGAGAAGGCCAATATATTTTTCTTCAATTACAAAGACTCTATTCAGAACCATCTAATTAGTGTTTTTGAATTTCATTGAGCCCAATTCCCTATGAAATATTTGGGGCTTCCATTAGTGTTATATAAAAAATGAATTGCTTGGTGGCAAGATTTATTAACATAGTTGTCAAATAAATTTCATAATTGGAGTTTTAGAGCCGTAAACTTTGTAGGTAGGCTAGTGCTCACCAAGTCAGTGTTACAGACCATCCTGGTGTATTAGATAGTGACCATGCCACTTCGAAAAAACATAGCAGCTAAGATAAGAACTTTATGATGTGATTTTCTATGGCAAGGTTCAAATAAAGCTAAGCATTGGTCGTTTGACAGTTGGTAGAAACTTATTTTACCTAAATCTTCGGGAGTTCTAGGCTTACGTGATATGAATATTATGAGTATTGCATTCAGAGCTAAAGTATGCTGACAGTGGGTAAAATGAGTGATCAACTTTGGAAAAAACATATGGACAGATAAATATGCTTATTTGCATATGAATTAAGACAAATTGTGTTATTATTCCAATATTGCATGTTATAGCTTATGGACATGGGCTCAAAACAATTGGGATATGGGACAAAAATATGCCTTCTGGGACATTAAGTTGGGATATAAGGGAAATTTTTGGGATGAAGCTTGGAAACTACTACCAAGATTGAATGTTAACAATATTCTTCAGGAGATCCAAATATTCATGGAAAATTTTGGGTAACATCAAAGTCTCAAATTATTGGAAAGATGGTTTTGATATATCGCTTTGGAGACTTTGGGAACAAAAGCATGATTGGCCAAAAAATTTACAAGGCCTTCCATGGGACATCTTGGATCAAGAATTACAGGAAAGGAGGATTAAATACTCAACTCACATAGATATTATAAGGTGGGTTACACTCTCTAGGGGTTCCTTTACAGTCAAAGAAACCTACTCTATCATCACGGGACATTTGTAGTTGGAGAAGGTGAATTTGTGGATATGGATCCAGATGGGATTTGGATGGAGGAAAATATCAACTTTGTTATGGTTAATAGCTTGGAATCGTCTTCTTACTTCGGAAATAATTCACAAGAAGGGAGTGGAAGGACCTTCCCTTTGTTTATATTTTTTTAAGGGAGAGGAATCAACAAACCATCTACTCCTTTCATGCAATTTTCAGTGGAGGTATTGGTAATATTTAGTAATATTTTTGTCCACCCTCAGGTTTATTTTTGAGATATTCAAATTGAAATGAAACATTGGCTAAAAATATATTTTAAGAATCCAATTAAAAATAGGGCATGGAGTCTCATGTTTGGATTTACAATATGGAATTTGTGGAAGGAAAGTAATAATATATATTTTTTGACAAAAGGAAAGAAATCCAAAGCTTCTTAGAGATCAAATTCTCTCAAACCTCTGAGAAACTCTCCTAATTACACTTTGGTCATCAAACGATTGGGTGATGGATGAAAATTAGGCCCCAATACTACAAAACCTCAATCTAGACAAGGCAATGATATCGTCTTCTCTTAGAGGTACTCAGACTTTGCAATATATCATTACTTCATTGTTTAGTCCTCCTACTACTCATTTTGTGAAGTTGAATTTTGATGATGCTTCCAAGGGTAATTTGGGTACTGCGGGACTTGGGGGTATTTTCAAGGATGATAAATCTATTCCCCAGTGAGTCTTTAAAAACTATTCATAGCTGGTGATTAGAAGGGGTGGTGTCCAATATCTCTAATATTTTTAAATGGTTTGAATATGTCCTAGTGCAACATATGGGACATGTTGGAAATGAAGTGGCTGATTATTTGGCTAACATGGGTTGTAGTTTTAAGAATATCGATATTGAAATGTCCTGCCCATTGCAAGATTAAGAGGAGGATAGACAACACATACATGTTTTACTTGCAAAGGATAACAATAATGTTCATGAAGTTTCCTATATGGGGGACTGCATTTAGTACTTAACACATTTCTTAAATTGTGCGCCAACTACACCACTTGTTCGCTCCTTGCTTCGACATGTACAATAAATGCATTTATATATAGCATACCTCAACTACCATAGATTCATATTAAATGCATGAATAAAGGTGATTTTTTTATGGAGTCTCGGGGTTATTACTAGCATTGTGGGTTTTCATTTGTTTGCAAAGATGGGTGGTGGAGAATCGAAGGGATTGGCTCATCCTATAGCGAAGTCAGGTTATGGTTGTTGTGACTGTAGTGATCTCATTGATGAAGGTGAGTATCGGGTGCGGAATTTTTGTCTCAGGATGTTCCGAATGGAAAGTGACATCTACCCATGGTATTAATCCACCCATGGTATTTATCCACCCATGAAATTTATCCTTAGTATTGTAAGTGGAATCCACCCATGGTATTCAACCTCCCATGGTATTCATCCACCCATGGAATTTACCCATTGTATTGTAAGTGACATCCACCCATGGTATTTACCCACCCATGGAATTTACTTGAGGTATTGTAACTAAAAAAATGTTATAAGTAACAAGTAACATCTTGTAAAAGGGCATATTGTCCACCACAATGTAGTTTTTACAGTTATTCGATGTTTTAATAAAACATTTCTTTATAGTTTTATTTATGGTGTGTTCTCTCATTTTTCTCGCATTTCATTTTTTCAAATCTTGGGGGCCTCCCCGCCCAAGATCCATTTCAATTTTCTTAGACCTTGGGGGAATTCCCCCAAGTTCCGGATCAATGGTATCATATTCAAGTTACAAATCCATGGGAATGAGGGTTTACAACATGTTTTAGTTTCAAATTTTTGCAGCAAACTTCATACAAGTGCCACGACCTCCATAGAGCACTTTCTTGGACCAAACAAGAGGAATTTTTATTTTTTAAATTTTTTTGCAGGATTTTTTTGGCGAAGAGTTTACAGATCAGATATAAAAATTTTGGTGAGAAATTTTCAAAAAAAAATAACATATTTGGATTCCTTGCGAAAAAATACCAAAAAAATAAAACAATGGGCTGAATCAAAGTCCAGATGAGGAAGATATCGCTAATTTAAATTCAACTGTGTTGCGGAATTGTTTTTGTGACGACAATTCGTGGACGACGACTCTCCTATCATTTTTTGCAGTTTTGGTGTAGAATTTCATAAAATGATTATCGATTTGACCTCCTCTTGAAAAATCACCCAAATTAAAAAAATAAATTGGCCGAATCGGAGTTCGGATGAGGGAGATATCGATGATTAAAAATCAACTATTTTTTCAGAATTTGTTTGACAACGGGACAATTGCAGCACATATATGAGTTTCTAGAGTGTCTAGATAGGGATTTCAGTCACATGGGAAGCTGTAGAATGGTCATTCTATTTCTAAAAATAGGTTATAATAAATATTATAAGTTATATTGACTGATTTATGCCCATTTTAAATTAGTTTTTATATTTGGAGAAACATTCAGAGAGGATTCCCTTTGGAGACGTGTCCTCCCACCCCGATTTAGTAGGAACCTGCTTTGTATTCATTAGTTTCAGCATAGAAGAATCCGACTTGGTTTCTTTGGAGATGTTCCCTCCCACCCCAGGCTATTTAGGCACCTGCTACTTCATTAACAGTCAACATCACAGTTATAGGTCAACCACACAAAATCCTTGTCATTGAAGTCCGTTTGCTAGGTTGCACAATGTTAGTCTCACAGTTGGTCACAAGCATTACATGGTATATCTATCCTCAGATCTTTGTTTGTCATGATTATGGGTCATCCACAAACACACACTTCATCGAATTCCATTTTCTAGACTGCACACTATCAGTATCACATTTAGTCACAAGCATTACAGGGTATCTCTATCTTCAGATCTTCGTTCATCATGGTTATGGGTTAACCGCACAAAACCCTTCTCTTCAGTATCTCTTCATATTCAATAAAGGCTGCTTAGGGGGGAACTTCATGCAATGGGGATCATTTCTTCTTAAGGAGGTAGGGATCTAAATGGAAAGTGGCATCTACCCATGGTATTTGTTAGGTCCCTATATTACTCGTATATTCCCTTATTGTTGTTAGTGTAACCCCCTTATTGTTATTATTGTACCCCTGTAACCCTCATATTTTTATTATTGTGCCCTTAAATTATTATTGTTAGGTCGGCTAGGATTACAATGTGGCGCCACTAGGATCATTACATTGTGGCCTCATGGACTCCTATATATAGAAAGGAGGTTTTTTAATTTGTATCATCCAAGAATTTTTCATTCATGTAATGTATTGGAGGTTTCCCCCTCAAAGTGGCTTATTTCTAAGGCATTGATATCTCTTTTCTTCTATTTTTGGAGCTGGCTTCACAAAATTTGGTATCAGAGCTTTGGATTCTAGGGTTTTGCTGCTCCAAATAGGTCATCATCGCATTTTCACTATAACTTTTTTTTCTACAAAGTTTCAGAAGCTGAAATTTTTAGGGTGCGAAGCCGAAATCCTGAGGAACATCGTCGCACAATTTCAGAGCTTGGTTCGCAACATTTTCGGAGATATGATCTGTGGAAGGTAGTGCCTTTTTAGGCTCCTAAATTTCATCTCAAAGAGGTGATCGTGAGAAAATTTTCATAAATCTATCTCTGAGTATCGGATTGGAGTGCCATAAAAAGTGGCGACAAGTATACGGGTTGTAGTTTCTTTTCTATCAATTTTAGAGCTAAAAGAAGAAATAGTAACACGTGGAAAGTCGTACAAGTTCGATCTACTGAAACAGTCCATAATTAGGTCATTCTGGGAGATTGGACATAAATTTATCTTGAAGAATCCAAATTAGCTCAGACCTATGGCATTCAAAAGAGGATTCAAAAGGCTACCTCAGTGCCAAATTTCAGATATTGAAGAGCTGTAACCACAAAGATAATCCAATTTAAATATCGAGCTATTCAAAAGAAAGAAAAAGGTGTGTAATTTTTTCTGAATTGCATAAGTCTTGTTTGAAGAATCAATTTGAATTGATTCCAAGGGCATATTGTAGAATAGATATCATTATTGGGTTCTAAAAAATGCCCCATAAAAATAATTCAACACCCATTAAGCCTTCAGAAGGCTCTATTATGACTCATGAAGATGAAGAATTGCAACATGATCTATTAAAATTACAAGAGCAAGTGCACCAAATTTTTCTCTCGCAAAGAGCAACAAAAAATGAAATGGAAGTTTTGAAGAAAGGCGTGGAAGCGAAGATGGATGGTTTGAAGAAAGGTGTGGAAGCTAAGATGGATGGCATGGAAGCTAGCATAGAAGCTAAGATGGATGACATGGAAGAAAAAATGAAAGACAAATTGGAAAACATGAAGAATGATCTAAAAGCAGACATGGAAGGTTTGACAAAGTTGATACAAGAAATGTTTCCTTACGGTGAAAACATAGTAGAGGAAACTCATGATGAGAAAAAAATAAATGTTAATCGTGACTTCATAAACTCTAATGTTGGCGGGAAGAACCACCATATTCCAAAAATGGATATGAAGAAGTTTGATGGAAAGGATCCTGTAACATGGATACTACAGATGGAGCAATATTTTGATCACCATAATGTGCAAAACACACAAAAGGTATGCATTGCAACTTTACATTTAGAACAAAATACATTTGTATGGTATCGATGGCTTTGCTCCCGTAAAAAAATTGTCACTTGGTCAATTTTTACGGAGGAAATGGTAGCACATTATGAGGATACAAAGAGCAACACCTTCTTTAGCCAATTGATAAATCTAAAACAAAAGGGTTTAGTGGGGGAGCACATTGAGGACTTCCAAAAATTGAATATAAGGGTAACTGATATTCCAGAGGAACACAAGATTGATCTCTTCATAGGTACTTTAAAGGATAACATCCAACATGAAGTTCGTGTTTTGGAACTTGATTCATTGGAGAAGGCATTCAGGTTGGCAAGAAAAATTGAATGTAAAATTATGGCGACAAGGAAGCCTACCACTCACTGCTATAAAGAACGAGGTGTTGCTACGCCTAGATTTCCACAACCTACAAGGTTGACAACATAACAATTGGAAGAAAAAATAGCAAAAGGGCTTTGCTACAGTTGTGATAGCAAATACACTAAAGGTCATAAGTGTGCTGAGAAGAAATTATTTTATATAGATTGTGAAGAGGAAGAAGAAAATGAACAAGAAGAGGATATACACCAGGAACCGGCCCTAGAAGAGGAAGAAATGATTCCGACCATATCGTGTAATGCATTGGCAGGAATTACCACTCCTCAAACTCTCAAGATAGAAGGACATAACAAGAAGAAAAATGTTATAGTGTTGATTGATTCATGTAGCACCCATAATTTTATTCATTGTAAGGTAGCCAAGGAATTGAATTGTTTCCTATACCCAACACCATAATCTCAAGTGATGGTTGCAAATGGAGGAACTATAAATTGCTCTGGAAAATGCCATAATATCAAGCTAACCATGGGAGAATATGTATTGAATATTCCAATGCTTTCCATTCCTATGGGAGGTGCTGATGTTGTACTAGGAGTACAATGGTTACAATCTTTGGGGACGGTAGCTTTTAATTTTCAAGAACTTTTCTTGAAATTTTTTTCAGAAGGAAAGGAAGTCGAATTATGGGGTATTGCGGGGAAGCCAGGAAGGATAATAAGCTCTAATGTCATGACAAAGCTTCTAAAGAAAGAACAACGAGGCGTAATTGCACAATTATGCTCACTAGAAGTTCCGACATCAAAATCATCTATTTCTGCGGATCTCCAACAAGTCTTGGACAATCATTCCAAGGTGTTTGAAACTCCCAAAGGACTCCCACCTATTCGTGATCATGATCATGCTATTCATTTGATTCCAGGAAGTGTTCCTCCAAACATCAGGCCTTATAGATATCCTTATGTCCAAAGGAGCGAAATTGAATGTATGATTGCAGAAATGTTAGAGGCGGGTATAATTCAACCTAGTCAAAGTTCTTTCTCTGCTCCTGTAATATTGGTACACAAGAAGAATGGATCATGGCACATGTGTCTGGATTATAGGGAGCTCAATAAGCTCACCATTAAAGATAAATTTCCCATTCCTGTGATTTATGAATTATTGTATGAATTACATGGAGCAATTTATTTTACCAAGTTGGATCTTCGTTCAGGATATCATAAAATTAGAATGAAGACTGAAGATATCCAAAAATAGCATTTCAAACTCATAAGGGTCATTATGAATTTTTTTTGGTCATGCCTTTTGGCCTTACCAATGCACCTTCTACATTTCAAGGGTTGATGAATTCCATTTTCAAACCCTTCCTTAGAAAATTTGTGCTAGTATTTTTTGATGATATACTAATCTATAGCAGGTCTTGGAAGGATCATGTTGAACATGTTGACAGGGTGCTCAAACTATTGTAGGAGAAACAATTATATGCAAAAACATACAAATGTTTCTTTGGAGTACAAGAGGTGGAATATCTGGGTCATATTGTATCTCACGAGGGTGTTAAAGTAGACCCTAACAAAATTAAAGCCATTAAGGAATGGAAAGTCCACACAACCATAAAGCAGTTGCGAGGATTTCTCGGGTTAACAGGGTATTATTGCAAGTTTGTTAAGAATTATGGGAGAATAGAAGCACTTCTAACAACATTATTGAAGAAAGATGCATTTTCATGGACTCCTGAAGCAACTAAGGCCTTTGAACATCTTAAAGAGGCAATGTGCCTAGCACCGGTCTTAGCTACGCCGGACTTCACAAAAACCTTTATTGTGGAATGTGATGCCTCAGGAAATGGAATTGGTGCAGTTTTAATGCAGGAAGGAAGACCCATTGCTTTTGAGAGTCGTCCAATCAAAGGAAAGTATTTACAGAAACCTATTTATGAGAAGGAAATGTTAGCAATACTGCATGCACTAAAGAAATGGCGAACTTACCTAATGGGAAGACACTTCAAGGTAAAAGCTGATCATGATAGTCTTAAACACTTTTTGGAACAAAGACTATCTTCAGAAGAGCAGCAAAAATGGGTCACAAAGATGTTGGGTTATGACTTTGAAATAATCTACAAAAAAGGGAAGCTTAATGTTGTTGCAGATGCACTCTCAAGAAAGAATGAAGAGGTGGAAGCATTGCATTGTGCCATTTCTATTATCCAACCAGATTGGATAACCAAAGCAAGATATGAATGGAAGAAGGACAAATAAGTATGGACACTCATTCAAAAGTTGCAGCAAGATCCTAGTACATCTGATACATTTAGTTGGAAAAATGATTCTTTATGGTACAAATATGGCTTATATCTTTGTAAGAATTCCCAACTAAAACAAAATATTCTTTTGGAATTGCACACTTCTCCTTTAGGAGGACACTCAGGATTTTTAAAAACTTACCACATGGTGAAGAAAGATTTTTTTTGGGATGGCCTTAAATCTGATATTCAAAAGTTTGTGGTGGAATGTTTGGTTTTCCAGCAGAATAAAGTTGAGACAATTAAGACCCCAGGACTTCTACAACCTTTATCCATTCCAAGTCAACGTTGGGAGGATATTTCAATGGATTTTATCACGGGTTTACCTAAGTCCGAAGGAAATAATGTCATCATGGTGGTAGTTGATAGACTTACCAAGTATGCACACTTTTGTGCATTATCTCATCCATTTAAAGCAAGTACAGTTGCTACTACATTTATGGACAGAATTCAAAAGCTACATGGAAGCCCAAGGGTTATTGTGAGCGACAGAGATCCCATTTTTACTGGAAATTTTGGACGGAGTTATTTTCTTGTTTGGGTACTCAATTAGCTCATAGCTCATCTTATCATCCTCAATCTGATGGTCAAACTGAGATAGTAAATAAATGTTTGGAAGGATATCTTCGTTGTTTTGTATCTGATAAAAAAACACAATGAGTCAATTGGTTAACTCTCGCTGAATGGTGGTATAACACTTCCTTCCATATTGCAGAAAAATGACCCCATTTATGGCACTTTATGGATATCATCCACCATCTATCACATCATCTTTAGGAGAAAATTCGAAGGTTGAAGCAGTGGAATATCACATTGAGCATCAACAAGAAGTTCTCCAACTCTTAAAGGATAACCTGAATTTGGCACAAAATTGAATGAAACAATAGGCAGATCAACATCGCAGCGAGAGAAGTTTTGATGTAGGAGACTGGGTATTTTTATGGCTACAACCATACAAACAAATGTCCCTTAAGCAAGCTAAGAAGGAT
Source organism: Pinus albicaulis (assembly GCA_034641835.2). Lineage (NCBI taxonomy): Eukaryota > Viridiplantae > Streptophyta > Pinopsida > Pinales > Pinaceae > Pinus > Pinus albicaulis. The sequence continues at coordinate 227,573,274 of CM076576.1, forward strand.
AATAAATTATCGCCAAAGTACTATGGTCCTTACAAGGTGTTGCAAAAGATTGGTACTATGGCATACAAATTGGAGCTTCCTGCTTCTTCGCGAGTACATCCAGTTTTCCATGTTTCATGCTTAAAGAAGGTTACAGGAGGAAATCTTCCAGTTCAAACAATATTGCCAGAACTTGATGAGGAAGGAAAAATCATATTGGAACCAGAAGCGGTCATGGAAACAAGAACTCGACAACTACGGAATCGATCAATTTCAGGGTATCTCATCAAGTGGAAGAACTTACCCACTGAAGATTCTACATGGGAGGATGAGAATTTTATACAGAAGCACCCAGAGCTACTCAAGCGTTGAGGACAACACTTTTTTGAAGGAGAGGGGCATGTTAGGTCCCTATATTACTAGTATAGTCCCTTATTGTTGTTAGTGTAACCCCTTATTGTTATTATTGTACCCTTGTAACCCCCATATTGTTATTATTGTGCCCTTAAATTATTATTGTTAGGTCGGCTAGGATTACATTGTGGCCCCACTAGGATTACAATGTGGCCCCATGGACTCCTATATATAGAAAGGAGGTTTTGTAATTTGTATCATCTAAGAATTTTTCATTCATGTAATGTATTGGAGGTTTCCCCCTCGAAGTGGCTTATTTCTAAGGCATTGATATCTCTTTTCTTCTATTTTTTGAGCTGGCTTCACAACAATATTTATCCACCCATGAAATTTACCCATCGTATTGTAAGTGGAATCCACCCATGGTATTCATCCTCGCATGGTATTCATCCACCCATGGAATTTACCCATGGTATTGTAATTGACATCCACCCATGGTATTAATTCACCCATGGTATTTACCCACCCATGGAATTTACCTGTGGTGACTAGGTGCTCAAAATTATGCTAAAAAATGAAAGTTTTCGGAATGGTGTGGAACATGAATGATTGCATAGATCTCGTTGTTTTGAATCCAGTGCAACTTGTTTCGTGGAAAACCGACACTGTATGCTCCCAAAAATGCGTTTTGTCCACTTTGTCAAACATGCAAGGTAAAAAAAACTGCAAGACAACCCAATCAGTAGTTTGTACAACTGACTAGGCATGCCTATGTGGAAGGGTGACTGTATAGGTTGACTTGGTCAATGGTATCCATGGGAGAATGGTATCGTGCCAAGTGGCACTTCGTTACTGGTTTCAAATGGTGCAATTTAATTGGTGGATTTGGTGGCCAACCACAGGCTGTCATATGGCTCAGCCAGGGGCCGCCATGTGGCAGCCTGAGGGCCACCAAAATTTTGGGTTGAGTCCGAGCGGAGCAGGCGAGGGTCAAACTTGTGACCTCCAAGTATCGAGTAGAGAGCCTTTACCATTGCACCTCGTGCTGTGTTCCTTACCATACCATGTACACCATTTGGTTTTGTTTACATATGAAATGCACGTTGGGGGTTGGGGGCTAGGGTCTAGTCCTAGCCCTGGTCACCACCGGAGGCGGGACCACATGTAGGAGGCTAGCCCAACGCCCCCATCCTTAACCATAACCGCATTTAACTCTGCCATGTGACACCATACTACATCCGATTCAGAATTTGTGCTGTTAACCACACCCCCTAATCGTTGACTTAACGTTTTCCACCAACCATGACATGTGCCCACGATAAGCAGTAAATGCTGATGGTTAGGACTAAGCTTGCGGAGATTTTTATATAATTTTTTTTATAAACCATAATTGATATGGTTTGGAATCTGGATTGTAAATGTTATTGGGAAAATTGGTGCACCAACAATTTCACCTGGTTTTTGGCGAGTTAGCTGGATTCCGAGCAAATTTGTAGGATTATGCTAGATTTTGGGGAAAATGTGGAGCGAATATTGCAGAAACTTGGGGAAGTCATAACAAAGCTAATTTTTGGCCAAATTTGATCTAGAAAGAGGCTACACATGCATTTTTGGGCATTCTGGAGTTGTTTGAGCATTGTAAACACATGTAATCACACTTTTGAGCATAATGGAAGAGGGCCAAGACATTGGAAGTTGGACCAAGGAGATGTAGCCCAGGCGGGGTGAACTCCTTAATATTGTGCTATTGTATTACTGTTTATGGTGATGTTCATGTCTGTTATCTGTTGTTGTTCAATGTTTTTTTAATGTTAATTTTCTGATGAAATTCACATAAAAACACATAAAAAATCATGTTAAACTTGCAATTAATCTCATCATCCTCAAGCACTTTCTAAAAATTATGAATTGGATCTTAGCACAAAAAACACTAATATTCCCATTCAGATCAAGTTGGTATAAGAGCACTAGGTTTACTTGTGCAAGGAGGATTTAATTTGTTTTTCAAGTGTTTAAATGCTTACAAGGTTGAAGCTCAAGAGAGGATAAGGTGAGCTTGTGGGTGTAGGTTCTCTAGTTGGAGCCAGGAGAAGGAGGGCATAGTTGCCACAATTTCCACCACAAGATTCACCTGCAGTTGCAATAGAAGATTCAGTAATCATGTCTCATGAAGGAGGAAATGATAATATTTCATAGGATGAGAAGGCATTTAGGAAGGATTTCTTTGACATGACAGAGATGGTGAGGGTACTCTATGAAGAGAGGAACACAAGGTTGCAGGGTGAAAGGTTCAGGCCTCCAAGAGGAGAGGGTTCTCCAAGAGGAGGAGGTAATGGAAATGGTGATAATCCACCATCTACTCCACTATCATCCTCACCACCATCTTCGCCTTCATCTTCATCCTCTTCCACTACTACAACCCTTACTCATACTCATCAACCTACCTCAAAAGGAATTGGTAAACAACCCTTGTTAAAAATTGATATTAAATTTGAGCTGCCTATGTATAATGGTGAAGTGAATGCAAAGAAGCTTGAAAATTGGGTTCGTCAGTTGGAGGTCTACTAAAGAATTCAAAACCTTCAAGATGAAGATACAAAGATTCAACTAGCTTCCTTGAGACTGGAGGGTGCAACACTAGTATGGTGGGAAGCCAAGACACAATACGAGATTAAAAAACATGGTAAGATCTCACTCTCTTGGTCTAATTTCATTGCTGTAATTAAAAGAAAATTATACCCTCTATCATATATGCAAAAAGAAATCATGAATTGGCATAACTTTAGACAACTTAAAGGTCAAAGTGTGCAAGATTACACCTAAGAATTTAGAAAAAGAGCTCTTATGTTAGGTGTTTATTTGAATTCATAATACACATTGCTGAAGTATATAAGGGGTTTACATAGCTACCTAAGGCATACTATCCTATGTTCAATCCCATTAGTTTAGATGAGGTTTGTGTGCAAGCCACTCACCTTGAGGCAAGAGGGAAAAACATTCTAGAAGAGGGTAAAAAGAATCCATTTAAGGGTGGATATAAATGAAATGGTTTCAAAGGAAAGGGAAAGAAAATTTCATCCGTTAAAAAGGAAGAAGATACAATGACATGCAAACATTGTTCCAAAGAAGGTCACGATGAAGGCCATTGTTGGAAGCTTCATCCAGATATGATGTTAGGTCCCTATAATACTAGTGTATCCCCTTATTTTTGTTAGTGTAGCCCCCTTATTGTTATTTTTGTACCCTTGTATCCCCCATATTGTTATTATTGTGCCCCATAAAAGCCACTAGTGTTATTGTTGTGCCCATACATTATTATTGTTAGGTCGGCTAGGATTATATTGTGACCCCATGGACTCCTATATATAAAAAGGAGGTTTTTTTATTTGTATCATCCAAGAATTGTTTATTTATGTAATGTAAAGGAGGATTCCCCCTCGAAGTGGCTTATTTCTAAGGCAGTGATCTCTCTTTTCTTCTATTTTTGGAGATGGTTTCATAACATTTGGAATCCGAGCTTTGGATTCTAGGGTTTCGCTGCTTCAAATAGGTCATCGTGGAATTTTTGCTGTTAATTTTTTTATGTAAGGTTTCAAACACTAAAAACAAAAATAATTTTTTCATAAATCCAGAGGAACTTCGTGTAAAGAATTCAGATCTTGGTTCGAAATATTTTCGGAGATATGATCTGTGGAAGTAAAGGCTCCTGAATTTCATCTAAAAGAGGTGACCTTAGGAAAATCGGTATAACTCTGTCTCTGAGAATCAGATTGGAATTATGTAAAAAGTGGCCGAAATTACATAGACTATAGTTGCCTGTGTATCAGTTTTAGAGCTGAAGGAGGAAACAATGACATATGGCACGGCGTACAAGTTCGCTCTACTGAACCAGTCCATAATTAGGTCATTGTGGGAGATCAAGCGTAAATTTTTCTTGAAGAATCCAAATGAGGTATGACCAGTGGAATTAGAAAGAAGATTAAAAGGGCTACTATAGGACCAAAATTCATATATTTCAGCTCCGAAATCATAGAGATTGTGTAATTTTTTTTTTTTAATTGCATAATGTTTGTTTGAAAATGCAGTTTGAAGTGATTCCAAGGGCATATTGAAGCATTTTTATCAGTATTGGGTTCTATAATGCCTCCCAAAAATGATTCCACACCCATTAAGCCCACAAAATGCTCTACTATGACGCATGAAGAGGAAGAATTGCAGTATGAGATATCAAAATTATGGTACCAAGTGCAACAAATTTCGATCTTACAAAGAACAATCAAAGATGACATAGATGGTTTAAAAAAAAAATGGAGGCTAAGTTGGATGGTTTGAAGGATCAAATGAAAGCTAATATGGATGATAAAGTAGTGGAAAATCACATCAAGCCTCAGCAACAAGTTCTCCAATTCTCAAAGGATAACCTAACTTTGGTGCATAATCGAATGAAACAACAGGAAGATCAACATCACAACGAAAGAAGTTTTGAAGCAGTCACAAAAACAATAACTCGAAAACTACCAAATCCATCAATTTTAGAGTATCTCAGCAAGTGGAAGAACTTACCCATTGAAGATTCCACATGGGAGGATGAGAATTTGATAAAAAATCATCCAAAAATAATCAAGCGTTGAGGGCAACACTTGTTTGAAGGAGAGGGGCATGTTAGGTCCCTATAATACTCGTGTATCCCCTTATTGTTGTTAGTGTAGCCCCCTTATTTTTATTGTTGTACCCCTATAGCCCCCATATTGTTATTATTATGCCCCATAAAAGCCACTATTGTTATTTTTGTGCCCTTACATTATCATTGTTAGGCCGACTATGATTATATTGTGACCCCATGGACTCCTATATATAGAAAGGAGGTTTTTTTTATTTGTATCATCCAAGAATTGTTCATTTATGTAATTTAAAGGAGGTTTCCCCCTCGAAGTGGCTTATTTATAAGGCATTTATCTCTATTTTCTTCTATTTTTGGAGCTGGTTTCATAACACATGAGGCCTAAGAAATTCAACAACAAGGGAAAACAAAAAACAATTGCAACCACTCAACAAGATTTGGGATCTGACTCGGGTGATGAAACTAAAATTACAACCATGAGTATTAAAGGAAAAGGATCCATTGTTATCACTAGTTCATCAAATTGTCACACTAGTACTCCAAATGAAGAAACAAGGATTGAATTATTTCATGTGAGGGTTATTTAAAAACATACAAAAATCGACACACTATTTGATAGTGGTTCTCAAGAAAACTTGATATCTAAAGACTTTGTCAAGAAACTTAATCTTGAAACCATACCTTATTCCAAGCCATATCCATTGGTTTGGATATTCAAGGACACCAATTTTTAGGTTATAAGAAAGTGCATTCTCCAGTTTGCAATCACAACAAGCTTCATTGACAAAGTTGAATTAGATGTTGTACCGCTTGATATTTCAACAATTATTTTGGGAAGTCCTTACCTCGATGATAGAAAAGCCATATTCTGCCACCATTAAAACAAGTACCACTTGTTAAAAAAGGGTGTGGAGTATATTGTGAGAGATCATAGCAAGAAACTAAATCTTTCATTAGTTAATGCAGGGCAAATGAAAATACTAGTGAATTCAAGCAAGAATTATGTGCTTCTTATGATTAAACCAATGAATGATTTTGATTATGAAGCATTTCAAGGTTGTGATCTAAAGTTGAAATATGATTTGATTGAAGAGGTTAATCAAAATAATGAGATGTTTCAGGAGCCAAAGGGGTTACCTTGTAAGAGGGGAATCCAACATGAAATACAGTTGCAACAATATTGTCCTCTTCCTAACATTGGCATGTATAGGATGTCGGTGATGGATAGTGTTGAAATCAAAAAGAAAATTCAATATATGTTGGACAAAGGGATCATTCGACCAAGCACTTCGCCATGCGGGTCACCTATTGTGTTGGTTCCAAAGAAAGATGGAACATGGTGCATGTGTGTGGATTTCCGTGCATTGAACAAGATTACGGTAAAGAACCATTATCCACTTCCTAGAATAGGTGATTTACGTGATCAATTGAAAGATGCAAAGTATTTTACTAGGTTGGACTTAATGAGTAGCTACCATCAAATTAGAATTGCTGAAGGTGACATTTGGAAGACAATATTAAAAAAAAAGAAAGGTTTGTTTGAATGACTTGTTATGCCTTTTGGTTTATGTAATGCTCCTGATACCTTCAAGCATGTGATGAATGATGAGTTGAGGCCATTTCTTAATGAGTTTATAGTCATCTACTTATATGATATCTTAATTTTAAGTAAATCACTTGATGAACATGTCATACATGTAAGAAAATTAATTGATGTCTAAAGGAAAGAACAATTGGTTTTGAATATGTCAAAGTGTGAGTTTGTTAAAAATCCGTTGGTGTATTTAAGGCATATTGTTGGAGGAGGTGAGTTGAGGATAGACCCCTTTAAGGTTGAGGTCATTGTGAATTGGGCAACACCTAAGACAATCACTGAGCTAAGAATTTTTTTGGGAGCAACCCAATATTGGAAGAAGTTTATTGCTAACTTCTCCTCTATCGTAGCTCCTTTGCATGCATTGACTAGTGTGAAAAAGGTCTTCCAGATGGGAGGAAAGAAAAAAAAATCATTTTATTCTTTGAAAGAGAAGATCAGTTCAGCCCCAATACTTTCATTACTGGACTTGAGACAACCCTTTGAGATTCAAACTGATGCTAGCACCTATGACATGGGCATAGTCATTATGCAACATGGTAGGCCCATTTCATTTCATTCAGAAAATTTCAATAGTGCAGTGATTAACTATCCTACTTATAACAAGGAGATTTATGCATTGGTTCAAAGTGTGAAAAAGTGGAAACACTACTTCATGGGAAAGGAAACCATCATACACACCGATCACCAACCATTGCAATAATTGCAGTCGCAAACTAAGTTGAAACAGTCAAGTCACTTTCGATGGATGGGTTTCTTACAACAATTCCACTTGGTCATTAGGTATAAGAAATGTATTTACAACAAGGTTACTGATATGATTTCTAGGCTTGTTATTAGTGCAACTACTTTACTCAAGCATAATTTTGTTTTGCATGAAAGTTATGTTGAGCAATATGCATGTGATAATGACTTTCAAGATGTTTATGCAAGCTTGAGTCAAGGCAACCAAGTAGAGGAATTGGATTATGATGTAAATAATAACTTCTTGTATCATTTGGGCAAGCTTTGTATTCCACAAGGGGAGAGAGTGAATGTCATAAGGGAAGCACACATTTTTCTTATTGCTGGACATTTCAGTGTAAGAAAAACAGTGGCACATCTTCAGAGATATTCTTATTGGCCTCATATGCTTGAAAGTGCGCCACGTTTCATTAAAGGTTGTTTATTATGTGCAGTTAGTAAGCCTAGAAATAGGAATTTAGGATTGTAAACACCACTTCCTGTACTTTCACGTCCATGGGAGAGTGTTTCTATGGATTTTTTAGGAGGTATATCATTGCCAAAAAGAGGTCATGATTATTTGTATGTAGTTGTGGATAGGTTCAACAAGATGTCTATAATAATTCCATGTAAAAAGAAAATCAGAACAGAACAAACGTCTCACTTATTCTTTCAGCATGTTTCTATTCATTTTGGTTTTCCCACATCCATTGTTAGTGATTGAGATTCTCAATTTGTTGGGAATTTTTGGTCAAGTTTGTGGGACTTGATGTATACCAAGTTGAAGAAGGGTACAACCTTTCATCCACAAACAGATGTTCAAACCGAAGTGGTCAATCGAACAGACATACATCTTCTTCGAGAATATTGTAGCAAGAATCCTAAGTTGTGGGATGAAAAATTTCACTACATTCAACATTCTTACAAGTGTGAAAAACACTCCTATACACACACATCGCCATTTGAGGCATGTCTTGGATACTTGCCTAGATATCCATTGGATTTCATTTTTGGGAAGGATGTTGCTATTCATGGCCATAGATAACTTGACAAAGCCAAGAAGTTCATAGAAAAAATCCAATTGATACATCAAACAGTTCAATATTAGCTTGAAAAGAGCCAAGGAAAGTACAAAGAAAGACACAACAAGCATCGTGTAGATCACAAGTTCCAAGTTGGTGACGAATTCTAGCTTCACATTAACAAAGAGAGGCTTCAAGGGGAAGGTAAAAAACTAAAACCAATCTGTTATGGTCCTTTCAGAATTTTGGAAAATTTTGGTGAAAATGCCTTCAAGTTAGTTTTCCTTCATACATGCAAATCGACCCTATTGTTAATGTTGAGAACTTGAGGTTGTATGATCCTTCTTTGATTGAAGATCAAGGAGAACAGGCTCAAATTCCTTCTATTGAAGACTTCTCTCCTAAATACCTTGATGAGCTTCAAAAAGACACAATTCTTGATCGAAGAATAAGGACATCAAAACGAGGGAGTGTATACTACCTACGTGTGGGGCTCAAAGGCACAAATCCTTCTAAGGCCAAATGGATCAAGATTGTAAAGGTGAGGGAACTATACCCTCATCTGCTGCACAACTGAAAGTGATATTTTTGGGTCCAAAAGCTTTTAGTGGGGAGGAGTGACCAGGTGCTCAAACTTATTCTAAAAAATGAAAGTTTTCGGAATGGAATGGAACTTGAAAAACCGCGTATACCTCTTTGTTCTGAATCCGTCGCAACTCGTTTTGTGGAAAACCGACATCGTATGCTACCAGTAACACGTTCTATTCACTTTTTCAAATAGGAAATTAAAAAAAAAATGCAGGACATCCCAGTCAGCAATCCCTAAAGCTAACTGGGCATGCGTATGTGGCAAGGTAACTGTACAGGTTGACTTGGTCAATGGTATCCATGGGTGAATGGTATCGTTCCAAGTGGCACTTGGTTATTGGTTTGCAATGGTGAAATTTAATTGGTGTATTTGGTGGCCAATTCGAGGGCCACTAAAAATTTGGGCTGAGTCTGAGCGGAGCGGGTGGGGGTCAAACCCGCGACCTCCAAGTACCGAGCATAGAGCCTTTTCCATTGCGCGCCGTGCTATGTTCCTTACCATAAAATGTACACCATTTGGTTTTGTTTAGATATGAAATGCGCATTGGGGGTTGGGGGCCGGGGTCTAGCACCAACCCTGGTCGCTGCTAGAGGCGGGACCATGGGCGGGAGGCTAGCCTCACGCCCCCATCCTTAACCATAACCGCATTTAACTCTACCATTTGAACCAATGGTTCGAAAGTCATGTTGTTAACTGCTCCCCCTAACCGTTAACTTAACTTTTTCCACCAACCACAACATGTGCCCATGGTAAGCAGTGAATGCCAACGGTTAGGACTAACCTTGCGTTGATTTTTATACAATTTTTTTTTTATAAAACATAATTAATATGGTTTGGAATTTGGCTTATAAGCGTTATTGGGAAAAATTGCGTGTCAAAAATTTCACCTATTTTTTTAGAGAAATTGGAGCTTAGTTGGTTGGATTCCGGGCAGATTTGTAGGATGATACCGGATTTTGGGGAAAATGTGCAGCGAATAGTGCACAAACTTGGGGAAGTCATAACTAAGTCAGTTTTTGGCCAAATTCAATCAAGAAAGAGGCTACATAGGAATTTTTTGGCATTTTGGAGATGATAAAACATGTTTCAGAGTTGTTTGAGTATTGTAAATACATGTAATCACATTTTTGAGCATAATAGAAAAGGGCCAAGCCATTGGAAGTTGGACCAAGGAGACGTATCCTAGGCGGGGTGTACTCCTTCATCATGTGCTATTGTGTTACTGTTTATGGTGATGTTCATGTATGCTAGATGATGTTGTTCAATGTTTTGTTTATGTTAATTTGCTCATAAAATTCACATAAAAACACATAAAAGCTCATGTTAAACTTGCAATTAACCTCATCATCCTCAAGCACTTTATTTAAATTCTGAATTGGATCTTAACACAACAAACACTAATATTCCCATTCAGATCATGTGGTATTGTAACTAAAAAAATTCTATAAGTAACAAGTCACATCTTGTAAAAGGAAAGATTGGCGACCACAATGTAGCTTTTACAGTTATTCTATGTTCTAATAAAATGTTTCTTTGTGGTTTTATTTATGGTGTGTTCTCTTATTTTTATGGCATTTCAAATTTTTAGATCTTGGGGGCCTCCCCCAAGATCCATTTCAATTTTCTTAAATCTTGGGGGCCTTCCCCCAAGATCTGACAGGGGTGGGTAAATGCCATGGGTGAATGAATACCATGGGTGGATGTCACTTACAATACCATGGGTAAATTCCATGGGTGGATGTCATTTACAATACCATGGATAAATTCGATGGGTGGATGTCACTTACAATACCATGGGTAAATTCCATGGGTGGATGAATACCATGGGAGGATGAATACCATGGGAGGATGAATACCATGGGTGGATGAATACCATGGTTAGATGCCACTTTCCGTTCGGATCACAGGAAGTGTGCTAGGAATTACACCTATCCTTTCCAAATCCTAGGGTGGCATGGAAACTGTTGGTTAACCTTGCGTCATTCTCCTTAGTCCTTTCATTATAAATGAATCGGATCTACTTCAGGGTGGTGGAAGTACGATGTGATCTGGGGTGGTGGGGAGGAGGACTCCTCACCTTTCTATTTATGCTTCTCCATGGTCATATATCTGGTAACTTGGGGTCACTTGTATCCTTACTGTGGAAATTTTGGGCTTCATCCTTGCTATGAGGGATACCTAGAATTTACTCCAATATATCCCATAGATATGAAGAATACAACATAGGGTCAATGTGTTTCATTTTGTTTCTACACAATACTTCTACAAGGGCATTTTTTTAATTGGTTGTGGTTTTACCCACAACGACTCTCTAGGGCATTGATTCAACAAGTTTTTCTTTTAATCATCGAGTCTTGGTTTTTCTTACGGTTAATATCTTGGAATCTTCTTCTTACTTGGGAGAGAATTAACAAGCAGGGAGTGGAAGTAACTTCCCTTTGTTTTCTTCTTTTTTTAAGGGAGAGGAAATATTCTCTAAGTGCTTTCTGTTGGTGTCAATAGTTTTAATGAAGACTCTTGGCGTAAGAGTGTGGTGATTCTTACCTTAGTTTCCTAGCCTTCTGATGGTGTCACTGCATGGGTGGTATTTTGGAAGCCTTTGGTTCCTCTGGCAATTATATTGCTCGTATGTTTATTTGGGATGGTCTTGGAGGCGTGTTTTTAATGGGATGTAAATTCTCAAGTTTATCCTAAACATTTCAATTTTGTAGATGAAAAATGGCCTCAAATTTACATATGTAAAATGATGTATCTCTCGGGTTTCTGGTTCAATAGAGCAACATGCTTAGTTTACTCATCTAGTTGAAGAATTGAGCTCCCAGATCAATCATTGGGATATCCTACACTCTTTTTTATCAATAGAAAATTTTGCATTGGCTTACAAAAAAAAAAGACAAATGTGGAGTGCAACATCTAACTCAATTATCTCTTCTATATCAATATGTTTGTCATATGTGGTGCTCGAAAGGATTGCAATCAGTCTCCTAGGTTTTATTAATGGGAGTCTAATTCAGGAAACTAATTATTATTAAACTTAATTTATTGAAATTATTTTATTGGTCATATTTGAAAGATTTGTGTGTGGTTGGTGACATTAGTTCTTTTCACTCCTAATAATTTTATTAGTTAATGAAATTTTCTAATGAATTAATTGGTGAAATAATTAAACATTAGAATTTCGTTGACTTACTGCTTTTGCATTTTCCTCTCTTACAGTTTTTGTGTTTTCCAAATTGCCTTGTGAAATTTCAAACATTAGAGTTTAGTTGTTTTAGAATTTAGTTAATATAATATTATTTTAATTTTAATAATTTTATTAATTATAATATTAATAATATGAATAACTTCCACGGGGTCTTGGATATACTATGATCGGGTGCTCTGTTAAGGCACTCCTTGATGTGAAGTAACCGGTTAAATTCCCCACCCCAATCAGGGTGTTATATTAGACATGATGTAGATGTAGTCTTCCCAAGCTTACAAAAAAAATATATTAATAATATGAATAATGTTATTATTAATAAAATATAATGTTATGATATATTATTAAATTATTAATAAAAATATTATCGATAAAATTAATGTTAAAATATATATAATTAATTATAATTATATATACACTGATTATAATTATGAACTCTATTAAATAATTATAAATAAAGATAAACATAAATATAATTTAAGATAGGATTCATAATATTAGATTTAATAATAAGGTTCATAATATTAGGGTTTATCATTAGGGTTTATATTATATGTCTATTGGCGTGCATGTGCTTGATATACACTGATCGACATATATCAACCACATTTATTAATGTGGTTGTGTTAGTCTAAGGGTCAATTTAGTAGCAAGGACATTCAAAATACTAACCTTACAAGAAGATCAACAAAAGACAAATTTCAAGGATTTCCACTGCTTAGAAAATGTCACTTACATCCAAATCTCCTACAAAAAGGAAATGTGTAACCCCAATTTCATGATAAATACCTTTAGTCATAAAATCCACTTCTTCGACCCAGGAAACACTCATGTTTCCTACAATAGACTTGACTAACACTGAAAAGATCCTTAGTGGACAACCTGACATTGAGTTCCGTTCAAACACTATTTAGGAGCCACTAAAATGTATCAACCCTGGTCAAAATTCTATGTAATAAAGTTAATAGAGGAAAAAAAATAACCATGGTCATGGGGACACATATTCCAAGTTGATCATTGGGCAAAACTTCCTTTTGTGGGTGTTCATTTGGTTTATTATGGCTAAGGAAATTGGAAAAGGAAATGGCAAAGGCTTTGGAAAGGCAAAGTGGAATTAATTGGCATTTTATTTATGAAAAAAATGGAAATTAGGAGAAAAGGAAGGTTAAAGGTCATAGGTTGCATGTGAGGAGAAAAACGAAGGGAAATAATGGAAAATTGAAGAAAATAGAGGCCTCATTAATAAAAAGGCTTATGAGGATCAGTTGGTACCTTTTGTCAATTCAATTTTGGAGCTCTCTCTCTATTCTCTCTCTCTCTCTCTCACTCTTACACACTTGAATTTTCTTGGAGAACTCTAGTATTGGATCAAGAATGCAAAGGAAGAACCATGAAGGTAAAGGAAAGAAAAGATTAGTCAAGGAAGAGTAGGATCAGGTAGTTACAGGAGGATTACTTGTAGGTATCGATTTTCATGTGTGATTTCCTTGCTATAATATTTTACATGCATGATACATGTGTGTCTGTATTTGGTTATATTTTTTTCATTGGAATGGTTTTTTCCAGGTGTGACCATGTTCCCATCCATTCTCAGATAGCCATGGTGTGGTGGGTTCTCTTGTATTTGGTTGAGCTGGATTACCGAATGGACTCGAAGCTAAGTGGGGTGGTATAAGTATTATTCACAAGGCTTAGGAATCTCGAGATGGGATACACAGTAAAGCTTGGATGTAAACACCTCGATTGAGCCTAGGAATACTCGAACGATGAATGGTGGGATGCACAGTAAATCTTAGTGGTGAGTACCCTTGAATAGGCCTAGGAATCCCTTGACCGGTAATGGCGGGATACACGGTAAATCTGAGAGGTTGGGGCAGAAAAATTCCTCATGGTTTATGTGGAGAGATCTAGAGGAATCCATGCTTGTTTAGGGCATATTGATCTAGTGGGGATTGCAGTAAAGGAAGAGGAAACCTGGTTTGGTTTGGTTTTGAGCCCCACATTCATGCTTGGAATATGGCACATGGGTGATTGGCTGAAAGAAAGATTTGGTTTAGCCAATCTATGGTCGAGTGGTTCGTGGAAGTCCCAAACCTGGTTGGATTTTGCATTCATTAATAAGAGCTTCTTCTCCTTGCTATTTTATGTGTAAATGTACTCGCTTATATATGGATTTCATGGTTGTTATATACTTCTTATTTCTGTTGGTTATATGCTTGTTATGAGTATGTTTCATGATAGACTTGGTGTATGGCTCTCATAATGTTTTGATTATCAATTGAATGTACAATTTATATATGTCTGAATGGATGATAATGCATCTATTTTGATATGGCATCAATGCTTTTTTACGAATCCCAGATAACTATGAGACCCCTATGCTCAAATCTGTTGTTAAGACTTGTAGATTTCATAGTTGTGACATGTTTGACGAAATGTCTGTCATGGCTAGTAGGGGCCAGATCAATTATTTGTATCAAAGTTTGCATTAGTGTATTTTTACCATGTTATTTATCATTTATGAAGTTTTCATGAAGTTCTGGACAGTGGCCGGAGTCGTGGCCCTGAAAAAGTGGCACAAAATCTGGGGTCGCTGGCACATAACTAGCTTAAAAAGTCCACAGACATTGGCATGCCTTGTTGTGGGAGCGACTATGGGTCAAGGTTAGTAAAAAGATGAGTTGTCTCAGGGGTTGACCACGTGGAAGGGTTGGTTGGATCCTAAAGGTTCTGCAGTATGTGTGGAAGGTCATATTGGTGGTGTTATGTCGGTTCCACTTCCTTAAGGTGACCTAGGAGGTTGAATCACATCATAGTAGCCTCTCGTCACATGTTTACTCTAGTGGACTAGTTATCTTGGGTAAATATGGGAGGAGGGTGTTGCAGAGTGGTATCAAAGCATGCTTCATCCCTTGGACCGGATGGGTGGTGTGTTGGTCATGCATACATGTCAGTTTCATATGTGTTATTTATGTTTGTGGTCTATATGCTTGTTGTGTATGCATGGTGTTAGTCATGGTCGCAGTTGTGTTGCCATGTGAAGGTTGATGGTGTTGTTGTTGGATGTATTTGTTGTGAGTGAATGTCAGTTATGCATTGGTTATGCACATTAGTGTTTATATGTTGTTATGTATACATTGACATGGTGATAGTTATCGTGCATGAGGTCATGATATGTAGTTGGTATGGTCATGCATTGATAATTGGATAATGGTTGAAATGATGTTTATATACTGCTATGATTATGCTTATACATGTATCGTGCTAATCTGGTTGATATTGTACAAGATATCCTCCCCTCAACTATACTAAGGTATGTTGATTATGTTATGTTTTGGTTTTAGTTGACATGGTATACTTGCAGGAAAGAGATAAAATATTACTAGTAAGATGACAAAATATAGTTCACGAGACTCTCCCTATGGATCAGATGAGCAACATGGTGGTGGGAATACTTCTGACTTAGTAGACACATTGATAAGCTTGAAGGCATAAATAGGAAGTTGAAAGGAAGACAATGACATGATCATTCAGGCACAGGAGAAACAAGCAAAAGTCAATGGAGTAATCCTTAATAGTTTTTCAGAATTACAGAGACATGGACCACTTTGGCTCAACCATGGGTAGGAGGATAGGACTAATGGAGCATATGGCAATAGGTCTCATGGTGGGTATAGGTTATATAGAGATGACACGATCATAGATGGAAGACTCTTAGATACACTATATAAGAGAGGTGATGGACACAGGTTCTATTCTAGTTTTGGTTATGACAGGCACTATGATCACCATCGTTATCATCCTTACATGAGGAGTTACAGGGGGTATTTGTTGGAATCCTGATAATTTCCATTACAAAAAAACCTATAGGTGTTAGTAAAAAAACACATCAGAGTTAACGGTCTACGAGAGGCAGTTAAGCACATGTCATGAAACACACGGGGAGCTTTGATTTATCCAATGTCCAACAATCTCCCCCCCTCGTGAGTCGAGTGTGATTCGAACTCGAGACCTTTGGATCTGATACCAATTGATGAAAACCAGACTAGACTAAGAGAGGGGGGTGAATCAATTTAGTCTATTCATGGACATTAAAATTATTTTCATTAAACTCATTAATTGAACCATTGCATGAGCATCTTAACAAATAATGACAAACATATTGAATGTGTGAACATCAAGTGATAAGCAAACCAAAACATCACATCAACACATAATAAAAACACTTATTGACATCAGATATATGTGGAAACCCATAAAGGGAGAAAACCACAAATTTATTTTTTTGTGATGCAAAGGCAAGCTCCTTCTCCTTATTACATATGATTTTTTGTAGGCTCCAACCTACAAGAGGCTTCTACCTCAATTTTTTGCAATATTCAAAATGCAAGGAAGCTCCAAATACCATATTTTTTTTGTAGGCTACAACCCACAGGAGGCTCCTACCTCAATAGGTTCCAACCTAATGTTTACTAAGCTACTACTTGAAAGCAGACTACAATCCCCTGATGCAAAAAAGAAACAACAGTGTGGTATTTTCCAGGTGAGTTCAAGAAAGCGAAGCGACCTAATTTTTATGGAGACTTGAAGAAGTCGGAGGATGTAGAGGCATGGTTACTTGGGATCAAGAAATTATTTGAGTTGCATGAGTACACATAGAATATGAAGGCCAAAATAACTATATTTAGCCTCAAAGGGAAATAACAAATCTGGTGGGAAGATGTGAAGCGGGTTAGAGACATGATGACAAAAGACTTGAGTTGGCATGAATTCAAGGGACTCTTCAAGAAGAAATACTTTTCAGAAAGGTACTATGACAACAAAGTTAAGGAGTTTTGTGATTTAAATATGGGACCGATGAAAAATTAGGAGTATACGACCAAGTTCTTGGAGTTATTGAGGCATGCATCATATATTAAGGACGAAAAGGCTACAATTTAGAGGTTTGTCAGTGGATTTCCATTAGCATTTAGAGATCGGATTGAGTATGATGATCATCGGTAACTTAAGGAAGTTAATATGAATTTGAAGCACTGTTATGAGTAGTCAAAGTGTAAGATAAAATCTTAGCAAGGGTGGAAAGGGAAAGATAAATCTAAAGGTAAATGGATGCTGGAAAGAGTAAGTCCCTAGGGTGTAGGTGAGAAATAAAATGTTGCACCTTACTAGAAGTCCAACGTAGTTAGACAGGGAATTGGGTCATAACATGGAGGGAAACATAATAGAGGTGATGGTATGGTACCGTTTTAATGTTGGATATATGGTAAGGAGAATCTCAAGAGAGATTGTCCATAGTATTAGGATGGGAGGCCTTAGATATACAATGCACAAAAAACACAAACAATTGGGGATGTTGGGAAGAGCATTCATCGTATCTATGCATCGTTGGATAATAGGCAGGCATATCACCATGCATATATCATTGAGATAAGTGGTAATCTTTGTGATCAAGTTGTTTCTATTTTGATTGACCATAAATCTAGTTATATTTATGTTAACCTTGATTTGGTGGACAAGTGTGGTTTGAATAAATAATTGCATGCAGAGTCTTGGTTAGTGTTGTTGGCTATAGGTACAAAGAAAAAAGTTCATCATTGGATAAGAGCTTGTACATTCTATTTGAATGGTATGCCTACATCAACACATTTGAATGTATTGTTGTTGGGATCATATAGTATGCTTTTGGGTATGGATTGGTTATATCTTCACATGACTAAGGTGTATTATCATGACAAGGCTATTGGGTGTTTGGAAGAAAATGGAGAATAGAGAGTCTTTTAGGGTTAGAAGAAAGCAACATCAGTTAGAATGGTTACAACTATACAGGCAAAGAGTTGTCGCAGAAAAGGGTGTGTATTATTTGCAGTGCGTATTTATAGTAATAAAAGTAAGGCAGATGAGGATGCAGAGGCATTGAACAAGTAACCGATCTTACAACAGTTTAAGGATGTATTTCCCGCAAATATTTCAGATTTTTTGTCTCATAGAGAAGTGTACTTTTCCATTGAGTTGGTACCAGGGGAAGCACCAACATCGAAGGAACCGTACATGATGAGCACTCCAGAGTTAGTAGAGTTGAAGTTGCAGTTGAGGGAAATTCTTGATAAGGGATACATTAGGACAAGTGTATCATTGTGGGGTGCACCCTTGTTGTTTTTGAAGAAGAAGAATGGTACTCTTAGGCTATGTATTGATTACAGGCAATTAAAAAAAGTAACCATCAAAAATAAGTATTTGTTGTCGAGTATTGATGACTTGTTTGATTAGTTGAAGGGAGCAACAATGATCTTGAAGATTGACCTGAGATTAGGATACCATCAGGTACGCATCAAAGAAGAGGAAATTTACAAGACAAATTTCCATACCACGTATGGGAATTATGAGTTTGCTGTAATTCCTTTCAGTTTGAATAATGCTCCAACTACCTTTATGTGCTTGATGAATAATGTGTTGCATCCTTATTTGACAAGTTTGTTGTTGTATTCATTGATGATATATTGATATATTATAAGAATGAGGAAGAGTGTGCTAATATTTTAGCAAAAATATTGAGATTGTTAAGATACCATCAGTTGTATGCCAAGCTTAGAAAATGAATTTTATTTCAGACAAAGGCACATTACTTTGGACATGTTTCCAAGGAAGGCATAGTAGTGGATCCAAAATAGATAAGGGCTATCATGGAATGAGAATCTCCTAGAAATTATGATGAGGTAATATCATTCATGGGACTGGAAAGTTACTATATGAGGTTCATCAAGAAATTATCTTGGATTTCATATCTTATTACATCATTATAGAGGCAAGGTAAGAAATTTGAATGGACAGAGGAATGTGCGGCAAGTTTTGAAAAGATGAAGTAGGTTTTGACAAATGATCTAGTGTTAAAGATTTTAGATCTGGACAAAGAGTTTGTGGTGTGTACATATGCTTTCAAGAGAGGAATTTGTGGAGTCCTGATGCAGGAAGGACATGTAGTGTACTATGAAACAAGGAAACTAAATGAGCACGAGAAGAATTATCTGAAAAATGATCTTGAGTTGGTAGTGATCATCCATGCATTGAAGATGTGGAGGCACTATCTTCTTGGCAGGAGGTTCATACTGATGAGTGATCACTTTGGATTTAGGTATTTATTTGACCAACTAAATCTAAATGCCAGACAAGATAGATGGTTGGCCACGATTAATGATTTTGAATTTGAGATAAGGTGCATCAAGGGTAAAGAGAATAGGGTTGCATATGCTCTTAGCAGGAGGATACAAACGAATCATATATAAACTATGAGTTCTTATGGGACATACTTACAGATGAGATCTTACAGGCAGGACAACATGATTGCATGTACATGGAGCTTAGGCGCAAATTACAACTTGGTACAGGTGATTAGGATGTGGTCTATTGCCTCACATCATATGGTTTGATCAAATTTAGGGACAGGTTATTTGTGTCAGATAAAAATGAGCTTGATAGGAATATCTTGCGAGAGTTTCATGCAAAACCATATTCAGGTCATCTTGTGTAGAAATGATATAACTTATGTGTTATATATCCAATATTCTCTTGATCACACATTATTTTAACTTCATGCACAATACAAAATCTATTCCACCATTGATCATCACATGCGGAAATTAAATCAATTGCAATGCACACATGAAACCATAAAAAATCACACAAATTAACACAGTGATTTAATGGGAAAGCCTGAAGCTAAAAACCCCAACTATCTATATATAATATATGTCATAGAGATCATGTAACAATCCTCATACAAAGCTGAACATGTCAAGCTCTCAGTACAATACAATCGCTACACACTAATCAGGCCCGATCTAGCAAATCCATGCACCGATCTCTGCCACCTGCTAGCCTGCCTCTACTGCGCAATCCCTATTGAAGAATGGCTCTGAATGAACTGGAATCCACCTGGATTGCACTACGCAATACTCATTGGCATCTCCACTGAGTGTTGGATGTAATCAATGCATCACTATAGTCACAACTGATAGTCTACTTGCCCTTTCACCCATCTCTCCACTGGTCTCCACTGAAACTGCCATGCACTGTAGTTAACTGATGTATTCTTCAGTTGATTTATGAGTTATTATTTAGTGAATTAATTATTAATTAATTCACATCACTCTCACTAGTGTATCAATCAGTTAGACTAGATATAACTAGCTCAACTGTGTCTAACTGAGTTAAACTGAACACAACTCCATCAACTACTTCTATAACTCCACCAAACTCTGTCACATGAGTTCTAACTGAAGTCCTCATGCATTAGCTCCTGTAAACCCTTAGGAATAACGTAATTCCTTCTGTCAGCTGTTGTGCCACATCTGTGCACTTAAATGAAGTGCTCCAAGAGAATAAGATAATGTTTAGAGTCCAAATATTTTTAAGAGCTAATAATATTGACATATCTATTTTTAGAGTGGCAATCTAAAAATAGATTCCGCCCAATATGTTTAAAAATAGAAGTCCATCTATTTTTCCAACTTGAACAACCATCCACAAATAGCATCTTGCAACTCATAGAATATGATCAACATATCTAAAAATAGACATAGTCTAAAAATAGACTTTGCGCCAAAAATAGCCTGCGGGCCCACTTAGTGAAGGTGACTCTTTTCACTAAGCTCATCATCTTGTTGAATCTCAACACTCCCTCTCAACAAGATAGGGATTATCTACCACCCCGATCCTATCTCTATGGTATTCGAATTTTCTCCTGTTGAGCGCCTTCATCAGAATATTTGCATCCTGATCCTCTGTGGGAATGTAAGAAAGCAACATGATC
Source organism: Pinus albicaulis (assembly GCA_034641835.2). NCBI lineage: Eukaryota > Viridiplantae > Streptophyta > Pinopsida > Pinales > Pinaceae > Pinus > Pinus albicaulis. The sequence continues at coordinate 227,594,164 of CM076576.1, forward strand.
TTCCGCTGCACACAATCTCTAATATGATGGTACCAGATGTCAATATGTTTAGATCTATCATGAAATACTAGATTAACCAAGAGTTTAATGCAACTCTAATTATCACAATATATCACAGTAGGATCTAAGTGTGAATCGAACAACTCGACCAGGATCTTCCTCATCCATATAGCCTCGAATGCAGCCAAAATTGCTACCATGTACTCGGCCTCCGCTGAAATAAGTGCCACGGATCTATATTTCCTATTGTACCAAGAAAATTCTATAGACCCGATACTGAATATCCCTCCAGATGTGCTCTTTCTGTCTGTTGGGCTCTCTGCCCAATTTGCATCTGTGAAGCCATGCAGCTTCAACCCATTTGACTGTCTGTACCATAATCCATATCCCGATGTGCCCCTGAGATACCTGAGGACATGCTTTCCTGCCTTCCAAAAGAGCTTGGTAGGCTTAACCATAGCTTGTGAAAGCTAGTTAACAGCATAGCATATGTCCGGTTGTGTATTGACCAAATACATGAGCGAACCAACCAATTGTCGATAAACAGTGGCATCCACTACCTCTACCGATGTAGCATCCTCTTTCCTCCAACCACCAGGAAGAGGAGTGTCGATAGGCTTGCAGCTTTGCATGTTGAACTTCTCCAGTATTTCCTGGGCATACTTGCCTTGAGACATAAACAGTCCACCCTTCTGCTGCCAAATTTCCAATCCCAGGAAATAATGAAGGAGGCCCAAGTCCTTCATCTCAAACTCCTTTGCAAGATCTGCCTTGCATGAGTGTATCAACAGTTCATCACCTGTTAGTATCAAATCATCTACATAAAGTACAATGATCAGAAACTTACCCTCCACCACAATCTGGTATAGGTTCGGGTCCGCCTCACTCTTGGCGAAACCAAGTCCGGTGAAATAACTATCTATTCGTGTGTACCAAGCATGAGGTGCTTGTTTCAGCCCATACAACACTCTTTTGAGCCTGCACACATGCGACTCACTACTGAAGATTTCGAATCCTTCAGGATGCTCTATGTACACCTCCTCCTCAATGACTCCGTTGAGGAACGCAGTCTTCACATCCATCTGATGAATGTGCCAACCCATCTGCGCTGAGAGAGAAAGGATGGTTCGTATGGAAGAATACCTTGCGACAGGTGCAAAGGTTTCTTCATAGTCGATCCCCTCAATCTGTGAGAAGCCCCGGGCAACAAATCTTGCCTTGTACTTCTCGACACTCTCGTCAGCAGCTTGCTTCACTTTGTAGATCCATCTCGAACCCACCACTGATTTCCCTTCCGGCCTTGGGACAATCTCCCATGCACTGTTTCTGACAATCGAATCATACTCTTCTGCCATGGCATCTACCCATGCGGGATCCTCCACAGCTTCCTCGAAAGAGGATGGTTCTGTCACGATACACTTGCTCATCAGAGCCATGTATCCAGTAAATCAGTCAGGTGTCTGTCTCTGTCTGCGCTGTGATGTAGGTGCTCCTACATTCTGCATTGCATTTAGATTCAGTCGCTTAGCTTCTATAGTGCGCTTCTGCCCTTTGATGTTTGGCACTGCATGAGTGGTTTCTTCCACTCCATGAACCTCCTCTTGTGGCTGATCCACATCCAGAGGCTCATGTTTAGAAACTAGTAGCTCCTCATCTGCATGCAAGTGTAGCTCCCTCTCAAGCGAAAACTTCATGGCTTTCTCCTCATGAAATTTGATATCCCGTCGCACAACAGTCTTCCGATTGTCTGGAAAATACACATGATAGTTGTGGGGTGTTTTTGTGTACCCCACAAATATCCCAACCTCTGTGGTCAGCTCCAGCTTCTTCCTGGCATCCTTCATCACATGAATGTAAACATGTGAGCCAAAAATCTTCAAATGAGAAATATCAGGCTTCTTACCAGAAAATGCCTCTTCGGGTGTACTCATGCCAAGTACTCTATGAGGACAACGATTTTGTACATAAACCACAGTGTTTCATGCTTAACCCACAAGTGTATGGGAAGGCCCTGATCATGCAACATCACCTGTGCAGCACCCACGATTGTTCTGTTCTTTCTCTCCGCGACCCCATTCTGTTGTGGGTTATGAGGCGCTATGAGCTCTCTTCGAATTCCTTCTGCGCTGCAAAAGTATTTGAATTCGCCAGAGATGAATTCACCACCATTTTCACTCCTTAGAGGTTTTAACTACTTCCTCGACTCTTTCTCAACCAGTGCCTTGAACTCACAAAACTTTGATTATGTCTCGCTCTTCTTTTGCATGAAGAAGATCCAACACTTACGAGAAAAGTCATCAACAAATATCACATAATACCTGTGCTTTGCTGTCGAAGATACTAAGAAAGGTCCACACACGTCTATGTGAATTCTCTCAAGGATCATCGTGGCATGACTATCCTTCTCATGAAAAGTGGTCTTCACAAATTTTCCCAAAGTACATCCCTTGCACTGATCTGACTGCGCAAGTGTACCCTTGGGAAGCTCGTTAGAAATCTGCTGCAAAATTTTCAAAGCACCATGGTGAAGATGGCCCAATCTCCTATGCCACAATTCGCCCTCATCTCGGCTCACCACTCCTTCTGCTTTGCCTGCCATTGCTACGCAGCCATCTACCTGTAATTGATAAAGGTTCTTAACTCGAACCCATATCCTCCGGATTTCACCAGTTGATTTACTATGCAGGAAAGCCTTTCCCTTGCTAAAAACAACATCATATCCCTTGTCTTCCAACATCGTCACAGAGATCAGATTCTTCTTCAATCCTAGAACATGCATGAAATCCTTCAAGATGAAAGGTTTTCTAGACTCCCTCTCAAAGGAAATGGTCCCAGTACCAGTCACACTATATCTACCATCATTGCCCATCTCAATGTGCACTCCAAGATCCTTCTCATCCAGATCAGTAAACAAATATTTGTCTCCGGTCATATGGAAAGACACACCACTGTCAAGAAACCACACTGATCCCATCACACTTGAAACCGAGCATGCGATCAGTGAAAAATCCAGCTCAAATTGCAAGGCTAAGGCCTTTCTAGCTGCATATCCAGCAGCCTGCTTATTTTTCTTCTTCTGTGGACAATTAGTGGCATAATGTCCGTGTTGGTGATAGTGAAAGCACTTCACCTTGGACAAGTCCTGCTTCTTGCCTTTCGCACCGGATTGAGAAGGATTTTTCTTTCCCTTCCCTTTCCTTGCTTTGGCAGCCAAAGCACAATTTTCTTCATCTTCATTCTTTGATGAAGATCCATCCGTGGTACCCCACCTTATCTCCTCCTACACAAGATCCGACCAAAGTCTTTCCCATCCTGGCAGTTTCTCTCGACCATTGACAGAGTCCTCGTAGCTATGCCAACTCTTAGGAAGCCCAAGGAGAGCCAAGCTCACCAAGTACTGTTCATCAACAGTAACCCTCACACTTCCCAGCTCATCCTTGCAGTGGTTGAACTTCGTGAGGTATTTTGGTATACTGTCGCCTTTCTCCTTTTTTATTTTTCTGAGCTTGTCTTTAAGCGCCAACTTCCTCTGGTCGCTTCTGCTTTGGAACAAGTCTGTCAAAGCTTTCCAAATTAATAATGGACTAGCTTTACCATGAAGGCTGGACACTATGTGATCCTTCACACCTTCCAACATAATCCTTCGACACTTTTGTGTCTTATTTTTCCATGCGTCAAGTGCGGCTGCATTGCTAGAAGCAGGTTTTGGAATTTCTGCATCTATGAACTCCTTCAACCCATTATCATCCAGCGCCACCTCCATCCTATCCTTCCATGCAATATAATTCGAGCTCCCATCAAGGGCGTACTCCAATCGCAATCCGCTGAAAGAAATTTCAATGAATTCTCAACTTCGACACCAAGAAAACACTGCAACAAATTCGAATTCCACCAGCACAAAACTCAACCGCTTCAATAATTGCAATATGCTCCAATGATCAACATGGGTCCGATACCATGTAGAAATTATATAAATTATGTGTTATATATCCAAGATTCTCCTAATCACACACTATTTTAACTTCATGCACAATACAGAATCTATTCCACCATTGATCATCACATGCAGAAATTAAATCAATTGCAATGCACACATGAAACCATAAAAATTCACACACATTAACACAGTGATTTAACGGGAAATCCTGAAGCTAAAATACCCAACTATCTATATATAATATATGTCATAGAGATCATGTAAAAATCCTCATACAAAGCTGAACATGTCAAGCTCTCAGTACAATACAATCGCTACACACTAATCAAGCCCGATCTAGCAAATCCATGCACCGATATCTGCCACCTGCTAGCCTGCCTCTACTGCACAATCCATGCTGAAGAATGGCTCTGAATGAACTCGAATCCACCCAGCTTGCAATGTGAAATCCTCATTGGCATCTCCAATGAGTGTTGGATGCAATCAATGCATCACTATAGTCACAACTGATAGTCTATCTTGCCCTTTCACCTATCTCTCCACTGGTCTCCACTGAAATTGCCATGCACTGTAGTTAACTGATGTATTCTTTAGTTGATTAATGAGTTATTATTTAGTGAATTAATTATTAATTAATTCACACCACTCTCACTAGTGAATCAATCAGTTAGAATAGATACAACTAGCTCAACTGTGTCTAACTGAGTTAAACCGAACACAACTCCATCAACTACTTCTATAACTCCACCAAACTCTGTCACATGAGTTCTAACGGAAGTCCTCATGCATTAGCTCCAGTAAACCCTCAGGAATAGCATAATTCATTCTGTCAGCTGCTGTGCCACATATGTGCACTTAACTGAAGTGCTCCAAGAGAATAAGATAATGTTTAGAGTCCAAATATTATTAAGAGCTAATAATATTCGACATATCTATTTTTAGACTGGCAATCTAAAAATAGATTCCGCCTAATATGTCTAAAAATATAAGTCCATCTATTTTTCCAACTTGACCAACCATCCACAAATAGCATCCTGCAACTCATAGAATATGATTGACATGTCTAAAAATAGACATAGTCTAAAAATAAACTTTGCGCCAAAAATAGCTTGCGAGCCCACTTAGTGAAGGCATCTCTTTTCACTAAGCTCATCATCTTGTTGAATCTCAACACCTTGCCGGATAGCAAAATGCATTGAAAAAAATGGGTAAGTTTTATCATTGGACGAATCTGAAGAAAAATGTGGCAACGTTTGTGGCTAGATGTTTGGATTGTCAGTGGGTAAAATAAGAATGTAAGCATCCAAATGGACTACTGCAGTCGATTCTAATTCCAGAGTGGAAATGGGAGGTCATTTCCATGGAATTCATCACAGGTTTGTCAAGGACATTTGGACATCATGATTCCATCATGGTTGTGGTGGATAAGTTGAGAAAGGTAGTGCACTTCATTCCAATGAAGTCTACCTATTCAACTAAGGATGTGCACAGGTATTCATCAAAGATGTGTTAATATTACATGGTGTTCCGTGGAATATTGTGTCAAAAATGGATGCTAATTTTATTTCCAAGTTTTGGAAGGAGTTTTTTGTATAGATAGGTAGGGTCAACATGATTTTGGAGGACGTGTTGAGGATGTATGTGATGCATCAGTAGAGGAGATGGGATGAGTACCTTCCATTGGTTTAGTTCACTTATAATAATGGTTACCAGGAACCACTGAGGATGAGTTCGTTTGAGGCATTGTATGGGAGGAGTTGTAATACTTCCATTAGTTGGAGGGATTTGTGAAAAGGGTGTTGATAGGAACAAATGTGTTGGCATAGATGGAATAAGAAATTCTAGTAATCAAGAAGAATATGAAGGTAGCATAAGACAAATAAAAAATTTATGAAGATCGAAACAGGATGTCTAAGGAGTTTTAGGTTTGGGAACATATGTACTTGTGCATCAAGCCCAAGAAGATCTCCTTGAGGATTGGATCATGTGCCAAGTTGGCACCTCGATATTGTGGACCTTTCAATATTCTTGAAAGGATTGGACCAGTAGCATATCGACTTACACTATCTCTGATAGTGAAAGTCCATAATGTTTTCCATGTTTCATTGCTTAAGAAGTATGTTAAAGATGTTGATCATGTGATTGAATGGCCTGTATTGTAGGTGGAGCCAAAAGGAGAATTCCAGCTAGAATCATAGTCTATTTTGTAGAGAAATATGCTCATGCTCTAGAATCGAGCAATCGAGCAGGTTAAAGTGTAATGGAAGCACTTTGGGACTGATAAAGCTACATGGGAAATGGTGAATCAATTGTGGGCTTTGTATCCTTCTTTATTCACTGGTTGAGCGAATGTATTTGCTATATTTTTAGGTGTGATGTTTTGGTATACGTACATATGTATATGGATGTAAATACCTCCATGAGATGTATTATAAAGCTCTAATAAGCAGTATGGGTGTCATGTCATTATGGTTGTCATGTTGTTATGTTTGTCATGTAGGTTTTCTTCTCAGTAGGTTGATCATTGTAAAAATTGAAACAAGATAAGTTATAAAGCTCCATGGGTAGTATGTTTTGCTTCAACAATCTTGTTGGTTGTAGGTGTCATTGAACACCAAGGATGGTGTTCCCCCAAGGGGGAGGGTTTTATAGCAACCCTAGTCAAAATTCCATGTAATAAAGTTAATAAAGGAAAAATAATAGCCATGGTTATGGGGACACATATTCCAAGCTGAATGTTGGGCAAAACATCATAGTGCGGGTATTCATTTAGTTTATTATGGCTAACGAAATTGGAAAAGGCAATGGAAAAGGCTTTGGAAAGGAAAAGTGGCATTAATTAACATTTTATTTATGAAAATAATGCAAATTAGGAGAAAAAGATGGTGAAAGGTCACAGATTGCATGCGAGGAGGAAAATGAAGGAAAATAATGGAAAATTAAAGAAAATAGAGGCCTCATTAATAAAAATAATTATGAGGATAATTTGGTACCTTTTGTCAATATTTGTTAGTTTAGTTTTGGAGATCTCTCTCTACTCTCTCTCTCTCTCTCTCTCTTGGACGCTTGGATTTTTCTTGGAGCACTCTATCATTGGATTGAGAAGGAAAAGGAGGGACAAATAAGGCAAAGGAAAGCAAAGCTCAAGCAAGGAAGGGCAGGATCAAGAAGCTACATTGGGATTACTTGCAGGTATTGATTTGAATGTGTGATTTTCTCGCTATATTTGGCATGCATGGTACATGCATGTGCGTTTTTGGTTCTCTTGCTATCATCAGCATGCGTTTTTCTAGGTGTGACAATGTTCTTCTGCCTTGCCTTGCCATTTACGGATAGCCATGGTGTGGTGGGTTCTCTTTTATTTGGTCGAGATATATTGTTGGATGGAATTGAAGTTGAGTGGGGTAGTCTCAGGATTATTCACAAGGCCTAGGAATATCAGGATGGTAAATCCTGTATGTGAACACCTCGATTGAGCCTGGGAATCCTCGACCAGTGAATGGCGGGAAATGCGGTAAATATCAGTGGTGAGTACCATTAACTGGGCCTAGGAATCCCTTGACTGATAATGTAGGGATAAACGGTAAGCCCAAAGGCTGGAGACCTCGTAGGCCCAGGAATTCCCTAACCAGTAATGGTGGGATACACGGTAAAGATGAGAGGTTAAGACAAGCAATTTCCTCATGGTTTAAGTGGAGAGATCTAGAGGCATCCATGCTTTTTTAGGACCTAGTAATCTGGTGGGGATTGCGGTTGTTACACCATTTTTTGGTCATCTAACCTGTTACTATTAGATGGACCTAAGTACACCATGTAAGAACAATTTTACCCTAAGTAAAATTGCTTTCACTATGAAAAATAACTTAGTAAAACACCTTTATTAAGTTGTTTATGGTCTAAACAGGAAACCCCATGAGGAAATATTAAATAAATCCACATTTGTTTGATTTTCCTCAAGGAATAATTAGTTAAACAACAATTTAATTAATATTCTTGGTCATATTTAACCCAAAACAGGAAAATTAATTAGATAAATTATTATTTATCTTATTATTTTCTAGGAATAATTATTTAAACCTTATTTAAATAATATTCCTTGTTAAATTTGACTAAATCACTCATAAATAGTTAAATAAATCCTTATTTATTTAATTATTACTCAACCACATCTTTAAAATGATAAATAAATCATTTATTTATTTATTATTTACAAATAAAGGGACTTGACCCAAGTCAAATTCCTTTTCCCTCCAACAAAAATAATAAAATATTCCATAAAATTTGGATCTTGATTTGGTTAATAATATTTTAATTATGCACCAATATCTAGACTAACTCAATATTTTGCTATAAATAGAAGGGTTTTTCCATTCATTCATCACCTTTTGTTGCCTAAGATCACTCTGGATCTATACTTCTGGTCTGACTTTGATCCACCATCATTGTCATATTTTTCTATCTTTTTTCTTGTGAGCTCCCTTTGAATTCCATTTTTGTTTGGGTTTTCTACAACATCAAGAGAGAGAAATTTTAGATTTGAAGTGATGAGGACTTACAAGAACCCATCCCATTGAGGAGAACTAGTAACATCCTTCTATGTTTTCCTCCTAGGTGCCCTTAATATAAAATTCATTCAACATATTCTTGTCTTGTCTATTGGATGCATGGAGTAAATCTCGTTTTATTTACTGCTTAATGTATTTTGATGCATAGATCTATATTTTTGCAGCATTTATCTTGATCAACTAATTGCAAATATAAATATATTGGCAGCCATATTTTGCTATTAGGGATGTTTGTTATGCACAGCTAAAGTGGTCTTTTTTCATACACTCGCAATTAAGATTCATACTAACAACTGGCAAATCCACACGGGTTTACGATTACGACCGCTGTCGTTTTTATGATCCTTGCATATCCAGCTGCTTCAAACCCTATGATTTCCCTTCAACCTCTTGTTTTTCTTTTCTTGATGTTGTTTTTAACCTATAAAACCCTAAAATAATAAAAATTCTAACTTCTGTGTGTTTTCGGACCTATTGCGCAGGTGACAGACATCAGCCACAGCTGAGACAACATTTTTTACTGAAATATGACGCCGAGAGTGTCAGAAGTGCAAGTCACACTTTTTGGCCCTAAACCTACGACCTGGAGCTTCAAGACACACTTTTCAGCCCAAAAACTGTGACCTCTGCTGAAAACAGGTCAGAAACTGTGACCTGGATTTTTTGCGGGAGTTTTTCTGAAAATTTTCTGGGTTTGTCTAGGCCTTTGTTCAGGGTTGTCTGACCTCCGTCTCCACCCGTTTTGGACCTATACTTTTTATATTTTACTCAACTAAGTGGGAAACTAGCCCCCTAGGGCTTCAGTACCCTCCACACTTTGTGGAAGAGTTTTAGCTACTGCAGGTTGTCTGAAATTTTCAGAGTGTTCAGCCATTTTTTCAGATTTGATACCTCACCTTCAGATCCGCTTCAGATTGACTATTTATCCATCCAAATCACTTCATTTAGTTTTTTTTTGGTTTCCTCTAGGGTTCACTCTGTTTCCCTCTAAAAGATAGCCTTTCGCCACCTCATTTACAACAATCTTTCCTCTGATTTGTTGTTGTTTTCTGCACCACTTTCCAGCAGATTTTGACCTTTAAATCCCTATCCCTCCCGACATTAGATCTATTGGATATTTTGATGTGTTTTGAATAGTATTTTTCCTGCCTACAGACTACTTGTTGAGAGGCCCGCCTTCTTGGGTTTAGATTATTGCATTATTAGCTGTTTATATATTGTTATTTCAGTTTCATATACTGTTATCTGCAGGTTTATTTATAGTTACACAACACACTTTTTCTTTTTCTCTACAAATGTCTGGGTTTGTAAATTAAAATTTACACACTTTTCACACACACCCTAAGTGAAAAAGGGCTTGGTTAATACCGCCAAGCAAAGACTCTAAAACATTGAAATCAATTGATCCTGCACCTCTTCGCCCTTGTTTCGACATTGTAATCAGTTGATGTTGCACCTCCTTGCCCTTGTCAGTCTATTTTTCCTTTGTGATGTGTTTGTGTCGTCATCATTGCACCACCAAGGCGTTTATCCCAGAGACTTCTTGGCCTTCATCCTCTGTTTCCGGTAGGTAGACTTACTCCTTCATGTAGGATTCGAGTTAGTCATCCTCCGAGTCCGCACTATAAATCTTCTTCTGGTTCATTGGGTTTTCCTTCCGGCCCCGGTTCTCCTCCTGTCACCTTCACCATGTCTGGTTCAGGACCTAACGCTGGTGGTATCCCTGGCCCTAATTCTAAGAATACTACTAGTGGGACCGCAACAGGAACTATCCCGGCTGCTCCCTTGCTCCCCTATATGGCAGGCCTCAGTCTTCTCGATTTTGACCAGTTGATAAATGACCCTATACACCATGACGCTAGTTGGCCTACTATGCCGACCAAGCTCCCTTTCGACATCCCCAAGTTTCAAGGCCTTGCTGGAGAAAATCCTACAAATCATGTTTGATCTTTCCACATGTGGTGTTCGTCTAACTCCATTACCGATGACTCTATCCATCTTCTGTTGTTCCAACATACGCTTACAGGCGAAGCTTCTAAGTGGTATGTTGATCAGGCTTCATCCTCTCATACCACCTTTACGACTCTTGCTCGGGATTTTCTGTCTTATTTCCAGCTTCCTCTTTGTTATGACACTGGTACCAAAATTTTGACTTCTTTTCGTCAATCTTCTGCGACCCGCCTATCCGATCATGTCCAGGAATGGTGGAGAAGAAAAAGCCTATGTCGAGCCCCTACCTTCAAAGACTGTGTCTACATGGATTGGTTCCTTAGATATCTCTTTCTCCCTATCGGAAAATATTTCGCATCACATTTCCCTCAAACCGAAGAAGTTGCTCTCCAAATTATGTTAAAATATGACCTGATCTACGCTTAGTCGGGTTATGTTTATACCGTTCTACCTGATCTTCCTAGACCTGGTGGTGCCAACGCACTGGGGGAATCTCATGCTGCTGACAGTATCATTGGAGCTCTCTCTCATCCATACGCTCAACCTCCCATGGGCTATGGTTTTCCTCAAGGGGGCCAACACCTCCTGCACTTTTCCCCCTCCTAGTAGCATGTATCCAGGATACGACATGCCTCCTCCTTTTTCCCAACCTCCTATTTACCACATTGTTACCCAACCTCCTTATTACCCGAATCCATAGCTTGGTGCTCCAGCTCCTCCAGCATTAGCACATCCTCCTCCCTTGCCTTCTCAACCCCCGCAACAGCAGCCACCGCCCCCTTAGGGGCAGGTGTATGGACAGCAAGGCGTGACTAATCCTCCTCCTTTCAAAAAGAAGAGGAATGGCACTCAAAACCAATCTGCTCTCGGTAATCCTGGACCTAATCCTAAAAATAATGCTCCTAACACTACTAAACAGCAGCAGGGCACTCAGCCCAAGAGGAGAGGCTTGTTCGCATGAACAAGCCTTATTCTTGCTGTGGTGTTTATGGTCATTACACACATGATTTTCCTCTTTTGCCACAGATGAATCAGATGTGGGAGTCTCAAGAAAAATTACGAGGACAACAAGCCTCCCCTTTTGTCCCTCCCAGTGCTGCGCCTAGTCAGCTAGCTGTGCTTACTAATCCTTTCCCTCAACAAGGATTTGTGGCAACCCAACCACCTGAAGGTTAGGTGGCCACTCAACCTCTTCCATATGGTACCTCTAATTACTAGATTCTCATGATGAAATCTGATCTACCTCTAACCATAGACATCAATCTTCAGACTCGGTCTCGTTAGTACAACAAGCCTCTTGCTACGTCTCTCCCCGAGCCGCCTCTTTGGGTCTCTATAGAGCCTCTTTCGACACCTAATGGTCCCTTGCAGATCCCTCAGCCTAAGGCAGAGGTTCATACAAAAATCCCTAAGGGACCACTACGCCGAAATGCTGCTTTTGGCAAAGTTTCCCATTCGTATAGCATAGTAGATGATTTGGCGCAATCTCCTGCTGCTATTTCAATGCTGGAACTCCTCCAGTCGTTCCCTTCATAATGAAAAGCTCTACTATCTGCCATGGGTGCTACAAATCCTTCTAACAATTGATTGATTGTCTTTGATGTTGACCGATCAGAACATCCTCCTCTCCTTGCTTGCATCGCCTTCCAAATCCTAGTCAAGATTTGGAACGCCAACGTTTCCCGGTGCATCATTGATGAGGGGGCATCCACCTATGTGATGTCTGCTTCGGTTTGGAAGCAAATCGGATCACCTGAGTTGGCTCCTTCCACGATCACTCTCCGAGCATGGGATGGCCACGCCTCCCAGCCCATCGGCCTATTCTGCAACAGTCTTATTACTCTTACGGGCAAGACTGTTTGCATTGACGTAGAATTCCTAGATGCCCCTTTAGATTACAACATTCTATTGGGTCGTAGCTACACCTATGCGATGTTTTTTGTCCCATCTACGGTTCACCGCAATATGTCCTTCCCTCATAATGGAAGGATAGTCACCATTGACCAGTTGACATATTACAAACCGAAGTCTCAGACCTCCCTTGACTCCATCATCTCTTTGGTGGCCAATAAGCAAACCGTCGTTCCTTTGACCAGTGTCTCACCCGGAGTCTACAAATATTCCTCATTTCTTGGTACATTCCCTGGTCTTCCTCGTCTTGTTTTTGATCCTAGCTCATCGAATGTTTTCATGATGAAATCATCTTGGGTTGCCCTCAAGCGGCCCACTTCGGCTAGTCAGTAGTCTCCTCGCCCTCCGCAGCCTACTCCTAGCCCTTTGATTCAGCCTTATGGACCTCCTCCTCCTGGCCCTTCAGCTACAACTGGTATCCATGAGCCTCTTTACCCTCTTGGAACGGTTCCTCCAGGCCTTAACCATCTTGTAGCCGTCCCACCTGGCCATTACCCCTCTGGTCAAATACCGTTCCTAGCTCCCCCCCTAGGAGTGTATATGGTACCTGTCATGGCCACCCTCTCTCTTCCTAACCTGACCCTTGGGATTCCTGTTTGGTACCTTGATCCTCCAGCCGCTACCCTACCTAGTCAACCCAAACCTTATGTTGCTTTGACCCTGGTTCAACTGATCCCCATGACTTCTCCCGAGGCTCCAATGCCTCAACTACCTCAACAGGAACCACCTCCTGTTGCGACTACTTTGGGTAAGAAGGGAAAATATCGAGAGGCAACCAAAGACAAGGCCACCCCGACAAACCTTGCCCCTCCTCGGCTGCCAAAATGCACTATCCAGTGTGCTTTGTGTGATGTTATTGGTCACGCCACCCATATTTTTCTAGAGTTTCCTCACCTTAAGTCCATGGTCAATGAGATGTTTCCGGAGTCTGATATCCCTAAGGTATACGTCACTATACTTGATTCAGTCCCGAAACTCAAATCCTTGCGCACAAATCACCCCTGTGCTATGTGTGATTTCCATGGACACTATACTCACCTATGTCCCTGCCTTGAAGAGTACTACTCCTCTTTGGAAGTTGTCCGCCAATTCGAGGCCAAGCACAACGAGTCCACCACTCCCTTATTTACTCGTTTTTCTTCAGCAGAAGCAGAGGAAACATTGACTCCCATAGACATTCCCCCTCCGAATGTCGAAATGATAGAGTCTTCAGCCACCGTCCACTACTTGTCATCATCTATGAGATCCAATGTGGAAGAACCCCCTGGGACTTCCCCTTCTGTTTCGCCTGACGTCCCTTCAGCGATCACCTTGGGCTCAACATCGGTGGATCCTTCATCCACTTGTTTTTCTGTCACCCCTTGTGACGATGCGCATGTGAACCTCTCTTATCATGATGATGAGTCAGGTAGCTTCGCTGTATCAGGTGGTCTTTCTTCTAGCAGTCACCCCATCTTCTATTACGATGATGACATTATGGAATTAGTCACCACCCCTGACTTTATCTATCCCCCCTTACATCGAACCCATGCATTCGAACGACATACACCTTGTGGCCATTACATTGACACCCAATGTTTGAGTAAGGGGGCATGAATATTTGAGAGTCTTGGAGAAGATATTATCCACAACTCTCCTAGTGTATATGGTCGTGTCGACTCTAGTACCATTCTTCTTCCACATTTAGAAGAACCGCTAGAGTCCCATATCACTTCAGATCATTCTAGGGATGATACCCCTCATCATTCCTTCATCTTACATCAGAACCAAGTCCCCTAGACATTGTTGTTGACCAACCTATGGGTTTTCTAGGAGAGCACCAGTTCATTATCTCTAAATCCTCTCTTTTGGATAATGACACCATGTATGCCAACCCGGAAACTTAAGTCCATTTGCTTCATATATGCAGTACCAAAAGAGATTGGTAATCCCCCATTCCCATTCTCGAACTGCATAACCATAATGAAAACAAATGGCACACCACATCATAAAATGTGTTTATATTCCCCCTTTCTAAATATATTTTGGCATGAACACAACATTCTTGGGGGCACCTATGCCCCTGACCCATAAAAATCCCAGATCTCAGCCAAAAATAGGATTGAAACCTCCTTTCTCTGACAGGTCACACTTTTTAGGTCATTTCCTAGGACAGGTTGTAGTTTTCTGCCCACTACCTGCTACCCAGGTCGAAGATCAGACCCCAAAGAGTGTGACCTGGCCTGTTCATGAGCTCTGGGTACATAAAATGAAATTTTGATCTCCTTAATTGAAAGAGTAGGGTTAGGCCTCTTACCTACAACTGACAGATCTCAATTCCAATGGTCGATTTGTCCACTACGATCACCACAAGATTTAGGGCCTTCTCTCCTCTCTACATTCACCACACGCAAATGAGTGAATTTGGAGGGAAAATGCCTTACTAAAAGAGAAACCCCTGTTTTTTTTTCTTTCGCATGTTGCGGCCAAACCGTAGCTCAGTTTGACAAACCATCTGCACTGTTGGAAAGCTCTCACCGAGCCCTCAAATGGGTATCTATTAGTTTTTTGTGATTTGATACTTCACTAGGACACATTTTTTCCACGAAGCATCACTTCACTACTCCCCAAAATTGAATTTCTTCACTTGCAACACTTGTACTTGGGGGCACCATTTTGCATTCATACTTGTCCATGCTTGTGTCGATTTTCGTCATGAGTAACCATCATGTACTCATGTTTTTATGGTCCCCATTGGACCTTTTCTATGTGGCAGCACCATCGAGTTGCCCTTGTTTATAGCATCTGAGTTACGTCATCATTGCATTCATGGAGTCTATCCCAAGTCCCTTTGTATCCCGCTATAGTCCTCCATCCTTAATTGCTTGGTTCCTCTCTCGTGTCGCACATTATGGCCTTCAGTCCCACTGTCCCCTATCCCTCATGATATTGTGTCAGTCGTTGCCAGGTCATCCATGCCCTTTATGCTCTAACAAGGGAAGTCGTCCGTCCGCTACTCAGTACCCCCCATTTCATCATCATCCCTGGTGTCAGTCTGTCAGTCGCTCTACTATTTTCTCTCGTGCCTTAGTTGAGAATCCCTTATTTCCTAACCTATGGCGGACCTCCTTCTGTCGACATCAACTCTTTCATTCCAGAAGGTAGGTTTAGAGGGCGGTGTACCTTGGTTCTAGATTCCACTCTTGTTCGGTGCATCGGATCAGGAAAAGAGACTCCTTTTTTCCCTTTGACTTTATTGTTTCTCAGCTGTAGCTCCTTTCAACATGATTGAGATCCGTATACTTGATGGTTCAGTGATGCAGCAGATGATATCGATGATTCCCGGGTGTGTGTGAGATGTTTTCAGCTCTCATGAGGGGGTGGCCCTACAGGTAGCCCTCCACATGCCCAGATGACCTCTTCATTACAACCTGTGATGTAGCTCCATATATTTGATGATGTCAGTTTCCACCGCTTGGAACACCTTTTTGTTTGCATGTATCAGTCATATTTTCAGAGCCCTTTCCTGTTTACAGAGGCATTTGGGTTGTATTTTTATCTCATATACTCATATATTATTGTATAAGTCCTCACCGTTATCCCAGGCATAGTATGTATGTGGGATTAATTATCATGTTTTTACCTGGCTCATGTTTATGCCGGCATGTACTATATTTTTCAGTCCTGTAATGTTCCCAAATTTTAGCCTCAAGCTAAAAGGAACATTATAGTTTGCATATTTTTATTTTATTGAATAAAATGGGTAAGGAGACCCCCCTAACCCCCTTAGATGGAGAAATAAAAATCCTTGTGTGAAAGGAGGGTGAATAAGCAAATGGATTGAGCACCTAAGGGTGCGAATATGATTGGGATCACTTTGATTTAGTCATATTTTACTAAGTCAACAACGCTGTCCAAGAGGAGGAATATCCATGACAAGGCAACGCAGTTTTAGAGGAGGCTCCACTTGCATGATCTAGGTGGCAAGTGTGGATGGGATCCATGGCGAGAGGAGTTCATTTGCTTTATAAGGAGGAGATGACAACCCATTTTCATTATGCTATTGGTTTATCATTTTTGTATGGTATGCTGAGACTTGCATACCTGGGCTGTTTAGCAGGGTTGTAGTGTTCTTGAGCACAAGGGTGTTCCTGGTCGGGAATCCCTACCTCATCCTCAAGGAAGGAGAGGGTTTTGAGCTTCATTTACTCATTCCGGCATTTGGCCAAGCTTCCTCCTGCAGCTGCAACGTTTTCCTGTTGGGCAGAAAACGTTGTGTTGCTGGGTGCAGCAATAGAGGAACTCATAGAGTCATTCCTTGGCTTATTCTTCAGTGGAGATCTTGTATATTCTTTGGAGGAGCAGCAGAGGAGACTCTCGAGCATCATTTCAGATCTTTGGCTCCAGGCGACCCATTCACCATATCTCATAGTGCATTCTAGGGCTGGAATTGCGTTATTTTCATGCAGGCAGTGTTGGGAGAGTTCATAGAGCTCATCAGGAGGATTGTTCTTGAGTAGAGGGATCAACCTTCTACTAAAGAGCACCATTGGAGGAAGGAAATCCATATTTCAGATCTACCATAGCCTCATCATATGTATTCAATGTTGCAGTGACATATTAACCCTAGCAGTTAATTGTCACATTGTATTTTATCCGACATTTCTAGCAATCCCTCGTGGATTGGCTAGAAATATTGTATTGGAGACCATATTTCCATTCTTGGGAATTTATTTGTATCTTCCAGCCACATTATCATTTTTCATACATTCAGCAGCTGCTACTCTCATAGAGACAGCGCAGTCACTGCTCTTCGACATTTTGTGCAGTTGCAGCAACTCATGTATTTCATTGCTTGATCATTGGAGATTGGTTCTCATAGCTTGAGTGGCTTGTCCCTCATGATTTTCTTGTATATTACTGCTGATATAATAATATAATGTTGGTTGCATAACATTTCCCTCTTATAGTATATTCAAAATTGCAGAGTTTATGATTGTGTTCATGTATTACTGTAGGCTCTCTCTTTGAGCATTCTCCAAGGGACCTAGTTTGGGGAGATCTGAATAACCCATCTAGAGTCATTTATTTGGGCTCAAATTCTGGAAGAGAAGTGTTTAATGAGTTAAAAAGGGGATCAAAGCCCCCTTTCATCTTTTTTTTGCATTGTCTTCCTTATACAGTGTCCCTCTGGGCTATATTGCAGCAATTCCTGAAAAAGGGATATTACAGTGGTATCAGAGCATAAGTCTTGGCTCAGCCTGTGCACAAGATTTAATGCTATCAAAAATAGGAGCTTCTCTCCAAGAAGAGAATATTTATAGAGGAAACAAGAAAAGAGGAGTGACGGAAGAGGAGGTCTCCCTTCTTCTTTTCCAGACCATGGAGGGTATCATTGAAGACCTTGAGGAGATAGAAAGGGAAAACTTGAGAGATTTTATGAGAGGGTTTGTGGATGAAGAAAGACCTAGTTGTGACCATGCTAGGTGTGAGAATTCAGCCACACATGCAGATCCACAATGCAGTTCATTTCCCACTTGCACTGCAGGGAGAATGGAGGAAGAAGATGAGGCCATTGGAGGAGCAGCACTACAACTCAAAGGTATGGCTCATGGTTGGTGGTTTGAAAATTCTATTTCATGTTATCATGAAAATTTAGAATCATATGATGGACTCACTAAAGGATTGGTGAGGAAATTTGATGAAAATCAATGTGAAACTCTATGTATCAAAACATCAAACACTTTGCATGCATTCGAGGGAACCATGAAACAAACTCCATTCCATATTTCTGAAGGGGATGTAAACATGTATGATGGCTTGCTAAGGGCAAGATCCCCATTGTGTGAAGGTCCCTCTTCCATTTGTGAAGTCATGGAGGTACTTCCTTCAAGAGATGACCAATATCTAGGGTCTCTCCTTGATGATGAGGTAATCTCAATTATTGATGGGGAGGATGAGCATAAGAGATCTAACAACGCTGTCCCATTGGGAGGAGATCCATCACCACATGGAGGTGAAAGGGTAGCCATTGCTTCTATTAGAGGAACCCTTGTATCTTTGCAAGGAGTTCCAAATTTTTCAACATGTGGAAACCAAGGCACAATTCCGGAGCCATATGTAACAGTTTTTGGGGATTGTGAGATGGAGGAGGAAGAGAAGGATCAACATCAAGGGTTGATACACCCTTATATATTCCAGAAATATTATGCACCAGAGGAGGAGGCTGTACTGTGTAGTGAAGAGAGGGACAAATCAATCCACTCATACATAGAATCCACTTCTGAACTTGATGTCTCACTATATGGAGGCATTCCACCTGGGAGGCCACCTGATCTAGAGTTGAAGAGGGGCATCTTGTCACTTGATTCACCACTCTTAGATTTCGGAGAGGTGAAGACATTAGAATATTCCAACACAACGCAAAGAGGTTGGGATAAAATAAGGAGGAGGGAGACATTCTCTCATTTTCAGTATCACCCACTCTCATCAGTTATACTGCGTTGACAGAGTTTACTGCAGGTATGGATGATGGCATATTCATGATGCAAGATAACTGCTCCACATATTTGGAGAGGAAGATGATACTTCCTTTTAGGGAGGACTCTTTCATACATAGGATTGGGTGTAGGCCACTCATGCTTACTTTGACCCAGCTTGGGAGATTCCTTGGGGATGACAGCTTCTCATGGGAGGCCAACTTCCAAAGGACATCATCACTATTTGAGCATGAGAAGTTGCATGATGGGCATGGAAACATTTTGGAGGATGAATTTGGCATGGGGGATGTCAAAGTAGCAGGCAGCAGCGTGAGGAGAGCACCACATTGCAAATCACTAGCGCTGTCTTTGAGGAGGATAAATCCAGGTTGGAGGGCTCAACTCTTGGTAGAGTACTCCAAGGATCTAGGTGCATGAATGATTTTGGAGGAACCATATGGGGATGACAGGTACATGATTGATGGGATGGTCCTCTATACCAATGGTAGGGTCTTCTTGACTAGAGATTCTAGTCTCAAGGAGAAACTTTTGCATGCAGCACATGAGGGCTTTCTATCTATGCACTTTGATGCATATTTTGCTTTGCTAGAAGAGTTCACTTGGGAGGGCATAAAACATGATCTATATTAGCATTGGGAGAGATGCATAGCCCAGATGATTTTAGAGGGGTTGGCCCAACCGTTTCCCTACTCATTGGAGGCGAGGGAGAGCATTCAGATGAGCCATTTCAGCTCAGGGACCGGAGTACATGGTAAAGAAGGTATATGTTTTCATTTTGATTTACGTTTCTTTACTCTATATTGGCAGCTTGATGAGCTAAGGATGATCACATCTCCTCACACTCCTTATTATGATATTCTTATGGCCCATTGCAACAATGGGAGTGGCTATTCTTATGATGGTTTGTGGGGGAAGCCATATGCTTCTTGGTGTGCACCTTTGGCACTGATTTGTATTTTCATGTTTCCATCTTATGAGATGTTTGTGGCATCAAACAAGTGGCTGGGAAAGCACTTGTTGTTTTTAGTTTTGATGCAGGTAAGAGTTGCGCTACGTTGGTCCCATGAGTGGAGCAGTGACCCACTCTCTAGTTGTCTTATGACAACTTGTTTTCATTGCATATTGCCTCCTTGTATTGCTGATGTTTATACATTCATAGGGAGCACTACCGGGAGAGTGTTGTATATATTGGGACAACCCATTGGGAGCATGACTCTCCCCATTGCACATGCTTTATATTGTAGGAGACAACATGGGAAAACCATGATTGCCACATTGCTACTTTCCTCTTCTTGTGGGAAAATCCACTTGGAGAAATTGAGGGGGAATTTCATGGCTAATTTTATTGATGGGGGTGCTTGGGACATTCTTGGAGGCCATACCATTTCAGCCCAAGGACAGAGCCAGCCCCATATGTACCAAAAATGGAGGGAGAAACACCTTGGGAATCAAAAGCCCAACTCTCCATTCAGCCCCAACACATTGCACAAACCAGGGGTTGAGATTTCTATTTGGATGATAGCATGGATGACAGGATCATCATTGGGGACAACATTTTCCCATGCATGTCATCACTCCTACCTTGAGGAGGCCATAGCACAACAAGAAGTTTTCCACCTACACCTTCTATCTTTCCATGATGTGCACCATTCCAGTTTGCATACTTGGGAGGAAGCATTGGAGGACAAATTTGTTGCAGGATATTTTGAGCAGTGGTGGAGATTGTTGATGAGGAGGCCGAAAAACAAAAGGGGGAGAAATTTTTTTCTCTCTACGTAGTTTCTTGAGGACAAGCAACATGTGGGAGGGGAGGACTGTAATGTTCCCAAATATTAGCCTCAAGCTAAAAGGACCATTATAGTTTGCATTATTTTATTTTGATGAATAAAATGGGTAATGAGACCCCCTTAACCCCCTTAGATGGATAAATAACACTCCTTGTGTGAAAGGAGGGTGAATAAGTAGCTGGATTAAGCACCTAAGGGTGTGAATATGATCGGGATCACTTTGATTTAGTCATCTTTGACTAAGTCAATAGCGTTGTCCAAGAGGAGGAATCTCCATGACAAGGCAACACAGTTTTAGACGAGGCCCCACTTGCATGAGCTAGGTGGCAAGTGTGGATGGGACCCATGGTGAGAGGAGTTCATTTGGTTTATAAGGAGGAGATGGCAGCCCATTTTCATTATGCTATTGGTTTATCATTTTCGTATGGTATGCTGAGACTTGCATAGCCGAGCTGTTTAGCAGGGTTGTAGTGTTCTTGAGCACAAGGGTGTTCCTGGTCGGGAATCCCTACCTCATCCTCAAGGAAGGAGAGGGTTTTGAGCTCCATTTCCTCATTCTGACATTTTACCAAGCTTCCTCCTGCATTTGTAACGTTTTCCTGTTGGGCAGTAAATGTTGTGTTGTTGGGTGCAACAACAGAGGAACTCATAGAGTCATTCCTTTGCTTATTCTTCAGTGGAGATCTTGTATATTCTTTGGAGGAGCAGTAGAGGAGAATTCTGGGCATAATTTTAGATATTTGGCTCCAGGCCAACCATTCACCATCTCTCACAGCTCAGTCTAGGGCTGGAACTGTGTTATTTTCATGCAAGCAGCGTTGGGAGAGTTCATAGAGCTCATCGGGAGGATTGTTCTTGAGTATAGGGATCAAACTTCTACTAAAGAGCACCATTGGAGGAAGGAAATACATATTTCAGATCTACCATAGCCTCATCATATGTATTCAGTGTTGCAGTGACATATTAACCCTAGCTGTTAATTGTCACAATGTATTTTATCCGGCATTTCTAGCAATCCCTCCTGGATTGGCTAGAAATCTTGTATTGGAGCCCAACTTTCCATTCTTGGGCATTTCTTTGTATCTTCCAGCCACATTACCATTTTTCATATATTCAGTAGCTGCTACTCTCATAAAGATAGTGCAGTCACTACTCTCCGACATTTTGTGTAGTTGCAACAACTCTTGTATTTCATTACTTGATCATTGGAGATTTGGTTCTCATAGCTTGAGTGGCTTGTCCCTCATGATTTTCTTGTATATTACTACTGATATAATAATATAATGTTGGCTGCATAACATTTCCCTCTTATGGTATATTCAGAATTGCAGAGTTTATGATTGTGTTCATGTATTACTGTAGGCTCTCTCTTTGAGCTTTCTCTAAGGGACCTAGTTTGGGGAGATCTGAATAACCCATCTAGAGTCATTTATTTGGGCTCAAATTCTGGAAGAGAAGTGTTTAATGAGTTAAAAAGGGGATCCAAGCCCCCTTTCATATTTTTTTTTCATTTCCTTCCTTATACAACGTCCCTCTGGGTCATATTGCAACAATTTCTGAAAAAGGGATATTACAGTGGTATTAGATCATCAATATTGGCTCAGCCCGTGCACAAGATTTAATGCTATCAGAAAGAGGATCTTGTCTCCAAGAAGAGAATATTTATAGAGGAAACAAGAAAAGAGGAATGACGGAAGAGGAGGTCTCCCTTATTCTTTTCCAGACCATGGAGGGTATCATTGAAGACCTTAAGGAGATAGAAAGGGAAAACTTGAGAGATTTTCTGAGAGGGTTTGTGGATGAAGCAAGCCCTAGTTGTGACCACGTTGGGTGTGAGCATTCATCCACCCATGCAGATCCACAGTGCAGTTCATTTCCCACTTGCACTGCAGGGAGAATGGCGGAAGAAGATGAGGCCATTGGAGGAGTAGCGCTGAAAATAAAAGGTATGGATCATGGTTGGTGGTTTGAAAATTCTATTTCATGTTATCATGCAAATGTAGAATCATATGATGGACTCACTAAAGGGTTGGTGAGGAAATTTGATGAAAATCACTATGAAACTCTATGTATCAAAACACAAACACTTTGCATGCATTGGAGGGAACCATGAAACAAACTCCATTCCATATTTCTGAAGGGGATGTAAACATGTATGATGGCTTGCTAAGGGCAAGATCCCCATTGTGTGAAGGGTCCTCTTCCATTTTTGAAGTCATGGAGGTACTTTCTTCAAGAGATGACCAAGATCTGGGGTCTCTCGATGATGAGGTAATCTCAAGTATTGATGGGGAGGATGAGCATAAGAGATCTAAAAGCGCTGTCCCATTGGGAGGAGATCCATCACCACATGGAGGTGAAAGGGGAGCCATTGCTTCTATTAGAGGAACCCTTGTATCTTTGCAAGGAGTTCCAAATGTTTCAACATGTGGAAACCAAGGCACAATTCCAAAGCCATATGTAAAAGTTTTTGGGGATTATGATATGGAGGAGGAAGAGAAGGATCATCATCAAGGGTTGATACACCGTTATCTATTCTGGAAAGCTTATGCACTAGAGGAGGAGGATGTACTGCGTATTGAAGAGAGGGAAAAATCAGTCCACTCATACATACAATCCACTTCTGAACTTGATGTCTCACTATATGAAGGCATTCCACCTGGGAGGCAACCTGATCTAGAGTTGATGAGGGACATCTTGTCACTTGATTCACCACTCTTGGATTCCGGAGAGGTGAAGACATTGGAGGATTCTAACACAACACAGAGAGTTTGGGATAAACTCAAGGAGGAGGGAGACACTCTCTCATTTTCAGTATCACCCACTCTCATCAGTTATACCGCGCTAACAAAGTTTGCTGCAAGGATGGAGGATGTCATCTTCATGATGCAGGATGACTGCTCCATAGATTTGGAGAGGAAGAGGATACTTCCTTTGAGGGAGGACTCTTTCATACATAGGAGTGGATGTAGGCCACTCATGCTTACTTTGACCCAGCTTGGGAGATTCCTTGGGGATGACATCTTCTCATGGGAGGCCAACTTCCAAAGGACACCATCACTATTTGAGCATGAGCAGCTACATGATGGGCATGGCAGAATTTTGGAGGATGAATTTGGCATGGGGGATGTCAAAGTAGCAGGCAGCAGTGTGAGGAGAGCACCACATTGCATATCACCATCGCTGTCTTTGAGGAGGATAGATCCAGGTTGGACGACTCAACTCTTGGTACAGTAATCCAAGGATCTAGGTGCATGCATGATTTTGGAGGAACCAGATGGGGATGATGGGTACATTATTGATGGGATGGTCCTCTATACCGATGGCAGGGTCTTCTTTACTAGAGCTTCTAGTCTCAAGGAGAAACTTTTGCATGCAGCACGCGAGGGCTTTCTAGTTATGCACTTTGATGCATATTTTGCTTTGCTAGAAGAGTTCACTTGGGAGGACATACAACATGATGTATATCAGCATAGGGAGAGATTCATACCCTAGATGATTTTAGAGAGGTTGGAACAACCATTTCCCTACTCATTTGAGGTGAGGGAGAGCATTCATATGAGACATTTCAGCTCAGGGATCGGAGTACACGGTAAAGAAGGTATATGTTTTCATTTTGATTTACCTTTATTTACTCTATATGGGTAGCTTGATGAGCTAAGGATGATCACATCTCCTTACGCTCCTTATTATGATATTATTGTGGCCCATTGTAGCAGTGGGAGTGGCTATTCTTATGATGGTTTTTGGGGGAAGCCACATGCTTGTTGGTGTGCACCTTTGGTACTGTTTTGTATTTTCTTGTTTCCATCTTATGAGATGTTTGTGGCATCAAACAAGTGGTTGGGAAAGCACTTGTTGTGTTTAGTTTTGATGCAGGTAAGAGGTGCACTGCATTGGTCCCATGAGTGGAGTAGTGACCCAATCTCTAGTTGTCTTATGAAAACTTGTTTTCATTGCATATTACCTCCTTGTATTGCTGATGTTTATACATTCATAGGGAGCACTACCGGGAGAGTGTTGTATATATTGGGATAGCCCATTGGGAGCATGAATCTCCCCAATTTCACATGCTTTATATTGTAGGAGACACCATGGGAAAACCATGATTGCCACATTGCTACTTTCCTCTTCTTGTGGGAAAAACCACTTGGAGAACTTGAGGGGGAATTTCATGGTGTTAGTCATCAGTATTTTACACCTGTTGATGATGACTAGTTTCTTAAGCTAATTTTTCTAGAAGCCAATCTCCAAATTGTCAAATCTGTCATCTAGAAAACACCCCTAAATAATTTTTATCCTCCTACCCCTTCCAGTCAGCCTATGATGAGAAAAAACCTATGTGCCAAGTCCTATCTAGTTTCATCCATATAATCCTATCCATGAGCTGTCATAGCTAAGATTTATCTGCTGTCATTCACCTTTATTCCTCAAGCCATTCATTATCCAACTATTGACAAAGTGTCTGCAACCTTATCCCTGATTATCTATCATGTAAAGATCTGATCATACCAAAGAAAAACACTCATAATCTGTCAAGATCACCCCTAAGTTAGATAGTGGCGCTTTAGGGAATCCCTTCCTTGGAAAAACATCCTGAGCCAAAAGCCTCTGTTCAGTACCAGCCAGCCCTGAATTAGCGCCTAATCTGCAAAACCAAATCTTCATTCATCCATAGGTCGCGCCACTAAGAGGTCATTCTATCTCAGTCTGGAAGAAATTCTACAAAGATCCAGAACAGAAGAAGATAAATATGTTCACTGTCCAAAAGAGCATGGTTAAGGTCAAGCAAAATCTCCATCAGATCCCAAGGAAGTTCTTCAAAGTTCAAAGTCATTGTCTGTTACATCTCTGCAGGGGTGTGATTGCATCAATGATCCATGTGTAAAGGAGAAAAAGAACAAAGTCAAAGAGGTCCTGCATGTTGAACTAGCTTGTCCTCAGTAAAACAAGTGAAATACAGTAAGTGAGGAGCTACTATGGTTGTAGTCTAAAAGCCAGAGTTATCTAAAGAAACAGAGTGCAGCCTCCAAGTCCTATTAATGAAAAGAGCTAATCTTTGGCTGATCAACAATATTCTCAGCACCTCCTCCAAAAGGAAATTTCAACTGGCATTTTCAAACACAATCAAGAGAAGTCAGTCAACTATGTCTAGCAAGCAAATAATCTGCATACACAAGTCATGTGATTTCTGGTCCAAGGGTTCACAAAGATCTTTCACAAAGAAAACATATCTCAGAACACATCTCATAGAGCAGATTATTGCCTATTTGACATGACACTAAACAAATACATGTGATTTGCAGAAAGGTAATGAATTTTGGAAATAGATGAAATGTCTACAGTGTTAACCTCCTTCATTAAAGCAGAATGGTTAAAGACATAATAAGACCTCCTTCATTGAAAAATAGATGATTAAAGGGCACAATGTAACCTCCTTCATTCAAAAAGAAGAGGGTTAAGGTGTCAAAGTGTTTTCAGAAGTTGTGAGTCACCTCCTTCCAAGAGATGGGCAAAAGATACATTAGTGTTGTTTTCAAAAGATGTGTGAGAAATTTCCTTATAAAAAATACAAAGGTAACAATCAGTGGTGTGTAAAAATACTCCCTCCAGGTTATGGATGAAAGCAAAAATTGAAGAAATTACCTTTCAAATCCATCAAAGACAAAGGACAGGTTGACAAACAGTGATAAAACCATAAGGGTTCATAGGTTGAAAAACCTATTTTACATCAAGCAAAAGAATGGCATTCTAAGTGTTAAAAAGTCTCTGCTTCCTCTGTTTATAGAGGCCTCCTTAAAACTGTAATGAGGGTGAAACTTTGGCTAAAGACCTTCATCTAAATAACCAAAGAAAGAGAGAGCTAGCTGGGTTTGACAGTAGCTTCTGCATATGCATAGCAAGAAGATAGCTTGATGGTGTTAAAAGACTCTGATCCTGTATTTATGACAACCTCATTCAAAGTATATATCGCAGGTTGCAATTTTGACCAAACAAGCCTCTTATGAATGGTGAAATTGACAGACCTAAAGCTCGGGTTCTAGTCTTATCTGCAAAATGGTATAAAGGACAATCCACCTAGATGAATGTATGTGAAAATGGAATTCTTGTTTTTTAGACAAATTCATTATGTTTTATCAAGGCTAACTCCCTCTAGGTTATGAATGAAAGGCAAGCATTAAAAGCCATCTTTTCAGATCAGTCAAAGGACAGAGGACACATCCTAAAAGTGGGTGAATCTTTCAATATTTGCAGGCTTTCTTTCACAAAAGAACAAAAGATCAGCTCTCCAGATGTTTTGCACCATGACACAGCTCATCCAAAGGGTTAAAAGACAGCTCATCCAAAGGATTAAAAGATGTGATAAAGCCCTTTTTAACTCACAGTCAAAAGGCTCATCCTTTAGAATGATAAAATACAAGAGGTTAAGGAGCGCCCACGCAGTTTGTCAAACATAGGCCTCCTTCACAAATAAGCAGAGGGCCCACCATTTTTTGAGATGATTCAAAATAACAAGTGGAAAAAAAACAGCTACTCCTTGAAATAATCTATTCAAAGAGCAGAAGGTTAAAGACACTTTGATATAACCTCCTTCAAGAGCAGATGGTTAGAAAAACACATTGATGAAAACCTCCTTCAAAGAGGGCAGCTTGTTTGGAAAACTTCAACAATGGCCTCCTTCAAAAAAGGTAGAGGATCAACCCTCCAAATTTTTACACTATGAATTAGCTCATTAAAATGGTTAAAGGGTGATTAAACATGTTTCACTTTCAGTCAAAGAAACATCTCTTTCGCTTCACAAAAACAAAGGTTAAAGAGTGCCCAGGCAGTTTGTTTCAAAATGCGTTTCTGACCAAACAAAGATGAAATTGAAAAAAGTGAGAGATTTTTTTTTTCCATAATAGGTTAAAGAAGAAAACCCTCCTTTAGTTTCTACATAGGTATCATGGTTTGTGAGAAATGTAAAAAATACAGATGTCACGGGAGAATTTCTGCACCAAGATTCACCATTTTGACCAGTGTTGGGACAGTCAATTTTTTAACAACCAAATGGACACAAAATTAAAGAAATAAAGAATATTCGGAAATTATACTTCCATATCTTTCTAACATGCCATATCGGGCCAAATTCCATGTTGGCATGTGTTGTCCTTGATGGCAACCTACTTGATGAAATGAGATTGTTGGCATTTGTTGTCCTTGATGGCAACCTACTTGATGAAGTGAGAATGTTGGCAATATGATGCAATGTGTTGTCCTTAATGTGGCAACCTACTAGATGAAGTTGTCCTTGATGGAATCTGACTTGATGAGCTGTCTTTGGATGGCAACCTACTTGATAAAGTTGATGGCAACCTATTTGATGAATATGTTCTTGATGGAAACCTATTGTACTTTATGGAAACATACTTGATGAAGTTGTCCTTGATGGAAACCTACTTGATGAATTAAGGGGGAGATTGCTGGAAATGTGATACAATGTATTGACTTTGATGTAACCTGCTGAATGAATTTGTCCTTGATAGAAATGATGTAAATCCGATGTATTTACAGTGGCAGAAGGAAGGAATTCAGAAAGTGCCAAAATAATGTTGAACAAGGTATGTCACAATGCATACGCGGGTTTGATGAGGATAAGTCACGTATGTATGCGGAAAGGTACGTGCCAAGTCACGTATGCCTAATTGCGCTCTAAATTTGTAAAACCAGGGGGCTTTACCATGGTATTGACCCATTGTATTAAGCACTGGATTGTCTATTTGATCCCGTCCAGGAATACCATCGGAAGGAATGTGGTTTTGGCTCATGGTATTGAAAAAGGCTAAATCTATATAAGGAGAAGAAAATCATTGTGCAAGGGTGTGCATGAGTAAGGGTTGTGAATGAATAAATCTCTCTAAGGAATATCTGCATGGATGAACTCTGTTCCTGATTGATAGATCTGAATCTATGATGCACCTATGAAGAAAATGATGAAGAGGAATCTCTAGATCTGAAATGTATATGTATTTCCTAGATCTATTCATGGAATGTTTAGATCTGAGATGAGGCGAAATAATTTCTGAAGTAAAGGATGAAATCTGAGTTGTTTATCTGATCTGAAGAGCTGCATAGTCCTAAAAAGTTACAGATGTATACGCAGGTTCGCTTCAGTAAAAGCGCGTGTATACGCGGGTCTGCTTAAGGAAAAGCACGTATGGGCAGATAGGGTTTTCTGAAGAATGCACAGAAGTATACGCGGGTTGGTCTGCATGAAAACACGTACATATGCAAGTTCAGTAAAGTAAAAGTGCGTATGGAATCTAGGGTTTTCTGAAGTAAGTGGAAAGAAATGTCTGTTCTGTTTTGCTGTTTTACTATTATCTGTCAATGATGTATTCATACAGAATTGGGTTATTTGAATAATGAATATGCTGCTGATTATGTTAATTGAAGATCAAGTTGTTGGTTGATTGGTTGATGATTCAATGAATGAATTGATGGGGTTATAAGTTTCAGTTTGATGTATGATGAGCTTAAATGTATGGAGTAGGTCCAGTCTAAAAATATGATGAAAAGTGGCCTACAAGATGTGTTGTATGGAAGCTGTTGGATCCAATATGAAAATTGATGAAACGTGGTCTGCAGTGGTGCAGAGGGTCGAAGCCTTCAGTAAGGGGGTAGTAGCTCCCTTCCAGTGGTAGCTGGTAAACGAGTGCAGGGGGTAGTGGCTCCCTTCTAGGAGAGGCTGGTAAACGAGAGCAGGGGGTAGTGGCTCCCTTCCAGGAGAGGCTGGTAAACGAGAGAATGTTGTAGCCTTCTGCAGGTGGGTGCCTGCGTGCTGGTATGAGTCTGCGCCAGTACATTGTTGTAAGATGTTTTCTTTATAATAAAATATTGAAGACATAGACGAAGACAACGGTGGTTTTCTCCCGACTTGGGTTTCCACCTTAAATCGTGGTGTTCATGTGTGTTGCTTATGTGTGATGGTTTATTCTGTTATTACTGCACATGCTTACTACTAACTAAACATCTGATGAATAAATGATGCATAGATCTAAGTAAAGAATTAAATGCATAGTAGTATCTCTGTATATACGTGAGTTTTATGAAGGATATCCGCGTGTATACGCGAGTTGGTTTCAGGAAAGTAGCGTATGGGTTTTAAAGGAAGAAAAAGTATAAAGTTTTGAGTATGCCCTAAATACTGATTCACCCCCCTCTCAGTATTTTTCCCAACAATTGGTATCAAAGCAGGTCCTTCTGCAGAAGCTTGATCGCTTGAAGGAGATCCGTCGCAATGGGACAAAATCATTCTGAGCTATGAAGGAGATACAAAGGTAAAAAGTGCAAAACTCCAAACTCTCAGAATTGAATATGAAAATTTAAGGATGCATAGTGATGAGAGTATTTCCAGTTTCTTTTTGCGTCTAGATGATATTGTAAATCGTATGAGAAGTTTGGGTGAAACCATAACTGATACTACTCTGGTGGAAAAAGTCTTAAGATCTTTGACCTCAAAATTTGAGTCAAAAGTATCAGCTATTGAAGAAAGGCAAGATCTGCAAACTCTTACTATTGTTCAACTACATGGTATTCTAACTGCTTTTGAAATGAGAAAAGAAGGTCCCTCTCAAATCAGAGAAGTTGTCTTTAAGGCATGTGCAAAAGGGAAAGAAAAGGAAGTTGTCAAGGAATCAAGTTATATATCAGAAGAAGAAGAAGCAAATTTTGTGAGAAGACTCCAACCAGGTACTGGAAGATTCAAAGGTAAGCTTCCATTCAAGTGTTTTACTTGTGGGAGAGTTGGTCATTATGCTGCTAAATGTCCCTATGAAGAAAATCATGATAAAGGGAAACAATTTGAAAAGAGAAAGAGTTATTATGCAAATGAAGATAATGATGAAATGTCAAATGAGGATGAAGAATATTCTGACCAAGTTCTGCAAGTGCTCATGGCAAAGAAGCAAAAGAAGAAGGCTACTCAAAGAAAGAAGATACCTCAGAAAACATGTGCAACAGAAAATGAAGAAGAGGAAACAGGTATTGATTGTTGTTCTTGTGATCCACTTTCTTGTGCATGCAATGATGAAGATAGTGAAAGTAACAGTATGAGTCTAGAAGCAACTCTCAAGATCAATGATGAAAGTAATTATTGGGATCAATTTAAAAAGAAGGAATCTATCTACAAAGATGTGATCTCTAGAATGAATGAAAAGATAAAAATACAAAATGGACAGATAGACAAGTATCAAAAGTTGTACGTTTATGCAACCAATCGAAGTGAAAAACTTGAAGCAGAAATCATCTGTCTAAAAGCAGATCTCGAAACATCAAATGAGAAGAATGAAGAACCCCTATCATTTGAAAAGGAAGGACTTGAAGCAGAAGTCATCTCTCTCAAAAAGGATTTGGAAAAATCAAATAAGAAGAATGAAGAACTACTACAAACATTTGAAGAACAAGAAAATTGGTTGAAGGAAGAAATTTTAAAGTTGAATGATCAAGTAGAAGAAGGAAAAAGGGTTGAAGAAAGTATGAGGAAGCAATGCCAGAGCTTGGAGGTTGAGGTAAACATTCTCAAAGGTAAATTAGAAGAAAAAGATAAACTCTTGAGGTTTCAAGATAGTACTAATATTTTGGACAATATTCTTAGTAGTCAAAGGTCTCCTTCTGTTAAATTTGGCCTTGGTTTTCATGAAACTGTTAAAGGAGAATCTAGTTCACAAGGAAGTGATAAAGAGTCAAAGGATGTCAATGCAAAACCTGAAGTGTTGAAAGAAACAAAAGGTCAACCAACAATCAGGAACTCTCAAAAGGAATCATTCCCTCCTTTGATCAATAATGTTGAATGTTTTAAATGTCATAATTATGGGCATGTTGCAGCCAATTGTAGAAGCAGAATGTTTCAGTCACATGCAAACAGATTCTACAAAGAAAGGTACTCTGGTTTCTTCAAGGGATATTGTTTTTCATGTAACAAGTATGGTCATAAAGCAGTTGATTGCAATAGAAGGAAGAATAGAACAACACATTATGATCCTTATGCTTACTTTTCTGGTCACACAAGATGTTATGCTTGTAACAATAATGGACATGTAGAAAAATTGGAGAATTTTCAGCACACTAAAAGAAACTTCAAGCAAAGCTGGAAAAAGAAGGAGGACCGGTCAGAAACGTAGGGAATATTGACCCTACTGCAGTCATCCGCTTCTCAAGCTTACTTCTCATAATGATTGCAGGGATGATGTGAGATACATTATATGGATTAGTAATGTATCATCACAGGGGGAGCAATGTATGATGATTCCCATGGTTGGTTTTGATAATTCTGGTTATGTTTATTTCTGACAGTGCATCTGATGTGAAGAAGACAGGTACAGGTGGTACAAATTCAGGGGGAGATGAAGTAGAGGAAATTTTCTGTGTTTCACTTTCCATACGTGGGTTTAATGAACAGAAGCCGCGTATACACGCGAGTTCCTTTGGAGACAGATGCGTATCCTTTTCTGTTAAAGAAAACAGTGATTCAGCTCAAGAACAGGAGTACAGGTTCAGGGGGAGCATCAGTCTAACAACTAATGATTGCATTGTTGGCATTGTATCTGCTTATTCCTTAGTTCTCATAATACTTATACTCAAATGATGATGACAAGATACATGGTTTCTTATGATGAGTTTATGGATGAGCCCTGTTTACTCTTGATCAAGAATATCTTTTGTTTCACTCATGGATGAGTTGGAAGTCTTATGATTCAGAGATAAGAATAGATCATGTAGAGTTTGTTGCTATGGATGAGATATTTTTCCTACGCATATTATATCATGATGAATCTTGAAGATCTTGGTGATATTAGATCACATGGATGATTGTTTGTCACAGAAGTTGTTCTGATATGATAATTCCTCTTGGGAAGAATATGTTGAAGTCGCAAAAAGTCTGAAGGCCTAGTTACTGATGCACTTATGCTACAAATGTTGGATGACACTTGAAAACATAGCTATATTGTCCTATTTTTCTTCTCTCATATATCCCAAGAAAGCATTCGAATATCTCAGACGGAAGCTGGGAATTGTCTCTGCCTTGTACAAGATCAGAACTGCTTAAAATCAGAAGGTTAAAATTGGATACGCGGGTTTCCTGAAATACAGTCGCGTATATACGCGAATTTATAGAAATAAAACCGCGTATGGTTAGTTGCTGACAAATTTTACTTGGGGTCAGCATTCTTCAGCACAGTTGCAGTGCTGTTTGGTATCTCTGATGATGTTTCAGCTCTTATATTTCTGTTCCATTCTCTGATATTGGGTGAAGATGCCTTGATGATTGGCTGTTGAAAGTGTTCAAGTTACACAAGCTAAGGAGGAGTTTTTGCGTTGATGCACAGTTTCAGGGGGAGCATTAGCCTTGCTGAATGTAATGCATTGTTGGCATTATGTTGATTCTGAAATATGATCTCTCTATTGAGGTCTTTTGGTCTTGATTATAAAAAGTCATATTTGTAATTTGATGAAAAGGTCATGTTGAGACCTATGATGTAAAATTGTAATATTCTGTCATGCAAGGACTTGAGTCAAATTTGTAAACCCACTTGGTTGGGTAGTTGAGTCAAAATGTGTAAACCCACTTGGTTGGGTACTTGAGTCACATATGTAAATCCACTTGGTTGGATCATTGATGTAATTATGAGTCCTTGGTGATAGGAAAGGTCTTAGAGTCATATGATTCAGCGTGGACTCAGGGGGAGCATGGTAACTTCAATGCACATCAGATCTGCAGAGCTCTTCTTTCTACATGAGAAGAAAAAACTTGTTTTGGTTTTGATCCGCCCTTTGCCCTTGATGTCAAAGGGGGAGAGTAGCATGGTGTTTGAAAAAGGGGAGAATATCATGATGATGATTATATTCAATGTATCTATCTGTTGTGGTGATCAAACACCATCAAAGTTGCCATCAAGTCCAAAGGGAGAGATTGTTGGCATGTGTTGTCCTTGATGGAAACCTACTTTATGAAATGATATTGTTGGCATGTGTTGTCCTTGATGGCAACCTACTTGATGAAGTGAGAATGTTGGCAATATGATGCAATGTGTTGTCCTTAATGTGGAAACCTACTAGATGAAGTTGTCCTTGATGGAAACTGATTTGATGAGCTGTCTTTGGATGGAAACCTACTTGATAAAGTTGATGGCAACCTATTTTATGAAGATGTTCTTGATGGAAACCTATTGTACTTGATGGAAACATACTTGATGAAGTTGTCCTTGATGGAAACCTACTTGATGAATTAAGGGGGAGATTTCTGGCAATGTGATACAATGTATTGACTTTGATGGAACCTTCTGAATGAAGTTTTCCTTGATATAAATGATGTAAATCCGATGTATTTACAGTAGCAAAAGGAAGGAATTCAAAAAGTGCCAAAATAATGTTGAACAAGGTATGTCACAATGCATACGCGGGTTTGATGAGGAGAAGTCGCGTATGTACGTGGAAAGGTACGTGCCAAGTCGCGTATGCCTAATTGCACTCTAAATTTGTAAAACCAGGGGACTTTACCATGGTATTGACCCATTGTATTAAGCGCTGGATTGTCTATTTGATCCCGTCCAGGAATACCATCGAAAGGAATGTGGTTTTGGCTCATGGTATTGAAAAAGGCTAAATCTATATAAGGAGAAGAAAATCATTGTGCAAGGGTGTGCATGAGTAATGTTTGTGAATGAATAAATCTCTCTAAGGAATATCTGCATGGATGAACTCTGTTCCTGATTAATAGATCTGAATCTATGATGCACCTATGAAGAAAATGATGAAGAGGAATCTCTAGATCTGAAATGTATATGTATTTCCTAGATCTGTTCATGGAATGTTTAGATCTGAGATGAGGCGAAATACTTTCTGAAGTAAAGGATGAAATCTGAGTTGTTTATCTGATCTGAAGAGCTGCACAGTCCTGAAAAGTTACAGATGTATACGCAGGTTCGCTTCAGTAAAAGCGTGTGTATATGCGGGTCTGCTTAAGGAAAAGCGTGTATGGGCAGATAGGGTTTTCTGAAGAATGCACAGAAGTATACGCGGGTTGTTCTGCATGAAAGCGCGTACATACGCAGGTTCAGTAAAGTAAAAGTGTGTATGGAATCTAGGGTTTGCTGAATTAAGTGGAAAGAAATGTCTGATCTGTTTTGCTATTTTACTGTTATCTGTCAATGATGTATTCATACAGAACTGGGTTATTTGAATAATGAATATGTTGCTGATTGTGTTAATTGAAGATCAAGTTGTTGGTTGATTAGTTGATGATTCAATGAATGAATTGATGGGGTTATAAGTTTAAGTTTGATGTATGATGAGCTTAAATGTATGGAGTAGGTCTAGTCTGAAAATATGATGAAAAGTGGCCTACAAGATGTGTTGTATGGAAGCTGTTGGATAGTATGAAAATTGATGCAACGTGGTCTGCAGTGGTGCTGAGGGTTGAAGCCTTCAGTAAGGGGGTAGTAGCTTCCTTCCAGTGGTAGCTGGTAAACGAGTGCAGGGGGTAGTGGCTCCCTTCCAGGAGAGGCTGGTAAACGAGAGCAGGGGGTAGTGGCTCCCTTCCAGGAGAGGCTGGTAAACGAGAGAAGGTTGTAGCCTTCTGCAGGTGGGTGCCTGCGTGCTGGTATGAGTCTGTGCCAGTACATTGTTGTAAGATGTTTTCTTTATAATAAAATATTAAAGACAGAGACGACGACAACGGTGGTTTTCTCCCGACTTGGGTTTCCACCTTAAATCGTGGTGTTCATGTGTGTTGCTTATGTGTGATGGTTTATTCTGTTATTACTGCACATTCTTACTGCTAACTAAACATCTGATGAATAAATGATGCATAGATCTAAGTAAAGAATTAAATGCATAATAAGATCTCTGTATATACGCGAGTTTTATGAAGGATATCCGCGTGTATACGTGAGTTGGTTTCAAGAAAGTAGCGTATGGGTTTTAAAGGAAGAAAAAGTATAAAGTTTTGAGTATGCCCTAAATATTGATTCACCCCCCCCCCCTCTCAGTATTTTTCCCAACATTCCAACACCAGGAAGGCATCCAAAAGTAGCCTGCAAATAACACTATGTATTTCTGCACCAGCATTCACCATTTTTTACCAGTGTTGGGAAAGTAAATTTTTGAACAACCAAATGGACACAAAATGAAAAAAATAAAGAATATTTTGAAATTATACTTCCATATCTTTCCAACAAGCCATCTTGGGCCCAATTCTTACACCGGGAAGGCATCCAAAAGTGGCCTGCAAACAACACTATGCATTTCTGCACCAGGATTCACCATTTTTTACCAGTGTTGGGAAAATCAATTTTTGAACAACCAAATGGAAACCAAATGAAAAAAATAAAGCATATTTGGAAATTATACTTCCATATCTTTCCAAAAAGCCATCTCAGGCCCAATTCTGACACTGGGAAGGCCTCCAAAACTGGCTGCAAAAGTGCACAGTGCACCTGGAAAATTGCGCGGCGCGCCTGTAGGTTTTTACAGTGCATTTTGACACACAGCGCGGCACGCCTGTGCAATCCCCGGGCCACTATCAACATAGAACTTCAAAGGTGCCAAGGTCAATTTTTTCTACAAAGAAGTCACCTCCAAACACATTAGGGACAATTTTCAAAAAGGTATTTATGTCTTGGCCTAGTTTTGATTGGAGGAAAGATTTGTTGTGAATATAAAAGTGTTTTATTGATATGAATGGCTAAGAATACACATAGCCTATAGAAAAATCAGAGTTGTTGTGAGGAATTTTTACTTAATCACAAGAGGAGTTATTGCTGTGGACAAACCAACTGAGCTTCATCAAAAAAGAATTGTTTTACTAGCCTCAAATAACAACAGTGAAGCATCCAATATAAATAGTGGTTGGGGATAAGGGTTTTGTGATTAGTTTGAAAGAGTTTTTGAGTAGTAAAGAGAAAACATGGTTATTTTCAAAAGTAAAATCTCTTGTTCATCAAAATCAAAGAAAAAGTGATTTCTAAGAATAGTGATTAAAGGAGGTCTTTTTGTGCTGGTGAGTAAGCTATGGATATACACAGTCTATAAGGGAAAAAAGAGTTGGTGTAGAGGGCCTTTTAATCAACTTAAAAGAGTCTTTTAAAACAGTGATTTCAAAAAGCGCCTTTTGCTTCAAATAACCACAGAAGAACATTAATTTCAAAGGAGCAATGTCTACCAAGGAAGATAGTGATTGGGAGAAAGAGTTTTATCAGTTTGAAAGAATTTTGAGTAGTAAAGGAAAACATTGTTGTTTTCAAGAATAGACAATCTTGTTCATTAAATTCACAAATAAAAAGTGATTACAAAGGAAGCAGTGATTGAGGGGAAGGAATTTTTGTGTCAAAAACAAAGGGGATTTGTCTTCAAAAACCACAAGCAGATCTTGTTAAGAGGCCTCTTTCTCAAAACACAGTGATGGAGAAGTAAATTTGTTTCATCTAACCAATACTTGTTTGCCATCCTAGATAAAAAAACAATGATTATCAAAGGAAATCAACGCTTTGAGAAGAGACCTTTTTCAGTGATCATTTCAAAGTTGGGTTTTTGATAAGTCAGTGAGAGTATCAAAACCAACAATGCCTCCAAGGAAGGGCAAAGTGACAAAAAGAAAACTAGTAATGATGAGAGACAAAGTAAAAGAGTCAAAACATGGCAGTGAGGAGGAGGAACAACATGACAGCCCTCAAGCAAGCAATAATGATGGCAAACAAACACCAAAGAGAAATACAGCCCGAAGGAAGACATTGGAAACATAGAGCATGAATAGGATTCTCCAAAGCGTGTGCTAACTGCCTCTCCTAGGCAAGGGGCCATGACTTCTTCGCCAAAGATTAAAATGCCAAAACAACAGGGAAGACAACCAAAAAACGAAACAAACTCAAAATCGCCCAAAGAGGGCGCCCGGTGAGAAAAAGTGGAAAAGACACATCTAGACTTGAAAATTTGGCCTGAGCTTCTAGGCATGTTTCTAAACACCCTTAAGGGGTTTGCTCACTGAAATTGAACAAATTTTGACATGTTCTTGTTTTTTGACATTTTTGGGCCTAATTGCATAAAATCATGGGCGCCGCCATTTTTGTATGGAGTATCCTCAGCTGTTAAGAGTGGTATCATTGGATGCATTAAATTTATGGGCATCTACTCAAAAAAATTCAGATCAATTGAAGATGTTTTGGTCCCCCAAAGAGGCAAAAAACACTCACTTTTTCGACACTCTGCCCCATATATCAACAAAGGCTATTTTTTGGTTTTTTTCCACTCAGTTTAGTGTTTAATACACTTCTAGTAATCAGTTTGGGGAAAACCAAGTATTTTCAGAAACTAGACATCCAGGGCTTTCCAACAAGCCATTACGGGCCTCATTTTGACATCGGGAAGTTCTCCAAAATTTGCCCGCAAGATAGGGGATTTTCTGCTGCTATATTTTTGAAGTATTTTTGTGAAAAATGCAGTTTTCTGAAGTGGCTTTTCCAAATGTGCGTTTAGCCTTTTTTGGCCATTTTCAGTTGGGAAAGTCAATTTAATTTCTTTTTTTAGCATTTTTAGGATATTTTATAGATATTTTGTGCCTTGGGCTTTGCAAAGCCTCAAGGACAAAATCAGATATTTTTGATGGGCCAATGAGCTTTCTAGATGCACTAGGAGGTTCTCCTTCATCTTGGCCTATATATTCCAAGAGAATTCATTGTAAATGAGGCTAAACTTGATGATATAGAGCAATATATGGTTATACAAGCTTGGAAGAAATACTTGTCTCATTCATTGGATAGTTTCTTGAATGTTTTTGGATGATGAAAGAGGACTGCTATTGGATTCCTTGACTTGGTAAAATGGTATAGTGTCCCTCTCTGTTATGTTTCTTAGTTTTCATACATATTTCACTCTCTTGCTTGCTATAAGATAGTAGATAACAAATTTGAGACATGCCCTTGGAGGCACCTCAGATTTCCTGTTTCATTATAGCTTCTATGTTTTCTTCCTTCTTAGTCATATCAAAGAATCCTTGATTGCTCTTTGATCACTGAAGAAATTGTTTGCTTGTTTCATTTATGGTTTTATGCATGCTAAGTATGATTCACGGTATGCCCTGCTTACTCATGGCTAGTCATATCTCCACCTCTAAAACCTCTCTTTGAATGTTTGATTGTCCTAGTTGAGCCAAGGAGGTCTTGTACTGATCTTGCCCGTTGCCTAAAACTCTGCAATCTTAATTCGAAGTGCCCGATAGCTCGAAATACTATGTCTAGGAGTTTCCTCTTAGTATTTTGAGTTATTTGTTTGTTTTAATTGTCTTTCCCCAAAGTCTGATAGCAATTTCCTAAAGTTAGAGAGTAATATATCTCTATGTCTTGCTTGAATGTTTATTTCTATGAATTTATCAGTTTGTAGTTACATTTATCATGATTAATGGTTACCCCTACCATATAAATGTCAGCTATTGAACTATTTATGTTTGAAAGCCTTTTTCCTTCACAAACTTAGTGTCCATCCCACTTAATTTTACCTTAAGATCCATTCTACCTTGATCAAATCGGCCCTTCAACATACCTTGTATCACCATTTGAGGCTTTCTCGACCTTTTCGACCCCATAGCCCAGTTGATCTAACAATATTTTTATCTATCTTAGTATTTTATCAGTTCCTCCCTCAAAAACCGAAAAACAAAACCAAAACCCTACTTCACAACTAGCCTAAAATCAGAAACATAAAGAAGAAAAACACATAGATATCCCTTACACAAATAGAGAGAGCCCTCTCTGAGTCCAGGAAGGCTAGATCCTTGGGCTCCAAATATTGGTTTGATGTTACCCTGTCACTTGGCTTGCCAATCAGCCAAATCACGGGACACTAAAATAATGGCGATCACGGTGGGACTCTGATTTAGTGACAATCTAAGTACACCTTAGGACTCCAGAAATCCCTTATCTTCAAGAATATATAGTTAATTAGCCACCTCATCGCCACCCTAACATAATGGCGATCACGGTGGGACTCTGATTGATAAACAAACTTAGTTTCCCTAAACCTTCAGAAACCTTTGAGAATACTATCTTGTGGACTTATCCCACCGCTCACTAACATACTAACGATCACGGTGGGACTAACTGAGTACATAACAGTCTAGCAAACTCTTGTAGATTCATTAGTCTTTCAAAATTTAAAACAGGCAAGCAGCCCATAGAATCATTTAGAGTAAAATCTTGTTGCTTCACCACCCTAGCAAAGTGATGAATCAGGTTTATAACACTCTAACAAACCATAGGCTGCACATAAAGACTTAGAAAAACCCAAAAAACATCCCTAGATTGGCTTTTCCAGTTATTAATGGTGGACCATACACATATCTCTAAAAACAACTAAAAACATCCACCTGGAGACTCCACTAGCCTCCAGTAGGCCTATTACTCCACTAGTCCTTATAAAATCTCCTGGGAATGCATTAAGCAATCCCAATCATGCTGATGGTGGACAACACAGTTCAAATCTTCCACCTGGCGACTCCACAACCTTCATTAGACCAAAAGACTCCACTGGTAGAGAACTTTAGACTAGTTGAAAGGACACAGTGATCCTTTCTGATTAACAAAGATGGATCCAAGGACATAAAGGAGATATGCTCCGATGAGCAGAGAACATATCCCTGGATTCCCACAAAAAATGCCTAAAGATGCAAATTGGATAGAAAACCTACCTATCTTTCGAGATGAAAAGGTTGATGACCCATTGTTACATCTCATCAATTTTCATATACATGTATGGAGGTTAAAGGTTGAATGGCATGATGACTGCCTCATGAAAATGTTCATGGGGACATTAGAAGGAAAGGCAAGAGAATGGTATGAAGGCCTAGAACCTGGCATCTTGTTTTCTTTGAAGGATTTCCACAAAATATTTTATAAACACTATATAGGGCATTGTACATCTCTATCATTAGCTGAAAATTGTTGCGATCAATCTGAAGAACTTATACAACACCTTGTGAACATTGATGAAAACTTAGGAAATTGGCATCCTGAGGTTTTTTTAGAGGAGATCCATACATTTCTTACCCAAACTAACCATCAAGATGGCCAAGAAGAGTTGATTGAGGATGAAATCAAATCTGAGATGGAAGAAGAATCAAAACCTTTAGGTTCTCTACCCTTATGATTTAAATCATTCCAGACTTTGAAAGAAAATTTGCATCCTAAAGATCTCTTAGTAGTTATTCAGGAAACCCCTGCTCAAGTTAACCCTCACATAAATCAAGAAAAGATGGTTGAAGATGAAACAGAATATGAAATAGAAGAAAAATCAAAACCTGTAGGATCTCTACCTTTATGCTTTGAGTCATTTGAGTTCATACGAGAAAATTGGCCTCATGAAAATCTATCAGAAGCAACTCATGAATTACATGCTAACTATCCTCAACATCACAAAGAATTGGTTGAAGATGAAAACAATCAAGAAATAAAAGAGAACCCACAAGATCTCTCTAAAGGCACAAGTGATGATTCATCATCTCTCATAATTGAAGCCCAAAAAGACACTCATCCTCTAGATCAGCTTTCCCAAGAGAAAGAAGGTCATTGTAGTTATGTCCAAAGAGAGATGAAAATACCTCCCTTTTTGACTAAAGAAGAGCTAGATCAACTCATAAACATATAGTCAGCCTATGATCTTGCATACCATAAACAAAAATAAATTTGTAAATCAATTCGAAGAGAAACAATCTGACAGCCCAATATATATGGCTGGTGACATTACTTATATTAATGATTCTCCAAGGTTTGATCAATATATTGATGATTATGATATCCAAGCAGAAGCTAACCTTGCAGAGCCATCAACAGTTGATTTATGGGATGAAGTTCACTATCATCAGATTTAAAGCACCAAGCAACCAAAACAGGTCACCTATGACATTGATGAGGGAAGCCTTGAAAGTTCAGAAGTAAGTGAAGGATCTTTGACCCTTTGTTCCACTTCATATCAGCCCATCAGCAATAACTTTCAAATAATTGGAGATCAGTAGTTTTTCAGCTTTGACGATGAGGTTGAGGAGGATGATGAAATTTTTGAGCAAGTTGTCAATGAGAAGCCTTCTCCTAAAATGATTGACGAAATCATTTTGGTCATGGAATCATCCTTAATTCCATATTTGTAGCCACCAAGTTCCATTGAGTTACAAATTGCAAATGAAGAAATAGAGGTTGGTAAACACATGAGGGTTGTCACCCTATCCTTTAAAGAAGATTTACTGCCAAAGTGTATCCTTGTTCATCAACATGATGACCTTCACAAAATTTTCAGTCCACCTAATCAGAACACATCAGTTTGGGGAGAAGAATACACTAAAATGTATGATGAGTTTGACAGCTCAAGTGATCATGAGCAAGGGGAAAAGTTTCTTTCCCAAGAGAGTCCCAAACACAACCAAGTGGAACAAAGAGTAGTCCTGAATGAAGCTTATATATCAAATCCTCTAGATAAGGTATTATTCCAAGATCCATTTGTTGTTTTCCTTGAGAAATCTGAAGGAGTAGTGGGTTCTACCATGAACAGTTTGCTGCAAAGTATGAGAAAAAACTTAAGCACTACTGTCCGAAAACAAGTGAGGTGGAAGT
The DNA here is from genome assembly GCA_034641835.2 of Pinus albicaulis. Lineage (NCBI taxonomy): Eukaryota > Viridiplantae > Streptophyta > Pinopsida > Pinales > Pinaceae > Pinus > Pinus albicaulis. Next base: position 227,636,425 of record CM076576.1, read on the forward strand.
GGCCTTTTGATTTTTTCAACATCATCAAAGAGCTGAACCAAGATCAACCATGCAATCATCTATTTGACTGGTTATATTGGAAAGAAGAGTTCACCAAATAAATGTCTATCATGTATAGGTTAGAGTAGAATAGATAGGCATGCAAAATAAGCTCATCCCATGAACATATTTCTTTTAGTTTGTTTTGAGAAAAACAGAAAACAAAAAAATAACAAGAAAAGTAGGAAAAGAGGGTAGATTCTAAAACAATGGTACAACCCCATGTTCAAAAAATATTCATTCTGAAAGCGAGCAAGTCTAAATGCCGCTACTAGTGCTAAAAAATGTCTTGTTCAGTTATCTAGCCTAATCATAACTGAACATGTTTTAAATTTATTTGCTGATAAGTTAGTGAGAAAAGAGATAGTCAAATTGTGTAAGCCTGACTTTTCAAAGAAAATAGATTAGGAAAAGATATCGGTTCTACATGCTCAAAACAAAACCAGAGATGAAAACAAGGATGAAAAAACAAATTGTGTATCCTAGCCCTGATTTTTCTAAATTTCATTTTCATGCAAAATAATATTTGTGTGCAGCTTGTCTTTCATGCCACAAGTACATGAAAAATCAGACTGTCTAATCCTGATTTGGCCATTTTTCAATTTCATGTTTTGGATTAGAGAATGAAATCCTGTCAAACAGCTTAATCATGACAGTCAATCTAGCATAGGTAGAGAAACAAAGGAGTTCATCAGTTTAATATGAACTCCTGGTGGATCTAAGTGTAGAATTAGATAGTGTCATTTTTCAAAAATATTATGCCAAAGGGTTGCTAGTCCAAATGCACCCGAAAGAAGAAAAAATGTTAGGAAATGTAGCTGGGTAGGTAGAAATGACTTTGATGCTAATCATGCTGTCAATTTTTAGAAATAGCATCAAGGAAGAAAGAAATTTGCGCCAATGGATAAAGGCACTGGTCTTCAAAAGCCAGAGATCTGAAATTCTGGACACCTCCTGAAAAGGATATGCCCTCCCCAAATGGAGCCACTCTTAGTCATCAGTATTTTACACCTGTTGATGATGACTAGTTTCTTAAGCTAAGTTTTCTAGAAGCTGATCTCCAAACTATCGAATCTGTCATCTAGAAAACACCCCTAAACAATTTTTGTCCTCCTACCCCTTTCGGTCAACCTATGATGAGAAAAAACCTATGTGCCAAGTCCTATCTAGTTTCAGCCATATAATCTTGTCCATGACTCTGTCATAGCTAAGAGTTATCTGCTGTCATTTACCTTTATTCCTCAAGCCATTCATTATCCAACTATTGACAAAGTGTCTGCAACCTTATCCCTGATTATCTTTCATGTAAAGATCTAATCATACCAAAGAAAAACACTCATAATCTGTCAAGATCGCCCCTAAGTTAGATAGTGGCGCTTTAGGGAATCCCTTCCTTGGCAAAAACATCCTGAGACAAAAGCCTTTGTTCAGTACCAACTAGCCATGGATTAGTGCCTAATCTACAAAAACAAATCTTCATTCATCCATAGGTCGTGCCACTAAGAGGTCATTCTATCTCAATCTGGAAGAAATTCTACAAAGATCCAAAACAGAAGAAGATAAGTATGTTCACTGTCTAAAAGAACATGCTTAAGTCAGGAAAAATCTCCATAAGACCCCAAGGAATCTCTTCAGAGTTCAAATTCATTTTTTTGTTACATCTCTGCAGGGGTGTGATTGCAACCATGACCAATGTAAAGGAGCAAAAGCACAAATTCAAAGAGGTCTTGCATGCCGAACTAGCTTGTCCTCGTGAAAACAAGTGAAATACAAGAAGTGAGGAGCTACTATGGCTGTAGTCTAAAACCGTGGTTATCTAAAGAAACAGCGTTACCTCCAAGTCCTATTAATGAAAAGAGCTAATGTTTAACATCAAAGGTTAAAGAAAAGGTATGAAATTACTGTGTATTTTCTCATTCTTTTACTATAGACATACTCCTTTTTTCCTTAGGAAGGTAATTTATTATAAGAATTATGGTAGAATTGGAAAGGTTTATGTTTATTGTAAAAATATGACTAAATATTGCTTTTTTTTTATAAAACAGGAATTAGACAAAGTGAACAGCTATACCAAAGGCGAGGCTGAGATTAATGCAACTGCTGCTCCACCAGCGTTAAACCACATCCAGCCCAAGACAAGGAAATCTGAATGTATTGCCAAGAAAAGGTAAGGGACAACTCGGCTTCGGTCAAAGTAAACCATATGATAACCAAATGAAGAGAAGTGAATCCCTCAGGATCCTTCTATCATGAGGGATCGTTGTTCAAACTCATCTTATTCCTCGTCTTGTCCGTTAGGGTCTGTTATATAAGGCAATGCATTTGGTGATTAAGGACGTCGTAAGTTCTCATTATCAAAACATTTCCTCTGTAATATTGTTTATTGACTCTCAGCTTTGAGAGAGCAGTCTCTGTAATACTTTATGTTCGATTAATATCAAAGACGCGTTTTGTTTCATCTCTTAAGTTCTGAAGTAGCCCAGCAGTATTTCACTGGCGCTAAGGGCCCGGCTCTGGTGGAATTACCTTGCTGTTTGTATTTCTAATCTTTGCTTATTGTTGTATGAAGTTGTGTTTAAAGTTTATTTCAATTGCAGAGTTGATTGACTGTTGTTGGATTGAATACAGATTCATTGTGAGCATTAACGAATTGCATTGCTATTTTATCATCTGCAGGAAGTGCATTCGTTGTTTATTTACCTTGCCATCATTATAAAGCTTTGTTGTTCTATTAGTTTACGATTCTTTACGATTGATTGTTTCATGGTATTGTATGTCGACAGGGTTGAATTATTGAGATTAGTTAAGTTTATAATTGTTGTTCAATTCATGTTGTTGTTCCATTTCTGTTTATTGTTCATTTTTTATTCATAGCTTCAGATTAGCAGATAGATTGGTTACAGTTGATGTGAATGCATATGAATTATGGGTTATTGTTCCTTTCTAGCCTTTGAAGTTCCTTTCAGTTATTTTTATCAGCAAGAAGTTTGAGTTCATTTCTATTTCTTTAAGAACAAGACCACCAACTGTAGAGAACACTGGTTACTGCTTCCAAGTTTCCAGATTGGTTATCTTGCCTCAGTGTGATTTCAGTTGCATCGATTTCTAAGGGAAAAATTTACTGCTACTGTATCCCTGATCGATGGTTTGCAGATTGATGTAGTTAAGATTCCAGAGAATTTTCATTTATGTTACTGTAATTATATTTCTTTACAAGCATCCGTTTACTCTTGTATTTAAGATTCTATACTACATCTTCATAGCATTACTCTTAGTTAGTTGCAGCCTCAGACAGAGTACACTCTTGAAATTAAAAGTCGCTCCCGGATTGATAATTAATGTAGGCTAATTAGGTGTTTCAAAGATACCTTTTTATGACCCAACATTTTGGCGTCGTTGCCAGGGAGAGTGTATGCCATTTCAAAGGAGTCATGCACAGCTGATTTTCTTCTGCTTGCAAAGAATTGGGTATTAAAGATGGAAGGTAAGAATCTGCGCACTAGGAAAGAAACACACTTGCTCATAGCCCGCTTCACAGTAGAAGTAGGTAAGCTTCTTTATTTAGGTAGGAATGAAGGCTTGTTTTCTTGAATGAATAGACCAACTAAGAAAAACAAAATTCCTCCTAAAATTGAAAAACCTAAGGGATCGGTGACCCTTGGGCAGACAACTTTTATTGAGGAAATCCTTAAAAGAACTGAATCTCAGCCATCAGTAGGATTTAGAAAAGCTATCTCTAGACAACCTACTGGTTCCCTTCAGGCTACAGAGTCACCATCTAAAGCCTTTGCTAAGATACACAGTCAAACAAAGGGAATTGAGCAAGATTCCCAAGAAATTGAGAATCCTTGCATAATTTCCCCTCAAGAAGGGAACTCTAGTAATCTCTGTGAAGGATAAGGGGAAGCAGGAGAAACAGGAGACCCAACATCTCCTATTGAAATAGCCCAACCAGTAATCAGTCCAGATAAGGGAAGTGCTATTAAACTTATTCAAAACCAAGGTCCTGAATCACCTCAAACAGTAGATCACAAGGAATACCCATTGTTCTAGATAAGGGAAGTGATATCAAAGCCATTCCTGCTCCTTCTAGTCACCCTATAAATTCCTTGGAAATCCCAGAAGAATATTGGCACATCTTCTACCAAACGGCCCAGAACCAAAATCATAATCAGCGGACACCCCAACAAACATCTACGCTGCAATATCCTATAGTAGATACTGCAGTCAATGCACCTATGAAGGCCATTCCCCTTCAACATGTTCCCACATTTCATGGCTTAACATCAGAAGATCCAGATGCATTTTTGTTTGAATTTGATGTGTTATGCAGGGGATATGATTATACCACCAATCCCCAAAAACTAAAACTATTCCCTTCTACATTAAAAGGGGCATCCTTACGATGGTTTATGGGATTATGTGGGGGTGTCATAACTGATTGGGATCAGATGAAGGCTAACAGCATACCATTTTTTGGTCATCTAACCTATTATCATTAGATGAACCATATTGTTCATGTAAGACCAATTTTACCTTAAGTAAAATTGCTTTCACTATGTAAAATAACTTAATAAACCACATTTATTAGGTTGTTTATGGTCTAAACAGGAAACCCCAAAAGGAAATATTAAACAAATCTATATTTGTTTGATTCTCCTCATAGAATAATTAATTAAACAATAATTTAATTATTATTCCTCATCATGTTTAACCCAAAACAAAGAAATTAATTAGATAAATCTCTATTTATCTTATTATTTTCTAGGAATAATTATTTAAATCTTATTTAAATAATATTCCTTGTTAAATATGACTAAATCACTCACAAATAATTAAATAAATCATTATTTATTTGATTATCATTCAACCACTTCCTTAAAATGATAAATAAAACATTTATTTATTTATTATCGTCCAACCACTTCTTAAAAAGATAAATAAATCATTTATTTATTTTATTTTGAGTAATCAAGGATTTGACCTGTTAATAATTTTCCCTCCACCAAATATAATAAAATATTCCATAAAAGGTGGATCTAGATTTGGTTAACATTATTTTAATCGTGCACCAAGATCTAGAATGACCCAATATTTTGTTATAAATAGGAAGGTTTTTCCTACCATTCTTCACTTTTTGTTGCCTATTAGATCACTCTGGATCTATACACTTGGTCACATTCTACATTATTTGCTGTGTGAGCTCCCTTTGAGTTCTATCTTTGTCTGGTTTTTCTACACCAACAAGAGAGAGATTCTAGATCTGAATTGCTGAGGACTTCCAAGAACCCATCCCACTATGAGAATTGATACTTTCTGCTTTTCCCCTCCCTGTGTGCCCAATTAATATAAAAATCTTTCAAAATTGTTCTTGTCTTGTCTATTTGTATGGAGCAAACCCTTGTTTTACCGTTTAATGTCTTTCCACATAGAAACTGTGTTTTGCAACTCTTTCTGTCTAAATAACTCAGAACTATAATTTTATTGGCACCACTTTTGTTGTTAGGGCTATTAGCTATGCGTAGCTAAAGTGGTCCTTTTTCTTACACTTCGACAAAGGATTCATACTAACAAATTACATGAAAAAGTATCAAGATTATTGCAGGTCTTGGGAACTAAAAGATGAAATATTCCAAATTACAGCAAAACCAAATGAAACCTTGGAAGAATATGTGGAACTGTTTCAATACAATCTTCAGAGATCCCCTTATGCATCCTTACCCTTACCTGATAATGTGTTGAAAACTACATTAATTAGGGGAATGAAAGATCAATGGGTTGAAACATTTAATATTATGGGAAAAGGTGATATATATCAGGAAAGTTATGCTAACATCATTGATTTGTGTATTAGGAGTTCGAGGGGAAACACAAGGCTAAAATCAGCAGAACGTGATATGATTACAAGAGACAACAAGACCTCTAATGAAGGTGTGACTCATGCAGAGATTGGAAATCTGCTGGAAGATTTTAAGACATATATACTTGGGACTTTAACAACACATTTCGACATTATGCAAGCCAAACAAAAGCAAGCAGAAGCAGAGCAAAATTTGGTGATATTCTGTCCTAGATGCAGAAAGAAACACAACCACAAAGAGTGCCCGTTGGATGTAATCAAAGTTTGCGCTATTTGCACGAAAGATCACCTTATAGAAGGATGTCCTTCACTCCTTGGCCTAAAATTAGTTTATAAGGAGGCGGAAGAAGAATCAGAAGTGGTATGTTTGCTTAATCAGCGCCGACAATGGCAGCCACGACAATCAGGTATGCCAACTGATCCATTTTCTTCTTTTCAAACTCCTCAATACAATGCTCAACAATATAGTGGAATGTGGAAAAATCAACCACCTTTCCCCAATTGGTCATAACAACCATTCCCTACAACATCTTGGCCTAATCAAACAAATCAAAATAATTGGCCTAGCTTTCCTTTCTACCCACCGTTTTGGAAAAATAATAACTATCCAACACAATGGTCCCCCTCTACTTCGCAGAGTCAGTCCTGGCAGTCAAACTGGCGAAGACCTACAAATCAGCTAGCTGGAACAATCCCTCTCTCTCAACCTACACTGCCAGCTCCCTATACAAACCCCCAGACCAACTTAAGACCACAACTCCCAGCCCAACCCAACCCAAACCCAAACAATAGGCCAGTTCAGTCAGTCCAAATAATGGAACCCCCAGAATTAGAAACTGAACTGAGGGAGTGCAATGAACTTCAATTAAGGTCTGGGCGAATAATAGAAACAAAGAGAAACAATAATGTTCATATTGAAGATCTGTTACCTGTAGAACAAACATTACAGAAAGAGAAGGAGGTTCAAAAACAAAATAAACAACAAAGTCAACAACAAGTAACAACTTCCTCTCCACCATTCCCAGAACGATTAATCATACCATGCCCATTAGAACATCCTAATTTTGACCTTCTGGGAGAATTAAAAAATTTGTGTATAAAATCCCTCTCCTCCAATCTATCCAAGACATTCCTATATATGCAAAAACCATTAAGGAATTATGCATAAAGAAGCCAAAGAGGAGAACAACCACCAATCCAACTGTCCAAATACTTGGTACTTTATCTGACTTATTATCAGGGATGGAAACACCCGTAAAATATGAAGACCCAGGAAATACCATAGTGACAGTGCAAATCCATGGGCAATTGTTTCCAAATGCCTTAGTTGATTTGGGAGCAGCAATAAATATCCTAACAACCACCACCTATAAAAAACTTGGCATTACATCACTAGAACCAACAACAACCTTATTGGAATTGGTTGACCGATCGGTAGTCAAACCAGAGGGTACACTACAAGATGTAATGGTATCTGTAGATTCCTGGGAATACCCTGCTGACTTCCTGGTTATCAATCCAAAGAACCGGCTAGAAGGACACCCTTTAATCTTAGGTAGACCTTGGTTGGCAACTGCTGATGCTTATATTGGATGCCGACAAGGCAACATGACAATAACAAGGGGAAACTATGTAAAGAATTTAGCTTTATATCCCCCAGCCTAGCCAAGTCTATCAATAATCAAAACAAGAAAAGAACCTGTATCATATCTTATGGAAAATATGAGATCACCTCTAACTATAGAAAATGCTATTGATTTCAAAGATCAAACAGAGGATGATATCATCAATAGTTTTATTAATAAACCACAAATCAGATCCCATCTACAATGTCACATGATCAAGGCAGCATTTGATAATAAAGAAGAAGAAGATCCTTTGAAAGACATTCTTGATCAAGTAATACCCACTACTTCTGTGTACAATAGCAAGATTGTAGAAATTGAGCTGGGAAAAAAATCTAAACATTAGCAAAAATCTGACTGCTGAACAAGAAGAGAAGTTGGTCCAATTATTACGAAAATACAAAGCAACCTTTTCATGGGATTACCCAGAAATGAATGGAATTGACCCCCAATTATGTACACACCACATCTATATTGAAAAAGATGCAAGACCCATTCGCCAACCCCAAAGAAGACTAAACCCTCACCTTAAAGATATTGTGAAAGCTAAATTACAAAAGCTATTGGATGTTAATTTCATCTACCCAATATCTGATAACAAGTGGGTCTCTCCATTAGTAGTGGTACCAAAAAAGAACGGAAAGTGGAGAATATGTGTAGATTACCGTGAACTTAAAAAGGAAACACAGAAAGACCACTTTCCCTTTCCTTTCATTGACCAGGTATTAGACACATTGGTAGGAAAGAAATTATTTTCCTTCCTTGATGGCTTCAGTGGGTACAATCAAATCCAGATTACCCCTGAAGACCAAGAAAAAACTACTTTTATCTGTCCATGGGGGACATTTGCCTACCGAGTCTTACCTTTTGGCCTATGCAATGCCCCTGCTACATTCCAAAGGGCCATTCTCATCATCTTTGCAGACTTAATAAATGAAGGTCTCGAAGTATATATGGATGAATTCACGCCTTATGGGGATGAATTTGAGCCAGCATTAGAAAATTTAGAAAAGGTGTTGCAAAGATGTATTGACACTAGGCTTTGTTTAAGCAATGAAAAGTGTCATATGATGATGACCGAAGGAGTTATCTTAGGGCATTATATTTCAGCAGCTGGAATTCAGGTGGACCTAGCTAAAATTCAAATAATCTTGTTAATACCCACACCCACCACACAAACAGAGGTACGTAGCTTTCTTGGATTTTCTGGTTATTAAAGGAAGATTTATAGAAAATTATTCTCGAATAGCTGCACCTTTATATGCACTAACTGGAAATGTTGATTTTATTTGGACAGATAAATGTGATAATGCCTTCAATGATCTGAAAAAGCTTGTTTCAACAACCCTAGTGCTAAGGGGCCCAAATTGGAATTTGCCATTCCAAATTTCATCCGATGCCTCAGACACAACAATTGGAGCAGTACTTGGGTAGGAGGAAGACAAGAAACCATATGCAATCTATTACATTAGCAAAAATATATCCCCTGTTGAATTAAATTATACTGTGACTGAGAAGGAATTTTTAGTTGTAGTTCATGCTGTAAATAAGTTTAGACATTATATAACTGGGTATCCTGTAGTACTTTATACTAATCACTTTGCCATTAAATTCTTAGAAAATAAACCTGTTACAAATGGAAGAGTGACAAGATGGTTGATTTTATTGCAAGAATTTGACATTACAATCAAAGATCGACCTGGGAAAGAGAACCCTGTAGCTAACTTTCTGTCAAGAATTCCAAAGCCAATAGATACAGAAACAGTTGAAGACCACTTCCCAGATGAACATTTGTTCCTGTTACTGTCAGAACCCCATGGTATGCTGATATAGAAAATTATTTTGCAATAGGTAAATTACCTAAACATCTATCCCTTAATGAACGAAAACAGATAATACAACGTAGTACCCGATTCTCTTGGTTTGGGGGCTACCTATTTCACACAGGGGTAGATATGCAAATAAGAAGATGTGTCCGGGAGGACGAGGTATTTGATATTTTGAAAGCATGCCATGATGGGCAGTGTGGTGGGCATTTTGCAGATCGTAGAACTGCCCATAAGGTTTTACGAACAGGCTATTATTGGCCTACTATCTTTAAAGATGCCAAAAAATTTATGTAGGCCTGTGATAGCTACCAAAGGGCAGGTCGCCCTGGGTAGTCTGATGAAATGCCTTTGAACCCTCAACTAGTGATTGAACCATTTGAACGCTGGGCGCTTGATTTTGTTGGCCCTATTAGCCCTGCATCAAACCAAAAAACATACATTCTAGTTGCAACTGAGTATGTCACCAAATGGGTTGAAGCAGAGGCACTTTCAAAAGCTACAGAGGACTCTGTAATATAGTTTCTTTTCCAAATATTTGTGTGATATGGCCTCCCAAGGGACATAATCACAGATGGAGGACCACAGTTTGTAGGTAATAAATTAGCTGAAACACTACAAAACTACCACATTCAGCACAAGATTACAACCCCATACCACCCACAGGCCAATGGCCAAGTAGAGAGCACGAACAAAGTGATTGAATCTATATTGACAAAAACCGTTGCCTCACACAGACGAGATTGGGCCTACAGATTGCCGGAAGCATTGTGGGCATATCAAACAACGTGGAGACCCACTACGGGATATTCACCATATCAATTGGTATTTGGAAAAGAACCCATCTTTCCAATAGAATTTGAATTTCAGACATTAAGAACAACTCAAAAGGTGGGTCTAGATCTAAATGAAGCCAAGGCCAAAAGACTACAGCAAATTAATGAGTTAGATGAAATTAGGCTCTCTGCTCTTTAGCACACAGCATTAATTCAACAACAGAGCAAAATGGCATGACGCCCTTATCAAAGAAAAGATCTTCCATGAAGGAGACTGGGCACTCCTATATGATTCTAGGTTTCAGGATTTTCCAGGGAATCTCCAGACACGATGGCTCAGACCCTATGAAATACAAAAAGTGCATGATAATGACACTATTACATTAATTATCATTGATGGATCTGGACATTCCTTTAAGGTAAACGATCATCGAGTATGATTGTATCATAAACCGCTTACCCGAGAATCCTTTTACCAACAATTATGGGAAGATTCTACTATGAAAATTCTGGCTGAAGGGGATAACTCCTCCTCGGCACTAGTTTATTAAATCATTTATTTTTTAATTTTTTTACATAAAGATTGTTCATTTATTTGGATTGTTTGTTTTATGGAATTCGTTTTTTTCAAATCTCTGTTTATTTTGAGTTTTTGTTGTTTGTTTCATGGAATTCTGTTTTTTTTTCAAAAACCCTGTTTATTTCGCTTGATTTGAGTCTTTGTTGTTCCTTTCTAAAGGAACAACACTTCTGCTGTTCCTTTCGAAAGGAACAGCAGTTCCACAGATTGTTTTTGCTGTTCTTTTTAAAGGAACAACACCTTTTGAGTGGATTGTTTTTTTTGTTTTAGATTAGCATTTTGAGAATTTCTGATGACTCTTCTAAAGGAAAACATATTATTCATATACAATCATACAAATTAAAGCTTACTGTAATCAGAAAATCAAAAGAAATCGTCATTTTTAAGGAAGTTGTTTAGTAATGATAAGAAAAACAGGAAAAAGGGACATAATCAATAACATGATTCTGCTGCCTTATTACCACTAAAGTAATATGATCGATTATGCTTATCATGTTGGTTCTTCCCATATGTTATAACTTTCTTTGATTTTTATTTATGGAGTAGGAATAAGGACATATTCTTTTCTATTGAGATGTTCAGACTTCTTCCACCATCCCTACCCTTAAGGAGTGCTGAGCCATCCTTTATGTATAAGTAGGAAAGTGCTATATGACAAAGAAAATATTTACATAGTTCACTAATAATTTTATGATTTGGAAGATGGAGGATAGGAGGTCTCATCAAAGAGCCAGCGTACCATGATCATAAGGAATTCAGTTAAGTGACATTCCCATCATGGCCACCAAACCAGGGATATGGTCCAATGGACAATTGAAAAAATTAAGGAAGTCCTTGGAACAGGAGGTCTCATCACGAGCTGGCCTGCCCACTTTTCACTTCTTCCCAGTGAATGGCATTGTGATTTATCTGGTCACCAAGCCAGCACAATGGCCTCCATTATGACATTTAACAATCACTTCCTCACATAAATAAAGGACAATGGTTCCAAGGGTGAGAAAGCAACTCTGTCAAGGTTATGGACACTTGTGGGCAACAGAGCTCTGCTGATTGTATTGGAGTCACATTTATAGACATCAAGAGTCATATTAAACCCTTTTTCCTATATATCTATTTAAATATCAAATGAAAGTATGAATCCTCAACCTTTGATTTCAAACCTATTATACATGAAAATCATTACAAATCGATCATATTAGTTTGAAGTGGGTGATAAACGCATCTGTACTTATGTTTATCTTAAGCTGTCCCTTCTCCTTATATTTGAATCATTACAAACAATTTTATATCTATTAACGATTTATCACATGCATTGATTTCAGTAATTGCTATAATTTGATTGAATGTATCATAATTATGCCTGCTTTTTTTTCCTGCTGTACAACTGCTGTGCCTCACTTGCCTCTCTTAATTGACGGTCGAAGATGACCTATTATCCATCAGGGGGGGTGCAGATGTCTGCATGCAGATCAAATCCTGATATTTCTTTACCTGTATGCGAACCAAATCCCTGCATTTTAGGGAATAGAAAAAATTTAACGAAATTATTCCAATTCACCGTGCTGTGCTATTCCATTGCGATCACTGTGTGTTTGGGAAGAACTAACAGTATGCAGAGACGATGGGAGGACAACCAATTTGCAGTGAGCCGTAGGTGCTAGTTGTTTCTGATTCTGCACGAGAGATTTTGGAAAGATTAGGATGGATTACATATTTCACGAGGATGCAACAACCCCATGAAGCAGTGGACACCGAATTTTTATAGAACTTGCAAGAAGGATTCTCCATGGTTAGAGGAAGACAGATAGTTGTATCTGATGAACTAATTGTAGATGTGTCTGGCATACCAGCACAAGGAACTATATGGACTCAGAAGAAGCTCAGGCTTCGAGAAGCCATGAAGATTTTTTAGGATGATGGACAGACATTGGTTGTCAAAGGAAAAGGAGTTCAGCTAGCATCATTGGGAGAACCATGGATGAAGTTGGCCAAGATAGTGCAGGCCTACATAACGTGCAACAGAAGGAAAGACGTGGTAAGACCTCACCACCTTAAGTTACTGGTTGTATTAAAACATAAATGCACTATAAATTTTCCTGCATTTTTAAATTCCTTATTGCATGATATTGCCTGTAATATAAGAAAAACTCAGCACGCAGACATGGCGGTCAGCCACCATTTCCTAATAAGATTAATAATGAGTCGTAGTCTCGTACAAAAACATACCAACTGGGAAGAGTTGATATTCTCCATTGATGGAGGGTTAGCCTTACCTGCCCCAAAACGGATGAGAATGGCTGGCTCAATAGCTAAGCCATCAACTCACAGATAGTCCCTCCGTTAAAAAAGAAGTAGGGAGATGATGGAAGGAATTTCGGGCATCAGTGGCCAGCCCTGGGAATTGCACAACTCAGAGGATGAACAACTTCCACAATTGGAGGGAGGAAGTCCTCGTACTGATGAAGAAGAGGAAATGGAAGGAGAAATTCACTACTTGGATGAAGAAGAAATAAGCCACCACACTAGTGGTGAGAAACAATCCAGTGCAAAGGAGGGAAATACTGAGGAAGAGGAAATTGAAGGAGAAATTCGATATTCGGATGAGGAAGAAGGAAGCTATCATACATGTGAAGAGGATGAAGATAATCATAGCAGCAACAAAGAAGGAACAGAGGCTCCCGAAAATGCTACTGTAAGCCCTTTACAAGAAGACCAATTGGCCCAGATTCTGGACAATATGAGTGACTATGTGCAGCCTCATAGCCCTTTGGACCTTAAAATTGATATTAATCAGTTGCAGGAGCACTCTGCAGTAAAAAAAGAAACAGATGAAGAAATACTGGATGAAACAGCAAACCTTAGCGAAGCTAAGGTTGCTTCCCCTGAAAGGCATGAACAAGAAAAAGAGAACACCGAAACAATATCTCAACTTGAAATCCCTCAGGTGATTGCAGAGTCAACCGAGGGTATGATTCCCGAAGTATTTAGCCAAGGGAATATGAGTGTTAAAGAAGAACCCCAAGCAGAAGACCAAGAAGAGAACCTAACTGAAGGCACGACATATATGGACGAAAACCCTATTGAGCAAATGGGTTCAGATAAAGGAACAACTGTTCCATTAAAAAAGAGGAGGAAAGTAACTGAGATCGAAAAGCTTCGGAGGGAACGAATGAAGCTTCACAGACTCGTGGAATAGCTCAGGCAAACCATTAGGATTCTGAGAATGAAACAAATGCCTAAGAAAGCCCCCAAGAGAAGAAGCATAACTATTAAGTGAGCTTCGAAAAAGAGAAAAGTGGCCGCTAAGAGGAACCCCCAAGTTGCAGAGGCCATGCCTGAGCCTAATTATAGAGATACGGAACAACAAACAACTGTTCCAACACAAGCTGTTCCAGAGGGACCCGCTTCAAGTGAAAACATGCAAGCTAGTAGTCAGCATACCTTTAGTGACCCGACACTAGCCAGACTCCAAGAGGAGTTGGCACAGGCTCGAATAGAAAGGCAAAGGTTGGAAGAGGACACTGTCCCTAGGAAGAGATATCAGGAGTTGCAGCAATAGATGAAGATTATCCATGAAGTAGAAGCTGAAGCTCACGAAAAGTGTCAAAAAGCAGAGGAAAAGGCTGACAAGGTAATGAACCAATTAAAACTAGCCTACAATTGAATGAACACTCTCTTCTCATTGTACACTGATGTCTTAGCCTGTAGATGCCCTGCCAAAAAATATGCTTTATTTTTACTAGAAAGATATTTACAGCTAAAGATTAAGGCAGTTAGAGCAGGGAAATCCATAGAGCTAAAAACTATAGATGACTTTGTATCATGCTACAAAATTTATGGGATCAAAGTACAATGCCTTTTGTGTGAATTTTATTTACATAATATAATACTTGAAAATGATTGTGAATCAAATCCTAGCCCTTTTGTGGGGGATTTCCAACATCAGGCATTTATTTCCTTTGCTGTAAATCAATTAAAATGGCTTAAAGCCTATAATTCTTTTCAAAGGTAGGAAAATGAATTAGATTTGTGGGTTAGGAGTGAACCTCAGAACCCATTTCAATTTTGGGCTAGGCAGAAAAGTTTGATGACAAATAAAGGTGTTATCCAAGCATTGGGGCCTGTCCACAAATTGATTATCTTAAATGGGACAGATTATTTCTTATCCATTAGAAACTAGGCTTATATAGTAGCTAAGGTCCGGTGGAGAATTTCCAATCAGAATGTGCAAAATAGAGAACCATTTAATTATAAAAACTTTGGGCTAGCTGCAGACCGCTTGGTTTCCTATAGTCATCTCATTTTAAAAGAATGACCATTCTGGCTAGGGTGTAGGTTCCGAAGCCCCATTGCATGGTATCCTACTTCAGACTACAAAGCCATTTACGATCTCCCTGAAGGACAGACAGAGCATGTTTTTGAGGAATTAGTTGCACTACATGGTTTTAGGCCTTTTGATGACAAACCTTATCCGGCTTATTCTTTGACTGCTCTCCATGTGAACTATAGTTTTCATGAGGACATGAAAAAGATTAAGCAGGGGGGCATGTTGGGCAGTGAAAAAGGTATGAAATTACTGTGTATTTTCTCATTTTTTTACTATAGACATACTCCTTTTTACCTTAGGAAGGTAATTTATTATAAGAATTATGGTAGAATTGTAAAGGTTTATGTTTATTGTAAAAATATGACTAAATATTGCTTCTTGTTGATAAAACAAGAATTAGACGAAGTGAACAGCTATACCAAAGGCGAGGCTGAGATTAATGCAACTGCTGCTCCACTAGCATTAAATCACATCCAGCCAAAGACAAGGAAATCCGAACGCATTGCCAAGAAAAGGCAAGGGACAGCTCGGCTTTGGTCAAAGTAAACCATATGATAACCAAATGAAGAGAAGCGAATCCCTCAGGATCCTTCGATCCTGAGGGATCGCTGTTCAAACTCATCTTATTCATCGTCTTGTCTGTCAGGGTCTGTTATATAAGGCAATGCCTTTGGTGATTAGGGAGGTCAGAATTTCTCATTATCAAAACATTTCCTCTGTAATATTGTGTTTATTGACTCTCGGCTTTGAGAGAGAAGTCTCTGTAATAATTTATGTTCGATTAATATCAAAGACGCGTTTCGTTTCATCTCTTAAGTTCTGAAGTAGCCCAACAGTATTTCACTGGCACTAAGGGCCCGACTCTGGTGGAATTACCTTGCTATTTGTATTTCTAATCTTTTCTTACTGTTGTGTGAAGTTGTGTTTAAAGTTTATTTCAATTGCAGAGTTGATTGACTTCTGTTGGATTGAATACCGATTCGTTGTGAGCATTAACGAATTGCATTGCTATTTTATCATCTGCAGGAAGTGCATTCACTGTTTATTTACCTTGCCATCATTATAAAGCTTTGTTGTTCTATTAGTTTACGATTCTTTATTATTGATTGTTTCATAGTATTGTCTGTCGACAGGGTTGAAGTATTGAAATTAGTTAAGTTTATAATTGCTGTTCAATTCATGTTGCTGTTCCATTTCTGTTTATTGTTCATTTCTGATTCATAGCTTTAGATTAGCAGATAGATTGGTTACAGTTGCTGTGAATGCATAGGAATTACGAGTTGATGTTCCTTTCTAGCCCTTGAAGTTCCTTTCAGTTATTTTTATCAGCAAGTAGTTTGAGTTCATTTCTATTGCTTTAAGAACAAGACCACCAACTATAGAGAACACTGGTTACTGCTTCCAAGTTCCCAGATTGGTTATCTTGCCTCAATGTGATTTTAGTTGCATCAATTTCTAAGGGAAAGAGTTACTGCTACTGTATCCCTGATCGATGGTTTGCAGATTGATGTAGTTAAGATTCTAGAGCATTTTAATTTATGTTACTGTAATTAGATTTCTTTACAAGAATCTATTTACTATTGTATTTAAGATTCTGTACTACATCTTCATAGCATTACTCTTAGTTAATTGCAGCCTCAGACAGAGTACACTCTTGAAATAAAAAGTCACTCCCGGATTGATAATTAATGTAGGCTAATTAGGTGTTTCAAAAATACCTTTTTATGACCCAACAATAAGCAGTATTCTCAGCACCTCCTCCAAAAGGAAATTTCAACTGGCATCTGCAAACACAATCAAGAGAAGTCATTCAAATATGTCTAGCAAGCAAATACTCTGCATACACAAGTCATGTGATTTCTGGTCTAAGGGTTCACAAAGATCTTTCACAAAGAAAACATATCTCAAAACACATCTCATAGAGAAGATTATTTCCTATTTGACATGACACTAAGCAGAGACATGTGATTTGCATAAAGGTAATGCATTTTGGAAATAGATTAAATTTCTACAGTGTTAACCTCCTTCATTAAAGCAGAATGGTTAAAGACATAATAAGACCTCATTCATTGAAAAATAGATGGTTAAAGGGCACAGTGTAACCTCCTTCATTAAAAAAGTAGAGGGTTAAGGTGTCAAAGTGTTTTCAGAATTTGTGAGTCACCTCCTTCCAAGAGATGTGCAAAAGATACATCAGTGTTGTTTTCAAAAGATGTGTGAGCAATTTCCTTACAAAAAATACAAAGGTAAAAATCAGTGGTGTGTAAAAAGACTCCCTCCAGGTTATGGATGAAAGAAAAACTTGAAGAAGTTAACTTTCAAATCAATCAAAGACAAAGGACAGGTTGACAAACAGTGATAAAACCATAAGGGTTCATAGGTTGAAAAACCTATTTTACATCAAGCAAAAGGATGGCATTCTAAGTGTTAGAAATTCTCTGCTTCCTCTGTTTATAGAGGCCTCCTTAAAACTGTAATGAGGGTGAAACTTTGGCCAAAGACCTTCATCTAAATAACCAAAGAAAGAGAGAGCTAGCTGGGTTTGACAGTAGCTTCTGCATATGCATAGCAAGAAGACAACTTTCTGGTGTTAAAAGACTCTGATCCTGTATTTATGACAACCTCATTCAAAGGATATATCGCAGGTTGCAATTTTGACCAAACAAGTCTCTTATGAATGGTGAAATTGACAGACCTAAAGCTCGGGTTCTAGTCTTATCTGCAAAATGGTATAAAGGACAGTCCACCTAGATGACTGTATGTGAAAAGGGAATTCTTGTTTTTTAGACAAATTCATTATGTTTTATCAAGGCTAACTCCCTCCAGGTTATGAATGAAAGGCAAGCATTAAAAGCCATCTTTTCAGATCAGTCAAAGGATAGAGGACACATCCTCAAAGTGGGTGAATATTTCAATATTTGCAGGCTTTCTTTCACAAAAGAAAAAAATATCAGCTCTCCAGATGTTTTACACCATGACACAGCTCATCCAAAGGGTTAAAAGACAGCTCATCCAAAGGGTTAAAAGATGTGATAAAGCCCTTTTTCACTCACAATCAAAAGGCTCATCCTTTAGAATGATAAAAGACAAGAGTTTAAGGAGTGCCCAGGTAGTTTGTCAAACATAGGCCTCCTTCACAAATAAGCAGAGGGCCCACCATTGTTTGAGGTGATTCAAAATAAAAAGTGGAAAAAACACAGCTACTCCTTGAAATAATCTATTCAAATAGCATAAGGTTAAAGACACTTTGATATAACCTCCTTCAAGAGAAGACGGTTAGAAAAACACAGTGATGAAAACCTCCTTCAAAGAGGGCAGCTTGTTTGGAAAACTTCAACAATGGCCTCCTTCACAAAAGGCAGAGGATCAACCCTCCAAATTTTTACATTATGAATTAGCTCATTAAAATGGTTAAAGGGTGATTAAAAATGTTTCACTTTCAGTCAAAGAAACATCTCTTTCACTTCACAAAAACAAAGGTTAAGGAGCGCCCAGGAAATTTGTTTCAAAATGAGTTTCTGACCAAACAGAGATGAAATTGACAAAATTGAGAGAGGTTTTTGTCCATAATAGTTTCAAGAAGAAAAACCTCCTTCAGTTTCTACACAATTATCATGGGTTTTGAGAAATGTAAAAAATACAGATGTCGCAGGAGAATTTCTGCACCAGGATTCACCATTTTGACCAGTGTTGGGATAGTCAATTTTTAAACAAAAAAATGGACACCAAATGAAAGAAATAAAAAATATTTGGAAATTACACTTCCATATCTTTCTAATGAGCCATCTCGGGCCAAATTTTGACACCAGGATGGCATCCAGAAGTAGCCTGCAAACAACACTATGTATTTCTGCACTAGCATTCACCATTTTTGACCAGTGTTGGAACAGTCAATTTTTGAACAACCAAATTGAAACCAAATAAAAAAAATAAAGCATATTTGGAAATTATACTTCCATATCTTTCCAACGAGCCATCTTGGGCCCAATTCCGACACCGGGAAGGCATCCAAAAGTGGCCTGCAAATAGCACTATGCATTTCTGCACTAGGATTCACCATTTTTTCCCAGTGTTGGGAAAATCAATTTTTGAAAAACCAAATGGACACCAAATGAAAAAAATAAAGAATATTTGAAAATTATACTTCCATAGCTTTCCAACGAGCCATCTCAGGCCCAATTATGACACCAGGAAGGCCTCCAAAATTGGCTGAAAAAGCGCACGATGCGCCTAGAAAATTGCGTGGCACGTCTGTAGGTTTTTACAGTGCATTTTGACACACAACGCGACGCTCCTGTGTAATTGCGTGGCACGCCTGTGCAACGCCCGGGCCACTATCAACATAGAACTTCAAAGGTGCCAAGGTCAAGTTTTTCTACAAGGAAGTCACCTCCAAACACATTAGGGACAATTTTCAAAAAGGTATTTATGTCTTGGCCTAGTTTTGATTGGAGGAAAGATTTGTTGTGAATTTAAAAGTGTTTTATTGATATGAATGGCTAAGAATACACACAGCCTATAGAAAAATCAGAGTTTTTGTGAGGAATTTTTACTTAATCACAAGAGGATTTATTTATGTGGACAAACCAACTGAGCTTCATCAAAAAAGAATTGTTTTACTAGCCTCAAATAACAACAGTGAAACATCCAATATAAACAGTGGTTGGGGATAAGGGTTTTGTGATCAGTTTGAAAGAGTTTTTGAGTAGTAAAGAGAAAACATGGTTGTTTTCAAAAGTAAAATCTCTTGTTCATAAAAATCAAAGAAAAAGTGATTTCTAAGAATAGTGATTAAAGGAGGTCTTTTTGTACTGGTGAGTAAGCTATGGATATACACAGTCTATAAGGGAAAAAAGAGTTGGTGTAGAGGGCCTTTTAATCAACTTAAAAGAGTCTTTTAAAATAGTGATTTCAAAAAGCGCCTTTTGCTTCAAAAAACCATAGAAGAACATTAATTTCAAAGGAGCAGTTTCTACCAAGGAAGATAGTGATTGGGAGAAAGAGTTTTATCAGTTTGAAAGAGTTTTGAGTAGTAAAGGGAAACATTGTTGTTTTCAAGAATAGACAATCTTGTTCATTAAATTCACAAAGAAATAGTGATTACAAAGGAAGCAATGATTGAGGGGAAGGAATTTTTATGTCAAAAACAAAGGGGATTTGTCTTCAAAAACCACAAGCAGATCTTGTTAAGAGGCCTTTTTGCTCAAAACACAGTGATTTAGAAGTAAATTTGTTTTCATCTAACCAATACTTGTTTTCCATCCTAGATAAAAAACAATGATTATCAAAGGAAATCAACGCTTTGAGAAGAGTCCTTTTTCAGTGATCATTTAAAAGTTGGGTTTTGATAAGTCAGTGAAAGTATCAAAACCAAAAATGCCTCCAAGGAAGGGCAAAGTGACAAAAATCAAACTAGTAATGATGAGAGACAAAGTAAAAGAGTCAAAACACGGCAGTGAGGAGGAGGAACAACAGACAGCCCTTAAGCAAGCAATAATGATGGCAAACAAACACCAAAGAGCAAGACAGTCTGAAGGAAGACATTGGAAACATAGAGCATAAAGAGGATTCTCAAAAGCATGTGCTAACTGCTTCTCTTAGGCAAGGGGCCATGAATTCTTCACCAAAGACTAAAATGCCAAAACAACAAGGAAGACAACCAAAAAACGAAACAAACTCAAAATCGCCGAAAGAGGGCGCCCGGTGAGAAAAAGTGGAAAAGACAAATCTACACTTGGAATTTTGGCATGAGCTTCTAGGCATGTTTCTAAACACCCTTAAGGGGTTTGCTCACCAAAATTGAACAAATTTTGACATGTTCTTGTTTTTTGACATTTTTGGGCCTAATTGCATAAAATCATGGGCGCCTCCATTTTTGTTTGGAGAATCCTCAGCTATTGAGAGTGGTACCATTGGATGCATTAAATTCAGGGGCATCTACTCAGAAAATTTCAGATCAATTGAAGATGTTTTGGTCCCCCAAAGAGGCAAAAAACACTCACTTTTTCGACACTCTGCCCCACATATCAGCAAAGGCTATTTTTTTTGGTTTTTTTCCACTCAGTTCAGTTTTTTATACACTTCCAGTGATTAGTTTGGGGAAAACCAATTATTTTCAGAAACTAGACATCTAGCGCTTTCCAACAAGCCATCATGAACCTCATTTCAACATCGGGAAGTCCTCCAAAAGTTGCCTGCAAGATAGGGGATTTTCTGCTGCTATATTTTTGAAGTATTTTTGTGAAAAATGCAGTTTTCTGAAGTGGGTTTTCCAAATGTGCGTTTAGCCTTTTTTGGCCATTGTCAATTGGGAAAAGTCAATTTAATTTCTTTTTTTAGCATTTTTAGGATATTTTTATAAATATTTTGTGCCTTGGGCTTTGCAAAGCCTCAAGGACAAAATTAGATATTTTTTATGGGCCAATGAGCTTGCTAGTTGCACTAGGAAGTTCTCATTCATCTTGGCCTATAGATTCCAAGAGACTTCATTGTAAATGAGGCTGAAATTGATGATATAGAGAAATATATGGTTATACAAGCTTGGAAGAAATACTTGTCTCATGCATTGGATAGTTTCTTGAATGTTTTTGGATGATGAAAGAGGACTGCTGTTGGATTCCTTGACTTGGTAAAATGGTATAGTGTCCCTCTCTGTTATGTTTCTTAGTTTTCATATATATTTCATGCTCTTGCTTGCTATAAGATAGTAGAGAATAGATTTGAGACATGCCCTTGAAGGCACCTCAGATTTCCTGTTTCATTATAGCTTCTATGTTTTCTTCCTTCTTAGTCATATCAGAGAATCCTTGATTGCTCTTTGATCACTGAAGAAATTGTTTGCTTGTTTCATTTATGGTTTTATGCATGCTATTATGATTCACGATATGCCCTGCTTACTCATGGCTAGTCATAGCTCCACCTCTGAAACCTATCTTTGAATGTATGATTGTCCTAGTTGAACCAAGGAGTTCTTATACTGATCTTGCCCTTTGCCTAAAACTCTGCAATCTTACTTCGAAGTCCCCGATAGCTCGAAATACTATGTCTAGGAGTTTCCTCTTAGTAGTTTGAGTTATTTGTTTGTCTTAATTGTCTTTCCCCAGAGTCTGATAGTAATTTCCTAAAGTTAGAGAGTAATATATCTCTATGTATTGATTGAATGTTTATTTATATGCATTTATCAGTTTGTAGTTACATTTATCATGATTAATGGTTATCCCTACCATATAAATGTCAGCTATTGAACTATTTATTTTTGAAAGCCTTTTTCCTTCACAAACTTAGTGTCCATCCCACTTAATTTTACCTTAAGATCCATTTTACCTTGATCAAATCGGCCCTTCAACATACCTTGTATCACCATATGAGGCTTTCTCGACCTTTTCGACCCCATAACCCAGTTGATCTAACAATATTTTTATCTATCTTAGTCTTTGATCAGTTCCTCCCTCAAAAACCTAAAAAAAAAACCAAAAACCTACTTCACAACTAGCCTAAAATCAGAAACATAAAGAAGAAAAACACATAAATATCCCTTACACAAATAGAGAGAGCCCTCTCTGAGTCCAGGAAGGCTAGGTCCTTGGGCTCCAAAGATTGGTTTGATGTTACCCTATCACTTGGCTTGTCAATCAGCCAAATCACGGGACCCTAACACATGGCTGATTTTCTTAATGGGGGAGCTTGGGTCATTCTTGGAGGCCATACCATTTTAGCCCAAGTATAGAGGTAGCCCCATATGTACCACAAATGGAGGGAGAAACACCTTGGGAATCAAAAGCCCAACTCTCCATTCAGCCCCAACACATTGCACAAACCAGGGGTTGAGATTTCTATTTGGATGATAGCATGGATGAGAGGATCATCATTGGGGACAACATTTTCCCATGCATGTCATCAATCCTACCTTGAGGAGGCCATAATATAGCAAGAAGGTTTCCACCTACACCTTCTATCTTTCCATGATGTGCACCATTCCGGTTTGCATACTTGGGAGGAAGCATTGGAGGACAGATTTGTTGCAGGATATTTTGAGCAGTGGTGGAGATTGTTGATGAGGAGGCCACAAAACAAAAGGGGGAGAAATTTTTTTCTCTCTATGCAGTTGCTTGAGGACAAGCAACATGTGGGAGGGGAGGACTGTAATGTTCCCAAATTTTAGCCTCAAGCTAAAAGGAACATTATAGTTTGCATATTTTTATTTTGTTGAATAAAAGGGGTAAGGAGACCCCCTTAACCCCCTTAGATGGAGAAATAACACTCCTTGTGTGAAAGGAGGGTGAATAAGCAGTTTGATTAAGCACCTAAGGGTGTGAATATGATCGGGATCACTTTTATTTAGTCATCTTTGACTAAGTCAACAACGCTGTCCAAGAGGAGGAATCTCTATGACAAGGCAGCGCAGTTTTAGAGGAGGCTCCACTTGCATGAGCTAGGTGGAAAGTGTGGATGGGACCCATGGTGAGAGGAGTTCATTTGCTTTATAAGGAGGAGATGGCAGCCCATTTTCATTATGCTATTGGTTTATCATTTTCGTATGGTATGCCTAAGACTTGCATACCCGGGCTATTTAGAAGGGTTGTAGTGTTCTTGAGCACAAGGGTGTTCCTGGTCGGGAATCCCTACCTCATCCTCAAGGAAGGAGAGGGTTTTGAGCTCCATTTCCTCATTCTAGAATTTGGCCAAGCTTCCTCCTGGAGCTGCAACATTTTCCTGTTGGGCAAAAAATGTTGTGTTATTGGGTGCAGCAACAGAGGAACTCATAGAGTCATTCCTTGGCTTATTCTTCAGTGGAGATCTTGTATATTCTTTGGAGGAGCAGCATAGGAGACTCCCGAGCATCATATCAGATCTTTGGCTCTAGGCCAACCATTCACCATCTCTCACAGTGCAATCTAGGGCTAGAACTGCATTATTTTCATGCTGGCAGTGTTAGGAGAGTTCATAGAGTTCATTGGGAGGATTGTTCTTGAGTAGAGGGATCAACCTTCTACTAAAGAGCACCATTGGAGGAAGGAAATCCATATTTTATATCTGCCATAGCCTCATCATATGTATTCAGTGTTGCAGTGACATATTAACCCTAACAGTTAATTGTCACATTGTATTTTATCCGGCATTTCTAGCAATCCCTCTTGGATTGGCTAGAAATATTGTATTGGAGCCCATCTTTCCATTCTTGTGCATTTATTTGTATCTTCCAACCACATTACCATTTTGCATATATTCAAAAACTGCTAATCTCATAGAGACAACACAGTCACTGCTCTCCGACATTTTGTGTAGTTACAGCAACTCATGTATTTCATTGCTTGATCATTGGAGATTGGTTCTCATAGCTTGAGTGGCTTGTCCTTCATGATTTTCTTGTATATTACTGCTGATATAATAATATAATGTTGGTTGCATAACATTTCCCTCTTATGGTATATTTAGAATTACAGAGTTTATGATTGCGTTCATGTATTACTGTAGGCTCTCTCTTTGAGCATTCTCTAAGGGACCTAGTTTGGGGAGATCTTAATAACCCATCTAGAGTCATTTATTTGGGCTCAAATTCTGGAAGAGAAGTGTTTAATGAGTTAAAAAGGGGATCCAAGCCCCCTTTCAGCTTGTTTTTTCATTGCCTTCCTTATACAACATCCCTCTGGGCCATATTGTAGTAA
The DNA here is from genome assembly GCA_034641835.2 of Pinus albicaulis. Lineage (NCBI taxonomy): Eukaryota > Viridiplantae > Streptophyta > Pinopsida > Pinales > Pinaceae > Pinus > Pinus albicaulis. Next base: position 227,661,123 of record CM076576.1, read on the forward strand.
TTCCTGAAAAAGGGATATTACAAGTCCCTTGTTTACTAGACGCATTATTCTTTGTACTTTGTCTCGGCGGACATAGATATGCCTCCACCGCCACCTATAGCACAGGTACTCACTCATAAAAGAGACTTGTCGCACCTGTAAGTCTAGCCTCCTCAGGGTCTAGTCCTTTAGCACTTCGGTCTACCTTACATTTCTCTCTCTTTGACTTCCCCTTCGATGTCTAGTGGTTGAGTTCTTACAACGTACTTCGGTCATACAATTAGCTCCTAACACTCACACGCTGGAGAGAAATCTGTTACACCATTTTTTGGTCATCCAACCTGTTACTATTAGATGGACCTAAGTACACCATGTAAGACCAATTTTACCTTAAGTAAAATTTCTTTCACTATGAAAAATAACTTAGTAAAACACATTTATTAAGTTGTTTATGGTCTAAACAAGAAACCCCATGAGGAAATATTAAATAAATCCACATTTGTTTGATTTTCCTCAAGGAATAATTAGTTAAACAACATTTTAATTAATATTCCTGGTCATATTTAACCCAAAAAAGGAAAATTAATTACAAAAATTATTATTTATCTTATTATTTTCTAGGAATAATTATTTAAACCTTATTTAAATAATATTCCTTGTTAATTTTGACTAAATCACTCATAAATAGTTAAATAAATCATTATTTATTTAATTATTACTCAACCACATCCTTAAAATGATAAATAAATCATTTATTTATTTATTATTTACAAATAAAGGGATTTGACCCAAGTCAAATTCCTTTTCCCTCCAACAAAATAATAAAATATTCCATAAAAGTTGGATCTTGATTTGGTTAATAATATTTTAATTATGCACCAATATCTAGACTAACTCAATATTTTGTTATAAATATAAGGGTTTTTCCATTCATTCATCACCTTTTGTTGCCTAAAGATCACTCTGGATCTATACTTTTGGTCTGACTTTGATCCACCATCATTGTCATATTTTTCTATCTTTTTGCTTGTGAGCTCCCTTTGAGTTCCATTTTTTCTAGGTTTTCTACACCATCAAGAGAGAGTAATTTTAGGTCGAAAGTGTTGAGGACTTACAAGAACCTATCCCATTGAGGAGAACTGGTAACATCCTTCTATGTTTTCCTCCCAGGTGCCCTTAATATAAAATTCATTCAACATATTCTTGTCTTGTCTATTGGATGCATGGAGTAAATCTCATTTTATTTACTGCTTAATGTCCTTTGATGAATAGATCTATATTTTTGCAGCATTTATATTGATCAACTAATTGCAGATCTGAAGATATTGACAACCATCTTTTGCTGTTAGGGCTATTTGTTATGCATAGCTAAAGTGGTCTTTTTTCGTACACTTGCAATTAAGATTCATACTAACAGTGGTAAAGCCCAAGGAAACCTGGTTTGATTTGGTTTTTAGTCCCACATTCATGATTGGAATATGGCATAAGGGTGATTGGCTGAAAGAAATATTTGGTTTAGGAAATCTATGGTCGGGTGGTTCATGGAAGTCTTGAACCTGGTTGGGTTTTTCCTTCATTAATAAGAGCTTCTTCTCCTTGGCATTTTATGTGTAATGTATTGGTTTATATGTGGATTTCATGGTTGTAATATCCTTTTTATTTCTATTGGTTATATGCTGGTTATGAGTATGTATGATGACAGACTTGGTTTATGGATCTCAACATGTTTTGATTAGAAAATGAATGTACAAAGTATATATGTCCTAATGGATGATAATGCAACTATTGTGATAAGGCAACAATGCTTCCTTACGAATCTCAGATAAGTATGAGACCCCTATGCTCATATATGTTTTTAAGACTTATAGATTGTGTATTTGTGACATGTTTGACAAAATGTATGTCATGGCTACTAGGGTTCAAATCAAATATTTCTATCAAAATTTGCATTAATATTTTTTTTCCAATGTTATTTATCATTTGTGAAGTTTTCATGAAGTTCTAGGTAGTGGCCTGAGCCCTAGCATTGAAAAAGACGCACAAAATATGGGGTCACTAACATAGAACTAGCTTGAAAAGTCCATAGTTGTTGGCATGCCTTGTTGTGGGAGTGATTGAAAGGCTTCAGCCGCTTGCAGCCCATAGGGATTTTCATGGGAGCGAATGAGGGTCTAGGTGAGTTAAATGATGAGTTGCCTTAGGGGTTGACCTCTTGGAAGGGTTGGTTGGCTCCTAAAGGTTATGGTGGTGTTATGTTGGTTCCACTTCCTTAAGGTGACCTGGGAGATTGAGTGACATCATAGTAGCCTCTTGTCACATGTTTACCCTAGTGTTAAAATTCTCTTAGGTAAATGTGGGAGGAGGGTGTTACATAAAATATGAGAAAATGGTTTTTATTGATGTCAAAGGTTGTCCATCCGAAGAAGATGATATTACAAGATTAAATATCATCTCAAGATATTTCATGTTGTTAGCCCGTAATTTGTAATATTGGCAAGAAAAAATGACAGAGGACAAACATCAAAACACTTTGGAGTTCAGGACCTAGCCTTCCTAGACTCAAAGAGGGCTCTCTCTATTTTTATGATTTAGCTTGATAATTATAAGTGCCAATATTAGGCTAGTTACAGTGATGGGGGGGGGGGGTTGTTTGTTTTGATTTATTGGGTGGTTGGACAGACAAAGCTATGAAACTAATCCATTGGGCTATGGAGTCATAAGCGATCAAATTGTGCATCAACTTTTGAAAGGGCATTCACAGGGCAAGCTAACTATGCAGACTGGATCTTACTAGCAGTGTGAATATGAGATGGGAGAAGGAGATTAAGGTTCAACTTGAATGCATAGCAGACCGTCTCTGAATTCTGCATTCAGGTCTCAGAGGAAAACATTAAGATAACAAACACAAACAAAATTAAGGAGCTCTTTTAGAAAATATTAATCTAAATTTTCTGTTTTGAAATCAGATAAATTGATGCACAACATGAAAAGACATAGAGAAACATTAACACAGAGGAAAGAACATCACCATTAACACAGCTCAAGATAGTTATAGGAGTCAAGTGGACCAGGGAGGCTAAACAATCCTTCAACCTGGTAAAGCAGGCACTCACTACAACACTAGTCCTAATCAGCCCTAATTTTACCAAGGATTTCATCATTTTCTCTTGTGCATTAGTGCACACAATTGCTGTTGTATTGCTGCAGAAAAATAAAGAGGGACAAGAACAACCCATAGAATTTTTCATCCAGGCTTTAAGAGATGCACCTTTGAAGTACAATATCATTGAAAAGAAGACTTTTGCCTTGATAAAAGCATTGAAGGGTTTTAATGTTTACATTATGCATTCACACATCATTGCATTTGTGCCCAATATAGTTGTAAAAGACATCCTAACACAGGATCTTGATGGAAAAAGAAGCAAGTGGATTGTTGTCATCCTGGAGTATGATTTAGAGATCAGACCCACCAAACTAATCAAGGGACAAGGATTAGCCAAATTGACGGCTGAAACAAATTTTCAAGCACTAGATATTAACATGATTCATTCATTGGATGAACAAGAGGAGCTGGCAACTCCACCTATTGATGAATAATTCCTAAACTCCCCCTCGTACGCAGATATACTATATGTTCTATTTTATTTAAATGCTCCTCTTAGTTTGTCAAAAAAAAAGCTAGATTCTTGAAATTGAAAGATGTAAAATTATGCATCCTGGAAAATGTTTTGTGCTAGAAATATTATGGGGGCATATTGCTTAAATGTTTTCTTTAAGAAGATGCAGATAGGGTCATGAAATAATTCCATGAAGGGGATTGTGGAGGCCATCTCTATTGGAAAACCACCGCTAACAAGATCCTTAGGGTTGGTTTCTATTGGTCTACTCTCTTCTCCGACGTCCAAAAAATGGTAGCTTCCTGTCATAAATGCCAAATATTTGAGGGAAAAAGAAAGTTGTTGCCTCTGCCTTACAACCTATCTCTGTTGGAGCTCCTTTCCAACAACGAGGTTTAGACTTCATTGGAGAAATCCACCCTTCCTCCTCTGCCCAACATAAATGGATCCTTACTGCTACAGACTATTTTACCAAATGAATAGAGGCCATTCCTTCCAGAATTGCTACTGACTCATTGATTATCAAATTCCTTGAAGCCAACATCCTATCCAGATTTGGTTGTCCTAGGAAAATCATTACGGATAATGCTTCTGAATTTAATTCCATGAAGATGGTGGATTTTTTCCACAAATATCACATTTCTTTGGGGCATTCAACAGCTTATTACCCTCAAGGTAATGGGATCACTAGTGAGTCCTCCAACAAGAGCCTGGTCAACATCATCAAGAAGTTGCTGGAAGACAACAAGAAATCCTGGCATAACAAGTTGGTGCATGCCTTGTGGAACGACATACTGACAACTAAGAAATCAATTGGCATGTCACCATACCAGTTAGTCTATGGAATGGATGCAGTTTTACCAACATCCTTAGGAGTTCCGGCCATGAAACTCATTCAAGAAGTGCAGGGTGAAGAAAATTATGTACAAAGAAGAATAAGCCAGACCATTCAGCTGCAGCAATCCAAAGAAGAGGTGTACAACAGAACTCAGGTGGTGCAAGAAAATATGAAGAATATTTTTGACAAAAGAACAAAAGAAAATTATTTCAGTATTGGAGATAAATTGCTGAAATGGGACTCCATAAGAGAGGATAAAGGTAAGCATGGAAAGTTTGATAACTCGTGGAAAGGAACATACATTATTCATTCTCTCAGAGGAGATAATTCATTTTTCTTGCAAGAGATGGATGTAACATAGATGTTTGGAGGTTCTGTCAATGGTAGGATGCTGAAACATTATTTTTGTTAAAAAAATCATATTAAACTTTCATCATTGTAAATACCATAGTACTACAATTTTAAAAAATCCATTGGACAAGGTTGAAGCCCGAAGTGAAGGCCATAAGCCTAGTCTGATAAGAAAAAAAAAGAAAAAAGGAAAAAAAAAGAGGGTATTAAAAAAAAAAAGGAAAAAAAAGAGGGTATTAAAAAAAAAAAGGAAAAAGAAAGCCCCATAAAAGAAGAAGAAGAAGAAGAAGAAGAAATATATATATATATTCCTAAAAGTGTTGCAAATCAAAGTGCCACTACGATTGAAAAGAGTTTTGTGCAAGCATACAGTTCAAGCATGATTGTACAAGTTTGAATTTTCTGCTGATAGGTTAGAAAATGAATATTTGCCAAAACATTTACTATTGTCTTATCAGTAGCTAGGTAGAAAATGGAATTGCTTCAACAACCTAATTTGAACCAATAAGAGAAATAAGGGATAGGTGATAGGTTAGAAATTCAAAAGAAAAAATGAGGTCAGGGTCTGCAAGTCTAAACGTGCCCAAAAAAGGAAGAAAAATGATTAGAATTGTAGATTGGGTAGGTAGGTGTGAATATGAGCTCAGTACTTTGAGAATTTTTCTAGTTTTTAGTTTCAAGTTACTTTTCAATTTCAGGACCAAGTGTGTTCCAGACTTCAGTTGCAAAGAGTGTTGACTTTAGCTTGAAGGTTTTAGCCACAGAAGTTGTAGTAGATCATGTTGCAGGGTTGGGATCAACCCAATGGATCAGGCCACTAGTCTACGGTGTTCTTGACACCTCCTGAAGGAGATGCCATCCCCAACTGGAGCCACTATTAGACTTATGTATTTCACAGTATCACTAGGTGACTGATCATTTTCTCTTAGAAAATTTTTCATATTGTACATAGATGTCAATATTCAAAATATTTTCCAAAGAAAGAATCAAAGGAAGCAGTTAAGGCAAAGAAAGCAACAGAGCAACATTTTAGGCAGAGAAAGCAACAGAGAAGCAGTTAAGGTAGAAAAATAGTAAGGGAAGTGTCTTGAACGTGGTTGGGTCAAGTCATGCACGTGTTTGGGTCGAGTTGTGAATGCTAAAGCAGGTCAAGTCATGAACGCAGGGCAAGTATTCTACAAATAGCTAAGAAACGAATGGGTACAACCAAGGAAACACGGTCGGAAAACCACAACAAGGGAGCGGTGAGGACCATTGGATCTAAACAACGATCAACGACGAAGATTCAATCGCAATCACAGATTGCAATTTTTTCAGGATGGGCACAAGGGTAAAGGTTAAATTCATCAAAATGTGATTTGCGATGAAGTGGGACCCATTCACCCATTCACCCACCACACCTTCTTTCCATTTCAATCCCCTTAAAAATCATTAACCTTACCTTTTTTTTTTCTCTTTCACCTTTTCGCTTTAGCCTTTACCTTACCTTTCATCGTTATATCATTTTTTTACCTTTTGCTTTCCCAATTTCCCCAATTGTGATTAAAGTGGGGCCATCCCTCCACGTCACCCTTTCTTCCCTCCATCCATCGCATATCAGCAAAGATAATATATCGCATCACATATTTTTTAACTTATCTTTGAAGTGCCCGCAATGTATTTGGTTTAATTTGTGATGTGGGGGTTGGCCTCACCACAGAAGCTCGACCCCCCACTTCACAGAAAGTTGAAATACATTGAAACACATATCATATGAAACATCATAAACTTTACCTTACAACAAAAGCTTTCCGACTTGTGATTGCAATGTAGGTGGGTCCCTCTCGCCACACTTCGCAAGTTTTAGATTTTAACCCCTGACTTATAACAAAAAGCTAAGATCTGCGATTTGCGATGTGGCCGGTCCCACCTTCCCTCCACGTCACCTCCCACTTTGAATCACATCGCCGATTACATTCTTCATAACTTAAATTGTAAATATTGCGAAGTGTGCATATGCGATGCAACTTCAAAACTAAAATCTAAACATTTTCAAGTTCGAGTATATGAGATTTTACACCGTTTTGTTTGAAAAAATGGTTGAAACATGAAAAGAAGGATTTGGGTGGAAAATAAACACCACAGGTCGAGTCGAGAAGAAAAGGGCATTTAGGCAGAATTTTTATGTTATGATGCTAGAAATGGAAAAGGTAGCAAAGCACATTAGCACAGTCCTTAATTGATGCAAAGTGGCTAGCCCTACACCAGACTTAATTTCCCAATGCCAATATTTTGAAAAGCAGGGCCAGATGTTAGAGCCATCATTCGTTTCCTCTTCGGGATCATCACATGCCACCTTTAAGCCTACTTTGGATTTCCGAAGAGCCGCCTGAGTTTTTCATTCTTGAAGAGTTACCAAAATTAATTCCACGGGCGATGTTTTGTCAGCGATTTTCTTTGTTTGGGCTTTGCATGGCCATACCTATTTAATTTTCAAGTGTTTGTAATAAATGAAGTTTTCCAAAGTAGATTAGGGATACTGACTCAATTTTTAGTTAAATATTGTTTGGATTTCATAATCAAGGGTTGGATGTTGTTAGCCCCTGCATTGTAAGAACTACTATATTGGAGCACTATAATTGTGGAGCTGGACATCAATAATAAAAGACCGTTTACAGGATTCTTGAGCTGTGTCAAAATGGTGATGTGATACTTCTCTGTTTTAAATGTTTCCATTGTTTTCCCTGCTGTGCATCTTTTCATCTAATTGTAAATACAAAATTTTAGATTAAGATTTGCTGTTGGAGCACCTTAATTTTTTCTGCATTTACAATTTGAATGTTTTCTGCTGAAGTCTGATTAAAGAATTATTAACTGCTCTTTATTCATTACTGAACCTCACTCTTTCTTTCACCTCATAATTCATACAACTCATAAGATCCATTTAGCACAGTTAGCTTTCCTTGTGATTCTCTTGAATGTTGATGTGCCATTCCATCCTTTTGACTCCATAGCCCAATGGATTAGTTTCTGTAGTTCTATCTGTCCAACCACACAATCAATCAAACAAAAAACCCTCATAATATCTATAACTAGCCTAATACCAACATTTAGAATTATCAAGTTAAATCATAAAAACAAAGAGATCCCTCTCTGAGTCTAGGGAGGCTAGGTCCTGGACTACAAAGTGGGTTGATGATATCGATTATCATTTGCTCTTGCCTGTTGGGTCAGGATTGTGAATTACGAATAAATCACGCTTCCCTAGAAAAGTGCTAGTCTATAACAACAGGTGAAAGACTGTACGACTATTTTTCTTAACTCAGAACAGATACACAGAGAGGATTGGAGGCTTACTTGTTCAATCGCTTCCAAATGGCTCCTTCTATCGCTTTTGTTGCAGCTTCAAATTCAAGCGGTCTGTGAGCTGAATGCTTCCTGCAAGAAAGAACATTGAAACAACAAAAGATGTAATAATATAGATATCTATTCAAGCTAGTTAGCTAAATCAGTAAAGCATAAACCATACACATCAACTAAGATCTTGCAATATGGAAAATCAAAGCCAATACATATGCATATAGGGAAAAATAAGCAGTAATCTTTATTGATGATAGAAGGAGAGGTTACAATCTAGTGACTGATTCGAAGTGACCTTCCAGCAACGTTCCCAAGCCTCATCACTGTATAAATCTCTCCAGCAGTAGCTACACAAATCTACCTCTCAATTGAAAATTCCCTAGCATTTCTCTTCTCAAATTCTTCCTCCTCAAGAACTTAGATCTGTGCTCAATTTATAGATGAAATGTAGGTTGTTTTGCAATCAATGAATTTCAAATAATAGGCAAGACATGTTTCCAGTCATGTAGATGTCAAATGGACACTTGGATTCGAAGATTGACACATGTGAACTCTTCTAGAAGACACTGGCCAAGTGGAGATTCCAGAACAATGAGAATTTCGCTCCCAATGTGATCAACACACCTGTGTATGTCGAGAAGTGCTTTGCAAAGAAAAATTGCATGGGGCTACTTGCATATGAAACACACTTAGGCCCCTTAGAGCCTGCGTTTGTGAGCTCTCATATGTTATATAATAATCTTCAAACCATGGAAACCTTTGCTTGATGAAAGTCTTGCTTCATTTGTCTTGTTTCTTTCCTTAGAGCATATAGAAACTGAAATGATAGGGAATGATAGACCCTTGATCATTGGTCCTAGAGATGATGTCCAGTTAACCAGGTCATTGGGAATGGCACCCAAATTTACCTATAACAATTTCCCCCTAAAGCATGAAATCCAAATAATAAGAACATTTGATTGAGATGCTTTACACTGTGCTGATTCTGGAAATGAAGCGGAATGGCCACCTGCATCAATCTTAAAATACATTACATCATGATATATCCTCTTTGATCATAATTTCTGAGGGTAGGCATTCCCATGTTTAGCACATAAACAATCTAAGAACATGTACATAATTCAGAAAGTCGTCTTCATTGGAATGTTGCCCAGATGCAGACATGCCTAGAGATATAGGCCCATGTTTAGATGACAATCTACATGTAAGGTCACCTTACAGATGATGTGTACAAAAATCCTGAAATCGCAGCCTGGATGGCTGAAACTAGATCCGAGGTCTTCTTATCTCGTTCACTCGATCATTCAGGTACAAGTCTAGCCATGCGAATATATGATTTGTAATCGAACATGGAAAGACATTGTTTGATTACCAACTAATAATGTGAGCTGTTAACAAACGCGGGAGAACCACCATTAATGTCAATGTACCTCAAGGTACTGCAGTACATTTCGTAAGGCGTGAATAGATGATTTGATGTCGAACGCCAAACAAAATCTTTCGGTCAAAGGTCTGGAAGTGAGGATCTTGTCGATGCTATAACAAGCCTCATGGTATTGGAATTTGATGTTTCTAAGTGAACTTCCTGGATATTGATTTGTCGTCGACAGGAAGTCACTTTATTGCAAAACAGGAGTTACTGATTTCGAAGACAAGGGTATGACTTGATATAGCAATTTTCAGGGATGACAGTCATGAAAATGAAGGTTTACGAGTATTGCAGAAGGATGAGTTTTTAATCATTGGATGACTTCTCTTGAACATATCGACGACACTATGATGAGTTGGCAGCATTGACCCAAAACCGAAGTGAAGGTATGATGAACCATAGGTGTGAATGAATAGTCAAGATGATTACCCAACCCAAACAATCATGAACATGGAGTGAAAGAAGTGTCATGTTCAAGAGCGACTTGCTACCAAAAAGAAACTTCGCTTACTTTTCAAAAATTTTCCTCGGTCATTTGTGGACCAGTACCTCTTTATTTTTTAACAAGCTTGAGGAGGATAACATTTTCTTGATCTATAATTCAACCCTCCGGGTGAATAAATTATCGTTATTTAATAATTTAACGAGTCTAGGGATGAATGAAATCGATTCTTGCCATGATCGACAAGCCTGTCGCTATTTTATGTTTTAATGAGCTTGACGACAGTGATAGCCCGGTCCTTTTTCATATTTAGAGAGTCTGAAAAAGAGGACAAAAGAGAACTCCAAAAGTACTTTTTCGTAAATTTGTCTCTCAGATCCGAAAAAGTGTAAAATAATATCTGAAAGAACCTCTTTGGTCATGTTTAACCAAGGTATTCCTTTTTTGTAAATAATATATCTCAATCCAGAAAAGGGTTAAACTTATACCGAGTAGATATCAATTCATTTACTTTTACAAGCTCGAAAAGACAAGTGCTCGGAAATATTTTCACATTATCAGAGTCTGAAAAGAGTTGAAAGAAGACTCCAGGGGTTTCTTTTTCGTTGTTATCGAAGCTCGAAAAAGAGATAAAAGTGTGCTTCAAATCCTTTTTCATTTTTAACAAAGCTCGAAAAATAAGGAGAAAAAGTATGCTTTGTGGTCAAGTCATTCTTTGAATAAATCTGCACTACTAATCTATTCATAAGTTTTATTTCCTGTTCAGAACAACATAAAATGGATTAAAAATACCTGTTTCATGATAAAAACATAATAAAACTATAGTCATAGTAATAAATTTAACTTTAAAACAATTAAATGACTATAAAAAGTAGTTTCACTATTCATTTTTACCATTCCAATGTTACCATTTGCATTTTGGAGCTCCAAACCTGATTTTTCCCCTGAACTTCAGTCGTCGATTGCGGTCATTTCTGTGGATGGATTTCATCACTATTTCATCCAAGTTAGTGCTATGAACCTCCTCTTCCCTTTGGTATTCATTTCATTTCCATTCTCTGCAAATGTTTATGGTTTTAAGGCCCCTAGGGAAAATTCTGCCCAAAATGAGGGCAACGCACCCCTGAATGTCGAAACCTGCGTTGCATAGTAGGTACAGTGAAGGGTACCTGCATGTGTAATGCATTGTCTCAACCTAGGGAGTGCGTTGGGCGCCGTTAAAGTTTTTGGTTTTCATTTTGTGCCCAAAATTTGCCTAGTTTTTTGCAATGAATGGAATCTAATGGATCTTATGGTTATATTCCAGGTTTCCATCGAATTATAATGATGATTACATGGAGGGAAAGAGAACATGAAGAACAAGATATGATTTCCTTGAATGATCCGGGTGCTGTAAGAGCCTTAAGAGATTGTGGACTACTTAAGTAATTCAAATTGTCGGGAATGAGGAAACAAATAGAACTCTTTGAGTTCTTAGTTCAAGCATGGGATCCGACGATAGAGGCATTTCACATAAAAAATTAAGTGTTACCCATAACAGTTGAGGATGTGTATTTTCTCCCAGGTTTGTCGAGGAGAGGTTTTCCCATTTCTCTCACAGGGTCTACCATTGGAGGAGAGAAAGTGAGGGATTATGTTATGCAGTATTGCTATCCAGGGGCAAAACCTAGCAAATATGGAAAAATAAACATCCAGGATGTCAGGGATTTTCCTTTGAGAACCATCCTTTTCACGATCGCTAAACTTGCTGGCACTATTACACTACATGTAGTGAATATATCATATATGCATTATGCGCTAGAGTGCTTAGAGCTAACAGTCTTCAACTGGTCTGAAGCTGTTCTATCTTAGATAAAGGAACAATTGAATAAAGAAAAGGGAGGAAGGAAAAAAAAATCAGTTATGGTTTAATCCTTATCTCCTTCGCTTTGGAACGGATTCCACTGATGTAGCCACAACATGTAACATTGGATATATATATTCCTAGAGATCCTCGAATGCAGAGATGGGTAGAACTCATGGGTCGGCATGCAGGCCAATCGACCGTTGTGTTCTCTACTGCATTCTTCGCCTGGTTCTTGCGACAGATTGTCGCCATCGAAGAGTATGCATACGTAGGGGTCGACTTCCAAGGAGATCCAGATCTAGTATTACCAGAAGGCGCTAAGTGGGGTGCAATAGGTAAGAATGATTTGAACATGTTTTATTTTATTTTTCTAAGGTTTATAAAATGTTTTTGTGTTTTGGTTTATTTCCAAGACTAAACTAAATGTTTGATTTAATGTAGATATCGGTCCTGTTCAACCAGTAGAGGAACCAGAGCGTGAAGCATATGCGCTAACAGAGAGGGCTATCAGGAGAGCAGTCCTTTAGGACCTTGATATGGCTAAGACTCTGGATGAGCTTCAGTAGCACATAGAGGGGTTGACCTTCGGGATTCCGGATTTCCGGATTGAAGAGCTTCCCATGCGACTGCAGTGAAACACAATTGGGGTTCCTAACCATTGGATGTGGTTGCTACATAGGATTGCTAGATCTATATCATGTTACCATGAGCACCACTAGTTTACTTGTGACATTTTGCATACATTTTGAGGTCAGATGACCAATGTGTCTTGGGCACAAATTTTGGAAAAACCTATAACTATCTATCTATATGTTTTCAGAGTTTTTCTTATGTTTAATGCGTAATCCTATTCAATGATGTGAATATTTTCTTTACCTATGTCGCAAATGTCTGTCTAAAACTTGATTAGCTAATGAATCAGTCAAAGTGTTCAAATTTCTGGAAATGTGTTGGTATTGAACAAAATCAAAATGTCTTTCCAAAATTCGAACTCTTAGGAACAATCAAAGAAGTGTTGGATTTCTAACAGTATAAACACTAGTAATGTAATATTCCAAAATTTGCAAACGAGCAAATTGGAATATTAGATTTTGATGCTTTCACTTAGGAGAGGAATAAATGGGAAAGGAGGCCCACGAAAAATAAAAATATGAATAAATTCCACCTTAATGAGGAAGGATATCACTTTAGGAGCTGGATTTTACACTTTCAAGTGTGAACAAGGGAAAAATAGATGTGGACATAGTCAAGTTTGACTAAGTCAACATGCATTCTTGAGGAGGAAGAAATCACCCAAGTAAACTAGCTCAATGTAAAAAAGGATTAGCCTAGACACACATATGAGAACCGGATTGAATATCCCTTAGTGTGAAAAGAGGCATTGAAGGTGGATTAGTCCTAGTTGACCAAGTCAACAAAGTTGCTACAAAGAGGAGGGAAGCCAACTAGGGCAGCACAGTTTTGGAGGAGGAATCTTCACTAGGAAGTCACCTCAATGATGTGTGGGGTCCGGGGTGAGGATGCTCACCAAAGATAAAAAGGAGGGCATAGCATCAAAGAGATCATTCAGTATTCAACTATCTTTTTTATTTTGAATACTTTCATGCTTAAGCTGTTTAGCCAGAGTTGCAGCACTGTTTAGTGCAAAGAATTCTCATGCAGGAATTCCATCCTTTCTTTGGATCAGCTTGCTTAAGGGATCAAGAGGGAAGGATATGAGATTCAATTCATCATTTGTCTTGGGTCCATTCAGCCATATTAATCGACAACACAGTTCCCTTTAGAAATTGCGTCCTTTTTGCAGTTGCAGCAGTTGCCGGGTTAAACCTTGCTACTTTGTGCTTGTTTGAGGAGGAGGTGTTTATTTCCCCCCAGGAGTTCTAATAAGAAGGGCCTAGGGCCATTTTTCTGTATTTTTCAGCTATATTATGTCATATTCATCCATTTTTAATACAGAGATGAAGTAACTATGTTATTTTCTGCAGTGCTGCTTTTTATTCATGCATAATGACGAAAACCCTTGCCGGGTGTCTTGTTTCTGTTGTATAAGAGGTTAAAACTCCATTTCTTTGCTATATGATTAATATAAAATTCTGATAAGTATTATTCCATAATTTTCTATAGAAACCCTCATGGGAATTACGCTCTCATATTCTTCAGAAATGCTGCAGTTGAAAGTCATGGGATTGGGGTGTTTTTGAGCTGTCTCTAGCTGGGGAGATCTGTATAACTTAGCTAGAATGATTAGTTTGAGCTAAAATTCGGTATGGGAGTTGTATAATGTATAAAAAATGGAATCCAAGTTCCATTTCCCATATTTATTGCGTTATGTTCTGAAAATGATGTTTTTATGGTCCAAAAGGCTGCATTTCCTCATGCCGGGAGAGGATAGTGAGGAAAATATTTGCTATTGATCATTAATTTTCTGTTAAATTTTTCTTGTGCATCTTATGAACTTGTATAAATTGTTATTATCATGCTTTTCTGAAGCTCCACATTGGTAATATCTTAAAATATTCCCAATAGTGTAGTTGTTCCCATTTTGGGATATTATAGTGGTATCAGAGCTGCCATCAAGTTGGCTCAGACTGTGGATTTCAGATCCAATCGGAAGATAAGAAGTAGAGTAGAAAAAAATTATGGAGAGGATGAGATTATTCTCATACATTTTTAGATCTAAGAAGAAAGAAGAGAAATGCATTCGAACTCCAAGAGGGTTTCAAGGAGGAGAGAGCTACAGTGAGACCTCTAGAAGGTTTCAGGAGGAAGAATAATATGCATGCACTTCCTGTTCTCATAGGGGAAGTGGAGAGAAAGGAGACCACTTAGAGCATGAGATCCTAAGTGGGTATTTGGCATAATACAAGTGCCAACCTAGGGCTTTCAAAGAGACCCTAGATTTTCCTCAGTTTATTCAACTAAGAGAAGAAAGAAGACCCTGCAGCAAAGGAGAAATCAGAGGCAATAGATTTATATTGTCTACATTTGATGGGTCAAATACAGCAAGAGCTTGGGAAATGAAGCTTGAGGCATTCTTCCTACTACATTCAGTGGTAGAGAGGGAGGCAGTAGAAGTTGCAGCGCTGCACCTGGAGGGTGAAGCCAATGCTTAGTGGTTTACTCACTTAATCCATACAAGAGTGACTTCTTTTTTTGAGTTCACTCAAGGTATGATTAGAACCTTTGAGGGAGAAATATCAAAGGAGAGAAGGCCCACACCACCATGGGAGGAGACATGTACCAGCACATTCATAGCCTTGGGAGAGAAGCCTTCTACATCAGCAGTTAGGGCAGCCATTACATTGGAGGAAGGGGCCCTTGCACCACTATAAGAGGTTCCCGCATCTCACCAAGGTATGGGAAGATTTCCACTTTTATTTATTGCAGCAAATATTTCTAGGAATTGTGGAAATTTGTCTTCATATGACCCAGGATCCAACATTATTGCTGAGATAGAGCAGCAAGATTGCATTGCGCTGTGAAAGTTTGAATGGTTCAAGGGGAAGAGGAACCATCAACCTCATGTATCACTGTTGAGTTGCACACTACCCTTAAGGTTGGGATGTGATCTTTTGGAGGGTGTCATGAACTTTGAGATGGATTATGAGGCAGCAAATATATCATGGGGGAGGCTATTAGCGCTGTAAAATAATAGTAGTGAGGGGGATTTTCCTTTATCACCTTTGGATATTGATGGATTCAAAATAGCTATGGACATGAGATCTTCCCTAAGAGATCTCCAAGAAAATGCATTTCAGCACTTCATGGCATGCAAAGGAGAGGAACTGGTTGTGGAGGATGATAGCCCACATGGGGAGAATGCCAACGTGAAGAATGAAAGAAGGCATCCACATGGGGTTGAGTGGATGTGGGGGAAGAGCAAGAGGCTGGTGAGCCACTTGCAAATTTATTATACAGGGCAGCAAGAGGCAAAGCTACATTGGCTACTCTTGAGAGAGTTTGGCCATCATGAGACATATCCTTTTTCCAAGGGTATATGGATGGAAGGGACTTGGCAGGGTACCTGCATCACAGAGCACTAAGGAGTGTGGATGCATTATGATGATATGGTCATTATGTCTTCACCACATGAGTTGTATGATGGAGGTATGATGAGGTAGCAAAGAAATTTTTTGCTTTGGAGGATTGGGAGAGAGCAAGGGCAAATTTTCTCTCACACCTGGCATGATGCTGCAGGAGTAGGGGATGGCACTATCATAGTGCAAGGGGGCTACTCCTTAGCCTTAGATGATTTGGAAGTACTTCCACCTTGAAAGGAACTTCTTGTATGCAGCAGCATTATGGGAGAAGCCTTTGACATGGGGCATGTAAAAGAATGGATTTATGAGTTGGCAAGAGCCTATTTGCATAGGCCAGCAGCGCTGTCACCTTGGAGCAGGAACTTGTTGATGGAGTGTTCCCAGGATCACTTCATATTTGATGCACTTTGTGTTCATAGAGGAGGTGAGATTAGTAGAGTAGTGGATGGACTCATTTGTAATTATGGTATGTTCTCCTTGACTTGGGTTTCCAGGCATGAGGGGGAGAATTTTCATGCAACATGTGGTTCATTCCTCTTCATATGGGTATGTCATACCACTATGGAGGATCCATCGGTGGATTTTCTCACCATATTTCTTTCATTACATGGTAAGAATTCTATTTTTGCATTTATTGATTGTTCAACACAATATTTTCATGCTCTTACCATTTCATTGCAGTGCATTGCTCTACAAAGGGGCAAGTTTTTCTTTAGGCTCCATGGACCATTTTTGGCCAACTATTCTGATGGAGACATCCATCTACTATATGATCTGGGGCAAGTGTTTGTTCACTCCTTATATGCTCGGTTGATACACTCAGCCATTTACTACTTGCTAGTAAATGTGGTGACTTACACAACTAGCCATCTATCAAGAAACAACTTTCCATGCTATTGTCTGAAGCTGCAGTGGGGAAGACTGCACTGTGACAAATTGGGAGACTGTTGGTACCTTCCAACACCACATAAAACCTTCAGTCTTTATTTCATTATGATGCTGATCATGATCCTATTTTCTGATATTATTCTTGCTTTTATGAGGAGCATGATTGGAGGAGAAACACATGGGGTGGATGTGTTCTTGGGGGAGGAGCATCCCCACACTTTCTGCATTACATGTTCTAAGGGGGGAATGGGAAGAGACATGGCCTCTACAGAAAAATCCTTATTTCTTTATGAGGAGGGCCATGAGATGGATGGGATGTCATATGAAGGGGATTTCTTATCCATCATGTATGAGATGGTTTGGGCCATCTTGATGCACAATGCTGGGAAAGGGGCCTTTGGAGGTCTAGTTTCCTTCTTGCCATTGGAGGGCAACATTATGGCAGCCAAGATCAGAAAATTCACTACACTTATCCTAAGTGGAGAGGTAGACAACGTGGGGTAGGCTATCTTGCCTACCATATTCATATTTTCAGCCCACCTATTCTGCATGAGCTCAAGGTGGAAGAGATCCTTCATGAGTTGCCAACCTGGAGGGTGACTCATTTTGTTTGGTTGTTAGCTTGGGGGAGGAGAGATTCAAAGGGGGATTATGAATCCCAATCTATATCAGCCCTCATGCCTCAAGAGGAACTTAAAATAGCCCATTGTTGCCTCCATGGATGTTTCACTGTCACATAATGTCAGCTATTTGGGATGTTCCCCAATAGATGGTTTGCACACTTGGGAGGGGCAACTTGGAGATATATTGATGATGCAGCACCTTGATCCTTGTGGGATTTCATCTTATGAGGTTGCTACAGGGGAGAAGAGGATGCTCTTCAGTCTTATCCTTGCAGTTTCTTGAGGACAAGCAACATTTGGGAGGGAAGGACTGTAATATTCCAAAATTTGCAAACTAGGAAATTGGAATATTAGATTTTGATGCTTTCACTTAGGAGAGGAATAAATGGGAAAGGAGGCCCATGAACAATAAAAATATGAATAAATTCCACCTTAATGAGGAATGATATCACTTTAGGAGCTATATTTTACACTTTCAAGATTGAACAAGGGAAAAATAGATGTGGACGTAGTCAAGTTTGACTAAGTCAACATGCATTCTTGAGGAGGAAGAAATCACCCAAGTAAACTAGTTCAATGTGAACAAGGATCAGCCTAGACACACATATGAGAACCGGATTGAAGATCCATTAGAGTGAAAAGAGGCATTGTAGGTGGATTAGTCCCAGTTGACCAAGTCAACAACGCTGCTACAAAGAGGAGGGAAGTCAACTAGGGCAGTGCAGTTTTGGAGGAGGAATCTTCATTAGGAAGTCATTTCAATAATGTGTGGGCTCCGGGGTGAGGAGGCTCACTAAAGATAAAAAGGACGGCATAGAATCAAGGGGATCATTCAACATTCAGCTATATTTGGTCTTTTGACTACTTGCATGCTTCAACTGTTTAGCCGGAGTTGCAACACTGTTTAGTGCAAAGAATTCTCATGTGGGAATTCCATCCTTTCTTTGGATCAGCTTTCTTAAGGGATCAAGAGGGAAGGATCTGAACTTCAATTCATCATTTTTCTTGGGGCCATTTATCCATATTCATCTACAACGCAGTTCCCTTTAGAAACTGCGTCCTTTCTGCAGTTGCAGCAATTGCTGGGTTAAACCGTGCTACTTTGTGCTTGTTTGAGGAGGAGGTGTTTATTTCCCTCCAGGAGTTCTAATAAGAAGGTCCTAGGGCCATTTTCCTATATTTTTTATCTATATTATGTCATATTCAACCATGTATAATACAAATATGCAGTAACTCCATTATTTTCTGCAGTGCTGCTTTTTATTCATGCATAATGCCTGAAACCCTTGCTAGGTGTCTTGTTGTATAAGAGGTTAAACCTCAATTTATTTGATATATGATTAATATAAAATTATTATCAGTCTTATTACATCATTTTCTGTAGAAACCCTCATGGGAATTATTCCCTCATAGTCTTCAGAAATGCTGCAGTTGAAAGTCATGGGATTGGGGTGTTTTTGAGCTGTCTCTAGCTGGGGAGATCTGCTTAACTTAGCTAGAATGATTATTTTGAGCTAAAATTCGGTATGGGGGTTGTATAATGTATAAAACACAGGATCCAAGTGCCATTTACCATATTTATTGCGTTATTTTCTGAAAATGATGTTTTTATGGTCCAAAAGGCTGCATTTCCTCATGCCGGGAGAGGATAGTGAGGCAAATCTCTACTACTGATCATTAATTTGCTGGTTAAATTTTTCTTGTGCATATTATGAACTGGTATACATTTTTATGCTCATTATTTGTTGAAGCTCCACATTGGTAATATCTTAAAATATTCCCAATAATGTAGTTGTTCCCATTTTGGGATATTACAAGTAAGTTGTAATACCACAAGTTGTGAGTCTAACCTTATGATTATGTGGTTAATACCAAATGAAATGGAATCAGAGAGAAGTTTTATCAACGTGCTATACTCAATGATATTGTTTGTCGATCTACCAATACAAATCCCTTGAAAACTCACTAACTCGTCGTTTAGAGCAAAAATGGCCCACGCTGTAGAGGACAGATTCTAGGTACTACAACTAGCAACATTAGCATATCCAACAAATGGTTCTGAAGATTCAGACATCTGCGATGAAATGTAAAGCGGATTACTAACGTCAAGAAAACTCTAAAAAATAAATTAAGATAGTGAATACAAATCAACAACATATATACAACATAATACAAAAAATTACTACGCTCATGATTAAGCATAGTAACGTTTAAGATACAACCCATTTATAGGTTGTGCCAATGGAATCCCATCGTAATCAACTAACTCGTAGGAACCCTTAGCAAGAACTCTTTTGACAATATAGGGGCCATGCCACAATGGCTCGAATTTCCCTGTACCTATTACATCAGCTTCGTGGTCATAAAGAAGGACCAAGTTGCCCTTAGAGTAGATGTGAGGCTGGACATTTTTGTTGTATTGGGATTCACGACGCATTTCATTAAGATGGATGAGGTTAAGGAGACATGCTTCTTCTTCTGAAGTGTCAAGTAACAAGTCTATCGCGAGTTTTAACGATGATATTTCGCATTGGATTGGTAAGATAGCTTCTAAACCATACACCAATTGAAAAGGAGTAAATCCAGTTGTGTTTCTCATCGAGGTTCGATATGCCCACAAGGCGGAGTACAGGATCAAGTGCCAGTTCCATTTACGGACTCCTATCATTCGTCGAAGGATTCGTTTAAGAATTTTGTTAATAGCCTCAACTTGTCCATTTGATTGTGGATAATAAGGAGTAGAATTATCATGTGAAAATCCTAACTTGGTAGTCAATTCAATCATCATATGGTTGCGAAAATGCTTCCCATGATCCGTAACTATAGCCTGTGGGACCCCAAACCATTCAATAACGTGGTTGAAGAAAAACAATGCAGCTGTTTGTCTTGTGTTATTAAATGTAGGCATCGCTTCAACCCATTTGGTAAAATAGTCGACCATGACAATAATATAACCATGCCCCCCAGACAAAGGAGGGTTACAGGTCATGAAGTCAATACCCCATTTCGTAAATGGTCTAATAGAGACAATAGGATACATTGGCGCTGGCAATTTGCATATTTTACAATAAAAAATATGGCATGCATGACAACTTATGACTGCGAGGATGCAATCTCGAAAAATAGTAGGCCAAAAGTAACTGGGGCGGAGTATCTTCTGCACAGTAGCATATCTAGGTAAGTTTCCACCACAAGCCCCAACATGACATTCATTTAACACTTTTTCGACCTCCTCATGAGTGAGGCACCTCCGTAAAATGGTATCGACACCACGATGACAAAGTGTATCGCCGACGATGAGATAATATTTGGCTTGGTATCGAATACGTCGCTAATTAGAGCGAGAGGTATTAGGTCGAAAATTTTGGGTTTGGAGATAAACAATGAAATCCCCATACCAAGGATCATATGATCCGATCAGAAACAGAGACTCGTCTAGAATAGATGGTTCCGACGTAGTAGTAGTACTATTAGAGGGAAGGTCACAACTAAAGAAATAAATACTTATTTGACTTGGATTTAATGAATTCCAAATCAAATTCCTGCAAAATGATAATCCATTTTGAATACTTTCCCCCCAGCAATTGACGTGATAAGATATAAGTCATGGGGTTGCAATCCGAAACTATTGTTGTTTTTTGGAGCAGGATATAATGGCGAAATCTTTGGACAACTGGAACAGCTGCCAAGGAAAGCTTTTCCACGTACGAGTACTTAACTTTCGTATCATTGAGATTATGACTCAAATAATAGATCAGATGTTCAATTCCTTCTTCTACTTGGAACAAAACCATAGCGATGGTCGTTTCAGCCGCGACAATATATAGGAAATAGCCATTTTGATAATTAGGAGGATACATTAATGACGCCCAGACAAGATGGTCCTTGACAACATCATAAAAGCTTGCGCAACTTGGTCCCAATGGAAGGGAACCCCCTTTTTCAATAATCGAGTAAATCCTTTAGCCATTTCGGTGTAGTTTGGAATGAACCTTCTTAGGAAGTTAGCCTTTCCTTGAAGTCTCTGTATCTGAAGTAAGTTTGATGGTGCAAGCAAATCAAGAATGGCATGAACCTTTAGTGGGTCTATTCGAATTCCTTCCTTTGAGACTACGAATCTGAGAAATCAACCAAAACCAACACAAAACACACATTTATGTGGATTGAGGCGTATCTTGTAATGTCGGAAACGTAAGAAAATGGCTCTCAAATGCATCGAGTGATTAGTCCGATTTCGTGAATGCGCTGGTAAATCATCTATATATGGTTGAACAATGTGCTTGATGTCGTTGAAAGCATAATCCATTACTCTCTGAAAAGTTTCCCCAACATTCTAAAGGGAAGTTTCCTATATGCGAATGTGCCCCAAGGATAGATGAATGTTGTTTTATGTTGGTCATATGGGCGGATATTGATTTGATTGTAGCCGGAAAATCCATCCATGAAGGAGAATATTTCGCATCCAACACAATCGTCAATAATCTGGTCGATAAAGGGAGTAGGATAGTTTTCTTTTGGACAAGCTTGATTAACATCCCGGTAATAGACACACACTCTAATGGTTCCTTGTTTTTTCATAACAGGAACGATATTGGAAACCCACTCAGTTAGCGGAACAGGGTAAATAAAACCAGCACACAAAAATTTTTCAACTTCCACTTTAATGGCAGCTGTTTTCTTTGGATGAACAGGATGAAGCCGTTGACGCACTAGTTTGACATCAAGATACATATTAATAGTGTGTTCAACTATACTAGTATCTATGCCTGGAATTTCCTCGTAAGACCAAGCGAATACGTCACGAAATTCACGAAAAAGAGAGCAATATGAATCAAGTTCTGATGGAGAACAAGATACACTGACATGAATATTTTCTACAATACCAGGTTTGGTCGAAATATCGATAGAAATCATTTTTTCGATATTCGATAAGTTTTGCTCAGAGTCAATTGCATTAATCGGTAAAGAATCCAAAAATAAAGTTTTGATGTATGGGTGATATAGTTCACTGAGATTGTTTTCTTCATAATCAGGAAGATGGGAATGATGATGATAATCTTCCCATGGTTCTCCTTCTGACATCATAGCTTCCAAAATATTTTCATCTGTAAAAAACTTTGAGGAAAATGGATCAGATGGAGTTGTTGTAGGTCAATTTGGGCACCATACCCAAATGACCTGGTTAACTGGGCATCATCTCCAAGACCGATGATCAAGGGTCTATAATTCCCTAACATCTCAGTTGCTATATGCCCTAAGACAAGAAACAACATGAATCAAACAATACTTTCATCAAGCAAGGGTTTCCATGGTTTGAAACTTATTATTTAACATATGAGAGCTCACCAACGCAGGCTCCAAGGGGCCTAAGTGCATTGCATATGCAGGTAGCCCCATTCAAGGCTGCTCTGCAGAGCACTTCCCGACATTCAAATGTGTGTTGGTCACATTGGGAGCGAAATTCTCATTGTTCTGAAATCTCCACTTGGCCAGTGTCTTCTAGAAGGGTTCACATGTGTCAAGCTTCGGATCCAAGTGTCCATTTTAAATCTACATGACTGGAAACATGTCTTGCCTATTTTTGGAATGTTATTGATTACAAAACAACCTACAGTTCATCTATAAATTGAACACAGATCTAAGTGTTTGAGGAGGAAGAATTTGAGTAGAGAAATGCTAGAGAATTTTCAATAGAGAGTTTGATTTGTGGAGCTGCTGCTAGAGAGATTTATGCTATGATGAGACTTGGGAACTCTGCTGGAAGGTCACTTCAAATCAGTCACTAGGTTGTAACCTCTCCTTCTATCATCAAGAAAGAGTACTTCTTGTTTTTCCCTACATGCATCTATTTTTACTTTGATTTTACATATTGCAAGACCTTGGTTGATGAATGTAGTTTATGCTTAACTGATTTAGCTAACTAGCTTGAATAGATATCTATATTATTGCATCTTCTGTTGTTTCAATGTTCTTTCTTGCAAGAAGCATTCAACCAACAAAACCGCTTGAATTTGAAGCTGTAGTGGAAGCGACAGAAAGGAGCCATTTGGAAGCGACTGAAACAAGTAAGCATCCAATCCTCTCTGTGTATCTGTTCTGAGTTAGGAGAAACGGTAGTATAGTCTTTCACCTGTTGTTTTAGGCTAGCACCTGCCTAGGGAAGTGTAATTTATCCATAGATTACAATTCTAGCCCAACAAACTGGCAACCATACTGGGGAACTTCTCTTGTTTCTAGGTGTTTTAGTCTCTGATTTGCTTTCTAAATCCACCCAGTAGCTGTTTCACATAAATATTAGACTTTTTCAGAGCTTAATTTGCAAAGTTGGTGAGCCAAACAGTAGCTTTTTCTTTTTTTACTGCACCTAACGCACCCTTAGTCAGGGCACAGTGCTTTTCAGAGCATTGTCTCCCTTCCAAGACTACGTTGCAGAGAAATGTCTCCCCTTGGAGACTGTGTTGGCTCTTGAAAGGGACCAAATCCCCTTGAATCTGACTTTGTACTTTGCTTCAGTTTTGTTTGATGATTTGTTATGAAAATTTTGATGCTCAATTGACTAGTAACTCTATATATTTCTTCTCCTTTGACTGAAAATTTGTTCAATGTTGTTTTAAAAAGTTTTTCATTATCATTGGCAAGTTGATTTCAAAGTACTTTTTATGGACGCATTAAGAAGCGTTTGCTTTAGAAATAGGAAATTGACGTAAAATCTTCATTTCCTTAATATGAGAAATTGTTGTTGAAGTCCTCATTTCTCCTTCAAAAGAGAAATTGTTGCTTGTATTCTTCGTTTCTCGAAAGTAAAAAGCATTTCGATTATTTATCTAGTGCACCTAGTTTATTTTTTGCATTCATAACATTAAAGAAACTAAAAAGAAAAACTTGCGTTTGCATGTAGGATTGTGTGTTTTTTGCAAAAGGAACATTACGAAATCTGCATTTAGTTTGTGATTCATTGATTTTGTTTTTGTTCATTGATTTGTTTGCTCACAAATTATTTGCTCTCTTTCCAAAAAACTAGCATTCTCTTACCTTAGTAGCTAGGTTATTCATTGAAAAAGCTGAAAGTGAAAGTCTGTTTATCATTCTTAGCTGCATTTTAGGAATTTTATATACATCATCGTGGTGAACCTAAAAGGAAAATTTTTAAGCAAGATCAACATAAAATAAACCTCAATTTACTTAACAATGCATTGGAAAATTAATGATAACATTTAGAAGGTCTAGGCTAGAGACGTGTTCCGGCGTCGTAAAACATAGCAGCTGTCGTTAACTTGTCTGCGATACTCCGAGTGTGATACCTCACTCCACGTACATAAGTATATCATAGCTTGTCCACGTACTTTCGGGTATATCGGGCGGTGTTACAGTACGATAAGTATAAAGGGGTGCTCTCACTATGTGGTTTCGCATCAGACAACGCTAATACAGAATTGGGCCTCCACGTACTGTTGATAATGCAACAAGATGATGGAGCTTAGTGAAAATAAGTCGCCTTCACTAAGTGGGCCCGCAGGCTATTTTTGGCGCAAAGTCTATTTTTAGACATATGGATCATGGTCTATGAGTTGCAGGATGCTATTTATGGATGGTTGGTCAAGTTGGTAAAAATATGGACCTCTATTTTTAGACATATCGCGTAGCTCATTTTTACCGTTTTCAAATTAAAAATAGAACAGTCAAATATTATTAACCCTTAATAATATTTAGACTATAAACATTATCTTATCCTATTGGAGCACTTCAGTTTAATGCTTGGATGTGGCACATGCAGTTGACAGAAGGAAATACGCTTTTCCTAAGGGTTAGTTGAGCTATTGCATGGTTGAGTTCAGTTAGAACTCATGTGGCAGAGTTTGGTGGAGTTGATGAGACAATTGATGGAGTTGTGTTCGGTTTAACTTAGTTGAACTAGTTGTATTTAGTCTAACTGACAAATACACTAGTGATGAGTGGTGTGAATTAATTAATAATTAATTCACTAATTATTAACTCATAAATAAACTAAATAATACATCAGTTAACTCAAGTGCATGGACAGTTCAGTGGAGACCAGTGGAAGAGGTGGGTGAAAGGGTGAGTCTACTATCAGTTGTGACTATACCGTGCATGAGATTTGCACACACATTGATTGAGATTTCCAATGAGGATTGGCAAATAAACTAGTGAGATTCGAATCCCAGATCTCAGCATTATTCATCTTGGATTGCGCAAAGAGAGGCAAAGCACAGGAGGAGATTTGAACTCAGGACTTGTTCAAATCAGGGCTAGTTAGTGTAACAATTGGAGATAGTGATGAGAGCTTTCAGAGGAGTTTAGGCTATGATTGTTACATGTTCTCTATCATTATAATATACAGATAGTTGGGGGTTTTCAGCTGTAAGCTTTCCCCATTACATACTGTGTTATATGTGTGCTTGATTATGTTTTAATGTGCGCATGCGATTGCTTCTAATTCCGCAAATTGATGATCAATGGTAGAAGAGGTTATGTGTTATGCATGAAGCTCAAATAGTGTGTAATCAGGATAATATCGGTGAATAACTCATCTATTATTCAAATTTCTACACGTACCTTCAGGTATATTTGGGAGGACAACTTTTAGGTGCTATCCATCCATAGTGAACCGAGTCGGCCGCCCTGAAATTGTGATACACCAAACACAACATTCAGGGAGATTACCTGCCTGTACATCTTAGTTCGCCAAGAGTTATTCCACAGTTCACAATTTCTTGGTAAACCCTTTTGCCTAGCATTACCCTCTTCTTGTTTATTTGTTTTTGGATAAAATAAATCAGTAATCGTGGAAGAACACAGTCCTACCCCCCGTTGTTTGCGTTAATTAGCTTTAAAACCACCTTTACCTTCGGAAGTTACTTCTGGTAGGCAAAGGCGATCACGATCTGCCGAATCAAGTGCAATTCGTACCTATGGAAAAACATCATCATTTAAACTAGAGTTAGCTAAAATTGTTTCCACACATCCCAGTTCGTCTACTATTGTCGAAATGGAGTCTTCACAGCTACCTGTGGTCACGATCCATTCAATCCCTGAGACCATACCTCCTGGACCCAACATTGTTCAATCACAAATTGATCTAGATCCCGTCTCTTCTTTGCTGGAAAATTTGAATCCTGAACAACCGGAAGTTGTTCCTACCTTGGTCACTCCACAAATATCTGTAGCCATTGAAATTCCTATATCACATAGTCAACAGTCTGAAATATATTTTGGGCCCGACGGTGAAATTCTTCCTCCTAGTTTAATCGCGATTGAAGAAATCCCACAACCTGATACACCTTTAATTCAAACCCATTTCGGGGGAGATCTTTACCTGTACCAGTCTTTTCCTTAATCATTTCCATTTGCTTTTGTTGATCCCATTTCCATTCAATCTCCCGTTGATTTCGGAGAGTATACATTTGGTCATACAAACATGCCTAAACCAACATCTTTGGTTGGGTCTGTTGTTCCAATTACGTCAGCTCCTACCCTCGCTACTTTGTCGATGTTCACAACCTCACAAGAGTGATATTTTCACGGTGGCCCTTCGATCCCAACAGGATACAAATCATTGTCTAGCACTTTCTCTAGTCAATATTCAAGACCATGGTCGTTACCAATGTCATCATCTGGTGTTTTAACTGGTAGTCCTATAGGCAGTACTGAACGACTTGAATCATTACATCCATCATCAGGGAAAGATCAAGTTAGTCCTTATGGGTCAATTCCTTTAAGTACCATATCAACTGGACTCCCAACATTTGGGGAACAATATTTTCCATCTTATTATCCTCCCTATATTCGGGGGCAACCTATGGTTACCCAATATGACAGTACTCAGTCACATTTTGGTCAAACTATTGTTGACATGAATGTTTGTCAATGGCAACCCACTCTGCCTATCTAACCACAAACGGTTGTCCAATCGTATCAACCAATTCAACCTGTTACACCCACTTCAATACCACTTGTTAATACATCTATACCCCTATTATGGAATCAAAATCTTATACATCAACCTTATCAGGCGATTTATTCAACTCAATATCATCAAATATTGGGTCCACAGACTCAAAATCCTTTGGCTAATTTACAAAAACCTGTGTCAAGAGTTATTTATTCACAAGCTGGTGTGCCATTTTATGGGGTGTCACAAATGAAATTTGGTTATACATATCAACCAAATCGAACTTATACTAATTTGGGTTATAACATTGGTGGACAGAATCCTTAGCAGCCACAGGTGCAAATTCCTCAAATTTCATATCAACAAGTACCATATCCAGGTTTTGGTCAACATAAATCTCAAGCGTTTGCCATGCAAAACAACCCCTATCTGGGTTACCAACATCAAATCCCATATGCTGGTGCTCAAAGACCTGTTTCCCAAGCAATTCCATCTTATCCTGGCTATGCTCAACATGACCTTAATAGATAGTTTCCTTTTGTTGCAACCTTGGAATTACCAGATTTAAACCGGTTAACCAATGATCCTATCAATTATGCTCCTTGGTGGCCAGTGATACCACATAAATTACCCTCCGATATACCTAAATTCAATGGAAACCCTGGAGAAGATCCATCAACTCATGTCATGACTTATCATTTATGGTGTTCATCAAATTCCCTAAATGATGATTTTGTTAGATTACGTCTTTTCCAGTGAACGCTCATAGGTCTGGCAGCTAAATGGTACATTGAATTACCTAGAGCGTCTTTCGACAATTTCACTGCCTTGGCTACTATATTTTTGACCCATTTCCATTAGTGACGTTGCCATCGATGAATGGTTAAGACATTTGTTCCTGATCAGCTCCTTGTTGAATGGTTCATCAAATCCCTGTTACCGTCTATAACAGAGGATGTGGCTAAAGGTGGCGTCATCACAGAAGAGAAATTTATTGCTCGTGCCCAGTATTTAGACTTGATTTATACTCAGTCTGGCACACTCTATGAGAAAATCCCAAATGTGCTGCGACCTAATTTCAATCTTCCTCCTCAAATAAAGGACTCTCATGCTAGAGACGGCTTGATAGGCACTGCAAACACACACAACACTACTGTATCAGATCCTGCTTCTACTTTCGAAATTAATGCCATCTCATTTGACAAAGGAAAAAGCGATAAGAAACCAGGAAGTAAGAAAAAAGGGAAATCAAAGAAAAAGAAAACTTCTAACTTGTAGGAACGATCATCTGATCAAACGTCAGGACCACGGTAACCTCGTTATCCATTCATAATTTGTAATGAGGAAAATTTTGTTAGGGATTGTCCTCATCGTGCTGAAGTCTCAAAAATGATCAAGACTTCTCATGCATCAGCTGTGTTGACAAACCCATTTCCAAATCTAGACAAAAATTTGGTTGCTACGGATCCAACTTCTAGTTCCCAAGTGTTAATGTTATCCACTACAAAACCTTCACAAGATATTTTGGTGTCGATACAGAATAAAGAATATGGTAGTCCGGCCACTGATCAACCTACTACCTCGACAACGAATCCATCTAATGAATCAGTACCACCTCCTGTTATTCCTGAATTGACGATTAAGCCACCGAAAGGAGTAGTTCATAAATCAACATATAATCCTCGAGCAAGAGTTGCACAAAATTATTATATAGTTGAAGATTTGGCTCAATCCCCTTGAGCTATGTTTGCTCTTGAGGTATTACAAAATTGTCCCTTCCAGAAGTAGGCTTTATTGTCGGCCATTGGTGGAATTGATCCGACTGATTCTAATCTTGTCCTCTTTAATCATATGGGCTATGTACTGTAGCTACTAGCAGAATTGGCATTCTCCATCCAAGTAAATGTTCTCAATCACCTTGAATCTGAGGATCCCTCGAAGGGCCAAGCGACATTGCAATAAAAGGTCGTAGTATAACAACCCACTCGTACATAATACAACATAAGATTTCGGCATGGAAGAATGTCTTAGGTTGACCTCATTGCACCTTGGCCAGTTGAGTGACCATGCCTCGATATATCAGTCGAGCCCAATCAAAGAAGTGCTTAGCCTGAAGCTACCTTAAGACCGCTATATGATGCCCTCATACCTTGTAAGGCGAAGATGATCCTGCCAAACATACTATCATGGATAGAGCCACATGCTCTGTCAAGTCTATAACACAAGACACACTAACATACCCCTACAAAATGGAATTAGGCCTGCAGTGATTTGCCTCCATAGCCCAGTGCCTAATGTTCACTGCCCCATCTGGAAGTCGAAGGGGAAGCACCTCCCCGCGAGGCAAGAGACCAATCACAAAATATACGTCCATTTGAGCCAACAACCTAAGCTCAATCTGACGCACCACAATGATCCGCCTTAGTCGGTCCCAATAGCAAACTAGGAATCATAAAAATCTATCGTGTGACCTCATAATAGGGTTCTCAAGGAACTTTAGAAAACCCAAGCATGCCAAAGTCTAGCGAGCACGTGGATCTTAGGCCACCTGGGTATGGATGATGGGCCACTCCCTCTCCCTCCACAACATCCTGACATTAAAAACACCAAAAAATATCATTTTTTGATCCCCAACAAGCTCAAAAAATCATAAGTTAAAACTTTTAAAGACCGCATATTTTTTGGCTACACAAATGCACGTAAAGTGCATCTATGAGACCTATTTGCACGTGTTCTATGCATTTCTGCATCTCACGAACATGTCGACCACCATGTTTGGTAGACGCACATGTCTTCTAAATAAGTATCCCGCCCCCAAGTTTGTGTCTCATACAGATGCGTATGTCAACACATTTTAAAGCACCATTGACGCAGAGTCGACACGCATAGGAAAAATATTCACGTGTCAATGGCGTGACTCTCCCAGAATCGCCCGCGTGGTCCCCCCTAAAGAAAAGCTAAAATGGTTATACATGGTACCACTGTATGACCTATTTACCATGAAAATGAAAAAATTTGAAAGGGTGAAGTTCTACATCCTACCTGACACTCACGACGTGTATCCCTGGTACTCTGGTTAATCGCAACGGCAAGAAATTCTTCAATCACAGCCTCTAACCTTTCAAGCTCAAAAGACAAAAATGAACTGAAATTGGGCCATTTCAGCCTATATATTTCCCTTTTTCACCGTTTTTTGGAGCCCATAACTGGAGCTCAAGGAATCCAATAGTAAAACTGTGAAAGACACAATGATCAACATTTCATCATCTTCATTATGGACCTCCTCATTCCAGTTTTCAGGAAAAAAAAAAATCATTTTTGGGCCCCTTGCCCACCTCCATACTACATGTCAAGTACGCCCTCGTTTTTTTTTTAATTCATGTATAAAAAAGATACTTTGACTTGGGGTATTCACCACAAATGTTGCAGGTGCAACGAATCACCATATTTTCAATCAAAATCCAAGGCAACAAAAGTATAAGAGCAGGTATCATCCCATTCTCAGCATGATAGGATTCCCTCCAAACATTTTCATATCATGACATAATTTCTCCAAAACTAAAACATAGGCTTCATTCACCCGACCATGTTTACCATCACCTCACCTTGCACATGATAAACACCCTCACAGGTCGGTAGAGCCTCACCATTTTCTACAGTGTATTAGCAAAAAGCGCATTACCACATTTCACATTTGGCCTATCACACCCTCACAAACATAGCCCATTTGTGTAATTT
Source organism: Pinus albicaulis (assembly GCA_034641835.2). NCBI lineage: Eukaryota > Viridiplantae > Streptophyta > Pinopsida > Pinales > Pinaceae > Pinus > Pinus albicaulis. The sequence continues at coordinate 227,692,163 of CM076576.1, forward strand.
CATTTGCATCATCACCCCCACACCAAGACCAACCAATGGGGCTCGTACCCTTAGCAAAACACCCTCCTCGCATCATCATGCAAGATCACACATGTTAATTGGCCACTCGTCTCCGTGTTTGTATGTCCAAACCACTTTTCACATTCTTTTGGCAAGTGTACAAAGATTTTTTAGGAGAAATACTTCCACCCATATTTTTACGTTCCATACCTGGTAGCACTCCCTGGCCACCCTTGGTCATAGTTTCACATTCTTTACCTCACCTGACCACGTCATTCATAGAATACGTACACCCACCTTGGATTTCCTACCGACCACAGGGATACCCTTCTCAGAAAATGTTGTGATTTCTGCCACTCGCATTAACAGCTCTGACCTCAGGCCATTTAACCATCACCATCAATTTTAGCCAGTCATTAGAGGAAATTTTAGCCTAAAAGTGCCCATGAATTTTTCATGTAATTTCCATGTCATAATAAGTAAACCAATCAAAACCCTTTAAATTCAAAAAGAGGTACATATAAATATTTTGGAGGGAAAAGAAGAAAAACTACTTTTTTTAATTGTTTTTTTGTTATCTCCTTATATGTTTACTCAAATTTCAAGTGTAGACACTTGTCGGATGTGTTAGTATCAGTCTAGACATACTTCCATCAGTGATCAAAACTGCACTTTTGCATTTGCATATTAGGTGTCTCATACCGAATAAATTTCACCATTCCGTTAGGTCATGGATTCATTGATGGTAGTAATTTTTTATCATTTGTCCCTCATGAGGTACTTACTGATTTTCCTTTCTATGGTCTTTAGTCATTAGTCACTTTCATTCTCAAAATCATATCAGTAGGTCATAGGATGGGTCTCATTATTTTCTAGGGTCTCACCATGGTCAAATTAATGAGTCAAATGTCATAATATCAGCAAGGTCATGAGGAAGCCAATAAGCTCAAAGTCACAGCACCAGGAAGAATCAGAGAGACATTTTATTCATCTTGATGTAATTTTCACCTCAAAACCATGTTTTGAGGTGAAACATAATATTTTTCCTTTATTATCATTCATTATGTAATTTTATATCATCATATGTAATAAGTCACAATTCAGAAGCTTCCATCTCCACAAAGTGATATCCCTGCCTTCAGAGAAGTTTTTCACAGCATGTTTAGTGCCAAATCATCTTCCAAGTAGATCCATCAGAAAGAGCCCGGAAAGAGCTTTCCAACGATATGCTACACTCTGAAAACTGACTTCTGGATTGAAATTTATGCTTAAGTGAAGTAAAGGCCTTTATATCCTCATATACCCCCTATTTCCCATTTGTTCCCCTTTAACTTTATGTTTAAGTTCTATATCTTCCTTATGAAATCCATTTTTCCCCCTTCCGATTGTAAAATCGCATTATAAATACATATGCAATTATGCCCAACCACTTCCCCTCCATGCCATTGAACTTTATAATAAAAATTTGGATATTATAAAGTCTCACCGCATAAAACCACTTCCCCGACCATACCCCGAATAACTTTATTATAAGTCCCCTCCCCCTTATTTAATCGCAATCGCAACCTTTCCAAATCGCGGGTTTATTTGAAGTGCCAATCACAAGTATTTGCGACGTGATTGATCGCATCGCAATATACTCCAATGCGATTCATCGCACCATTCTTCGATCATCGCATCGCAAGTCCTCCTTCGATCGCTCCAATCCTCCGATCGCACCCTTCCTCCGATTGATCCAATCGCATCCGCTCCTCCGATCGCATCGCAAGTTCTATTCTCCCGATTGCGATCGCGATTACCCTCGCTCCCGATCTCCGATGCGATTGACCCCTGGGGCCCACCATAATATATCCGCCCATTTGTATTACCAAAAGCCCTTTCCCCTTTGTAAATTGGAAATTTGTTCTATTTCGTTTTTACAAAGGTTTTCCATTCCCCTTTCCCAATCGCATCGGAAGTTTTATGTTTACCACTCCGCCCTACTCCTAACTCCGATTTCTGATTGCGATTCGTACCCCCAGTCCCACCATTTAATTCCTCTGCCATTCATTACCAGAATGCCCTTCCCCTTTGTAAAGGTTAAAAATTATCTGTTTTGTTTATTGCAAAGGGTTCTCCCCAATCGCATCGCATATTTGTAAATGTGTTACTCTGCCTGCCCCGTTCCCCGATTGCGATTGCGATTGCACTTGTGTTTTAATATGATATCCCTACGCCCGGCTCACACTGATTGCGAGTATAACGCGGGTCTCACCTCCTCTCCCTTTCTTCCTATTCATGGTTTTTCCCTTCATGAACGCATAAATTCAATTTATGTTATTACAACGGCATTTTATTAAAAAGTCAGAGAACAAAGAAATAATGGAAAGCAAAAGAACAGTCAAAGGGCCGAGAGCTTATTTAAAACAAATATTGTTACAGCAAGCAACAAAATAGGAAATATGTTCATCAGATTACCTATTTTCATTCATACAGCCTAACAGCAAAATCTCCAAAAGCAGTCAATGTAATGTTGTCCCTTATTTTCAGGGGCAGATTGTTGTATTACTTTCTATGATTGTATTTCAGTTCTTCAGCTGTTAGAACAGCTCCCTTTTCTGTGGATCTGTGTTCCCACATTTCAGCCTATTTATTGTAATTGTAAATCATTTGTAAGCAGTCTGAGTTGGAGAAAGTAGGGGAATAGTGTGGAAGAAACATCTCTGCGCTACATTCTACAGTTTGACAGGAATTAATAAGAGATGCATCTCTGATTTGTGGGATCCATGTGGTATGAGATTTAGCATTTGTTTTTCTTCTTTGTTTCATATGTGAATTTTTATGTGTTCCATTCATACATAAACATTTCCTTTTGAATTCTTTCAAGATAGAAAGGTAGAATCCATCTTTATATGCTCTGCCTTGGGAAATCATTCATGCTATGTGTTTTTTTTTCTTCTGTTTGAAAAGGATCCATTTTCTGTGCCCTTTTCAGCTCCTCACTAGTCTTTCCATTCCATCCTCATTAAATTTTAATTGCTAATTTTCCTGCCTATCTTGCCCCATGAAATACCCTGTGTCCTGATTTAATTCTCGGTTTCAACTGTCCCTTTATATCCCACACATCCCTGAAATTCATTCATTTATTCTATTAAACCTTTTTCCCATCATTTTATCTAGCCTAATATCAGTCCATTTATTGTGTTCCATTGAATATTCTTTTAAGGAGAGAGCCCTCTCCTGTCCTTGTAGGGCTAGCTACAAGGCTGAGCGTGGTTTAGTTGTTACCCTGATTTGCCTTTTGCAGCCTGGGGTCCAATTCAGGTGCTAACAGGATGCGGAATTAAATTTCACATCCAACGAGTAACCATTATGCATACTTTTGAGAAGACCCACATTGATAAAAATTCAAGATAAATTAAAAAAGAGTGTTTAATGTATCTTGAATTTTTATCAATGTGCGTCTTCTCAAAAGTATGCATAATGGGTACTCATTGGATGTGAAATTTAATTCTGCGTCCAACGAGTGTATACACTTGAAATTTAAGTAAGCCTATAAGGAGATAAGCCAAAAATACAATTTAAAAAAAATAAATAAATAAATTTAAAATTTAAAAATTTAAAAATTAAAAAAAAATTTAAATTTTTTTTTAAAAAATTAAAAAAAAAATAGTTTTTTTTTCTCTCCAAAATTCATAACTTTTATTTTATTATTTTTCCTTAGGAGGCCACTTTTAGGATGAAATTTCCTCTAATGTCTCATCATCATGTCTTGTTAACTCACCATATTACGCCCTACTTCACCAGAAACCCTGATCCCTTGTATTAGCACTTGTTTCGGATAGTTGATGCTTCCTTTCTGTCGGCTTCAACAATCATTTCATAGGATGGAGGTAGTACCTTGGAGGGTCCCCACCACTATAGGAACATCCTTAGATGGCACAATGAGAATTCACATTTCCCATTGATGTCATCGATCTCCCTAACCTTCGACATCAGCACCAGTTTTCATGTCAAGGTGGTATCGTACTTCATAACTATTGCACTCTATCAAAATTAGCCTAAGATCCATGTATCAGTAAACATTTCTTTCAAAAATGCTTAAATCATTATACATGGGAAGGTTCCATAAGTCAAAGACACATGCATATATTGAGCACTTCATCCAAAGGTGTTATTCCCAAACAATGCATGTGGGTGCCACATTCATCCTATTTGTTCAAAGAAAAAAATCCCTTGAGGGTGTCAGCATTCGTCATCATCAACCAATAGGAGGTCACCTACCACAATGTGACTTGACAGAACCAATATTTGTCAAATTATATTAACTAGTCATCACCACGAGCATGGGACATGCCTGCCTTGTAGAAAAATTTCTTGTTTTATCACTTCAAATATTAGACGAATCGTCAAATGGTGCCTGGATTGATCACACTCCTCGCCTGAAGATTGGGGAAATTTTGGACAAAAAATGCTCTTCAACTTACCAATTGACATATGGTAATTTTTTTTTTACTTTTTCAGTTTATATAAATTTTTTGAAGTGTTTTTTTTTTCTAGTTGAAGTGTATTTTTGCCTACATTGATATATTTTTCTCAAACCAGGTAACGTTTTTTCGCATGTGTAGCAAAAGGTGATTCCAAATTGGAAACATTAATTTATTTTGGATGAACTGACGAGTTTTGTTTCACCAATTTTTCGGACTCGTAAAAAATCAAATGAAAAAGGAACCCCCTGGAGTCATCTTTCAGCTCTTTTCTGACTCTCGAAATATGAAAATATTATCGAGCACTAATATTTTTGAACTTGTAAAAGTAAATGAAAATATGTCTACTCAGTATAAGTTTAACACTTTTTCGTACTGAGATAGACTAGCTATGAAGACTTAATACCTTAGTCAAACATGGCTAAGAGGTACTCTTAGGTATTGTTTTCTACCTTTTCGGATTCGAGAGACTATTTACGAAAGGGAAAACTGGAGTTTTATTTTTTCCTCTTTTTCAAACTCTCTAAACATGAAAACGATGTCAAGCTACCCAGTTTTCCCTTTCGTAAATAGTAGGTATCCTCTTCAAAATTGAGATAAAAAAAATAAAGAGATTTCCGCTATAAATAGTGGGGGAGTGCAAGGAAACATATATCTTGTATTTTGTATGAATGGCAACATGTCTCTCTTGAACATGACACTTATTTGTATCTCGTGTCGGGTTTGGTACATCCTCACTTCGTCACTTTCCATCTTGGACTTGGGAAATCAATTTTCCTCTCATTTTATTTTATCCTATCATCTTCATGACCTATGACCTATTTTGATTCAAATGTTGCCAAATTCCAGAGTCGTGTCGTTGATATGTTCAAGAGAATTCCTCGTAAAATTAAAAACTTGTATACCCTGTTTTTACCTTCTTTGCATCGATCCTGAATCACTCTTGCCAAATTTATCCTATGTTTTGTGTCGATGATGTGGGAAACATTATGGCCCTCCTTTGATATATCACTTCCTGTCGACTCCAACTCATTATCAATGAAGATGATCTAGAAGCTTCCTTTCAGTACATTGGAGCTAGCATACCTTAATGGTAGGTTCTTCGCATTCGGCGCATTAGGGGAATTTTGAGTTCTAAAATGGGCCTCCTAATGAAATTGTAAATTAATAGTGGAAATAATAAAATAATATTAGATTACATCATCAAATTTTAAAGGGAAAAAAGAAAAATCTACTTTTTTCAACTTGTATTTTCAACTTATCTCCCTATGGGTTTACTCAAATTTTGAGTGGGAACACTCATTGGATGCATAATTTTATTCCTAATCCAAGGAGTACCCATGTTGCATACTTTCGATGGACATTTCTACACAAAAAATGAGAAATACATTAAAAATGTGATTTCAATCATGTTTTTCATGTATTTCTCATTTTTCGTGGAGCGGATTCCATTGAAAATATGCAACATGGGTACTCCATGGATGAGAAATTATGTTTTTCATCCAACGAGTACTCCTGCCCGAAATTTTAGTAAAACCTTAGGGAGATAAGTTGAAAAAGTAGTTTTATTATTTTATTATTGTTTAATATTTTAACTTTTTTACCCCAAAAATGGTGAATCATCCCCCAAGGTTCACATCATCATATTTAATCCTATTGGTTCTTATAAATTTTATTTTGGTTGTAAATTTTTCTTAGGGGAGTCATTTTAGATCTCAAAATTTCTCTAATGATAGGCTCACATCATTGGCCTTCAATCGAATGATTATGCGAGTATTCAACTTCAGCTTCATTGTTCACACTCGTGGATTGTGTCGTTTTACCTTCTAATCCATTGTCATCATTGGTGGTTTCCCTCGTTCCAATTAACGATTTACATCATTGATCGGTAATCAGGTGCTTTCTACCATGTTCGAATCCAACACATTTTTTGGAATGGAAATCGCAAGTAGTTTTTGCTCCATGATCTAGTGTCCAATAGATCACCAAAGAGACAAAGGCATGACTAAGAATATATAAAATATCCCATTCACATATGATCAACAAGAAACATGCAATTATATTTAAACTATGAGGAAGAGAATGGTATCTTTTGTCCTCACAGTTTGGGGACGGATCTTGAGTTCATAGCAAAATTCTTGTGCTCCACACAAGTGATGCACCCAATCCACTTTTGATCTCAACACCTGCACACAATCACAAACATTCAAGGATGACAATACATATTCCTCGGAAGATCGATAGATAAATGATAACATAAACCAATCACAAGTTCTGAAACACAATCATATAAGGGAGAGAACTTAGATCTTCATTAATCTCATCAAAATGATACAATACTTATATGCCTTCACTCTAGCATCTCCTCTCTACAATTCGGTAGATTTTCCCCACTAGATCCAATGAATGAGCATGAAGAGCACTTACATAAAACTAAGACCTCACTAGCTCTCAATGTGGGAGAAAACTGGTAGCATAAGATCAAGATCTCATCTCATCAAAACACTGGCTCTCTAAAAACTAGCCTAAACCTCTCAAACAACCCAGTATAAATAGGTAAATTATAGGTCCTAGGAGGATGAATGTGGATGCTCAATATGACGAGAAGTTAGAGAAGCTTCTAATGGATGAGTCATGTCCAGCTCGAATTAGTGAGTAATCAAACTGATCTCCTATGGACCAAGTGATTTTGGAACATTCCCTTGGACACAAGCATAAAAAGGAAGAATCAGCTCCTTAGACATGGGCACAAGAGGCCTAGGTAGCAGCTAGAGGCCCTTGGTCATGGGCACAATCTTGCCTGTGTGCAGCTAAGGGATAAACTAGGCTAAAAATTCTCCTCATGTCAATAAAAACTCAATGATCGTGAGGGCTAAGGGTCAGTGATGTAGGGCTAGAAAAATAGGATAATAGAAAATTCCCCCTAATGTATGACATCGGAATGAGCATTTGATGGACAAAATACATTATAATTGAAATCAGAGGTCAAAGTAGTAGTGGGGAAACAAAGCTAAGAACATGGATCGAAAAAAACTGACGCAAAAGTCTCAGTTGTAATGATAACATCCCTGAGACAGGAATACCCATGCTCGGTCATAAGAAAATATTTAACATTTCCGGTAAACATACACTACGAATTCATGATATAAAGGACTATAACATATCTGTGACAGACATACACAGTGGATCCATGTGACTCAATGAAAAGAGCATAAACACTAAGGAAGAGAATCGTGGATCTATGTCACAATATACATCAGTAGGACTATGGACACATAACAGACAGAAGGGTGTCCCATATATCCTTCAAAGTAGATAAATGATACATAAATCCAACGCATCCTGGGAATGATGGAATATAAGAGTGAGGTGTCCCTAACCCAGGGTCTTCGACATAAATCCGATAGTATGAATCTACTCATGTGAATAGATGAGATGAAGTCAAGAAATGGTAAAAACTGCCTAATTACAAGCCAATGAGGTAAACCAGTAACAGACACGAGGGAATCCACCAATGGGGAAAATGGACCCTAAGTTACTTAGTACATCCCACTAATTTTTAATGAATGAGTTGACGTCGAACACCAGTAAACTCGACCAATCAGGAGCCAATTATGTAAACCCAATGTCGATCACGAGGAACCCTGCCATTGAGGTCTACAAGCTCCAAGGTACTATCTCTTTGTAGATCAAGCTCCTGGATAATGACTTGAAGTTGACAGGAGACGATCCATCAAAGGAGGGCCTTAATTTATCCCCCATCAATTGACAAGGAACAAACCAAGATGATGTGGTGTGTGGATGAAGTCATGAAGCGATGAAGTACAACTAACACAGGGATGACTGACTAAAAAAGGTTAACAGGCTACTACAGATAACCAACACAAGCTGAGACTTCCCTTGAACACATAGTGGCATTGTTGGCTTAAGGGGGGCTAGACCCAATTCTAGTGACAGCTTCACGAACCAACAAAACCCTCTATTACTGGCCCTTTCGACAACGATCTATTGCACAGACAAAAGTCTCACCCGAGGCAATACTAGCAGATGCTAGAACCAGGTTTTTGCATCCAGAGGGACTATGGAGTGTGGATTTAGGGCTAATATTCTCTTGATACTTATTCAGAGCTTTGCAGGACCACTATGACAAATATACAGACAATTTTCAATAGATCTACTTAACTACTTTTCATACTACACATTTCTACTTTAACTCATCATAATAAACCAGATTCAAGTCTTCGTGATGAAATTATAGATAAAAAATTGATCTAGCACAGATAATCATAAAACATAGGCAATGAAATAATAATATTAAAGTACACATATATGTCTTCAAATTATTCTTTTATTAGCTATGATCTTCTCAATACAATACCTATTTCCCTGCGCACACAACTGCAGGGTTATGTGCACTCAGCTGCAGATTTCATAATGTCTATGTGCACACAACTAGAGGAGCCTTCTCTTTCACACAAAAAAAAAAAATACAACTTATTTCTTATATCTAACAAGACATCCATATGCATTATATTCTCTATATTTATATCTCTATACTCCTTATATAGTTTTTCCTTTTACAATACCATGGTTTGAAAACCATGGGCAAAACTTAAAGTATACAAAATTATCCCATACCTTTACAAAATAAGGGTCTTTGACCCGCCCCAAATCCCTTTGACTCTTAAACATCTGTACACAGTGCGCTTCACTCCTCAAAATATAGATTCTTTACCAAAACTTTAGACATAGGGGTGCCTTGTCCAATAGGAACGACACAAGAGTGACCTGGTAGCATGACTAATGAGCACCATGAAATATCATGCAAGGATGCAGGAGGCATCAAGGAACACTCCATATGACTATAAGAGTAACTAGTCATCAACAAGGGAGAACCTCCTAGCTGAAGTAGACTAGGGTATTCATTTTTCATAACTATTCTATCCCAGTACATAAAATGGTTAAACTTATATTGGGTAGACGACACTTCAAATACTTTAATGAGAGTGAAGTAGACAAGTTCACTCGACAATATTTTCTAAGATAAGGAGTCTGAAAAGAGCATGGAGAAAAATCACCTTGGATGAACGAGTGGTATAAGGGTAGAAACTAGTTCTGGTAATGGTGGACTTATTCATGACATAAGGTAGACACGAGGCTAGCTAATAAAACCACTCAACGTAGTGGTTCCTATAGGAAATGGAAAAACACCAAGTGAGTGCAGACAGTAGGCCAAGAAGGTGATAACGATGGATAAGAGAAACCAAGGCTCAAACTACAGAAGTAGGCTAATAAAAGTGGAAATCACAAGGGAGAGTGTGGAATCCTCCTAGGGTATGGCCAGAAATAAGACGAAGAAGTGAACATGAGGTTCAAATTTGAAGTCGTGGCGGGTCAGAAATAGGAATTCTGAGAGAAAATGAAAATGACTACACGGACACCAATTCAGAAAGAACGTGCTAACTAGGGTGTCCATGAGCAGGTAATCTATATCGTGTGGCTAAAACATGCATATATGAAGTGGAAAAAATCGCAACTTGATGGGGTCAGACCTAACGAATAAAAATAGTGTTGACGGTAAAAAATGCGATTTCAAAGAAAATGACCTACGCCTATATGCCAGTAGAAGAATCATACCTTAGGCTAGGTGAAATAATAGGTATCCTCTCAATATAGAAGCAAAAATTGACTACCAAGTCCTCCTGCAAAAGGTAGACTAAAAAATAGATCATAAAGCTCAAAAAACCCAATTTAACCATAAAAATATAAAAGGAATATTCCTCAAGATGCCAAAATATTCGAAAAAGGTTATAAAAGGAATTCTTACCTCTCTATTTGATCGTTGTGAAGTTTGTGAAGAAATGAGGAGAGATATTTCGATGGTTTGAGAGCAAAAGCAAGGAGGAGAAAGCGGCCATATTCAAGCAAGTAGAAATCATCTCTCGCTCAGTCATTCCTGCACTTAAATGTCGAGCCACAATGTTTTGGAGATCAGGTTTTGAGTTTTTAAGGAAAAATTTCCCTTGGCCGCGAGCTTGCTATGGGAAATTTCTGGCCATACAGGCTTGGTCACGGGCATGCTACAGGTTTCCAACGGATAGGGTTGTGATCTTCTCATGTCAAGGGCACGACCAGGGGCAAAATAGGAAATTTGTAAATATTTTCCATTAAACTTGTTTTGTTGTGTTTTTCCCCGAGTTTTACAGTGATTGATACATATAATGTGGGTTCAGGAGTAACCGTAGTGTACAAATGGAAAGAGAGGCAACACATAGAGAACGAAATCCAAGCCATAGGTCATAGGCCAACTGTCAATGCACTAAGGGATTGTAGCTTACTCAAATTATTTAGAATGCCAAGCATGGCTAGTCAAGACTATCTCTTGTCATACATTATACGGTGGTGGGATGTGGACACTCAAAACTTCATTGTTGGGCCAGATAGATTCACCATAGAAGCCTCAGACATATACTTTCTCAACGGTCTATCAAATTAGGGAGCTCTAGTTGTGTCGATAGGGGTTCGAAGCAATACAGGGGCAACAGTCATAATTATGAGAGCTTCCCATTGCAGGCAAGTGGAAGGGGAAGATAAAAATAATATCCCAATAAAGGAGATAGAATATTTAACCCTTCGAACAATATCCTATATAGTGACCCAAGTATCAAGGTCGGTAGGACCCCATGCATTGAAAATTCCACAGTTCGAGCTGAGTATATATTGTTTTGAACCCACTCTGTTTAACTGGTGTGATTGGATGGAAACCAGTGTGAAGGCTCAACTTACAAAGATGAAGAGGAGAAGGAGTGACACTTGTGGATATGGAAGGTTACTTGTAAGCTTTTTCTTTGAGAATATTCTAGTGATGAGTTCCAAAACACTAGATTATGCAACCTCTCCACCAGCAAGACAACCCTGTATGGCTAGATGGTGTACTAGTTTACCACGAGATGACAGAATGCATACTAGCAGCATGTACCTAGACAAATATTGGAAACGGATAAGGGAAACTACATTTCCAGTGGATGATTACCCATATGATGGGATGGAATTCATGGGAGAACCTAACATAATCTTGCCCCCTAGTGAAGGTTTCAATTACAGAGGTAAAAAATTTGGATTTTCTATGTTTTGTAATTTTTTGGGATTTTTAAATATTTGATGTTTTTGGATTTTTTTAAACTAGAGTACGTAGTCACTAATGATATGGTTTTTGATGTTCATATGTGGCACATGCACACCTAGTCGAATATTCTCCCTTGAGGATACATGTACCACAGGACCCGACCCGAGAGGCAGAGGAGATCAAAGATGAGGATGAGGAGTTATGGGAGTTGTTAGCCATCAGTAAATTTTGTCAGAGCAAATGATGGCTAAAAATAAGTCCTGAGCCTTCAAGAGATTGTTTTCATGAAAAAACTGCTCATTCTTGAAGTCTTCTTATGCTGCTTGAACTCAGCAAGTAGTCTTCATTGTTGTTCGCTTCAAAAAATCCAACAAGAAATCTGTTGTTCCCTTCAGATATGTCTCCTAAACACCCCTTTTCATCATTTCATTCACTCATGTTGGTCATTTTTATCCTCCATTTTCCTCTAAAAAATATCATTTTCTCTTTATCATTTTCCCTCCCTTCCCCTCAAAAAACCTTCAAAAAATCCCTTCAAACCATAGAACTCCTTTTTTATGGTTAAATACCCTTCCCTTCCCTCTATCGGAAGTGGAAAAACCCCAAGAAAATCCATTGAAAACACAAAAACCCACTTATTTTTCCTTTTGTTAAAACACACAGGCCTTAAGCCCCTTTGGTTTTTAAGCCCCAGCCCCTTCCACCATATAACCTGGCCCTGCGATCGGGTGCCAAAAACCTTTAGCCCCTTCATCACATCGGCCTTTTCTTGTTATAAACCCACTTTCTTTACAATTTCTCCCTCGATGCGATAAGCCCTTATCTCTCTGCCCCTGGTCATATATTGCTACATAGGACCATGCCCTGGACCTAACCTCGGCCCCCATCGCATCGCTCCATCAGCTTTTCTTTTCCCCTCCACAGCGAAGTGCTGATGCGATAAGCTCCCCCCTCCTCATCCCCTGGTCACCATATCCCTCCACGTGACCATCACCTAGCGCCTGTGCTAAAGCCCCTATCGCATCGGCAGTTCCATGAGAAACATGCCTTTTTCTTTTTATTCTGGCCACTCTGATAAAAACACCGCGCTAAGATCTACACCGATTATCTTTAAAGATCAACAGCTGTCATGCCACCTCTCCCCATCCTTTGATTGCCTGACCCATGTATATATCCATCACCCCTATTAACAAATCTCCACCACTGATTCATTTAACCCGACGGCCCTGATCTAACCCGACGATCAAGCAACCTGTCTGCTCCACAAAAAAAGGCCACGTCACCATATGGGGACTACCATCCATTTCAAAAAGACTCCACCAGTTACAAGCTGCCACATGGCTCCCTCTTGCTCTCCGCGCGCGTATTTTCTCCATCGCGCCCGATCCGCACCGTTGGATCTCATCCCCCTCATCTAAATGTTGTGGTGGAATATCACATATTTTTTTCTCCCAAAATTTAACATTCCAAAGTAGTGTGATACCGACGGTTTTCCAAAATCCACGTGGCAAGCGATCAATGGAATCGCACTCCCTCAGGGCAAAACCACTTATCGCCCGAGGGTCGCGCAATAACCACCCGTGATATTTCAAAAACCACTTTTGTCCAAGGTGCGCCAAATACTGTTTGAACTGGATTCTCGCCTGTTTTCCTCCATTAGCCTCCTCTTCCTGCATAATCACCCCCCTCTGCATCGCTCCTCCGCTCCGTCAGCCTCCTAAGCAATCAAACCCCCATCGCAGGTTTTTTATAACGATTTTTGTGGTTTGTTGCAGGTTTTTACCATAGTTTTTGGAGCGGAAACCCTATCCAGAACTCACAAAAAGACAGTAAAATATGAAGATGAAAAGATGGAAGAATTTCCAACGCGAAATATCGAAGCTTGAAAGCTTCATATCCTATGGTTCAAAGGTTAAAAGAGGTTTTAAAGAAAAACAATTCAGGCAGATCAAATAAAGAAAAAGCCAATGAACAGTTGAAATTAAAATGGTTTTGTGCATAAGTATGAAGGATTAAAGAGTTAAACCCTATTGTGTTAAGGTTAAAACACAGTGCAAAGATCAACACAGTCAGTAGGTCAGGATTAAAGGCTCTGGGATGATTATGAGGGCATAAAGAAAAATCACAGCTATAATAGTGTTTAAATCCAACAGACCGGCACAAAAACAGTAAAGGAGCCTCCGAATGCCACATCATGGAGGTTATAACTCTTCAAACTGCCACCTGGGGACTTATTTCATTAAAAGAGTGCATATTTATTAAAAAGTCAGGGATATTTTTCAAAATGCAATTCAACATTAACTACCAACCTATCTAAAACCCTCAAAGTCAACAAGAGCAACTAAATTTGATGAAATTTAATGAAAAATCATTAAAACAGAAATGAGCACTCGAAATATTTTCCTTAGGCCTCCCAAAGGTCAAGGCACCATTACTCTGTATTAATTGAACTAATGAACCCTTCTTACACTCCACCTCCTCATTCTTCTATAAATATTGTTGTAGAAGACAGTATAGGGGTTGGTCTCTCGATATATGTTGCATGTAAATAGCTTTTGAAGCTACGGTAGCTTTGTTTTGTAATTTAAGACACATAAGCTGAGATGAAAAGTTTGGAGCTGTAGAGACCCACTGGACTTGAAGATTGTAACTGGTTCGAACATAAAATACAAATAGTTGATTTATGGGATCCTAGTCTATGTCAATGGTGATGTGTTTCTCACTTTAAATTGTTATTTTCTTTTTGTTTCCATTCTGTCCACTTTTCTCTGATAAAGAACAGCAAATATAGATTAGGATTTACTTTTGAAGTACCCTAAATCTCACTGAAAATATTTATCCTTTATTTTTTATGTTGATTGTTAATTTGGAGGTAATTCAATAGAGTATAACTAGTGAAGTGTTGGTATGCCCATATTTCCTGAGTACAACTTGAGATATTGTCTTTGAATGTTCTTGATAAGTCTCCTAATTGAAGATTGAGTTAGAGAAGTCTATGGTTAGCCCTATCCTCTAGTTCATTCTCCAACAGTTGCTTTGAAAAGTTCCCTTAAGAGTATGTTGAAAGCAGGCTAGTTTCAAAGTACTTACCTGATCTTAGACTACTTTTTGTGTTTATCATGAATGTTTTCCCTTTGAATATGCTGAAAGAAGGCTAAGTTTAAAGTCTTTACTTGATCTTAAGCTATTATATGTTTTTAAATGTTTTCTCTTGAAAGTACATCAAAAGCAGGTTAGTTTCAAAGTACTTACCTGATCTTAGATTAATTTTGTGTGTCTCCCTTAAGTGCATGCCAAAAGCAGGATAGTTTCAAAGTACTTTCTTGATCTTAGGCTATTCTTTATTTATTCATGTGTTTTATTTCTTTCACTTCATTTCTTATTGTTTCATTCCATCAAATCAACTTAAAGATGTCATTTGACATAGATGACTTGCCTCATGGACCACTTTTGAACCTTGTTGTTCAATTAAATCCTATTATGACTCCATAGCCCAATGGATTGATGTTGCTCCTTGCCTATATTATCAACTGAACCATTCCTTCACCTACTCACACCTTCACCCTTCATAAATACTTCCTTCATCTTCATAATATCCTTGCCCAACCAAAACAAACCAAAACCTTGTTCATCATAACTAGCCTAAAATCGTATTTAAAAGCCTTAAAGATCATATCTTTGAACACCTATATAGAGAGATCCCTCTCTGAATCAAGGATGGTTAGGTCCTTTGATTCCAAAGTGGTTTGATGTTGGCTCTGCAGTTTTGTATTTACCAATCTTGCAAAACTATGGTGTCCTAACATACTGGCGACCATACTGGGGACTTCTGAGTAAAATCCTTAAAAACAAATCACTCAGTGTTCACCTAATTAAAATATGTTTTCTTCAAACACTATCAAGCATATGATGATCATGATAGGAATTCTCTGAATCAGTGACAAACTAAGTAACTCTTAGGATTATGGGAGACCCCCATCAAAACCTTGAAGAAATCAACCAAGTAAGCCATAGAGTAAACTCTGTTTGTCTCATCACCGTAGCTAAGTGTTGAAACAAATTCAGGACACTCTCATAACCCACAAGACTGCTAAAAACTCAGAAAACCCAAAACAGTCCAGATTGGTATTCAGACCCATTATTGGTGGTGGACCATAAAACATTTTACCTTCTAAAGCTAAAAATTTCCACCTGGCGACTCCACAACTCCCAAAAGACCAAATGACCCCACTGGTAGAAGACTCTGAACTGGTTGAATAGACACAGTGACCTCTTTTCTTATTTACAAACATGATTCCAAGGATAAAAAGAAGATATGCCCCAATGAGTAGAGATCATATCCCTAGATTCCCACATAAGATGCCCCAAGTGAATTGGGATGATAACCTTCCTGTATTTCAAGGTGAAAATTTTGATGACCCATTGTTACATCTCATCAAATTTCACATACATGTATGGAGGTTAAATGTGGAATGGCATGAAGATTGCCTTATGAAAATGTTCATGTTAACATTAGAAGGAAAGGCAAGGGATTGATATGAATGGTTGAGTGCTGGTAGTTTGTTTTCTCTGAGAGACCTCCACATAGTATTTTATGATCATTATAAGGAAAAATCCCCTTATCTATCATTAGAAGGAAGTTGTTGTAATCAATCTGAGGGCATCATAGAATACCTTGTAGGCATTTATGAAGCTTTGAGAAATTGGCAGCCTGACGATCTCATAGCAGCCATCCATTAATTTCATACCCAGAACAACCATCATGAGAACCTAGATGAATTAGCTGAGGAAGAAATTAATCAAGAAATAGAAGAAAATCCTCAAGATTCAATTGGAAACATAACTAATAATGATTCATCATCCCTTCTAGGACGGGCTGATTTAAATATTGATGATCTAGAGAAGCCCATGCTTTCTCCAAGCCAAGAACAAACTCAACCACTACAAGACCTAGATAAAGAGCAAGACATGTATGATGATAAAGACCTTATAGAAGAAATGAGGAAGGTTGTCAAGAAATTCCTGATTTCTTACCTATAACTTGTGTTTTACTGTTAAGAGATCTTTACGAACAAAATGCCAATAACAATAGTGAGCAGTGCTTTGAGGAAATAAGTAGTCACTTAGAAAATGTTGAATCTGAAATAGAAGGAAAATTAGCACATATAGGGACTCTTCCTCTATGTTATAACTCATTTCAAATTAAACAAGAGGAGTGGCACCCTGATAAAGTAGAAGAAACAACTCATGAACCCTATATTCAAATTGAATATCATAACAATCATGAGGAGTTTTTTGAAACAGAATTAGATCAGGAAATACTAGAAAATCATCAAGGTTTCCCTGCAAGCACAAGTACTGATTCACTAGAAGAGGCTCAAGAAGACATCCAGCCTCAAGACCAGTTAACACAAGAGAAAGAGGATTGTTGTACTTTTACTCAAAGAAACATAGAAACATCTTCCCCTTTGACAGAAGAAGAAATTGATCAAATATTAAACAAACATCTAGCCCTCAAAACTTCATTTAAACAAAACACTTCTGCTCATCTACCTACTGAACCTTGTTGTCTTGAACCAGAAAATAAAATTGTAGATCAGCTTAAAGAAAAACAAATTGATAACCCAATATGTTTAATTGGTGACATTATTTACACTAATGATTTTCTTAATTTTGATCTGTCTGATGATGATGTTATCCAAACAGAAGTTGATCTTGCAGGACCATCATTAGTAGATTTATGGGAGGAAGATCAGTTCCACCAACTCCAAGAAAGTAATGAGCCAAAGCAGACTATTTATGATATTGATGAAGAAAGCTTTAAAAATGCAGAAGAGAGTGAAGAATCTTTGAATCTTTGCTTTGCTTCATTACTGCTCATCAGTAACAGTTTCCATGTGATTGGGAATCAGCATTCTTTCAGCTCAAAGGTTGAGGAGGAAAACCATGAAGAATTTCTTGAGCATGATGAATATAAAGAACCTTCTCCTGAAAGGATTGAGGTAATAAAATATACCCCTGCTCAAGAATATGATAATATATTCACAGAGTACAATCCACTAAATCAGAACATACGAAGACTACAAGAGGACAGCACTGCCAAATATGATGAGTCCTCTAGTTCAGATAATAATGAAGATGAGGAAGATTTTCTTTCTCAAAAGAATCTTGATCTTGATCCAGTGGAGAAAAAATTAATCCTGGTTGGAACCTATCTTCCAAATATCCATAACCAGGGATTGTTTCAAGATCCCTATGCTCATTTCTTGAAGATATTTGAAGGGATAAAGGTTGTTCGGAGCAGTCTATTACCAAAAGAAAGAAAGAAAATTTAGCACTACTGCCAAGAAACAAATGAGATGGGAGTGGCCCTTTTATTTATCCAACATGCTCAAAGAGATGATCAAAGACCAGTCATGGAATCATCTAATTGACTGGATGTATTGGAAAATAGAATTGGTCAGCTAAACATGTAAATATTTCAGAGTTAGATTAGGTTAGATAGGAAAGAAAATAAGCTCAGCTTATGAGCATTTAGTTAGTTTTTTTATTTTTTGCTTTGAAAGAAAAAGATAAAAATACAAAAACAATACAAAAAGAGAAAAGAGGGCAGATATAAAAGAAGAAAGGTACAGCCCCATACCAAAAAAGAGAAATTCGGAAAGTGTGCAAGCTTAAATGCCACTACCAAAAACAACAGTGCTATTTTAGTCATACTGCCTAATCATGACTAAGATAGATTTCAATTTACTGTTGATAGGTTAGAAAAGAAGATTTTCCAAACTGTTCAATCTTGGCTTATCAATAGAATATATTAGGATAAAAATATAGTGGTTCAAACATGCTCAAAATCTGAACCAAAGAAAGGAAAGAAAAGATGGCTCTAAACAGATCAAAACTTGAGCCAGAAAGAAAGAAGGGTGTCTTTCATTTTCAGATCTTAAGCCTTCACAATTTTGTTTTAAATTTCTAAAAAAAATTATTCTATGTGCAACTTGTTTTTATGCCATAGTCCCACAGCAAATCAGACAGTCTAATCCTGATTTGACTATGTTTAAATTTCTGTTTTAGAAGATAGAGAATAAAATTTTCCAGACAGTCTAATCCTGGCAGATAGTAGCTTAGGTAGAGAATTTATGAGCTCAACAGTCTAATCTGAACTCATGGAAGAAATAAGGGTAGACTTAGATTAGTTTTTCCTGTCTTCAAAAAAGAATAAAATGTTGATGTTCAAGGTCTGCAAGTCCAAATGCACCTTCTGAAGAAAAAATGTTAGGGAGTAGGCTATGTAGGTAGAATGATTGGGAGAAAATTTGTCTGCTGATATAAAGCACAGATCATTTTTTGTTTAAAGCTGCATGATCAAAGAAGAAGAGGTTGTCAATGGATAAAGGCACAATTCTACATCCCAGAGATCAAATTATGAAGATTCTTGACACCTAGATGCCATCCCAAAGTGGAGCCACTGTTAGCCATCAGTAAAATTTTTCAAAGCAAATGATGTTTAAAAATAAGTCCTGAGCCTTCAAGAGATTGTTTTCATGAAAAAAATGCTCATTCTTGAAGTCTTCTTATGCTGCTTGAACTCAGCAAGTAGTCTTCACTGTTGTTCCCTCCAAAAAATCCAACAAGAAATCTTTTGTTCCCTTCATATATGTCTCCTAAACACCCCTTTTCATCATTTCATTCACTCATGTTGGTCCTTTTTATCCTCCATTTTCCTCTGAAAAAACTCCTTTTCTCTTTATCATTTTCCCTCCCTTCCCCTCAAAAAAATTTCAAAAAATCCCTTCAAACCATAGAAATCCTTGTTTATGGTTAAATGCCCTTCCTTTCTCTCTATCGGAACTGGAAAAACCCCAAGAAAATCCATTGAAAACACAAAAACCCACTTATTTTTCCTTTTGTTAAAACACACAGGCCTTAAGCCCCTTTGGTTTTTAAGCCCCGGCCCCTTCCACCATATAGCCTGGCCCTGCGACCGGGTGCCAAAAACCTTTAGCCCCTTCATCGCATTGGCCTTTTCTTGTTATAAACCCACTTTCTTTACAATTTCTCCCCCAATGCGATAATCCCTTATCTCTCCGCCCCTAGTCATATATTGCTACATAGGACCATGCCCCGGGCGTAACCTCGGCCCCCATCGCATCGCACCATCGGCTTTTCTTTTCCCCTTTTCTTTTCGCCTCCACAGCGAAGTGCTGATGTGATAAGCTCCCCCCTCCTCATCCCCTGGTCACCTTATCTCTCCACGTGACCATCACCTAGCGCCTATGCTAAAGCCCCTATTGCATCGGCAGTTCCATGAGAAACAAGCCTTTTTCTTTTTATTCTGGCCACTCCGATAACAACACCCTGCTAAGATCTACACTGATTATCTTTAAATATCAACGGCTATCATGCCGCCTCTCCCCATCCTTTGATTTCCCGACCCATGTATATATCCATCACCCCTATTAACAGATCTCCGCCACTGATTCATTTAATCCGACGGCCCCGATCTAACCCGACAATCAAGAAACCTGTCTTCTCCACGAAAAAGGCCACGTCACCGTATGGGGCCTACCATCCATTTCAAAAAGACTCCACCAGTTACAAGCCGCCACATGGCTCCCTCTTGCTCTCCGCCCATGCAGTTTCTCCATCGCGCCCGATCCGCACCGTCGGATCTCATCCCCCTCATCCGACGGTTGTGGCGGCATATCACATAATTTTTTCTCCTGGAATTTAACATTCCAAAGTAGTGTGATACTGGCAGTTTTCCAAAATCCACATGGCGAGCGATCAATGGAATCGCACTCCCTCCGGGCAAAACCACTTATCGCCCGAGGGTCGCGCAATAACCACCCGTGGTATTTCAAAAACCACTTTTGTCCAAGGCGCACCAAATAATGTTTGAATTGGATTCTCGCCTGTTTTCCTCCATAAGCCTCCTCCGCCTGCATAATCACCCCCCTCTGCATCACTCCTCTGCTTCGTCAGCCTCCTAAGAAATCAAACCCCCCATCGCAGGTTTTTTATAATGATTTTTGTGGTTTGTTGCAGGTTTTTACCATAGTTTTTGGAGTGGAAACCCTGTCCAGAAATCACAAAAAGACAGTAAAATCTGAAGATTAAAAGATGGAAGAATTTCCGGCACGAAAGATCGAAGCTTGAAAGCATCAAATCCTATGGTTCGAAAGTTAAAACAGGTTTTAAAGACAAACAATTCAGGAAGATCAAATAAAGCAAAAGCCAATGAATAGTTGAAATTAAAAGGGTTTTGTGCATAAGTATGAAGGATTAAAGAGTTAAACCCTATTGTGTTAAGGTTAAAACACAATGCAAAGATCTACACAGTCAATAGGTCAGGATTAAAGGCTCCGGGATGATTATGAGGGCATAAAGAAAAATCACAGCTATAATAGTGTTTAAAGCCACTAGACTGGCGCAAAAACAGTAAAGGAGCCTCCGAATGCCACATCATGGAGGCTATAACTCCTCAAACTGCCACCTGGGGACTTATTTCATTAAAAGAGTGCATATTTATTAAACAGTTAGGGATATTTTTCAAAAGGCAGTTCAACATTAACTACCAACCTACCTAAAACCCTGAAAGTCAACAAGAGCAACTAAAGTTGATGAAATTTAATGAAAAATCATTAAAACTGAGATGTGCACTCGAAATATTTTCCTTAGGCCTCCCAAAGGTCAAGGCACCGTTACTCTGTGTTAATTGAACTAATGAACCCTTCTTACACTCCACCTCCTCATTCTTCTATCAATATTGCTGTAGAAGACAATATAGGGGTTGGTCTCTCGATATTTGTTGCATGTAAATAGATTTTGAAGCTGCGGTAGCTCTGTTTTTTAATTGAAGACACATAAGCTGAGATGAAAAGTTTGGAGCTGTAGAGACCCACTGGACTTGAAGATTGTAACTGGTTCGAACATCAAATACAAATAGCTAATTTATGGGATCCTAGTCTATGTCAATGGTGATGTGTTTCTCACTGTAAATTGTTATTTTCTTTTTGTTTCCATTCTATCCACTTTTTTCTGGTAAAGAATAGCAAATATAGATTAGGATCTACTTTTTAAGTACCCTAAATCTCACTGAAAATCTTTATCCTTTATGTTTTCTGTTGATTTTTAATTTGGAGTAATTCAATAGAGTATAACCAGTGAAGTGTTGGTAAGCCCATATTTCCTGAGTACAACTTGAGATATTGTCTTTGAATATTCTTGATAAGTCTGCTAATTGAAGATTGAGTTAGAGAAGTCTATGGTTAGCCCTGTCCTCTATTTCATTCTCCAACAGTTGCTTTGAAAAGTTCCCTTAAGAGTATGTTGAAAGCAGGCTAGTTTCAAAGTACTTACCTGATCTTAGACTACTTTTTGTGTTTATCATGAATGTTTTCCCTCTGAATATGCTGAAAGCAGGCTAAGTTTAAAGTCTTTACTTGATCTTAATTTATTCTATGTTTTTAAATGTTTTCTCTTGAAAGTACATCAAAAGCAGGCTCGTTTCAAAGTACTTACCTGATCTTAGATTACTTTTGTGTGTCTCCCTTAAGTGCATGCCAAAAGCAGGATAGTTTCAAAGTACTTACTTGATCTTAGGATGTTCTTTGTTTCTTCATGTGTTTTATTTCTTTCACTTCATTTATTATTGTTTCATTCCATAAAATCAACTTAAAGAGATCATTTGACATAGATGACTTGCCCCATGGACCACTTTTGAATCTTGTTGTTCAATTAAATCCTATTATGACTCCATAGCCCAATGGATTGATGCTACTCCTTGCCTATCTTATCAGTTGAACCATTCTTTCACCTACTCACACCTTCACCCTTCATAAAGACTTCCTTCATCTTCATAATATCCTTGCCCAACCAAAACAAACCAAAACCCTGTTCATCATAACTAGCCTAAAATCATATTTAAAAGCCTTAAAGATCATATCTTTGAACACCTATATAGAGAGATCCCTCTCTGAATCAAGGATGGATAGATCCTTTGATTCCAAAGTGGTTTGATGTTGTCTCTGCAATTTTGTATTTACCAATCTTGCAAAACTACGGTGTCCTAACAAGAGTTCACTCGAAATGTCAAGGGAATGACATTGGGGATTCCTCTGAGGAGGTTGGATGAAACTCCTAGACAAATGCAGAAGCACACCGTAGGATTGGCCTCATCTTGTCATTGTGGTCTACTCCACCGCATCATGAATGCAGTTCTATGTTATCCTGAGCACCACTAAGTGGGGGAAGTAGCACAGGGTTGTGCAATTTTGGATGTACTAGCATGTATATGGCGTAATAGCCAAGGCCTTTGTAACCTAATTTTGAACTTATGTACTCATAATTTTGATATAATAAAATATTGGTTTCTATATGTTTTTTTTTCTACTGTGTATGTACAATATATGTTTGAATGTTCATTTGAATGGTTGAAAATGTTAAACATTAAACAAATTCCAATCTAACACATAATTAGCTAATGAATCAGCCAATCGGTTTTGATCTCGAGGAATATGTACATAAGTAATGTAATCAAATGACCATTCCAAGAGACGTACCCTCAAAAAGTAATGAAGTATAGTATGATTCCTTACATACTAACGACGGTTGAGCTAAGACACTAAAATTTGAGAGTCAAGTTGAACAACGAGATGGTGTATGCCAAGACAACTACCCTCGGTTAAGAGCTCAATAACAGCAATATACTTGGCCGTGTTGTTGGTGACAGGGAAAAGATAAATACCCCCAGAACTCACAAGCTCATTAGTTGGCGAAAAGAGGACCCAAGCGACTAAAGAAACATTCTAAGTGTAACAGTTTGCACCATCTGCAAAGCCTCTATAGGGGAGTGAGGGTGTTGAAATTTGTACATCAAATACCATACACATTAATTACACACATAAACTGGGCTAAAGACCAGCAAGAACACACTGAATGCACTCACACCTATATACATAATATACAAGTGACCATGCGGAGAAACTAAGCATAGTAGGGTTTCAGATAGAGCCCATTATGAGGCTCCGACAGTGGATTCACTTCATGATCAACCAACTTATAAGCCTCTTTCTTGAGACCATGTTTAACAATATAGGGACCATGCCACATGGGTTTGAATTTACCAACCCCTAACTTATCATGGTCTTGGTCATAAACTAAATAGAGATCACCCTCAGAAAATACACGAAGTTGGATAGATTTATCATATTGGGCCTTAATGTTTTTCTTATGAATTTTGTTATTAACCAAGCAGAGAAGGCATTGTTCAGCAAGATGGGTAAGTTGTAACAAGCGTTCTTCCTCAACTGAGGTGTCAGGGAGTAACTCAAAAATGAGTTTAAGGGAAGAGATTTCACACAAGATAGGGAGAACTAACTCAACCCCATAAACCAATTGGAATGGAGTAAATCCAGTGGTAGATTTCATGGATGTTCGGTATGCCCACAAGGCGGAAAATGGCATAATATTCCAATTAGATTTATGTTTTCCTATCATCCATTGCAACATGGTTTTGAAAGTATGGTTCACGGCTTCTACTTGGCCATTGGCATAAGGATAATATGGTGAGGAATGTTCATGGCGAAAACCCAACTTGGAAACTAGTTCCTGCATCATATGGTTTTCAAAGTGTTTTCCATGATTAGTGATGATGCATTTAGGCACACTGAACCTGGCGATGACAGGTTGAAAAATAACAACGCGGAAATATCACCGTCATTAAGATGTGTAGCCATGGCCTCAACCCATTTGGTAAAATAGTTGACAACAACAATAATATAATGATGTATTTGGGTTGAGGGTGGGTTACATTGCATAAAGTCAATTCCCCATTGGGAAAAAGGTCTGATGACGATGATTTGATGTAACGGTGCGAGATGATCATTAGAGGAAATTTTGGCCTAAAAGTGGCCTCCTAAGGAAAAATAATAAAATAATAAAATAAGAGTTATGAATTTTGGAGGGAAAAGAAGAAAACTACTTTTTTAATTATATTTTTCACTTACCTCCTTATAATTTTACTCAAATTTCAAGTGTATACACTCGTTGGATGTGAAATTAAATTCCGCATCCAACGAGTGCCCATAATGCATACTTTTGAAAAGATCCAAATTCATGAAAAAAAAATGTAGATACATTAAAAATTTGTGTTTATCAATGTGGGTATTCTCAAAGATATGCATGATGGGTACTTGTTGGATGCGGAGTGTCTACACTTGAAATTTGAGTAAACCTATAAGGAGATAAGCCAAAAATACAATTAAAAAAAGTAGTTTTTCTTATTTTCCCTCCAAAATATTCACGTGTACCTCTTTTTAAATTTAAAGGATTATGATTGGTTTACATATTATGAAATTGAAATTACATGAAATCTTCATGGGCACTTTTAGGTTTAAATTTCCTCTAAGGCATGTGTCTTTCGAGAAATGATTTGACAGGGATGACACTTCTGGATTATTGTGATGCAATCTTTAAAGAGTGAAGACAAAAAGTAACTGACACGGAATATATTTTGAGCGGTGGCATTCCTAGAATAATGACCACCGCATTCCCCAACATGGAAATCATTTAAAACATGTTTAGCTTCATAATGAGTAATACATCGACGTAGGACAGTGTCGACACCATGACGGTAAAAGTATCATCTATAATAATATAATGTTGGGATTGATGGAATATACGCCGACGATTGTTAGGAGACAACTTGGGCCAAAAGTGTTGGGTTTGGAGATAAAAGAGAATGTCTCCATACCAAAGATCAGAAGGGAAAATGAGTAACAAGGACTCGTCAGGCAGAGGATCTGTGGCCAAAATTTCCTCATTAGCTGGAGGAAATTCAGCAAGAAGCTCAGCAAAGACTATGGATTTCTTAGATTTAGAAATTGAAAACTCCAAGTCAAACTCTTGAACGATGACAATCCATTTAGAGTATTTTCCCCCTATTATTTAACGTTTAATTATGTTTTTCATGGGGTTGGAGTAAGAAATAACCATAGTCTTTCGCAACAAAATATAATGCCTAAAATTTTGTACCGCAAACAATTCTGCAAGGGCCAATTTCTCTACATGGGAATAGAAAAGCTCAGGACCAATATGGCCTTTGTTAAGGTAATAAATGGAATTTTCATTGCGCATATCGTCCTCTTGAATGAGAAAATTTCCTAAAGAATATTATGAAACGACGAGATACAGTGAAAAGTCTCGGTTGAAGTCAGGATGGCTCATCAAAGGTTCTGAAAAAAAAAACCTATTTGAGATCGTCAAAAGAAAGTTGGGCTTGGTCGTCCCAGATAAAATGGACTCTTTTATTCAACAATCACATGAATCCATAGGAAATCTAGGCATAGTTCGCAATGAAACAGCGTAAAAATTTGGCTTTTTCCTGAATTCTTTGAAGCTGGCGTATAGTCTCAGGAGGCAGATTAATAATTGCCTCTACCTTCGAAGGATAAACATGAATTCCTACTTGAGAAACGATGAATCCTAGAAATCATCTAGATCGTACTCAAAATACAAATTTATGTGGATTAAGTTGAATTTTGTAAAAACGACATTGGAGAAATAATTCTCAAAGGTGGGAAGGATAGTCCCCAATAAGTAGAGAACGAGCAGTAAGATCATTAAGATATACTTCAACGATGTCTTTTATATCATGAAATGCATAAGACATTTCCCGCTAGAAAGTAACCCCAGCATTTTTTATACAAAAAGGAAGTTTACGATAGGAAAATGTACCCCACAGACAGATAAAAGTAGTCTTGTGTTGGTCTTCCGGTTTAATTTCGATCTGGTTGTAGCCAGAGAAACCATCCATAAAGGAAAATATAGTGTTACCGATAGGCACCAAGGATCTCATCCATAAAGGGTGTAGGATAATTATCCTTGGGACAGGAAAGATTCAGATCATGGTAATCAACACAGACTCAAATAATTCCTTGTTTTTTATCAACCAAAACAGGATTAGAAACCCATTTCGTCAAAGGTGAGGGATAGATAAAACCAACATCAAGAATTTTTTGAACCTAAGATTTAATAGTTTCTTCTTTATCCAAGTTAACCAGCCAAATCTTTTTTTGAACATGTTTGGCTCTAGGAGATGTCTTAATTTCATGTTCGGCGATACGTGGATCTATGTCAAGCATTTCTTCGTAAGACCATGCAAAAACATCGCGGAATTCTTTGAAAAGGGTGGTATAAGTGGAAATTTGAGAGGGAGTGCAATCGACCCCAATAAATCTATTTTCTACGACACCTATTTTGTGGAAATATTGATCGAAATGGTAGTCGAAATGTTGGTCAGGTTCCCTTCTGAAGAAATGGTGAAAATCCATTGAAAATGTAAGGAAGGACTAGCAATGCTAGAGGAATCCTAGATTTGATGAGATACATATGAAACATTTACATCGGGGAGAAACAAAGAACAGTGATGAAGAGGTCCTCAAGGACAACCAGAGATAGACATGACTTCTTGAATAGCTTCATCGGGTGGTAACGAGAAGTCAAGAAATTCATAAGAGGAAGGATGGTCAATAGCCCAATAAGGCGAGAAGAAATCATCAAGTGGTACCGATATGGCATCACGAGACTCTTCAGATGAGGAAGCCAACTGGATATCCTCACAATCAAGCTCCGTTGGACTTAAAGGCATGGACGTGCCATATGAATCGATCTCAGATTCAGCAAGCATGAGACAAGGATCAACAAAACTCTAGGTTCCACAGGTTCAAGAAGAGATCATATGGAAGTGGGCAATGGTAGGAGAGGAAGGAGTTCGAGTGATGTAGGTTGTGGAAAAACCCCCATACGCATGGAAATTTTGAAAATTCTAGCCTCAACATTCTGAAATTCACTAGGATGGTCCCCCACAAGTGGTACAGTGTTTTTGTTAGGTCCCCGTAATTTGTTATATTGGTGAGAACAAATGAACAGGGGTAACATCAGACCAGTCTTTGTAGTCGTAAGACCTAGCCTTCCCGGACTTAGAGAGGGCTCTCTCTATTTTGTGCAAAGGATGTGAACTTGTTTGCTTTTAGGTTTTTATTTTAGGCTAGTTGTTAATTTTAGGGTTTGTTTGTTTGTTTGGGTTGGGTAGATGATCAAGTAGAATATATGGAGTGAGATATTTTCAAGTCATTGGGCTATGGATTCTACAAAAGGTTATGGAGAGTTTAATAGTGAATCATAGTGCATCACAAGGAAAATCTAACATGGTCAAATGAATCTTCAAGGTTGGTGTGAGATGAAATGAACATTAAGTTTGTGAAACATAGTAGGTGCAAAAGGGCAGTTAAGAATCCTTGAACAAATAATTGTAAACAAGAAGGGTATTTAACACTACTCAGCATAAATAAGTAATCACAAGATAGGGAAAACCAATAACTCTTTGATTAAACTCAAGCAAATACGTACTTAAGATAAACAATCCAGTGAAACTATAGAAGGCAAGAAACTTGTGTAACTTCTAGTGATTTTACCTTCGGGATTAGAAAACATTTAAGATAGACATATAACATAGATAAAAGAAGAGGGAACTCCTAAACATCATTGGTCATAGCCATAAAGACCTCCAAAGCAACCTTTCAAAAATGGACAAAGGGCATGATCAAAACATAAACCTCTTTGGCCAAAACTAATCAGTGGTACTCCAAAGAAAGATCTTAAGAAAAAAGTTTAACATCAAACAAGTAGGGCTAACCATGAAACATATTTGATATCCACTATATTAAATATTTCATAAGATAAACAAGCATAAGTGGGTCTAGAAAGCAACTAAGAATTCTCTAAACTGACCTAGCATAGGAAAACATAGAAGCAGTGAAGGATAAACAGAACTAAGGTGCCTCTAAACAGCATTTCTTAGTCTAAAACTTTTGTCCTACTGCAATATAAGGATGACCACAATGATAATACAAGAAAAAATAAACTAAATAGGAACACATCACCATTTGACAATGCTCAGGGATCCTGCATGCAATCCTTCTCCAATGTCAAACAATCCAAGCCATTCATAAATATCAGAGCCAATTTGTCTTCAATCTCCAAGTCTATGTATTACTCTCAAGAAAATGTCTAATAAACAACCAACACTACAATGAGTCCTAAATGTTGTATTTAACAAGAAAGGAGGTCAAAAACCCTAATTAGGTCTCTAGAAGCCCATTAGTTAATCATAAATGTCACTTTTGTCCTTTGAGACCTTGCAAGGCCCAAGGCACAAAATATCTGATGAAAAATATCTTCTTGAGCATTTTTGGAAAAACGTTTTGACATTTGGGCTCCCACAAGCCTCCAAAATATTTGCTAGCGTACCTTTTTTACTTTTTGACTTTCATGGCGCAGCACTAAGTATTAAGGATGCATTTCCAGGCCAAGGGCGCAGCACATGCACAGGAAAATTGGGTCACCTTGCAGTTAAGTTTTGAATGCCTTCCCGATGTCAGAATGGGCTCCATGATGGCTCATTGGAAATCCTGTCGAGTCTAATTTCCCAAACTACCCTTGGTTTTATGATTAGAACAATTTAACCTATTCAAAAATAAAAACTCTCAAGTCTGGTAAAGGCGCAGCACATGTCCTGAAAACTAGGCAGGAAGGTGAAATTTAGGGTGTTTTTGACCCTTTTGGAGGACCAAATCAACTCCAAATGACTTGAAATTTAGTGAGCGTGTTGTACTTGAGCTGAGGATTCCAAAAATGTAAAATTTACCTCCTGAGGATGCCCTGAGAAAAAGCGCAGCACCAAGGGTGTTGTGCCCTTGGCCCTCCAAATCAGCAAAAACCAAAAATTTCCAAAAAGTTCCCAAATTTTGAAATTGTCTTCCTTGTTATTTATGGGATGCTTGCATGGAAACATCAGCAAGAAGGTTAAGGTTTTATTGACCTTTTTTCCTCTTTGAGTGCTTGAATTTCGAAAAGGGCTCTTTTGAGCTTGGCCCTTGCAAATTGATTTTTCAGTGCATAGTGCTTGGGCATCTTTTTCTGTAGGCCAAGGTCCCTTTGTGTCTTCTTCAGTTGCTTGTATTCATCCTTCTAATACTTAATAATGTATTTTTCCATGCCAAGGCTTCTTTGTAGTTCCCTAATCTCTGCATCTTTAATTTGGAGAAAGATGCTTGTAATGCTCTCCTCATCTTCATTTTCACTGTCAAGGTCAATGAATTGGCACTCTTGTTTAGTTTGTTGCTTGCCTTTCTTATCTCCAACAGTGACCTTATCCTTGCCTTTGTCAAGCTTCTTAGCTAAGCTGGATGGCATGGTCCCTTGCCTTTTAGAGGCAGCAAACACAAGCCTTTTTCCTCTTTGGTATGTGAGAGGGAAAGGCTTAATATTGTTCATCTAAATTCCCTCACCATGGCTGACCTCATGACTGTTTTTTTCTTCTTCATTTATCTCTGCACTAATGTGATCTTCATTTGTATCATCATCCTTTTCTCCTTTATTGATATCAGCTTCACTATATTCTTGGTTCTGTGAGTTATTGCCAACCTCATCATGATCATTACCTTGGCTGCTTTCTTCATCATATGCGTCATCTTCATTGAAATCTAAGTTCATGTCTTCTTGACCTATTTCCTCATTTGTTCTTTCACTGTTAGAGGTGTCATCATTGGTTTCTGCACTATTTTCTGCTTCCTCATTTTGCTCCTTGTTACTGCTAGGAGCCTCATAGTCTTTGGCGCTGCTTTGTACACTATCACCATTACCACTATGAGGCTCATGGTTTTCTCTGTCTTCTTGGCCATTATGATTTTTGTCACGGCTGTCATGGCTGTCACGGCCTCCCTCATTATTGTTGTCATTAGCATCATTGATGTGACTTTCATTTTTATCACTAGCCTCTTCATTCTCTTCACTGTCATCATCTGTATTCATATTTCCTTCTTCCTCTTCATCTTCAACATGGTCATTGCCCTTATCATAACTAGGAGCCTCACTGTTTTCATTGTCATTATGGCTCTTAGTTACATTGTCATGCTCTTTGATGTGTTCCTCCTCACTATTGTTTTCTTCATCATTTCTAGCATCCTCATTTTCTTCTGTTTCCATGCTTTCTGCATTCCCTTCATCATTTGTTTCTTCCATGCTGACATCACTGCCCTCTGCCTCTTCATTTTCTTCCTCTTTACTATCCTCTTCTTCACCATTGCTTGATGTATCATGACATTTTTCTTCATGGTCACTTTATTGTTCATTTCCACTTTGTTCATTGCCTGATGCGTTGGGAGAAGGTGAGGAAAGAAGGTTTTCTTGAGGTGAAGGTAAATGGGTGGATGGTGAAGCATGCTCATCAAGAGATGATGGAGGAGTTAGAATAGGAGGATGAGATGAGGAGGGCACATTCTGCTGAGGATGGGGTTGTGGGTTTGTGAAGACCTCATGGGAAATGAAAGCCTCCCATGGAATACCCCTTTTCTCTAGTTGATGCATTACAACCATCTTGATGAGAGAATGGTGAAATAGGCTCTGCATTTTTTGCGAAGGATGTCTCTTTCACACAATATAATACATATTATCAATACTCCTCTAGAGATAATAGGGAAAATGTAGCATCTTTACCCTAGTGAAGTGCATGAGCAGTCTTATGTGGTATGAATAAAGCCTAGAAAACCTCCCCTCACATGTAAAATATTTCATGATGACTCTCATCAAGGGCGCATATCTCTTCAGAAAATGTGAAAAGGTAAAAATGGATTTGCAATCAGCTTTATATCTAGGTTTTAGGAAAGGTTCATAGTGACTCAGGTCCAAACTAGCCTGCCTAAACCACCTTTCTCCCACACTAGGTATCCCGGTGGCCATAGAAATGGTATTTGAAGATAGATCAAAGTTTAACCCAGCTAAATTTACTTGATTGTCATGAAGGTTAAGGATAAAAATCTTGTTCAGCTCAGGATGACTTTGTACCTATTGTACTCTTTCACAAAATTCAAAACAACCCACATTCTGGAAATATGAGACTGTCATAGGAGAGGCCATCAACTCCACGGTGTTTAGTGGCTCAAACCTATTTATTCTTCCACGCTTGCACTGATGTCTTTTAGGCCCTTGGCCTCCCTCACCACTGTCACTATTACCTTCCCTTGACATTTTGATTTCACTATTGCTTTGAAAACCAAAACCCTAACTCTGCTTGTGAAATGATATGAAGAGGGTAAATGAGATGGTGATGAGAAAGGAAGTTTTTTTCAAGTGGATGAGAGGGATGAGTGAAGGGGAAATTTGGGAAAAATGAGAGGCTAAATAATTCTGAATGCAAACCAACTGATATGTCAAAACCTTGTTGTGAAAACACCTTAGTAATGATGACAATCTAAGAGGGTGGGGCATGCAATGTCAATGCTTTGTAGTTGTGGGGGATTGATTTTTCAAATGGAGTGTCTTGGTGGATGAGAAACTTCTCAACAAGGAACTCTCAGTGTGCTCTTAGCATGCATATGGAGGAGTGTCCTCTAAACAGTGGTGTGTTTAA
Organism: Pinus albicaulis; assembly: GCA_034641835.2. NCBI lineage: Eukaryota > Viridiplantae > Streptophyta > Pinopsida > Pinales > Pinaceae > Pinus > Pinus albicaulis. The sequence goes on from CM076576.1 coordinate 227,724,225, forward strand.
CATGAAAATTAGGTTTTTTCCTTGAGGGTTTTTAATTTTTCATAACTTCACACCATCAAACTGCTTTGAAGGAGGTAAGCCATCGACTTACCTCTCAAAAAACGTTATGAAGACACCTGGAAAAAACATGGAGGGTTTTTGAAGTGTTTAAGTGCTTGTACTGGTGTGGAGGCCCTCCTGGCCAAGAGCGCAACACCTAAACGCATTGTTGGGTGGCTGAACACGTTGTCGGCTCGGCCGAGGGTGTAGCGTTGAACACATAGTGTGAACGTGCAGCGCTAGGCCTGTTGGGTGAACTTTCGTGCTTGTTGGGTCTCTTCATGAACACATAGCACCGAAACACTTCCTGTCGGGTGCACAGCACTATCGAGTAGGGCTTCACGTGGAGTTTGAACGGGTGTTGGGTCTGCACGGACCTGCCGGGTGAATGTTGCACGCAAATTCTGAACGGGGTGTCGAGTGAATGCTTTATGCAAAGTATGAATGGGTAAACGCGTACCGCACACTTATAGGCACGTAGCGTAGAGATATTTTGCACAGAAAAAACCTCCAGGAGCGCAACACACAACTCCAGGCGCACAGCACAGGCTAACTTGCTTGTTTGACTCAAAAACACTCATAGTTTCACTCCTCAACTGTTTTTTATCCTTGCAAGTGAATAATGAGTTTAATGAAAAAAAAAACGGCCCTAAATATGCTTTGAGAATTTTAAATTTAATCCCAGCTAACCCACTTTCTAATGTTTTTTCCTTTGTCACTTTCACTGCTATTTGTCACTTAAGACATAGGTTTTTGCCTTTCTATTGCTTTTCTCACCAACTCTTTATTATTTTGGTTTGCAGGTGACTTCAAATGATGAAATTGCTCTTCTGTTGCTTCCTTTGTACATTTCAACTCAACCATTTGCCTCTTTTTACTAATCCTTTTACATTGTTTGCTCTCCTTTCATTGTTTGTAAGCAGATTTGCTCCATTTGGTGAACTTTGACTTCCTTTTGGCCTATTGATGCCTTTCAACATTTTCTTGATAGGTGATTATGAGAACCATGTCTTTACCTCTCTCACTGATCCTTGGTCATGATAAACTCACTTTTGATAAGCATTGTTGGAGTCATGTGTTTTGATAGATTGGCTTACCAAAAGACAAGGCAACATCAGAACCAATCTTTAGAGTTCCAGGATCTAGTCCTCCTATTCTCAGAGAGGGATCTCTCAAATTGTTTACAAAGATATGTCTTGTTTGCTTTTAAGTATTGATTTTAGACTAGTTATTAAGTGCAGATACTTGTTTGGTTTGTTTTTTTGGTTGAATTGACTTAGCAGAACCTGAAAGATCTAGGTAGTATAGATAGAAAGAAGTGTCAGATTCATTGGGAAATGGAGTCAAGAAGAAGTTCACAACAAGCTCATTAATGGATATGGGATATCAAAGGGAAAATCTAACTTGGCCACTGCATCCTTTGGTTTTTGTGAGTGAGATGGACATCAATGATTTGAAAAGAGAGTTTGAATTCTCAACAAAGGGAACTTAAAAACATAACTTGAACATAAAGAGGCATTTGATAGACAGGGCTAACCATGAATTCTAAAAACCACACTTTAAGCAAATGATGACTTCAAGACAACTTTTAAAATGAAATCTAAGATTCGGGAGCACAACCTATTTCCTCAAATATTTTATTTCAAAGGAGTTAGAAAACATGAAAGATTCACTGATAATTGCAATCATAGAAGAGGGAACACCTAACACATCTATGATTACAACTATAAAGACCTTTAATACAACTATTTAAGCAAGAACAAAGGGTATGATCAAAACAAACCTCTTTGGAAAACTATAAACAATGGTTCTTCAAAGGGAGACTTCAAAAATAGCTTTCAAGTGGCAGTAGACAAGCAGGGAAAACCATAAATCATGTTGGAACCAACTATTTGAACTATTTGAGAAATAAACGAGCATAAGGGTTCAAGAGAATGCTTAAAGACTCTAAAATGCCTCAACAGAAGAAAACATGAAACAGTGAAGGATAAACAGGTCTAAGCTGCTTCCAGGAGTCATTTCTTAGCCTAAAATTTTCACCCTACTGTAGTAAGAATTTATGGAACAAAATGAAAATAGGAAAATAACATACAGTTCAGAATACATCACCAACAACCAAGCTTAGGGATCCAATGATAGAGCCTTCTCAAGAACAAGCATGTCACAACATCATCAAGCTTCCAAGACTTCAATTTCTTCCTCAACTTTAGACAGACTATGTATTATTTCAAAGAGTTCCAATGTTACAACTAGTGACCAACCAACAATCAACTATCTTCTTTAGAAGTATTTATAGAAGAAAGAGGAGGTCGAAGAGATCTAGGGTTAGATATCATTAATTCCATACTAAATGCAACTCCTAGCCTTGAAATCCATGCAAGGCATAAGGCAAGAAAGCATTCAATTTACAACTCTATTTCATTAACTCTGTTTTCTAATTTTTAGGCTTAGTGGGTGAAAATATTGACTTTAAGGCTCTTTTTAGGTGGCTAAAAAGCACTATAGAACTTAAATCATGCTTGCTACCTTCTCTTTTGGCCACTTCTGATTTGCAGGTGCCATGACATATTGACTTAGCCTTTTCTGACATTCCTAAAGTTTTATATATTGAATTGCACAACAGCAACCTTACAGTCACCTTGGGTTTCCCTCTTAGAGCTCAACACTATGTTTTTATTCCTTTTACCACTAAGTGTGAATAACTTAAAATGAAAATTTTATCCTCCTCTCATTGATATCCTTTACTTCTTTTTCCTTTGAAATAGTGATGAATTTCACTTTGGCAAACTCTGGGATGACATACACAGTAGCCCTTTAAAATCCTCTTTCTGTTGTCATCATGGAGGTCTAACATATTCATTTTTCCTCCTTTGATCATCTTACCAAACCCTAGGTTTCTGGGATACTTTCTCAAAGTGATTTGTTGCACTAGATCCCTGCTTAGCAAACTACTAGCCTAATCAGGCTTCATAACCTTGACTCTTCTTGAACAAAAATTTATGTCTTCCTTTAGGAAATCATTAGTTACTTTATCAACTTCCTTTGTTGATTTACCTCTTGACATTCTTGCAGAAATTCCAAGCACATTTACCTTTTGAAAAACTTAAAATTGACAAAGTAGCCCTCTTTGGAGATTTTCTTCTCTTTCTTGGGAAATCATGTGTTTCCCTTCTTTTACATTTGAAACAGGTTCTAGCATAAGAATAACAGAGCTTAGAACACCAATGAATACCCTACAACCTAGAAAACCCTAATGATCTAGTGGGAGGGTTTTAACTTGGTCTTTGACTGAAATTAGGCTTGGGATCTTGATAGTGTGAAAACAGAGTTTTTGACCAATTGATGTATTTGAATATATAGAAATTGACGTACTTGATTGATATAAAGAGCCTATAGAGGTATTTTTTAGACCATCAAGTTTTGAGGAACCTGATGAACATGGGAATGAATAGGCTGATTGGTAACCCTAGATGGAAAGTGACGGAGTGAGGCAAAGGCAAAACAGAGTGTTGGGGTTATAGGTGGGAAAATAAAAAATAGACAAGTGGAATAATCCCATGAGGGGCCCTTTAGGAATGGTAGGTTAACCATGGAATGATAAAATAGTATAATAATGAAAATTTTCTGATAAGGATAATGAAGGCAGTGAGATTTATAAAACTCACAATATTCAGGAATCTTGTTTTTAGAAATCTAGGACTGATATTTAGTAATCTAAAGATAGTAAAAATTATTGATGACTAACAGTGGCTCCACTTGGGGAGGGCAACTCCTTTTCAGGAGGTGTCCAGGACCTCAGAGCTCAAATCTCTGAGTTTTGAAGACCAGTGCCTTACTTGCACTTAGCAGATTTCTTTCTTTCTTTAGCTGATGTTCTCTTGAAGGCATGATTTCAAAAAATCTGAAAACATGATTGCTTCAACCTCATTTATACCTACCCATCCTACTTTGTCTAACATTTTTTTTTCCTTTGGGTGCACTTGGACTGGAAAACCCTTGACATTCATTTTTCTTTGAAAGCATAAAACAAAAACTATCTACTTGTACCTTTATCACTCCCAAGAGTTTAGATTAGGCTATTGAACTCTCTTATTCTCTACCTAGTCTACTTATTTGTCAAGATTAAGCCATTTGACAAACTTTTCTTCTCTAATATACTAACATGAAATTGAAAACATGACTAAACTAGGATTGAACAATCTGATTTTCCATGGGCTGTGGCATTCGGACAAGCTGCACACAGACATTATTTTTGTACAATCAAAACTAGAAATTTAAGGGTTGTGTTCTATAATTTGTTAGGCATCCCTATCTTTATCTTTGGTTTAGGTTTGTGCTTTAAGAACCAGAAGTATTTTCCTAATATAATCTACTGAAAATTCAAGCTTAAATGGTTTGACAAGTCTTCTTTCACTAACCTATCAGCAGAAATTTAAAACATGTTTAGTCATGATTAGGCTAAATGATTGAACAAGATTCTTTCTTTTGAACTAGTAGTGGCATTTAGGCTTGCACAATTTTAGCAACACTCTTTTTGGGGTATGGGGTTGTACCTATTCTTTTCCTGCCCTCTTTTACTTCCTTTTTCAGTTTTTGTGTTTTTTTTCCCTGATTTTTCATCAATCAATGCTATGTACAATGCATGAAAGTTTCAAACTAGGAACTTTGACAAAAATAGTGTTTGAGCATCCTGCCATTGGCAGGACCTCGGAATACCTCTACTCCATCCAGCTCATGTAAGCATTATTACCTCTAACTGAATGAATGATATAAGGACCTTTCCACAAATTTTCAAATTTGCCATGTTTTCCTTTGTCCTCCCTCCTGGAATCCCATTTTAGCATTGTGTCTCCAATGTGGAAATCATTTCCTTTGGTTCTTCTTTCAAATATATTATTTATGTTTTCTTGCATTGCTTATGTTATTTTGTAAACTTCTTCCCTTAACTGTTGCAAATGAATGGTTTGGTTCAACCTCCTTTGCATGTCATTTTCTTCTGATTGAACCTCTTGAAGAAGCTTCATAACAGGAACTCCCAAGGATGTTGGAAAAACAACATCCATGCCATAAACCAGCTGATAGGGAGACATATTGATAAATTTCTTAGTTTTTAGTCTATCAGCCCCTAGTGCATGCACCAGTTTTCCATGTCATGATTTTTTGTTCTCTTCCAACAGCTTCTTGATGATATTCACTGAAAATTTGTTAGAGGACTCAGCTAGCCCATTACCTTGAGGGTAATAAGCTATAGAATGCCCTAGTGTGATGTGGTACTTGTAGCAAAATTCCACCATTCTTTTGGACTTAAACGCATTCTTGTGGACTTAAACGCAGCATCATTATCGGTGATGATATTTTTGGGATAGCCAAATCTGGACAGGATGTTGGTTTCAAGGAATTTTATGATGACTAAGTCAGTATAATTCCTTGAAGGGATGGCTTCTATCCATTTGGTGAAATAATCAGTAGCAGTGAGAATCCACTTGTGTTGGGCAGATGAGGCAGGGTGGATTTTTCCAATGAAATCTAAACCCCACTGTTGAAAAGGATTTTAAACACTAATAGGATGCAAGGGTAAAGGTAGTAGCTTTTTCTTACCATCAAAGATTTGGCATTTATGGCAAGTCGCAAATAGCTTGTCTGTATCAGGAAAAAGAGTGGGCCAATAGTAACCAGCTCTAAGGATTTTATTGGATGTGGGTTTCCAATAGAGGTGACCTCCACACTCTCCTTCATGGAATTCATGCATAATTTTGTCTGCATCATCTTCAAGCAAACATTTAAACAATATGCCAACATAATTTTTCCAATACAAAGATCCATCTAAAATGCAGAAATGTAAAGCTTTTTGTTTCAAGAATCTAGCTTTTGTTTTGGATAAAGTAGGAGGAGCATTAAGATCAAAAAAGTACATATAGAATATCAGCATACCAAGATGAATTCAGAAATATTTCTTCAATGTGTGGAGTTGTGAATTCTTCATGTTCCTCTAATCCATCAACCATATTCATGTCTAGTGCTTGAAAATTTGATTCAGCCATGAGTTTTGCGAGTCTTTGTCTTTTAATCAGTTTGGTGGGTCTGATTTCTAAATCATATTCCAAGATAATAGCAATCCATTTACCCCTTTTACCATTAGGGTCTTGATTCATAATGTCTTTAACAATTGTATGTGGAACAAAAGCAATAACAAGGGAGTGCAAAATGTAAATGTTGAAGTCCTTCAATGATTTTATCAAGGCGAAGGCTTGTTTCTCCATGATGTTATATTTTAGAGGAGCGTCCCTCAATGCTTTGCTAAATAAGGCTATGGGTTGTTCTTTTCCCATCATGTTCTTTTGAAGCAATACAGCAGCAACAGTGTGTTTGAATGCAAAGGAGAAAATGAAGAAATCCTTGGTAAAGTCAGGGCTGATTAGAATTGGTGTTTGGGTAAGGGAATTTTTCACTAGTTCAAAGGATTGTTTGGCTTCCGTGGTCCACTTGACTCCTACTTCTCTTTTCAACATGTTTGTGATATTTCTTAGGAGTTCAGCGAGGTTAGGAATGAATCTTCTCGGGAAGTTTATCTTTCCAATGAAATATTGTAGCTCTTTAATATTTCTAGGATGGTTGATTTGTAATATACCTTCAATCCTTTTGGGGTCTATCTTTATCCCTTCTTTAGAAATGATGTGGCCTAAGATTTTTCCTTCTTGAATACCAAACAATGTTTTCTTAGGATTCAGAGATAGGTCATACTTCCTACACTTCTCAAAGACCTTTCGCAAATGAACTAAGTGTTCTTCATCAGTTTTAGAATAGGCAGTGATTTCATCAAGGTATATCACTATGAAGTAACCTATGTCTTCAGAGAAAGCTATATCCATGTCTCTTTGAAAAGCAACCCCCGCATTTATCAACCTAAATGGAATTTTTACATACATGAATGTGCCCCAAGGTGTTGTAAAAGTGGTTTTGTGATGATCACTTGGCAATACCAATACCTGATTGTACCTTGAAAATCCATCAAGAAATGATATTCTCTTAGAACCTACCACCCTTTGTAGTATATGATACATTTTGGGTAAAGGGTAGTTGTCCTTTAGGGAGGCTTTGTTCAAGTTTCTAAATTCTATGCACAGCCTGATATCCCATGTTTTCTTTCATACTGACACAAGGTTAGAAACCCATTCTGAGTACCTAAGTGGGACTATGATACCAACATCATACATCTTCTTTATTTCCTTTTCAACTAGAGGTACTAGGACGGGGTTTATTCTTCTCAATTTTTGCTTGAATGGTTTCTAATTTTCCTTGAGAGGAATTATATGTTGAATAATTCTTGTGTCATAGGACTTTAAGTCCTCATACCCCCATGCAAAAATATCTTTAAACTCTTTGAACAGCTCTATGTATTTATGTTTTATGTGAGGAGGGAGAGTTTTGGACAGCTTGATCATTTTGGGTTCTTCTATGCTGCCTATGTTACATTCTTCTACATTAGTCTTGGTGGATTCCATATTTGGCTTTATAGCCACATCATTAAAATCAAACAACTCTTCTAATGGTGCAAGGCCCCTTTGTAATGTATCATCTTTACATTGTAAAACCTTAAGGTTCTTTTGATCTAGATTTTCAAACAATTTTGCCTCATAAGGATGTTCAAGCAGATTTATATCAATAGTAGAGGACAGCTCTGTTTTTTGGGCTTGTTCTTCAGCAAAATAATCCTCTTCATGCCCTAAGCTTTTTTTTGGTATTGCATGTTCATTCTTATTCTGCATAAAGTCATCAATTTTTTTATCACCCTCAAACACTTTCCAATAGCCTATGTTTTCAAGTACTGTAGGCCGGTTTTTTACTTTGAAAGTGTATTGTTCATTTTCGTGGGGTATTTGACAATTGCTGGAAATAAAGGCAAGTTCATTGGCAACGCTATTTTTAGCTCTAGGGATGAAAGTGAGTTCATATTTCTCAAAGGTTTTCAGGAGGTCTAGGGCAGCATTCCTATACTCTCTTAGTCTAGGATTCTTGGCTGAATAGTCCCCTTTGATTTGCCTAATGATAAACTCTGAATCTCCTTGGACTAATTGTTTGGTCAATTTAGTGTGTTATAAATTGCTACATTAATTTGTCAATCCGGGATTCGTAAGCTGACGAAGTGTGGCGCACTATATGTGCAAGATAACCTATCTCTTACTTTTTGTCGTTTTTGGTTTTTTTTTTTTATCTTGGTTGGTTTCCTAATGAGATGAAAATTCTAAGATGATATGGTTATATTGTTCAAGGCATCGTGTCCTTTACTGTGTTTACCAAACTTCAAGCACAAAAGGATTTTGAAACAGCAATGAAAGTGGTTCTAAAGGAAATGAAAATGTGCCACTATTCTAGTTAAACAAACGAGTGAACTATTGATCATGAAAACCATTACCCTTCTTCTTTGTCTAAACACAAAAGAAGCTGCTCAAGAAAAGATTGCAAATAAAGTAAAACTAAAATAAAATTACATCAACTCATATTAGGCCCTCATAGTTAGTCTCTCTATGGCTTTAGGAGGTAATCATAAACAACTTGAGCAATACGATATCTAATTTGCAGAAAAAATAAACTAATATCAAATTACACACTCTACTTCAATCCCTCACCCATTAGTCTCGCTATGAGATCGGAAGGAAATATGGCAGTAATGACATGAGAAATTTAATATCTTGCGAGAAAAGTAAACTAATATCAAACTATACACTCACTTCAATCCCTCCATTAGTCTCGCTTGGCTTTAGGAAATGGCCCAGAAATGACATAAACAATTTAACTATCTAACTTGCGAAAAAAGTAAACTAATATCGAACTACACACTCATGTAATCCCACCATTAGTCTCGCTATATGGTTCGGAGGAAATGGCAGAAAATGACATAGAAATTTAATATCTAATCTAACTACTAAAGCAAATGTACAAGGCGGAAATACGCTCATGATCTTGCGTTAAACAAAAACTAAGAAAAGTAAATTGACGAGAAGGACAAATTGATTCCTGTGTTAAAAGTCATTATAAAAAAAGATGTGCAAATTCAGAAACTTTTATTGTAATACGAAATAAGAACAACGATCGGTTAACAACAACATAGGCACTTGAAAATTGAACAAAAAGTAAAATGTAAAGCATGAAAGATTATGGACAGAGATGAAACGTAAATACCATGAAAGATGTAATATATATACACGTGAATGACTATGGCACAATGAATGTAAAGAAATGAAGCATGAAACTATACAGTAATACACAAAACCTCAGCGTGTGCAGGGGCCCTATGCACAAACCTCGGGAATCAGCTTTCAAATACGAATTATGCTTATGAACAGAGTCTTCTCATATATTAAAATGCGGTCATAATAGAGAAATAATGTCACAGCACAATGGAGACGCAATTAAATTACAGAGCTAGCTATTATGCGTATGAGAATGCATTATTTATAACAGAGAGTGATATAACTAATTCCCTAAAGTCTGCGCTGATAGAAGACACGTGAACCACCACATCCAGAGGGATCTAGCATTATGGCCGCCGTGAGGATTAAATCTATGGAGAGTGGCTGTTGGATTCGGCTTATGGAGCCGTTTACAGGTGTTGATATGTCTCCCATGATTTAGAAACGGCCACGCAAATCTCCACGTGATGAGAAACAGAGTTCTGTCACCGTGGGACTCTTCGGTTGACCACCACTTGGCTACCTTTGACCACAGCCTTCTTAGGTGAATTCGACTGAGCCAATAGGACACGATCCATGTCCACGTCATTTCTAAGTTGCCCATGTGGCTCGATTTGCCTGAAGACATCTGCAATATATAATTTAACAAAATGGCTGCGGAAAGTTGCAGCAGCTGCGGAAAGTGGCAAGATTCCGCAACTAAATGAGCAAAAATCTAAATCAAACAGCAGACACAAAACATAGTTAAAAACCATTTTATATGCTCTTTTACAATTAATATGCAGTGATATTGATGACTTAGAAGGTCCAGGTGAATGAAAAAGGTCTAGAAAGGTGTATAAGAAAGATGCAGATTTGAGACTCAACATACCCCCACTGTGAAGGTGTTGCATGTCCTCATGCAACCAAAATTTTGATAATCCTTCTTCAATTCATATGCCTTGACACTTCAGCCAGTACATTCAGTCCTCTCCTCCTCTTCCTTGGTGCTGCTAACATCCTGGGCTTCTTTATCAAGCATCTGAATTTGATATTAACCAGTGCTCTACTTAACTTCTGGCATTTCTTCTTCAATTTCCTATTCTTTTTCTGCCATAGTTACAGATGTAGCATGGTATTGTCATGAATGATCTTGTCCAATTTGCTTTGTTCCTTTAATGCCTCATTTTCATTTTTAATGTGTCTATTTAAAACCTCCAAGTCAAAGACTTCTTGTTTCAATGATTGGACTAGATCTTCTTGTGCTGTGTGAGGCTAAGTGGATGAAGTACTGGGACCCGTGGCTGCTCTTTCTAAAGATTCTATATAATCATACACTTCTTGCTGCTTTGGGTCTATCTCAGGTGTCATTTTAATTGGGCTGTCCCCAAAATGCCGTGGAGGAGAATTGTCTTCAAAATCTGGCTGAAAATGGCTCATGTCAACGTCTGGCTGAGAATGAGATGGACTATGTTCAATGTCTAACTGAGAATGAAATGGACTATGGCCAGCTGGGGTTTGTTCAGATGTTTCTTCTCCAAAATCAATAAAATGGGGTCCTTTCGTTTGTGTTTTCCTCAACTTCCCTTTAAGCCTGGAACTTCTTCTTACACGTTGTGGACTACTGTATTTTTGCTTTTGTTTCCCTTTTCCTCTCTTTTTGGCCATAGATGACTGTTCTTGAAGGTGAACTAGTCTCTCAGATAACACTTGATGATCTTCTTCTGAAGAAGGAGTTTGATGCGTAGCCTCAATGCTTTTTCTCTCTTTTGATTTTATTGGCTTTTTAGCCTTGGTTTCTTCCTCCCTCCTTTTTGACAGTCTCTCTTCTCTACTAGTTCTTTCAACTGTAGTAGTAGGAGTACTTTGAGTTTCATCATTTGTTCTCTTTCTCCTACTCCTTCTTGATGTACTGCCTTCAGGAATTTCTTGGGGTTCTTCAAAGAAATTTCTAATCAAAAATTGTTTCCATGTGTCCTTTTTCTCTTTTAACTGTTTTTCAATCAAAATTTTCACAAGACCATGGTGATATAAATGTGGTTCTACGTCCCCTAAATGCTTCTAAACGGTCACAGACATCTTTTTCAAACTATTTAATAAAAAGTATGGCAGATTGAGGGTCTGGTTGTCTAGAAAATTCATCAGCAATCGGGTATGATACATATACATTGACCCAAAACGGCCCTCACAGGTGATAAATTTTTGAATAACTAGTAGCAAAGTAGCCCACTCCTCTTTCAAAGCATGAACAAGAATTCCCCTTTTAAAAATAGTTACATCCATACCTGGGTTACGTAGGATTACTCTCCAGGCTTCATCACTAATACTCTTGTTCTTGAACCAGCGTTCACCTTCTTGAGGAAGTTTTGTGGCAGCTGCTATGGATGCCTCATTCACCGTAAATTTGAGGTCCCCAATCTCTACCTCCAGGCCATTGAAATACCTTGCAAAAGCTTTTGTCACCTCTTTATGTTAGCCTCTAAACTTTTGGATAAACCGAAGCCACTTTGCCTTTTTCAATATATCCCTGACTTGCGGGTATCCTTCCATGAATTTAGGTCCTTCTGGTTCTGTTCTCAACAACTGACCCATCCTTCTTTCTGCTCTTTAAAACTTGTCTGCGTGAGGAGGGTTCAACAGAGGTAAGACAGCTGAATGAGCAGAAATGAGCACGATGACTGTAGGCAGATATCAAAGAATGGGTATACAGAGTGTAGCGTAACAGAGAACGAAATGGGGTGAAGCGGAACAGAGAAGGGTTACGTGAGCATGGTAGAAATGCAGCTGTGAGATCAATAGAACAGTAGGAGGAGTATAACGCATCCGGCAGTATTTAAAATTGAGTGGCTGCAGAGTAAATGTAAGCACGTTTATGAAACGGCTATGGATTTTATGTGGCTGAAAGAAGTCGTAGTCAAATCAACCACGTTTCATCATCACAGGTGGAGTATCGGAGTATGAGTGAAGATCGGAGGCTTGATTATGGGACCGTTTGAAAATGAATGCAAGGATTGTGGGAGGATCATATAGAGATCGTGGAATGGTTACGGAGTTTGTCAACATAATCATTGCATATAATGGAGCTATGGTTTATAACTATGTAAAAATGTGCTTGAATGCCATTTGAAATAAATTTTTACTCATACCTTGGAATTCTTGCCATTTTTCCTTGGTCTTCAATTAGTTGCTCCTCATTGATATCTTGAATGCCCCATGTCTTCATAATACATCTTCATACCTGCATTTGATTTCATGATTGTGGAAATAACATTTGGCTGTACATTTTTTTGAAAAACAGAGTGGTAGCTGCAGAATCTGCTTCCGGCTGCGGAAACTGGTGTCAGCTGCGGAAACAGGTGTCAGTTGCGGAAACTGACACGGCTATTATTTGGGTGAATGGAAATAGACGGATGATAATTGACTGAATGAAAATGGTCATGAAAGAAAATTTTATTGGTGAAATGAAATGAAATAGATGAAATGAAGTGAAATGGAATGAAGTGGAGTGAAATGAAGTGGAATGGAATGGAGTGGGTGGTCACAAAACTTGTGAAATGAAAGAGAGTTTTTTTTTTTTGGAAAATATAGGGTGTCAGGTGTTCCTGATTTTCACCCTACATTTTCTGTATAGGACTGCCAATCAATGATTTGTTTTCAGGCTTATAATTTTATTTTATTTTATTTTTATTTTATTTTATTTTTAACTGAAAAGAACAAAAGCTAGGCTGGTGGAGAAGAAGAATTCTTCTGTACCAGCCTGATTGCAGAATTTTCTTAAAACATTTTGACAAATTCCTCTTTTGAGAGTGGCTTATGATAGACTTTTAATCTGTGGCCATTCACAATAAGAGGAGTTTGAAATTCATCAATGGTCTTGATTCTTACCGCTCCATTGCTAAAGATCTTGTCAATCTCATATGGCCCAAGCCAATGAGTCTGAAATTTTCCTTTAAAATATTTAAACTTGGAATCAAATAACAATGCCCAATCTCCTTCTTGAAACTTCTTCTCTTTGATGTATTTGTCATGCCATTTAGCTCTTTGATATTGAATTAGATCAGTTCTTAGAATTTCCTCTTGTCTGATCTCATCTAGCTCATTTAACTGCTCCATTCTATGCTTTTGGGCTTCTGATAGATCCATCCCCAACTGAACTGCTATCTTGAAATTCTTGACTTGGAACTCAATGGGGAGCAGGACTTCTTTCCCATAAACAAGTTCATAGGGAGAATGTCCTGTTGTATTTCTCCATGTAGTTCTGTAGGCCCACAAGGCTTCAGAAAGCCTTTCTGCCCAATCTCTTCTATGTAGATGAACAGTTTTGGTGATGATATTTTCAAGAACTTTGTTTGTAGACTCCACTTGACCATTTTCTTGCGGATGGTAAGGAGTAGATCTTTTGTGCTTGATTTTGTATTCTTCCATCAACTTCTCCACCAAATTGGATGTGAATTGGCTCCCCTGATCTGTCACAATTTCTCTTGGAACACCAAAGCGAGTAAAAATATCCTCATAAAGAAAATGAACAACTGAATTTTCAGTAGCAGATACTAATGCTTTGGCTTCTACCCATTTAGTAACATAATCAGTACAAACCCATATATACTTCTTTTGCTTAGATGGTGGATTAATAGGTCCAATGAAATCTAAAGCCCATTTTTCAAAGGGTTTAATGAGTACCTGTGTTTGCAATGGCATTTCATTTGAAAGGGTAGGTTTCCCTACTCTTTGGCAGTTGTCACACCTTTTGACATATTGTTTTGCATATTTGAAGAGGGAAGGCCAATAATATCCTAAAGAGAGGATTTTATAGGCCGTCCTTTTGTCTGCAAAGTGTCCGCTGCATGGTTCATCATGACATGCCTTAATAATATCGGGCATTTCATCTTCCCTGACACATCTTCTGATCACAAGATCTGGCCCTGTTTTAAACAATTCGTTAGAAATCCATGAATATTTTGAACTCTCCTAAATAATTTTTCATTTTTCACTTGGAAATAAATGTGAAGGTAGTTTCCCTGTAACCAAATAGTTAGCAATATCTGCATACCAAGGAGTCTTAATAGTTACTGCAAACAAATATTCATCAGGAAACTTATCCTCTACGGGAGAATCTTCTTTAGTATTCTGAATCCTAGACAAGAAATCAGCTACTGTATTTTGTTTTCCTGGTCTATCCAACACAGTAATATTGAATTCTTGCAAAAGTAAGAGCCATCTTGTCACTCTGCCATTAGTAACAGGTTTTTTCATTAGATATCTAATTGCAGAATGGTCAGTATGAATAAAAGTTTCATAGCCTGTTATATAATGTCTAAACTTATTGATTGCATGAACAATAGCTAAAAACTCTTTTTCATACACATTATATTTCAACTCTGTGGGAGTCAATTTTTTACTGGTATAATAAATGGCATAAGGGACTAAATATTTTTGACCCAACACAGCTCCCAGAGCTGTATCTGAAGCATCTGTAGAAATATGGAAAGGGAGTTTCCAATTTGGTCCTCTCAAGATAGGTGCTTCAGATATTCTTGTTTTCAAAGTTTCAAAAGCTGATTGACAATCAGGATCCCATTTAAATTCACAGTCTTTTGTAAGCAATTTGAAGAGTGGAGATGCAATTTTAGTGAAGTTTTCTATAAATCTTCTATAGTAACCAGTAAATCCTAGAAAACTTCTAACATCTCTTTGACAATTTGGAATAGGCAACTTGGAGATGACTTCAACTTTTGATCTATCAACCTTAATCTCATCTCCTGAAATATGATGCCCCAAAACAATACCTTCAGTAAACATCATAAAGCATTTTTCATGGCTTAATGAAAGGTTTGTTTCTTTACATCTTATAAGGCCATTTTCCAAATTTTCTAATGCCTCTTCAAATGAATTACCATAAACTGTAAAATCATCCATATAAACCTCTACACAATCATGGATTAGATCAGAAAAAATTCCTAGTACTGCTCTTTGGAATGTTGCGGGTGCATTACATAACCCAAAAGGAAGTACTCGATAGGAAAAATTTCCCCATGGACAGGTGAATGTGGTCTTATCTTAATCTTCAGGTGCTACCTGAATTTGATTATAGCCACTAAAACCATCCAAAAATGAAAAGTACTTTTTACCTGCTAATGTATCTAATACCTGATCGATAAAAGAAAAAGGAAAGTGATCCTTCAAAGTTGCTTTGTTCAATTCCCTGTAATCAATGCATACCCTCCATTTACCATTCTTTTTAGGTACTATAACCAAAGGAGAAACCCATCGACTATCTGAAATTGGATAAATGAAGTTTACATTGAGTAATTTTTGGAGCTCTTCTTTCACTATCTCCCTAGGATTTGGATTCATCCTTCTTTGAGGTTGTCTGATTGGTCTACTGTTTTCCTCAATATAGATATGATGGATGCAAGTCTTAGGATCAATACCTTTCATGTCAGTATACTCCCATGCAAATGCAGTAGAATGTTTTTGCAAGATTTTAGTTAGTTCTTCTTGTTGTGACTTTTCCAAATGTTTGTTGATATTCAATGTTTTTCCTGGAAAAATCTCAATAGTAGAACTACCAAACTCTTCCATAGAGTAAAGAGACATTTGTCTTGATGATAAATATTCTATGTCAGATTCCAACTGAAATTGTGTGGGGTCATATTCTAAAGATGTCTCAAAATTTTCTAATGTGTTCAGAATTTGACTATCCTCACTAATTTCCGAAATGGTAAAGACAGGTTGTATAATGTCCTCATCATCGACCCATTCATTGTCTCCTACTTCTGTAATTGCTTTTGCTGGAGGATAAAAATTGAATTTCTTTGTCGAATTACCATTAGAAATGTACATATCCCCAAATCTACAACTAATGAAAGCATCAGCTGTGGCTAGCCAAGGTCTTCCTAAGATAAGTGGGTGCCCTCCTAGATTACTCTTGGGAGTCAAAATCATAAAATCTACTGGATATTCCCAAGAATCTAAGGAGACTTAAATATCTTCTAATACACCATCTGGTTTAATAATTGATCGATCTGCAAGTTGCAGTAAAGTAGGTGTAAAAAGAAGGTTAGGAAGTTTTAGCTGGTCCATAGTCTGTCTACTCATAATGTTAATAGCAGCCCCTAAGTCAATCAATGTGTTTGGAATTTCTATCTCATTTATATGTGTCTTGACAATTGGACTTCCTGGATCTACATACTTCTGCATGGTAATTTTTCCCATCATAATATCTGCAATTTTTCCTACCCGGTGGATTCTTCTTGTGTCTTTTAGTTTCCTTCCTGGTCTTTTGAAACTCAACTCCTTTATTGTTTTTGCTAGAATAGGAATCTCTCGAATGGCTTGTAGCAAGGGAATCTTGATACAAACATTCTTTAATTCATCTATAAAATCATAGTTAGGCAATAAGATTTGTTTTTCCACCCCCTTGTCAATTTGTAGTCTTTCAGGAAAAGGAGGTGTAGATGAAGATGCAGGTTACTCAACTATAAGAGTTGTGGGTGTTAACTTTTCTTTCTCTTTTTGAATGTTTGAGTTTTGAAGAGATTCTTCCTCAGAACCCTTTTTGGCTTTAAGAGAGTCCTCCTCAGAGGTATCTTGCTCTTGGACATCTATAGAAGGTTTTTCTAAAACTCTACCAGATCTGAGTTGTACATCATTGAGAGGAACAATCATATAGGTAGGAAATTGTTGTCCTTCTATCATGTAAGTATTCTGAGGATTTTTATTGTTAGGATTTGGCAATGGCTGAGCTGGAAATTGATTTGTCTTTTGTTGGTATGGGAGCATGAGTTGAGGATTTGGATTTTGTTGAGAAGGTTGTTGTTGTGGAAATGGCAATGAAAGTTGTGGATTTGGGTTTGGAAGTTGTGGAGCTTGTTGATTTTTAAAAGATGGAGGATATTGATAAATTGAGCAAATCTCCCATAAGGATTTTGCATCCCTTGTACCCATGGCTGATATGGATTTTGATGTTGGGGCCAAGGTTGTTGCCAAGGATTCCAATTTGGTGGGGTTTGAAGATTCATAGGGTTGTTAAACCCTTGAGTTTGTTGTCCCTGGCAAGGTCTTCTTGCAACAAAACAGAGAGATTCTACTGAATTTGGGTCTTCTTGAAAAACAGCTTTGAGTCCAGGAATTGAAGGACAATCCTTGATCTCATGATTCTCTAAGAAAATCATACATGTTTCTACAACTTTTGCATCCAAGGGACATTCCCTTAAAGCATGTTTCTTCCTACATTTCGGACAAAAGATGGCTAGAGCATATGTTTCTGCTTTCTGCTTGTTTTGGATTTTAAGGGTGTCTAGTTGTTCACTAAGGCTCCCTAAGATATCAGTTTTGAATTCATCAAGCATATTACCAATCTCTGCCCTACTTACTGATCCAGTTGCAGATTTGTTAGCCCTAATAAGAGAAGGATCCCTAGGCCCTTTTTCCTGTTTTAGATTTTCCTCTTGAGAGATGGACACATAGTTTTGTTATGTCACGAAGTGGGAGTTGAGAAATATCTCCTTTCCCCATCATGTTTAAAATATCTATCCATTCATCTCTAATGGCTTTTAATATGAGGGCTTTCAAGGTTTCATCATCTAAGTTGCTCATCTTTGCTCTTTTCAAGTTGTGTTGAAATCTTTCAAGTAAGTCTTCCAAATTTTCATCTTCTTTTTGCATCATTTTGAATACCTCATCCTTGTGATTGGTGGGCATACAATAGTCCAAGTATCTATCCAAAAATGTTTGTTTCATATCATTCCAAGTCTTAATAGATTGGGTGGCTAATCCCATGAACCATTTCAAAGCGGCTCCCTTCAATGTTGAAGGAAACAATTTGAGTTTTTGAGAGTCTTCCATATAGTCATAGGTTCGGCACACGACTTCAAACTCAAACAGAAATGTTTCAGGATCCTCACTTCGCAATCCATAAAAGTTGGGGAGGACAGATGGTGAGATTTTTTTCATCGTTGTATGAGTTTCCTCATCAACTATAGGGAACCCAAACAATTTGTCTCCTTCCCTATTTCTTCCATTATTACCTTCACCATTGTTGTCTCCATTGTTTCCTCCTCCTCTACCTCTACCTCTTCCTCCAAATCCATCTATTATTTCCTCTGCCATGATAGTTTCTTTAGAGTCCTCAAAGTCCTCTGGTTCTTCTATCAAGGGAGGATGAGAGGGAGTCTCTTCCTTTTCTTCTTCAGGTGATTCTACTTCTTTGATTACAATATACTCTCCTGTAGAAGTAAAAAAAGGATCCTTTTCTAAATGAGATTTAGTAGGTGGTATAGGAGAATCCTCTAATTCAGCTACTCCTTGAATTCCAAAAATATTAAGGCTAGGGGTAGATGGTGGTGAATCTTGTCTATGCCTTGAAGAAGATGGAGTTGTGAAAATCGAACTCTTGGCTCTAGCTATAAACCTTCCCCTAGAATCTTTTGCTCTATGCATGTCATTTTTTTTTTATTTTTTTTTTATTTTTTTTTTGGTAAGTTGGGCTAATAATTCTCTTTCTGATCTTCCAGGTCACACTAGGTGTAAGAAGAGAGCATACTTAAGAAATTACTGAACCAATAACTCTCTTTTCTGATCCTCCAGATCACACTAGGTGCAAGAGGAGAGCATACTTCAAGAAGTTATCAAGTTTTCCTTTCTTTTTATTGTTTTGTTTTTTTTTTAAGAAATTGGCTACCTAGTTACACTTCCCCGGCAACGGCGCCAAAATGTTTGGTCAATTTAGTGTGTTCTAAATTGCTACATTAATTTTTCAATCCGAGATTCATAAGCTGACGAAGTGTGGCACACTATATGTGCAAGATAACCTATCTCTTACTTTTTGTCGTTTTTGGTTTTTTTTTTTTTTTTATCTTGGTTGGTTTCCTAATGTGAGATGAAAATTCTAAAAGACAAGTATGGTTATGATTGTTCAAGGCAATGATTTCCTTTAAAATGATTTACCAAACTTCAAACTTCAAAAGGATTTTGAAACATACAATGAGAAAATTAGTTCCTAAAAGGAAATGAAAATGTGCCACTATTCTAGTTAAACAAACAGTGAACTATTGATCATGAAAACCATTACCCTTGCTGCTGTCTAAACACAAAAGAAACTGTACTCAAAGAAAAGATTGCAAATAAAGTAAAACTAAAATCAAATTACATCAACTCATATTCTGACCCCTCACCATTAGTCTCGCTATGGCTTTCGGAGGTAATCATAAACAACTTGAGCAATCTGATATCTAATTTGCAGAAAAATAAACTAATATCAAATTACACACTCATACTTCAATTCCTCACCATTAGTCTCGCTATGGCTTTCGGAGGTAACTGATAATGACATGAGCAATTTAATATCTAACTTGCAGAAAAATAAACTAATATCAAACTACACACTCATACTTCAATCCCTCACCATTAATCTCGCTATGGCTTTCGGAGGTAGCTGATAATGACATGAGCAATTTAATATCTAACTTGCAGAAAAATAAACTAATATCAAACTACACACTCATACTTCAATCCCTCACCATTAGTCTCGCTATGGCTTTCGGAGGTAACTGATAATGACATGAGCAGTTTAATATCTAATCTAACTAGTAAAGCAAATGTACAAAACTGAAATGAATAAAACAATGATGGAATTAAAAACTAAGAAAAAGAAATCAGCAGAAGGAAAATATTGATTCCATGTCATTAGTCATTATAAAAAGATGTGCAAATGCTCGGGCTGCCTATTGTAATCTGAAACAAGAACACTGATCAGTTAACAACAACATAAAACATAAAAGAGTATGGACAGAAGTAAAATGTAAAGCATGAAAGATTATGGACAGAGATGAAACGTAAATACCATGAAAGATGTAATATATATATACACGTGAATGACTATGGCACAATGAACTTAAAGAAATGAAGCATGAAACTATACAAGACACAAACCTAATACAGGTAAAATCTCTCACGCACTCCTGTGGAGCAACTCTTTCAAATACGAATTACGCTTATGAACAGTCTTCTCATATTAAAATGCTAGTCATAATCGTAGAAATAATGTCACAGCACAATGGCGACGCAATTACATTACAGAGTTAAAGAAGATCTAACTATTATGCGTATGAGAATGCATTATTTATAACAGAGGGAGATATAACTAATTCCCTAAAGTCTGCGCCGATAGAAGACACGTGAACCATCACGTCCAGAGATCTAGCGTTATGGCCGCCGTGAGGATTAAATCTATGAAGAGTGGATGTTGGATTCGGCTTATAGAGCCGTTTACAGGTGTTGATGTGTCTCCCGTGATCTAGAAACGGCCACGCAAATCTCCACATGATGAGAAACAGAGTTTTGTCACCATGGGACTCTTCGGTTGACCACCACTTGGCCACCTTTGACCACAGCCTTCTTAGATGAATTCGACCGATCCAATAGGACATGATCCATGTCCATGCCATTTCTAACTTGCCCATGTGGCTCGATTTGCCTGAAGATACCTGCAACATAGATTTTAACAAACTGGCTGCGGAAAGTTGCAGCAGCTGCGGAAAGTGACAAGATTCCGCAGCTAAATGAGCAAAAATGTAAATCAAACAGCAGACACAAAACATAGTTAAAAACCATTTTAGATGCTCTTTTACAATTAATATGCAATGATATTGATGACTTAGAAGGTCCAGGTGAATGAAAAAGGTCTAGAAAGGTGTATAAGAAAGATGCAGATTTGAGACTCAACACTAATATCTTCTTAGCTCCTATATTTTTAAGCAAGTGTAAACCAAGGAGGAGAGCCTCATACTCTGCAATGTTTTTATTGCATTGAAAATTGAGTTTGTAGGAATGGCCCTCATTTGTGTTATGTATCCAGACACCAGCTCCTGAACCTGATTTTCCACAAGAACCATCAAAGCTCATGTTCCAAAGTGTTTCCAGTTCATATTCGCCACTATGTTGTTGTTCACGGATGTTAGAGTTTTGGCTATCATGTTCTTCATTGGGGATATATTTGACCGTTTTGGTAAGCCCGGCTCCTTCTCATTTTCATTTACTTGTTCACTGATGTCATCTTCAATATACAAGATAAATGAGTCAAGGTCTGAATGAATGGAATAAACAGGGGTGTTGTTTGTCCTATCTAGGTTGCTTACCATATATTTCATGTGATATTCCTGGTACAATCTCCATGTTTGGTTAAAGACCGGGATGGTATCATATGACATGTCCATTTGGAGACTCCCTTGAAGTTTAGCTCCCCATGATCTAGATAAAATCATGCCATACTTCGGGGGAATGTCAGCAACTACTATGTCCATGACTAGGCCCTTCGCAGGGATTTGTGCCAGATTGACACATAGATGTTATGAATATTTTGTTAATTACTAGTTAGATATAGTTATATTAGGTTTTATTAACTGAAAGGGCATGATCAAAGATCATGCCTCTTCGCCAAGGGACACCTTGAGGCTATTTAAAGCCTAGGCGATCCCTCATTGTAATCATCTCATCTTTTCATCATTAATAATATATATTTATCAGTTTACCAGAGTTTTTACACTCCATTGGTATCGGAGCCATCGCTCTTTCGGGATCTGTGTGATCACCCAAAAATTACAGAATTCCAGAATTGCAATTCTAGATCTGTCAGGCTAAAAAAAAATTCAAAGGAAACTTCAGAATTTTTTTAAAAACCAATCTTCTGCAGATTTTTTTTTTCCCCCCATCACTCTCACGCTCAATTCCTCACTGCACTCACACCCCCACAACCTTCCCCTCTCAAACTCATACGCTAACCCTCTACGCACTCACCGCCACACTGTTCCTTACCACTCTGGGCCTTTTCCCTCGGCCTTCCCACCTGCACACAACTTTACACCTGCACACAACTTTACATACACCGACCAACCACTGACAACCACCACATTCGCCGCCACCTTCCATTTACGCTTACTATTGTCCACTTTCCATACCAGTCACCACAACTCTATCGTTGACAACCAAGCACCGCTCCTCGCTCTGTCACTCCTTCGAGAAGATTCAACGATCATACCAATTGTTTGAATAAACTCTATCCATTGCATTCGTTGTTTAAAAAAAAAAAAAAATTGATTCAGCCGCATGGAATAAAATCTCGATTCAGAAGTTCTGCGCAGGCCTTTCTCCCTCACGACAAAGGCTGTCTGCTCTCAAACACCGCTGTCTACCGCAATTAACACTGCTCTCCTGTTTTCGTCTCGTAGCCGCAAACAAGACTGCCGGCTGACCCCACAACGATAGACACAGAAAAGCACGTTTTTTTAAATTCTGGGTTTGGACTTTAAACCATTGTATCCGGAAGTTGAACCACCGCAACGTTTTAAATCGGGCCAGTCGTGGAGAGGTGCAAATTCACAAAGGTGAACAGGACGTCCGGGTTCTAGGCGAATAAGGAACCCCCTGAAGCCAACTGTTCGCGTTCACACTGGGAGACCGTCTCCGTGGGGACAGGCACCGATAAATCATTTTCCCTGGCGCTTTCTGTGCTTTTATTTTGTTGACTTTTGACGGCGGTGAAACAACATTGTGCGAAGCAGCGGCGTTTAGTACATTAGGGAACAGGAACAGGTTTTTAAAACAAAAATCGCAGCCTCGTGCCTCTGTTCGCCACACTGTCGAGCTCGACGAAGCCCATTCCCTTGTTCCGCCACACCGTCGGGCTTGACGCCGCCCTGACAACGTGTTTTGCCATTCTGCCCGCCGACACACAAAAGAATCGGTTCAGACCTTTCTCCACTCTAGTTACACTCCATTCGGACGCGTGGAATTCGTTCAATTGAACGTGTAATTCGGTCAATCGAACGTGAAGCAGTCAATTGAACGTGGAATTCGGTCAATTAAACGGAAATTCGGACTACGCCCCCACACTCTGCCTTTATATATATATATATATATATATATATATTATATGAATTACAATTCGTAATGTTATATATATAATCAAATAATAAAATAATAATAATTCTTATTATTATTAAATTAATTAATTAATTTAATATTAATTAATTAATTATATTATTTAATTAATTAATTAATTAAATATTTATTAATTAATTAATTTAAAAAAAAAACAAAACAAAACAAAAAATTTAATTAATTAATTCAATATTGATTAATTAATTTTAAAAAAAAATAATAATATTATTATTAATTTAATTATTTAATTAAATATTAATTAATTAAATTTAAAAAAAAAAAAGGAGAGAAACTGGCAGAAAGATATTTTCCACCTCATACATATTCAGTATGTCCTTATCAATGATGACGATTGATCAGATAAAAAGGCAAACATGGCTAAAACAAATGGAGGCCACAGAAAAGCTTAGCAAAGCAATGAACAAGATGACGGAACTCTGCAATAAGCTAAATGATAAGATAGATAAGTTAAGTCAGACACAATCCCCGATATCTCCTGACAGGGAACAAACTCAACAAAACAATGCCGCAGATTCAGAGAACTCAGAGGAGCATCAGGAAAAATCCGATTCCCCACGTCACCATGAAGATACAAATGTTTATACACAACAAAATGTTCCATCCCCAGAATTTAACAAAACATGTGAAGCGACAAACACATCCGAAGCGACTGATATAACGACAGAAGTTGTTGAGGCCTTCGGTGATGAAGCAGATATGGTTGTTAAGAATGAAGCATTTGATGATGAGGAGAAGTTACATCAGACAATAATTGTTGGTAACTTACCTCTAAATCTAAAAAGGAATCACAAAAAATCACCAGAAGAACAAGGAATAGCTGGGAAACATGAAAAAGTATTCCAAGATTTACCCATAAAGGTGCCTTCTGCTAGGAAAATCAAACATCCAATAGAAGTCAAGACAGTATCCAACTCTGTCGATATCAGATCGTTTCACTATCCACATCACCAACAGATGGAGCTTAAGAAGCTATTTCACGATCTTTTTAAAATGTGGGACGCAAGAGCTCATCGCTTGAGGAAACCAGACATTCGTCAACATTGTCCATCATTACGTATGCTTTGAGGACAAAGCATCTTAAGAGAGGGGCAATGTTATGAATATTTTGTTAATTATTAGTTAGATATAGTTATATTAGGTTTTATTAACTGAAAGGGCACGATCAAAGATCATGCCTCTTCGCCAAGGGACACCTTGAGGCTATTTAAAGCCTAGGCGATCCCTCATTGTAATCATCTCATCTTTTCATCATTAATAATATATATTTATCAGTTTACCAGAGTTTTTACACTCCAATAGATCCTTGATTAGACCCAAACATTTGACTCTAGTCAAATCGAAAGAGTACAAGTCTTTGTAAGGTTTCGTTAATTCGAGGCATAATGTCTCCATTACCACCTTGGGCATGAGATTGTGTGAGGCACTGGAGTCAAGCATAGCATTGTGCAAGATTTTGTCATGAATTTTTAGGCTAGCATAGAAAAGAGGGACAGCTCCTTCTTGATATTTTCCCTCTACCTCAAGTCCAAACAATAGCTCACGCTTGTCATTGGTTAAGTTTAGCGTGTCGGTGTCATTTCCTATATTAAAAACTTTCAAAATTTGGGACCTATATACATCTTGGGCTACCATTTTAGTGAGAGGTATGGTTATTTTGATTTTGGAAATCTCTCCTTCAAAACTGAAAGGTGCTAGTGTTTTTGACATATTTACATATGTTTTGTCACACAAAGTCTTTTCAGCAATTTTGGTTTGTTGAGTTTTATTAGGACTGTCATTTAGAGCAGATTTTCCAAGGCCACCAGTAGAGGTACTAGGGAAGCTTGGGTCACCATTTTGTTGGTTATTTTTGTCTTTGTTTGGATCAGGTTTCTTAGCCATGGTGTTTGTGTTTTCTGCTGTCCTTTTCATTATGTTTTCAGGGGTATTTTTAATAGCAGTTTCTAGTTTGTTTTTCTTAGAAGCCTCTTGGTTTTTCTTACTCCTAAGATCATATTTCCTATGGACCTCCATTATGGCATTTTCAAAGCCTAATTTGTAGTCTTCATTATCCTCATAGTTTGTTTCAGTTTGATTTTAGGAGAAGAAACCTTGTTCTTATTTAGTTAGAAAAACATCACCCTCGTTATCAGAGCCTATCGAGTTTAAAATGTTTTCTTATGGTTGCTCAGTCTCTCTTTCCTCTTCATCTACATAGTTATCTTGGAAAGGGGGCATTATTTGTTGGTCATTTTCTCTCTGTCTTATTTGGGGAGGGTCTCTTCTGAAGTTTTGATTCCTATTTCTATTTTGGGGATTTGCTTGGTTTTCCCTAGGAGGTGCTCTTTCATTCAAGTTTATCCTCTCCATAATTCTCTCCAATGTTCTAACTAGGCTGTCAATTTTGGCATCATATGAAGAGGTTGAGGCCATAGTTTCATATTTTTATGTGACTCTCTTTTCTGACCTCATCCTAGCCCTCTTTTAAATCAGGTTGGCCTCTGCACTCACATCTCCCCTTTGCATGTCTTCTAAATTTAGGGGATCCCTCTCTCTTAATTAGTAGGTCATGTCTAGATCAAAGCCTTCTGGAAATTTCACTAGTGCTAGACCTTGTGGTGGTTTCATGTGAGGTGGGAGGGCATTGTACACACTATTGAACCTAGTGCAATAGTCTTGGATGCTTTCCCCGACATTTCTCTTAAGGTTGTTATACTTTGCGAGGATTTGGAGAGGGTTTTTCTTAATCTCCCACTTGTTTATGAATGTCTGGTAAAGGGAAGGAAGATCATGTATGTTGTTAGAAGTCAATTTTTTGAACCATTTCTTGGCTTCTCCTCCTAATCTTTGTGTAAAATTCCTCATATTTATGGTTTCCTCTTCTAATTCCATGTAATCAAAAGCATCATTTATTCTATCTACATGATGTTGGGCAGTTGTAGATTCAACTCAAGAGAAGTGAGGGATTTTGGATTGGTAGTCATTTGGCAAAGGTATCAGAGGTTGTGGTAGTACTAGAGGGGCATACCATGCTGCCATGATGAGAGCTAATGGAATGCAAGGAGGATTTACAAGGGGAGGGTTTGTGATAGGGGGTGTAGGATGGAGTGGAGTCATTTGCACAATGGTGGTATGAATGGGTGTGGTGGAAGTACTTGGACCAGCAAACTGATTTTGAGCAGACTTGGAATGAAAAGAGCCAAAGCGATGGAGAAGCTGAAAATCAAGAGGATTGGAAGGAGATGCTTCTCCGCCAGGACTCTACTGCAAATCTATGGGCTCAAGGTCAATATGGTCAATCCCACTTTGTGACCTAGTTCGAAAAAGGTTTCTTGTATGGTGTAAGTTAAACTGGGGATATTACAAGGTTGTGAGAGGTTCACGGATAGAACTTGCTCTATGAATGGTTCTAATAGTAGTTGAATCTTCAGTTCTAGAACTTTGCCACAAAATATTTTATGGGTCATCAACTATGGTAGGAGGGTTTGGGTCTGGGTGAGATCTGGTACTGATCCTTTGTGAAGCCAAATTTCAAAACCAAAGTGTAGAAAGGCTGAAAGTTTATGACTATTTTCGGAAGGTATAACTCTCTTAATTTTTGTTGAACTTACACAGTGTGTGACTAGGCCTCTAAACTGCTCAGGGCTGATTTGACACAATCCTAGGGAAGTCTACAAGAACTAGTAGGCCTATTGGAGGCTAGTGGAGTCGCTAGGTGGATGTTTTTTGTTGTTTTGAAGACAAGTATTTGTGGTCCACCACCAACAATTTGCAAAAACCAATCTAGAGATGTTTTGGGGTTTTCTAAGTTCCTTTATGTAGCCCTAAGGTTTTAATGAGTGTCCTCCAGTTGAGTCATAATTTTTCTAGGATGGTGAAACAATTAAATTCTACTCTCAGCTAACACTTAAGTTTTCTAAATTTGACAGGGATTTGAGAGTTCCTAAGAGATACTTAGGATGTCACTGACTCAAAAGTCCCACTGTGATCGCCATTATGTTAGGTCCCCTTAATTTTTTATATTGGTGAGAACAAATGAATAGGGGTAACATCAAACCAGTCTTTGGAGTCCTAGGACCTAGCCTTCCTGGACTCAAAGAGGGCTCTCTTTATTTTGTGCAAAGTATGTGAACTTGTTTGCTTTTAGGTTTTGATTTTAGGCTAGTTGTTAAGTTTAGGGTGTGTTTGTTTTTTTGGGTTGGGTAGATGATCAAGTAGAA
Organism: Pinus albicaulis; assembly: GCA_034641835.2. NCBI lineage: Eukaryota > Viridiplantae > Streptophyta > Pinopsida > Pinales > Pinaceae > Pinus > Pinus albicaulis. Next base: position 227,751,592 of record CM076576.1, read on the forward strand.
TAGATCGAGTGACATATTTTTAAGTCATTGAGCTATGGAGTCTAAAAAAGGTTATGGAGAGTTTAACAGTGAATCAGGGTGCATCATAGGGCAAATCTAACATGGGAAAATGAACCTTCAAGGTTCGTGTGAGATGAAATGAACATTAAGTTTGTGAAACACAGTAGGTGCAAAAGGGAAGTTAAGAATCCTTGAACAAATACTTGTAAACAAGAAGTGTCTTTAACACTATTCAGCATAAATAAGTAATCACAAGACAGGGCAAACCAATAACTCTTTGATTAAACTCAAGCAAATAATTATTTAAGATAAACAATCCAGTGAAATTATAGAAGGCAAGAAACTTGTGTAACTTCTAGTGATTTCACCTTCGGGATTAGAAAACATTTAAGATAGACATATAACATAGATCAAAGAAGAGGAAAATACTAAACATCATTGATCATAGCCATAAGACCTCCAAAGCAACCTTTCAAGAATGGACAAAGGGCATGATCAAAACATAAACCTCTTTGGCTAAAACTAATCAGTGATACTTCAAAGAAAGATCTTAAGAACAAAGTTTAAGTAACATCAAAAAAGTAGGGCTAACCATAAAACATCTTTGATATCCACTGTATTGAATCATTCATAAGATAAACAAGCATAAGTGGGTCTATAGAGAAACTAAGAATTCTCTAAACTGACCTAGCAGAGGAAAACATAGAAGCAGTGAAGGATAAACAGACTAAGGTACCTGTAAACAACATTTCTTAGTCTAAAATTTTTGTCCTACTGCAATATAAGGATGAACACAACGATAATACAAGAAAACATGAACTAAATTGGAACACATCACCATTTGAAAATGCTCAGGGATCCTGATGACGGGGTAAACCCACAGTCCCGTTTTTCTCTCATTTTTCAATCTCTAGTTGTGCATAATGCCTTCGCATTTCATGGCTCAAACATTTCCCCTTTCAATAAGGCCGAAGCACACTATTATAAAAATGTGCAATTACAACTTCTTGTATGTAAGTCCACTACAATTCAAAGTGCCCTTGGTACAATTCAATCACATCATATAACCCTCGGCATATCCACACTATAACAAATATTAGATTCTCTGCCTTTTAACTACACGCTTACATCACAATGGAACCCTTTCTTTGAGCACCGTATCAGTTACATTCTACCCGACATTCAACCTTTTCACACCATTCATTATTGTGCCAACCCCGCATATTCAAACATTATATGTGCTCTATATCAATACATATATTACGGCGTTCTTCAATTATTGGAAGCGTTACAACGAAACACAACAACATCAGACATACCTCTATTAAACTCGCAACCTTAGTTTGAACAGTCCCGATCAATATAAATTTGAACTGGAGCCCAGCGCCAACGACCCTTCCACATCCAACGGTGGATAATACGTCGCGTTGCCTTGCCTGATCAGAATTTCCCAATCAAATCTCGCGCGACTTATGTGCACGAACAATAATGCGCGATGAGAGCGGTTTCTCCAGACCGCTTGAGGCCAGATGTCAGCCTATAGCATATATCGCGTTCAAATGGGGAATACAGCTTACCGATTGAGACTTGTGCAAAAAACACATACGACTCATGAATACCACTACCATTGTTCCCTTCTTGGTTCCAAGATGCAGCTCTGACCTCAGGGTTCCGTCATGCTCTCCAACGCCTTACTGCCATTGAACTCCGCTCTTCGTCTTCAGTGAAACTTCATTTCTATCAATACCTAGATTTGGGCCTCAACTATACACAGCTTTGTTTCATTTATGCCGGCTAACCAATGAGAATGGGAATTGATTCCAATCAATTCCCATCGGGTTTAGTTCAACATGGCTCCACCTTGAAAATCAAGCTCAGAGGTAGTCAAAGTCGACTCCACTGTATTCCAGTTGATCCTTCGAGGCACAAAAACGACCATGACAGCATCGATTTCTCCTAAATTGCATAGAATACGATACACATTCGACCACCACATTATCATGGATATCAAATTCTGTAAGGATGTGCAGAGCGCACTCAAACTCTAAATCACAGAATTCCACAGTTCCATCACACAGGTTATACAACTACTTCTTGGAATGAATCCACACATTGTCGGTGGGTCTTAACACAGGGATTTATCACACATTCTCATTACTGAATGCACAAACAGACTTTTAAACAAATCACAAAGTCTTAATTACCCACAGCTCACGGGGATATAGGCATTCTTCACACAGAATTAAACCAACAATTGCACATAAATACTGAAACAAATCTTCATTTACATAGTGAATTAACTTACAAGCCTTTTAGCTGGCCAAATCTTCGATTAATTGGCCCTTCTTCTCTACTCTGTCTCTACTATGGTCCTATGCAGCCTATGCAGTTCTCTATGCAGGTCTCTTGACTCTGTCACAGAGGTTTATTTTTATACATATTGGAAATCAATCGATTCGAATTTCTCGATGACTTACAAACTCTTCAAATTCCTACAGTTCCAAATTAGACTAATGCTCTAACAAAAAGAGACGGACTACCTCTTCCTATGCCCACTAATCATCCGGGCAGTTACATTTTATTTTCTAATTAACTAAAATTACTCAATTATGAATATTTACATGGGGAAACAAAACATGAGACCCCCTTTTTCATTTATTTATGGACAAAGGTTGTTTTGAGCCTAATGCCCCTGCATCAGACTCCCCAGATTAAAATAGTTCATGATCTCCTGATCATGTGCCTTCATTTTTATCTCCCTGGATCCCACACTTTGTTCTGCAACTGACCATCCATTGCAGCGTTCTTCCTTTGTATTCCTCCCGGCTTCCATATCTTGGTCTGCATCTTTGCACTTGCTATGCCCTCACAGTCTGTGATTGTCTTCTTCCTGCTGTTGTTGTTTCTCATCTTTCTTGCTGCTGTCCTTTTCTGAGGCATCTTCTGCATCAGTTTCCTTATAAATTCAATTTCTCTATCTAATCTTTCCTCTAAATGCTGGACACTTACTTCTGTTTGATGCATTCTCGTTTCTTCAATTCTTATTGTTGCCCTATTCGCCACCCAATCATCCATACCCTCTCTGCAACAGTAAAATTCTTGCTCCTCTGTTGGCAACACTTCATCTTGTTGCTTCAAAATTCTCTCCGAAAACACTCCAAATTGTTGTTTTGGCATTCCGCACTCTTTTCTGGATGTTTTTTGCAAACATTCTCGCCATCTCCTTTGGCCAAACAAATCTTCACTATGCTGCAACTCAGTTTCAGCATCTTCTTCTTCTGTCTTGGCAATCTTCAGCAATTGGCTCCCTTCTTCTTGAATGATTCTGCTAATCACCTCAAGTCCTTCGACCACTAAGATTCCATCTTCTATCAAAGTAAAACTCTGATTTTCCCTTGCTGTAGCAGCCCCAAAATTCTGCTCTACAACCTTCTCTCCGATCTTCTCTTGGCTATTCGAACGAGCCAATTCTTCTCTGCTACCAACAGAAACAATTTTCTGCACATGAGACATGACTGTCTCATCTTCTTTCAGCTGCTCATCTCCATTCTACAATAGCTCTTCTTCTTCTAAGACAACTCCAAGTGATGGATTGTCTTCTGTCATTCCTGTAAACATAGCCAAATCATCAGTTCCAAAACCCCAAGACCCAATGGTCCCAACTAATGATTCAATCATCAATTCTTTTCTATCTTCATCCCATTGTGTCTTCACATTCTGCAATCCCCAATTCTGAAAATGAGGTTTTCTCTCTTGTATTGAATCCCGTTGATTCAGCATACTCTCTAGCAGCTCAATTTCTCCATTCCATGGTTTAAAATCTTCCACAGAATTCTCCTTCTCTTTCAATTGACTACCCCATGCTGTCAACTTATCTCCATCATCAACAAAATCTGAATTCATCAAACAATTGTTAAAAAAAAATCCACAAGGCCTCAGAGCCTTTCCTTCTTCTGTCAGGATCTCAGTATGTTGTCCCAACTTTCTTTTCTTCTCAATCAGCACATCAGAATTTTGATTCCAATTCTTCAAACATATCTTGAGACTACCAGCTAGTCTCTCTTCTGCATCATCCTCTGCATGGATGTCTCTCTTCTCTAGTTCATAGAAATGAATGCCCTCATCTTCAATCATCTTTGTCCTTACCATATGAACACCTTCTCTCTGTGGTTCTATCCTCTTCTTATGCCACAATCCTGGCATCCCCTCTTCACTATCTTCTGTTGTCACTATCTCCTCAGCCTTCATCAAAATAGAATTTTGATTCCCTATCTCTGCAAAAACTTCAGCTATCTGTCCATCACTCCTTACTCAGCCACTCAATAGAAGCAAATTTTCATTATCATCATTAATGACAAACTCATTATCATCAAACACAACCGTCATGTCCTCCTTGAGGCAATCCCTTCTATAAAACAAGGAATTAATGAATTCCTTCTGCTGCAATAGTTCAATTTGTTCTTCATCTGAAAGATACTCATCGTACTTTAATTGGAAACAGTCAGCTTCATTTGTCACAATTCCATCATGTGAACTGTCTCCATCAATACCTGCATTCATACACAACTTGTCAGATGCAAAAACATAAGACCTCATGGTCTCATTTGATGATTTGATCACCAAATTTTCCCGTTGTTCTAAGTCTTTCGTATGCTTCAGAGATTATTCAAGAGTCTCTTCTTCAAATTCTACAAGTTGTTCAACTTCCAGCTTCTGGCCAATATCATAAACTAAATCTCCTCTGCTTCCAATATGTTGGAAAGCAGAATCTTTCTCCAACTGTGCATGGACATCTTCAAAACATCTAGTTGCTTCATTTTCTTCTTCAGTGACAACATCAGCAGTTTTTTCTCTCTCACTTGTTGTTCCTGCAAACATACAAAATATGTCAGGTGTAAGGCTCTTGGACCCCTTGGTCCCACTTGAAGCTTCAGTCTTCAAGTCCTTCTCCAGATACTCAATTATTCTGAGCATTTCTTCCTTCTTCTGAGCATTCATCAATTGCTCCTTCTTCCTTCGTGGCCTCTGCCACTTTACCTTCTTCTTCATGAGCCACCCAACTCTCTGGTTTTCCTCTATCATCCTCTCTAGTTCAATAAAATGCTTACAGATCTCAACCATTTCTTTCCAATATTCTTCATCAATGAGTCTCTTCCTTATGCCATTTTCTTTGGCATCTTCCCTCACTCTTCTGTTGTGGCTTCTCTCAGAACCTCTGCAATCTCTGCTATGTCTCTCAGTAGCCATTTTCTTCTGTAGGAGTTCTTCACTCACAAGCTACACCAAGCCTCTGCAACAACAAGCTCTCTTGCTGCAACTCACCTCACCAATCCCTTCCTCTGGATCCGGCTTTTGGCAAGTACTGGTCCCCTCTCTGCTGGAACCTTCTGAGCACTCTCTTCTGATCTCTAGTCTTCACTCTGCAACTTCTCAAGAACACCTATGTTCTTCTATCATCCAACCTCTGTTGGGAATCTTCTAGGTTCTGCCACACTTTTCTTCACTCAGAATCCCTTGCTGGATTCTTCTATCACTGCTCTCAAGCTTGTGATCTGCTTCTTGTTGAGATCCTTTCCTCACTTGCTTGCACTCTGTATTCTACAAACAAATCCTTCCAACCAGAGTTCAAATAAGGCTCATCATCTTACCTCTCAAGATCCTTGAATGATCTTGTTTCTTCTTTATCCTGCACTGCATCTATCTGCTGCAATCTTCAGGACTCCTTTTTTCTTCACCTCCAGATTCTGCACATCTGGGCTATCAACCTTCACTGCATACTTAATCAAATCTGCAACTCTGTTAAATATGTTTAAGCTTCAACTTTTCTTTCATGTTCATTACATGTGCATTTCAAAATAAACTTTTCAAAGAGCTAATTAAATTCTAGCTCTGATACAACTTGATGACGGGGTAAACCCACAGTCCCGTTTTTCTCTGATTTTTCAATCTCTAGCTGTGCATAATGCCTTCGCATTTCATGGCTCAAACATTTCCCCTTTCAATGAGTTCGAAGCACACTATTATAAAAATGTGCAATTACAACTTCTTTTATGTAAGTCCACTACAATTTGATGTGTCCTTGGTACAATTCAATCACATCATATAACCCTCGGCATATCCACACTATAACAAATAATAGGTTCTCTACATTTTAACTACACACTTACATCACAATGGAACCCTTTCTTTGAGCATCGTATCTGTTACAGTCTACTCGACATTCAACCTTTTCACACCATTCGTTATTGTGCCAACCCCGCATATTCAAACATTATATGTGCTCTATACCAATACATATATTACGACGTTCTTCAATTATTGGAAGCGTTACAATGAAACCCAACAACATCGAACATACCTCTATTAAACTCGCAACCTTAGTTTGAACAGTCCCGATCAATATAAATTTGAACTGGAGCCCAGTGCCAACGACCCTTCCACATCCAACGGTGGGTAATACGTCGCGTTGCCTTGCTTGATTGAACGTCCCCAATCAAATCTCGCGCGACTTATGTGCATGAACGATAATGCGCGATGAGAGCGGTTTCTCCAGACCGCTTGAGGCCACGTGTCGGCCTATAGCATATATTGCGTTCAAATGGGGAATACAGCTTACCGGTTGAGACTTGCGTGCAAACCACATACGACTCACGAATACCACTACCACTGTTCACTTCTTGGTTCCAAGATGCTTCTCTGACCTTAGGGTTCCATCATGCTCTCCAACGCCTTACTGCCATTTAACTCCACTATTCGTCTTCAGTGAAACTTTGCTTCTTTCAATACCCAGCTTCGGGCCTCAACTATAGGCAGCTTTGTTTCATTTATGCCAGTTAACCAATGAGAATGGGAATTGATTCCAATCGATTCCCATCGAGTTCAGTTCAACACGGCTCCACCTTTCAAATCAAGCTCAAAGGTAGTCAAAGTCGACTCCACTGTATTCCAGTCGATCCTTCGAGGCACAACAACGACCATGACAGCATCAATTTCTCCTAAATTGCATAGAATACCATACACATTCGACCACCACGTTATCATGGATATCGAATTCTATAAGGATGCGCAGAGCGCACTCAAACTCTAACTCACAGAATTCCACAGTTCCATCACATAGGTTATACAACTACTTCTTGGAATGAATCCACACATTGTCGGTGGGTCTTAACACATGGATTTATCACACATTCTCATTACTGAACGCGTAGACAGACTTTTAAACAAATCACAGAGTCTTAATTTCCCCCAGCTCACGGGGATACAGGCATTCTTCACACATAATTAAACCAACAATTGCACATAAATACTGAAACAAATCTTCATTTACACAGTGAATTAACTTACAAGCCTTTTAGCTGGTCAAATATTCGATTAATTGGCCCTTCTCCTCTACTCTGTCTCTACTACGGTCCTATGCAGCCTATGCAGTTCTCTATGCAGGTCTCTTGACTCTGTCACAGAGGTTTATTTTTATACATATTGGAAATCAATCGATTCAAATTTCTCGATGACTCACAAACTCTTCAAATTCCTACAGTTCCAAATTAGACTAATGCTCTGACAAACAGAGACGAACTGCCTCTTCCTATGCCCACTAATCATCCGGGCAGTTACATTTTCTTTTCTAATTAACTAAAATTACTCAATTATGAATATTTACGTGGGGAAACAAAACATGAGACCCCCTTTTTCATTTATTTATGGACAAAGGTTGTTTTTAGCCTAATGCCCCTACATCAGATCCTACAAGAAAGCCTTCTCCAATGTCAAACGATCCAAGCCATTCATAAAGTTTAGAGCCAATTTGTCTTCAATTTCCAAGTCTATGTATTACTCTCAATAAAATGTCTAATCAACAACCAACACTACAATGAGTCATCAATGTTGTATTTAACAAGCAAGGAGTTCAAATACCCTAATTAGGTCTCTAAAATCCCATTAGTTAATCATAAATTTCACTTTTGTCCTTTGAGACCTTGCAAGGCCCAAGGCACAAAATATCTGATGAAAAATATCTTCTTGAGCATTTCTGGAAAAAACAATTGACATTTTGGCTCTCCCAAGCCTCCAAAATATTTCCTAGTGTAATTTGTTGACTTTTTGACTGTCAGGGCGTAGCACTGAGTTTTAAGGATGCATTTACAGGCCAAGGGTGCAGCACATGCACGGGAAACTTGGGTCACCTTGTAGCCAAGTTTTGAAGGCCTTCTCGATGTCGGAAATGGGCTCCATGATGGCTCATTCGAAAGCCTTTTGAGTCTAATTTCTAGAACTTCCCTTGGTTTTCATATTGGACCCCTTTAACCTGTCCAAAAAATAAAACTCCCGAGGCTGGTAAAGGCGCAGCACATGCCCTAAAAACTAGGCAAAAAGGTGAAATTTAGGGTGTTTTTGACCCTTTTGGAGGACCAAATCAACTCCAAATGACCTGAAATTTGGCGAGCATGTTGTACTTGAGCTGAGGATTCCAAAAATGTAAAATTTACCTCCTGAGGATTCCCTGAGAAAAATCGCTGCACCAAGGGTGTTGCACCCTTTGCCCTCCAAATCAGCAAAAACCAAAAAGTTCCAAAAAGTTCCCAAAATTTGCAATTTCCTTCCTTTTTATGTCTAGGATGCTTGCATGGAAGTATCAACAAGAAGGTTAAGCTTTTCTTGACCTTTTTCCTCTTTGAGTGCTTAAATTTCGGTAAGGGCTCTTTTGAGTTTGGCCCTTGCAAATTGAATTTTCAATGCATAGTGCTTGGCCATATTTTTCTATAGGCCAAGGTCCCTTTTGTATTCTTCAGCTACTTGTGTTCATCCTTATAATACTTAATAATGTATTCTGTCATGCCAAGGCTTATTTTTAGTTCGCTAACCTCTACATCTTTGCTTTGGAGCAATATTCTTGTAATCCTCTCCTCATCTTCATTTTCACTGTCAAGGTCAATGAATTAGCACTCTTGTTTAGTTTGATGCTTGCCTTTCTTATCTCCAACAGTGACTTTCTCCTTGCCTTTGTCAAGCTTCTTACCTGATGTGGATGGCATGGTCCCTTGCCTTTTAGAGGCAACAAACATATGCCTTTTTCCTCTTTGGTATGTGAGAGGGAAAGGCTCAATATTTTTCATCCGAATACCCTCACCATGGCTGACCTCATGACTGTTGTTTTCTTCTTCATTGATATCTGCACTGTTGTGATCTTCATTTCTATCATCATACTTTTCTCTTTACTAATATCATCTTCACTATCTTCTTGGTTCTATGAGCTATTTCCAAACTCATCATGATCATTACCTTGGTTGCTTTCTTCATCATATGCCTCATCTTCATTGACATCTAACTCCATGTCTTCTTGACCTCTTTCATCATTTGTGCTTTCACTGTTAGAGGTGTCATCATTGATTTCTTCATTTTTTCTGCTTCTTCATTTTGCTCCTTGTTACTACTAGGAGCCTCATTATCTTTGGCACTGCTTTCTACATTATCACCATTACCACTATGCGGCTCATGGTTTTCATTGTCTTCTTGTCCATTATGATTGTTTTCATGGCTGTCACTGCCTCCCTATTATTGTTGTCATTAGCATCATTGTTGTGACTTTCACTGTTATCACCAGCCTCTTCATTCTCTTAACTGTGATCATCTGTATTCATATTGCATTCTTCCTCTTCATCTTCAACATCATCATTTCCCTTATCATCACTAGGAGCCTCACTATTTTCATTGTCATTATGGCTCTTAATTTCATTGTCATGCTCTTTGTTATGTGCCTCCTCACTATTGCTTTCTTCATCATTTCTATCATCCTCACTTTCTTCTGTTTCCATGATTTTTGCATTCCCTTCATTATTTTTTTCTTCCATGTTGGCATCACTGCCCTCTGCCTCTTCATTTTCTTCCTCTTTATTGTCCTCTTCTTCACCATTTCTTGATGTATCATGACCTTTTCCTTCATGGTCACTTGATTGTTCATTTCCACTTTGTTCATTGCCTAATGCATTAGGAGAAGGTGAGGAAAGAAGGTTGTCTTGAGGTGAAGGTACATGGGTGGATGGTGAAACATGCTCATCAAGAGATGATGGAGGAGTTAGGATAGGAGGATGAGATGAGGAAGGCACATTCTTCTAAGGATGGGGTTGTGGGTTTGTGAAATAAAAGCCTCCCATGGAATACCCCTTTGCTCTAATTGATGCATTACAACCATCTTGATGAGAGAATGGTGAAATAGGCTCTACATTTGTTGTGAAGGATGTCTCTTTCGCATAATATAAGACATATTATCAATACTCCTATAGAGATAATAGGGAAAATGTAGCATCTTTACCCTAGTGAAGTGCATGAGCAGTCTTATGTAGTGTGAATAAAGCCTAGAAAGCCTCCCCTCACATGTAAAATATTTCATGATGACTCTCATCAAGGGCGCATATCTCTCCAGCAAATGTGAAAAGGGAAAAATGGATTTGCAGTCAGCTTTGTATCTAGGTTTTAGGAAAGGTTCATAGTGTCTCAGGTCCAAACTAGCCTGCTTGAACCACCTTTCTCCCACACTAGGTATCCCGGTGGCCATAGAAATGGTATTTGAAGATAGCTCAAATTTTACCCCAGCTAAATTTACTTGATTGTCATGAAGGTTAAGGATAAAAAGCATGGTTAGCTCAGGATGACTTTGTACCCATTTTACTCTTTCACAAAGATCAAAACAACCCACATTCTGGAAATATGAAACTGTCATAGGAGAGGCCATCAACTCCACGGTGTTTAGTGGCTCAAACCTATTTATTCTTCCACCCTTCCATTGATGTCTTGTAGGCCCTTGGCCTCCCTCACCACTGTCACTATTACCTTCCCTTAACATTTTGATTTCATTGTTGCCTTGAAAACCAAAACCCTAACTCTACTTGTGAAATGATATGAAGAGCGTAAATGAGATGGTGATGATAAAGGCAGTTTTTTGCAAGTGGATGAGAGGGATGAGTGAAGGGGAAATTTGGGCAAAATGAGAGGCTAAATAATTCTGAATGTAAACCAACTGATATATCAAAACCTTGTTGTGAAAACACCTTAGTAATGATGACAATCTGAGAGGGTGGGGTATGCCATGTCAATGCTTTGCAGTTGTAGGGGATTGATTTTGCAAATGGAGTGAGTGTCTTGGTGGATGAGAAACTTCTCAACAAGGCACTCTCAGTGTGCTCTTAACATGTAGATGGAGGAGTGTCCTCTAAACAGTGGTGTGTTTAACATGAAAATTAGGTTTTTTCCTTTAGGGTTCTTAATTTTTCTTAACTTCACACCGTCAAACTGCTTGGAAGGAGGTAAGGCATCCACTTACCTCTCAATAAATATTATGAAGACACCTGGAAGAAACCTGGAGGTTTTTTGAAGTACTTGAGTGCTTGTACTGGTGTAGAGGCCCTCCTAGCCAAGAGCGCAGCACCTGAACGTTGTTCCGGGTGGCTAAACACACTGTCGAGCCGGCCGAGGGTGTAGCGTTGAATGCGCAGTGTGAAAATGCAGCGGTGGGCCTATCGGGTGAACTTCCATTCCTATTGGGTCTCTTCATGAACGCGCAGCACCAAAACCCTTCATGTTGGGTGAACGTAGCACTGTCGAGCAGGGCTGCATGCGGAGTTTGAACGGGTACTAGGTCTGCACTGACCTGTCGGGTGAACGCTGCACGCAGAGTCTGAACTGGGTGTCAGGTGAACATTGCACGCAAAGTGTGAATCGGTAAACGCGCAGCACGCACTTACAGGTGCGCAGCGCAGAGATATTTTGCACAGAAAAAACCTCCAAGAGCGCAGCACACAACTCCAGGCACGCATCACAGAGTAACTTGCCCGTTTGACTCACAAACACTCACAGTTTCACTCCTCGACTATTTTGTATCTTGCAAGTGAATAATGAGTTGAAAGAAAAAACAAAATGACCCCAAATATGCTTTGGGAATTTTAAATTTAATCCCAGCAAACCCACTTTCTTATGTTTTTGCCTTTGTCACTTTCACTACTATTTTATTTGACTTTTTTGCTGCAAGTGACTTAGACATAGATTTTTGCCTTTCTATTTATTTTCTCACCAAATCTTTATTATTTTGGTTTGTAGGTGACTCCAAAGGATGAAGTTGGTCTTCTGTTGCTTTCTTTGTACATTTCAACTCAACTATTTGCCTCTTTTTAATGATCCTTTTACATTGTTTGCTTCTCCTTTCACTGTTTGTAAGCATATTTGGTCCATTTTGGTGAACTTTGACTTCCTTTTGGCCTATTAATGCCTTTCAGCATCTGCTTGATAGGTGATTATGAGAACCCTATCTTTACCTTTCTCATTGATCCTTGGGCATGATAAACTCGCTTTTGATAAGTACTATAGAACTTAAATCATGCTTGCTACCTTCTCTTTTGGCCACTTCTGATTTGCAGGTGCCATAACATATTCACTTAGCCTTTTCTGACATTCCTGAAGTTTGATATATTCAATTGCACAGCAGCAACCTTACAGTCACCTTGGATCTCCCTATTAGAGCTCAACACTATGTTTTTATTCCTTTTACCAATGAGTGTGAGTAACTTAAAATGAAAATTTGATCCTCCTCTCACTAATATTCTTTATTTCTTTGTCCTTTGAAACAGTGAGGAATTTCACTTTGGCAAACTCTGGGATGACATACACAGTAGCCCTTTAAAATCATCTTTCTGTTGTCATCATGGAGGTATAACATATTCATTTTTCCTCCTTTGGCAATCTTACCAAACCCTAGGTTTCTGGGATACTTACTCAAAGTGATTTGTTGCACTAGATCCCTGCTTGGCACACTACTAGCCCAATCAGGCTTAATAACCTTGATTCTTCTTGAACACAAATTTATGTCTTCCTTTAGGAACTCATCAGCTACTTTATCAACTTCCTTTGTTGATTTACCTCTTAACATTTTTGTAGAAATTCCAAGCACATTTACCTTTTGTAAAACTTGAAATTGACAAAGTATCTCTCTTTGAAGATTTTCTTCTCTTTCTTGGGCAATCATGTATTTCCCTTATTTTACATTTGAAATAGGTTCTAGCATAAGAAGAATAGAGCTTATAACACTAATGAAGACCCTACAACCTAGGAAACCCTAATGATCTAGTGGGAGCATTTTAACTTGGTCTTTGACTGAAATTAGGCTCGGGACCTTGATAGTGTAAAAACAGAGTTTTTGACCAATTGATGTATTTGAATATATAGAAATTGATGTACTTGATTGATCTAAAGAGCCTATAGAGGTATTTTTGAGACCATCAAGTTTTGAGGAACCTGATGAAAATCGGAATGAATAGGCTGATTGGTAACCCTAGATGGAAAGTGAAGGAGTGAGGCAAAGGCAAAACAGAGTGCTGGGGTTATAGGTGGGAAAATAAAAAATAGACTAGTGGCATAAGCCCATGAGGGGCCCTTTAGGAATGGTAGGTTACCCATGGAATGATAAAATAGTAGAATAATGAAAATTTTCTAATAAGGATAATGAAGGAAGTGAGATTTCTAAAACTCAAAATATTTAGAAATATTTTTTTTAGAAATCTAGGACTGATATTTAGTCATCTACAGATAGTAAAAATTACTGATGACTAATAGTTCCTAGTAGTGGAAAGTTGGGTCGATGGCAAGAAATAGTCAAGCTATTCAATGGTGATGATCTTGCCTCCATGAGGAAATAAAATTAAAAGAAACACGGATGATACCACCATGGTCATGGCATAAAACCAAATATGGCCAAGGATCAGGTTATAGTCTAAACGAGCGTCGACGACTTCAAAATCGACATGTACTATTTTCCCCCGAACTCAATGAAAAAATGTGGTGGGACCGCCTTAGGAATGAAATTGTGACCATCAAATTCTTGGAGAGTGGAATTAGACGTTGCATTAGCTAGAGCGCCAATATATTTCCAACAATATATGGACATAGCACAGGTGGAAGATCCCTCATCTACCAGAGTGTGATGGATACTCTTATGGGAAACACGCACGATAATGTGGAAAACGATATAATGGGAAAGATGAGGGGCAAATTTATCGGCATTGAAAGTGATGACACCAGAGTAAGATAAGTCAACTCCACCAATGGCAGAAAATAAGGATTTGCAGTACTGAGGACGGATTTTCAAGACCTCCAAGGCAGACATGGCACAAGGTGCCTGGGCAAGATCTTCAACAATATTATAATGTTGAGAAACCCTAGTAGAAGGGTTGTGTGTTGTCTTGCGTAAAACACCCTTGCGGGGGGGTGATAGATAGGTTCTATAGGCTTATCTAGAGTGAGAAGTCTAGTGGAACTAGGTGGAGTTGGTGAGTCCTTGGAAGGATAACTTGACTCGGAGACATCATAAGACTTAGCTCGCATGGTCATGTTAACATCTTCCTTGCACATAAATACAGTCGAATTGTGAGTGGGATGAGAAGATGACCCCTTGTTTCCCCCTTACATAGGTCAAGAAGGTTGAGAAATCATTTGCTATTGCAGTTGTGCAGGTAATGGATGAGTTAAAACAGTAGGTTGTTGAAAAGACAATGGTGAAAGAAGCCTATGAACGTCATCCATTCGAGGACAGTCATGAGTGAGATGATCGCCTTGACAAATATTACAAGGGAACTTGACTTTGGAGCGACACTCATTGGTGCCCCCTCCCCAACTCTGAGGATTAGGTTTAGACTCTTGGGTATTTTTATTTTTTTGTGTATTTTTCTTGTCGTTATTGTTCTTTTAACCACCATTTTGAGAGTTTTTCTTTGGTTGAGTGGACTTCAGCTTAAGAACATCGATGCACTAATCAGGAGGGGGTGCTTTAGCAGAGCTAGACACACTTGTTGGGGCTTGAGATGTATAAATAATTTTCCCAAGATGGGTAGAAGGTTGGTTCATGGGATCGGAAACAGACCCAATCACACCATCGGCATGTGGGACAAGAACAAGTTTAGGCGGGTCAATGGAAAGCCTAGAGGCATTGGGAAATACTTCGTAAAACGTACACGACTATGAATATATGAGATCCAACTGTTGAGCAGCTAGAATAGCTTGATCCTCGGTAACGGCTTGAAACTTGGACACATCTTTGGAAATTTATGGTCGGAATGATCTAATGAACCATTTACGGAGAATTTCATCGGGTAACTTGGTTCTTACCAAACTCTTGCGACGACGCCACTCATGAATATGATCATAAATAAGTGTGGCATCATCTTGTTTGAAGTTAGAAAAAATGTCAGAGTCATGATCATACCGAGTTGGTAATTGTAAATGCATCAGGAAAGTTTGAGCTAGAGAGGAAAAATCACTGTAGGATGCAGTTTCTAACTCGATGTACCACTTGGTAGCATCCTTGGTTAACGTTATTTGGAACAAGCGACGTTTGACGGAATCATCCACCAATGAATTCGATGAGCACCATAGATGGTAGGTGGTGATATGGGTGGACAGATTCTCCCTATGCTTCCCTTAGAACTTGGGATTATCAAATCGTAATTTGGCAGGCATAGGTGGCCACCAGGGATCATGACGAATGGGGTCATTAGTCAATTTAGCTAGATCTGTTAAATCGAGAGAGGGTAGAAATGGATTGTGAATTTGACTAAATGGGTCATAGAAAGGAGAGGCCTCTGACCGACCTTGTTGTCCCCCCATAAATGGATTAGATGAATGCGTTTGTTGGTGGTTAAATGAGTACGCCCTAGAAAATTGTTGTTATGAGCTAGTGTAACTAGTAGATGGATGTTTCCCCCCAGGGTAAAAACCTTTAGAGAGCAATGGACCCCCAAAAGCATGACTTCTAATGGGGTTGTACCCAAGGTGAAAATAAGGACTAGACTGCACAGAAGGACCGATTGATGACCCCTCGACAGATTCCCGGAAGTAACCATGCCTAGCTGAGGAACAAGAATTTTTTGGTTGCAAAAATGACAATGTGTAAATTCCTGGACCTATCGGCTGACTAGGTTGAGGTGCTGTAGTTGGCATGGAGGACAGTGTGGACATGGAAACATTCAGGAAATTAGTGGGATCCATAGATGAGACTGGTGGAATTCCTTAGGAAGAAGTGAGAGGCATGGACGGAGGAGCATGAATATCAACACTAAGAGGTGGCAGTGATGTCATTGCAGTTAATATTGTTGATGCATATGGTAATTAAGTCTCAGACTCTACCAGAGGGTAAATGGTAGATAAAGGCATGTAAGTGTAAGCCAGTATAGAACCATCAAAATTCAGTTGTAGTAAGGTATGCCCTAAAGGATCAGTCAAAAGTGGGTTGGCAGGAGCGTCGAAGTCGTTTGCCAAAGTCTCAATAGAAACTAGATTCCAACATTATGTGATGGTCTAAGTCACGAGCGCCGACAAGCACTCTCTTTGCAGGAGAAATATGTCCACTTTGTTCCGGAAGTAAAACTTGAAGACGACATGAACGTCAATGAACAAATTCAACCAGGGTGATAATAAGTAAAACACAAGTAAGTCAGTGCAAACACCCTAATTCCAAAACTACGGACTTCGGACAAACAACATAGTCTAGAAAAATCCTAGAAGATAACACACGCAAACATAATAAAAAGAAGCTGGTGGTGGAACAGTTATACTAGTGACATGCTTCCCAACACTTTTAGCTGCGAACTCGGCACTGTTAGGATATTCCGACACATAGGAAATAGTTAAGAATAACTTAGTCTAGTGTAGAGTTAGGTAAAGTGTGTTTCTTTACCATGTACATTTGTAACTTATAATCTGACAGTCACGATTTGTAGTGATCCAACGGTTATCTCTCACCTCGATATTAACGGCACTTGATCCATGGCTTAACACCCGATTGGTCCATGATCTCTATTTAAAGATCATGGAGGGTCATTTGTCTGGTAACCGTTTATGAGAGAAACATATGTAACTTTTCTTTTTATATTAATAAATTCCCTGAAGTGGTCATGTTGGCTCAGGGTGTGGACTGTTTCCCTCTTTGAGGGTTTTAACCACGTGATTATACTGTTGTACTGAATTGTGATCTATTTGTGAGCGGTGACCTTTGGTTCTTGATCTACGGAAATTACCCTATAAATTCCTACATGGTATCAAAGCTATTTTGAGGGTCGCATCCGTTGTTGATCAAAATCCGAAGCCGGTTTGACTGCATGAAAATGTTGTTTTGTAGATCTACTATTTCTGAACTTTTTGGGGGCTTGGAGAACTTCTCGGTTTTGTCTGAATCGTATTTTACAGTGAGGAACACCTTTTATTTCATGCGAAAATATTTCTAGCTGCCCAAGTTATGTCAGTTTAGATCTGGAGGTATAAAACATCTAATTTGCAGTTATCTTTGTTAACGGTTCTGCTTATTTCGGTTTATTTCTGTTTATTTTTGGTATTAAGGTTTTATTTATTTGCCGGATCTATACCCTCTTCTCTATGTATGCTCTTTTTTGTGCACTCCGTGCGATCTCGGCAAATCAGAAACAGGAAAAAGGGATTTTTTTGCTACGTATGCTCTTTCCTGCGTCTTTGTGCGATCTCAGGAAATCAGAAATAGCGAAAAAAGTGATAGTTACCGATAAGGCTAACCGAGGATCTAACATTTTGTCGTAAGGCTTTGCATTTCTTTTCTTTTTTTGCTTGGTTTTTGTGTTTTTTTGTGCAGGAAAAGGCAAAAAACAAAAACAAAAAAACCCTTCCTCCTTTCATACAATAACGTGATCCTTTTAATATCTCACTTGGTGAGGGATTAGTTTATGAGAATAGAAGTCTTGGGTTCAAGTCTCCTTCTCAAGCTTCTTTTATAAAAAAAAATTGTTCAAAGGGGTAGAAATTTTGTTTTGTTAAAATCCGTACTTCATCCCATTCCCGTAACTATTCAGCATCTTCAACTCAGATTTTTCAAAAGGCATAACTTCTTCATCCGGAAGTCGTTTTTCAAGCCGTTTTTTTTTTTAAACGGCCTAATTTTTCGAGATATTTCCATTAGAGCAGTTATTTTCAGCTTTTCTCAGCTTCATTTTTTTTTTTTTTAAATGGAAAGCATGTCTGGTTATTCTTAACAGCACCAATTATTTCCAATGGCTACCTCACATGGTAGATATACTTAGACGTAAAGGGCTTTATAGAATAGCCACAGGTCAAGAAACTAAACCTTCTGATGATGATAAAGTTCCTAAATGGGAAAATAAACAATATCAAGCACGAGGGTTGATAGGAATGTCCATTTCTCAAGATATTCGATTTCACATCCTTGACATTGACACCCCTGATAAAGCCCTAGAAAAGCTAATTAATATTTTTGGCATTCAAAATCAAATCAGGGTCCACCAGCTTGAAAATTAGTTGCTTACTTTGGACCCTAATAATTTATCCTCTATTGAAGACATTTTGTCCAAATTTAAGACCCTTATACTTCTTTTAGAAGGTTGTAAGGTCAAAAAGGAAAATGGTAGCCTCATCTATTGCATTCTTGCTAAGCTTGGCCCTGCATACTCTGTATTTGGTTCTACCTTCCATTCCACTAGAGAAGCCATCATCTCTTTTGGAACCACCTATAAGAATCCCTCTTTTTATTCCTTTTGTGATTCTTTGATAAGAGAGCAAGAAAAACTCTTACACCTTGGTCTTATCACTCCTGGAAATGCTTCTAAGAAAGCCTTAGCAGCCCAATAGCAACCATATCAAAATATTCCCAAGAAGAAGTATCCTATAAAGTATGGTCCTAAACCAAACAAGGGTCCCAAGAAATTTCAACCACAAACTGAAAAATCAAATCACCAAAATGATAAAGCAAATAAAAACAAAGGGAAGAAGACAGATAGACATTGCAACTTTTGCAATCGTGATGGCCATATAGAGTCCAAATGTTTTAAGAAGATGGAAGCCTTAGAAGCAGCAATGAAGAAGCACAACATCAATTTGGAGCACTCTTCACCTTCATCTTCAGGAATGGCACTTTCTGCTTGTGGTTTTCAAGCATCAAGATCTGGTTATGCATTAAATGTATCTTCCTCTTCTCATTCTCATGAGTGGCTCATTGATTCTGGAGCTTCTTATCACATGGCCAAAAATAAAGCCATGTTTTATTCTTTAAATGATTGTAACACCAAATATTTATGTTGGTGATAATATATCTCTTAGTGTTGTAGGATTCGGAACCATTCATCTCGATAATGGTCATTTTAATGATGTACTATGTGTTCCTACCTTGTCATGCAACCTTCTCTCTGTTTATCAGATAACTCATTCAGGTGAAGGGAAAATAGTAGAATTCTCACCTCATGATGTTGTAATCAAGGACCTCAAAGATCCTAAACATATTTTAGCTATTGGCATTGCTGATGATTCCACAAGGTTGTATAATTTTGACAACTTTGGGTCATCATGTCTTCCCTCGGTTTTTTTTGCTCATAATGATGAAGTGAGCAAACTTTGGCATGAGCGATTTGGTCACTTAAACTATCGCTCCCTTCAAACTCTATGTAAGGAAAATATGGTGACAGGTCTTCCTATGGTATCTTGCCGAGATGGTGTTTGCTCCGAATGTGTACTCGGAAGACATCATCGGGATAGTTCTGACAAGCGTGCCTCTTGGCACGCTTCAGCCCCTTTGCAGCTTGTGCACAGTGATTTATGTGGTCCACTTCCTGTTGTTTATTTCTCTGGTTGCAAGTACTTATTAACTTTCATTGATGATTTTTCCAGACGCACTTGGGTATATTTCTTAAAACTCAAGAGTGAAGTTCTTAACATGTTCTTGGCCTTTAAGGCCTTTGTTGAGAAACAATCTGGACATCAAATTCTTAAATTAAGATCAGACAATGGCAGAGAATATGTTAACAACAAATTTATCAACTTCTGCACTGAGCATGGAATTCAATTGCAACATACTATTCCATATACTCCACAAAAAAATGGTGTAGCTGAAAGGAAGAATCGCACCTTAAAAGAAATGGCTAATTGTATGCTTCAATCTAAAGGACTTGGTCTCAATTTTTGGGCAGAAGCCATTAACTGTGAAAATTACATAGTAAATCGCACTCCTACTAAGTTTTTAAAGAATATAACTCCAGAAGAAGCTTGGAGCTCAATCAAACCAGATTTAAGTCGCTTTCGTGTTTTTGGAAGTAATACTTGGGCCCATATTCCAGATGCGAAACATAAAGCCTTAGAACCTAAGAGTGAAAACTGTATTTTTGTTGGATATTCTGAAGATGTCAAAGGATATAGACTTCTTCAACCAAAATCCAAAAATATAATCATTAGAATAGATGTAAAGTTTGATGAAAATATATCAGCCTGCGAGCCTAGTTCGGCAGGTGTGCCACCTTTGGCCTGCGAGCCTGATTCGGCATATGTACCAACCTCTCTTTCTCTCTTCTATTTTTAATAGAATTCCTTCTCGTTCAAATGATGATAGCGAGGATGACAATCCTCCTCCAGCTCGTGAAGTTGTTCCTTATACTCCACCGCTTCCAAGATGGGTCTGCTCTACTCAGGATGTAGCAGGTTCTCTTGCAGGTGACCCTGCCGAACGACAACATACACGTTCTCAGTTCGAAAGAGCTTCTTCCTTATTGGCTCAAGTTCCAAAAAAACTTGATCCAAAAACCTTTGAAGAAGCCTTCGGTCATCCAGATTGGGATGAAGCTATGAATGAATAGTATCATTCCTTATTGGCAAACAATACTTGGGATCTTGTTCCTCTTCCAAAAGGAAGAAAACTTGTCAGATGTAGATGGGTTTACGAAACAAAGTTTGGACTAGATGGAAAAGTGGATAGATATAAAGCTCGTCTTGTCGCTAAAGGTTTTTTACAAGTTGAATTCATTGACTATACTGAAACCTTCTCCCCTGTTGCCAAAATGAATTATATCTGCCTTGTTCTTTCCCTTGTTGCCTCCTTTAAATGGGAAGTCCATCAAATGGATGTTAAATCCGCCTTCTTACATGGAGATTTGCATGAAGAAATCTACATGAATAACCTCTGCTTTATCCAAAAAGACTCCAGCCTTGTTTGTCGCCTTGGGAAGTCTCGCTATGGTCTCAAACAAGCTCCTCGGGCTTGGTATGCCAAAATGGATAGATTTCTCTTAGATAATGGCTTTTCTAGGTGTCATTCTGACAACACTGTCTACACCAAGAAAGTGGGTAATTCCTTTACCATCCTTGTTCTTTATGTTGATGATCTTATCCTTACTGGTAGTGATCCAAACCATATAAACCATGTGAAGTCTAGCCTCAAAAAGAAGTTTGAAATGACAGACTTAGGACACTTGCATTATTTCCTTGGTCTTCAAGTCTTGCAATCCAAGGAAAGCATTACCCTCTCTCAGTCCAAGTATGCCTGTGATCTTCTACACCACTTTCACATGGAAGATTGTAAGCCGGTCCCTTCTCCCTTTCAATCTGGAGTCAAGATTTCAGTCAACTGTACTACCCCTGAAGTTGATGCTCCTTTATACCATCAACTTGTTGGTAAGATTTTGTATCTAACCCATACCCGTCCTAACCTTTCCTTTGCCATTGGTCTTGTCGCTCGATTTATGCACCAACCTCATGAAAGTCACTAGAAAGTAGCTAAAAGAATAATTCGATATATTCGAGGTACAGTTCAGTTTGGGATTCATTATAGTGCAGGAGCATCTCCCTTGTTGATTGGTTTCACTAATTCTGATTGGGTTGGTGACCCTAATGATTGGAAGTCCCCTGCAGGATATGTATTCACTCTTAGTTCAGGACCTATTACTTGGTCTTGTAAGAAACAAAGTGCCATCTCCCTTTCTTGAGCATAAGCAGAGTATCGTGGTGCAGTTGAAGCGAGCAAGGAAGCCATGTGGCTTCATCAGATCCTGTCTGAATTTGGTCTTCCTCAGCAGCATCCAACTACACTTTGGCGTGATAATCAGACTGCCATTCAGCTATGTAAAGATCCAGTTCAGCATCAGCGTATGAAACACATTGAACTCCACATACACTTCATCAGAAATCTCATTCATGATCATGTTCTTAAAGTGCAGTATTGTCCAACCAATGATCAGGTAGCCGATATCTTTACAAAGGCTCTCACAAAAGTGAAGTTTACCAAGCTTCGATCCATGCTTGGAGTTCAAGAAAGTTGTCATTAATGGGGGATAGCCTCTAATGCCTCTTTCCTTCTCCTATTGTGTCACTTTTGTAAATACTTCAATCCTATCCCAATTTGTTCTTAAGGGGGAATGTTAGGATATTTCGACACATAGGAAATAGGCTCCTTTTGTGTCACCTTTGTAAATCCTTTAATCCTATCCCAAGTTGTTCTTAAGGGGGGATGTTAGGATATTTCGACACATAGTAAATATTTAAGAATAACTTAGTCTAGTGTAGAGTTAGGTAAAGTGTGTTTATTTACCATGTATATTTGTAACTTATAATCCGATGGTCACGATCTGTAGTGATCCGACGGTTATCTCTCACCTCGGTATTAACGGAACTTGATCTGTGGCTTAACACCCGATTGGTCCATGATCTCTATTTAAAGAGCATGGATGGTCATTTGTCCGGTAACCATTTATGAGATAAACATATGTAACTTTTCTTTTTATATTAATAAATTCCCTAAATTGGTCGCATTGGCTCAGGGCGTGAACTGTTTCCCTCTTTGAAGGTTTTAACCACGTGATTATACTGGTGTACTAATTTGTGATATGTTTGTGAGCGGTGACCTTTGGTTCTTGATCTACGGAACTTACCCTGTAAATTCCTACAGGCACAAGTGCCCCCACAAGATGTGGAACACCCCCGGAGAGGACAAAGAGTATGACTAATCTTTGTCTCAGGTACAGAGAAGACAACCCCAACCCTACACCTGTGTATGATCCCTACAAATAAAGGCCAATATGGTCACCATGTAAAATAACATGACTTGGGGGGATAGTCGTGTGACAAATCAACACGCAAGGGCAGGACAATTAACCCCAAAAGAAACCAAGACCAAAACCCTCATGAGAGTTACCTCCCAAGTGGTCCCCAAGTGATAAAACATTTTTTGTATGTGTGCTAATTTTGTTATATCGTGCCACATGAAACTAAGAAAAATGGGTCATGTCACCCCACTTAGCCCAACTGTGACCTCATCCTTAACCCTTTTGGGAGGAGGGCTTCCCATACCACACTACTGCAAATGGATTTTACTCCCTACCACAAGCTGCTAAGTTGGTTTTGTTGTCTTGGAGTGGTTAACTCACACTCCTACCTCTAAGACCCTAGCCTAAGCCAGTCTTGGTGTACTACTAGTAAAAATAAAAGACGAATCCAGTTGATTTTATTATCGTGTTAATTTTAATGGTTGTTGTTTACACACGTGGGTAGCAGAATGAAACTAAATTAGTGTGTAGGACTCTTAGTTAGTCACCCTAATGCATCTATATGCAATTTTTTCATTTTCAAATCGATGAATGCTAGCTATGAGAGGGCAAGATATTATTTAACAGACCCATGCCTACTAAGATGCACTTTTCACTAAATATTCCTCAATGCAAGATATTCCAAGAATTTGAATTGATGGCCCAAAATCACACCAAAAATGAAACCGATAAAGAGACCAAAACAAGTCTCCCAAGCAAGAACGCAAAGCACTCCAAAAGCGAAAAAGATAGGGAAAAAATCCCAATAAAAAACACTCAAAGAAATCAAAACAAAAGCCAAAGTGGAAAAAAAAATATGGCAATGTCAATCAAGCTAGGGTTGTAGCATAATGGCTCCACCAGGGCCAATGCTCTACAAAGGACTAAA
The DNA here is from genome assembly GCA_034641835.2 of Pinus albicaulis. NCBI lineage: Eukaryota > Viridiplantae > Streptophyta > Pinopsida > Pinales > Pinaceae > Pinus > Pinus albicaulis. Next base: position 227,775,340 of record CM076576.1, read on the forward strand.
CCGAACCCCAGAGGAAAAGAGGCCTAAACAATATATGAAAGAAAGTGATACAATGTGACAAAACACTTTCAAAAGAACTTGCTCAGATGAAAATTGCACAATCAATCACAACACCATTGTTTTTTACACTAATGGTCAAAAATCAAAGAGATCACTCAATAAGAAGGCATGAAAATGAGAAACAATCCCAAAATATGAATGTAAAATTTAAATCAGATCTAAAAAATGGTTAGATACATCTAGCCAATACTAATAATGAAGTCAAGAGACTAAACTCAAAACTCAAACTGAGGCCCTCATTCAAAAAGTAAAGAAGAAACTCAAGCAATGGTAAACAAGGGAAGACCTTGAGCAAACCAACCTAAATAGATCAAATCAAAGACATAGGGTAGCTGATCAGCTACAACAAATGATGGATCCAAGTATGTTTTTAATAGATCGGCAAGAAATAAAAAAATTGATGCCTAATGAAAGAGAACAAGTCCTCTAAAGAGGCACTTAACCAACCCAAAACAAAACTGATGAAAAGGACAGATCTGAACCAGATCCAAAAGGTACATAAAGAGCCCATACCTTACAAATGCATAAACAACAAATCTAGAATGAATACAAAGGGTTTTAGAGGGAAACAAACCTCATTCGCGAGCAAAGAACTGTCTAGACCGGGATGGACATGGGAATAGGCTTTCCAGCCAGTGGCTAAGCAGTCCCTAGCCGTGGGTAGAGCCTTACAAGGTCGCGACTAGGGTTATAAACATGAAATTCCATATTTCCTCGCGCAATGACCAACAGAGAATCAAATTACATAGGTAATAAACCTGAAAAATAACTGAAAACATTCAGAAAAAATTGAGGAAGCCTGGCAGATCAAAAATAAGAGGATCCGATTAGGATCTAAGGAAAAGTGGAAAAAAAAGTGAGTGTGATCTCATTAAAAGCACCAGTTCTATTGCAATGGAAATCACAAGGAGTTTTTACTCCATGATCTAGTGTCTGATAGATTGCCAGACAGACAAAGGCACGACTAAGAAGATATTAAAGATCTCATTCTCGTATTATCAACAAGCAGCATGCAATTGGATTTACACTATGAGGAAGAGAATGATACCTTTCCTCCTCGCAGTTTGGGGATGGATCTTGAGTTCTTAGAATAATTCTTGCGCTCCACACGAGCGATCCACCCGATCCACTTCTGATCTCAACACTTGCACACAATCACAAACATTCAAGGAAGACAAGAGATCTTCCTTGGAAGATCGTTAGATAAGTGATAACATAAACCAATAACAATATCTAAAACACAATCATATAAGGGAGAGAACACATGTCTTCATTAATCTCATCAAAATGATACAATGCTCCTATACCTTCGCTCTAACGTCTCCTCTCTACGATCCGGCAGAGTTTCCCCACTAGATCCAATGAATGAGCATGAAGAGCACTCACATAATACTAAGACCTCACAAGATCTCAATGTGGTAGAAAAGTGGCAGCATAAGATCAAGATCTTAGCTCATCAAAAGACTGGGTCTCTAAAAACTAGCCTAGCCCTCTCAAAAGATCCAGTATAAATAGGTAAATGATAATTCCTGGGAGGATGAATGTGGATACTCAGGATGACAAGAAGTTAGAGAATATTCTAATGGATGAGTCATGGCTAGGTCGAATAAGTGAGTAATCAAATTGATCTCTTAGGTACCAAGTGATTTTGGAACGTTCCCTTGGTCGCAAGCACAAAAAGGAAGGATTAGGACCTTGTCACGGGCACAAGAGGCGTAGGTGGTGGCTAGAGGTCCTTGGCCACGGGCACAAGCTTGCGTGCCCACGACTAAAGTATAAACCCAGCTAAGTCTCCTCATGTCAAGAAAAATTAAACTCACCATGAGGGCTAAGGGTGAGTGATGTAGGGGTAGAAAAATATGTTAATAACAACATATATTCACATGGTTAGAATCGTACTTTGGGTTTGATTGAGATACAGGTGAAGACCATGGGTTCCATTTGATAAATCCAAGCTACGTGGAGTTATTGGGTATTCATGATTGTAAACATGATCCTTTTTGTACAGATGGCTATGTCCATGTCATGGATCCATGTATTGTTAGATGCCTACTCAGAGATGTATTGTTAGGAATATTTACATAATAGATGTTAAATATATTGTCGTATGTCTGATTTGCAAGTCTCCTGACAGTGGTTTTCTAAGTCCTTGCCTTTACTAGTAAAGCATTTCAGCCATCACTTCATGTTTTAACTTCATGCTTTAGGGGGAATCTGTTATATAGTATTTTGTCACACTCCCAGTCTCATATCTTGAAGTGTCTCCCTTTGTGTCGTCAATGCCACATATGTCGCAAAGTGATAAAAAAATTTGTAAATAATGTATTCACCATGAAACATTTTTAGAGAATCCCTGAAGTAAGGAAGAATATTTTCCTTAGAAAATATTCTAAAAAATTGTTAAAAATATGGTTTTGCAAACCTAGTGTGTTTCCCATAGCTGATGTCTCGTGCTTGTCACCTTTCGCAATACACATGTATATTGTTGTCAGTGCGACTTTTATCAGGAAAATCTACGTTGTTCCTCTTCAGGCAGTTTTTCCAAAAATGGAGGAGAAGCTTATCTCACTAGAAGGTTTGAGAACGACAACGTGATTGCAGGTTGTTGATGATTGGAACGAGACCTCGCATTCCTAACCCTAGATCATCCTTCCATGGATCTCTCCCTTAATATGTGGAACTCCTTCACCTTTTCATGGATCCTCAACTACCTCTCCTTCCTTATAAATGAAATCCCTACCATCCACTTTTGGTTGGTTTCCATTCTTGTGTTGAATTGTGCCCAAATGTTTCTCATTTGCAAATGAGAATAAGTGTTTGAAGGTTAAGGCTTGGACTTTGGAATATCACCTGAAGGAGGCTTCCAACATTAAGGTTTCAGTAGTTCTAATGCTCCCTTATCATTCTATTAATAATACAATGTGTTTTATTTCCATAGATGTGTCAATTACTGCCTATTTATTGTGATGTTCATAGACCTGTCACACAGTTCATATTATAATGTATTATGCTTTATATGTGTTTATTGTCTCCACTTTATTTTTCTTATAGGAAGTCATCGACACCAACAAAGAGGATATCATGATCTTGGAAGCTAAGGAATCAAAGGTGACATCAAGGACATTAGCATCAGAGACAAGTAGACGATTTATCCTCTTTCATGTTTTCTAGTGTGAATTAGGAAAGTTTGCACATAGTTGTCTTCTATAGTTGCTAAATCCTCCCATAGGACTAGAGGGATCGTTTCTGTCTATAGAAAGGATTTCCTGCATGACAACCCCTATCGAGCTGTGAAATCTTATTCATAGTTTGTGTTTTTCTTGGAATTATAATTTCTTTCAAGAATTTGTTTCCATTATAGTTTCATTTCTGATTATTTTAATTTTGTTTTAGAATACTCATAAATAGAAAACAATAAAAATATTTCATTTTTTCAATGCATCTTCTTGTCATCACTTAATTATTTTATAAGTCAATTCGATTTCTTTAATGTTAATGAAATGAACTTTAGAGTCTATATATGCACATTAGTAACCTTTCTTAAGTTAAGATTTTATCTTTTGCAAGTAGAAATTAGATTTCACTATCATTTTCTTTCCAAATCATTTAATATATAATTTCTTTATTGCAAATTATCTAGGTTGCGGAATGTGTTCAATTCTGCATTAGTAGAATTAGATTGTTTTATTTTTAGTTTTACCTTCAAGCATTTCCTTTTATGCATTAAGTTTGATTTCTGCAATTTAGATAGGTCTTCCATTTTAAAAGTTAAGCTCAGTTAATTATGACTTAATATAACTTTGGATTTAAAGAACATGTGCGTAGTTATTCTCCAAATTGTATGAAAAGAAATAGTCCATATTTAGAATTAATTTCGTTTTTAGAATCACTTAATATACAGAAGAAATCCTAGAATATATGGTGCACATACATTTCACAAGTACACAAATCCTAGTTGACAATTAATAAAGTAGATTAAGGACAAATAATTTACCAAACATTTTGGCATTGTTGTTGGGGAAGTGTATATAGGATTTATTCTTGTACATCATTTAGGAGTTTTTAATTTCAATAAAATTGAAAAATGATTAAAAAAATTATGCATAGAGAAAGGGATTCTAGGGGTATATTTATAAGTAAAGGTAGAAGTTCAATTCCAACATGACCACTCACTCCACCTAGACCTCATAGTGCCACACCATACACTAAAACACGCATTCCATCATTTCCAGGCACACATAGACTTCCTGAGGTGCGTAGATCTAAAATCCAACCTAGAGATTCACCAACTTCTTCTATTGAAGTTGTAGTTGAAGAACCTACATCCCCAACAAAAGGAGTGACCTTTCTCTCCTCAATTGGAGAAAAAATTCTAGGATAAGAACTAGAATTCCCTAATGAAGAAGAAGAAGAAACTTGTTCTAACATTCCAGTAGTAGAGGAACCAAAATAAGAACTAGATAACCCAATCATAGAACCCTCTATTAGCTTTGAGGAATCTACAATGGCAAGGGAAGGAGAAGGAGAAGTACATAATGTAAATGGTGAACTTAGAATTGGAGGTGGAAGGAGAAGAGGATTAAATCGAGGAGGAGGTGGAGAAAGAGGTGGTAGATTTGGTAGAGGATATCAAGAATATTTCGGATTTCCAATATTTGATGAAGATACCACAAACGCAATGAAGAAAATATCACCCTCCATCCTCCCTAATTTTCATGGATTAATACATGAGGACCCTGAAACATTTCTTTTTTAGTTTGAAGTCTTGTGTAGATCTTACGACTACTTACTTGACTCTCAAAAATCAAAATTGTTTCCATCCACTCTTAAATATGGAGCACTTAAATGGTTTATGGGATTAGGAAACATGGGGATAAATGAAAAATGTGTTCTTAGAAAAATATATTTATTACTATATGCCCCATAACCTTAAGGATGAAGTCTTTAAAATGATGCAAAAAGAGGATGAAAATCTTGAAGACTTAGTTAAAATATTTCCCTATAACATTAAAAGGGATAAGATTCATAATTTAGATGATGAAACTTTGAAATCTTTTTTGCTAAATTCTATTAGAGATGAGTGGATTTATCGCCTCAATTTAATGGGAAAAGGAGATGTTTCCTAGTTTAGGTTGGCAAGAAAATTTGAGTTCAATTTGACCCAAGTTTCGACCGAGGGCACCAACAAAGAGTGTGCGTAGTCTAGCAATTCGCTGACATTTCCACTCCTCTGAAATCAAAGCAGAGTCTCACCCGAGGCGAGCCATAACCATAAATTATTATAAGGATTTTACACATGCACACTCATGAGTTGCACAACCATTAACATTCTCATTCTCAATTAACAAACCAGAGAAATTATTCATGAATTAGATGCATTCATAAAATTTTAAAGCGGTGCACACAATCTCAAATTATTACCAAAATTCCCATTATATATTACTGCTCAAAATGAGTCTATTACATCCAACATGATAACATACCTCGTGACATTCATAGACGTATGTGCAGCCACAGAAACAAAGTGACATGATCACAATTTTCATACAGTTCAGAAAGTTCAGACTCATATTATTACATCAACAACTACAACATTCTCAAGAGCTCCTGAGGATCTCTGCTAAAACAACCACCATGAAATCTTTGTTTCATTTTTCTTTTATCATTGCGCTCTCCTGATTTGATACCATGCTCGATTAATTCTGGTTTTCAATACCTCAGGTCAATACCTTGTGTGTTAGTGTTTTTGTGGCGTTGGAGTACCAGATAACACCTCCTTCACAGTTGGTTGTTCCCTGCAAAGGATCATAGAGATAGTTGGAAGCACAGACGACCGTACAACAAGGAGATTATATAACGTAACGGGGAGGCATAATCCCAACAAAGAGAACAATTGGAAGAACACGTATAAAGACTTCCTTTGATTGGATAGAAGAATGTTAAAACACTTGAAGAGAATCCTTTGATCTATGGAGCTCAAATATCCTCAGCAAGGAGGTCTGTTTCCCTGGTATCTTTGCAAGATTCTCCTCTCTCTCAAAATAAGTTTGAAGACTCTACAATATTGGTGGAATCCTCTTCTCTCACTAAGATGTTGGATTTATTAGAAGCAATATGGCCAACATGCTAGTGCTCTCACTTCCCTTGCTTCAACAGTGAAATTTGGTGTTTCTCTAATAGAAATTTGGAAAGCATAACAATGTCTCATAGTTTTCTATCCCCATCGCTTGTTTATATAGAAAAATTTGAACCCATATTCCCTCCCTTGGCCCATGAGTGATAGTGACCCAAGAGTAGGACAAGATGATTCCATTGAGGGTTGCATATATTTATGGCGACCTCAAGTCGGTTGTCCCTGACTGAACATGTCAGAGAATCAAATCCCCAAGTGTGGGAATTGATCCCAGAAAATGACAATTCTCTCTTTCCTGGACTGCGTGGCTTGCGAAGAAAAAGACCCGCGGTCCGCACCACCCTCCTTTGTTTCTAGTGCGCGGACCAATTTTTCTCACATAACCTTAGGAAAAGTTAAATTTGTATCCTTCCATGATGTTCTCTACTGGGAAATATTCATTTGTACCTTTTGTTGGACAGTTTCTAATGTTTCTTTCAATGTATGATTGTTAATTTTGGACAACTAGGTCCAAAATCCATGTTGTGATGCCCAGATGAAGATACCAATATTTTTATTGGATTCCTCTTTCGGAGAGGTGCAAGATCGATCTAAAGATCATCTTGATATGATGAGAAGAACATTTATTTTTTAATTATTCAAGGTATGTGCAGGTCGGCCCTAAGGTTTTGTGCCCCAGCAGTTGTGTCACACACCCTCACTGATGGATATATATTGGTCAATGTTGGAGGAAATTTTCACTCATCTCATCCTCACACGTTTCTCTCTCCTCATCTGATTAGTTCGATGACCTTGGAGGCTCTTCTCTCCACACGTGAGAAAATTCTAGCAGCAGCACATTTCTGATTTTGGTCTAGGGTTTCTGCAGCAAACTTTGACCAGCGTTGACTTTGGTCAACGCAAGGTCAAAAGGACCTGAAACTATCCCAAAAGTTTGATTTTCCAAATCTGCATTTTCTGGTGCTATTCCCTAGGCAAGACGTTGACTTTAACTTTTCTTCGTTGACCTAGTCGTTGCTACTATTTGCGTTGATCGTTGACTAACATCATTGACTTTTTGGGTTGACTTTTCAGTTGACCATTTGGTTGTCCTAGAGGGTTGTGTGACATTGCTGGTTGGTTGACCATATTGAGACTTTGTTGGTTGAAGCATCTTGTTGACTACCGTAACGCACCAACACACTTGTATATTTTTGGCTTGTCTTCTGTCGATCTACTAGTATGTTCTATCAGCATTTTACTTTATTGTTTATGTGATTTCTGATTGATATTGGGAGAAAAATTAAAGTTACATCAAGCATAGAACGTCTACATAAATTTACATAGTATCAGAGCTGAGGTGAAGACAAAGCCCTAGTTTGTAGCAATTACCGAAGAAGAGGATGGTTTCCTCAAACTACAATGGCTTTAAAGATGATGAAAAATTGACTAGGAAGGATGACCTCCATGCTTGGAAGATGACATTAGATCTTAACTTGGAAGACCAAGATGTCGTGGACTATGTGCAAGGTAAAATCCAAGAGCCTCCATCCACTGCAACTGTTGCTTCCAAAACAAAGTATAAGAAGGGGGAGATCAAAGCAAAGCTGATGATCAGGGACTCAATTCATAAGAGTCTGGTTGCCTACATCTCTGCGTTGGGCACATCCAAGGAGATGTATGATAAGTTGGTTAACATGTTCGAGGCCACAATGCGAATCAAGTCCTATTCTTCAAGAATCAATTGAAGAATCTGAAGAAAGGCAGGGATGAGTCTATTCAATCATATTTTCTGAAGCTGACCGAGATCAGGAACAATCTGATGGCTATTGGGAGACAATAGCTGATCGAGAGATGGTACTCACCACACTTAGAGGGCTCTCATCAGAATGGCATGTGTTCAACATTATCATTCTCAATAATAATGTGACACCTGAATTTGACGAAGTACTATCGAGATGCGTACAAGAAGAGACAAGGATGAAGGAGTATGAAAATGAAGGAAATGATGCCTACGCTGCTCATTCTAGAAAAAATAACTTTGGTGGTCCTAGGAACAAAGGAAGAGCAGGGGCCCAAGGAAATAAGGGCAAGTGTTACACTTGTCATAGGCTAGGTCACTATGCTAGAGAATGCATTAGGGGAATTTTGAGGTCTAAAATGGGCCTCCTAAGGAAAATGTACAATCAAAATTCACTTTATGAGAACCAATCTCATTTTAGGGGATGACATCATCCCTAATGGTTGAGGTGGCATTACTTGAGTTAAATGTACTTACTTGTCACATTCTCAATGGTGGATAAAAACTCATGGTTAACGATGGTAATGCTCTAAGTCAAAGTAAAGTACTCATAATAAATGTCATTTACACTTTTTGAATAAAAATATATTATTGTCATTTCATTCTTGAAAGAAACAATGCATATCCCTATACATTTACTATATTATATTATATTATTTTTATATAGTATATTAATTACATGTTATTATACAATTTAATAATATAAATTTTAATTAATAGCATATAATATAATTAAGAATTTATAAATTCATATTTATATTTTATTTTAAGTTATTTAAGTACAAAGGACAAATGCATTAGTTGTTCAATGATAATGATTTTTTCTTGAAAATCTCATTCTTATTTATAGTCACATCAATACAATTTTTTATTAATTTTATTTTGGTACAACTTTTGAATTGAATTTAACTATGGTTACATGGATTGTGGTGCAAAAAGTGAATTGAAAATTCATAAATAATATTTTATTGGTTTAGCTATTATCTTATTATTTCCTTAGGAGGCCCATTTTAGACCTCAAAATTCCCCTAATGCCCTTTCAAGAAGGATTCTCCCGATGATGATAACAACAACAACTAGAGGAATGGCAATCAAAGGAACAACAAGTTCAAGGGAAAGAGGAAGAGGAAGGCTCCCTCCGGTGGAAATGGTCAACCTTTCAAAAGGTCAAGAAATTCCAAGTATGAGGAATCAAATGTTGTGGATAAAAGAAATGAATTCATTCTTGTATCTGCCCTCTCTGTTGCATCTCCACCCGACACTATGGATGTCTGGTTGATAGATAGTGGTGCCTCAAGGCACATCACTGGGTTCAGGGAAGAAATTTCTGATATGGTTGAGAAGGATGCTAATCTGGAAATTATCCTTGGAGATAATGCCAGGTATCCCGTGAAAGGGACAGGGACTGTGACCCTCCACTTGTCTCAAGGTAAAATCCTTCGCTTGCAGGATGTACTCTATGTACCTAATTTGAAGAAGAACCTTGTGTCTATATCGGCCATAGAAGACATAGCCTTCAATGTGGCATTCATTAATGGGAAGGTGCGCATCTGGAAGAAGAGCTTCAAGGAAGCTATCACGATTGGCTTTAGGGTTGATACACTCTACCAGGTTAGAGGAAGTTCACTGGGAGTGATGACGTGTGATACTATTCGACAGACTGAACTATGGCACCAAAGGTTTGGACACCTTCACTACAAGGCCCTTCCCGAAGAAAGGAAGGTGGTGACGGGGATGTCTGAGCTCTAAAATAATCATGAATGTGTATGTCAAGGTTGTGCCGAAGGAAAGCATACAAGGGGACCTTTCCCCTCAAGTGTCACAAAGACATCTAATATCTTGCAATTGACACATTCTGATCTGTCTGGGATGCTGCCCGTGACATCCTTGGGAGGATGTTCTTATTATATGACATTCATAGATGACTTCTCTCACAAAACCTGGATATACTTCTTGAAAAAGAAGGATGAGGCTTTCATGTGGTTCTGTACCTTCAAATCCTTGGTCGAAAATCTGACAGGGAAGAAGATCAAGATATTGAGGACCGATAATGACACTGAATATGAGATGAACAAGTTCAAGAACTTTTGTAGAGAAGTTGGCTTCAAGATGGAGACCACAACTATCTATACTCCTAAGAAAAATGGCATTGCTAAACGAAAAAATAGATCCATTGTGGAAGTTTCCTGTGCCATGCCATGTGACTAGGGTCTACTGAAGTTTCTGTGGGGAGAAGCTGTGAACACTATTGTGTATATACAAAACAAATGCCCGCATTCCACTTTGGACTCCAAAACTCCCGAAGATGTTTGCTCTGGTAAGAAACCTGACGTCTCACATTTTAGAGTTTTTGAATGTCCTGTTTATTTTCATGTGTCGAAGGAGAAGAGGAGCAAGCTGGATGCTTCTGGGAAAAAGGGAATGTTTGTGGGCTACAACGAAACTTCAAAGGCCTTTAGATTCTATGTGCCTGGTCAAAGGGAAGTGAAGATATGCCACGATGTGACCTTCAACGAAGATGCTTCCCTGAGGAAAGAATTCAATCTTCCGAGATCTGAGGAAGATCATGAAGCAAGGCCTCGAAATCAAGAAGAACCGAAGGATAAGACGATGCCCAATGTTGAAGGACCGATGGACCCGATTTATCCACCTCCTTCGATGAGGAAGATACCATCATGGCTCAGGGACACTCTTGAGGATGCCGAGGGACAAATGGCCCAAAGGGGGACATTTCGTGAAAGAAAGAAGTCGAATAGATACCAAGGGTATCTAGCAGCCATGAGTACTATTGTACAATCTGAGCCCGGATCTTCTGAGGAAGACGTAAAGCATAAAGTCTGGAAGGATGTTATGCATGAAGAGTATGAGTCCATAATGAAGAATGATGTCTGGGATGTGGTTCCAAGACCGGAGTACAAATAAGTTGTCACCTTGAAATGGCTCTACAAGATCAAGCATGGATCTAATGGAAGTGTCGAAAGTTCAAGGCAAGATTCGTTGACTTTGACTTCTCTCAAAAGGAAGGCATAGACTATGATGACATATTTTCACCTGTGGCCCGATATACCACCATTCGATCTATCATATCCCTTGCTGCTATGCAAGGATGGAGTCTTCATCACATGGATGTAAAGTCCGCATTTCTGCATGGTGTGATAAAGGAAGAGGTGTATGTGGAGCAACCTCTGGGGTTCGAAGTCTAGGATCGGGACACCCATGTTTGCGGGTTGAATAAAGCCCTCTTTGGCTTGAAGCAAGCACCCACAGCTTGGTACAAGAGGATAGATAGCTACCTGGTGAAGCTGGGCTTCACTCGTAGTAATGTTGATCTGAACCTTTAATTCAAGGTTGATAGAGAGAAGCCTCTCATTCTGGTGTTGTATGTGGACGACCTCTCCCTGACAGGTGTTGACCCTCTCATTCATCAGCGCAAGAGGGAGCTCGTTGTTGAGTTCAAGATGAAGGACCTAGGACTAATGCATTACTTCTTAGGCCTAGAGGTCTGGCAAAGACCTAGCAAGATTTTCCTTTCTTACATTGTGAAGCTTCTAGAAAGATTTAGTATGGTGGACTGTAAGTCCGTGTCGACACCAATGGAGCTCAAATTTAAGAAGTTGAGTGGCAGCGCTGCTGGGCCCATGTTAGCAAATTCTACTGAGTATTTTCAACTTGTAGGGGCCCTTATGTTCTTAGTTAACACCCATGTAGACGTATGTTTTGCATTGAACACTTTGAGTAAACATATGGTTGAGCCTCATCACACTCACTGGGTTGATGCCAACAATCTTCTGAGATATCTTTGGGCACGATAAACTACAGGCTGAGATACACTGTCGGGAGCGTGACACTCCATGGATATACTGATGTTGATTGGGCTGGCAGTGTGGTGGATCGTAAGAGCACATTGGGATGCTGCTCACACTTGGTTCTGCTTCGATATCATGGATGAGAAGGAAGCAGAAGTCGGTGGCTTTGAGCACCACGGAGGCCAAATACATTGCAGCGAGTATGGCCTATTGTGAAGCAATTTGGTTGTGAAAGCTCTTCAGTGAGTTGTTCGGGCATGTGCTAGATACCACCGTGATACTCTGTGATAACCAGAGTGGGATTTAGTTGTCCGAGAATCCTGTGTTCCACGATCGATCCAAGCATATTGATATCAAGTAACACTTTATCCGGGATATGGTACAACGAGGCGCCGTAAGGCTCGATCATATAGGAATTTATGAGCAGGTCACGGATATTCTCACAAAGCCCCTGGGGAAGGTCAAGTTCCTAACCTTCCGTGAGAATCTTGGTATCGTGAAATGACCCTACGCTAAGGGTCCTGTTGGACAATGAGCTCTGGGAGCTCTGGGGGGCTTTGGGGATAGTTTCTTGGAGCTATAAGCAACCACAGGGCTAGGCTTGCTGAATCTTGTTGGTGTGCTTCTGCCCCATCGTTGTGATGATTGATTTGGTTCAACTCCCATTATATGTGCCCCGTATGCATCCTACCCATTGAGTTCAGGGCTCATCGGAAGTACCTCTCATTTGTTCAGTGAAGTGGGAAAAGCTAAAGACTAGTAGCAAATACTGGTGGATGCATCAGAGATTGTCGTACTCTCTATCTAGGATGGCACGGTCCAACCACTTGACCTGGGATCAAGTATAGTGAGGTTTCAGACATCCAGCTGACTTCAGGTCAGGTAAACCAACTTCGAGTAGGTATGAGACTCTTTGTGAGTCCTAAAGAGGTTTCAGACCTCTGGGTTGAATCTTTTAGTTGGGAATGATGTCATAGTGACTGAACCACTTCTATTCTGAAATAAAGAAGCCAGCAAAGAAAGTTACGGCAGGATGACGCACAATGTTTGGATTGCACGGGTGGATGGAGTTCTCCCTAGTTGAGAGGGAGTGTTAATTTTTGACAACTAGGTCCAAACTCCATGTTGTGATGCTCAGATGAAGATACCAATATTTTTATTGGATTCCTCTTTCGAAGAGGTGCAAGATCAATCTAAAGATCATCTTGATCCGATGAGCAGAACATTTGTTTTGAATTTATTTAAGATATGTGCAGGTCGGCCTTAAGGTTTTGTGCCCGAACAGTTGTGTCACACACCCTCACTAATGGATATATATTGGTCAAATTTGGAGGACATTTTCACTCATCTCATCCTCAAACATTTCTCTTTCCTCATCTGATTGGTTCGATGACCTTGGAGGCTCTTCTCTCCACACGTAGGAAAATTCCAGCAACAACGCATTTCTGATTTCGGTCTAGGGTTTATGCAGCAAACTTTGACCAGCGCTGACTTTGGTCAACACAAGGTCAAAAGGACCTGAAACTCTCCCAAAAGTTCAATTTTCCAAATCCACATTTTTTGGCACTATTCCTGAGGCAAGACGTTGACTTTGAATTTTCTGTGTTGATCTAGCTGTTGCTACTGTTTGCGTTGACCGTTGATTGACAGCATTGACTTTTTGGGTTGACTTTTGAGTTGATCGTTTGGCTGTCCTAAAGGGTTGTGTGACACTGCTGGTTGGCTGACCATGTTGAGACTTTGCCGGTTGAAGCATCTTGTTGATTGTCGTAACGCACCAACACACTTATATATTTCTAGCTTATCTTCTGTCGATCTACTGGTATGTTCTATCAGTATTTTACTTTATTGTTTATGTGATTACTGACTGATATTGGGAGAAAAAGTAAAGTTGCATCAAGCATAAAACATCTACATAAATTTACAATGATATTCGGGTGTTAATAGTTGTCCCTTGATGTGTGAGGTCTAGGAGCAAGCGTATAGACAACATACATCACGTTTTCTATTCTGATTAAGAGTCTGAATAGCAAATTTGAGAGAGAGAGAGTATCTTGTCGCGGAGATGAATAGAGGAACCCCTTGACTAAATAGAAAGAGTAACCATGCTATGTAGGAAACCTTAAGTGATAAAATAAGAAATGTTTCTACGAGGCAGGCATGTCCCATGCTCATTATGCTTACTTGTTAATACAATATGATAGATATTGGTTATGTCAAGTCATTTTATGGTGACTCGCTGCTAGTTAGTGATGACGATTGTTGACTCCCTCAAGGGTGTTTTTACTTTGAACAAATAGATTGAATTTTTTACCCACATGCATTGTCTCAGTGAAGCACTTTTTGATGAGGTTATAAATGTATGCATGGGTCTTCGACTTTTGGGAACCTCCTGTGCATCGTGGTCTAATCATTGCTGAAAAATATCCTTAGTAATGCACATTTCTTTGATTGAATGGCAAAGTGCAGCGGTTATGAAGTACGATACCACCTTGACATGAAAACTATTACTGATGTCGCATGTCAAGGGGATTGATGACATCAATGGGAAATGTTTATTCCCATTTTTCCATCTAAGGATGTTCCCTAAGAGGGGGGGAAACAATCCAAGTTACTACCTCAATCTTGGAATATGTTTGGTGAAATCGATAGGAAAGAAGCATCAACCATCCAAAACAGGGGTTGATACAAGGGATCAGGGTTTCTGGTGAAGCAGAGTGTAATATGGGGCGTTAACAAGGCATGATAATGATATGTGTCTATAAACTATGGTTATGGACAACTGACCTGATGTCGGAGTTGTTAATACAAGTGGCGGAAGTAAAAAAAAAACGGCAAGGGTAGCCTTGGAGTTGGTAGGACATCTAGGGTGGGTGTAAGTATGCTTTGACTGACATGATTAGGATTGGTAAATAATGTTCAAGCTCTAACCAAGGGTGAGTAGGAACTTCCACCAGCTATGAAACGCAAAAATATGGAAGTATTTCGCCTAAAAAATCTTTGTACAGTTGCCAAAATCATGTAAAAGTGGTCTGGATGTACAAACATGGAGACAGGTGGCCCATTAACATATGTGGGTCCTACATAATGATACGATGACATTATTTTTTTGTTGAGGGTGGGGCCCCATTGGTTGGTATCAATGTTGGGCAAACCCTTGTCTAGGTTGCAGCAGGCTTAAACAACCTTGTTGTAGCATGTCGCGGCTAATTGGAGGGAGGTCAAGGGGTTTGTGAGGGCTAGAATAGCCTAACATCACAGTTAGGGGTCTAATCCCCTCAAGGAAGGGTAGTCGCAACACCTTGGAACAAATATGGGGAGAGAATAAGGTTGGAAAATGGATTGTGGTGTGCCCTAACCAGACCTAGTTTGCTGCAATTGAAGCATACCTAAAAATAGTGAGCTACGGTATGTTTGGTGAAACATTCTTGTAGATGTTGGATCCATGATTCGGATCAGTTTTTGATCAATTTATAGTGCAACCTGTGGAAGCCAAGTTGAAGGCTTGATTTGTTGATCGGGAGCCTTCATAGGAGCAGATCTTGCAGTGATTAGATTGGTTGCCATTGGTTTGGTGGAGGGAAGCATGTTAGCTACCCAAAGTGGCCCTAGAAGATCAATCTTGAAGTGACGAAGAGAGTTGAAGGTTGGGTGAAGTTTGGTTCCTAAAGTGCAGCACTTTGATGGAAAAAAAGTGACTGCTAGATTGGAGGATTGGAGCTCAAGCATTGGCCAGCCTAGAGAGCAGATTGGATCAGCCTGTGTACATGCAGCAGAAGTGACTTGCAGTAGTGTTAGGTGGCATCCCTCCTAGAGTATGTATATGTTGTCCTTTGAAGGACTAAGGGGCAGCTAAAGAGCAGTACGGGAGCGAAGGACCAGTAGGACAAGATACGACATAGAAGTTGCAGTGAAGATTGTCATTGTATGTTGTATACCATAGACTGTTGTATTATTCATATTGGTTTAATATAACGAAGATTGGATTGTACATTATTGTACAATTTTGTTAAAAATTGTGTATACTTGTGCATATGTGATTTATTGCTTTATATTTTATGTTGTGTAAAGTAGTTACTATTGAGATTCTTGGTTTGGTAGCGTCAGAGATTTTAAGACTCTAACCTAGACCCAAGATCGTGGAAATTCAACAGACCTATTTTCCTCTCCAAGACCAAGACACAAGTTCCCTTCCATTTCTTCTCTTCCAAGCCCAAGTCAAAGCTAGTTAAACTTCTCCTCCTTCCTCCTTCCTCCTTCTCGACTACCCTTCAACTTTTATTTCCTTCTGCTTCAAACCCGTACCTTATTTCAGCCCTAATTGCAGCATGTGAGAAGTATAATAACCAAATTTGTGCCTTGTCACCACTTTGCTTGGAGGGGAGACTCTCTCATATACTTTGGCTTCATGACTTTGGCTTCTCAAGTGACCTTACTAACCTTGGATCCTTCAGCAATATCCTCTACTTCTGCAACAAATGCTTCCTCCTTACTTCGCACGTGTGACAAGATAGATCCCAAAATAGATCTAAAATAATTTGATCTTCTTCTTTCACTCACTGGTTGTTAGGTTGCCTTCCTTGACAATTTTCGCTCTTCTTTCAACTGCATACCTTCACCAAAAAGCTCTCCCTAAAATGATGTCGAGATGCCCTATTTATAGTGATTGAAGCCTATAATAAACCAACTTCATAGAGGGTGAGTTGACATGTCGCTTTGTGTAGATTATTTATTCCATCCTGTAGTTTACTTGAAGGAGAAGTCTTGTGCTTGTCTTGGAGGGATTTCATACTTATTTGATGATTCATACAAAATGTAACATTCCCAAGAAAGGTCCTTCATACATGACATTGACTCAAATTGACTTTTATGACTAGATGACAAAACCTAAAGACTCACAATGGGAGCCATCACTAAAATAAAATTTCCTTGCTCATGAAACCCATGAGACAAGCATTACAATAATAATTTTATTTTTCTGCTTTACATAAATTACATAAAATCACAATTACACATGTCATTATGAAGGTCAAACCTAGTTACATTTTTCAATAGTGTTATCATAATTTTGAACATATCCTGGTGAAGTATTTTGTGTACTACAACTAATCCAACATATCATTGATCTTGGGAAGAGGATACTAGTTCTTGATTGTAATATTGTTGAATTATTTATAATTGATGAACATTCTCCAAGTCACATCCTTATAATGGGTGGCCCATAAGGTGAGGTTTTTGTCCAAATCACACCTTACTCCAACAACTACCTATTCACATAATTTGATTCCAAACTGAACTATCTATATAGCTCAATAGTCGACAATGGATAATATAGCAATAAGTGCATTTTGTGCTCCACTTCCATCTTGGGTGGTGTCCCTTTAGGCTCCTCGAACATTTCTTTATATTCCTATAGCAACATTTCTAGTTGGGTGTTTTTTTGTTTACTACACCCCTCCAAGGATGCCTTTGCTCTTATTGGTTCATCATCAAACTAATTTTCTTTAAGAAAAGTAAAACATATTTATTACTAGAACTAATCAACTTCTCGGCTTAGTTATAACTTACCAATGAGATATTTGATCTACCTTTGTGTGTTGATGATAAAGGACTTCCCATCCTTGATGCGAAAGTACTAGTAGGAACTTCACATGAAGATTGAAATTTTTATATACATATAGGGACTTCCAAACATTACTCTACATACAGTAAATGGTACTACGTCCAATTCTACTTCATAAATATAATCAATATATACAACAAATTTAATCTTGTATTGTTTTATTTCCTTGATATTTGCATCATCATTTACACATCCCAATGGATATGACCTAGGATGATTGTGAACCTCCCATCTATTATTGACTAAATCCACTACTATGAGATTAGACTATGAACTTGAGTTGAAAAGAGCATCTCTTATTCTTCTTAACTTGGACATTAATGTGAAATAGATTGGTCATCCCCTTCTCTTCCTAGTGATGAAGGCTACTCAGATTGACCTCCTTCTACACCAACGTGTAGACAATCTTCTCATACACATCGAAGTTCTTTAAGACTTGATTGCTCAAATTTGTGGCTAGAAAATTATTTTTCTTTGCATCCCTCTTGTGATTCTTTAGGTTCA
This sequence comes from Pinus albicaulis, assembly GCA_034641835.2. NCBI lineage: Eukaryota > Viridiplantae > Streptophyta > Pinopsida > Pinales > Pinaceae > Pinus > Pinus albicaulis. The sequence continues at coordinate 227,793,246 of CM076576.1, forward strand.
TTTTTGGATGTAGTTTCCAACACTTTTCCTTAGTGTGTCTCTTAATCTTTCAATGGTTACAATGTTCTCAAGAATGCTCATACAGATGGGCAATGATTGTTATCTTCTTATGCTTTTCCCTTTTCCACTTCTTCCCCTCCTTTGAAGCTTCTCGGTGCTCTTTCTACTTTGAACTACTTGGATAACCTTTCTTTTGGCCTATGGTTTCGAGATACTACGTATATAGACATTATTCATCCACTATTTTTGGCATGGAAAGCATCACTTTCCTTTATAGATGGCTATGTAGACTCAACCCTCCTTCCCCCCGCCGATATTTAAGGAGTGCATCTAATTTCTTGGGAAAGATACCTAGCATGATGGCCACATTTCTAAACACAATGGTGTACTCATATACACTCTACGCCTACCTCTTCCCAAAGTAGTGCCACTAGATCCATTGGTCCTCTAAATACTAGATAGCATAAATTTGAGACTTAATGAGGGTTTTGGTGTCCCCCCACCTAGTTACTTGTGGATCAGCGTCCAACCTAAGTGCTTTTGTATAGATTTCCCAATATGTTAGAGCATGGACCTCTACTTTTAATCTAGCAAATGATATTTCTTGTTCTTAATATATATGGTGAACACTAAAATAAAATTCTAATTTTTATAACCAACGATGCAATTTTATCACATTAATCTCACGTTGTTATGGCTTTATGTTCACTTTCAATTCCACCTTGAATAGGGACTATGAATGGTTAATGTCACTAAAACTTATCTACTATTTCTCAAGATCCTTCCTTCATTCCTTTCCAAGTTCTTCATGATCTCATGATTTCCCCTTTAATCTAAACTATAATATAGAGCCTTTCTCCTATCGAAATAGCATATGGTTGCTTGCTAAAGCAGCCATGAGCAGGCTCATATTGCAATTGATGTTATCTTCCTACATTTCTTGTAACATCACCGAAATGTTCCTATATGGTATTTCACATATTTCTATTAGGTTGGTGAGCCAAGTTACATTGGGCTTGCATGCTTATGTGAATACAACTATTTTGGGGCATACATGCCTACACTATGTGTTCTGAGGCCGAAGTTCCTATGCGGTTAAGACTATAGAGTCTATTTGCATATAGGACAATGAGCATAATATTGTAATATGTAATCACATCATGTTAATAAGTGTAATATTCCCAATTGGGAAAAGCAGGAATATAGCACATAATGTTGGAAATAGCAGTGTAGATCAATGCATAAATGTAAGAGACCAATATGGAGCTTCTTTATTCATTGCAACAGCAGCAAACATATGTAATATAATGGGCCACAAAGCATATAACAAGACACAATAAGCCTCCAATGAAGAAAACCCTCAATAAGAGGTGTTTCTACTATATCAAAATGTCGGAGACACTACTACAACGCAGTCATAGAAGCACTGCTATAGCAAATGAGTACACAAAAGATAAGGGCTAATATATGCCTCAAAGATAATGTACAATGAAGTTCAAGGCTCTATATAACCTTCAAAAAATAACCCAAAAATACAATATGAGTTGCAGCCCTAGGGTTGAAAGTATGTTGCAACAAGATAACTAAAGAGTTATGGCTGAAGTTGATATGATAATAAGTATGCTCTCCTCCAATGGATCCTCCGGATGAAAGGCTGGCCCCTTCACTAGAGAAAACACTCCCCATATCACCTACTACAAATATCCCTGCAACTCCTCCCTAAAATAATGCAGATCTAGACAGATATTGCGCTATAGGGGATAAAAACACTATGTTCTGGTGCCAAATGTATCAATAATTCTCCAGAGCCTCCTTTACTAGTCTCCCAAGTGAAAGGAACCTCCCTCCAATGAGATCTAGCTCAGAAATCACCCAAATCAGCCCTCCACAACTTCTGCCTTGCAACACAACACAAAACCTCAACAGGAACTGCGTTGTACATTAACACTGAAGCCTTGGCCTGATGGCTGAATGTGGAATGTAGTGAAAAACTCTTCCTAGAGATCACTCAAGGAAAGAGGTGGGACCCCCACTCGAGAACACCCTGTGCTAAACAGCACTGCAATCTTAGCTAAATAGCTGAAGAAAGTTATATGTCTAAACATACCATATAATCAAAATATCATATCATAAACTGATTTCTATGGCTGCCATCCTCTTCCTTATATAAGTGATGAGTTTCTTCACCATAGGCCCCATTCATTAAAGGCACTACTTCCATGCATGAGATCTCCCTCCAAAACAGCATTGTTGATTTGGTCAAAGTTGACCCAGTCTAGGTGTTCCAGCCCCTTTTCACACATAAGGGTGCTCAATTAAGCTACTAAGGTGTCCTCCTTTCACATTAGCATTGATTGTATTCATATTAAGGAGATTTATGGGTCTCAATACCCTCTTATTCAGAAAATTAAGAAGCAAAAGAAAAAATTAATATTCCAACTTGCTCATGGCTAATTTAGGAATATTACAATCCTCCCCTCCAAAGTGTTGCTTGTCCCCAAGAAACTGCAAGGACGGAACTGAAAATATGGGGAACCTTTATTCCCATATGGAGCTCCAATCTCCAAGCTATCATCCATACAAAATGAATTACCCACCAGAGTGGTAATTCATAGAAAAACACCTCCCATCTGCTTATGAGAGGCACCTCCCAAGTGCTCAAGTTACCCAAATGGCTCATCCCATAAGGAAACAAGAGACCCAATGTAGCAATCATGGATGGTCCAATGTTCAACCATAAATATGAAACATAATAACCATGGAGAATCTCTCTCCCAAAGGGCACATCCAATCCTTCCATCCTCCCTCCAATCATTCCCATAAAAAGAATAAGGACATCATCAATATATGGGATCAAAACCAGTTATACATAAACAACCAAATGCAATAATGGAGGTGGATCATAGTCCCACATGTGGAACCAGCGCAGTATATCTACTGACTGCCTCAGATCATGATATGGTAAGTGGTTTCCCCACCACTTACTTGTTGCCATAGCTTTCTCACAAGTTTTGAAAAGGTGAGAAATGTTTGGTGCCTTTGGTGCACACTCGGAATGATATATCATCTCCCTATATCCTCCTAGGGAGTGGCCCTGCTCAACATAGTTTATGGCCCAAAGTTGACCATGAAGTTTATAAGGAAGAATGCTCCCCCTTGGAACAATGGCCTGCACATGTATGGTAAAGGAATGCAAATATTCATCATATAAATCATCATGCATAAAAACAAGATCTTAACCATATACTCTGCTCACATAAATGGAGGGGCTCATAGATAGATCCCCTCTCATTCCCAAAGAGGAAAGAGGTGGTTGTGATAACTCCATCAAAGATTCATGTATCTCCTCCATCTCCACATGATCCATGAATCTCCTCAAATGCTGATATATCTCCTCTTCAAAGCCTTCCCAAGTATAACCCTCCATGATGGTGTTGTATGCTCTCATGGAATAAGTATGGCTAAAGAGAAAATCTTGATGTGCTACATGTAGTAACTTCTCCTTGAGCTTGGAAGCTCTAGACAGGAGTATCCTACCATGATAGTAGATGACCTCATCTCTGACTAAATATCCCTCCTCTTGTAGCTAGCCATCAAGTATCATACAAGTGATAACATCCTTGGAATAATCCACCAACAGCTAGGATTTCCAATATGGATCTATCTTCCAAAGTGACAGCGCTGATGATCTGTCATAGAAAGCATTTGTCATGTATTTGTTCTCCTCTTTGACATCTCCCATGCTAAAGTGACATATTGGAAGGTTGATATCCTCCCTCTGCTGCTCCTTTCTCAATGCAATATCTGAGATGAGAGTGGGTAATGATGATGTTGGGAGAATGTCTCCCTCCTCCTTGAGTCTACCCAAGGTTCTCAGCATTGTACCATGACCTCCCAATGCCCCCACTCCTCCTGGATCTATGAGTGGTGCAACATGTTGAGATAACTCTTTGATTATCTTCCAATCAGGGGGTCTCCCTGGTGGAATGCCTCCATGTAATGAAACATCAATGCCTAGAGTAGGTTGTATATGTGAGTGGATTGATTTTTCCCTGCCCTCATTTTGCAAATCATCCTCCTACTTCTATGCAAAAACCTCCTGAAAAGGATGGGTGTGTATGTTCCCAATCACTTGATGTTGGCCCCCCTTCTCATCTTCTCCTACCTTCTGCAAGATCTCACAGTCTAAGGTGTCTTCTTCAAATGTAATCAAACCATGTACACCCAACATCTCATTGGTGTCAAAAGTCTTGTTCACAAGGGAATGATCTATCATAGTGTGTGTCCCCAAGACTATATTCAATGTTGGAACACACTTCCTCCATTGTTTTGTCTCATTGCCTATCAACATAGACACCGACTACTCATGATCTTCATATGTAATATTCTTCGGAACTTCTTGCAAAGATACAAGAGCTCCTCTAGTTGAAGAAATTGCTTCATCTCCATCTCCAAATAGAAGTAGATCTCCTCCTGCTGTCACAGCGCTGGAGGATATTTCTTCCTCTTCCTTCTCCTCATCAATGGATAATACCTCATCATTGAGAGATCATTTATCTTGATCTCATCTTGAAGGAGGAATCCTCATGTCTTCTTCTTGAGAATAGAGTTCTTGCTAAAGTGAGGTTGTGCTCTTGGGTGACCCATCAAAAGTAGGTAGAAAGAATCTACCCAAAGTGTGTTGCATGCACCCTCTTCTTATATTGTGGTTATTGGGTCTTCTATCTTCTTTGAGTTAACAAAACCCTTGGAAGCTTTGATGCTCCTTGAATCTTCTAGACTAAGATTAATATTCTTGGAGATAGTCACCAAGATTCTCCTCCTTTAGTGTGTCTCCTTCCTCTTCTTTTCTTGCCAAGAATGTAGGCATGGTACCATGTTGTAGATCTGATAGTGTAGAAGAATGGTGTGTAGAAGAATGGTCACACCCACAAGGTGAAAAACTGGAGCTTCCTTTATGTACAAGCTCTCTTGGATAATCTCTATATCTCTCCATCCTCATCTCCATAATGTCTTTGTTAATGCCCTGCATAGTTTGGAAAATAAGTCTAGAGAACTCCTTCCCTTTCATTCCTCCTGATAATGGGGTTTTACCCTTGTTTTCCTTATCATCTGAATAGCCATACTCCCAGTTTCTTCTTCTAAGATACCTCTTCTCTCTATCTGTGAGAGGATTTCCTTCTTCTTATGACATATTGGCTTAAGATGCACAGTCTGAGCCAAGATTATGCTCTGATACCACTGTAATATTCCAAAATGGGAAAAGCAGGAATATAGCACATAATGTTGTAAATAGCAGTGTAAATCAATGCATAAATGTAAGAGACCAATATGGAGCTTATTTATTCATTACAACAGTAGCAAACATATGTAATATAATGGGCCACAAAGCATATAACAAGACACAATAAGCCTCCAATGAAGAAAACCCTCAATAAGAGGTGTTGCTACTATATCAAAATGTCGGAGACGCTACTACAGCACAGCCATAGAAGCACTGCTTCAGAAAATGAGTACACAAAAGATAAGGGCTGATATATACCTCAAAGATAATGTACAATGAAGTTCAAGGATCTATATAACCTTCAGAAAAGAACCCAAAAAGGGTCTCCGGGAAAAACAACCAAAAATACAATATGAGCTGCAACCCTAGGGTTGAAAGTATGCAGCAATAAGATAACTGAAGAGTTATGGCTAAAGTTGATATTATAACAAGTATTCTCTCCTCCAATGGATCCTCCGGATGAAAGGTTGGCCCCTTCACTGAAGAAAACACTCCCCAAATCACCTACTGCAAATACCCCTACAACGCCTCCCTAAAATAACGCAGATCCAAATTGATATTGCGCTGTAGGGGATAAAAACAATATGTCCTGGTGCCAAATGTATCAATAATGCTCCAAGGCCTCCTTTACTAGTCTCCCAAGTGAAAATAACCTCCCTCCAATGAGATCTAGCTTAGAAATCACCCAAATCAACCCTCCACAAATTTTTCCCTGCAACACAACACAAAACCTCAATAGGAACTGTGATGTACATTAAGACTGAAGCCTTGGCCTGATCCCTAAATGTGGAATGTAGTGCAAAGCTATTCCTAGATATCACTCAAGGAAAGAGGTGGGATTCCCACTCGAGAACACTCTGTGCTAAACAGCACTGCAATCTTAGCTAAACAGTTGAAGAAAGCTATATGTCTAAACAGACCATATAATCAAATTATCATATCATAAATTGATTTCTATGGCTGCCATCCTCTTCCTTATATAAGTGATGAGCTTCCTCACCCTATGCCCCATTCATTAAAGGCACTACTTCCATGCATGAGACCTCCCTCCAAAACTGCGTTGTCCCTCCATAAATGCCCACTCCTCCATAACAGCGTTGTTGATTTGGTCAAAGTTGACCCAGTTTAGGTGTTCCAGCCCCTTTTCACACATAAGGGTGCTCAATTAAGCTGCTAAGGTGTCCTCCTTTCACATTAGCATTGATTTTATTCATATTATGGAGATTTATGGGTCTCCATACCCTCTTATTCAAACAATTAAGAAGCAAAAGCAAAAAATAATATTCCAACTAGCTCATGGCTAATTTAGGAATATTACAAATACAACACAACTACAAACCAATATATGAAATGAATATAGCAGGATAGAACTCCACAAGAGAGGAAGTTAAGGGGGTGGAACCATGGAATAATTCTAAGTCTATAAAATAAGGGCGGAGTGATCCACACAAGTCTCCAAGTGGTGGAGGAGAAGAGTTTCTTAAGTGACACTTGGTAGAAATCACCCATGCATATAAAAGTCATGTTCCCATCATTCCTTGATCTTATTGAACCATGCTTGCCTACAAATATGAATTTTGTAGTCCTTGGTATGTTGTTGGTACATTTTTTTGAGTGTTACAAACTTATGCTACAAATTAGGTAAGTGAACCTAATTAACCCTTGAATGCAATAACCCAATAATTTTTTGTAAATTCCATGGTTCAAATGGGTGACCAATTTTTCCTTCTTGTCTCAGGTTAGGGTGGAACTTGGAGGGGGTAATGGTTGGGCGAGTGAGGTCATTAAGTGTGTGGTTGATTCTCCTTGCTCAAATTTGGAAGGTTAGAGATTTGAGGGAGTATTGTTTGGGATGTTATACTTGTGTAAAGCCTAGTACCTATATGGTATAGTTGTGTGTCCATAGTTGGTTCAAGGTGAGCCTTTTCCCTTGTGGAGTTAAAGCCCCAACTTAAGGGTGGCCCACTACTAAGGGTTCTAAAGCAATGTGGTCTATGGCTAGGTGGAGCATCTGGGATTTGTAGCTAGTTGGTGATGAATTATAGAATAAAAGTAACCCAATTATGCGATTATATACTAATTTTTCCTCATATTTTTATCTATACCTACTATATGTCTTCTATGAATTACTTGTGTTTAATTCTAAATATATCATCTATAATAATTATGTTCAATGTTGAATACATTCCAATGCTTATATGTTGTCATATGATATATGTGTTGGAAATGTTGTCATTGATGGCAAAGGAGGCAAAGGAGGCAGCACTCAGGCAAAGGAGGCAGCGCTGAAGCAAAGACAAACAAAAGAAGCAGTGAATACAATGGAGGCAGCAAAGAAGCAAATGAAGGCAGAGGAAGCGAATATAATAGAGGCATAACCATTATCACAGAGACAGAAGCAGAGGCAGAACGACAGAAGCAGCAGAGGCAGAGGCAGAGCAGTTATAAAATTCCGAGAATCATACCCCAAGCCGGGCATTACGCATATAATGCAGAACCATATTCCGGGAATCGCACACTCCAACCGGCGTTATACATAACACAAATATTCCAGGAATTGCACAGAACCATATTCTGGGAATCGCACACTCCAACCGGCGTTATACATAACACAAATATTCCGGGAATTGCACAGAACCATATTCCGGGAATCGCTTAACCCCAAGCGGAAAGGCACATAAATTCTGGGAATCGCCTACCCCGATGGAGGATATATATATATATATATATATATATATATATATATATATATATATATATCCATTACAATACATATAAATTCCGCGCATTACATATGTTGCAAAGGTCCAAAGCATGTACATTATAAGGAGAGCTTTATTATAAGTTTCATATTATTAATCCCAAAAACAAAAGAACCAAAGGTCCAAGGCATATATATTATGGAGCGCATAAAACAAAGCTTTATAAGGTGGGACCCCTCCCCAATCGGATCGGAAATGTGAAGAGTCCAAAGGTGGAAGCGCATTGCAATTGCCGATTGGCGATTTCCGATTGGAATCGCATCGGAACTTTGGAGGGTTGAAATTGAAGAGCGCATTGCAGTTGCGATTTCCGATTTCCGATTGAATCAGATCGGAGCTGTGGAATCAACGATTATCAAGTACAACTCCTGCGATTGGCGATTTCTGATTTAATCGTAATCGGAGCACATTGGAGTTGCAATAGTTGAGTGATATCAATTCAGGCGATTTCCGATTTCCGATTGAATCGGATCAGCGCTGTGGAATCGACGATAATCAAGTACAAATCCTGTGATTGGCGATTTCCGATTGAATCGCAATCGGATCACATTGGAGTTGCAATAGTTGAGTGATATCAATTCAGGCGATTGGCGATTTCCGATTGAATCGCAATCGGAGCAGGAGCGATCAATCGCAATCGGAGCAGGAACGATCAATCGCAATTGGAGGAGACTCATTGCATCGAGAAGCGTGGCAAGTGGGCCCGAAAGGAGTTCTTATATGCTTAAAGAATTTTTATTATATTACGCCGAGAATTGATTTAAGTCATTTCAAAAGGAAGTTTGTATGTATGCCGAGAGTTGAAATTACATTATATGTATATATAAAAGGGCGTTGTTATATATATAGATTTAACATGGTTGCGGTGGTATTAAAGTATGCCGCGTGGTCTGTGGACCCACGGGCCTCGGCTCAAGGTGGAGGGTGATTATTAATGTAATAGAATTGTGATATATGTATGTTCCGGCCTACGGAACTCGCCACATCAACAAGACACTCGTGGCACGAAAAGGATTGGAATTGCCCTGTTTTAAAAGTCTGCAACTACATTTTATTTTATTTTAAAGGCACTGTTACACGTATGCAGCAATTACACCACAGAAGAGGACAGAAAAGGATACAGAGCAGAAAAGAGTTAAAACACAGTCACAGAAAAGACAAACACAGTCAAAGAAAAGCCAAAAGACTAAATGAGTTGAGCTCGAATTCATTTTGTAATTCGAATGTAATTGTTTTAATTGATTTTTATTGTTTGTGATGCATTGGCAAGTGTCCGAGAGGAAAACAAACTCCCACTGTAATGTTAAAATTGACACCTACAGTTATAATTCCTGAGTAAGTAGATAAAATGAGTGAGAAGGCAGAAGGCAAAAAGACATGACTGTCCATTTCAAATTCCAAGTAGAATACAAACAGTCATGAGAGGAAATCTATAAATAATATCATCTTGATATTCAAAAAAAAAAAGGGGGGGAAAGGGTGTTAGAGAGAGTAAATTTAGAGAAGGCAGAATACAGAAGAGTGAGGCAGAGAAGATTAAGAGAAGAAGAGCAAAAAGAAAAGCTACAGAACAGAGCTGATATCTGAGGTAAATCAGCAAACATTCAGTTTGATAAATTGAGGAAGTTGGAGCTTCCCTATCAAGTTGCAGCTTGATAGTTGTCAGTTGTAGCTGACTGAGGTTGGAGCCTCCTGTTAGTTGGTGCCTACAGAAAATTGAAGGGAGTTGGTGCTTCCTTGCAAGTTGTAGCTTGCAGAATTGAGGTTGGAGCCTCCTGTAGGTTGGTGCCTGCAGAAAAAAAGTGGTGAGAGGGAGTAGGAGCTTGCCTTTGCATCACAACAATAATAAGATGTGGTTTTCTCCCGATATGGGTTTCCACTTACATCTGGTGTCTCTGTGCATGATAGTTATGTATTGAATCTGATATGTATCATCTGCTTAATACCTGCAACTCTCATATTAAGTCTACTGCTATATTAAACTAATACTTGATGCTTGCATTCTAATATTACTTGCACATTAAATTGGATATGAAATGAAGGTGTAAATAGCTTAATGAAAATTTTTAAAAGATCAGGAATGCATTAAACTGATTCACCCCCCCCTCTCAGTTTAATTAAAGGTTCAACAATTGGTATCAGAGCCAAGTTCCTTGTATATCAGTCTAACAACTGAAAGGAGATCCTAGGCTCTCAAGATGGCAAGTCAAGAAGGAAGCTCAACCAATAAAGCCCCTTTCTTTACAGGTGCAAATTATGCCTTTTGGAAAATAAGAATGAAAGCTTATATAATGTCTTTAGGATTAGAAGCTTGGGATGCTATGGAAATTGGATATGTCACAAAGTCAACTGATACAGAGAAAGAAGCTAAAGAAAGCTTTGTAGCTAATGCAAAAGCAATGAATGCAATCTTAAATGGACTATGTGAAGCTGAGTTTATCAAAATAATGCACAGTAAGACTGCCAAAGATATGTGGGACACTCTAGAAAATATCCATGAGGGAAATAAAAAGGTTAAGACTGCCAAACTTCAAGTATATAGAGCCCAATTTGAAAATTTAAAAATGAATGATGATGAAGATGTTGGCAACTTCTTCTTAAAAGTTGCAGAAATTGTTAACAGTATGAAAGCTCTTGGAGAAACAATACCAGAAGGTATAATTGTACAAAAGATTCTAAGATCTCTTCCATCTAGATTCAATCCCAAGGTGTCTGCAATAGAAGAAACAGCTGATTGGGAGACCTTGACCATGAACCAGCTACTAGGAAATCTTACAGCATATGAGATGAGGCTCCCACAGAAGAAGCCAAGTACAAGGGAGGCAGCATTCAAAACATAAAAGAAGAAAGAAAAACGGAAGACATATGCTCCTGCTCTGATGAAGAAGAGGCTAAATTTGTCAAGAAATTGGATAGAGGCTCATGTAGATACAAAGGTAAACTTCCTTTTAAATGCTTTAACTGTGGAAGAGTTGGACATTATGCTGCTAAATGTCCTCACAAGAAAGTAAGAAATCAAGCTCAAGAATCAGAGAAATACACATCAAAGAATTGGCAGAAAGGAAAGAAATTCAGCAGAAAATCCTTCTATGCTCAGCAAGACAGCAGTGCATCTGAAGACTCAGATGAACCCTCAGGAGAAGAAGGAACCTCGGAATTTTTATTGATGGCCATAGAAGATCTTGAAGGACTCTTGCTAGAAGAAGAAGAAGAAGAAGGGGAAGTCGATCTTGAGGGGAAGCTAAGAAGTGCTCTGGAGGAGATTGACAGACTCAAACTAAAATGCAGAAAACAAAAAGAGATTCTCCTCAAATGTGTGAAAGAAGAACAAAATTCAGAAGTCCTCGTGCAGCTGAAGGTAAAGCTTGAAGAAGCCAAGAAGATAGAAGATATGTTACTTCAGCAAATCAAAGATAAAACTCGAGAACAAGAGAAGTTGGAAGAAGAAATTATGTGTCTGAGAAGGAAATTAGAAAGTGCTCAACAAAAAGTTTCTATATACCCTTCTCAAATGACAAGTTCTGGTAAGTTGAATGAAATCTTGGATCCTCAAAGATCTCCTCTAATAAAAACTGGGATAGGCTATGAAGGAGAATCAAGTAAAGGCAAAAAAAAGGAAAACAAAAATATAATTTTTGTGAAAGCAAAGAAGGCTGATGAAGCAGCTCAAATAATTCCTACAAAGGAAGAAACATGTAATGAGAAAGACAGAGACCAGAAGAAACCTCTAATAACAAAGATTGTAACAAATACTAAAACAACAGAGAAAGGATCATATATTCCTAATTATATCAAATTTGGAAGCCATCAAAGGAGATTCTTGCCTCCTATGAAGAATGCCACCTGTTATGTCTGCCACAAGCCGGGACACATTGCTGCATATTGTCATGCAAGGAGGAATGATTCAAACAAGTAAAAGATGCAAGCATGGAAGAGACAACCTTACATCAAGTATGCAAGTAATTTCTATGGTTATTGTTTTTATTGTAAGGATTTTGGCCATAGAATTATTGAATGTAGAAAGTATGGACAAAGACTGATGTTCAATACCTCAAGGAGGTTTATGAGTCAAAGAAATTTTGTTCATGCTCACAATTCTACAAAAACTATATTCAAATGTTGTATATGCAATCAAGTTGGACATATATCTTCCAAGTGTTCTCTAAAAGGATATAATTCATCACCTCACAAAAGATACCAAACAAAAGGGGGCCTCCAATGGATAAAGAAGGTGAATAAATGTGACTTGGCTTTAACTGCTCAAGATTTGAAGAGTCAATGGTATTTGGACAGTGGCTGCTCTAAACACATGACAGGAGACAAAAACAAGTTTTTAACTCTTGATGAAAATAAATCGGGCAATGTCACTTTTGGAAATGACAAATCAAGAAAGATCAAGGGAAAAGGATCAGTCAACATAGACAATGGCAGAGGAAAGGCCCAAGATGTATTATATGTAGATGGGCTGAAAGCAAATTTACTGAGTGTCAGTCAGATGTGTGATAAAGGCTGTGAAGTTCTCTTTAGAGCACAAGATTGTGTAGTCAGATCAAGCACAACAGGTAAGACTCTACTCAAGGGTGTTCGAACAGAGAGTAATGTTTACATTGTGAAAGAGGGAGATGAAGCATGTCATCTTAGCAAGCTAGAAGAGTCATGGTTATGGCATAAAAGGTTGGGACATCTAAGCTTCGATCACATCATCAGACTAAGCAAGAAGAAAGCTGTCAGAGACATGCCAGAAATTAAGAGGCCTTCTAACACCATATGCAAATCTTGTCAATTGGGTAAACAGACCCGCACATCCTTAAGGCCAAAGAGGAGTTATCAACAAGAAGACCACTCCAGCTTGTGCACATGGATCTGTGTGGACCTGCAAGAACTAAGACACCAAGTGGAGAATCCTACTTCATGCTGATAATAGATGATTTCTCCATAATGACATGGGTTGCTTTTCTCAAGAACAAATCAGAAGCACTGGAAAAGTTTAAGATATTCAAAGCATTAGCAGAAAATCAAACTGGATGCAAGCTAAAATGTATCAGATCAGATAGAGGAGGAGAATTTACAAATTATGACTTTGCTGACCTATGCAATGAACATGGCATAAAACAACAATTCACTATTGCAGGAACACCTCAGCAGAATGGAGTAGCAGAAAGACAAAATAGATATGTTCAACAAATTGCCAGAGCCATGATGCAAGAGAATAATATTGCTCAAACCTTCTGGGCAGAAGCAGTGCACACAGCAGTACATATCCTTAATAAAGCTCAACTTAAGGCCAAGCAGTGACAAGACTCCCTATGAACTATGGCATGGAAAGCCAGCTTCAATAAAACATTTCAGAGTCTTTGGTAGCAGGTGTTACATAAAGAATAATGATGAAAACCTTGGGAAATTTGATGCAAGAGCAGATGAAGGGATATTTCTAGGATATGCTTCCAAAAGCAAAGGGTACAAGTGCTACAACAAGACCCTTCGGAAGATAGTTGAAAGTATTGATGTGAGATTTGATGAAGAACTTCCAAACAATACTAGAGATACAGACTGCTGCAGTACATCAGACAACAATGAAGAAGAAGATCAAAATGATGATGAAACAAGCAAAACATCAGAAGATGTTGGACTGAACTCAAAAACCCCCTCAAGATACACTCAAAAGAACCATCCAGAAGATCAAATCATAGGAGACAAGAATGTAGGAGTGCAAACAAGAAGGAAGCTAACTGAACAGACAAAAGAAGTATACATAGCCATGTTGTCACAAATAGAACCAAAGAAATTTGAAGAAGCCAGCAAGGACAAGTCTTGGGTAAATGCAATGAATGAAGAATTGGACCAAATTGAGAAAAACAATACCTGGGAACTAGTTCCTAGACCTGCTGAGAAAAATTTCATAGGCTCAAAATGGGTATTCAAAAACAAAATGAATGAGCAAGGACAAGTAATCAAGAATAAAGCTAGGCTGGTCTGCAAAGGATACTCACAAATAGAAGGACTTGACTATGATGAAACATTTGCCCCTGTAGCCAGAATGGAAGCTATCAGAATATTCCTGGCATTTGCATGCTACCAAGACTTCAAGTTATATCAAATGGATGTAAACTCTGCTTTTCTTAATGGAGATCTAGAAGAAGAAGTATACATGGAAAAACCAGAAGGCTTCTCATTGACAGACAAAGAAGACTATGTATGCAGACTGAAGAAGGCCCTATATGGACTGAAACAGGCTCCTCGTGCTTGGTACTCAAGACTGGACAAACATTTGCAAAAACAGGGTTTTAAAAGAGGTGGAGTAGACAGCAATCTATACATAAAAGCCCATGAAAATGAACTCCTAATTGTTGTTGTATATGTTGATGACATTATGTTTGGAAGCAACAGAGATGAGCTAGCAAAAGGATTTGCATAAGAGATGAAATCAGAGTTTGAAATGTCCATGATTGGAGAGCTCAGTTTCTATTTAGGACTTCAAATTCAGCAAAGGAGCACAGGTACATTCATCTCACAAGAAAAATACCTAAAAGAAATGCTGAAAAAATTCAAAATGGAAGATTGCAAACCTGAGTCAACTCCCATGACCACAGGTTGCAAGCTGTGTGCTGATGATGGGTCTGCTGATATAGATCAAAAACTCTACAGATCCATGATTGGAAGTCTATTGTACCTGACTACATCAAGACCAGACATCATGCTAGCAGTAGGACTAGTGGCAAGATATCAAGCAGCAACTAAACAAAACCATCTTTTGGTAGTAAAAAGAATACTCAGATATCTACAAGGAACAGCAAAATATGGACTTTGGTATCCTAAAGACAAAAGCTTCACCTTGACAGCATACACAAATGCAGATTGGGCCAACTGTGTGGATGACAGAAAGAGTACAAGTGGAGGTGCATTCTATCTAGGAGAAAGTTTGGTGGCATGGTTAAGCAAGAAACAAACATCTATATCCCTGTCTACAGCTGAAGCAAAATATATAGCAGCAGCAGCATGTTGTACACAAGTCATGTGGATGAAGCAAACTCTTCAAGACATGAAGGTAAGCATTGATGAACCTATCTCAATTAAATGTGATAATACAAGTGCTATAAGTATATCTAAAAATCCTATGCTTCACTCAAAAACTAAACATATTCCAATCAAGTATCATTTTCTACGGGAACAAGTGGCTCAGAAGATAGTAAAACTGGAGTATGTACCAACAAAAGAGCAGACAGCAGATATATTTACTAAACCACTTGCCAGAGAACCATTCGAATATTTGAGAGACAGACTAGGAGTAATATCTGTAGATACTATTCTCTAATATGAAGAGAAAGTACAGTCTCAGGGGGAGAACAAAACGAAAATATCATTCCAGGGGGAGCACAGCCAGCAAGATAAGCATAAAACAAGTCCACAGGATCAGCATAATCTCAGTATTATCAACATTCAGCATGAAAAAGCAACAAGGACCTTTCAATCGTTACATACATCATCTCTGTCTGCAATCTACCACAGATTACAGGCACTACAAATGAAACAGAACTATAGAACATATATCGGCTCACTATATCAGACAGAGACAAAACGTATACTCAAAATCGATAATGTATATCGGCTCACTATATCAAAGTGTTCTCTCAACAAGTTTCATACATCACTCTGGAGCAGCATGGTACAATTTCAGCATAAGAGGACCTAAACGTAACTCAGAGAAAGGAAATGCAACGACAGAGCCCATACGGAGAGATGAGGCGTCGTCCTTTGCCATTGATGTCAAAGGGGGAGGAAGAACAAACAACAGGAGAAATAGCAGGCAAACAGGAAGAGCAAGCAACAAGAGAAAGAGAAGGCAAACAGAGAAAGTGGATTGCCATCAATGCCAAAGGGGGAGACTGTTGGAAATGTTGTCATTGATGGCAAAGGAGGCAGCACTCAGGCAAAGGAGGCAGCGCGAAGCAAAGACAGACAAAAGAAGCAGCGAATACAATGGAGGCAACTGCGGCCACGTAGGACAGTAAGGTGAGGGCAAGAACGAAGGAAGCACAGAGAAGGAGGGCGCGCTATAAATTTCGAGAATCACACCCCAAGCCGGGCGTTACGCATATAATGCAGAACCATATTCCAGGAATCGCACACTCCAACTGACATTATACATAACACAAATATTTCGGGAATTGCACAGAACCATATTCCGGGAATCGCTTAACCCCAAGCGGAAAGGCACATAAATTCCGGGAATCGCCTACCCCGATGGAGGATACATATATATATATATATATATCCATTACAATACATATAAATGTCGTGCATTACATATGTTGCAAAGGTCCAAAGCATGTACATTATAAGGAGCGCTTTATTATAAGTTTCATATTATTAATCCCGAAAACAAAAGAACCAAAGGTCCAAGGCATATATATTATGGAGCGCATAAAACAAAGTTTTATAAGGTGGGACCCCTCCCCAATCGAATCGGAAATGTGAAGAGTCCAAAGGTGGAAGCGCATTGCAATTGCCGATTGGCGATTTCCGATTGGAATCGCATCGGAACTTTGGAGGGTTGAAATTGAAGAGCGCATTGCAGTTGCGATTTCCGATTTCCGATTGAATCGGATCAAAGCTGTGGAATTGACGATAATCAAGTACAACTCCTGTGATTGGCGATTTCCGATTTAATCGCAATCGGAGCACATTGGAGTTGCAATAGTTGAGTGATATCAATTCAGGTGATTTCCGATTTCCGATTGAATCGGATCGAAGCTGTGGAATCGACGATAATCAAGTACAACTCCTGCGATTGGCGATTTCCAATTGAATCGCAATCGGAGCACATTGGAGTTGCAATAGTTGAGTGATATCAATTCAGGCGATTGGCGATTTCCGATTGAATCGCAATCGGAGTAGGAGCGATCAATCGCAATCGGAGCAGGAACGATCAATCGCAATTGGAGGAGACTCATTGCATCGAGAAGCGTGGCAAGTGGGCCCGAAAGGAGTTCTTATATGCTTAAAGAATTTTTATTATATTACGCCGAGAATTGATTTAAGTCATTTCAAAAGGAAGTTTGTATGTATGCCGAGAGTTGAAATTACATTATATGTATATATAAAAGGGCGCTGTTATATATATAGATATAACATGGTTGCGGTGGTATTAAAGTATGCCGCGTGGTCTGTAGACCCACGGGCCTCGGCTCAAGGTGGAGGGCGATTATTAATGTAATACAATTGTGATATATGTCTGTTCCGGCCTACGGAACTCGCCACATCAACAAGACACTCGTGGCACGAAAAGGATTGGAATTGCCCTGTTTTAAAAGTCTGCAACTACATTTTATTTATTTAAAAGGCACTGTTACATGTATGCAGCAATTACACCACAGAAGAGGACAGAAAAGGATACAGAGCAGAAAAGATTTAAAACACAGTCACAGAAAAGACAAGCACAGTCAAAGAAAAGCCAAAAGACTAAATGAGTTGAACTCGAATTCATTTTGTAATTCGAATGTAATTGTTTTAATTGATTTTTATTGTTTGTGATGCATTGGCAAGTGTCCGAGAGGAAAACAAACTCCCACTGTAATGTTAAAATTGACACCTACAGTTATAATTCCTGAGTAAGTAGATAAAAGGAGTGAGAAGGCAGAAGGCAAAGAGACATGACTGTCCATTTCAAATTCCACGTAGAATACAAACAGTCATGAGAGGAAATCTATAAATAATATCATCTTGATATTCAAGATAGAGGAGAGAGAGAGTAAATTTAGAGAAGGCAGAATACAGAAGAGTGAGGTAGAAAATATTAAGAGAAGAAGAGCAGAAAGAGAAGCTACAGAACAGAGCTGATATCTGAGGTAAATCAGCAAACATTCAATTTGATAAATTGAGGAAGTTGGAGCTTCCCTATCAAGTTGCAGCTTGATAGCTGTCAGTTGTAGCTGACTGAGGTTGGAGCCTCCTGTTGGTTGGTGCCTACAGAAAATTGAAGGGAGTTGGTGCTTCCTTGCAAGTTGTAGCTTGCAGAATTGAGGTTGGAGCCTCCTGTAGGTTGGTGCCTGCAGAAAAACAGTGGTGAGAGGGAGTAGGAGCTTGCCTTTGCATCACAACAATAATAAGATGTGGTTTTTCTCCCGTTATGGGTTTCCACTTATATCTGGTGTCTCTGTGCTTGATAGTTATGTATTGAATCTGATATGTATAATCTACTTAATACCTGCAACTCTCATATTAAGTCTACTGCTATATTAAACTAATACTTGCTGCTTGCATTCTAAGATTACTTGCACATTAAATTGGATATGAAATGAAGGTGTAAATAGCTTAATGAAAAGTTTTAAAAGATCAGGAATGCATTAAACTGATTCACCCCCCCCCCTTCTCAGTTTAATTAAAGGTTCAACAATATGGGCTTTATTCTTGCACATAAAACCAATATGAACATGACACGGTGAATTGCATGATCTAACCATCAAAGTGTCAACCTCTTAGTGAACACACTTGTATGGTTTTAAAAAGAAAGAATAATGCTAAATAACCAATAAAATTGATACATAATAGGGTGAATTACATGGGTTAATCATCAAGGTGTCGACCTCTCAATGGACGCACATGTAAGGTTTTCAAAAGAAAGAATAATGCAAAAGAACCATGTAGGAATTGTTGTGTTCCAATTGGAATGAAAGGGTTTGGAGGCCTTTCTTGAATGGAGACCTTGGATGGTTCGGGTAAATTCCCTAGTCTTCTCAACCATGGAACTTAGGCTAAATCTATTTGTAAGGCCCCAAGAGTCATTAAACTATACAAAACTATAGTATGTATAAGTACATATAAATGAATTTGCAATTGTTTAGAGTTTGTGTGGACATGGTATTTATCCATATTTAGGCCATGAAGCTAGCCTCTCTAATTGCCATGATAAGGGGATACAAACTTGAGAGTTATTAAATTCATACAATGGATAAGAAACTACCTCGTTTGAGTAAAGTCTAGGAAATTAGTTTCAAAACCTCCTTATGAAACCATTTGAGAAGATTACCTAATTATTAGTAGTGGTTTGGATACCTTTATACGTAGGTGAGGATTTTTGTAACCTCAGAAATCTTCTCACTAAGTTTTTTCCTTGTTGAAATTGGATCATGTCCTTGGAAGAAAGCTTAAAAGTCCTATGAGAAGCCTATAAATTTGGAAATTTGGGGATGGAAGTCTTTAGTCCCATCCCCAGGTCACATGAACCAATGGGAACTATGACCATAGACTAGCCAAAAGGGGCTAAAGGGGTGGAGGTATGGACAAGCATGGATATTCCATTTATTCAACAATGTATATGGGCCTCATACACTTCCGCAATAAAGGATCAAAAACCCTTTTCTTTTGACTCTCATCATATTTAGACAAAGAGCTTGGATATTGATTTGATACATTGAAACCAAAACACTTGAACTTATTAAAAATATTAATATGAAATTGGAAATAGTGTTGATGAGTATTAAAAAGTCATAATAATTTAGTCAATTACAAAACTATTCAACTTGGAACATTTCACATACCAAATATATGCAAAATCTAAGAAAATGTACTCCTTGCATTATGTGAGCGCTCATTAAAGGTTATGAAGCAATTTGGGTTCTCCATTATCCATGAAAAATCACTTCCAATGCTTAGATAGTATTCCCAAGGCTTAAAAACAACCTTAATTGCTCAAAAGGCAAATCTAGTACAAAAACAATGTATTTCTAGCAAGCTAACCTACCATAGAAAATGCATGGTAAAACCCCATTAAATGCAAACCTTGTGTAATCCAAGGTACAACCTTGTAAAATTTCACATGGTTGACAAACCCATGTAAATAAATTTCCATAATTTATCTCCATCTATAAGTTACATAACACAACAACCAAAAAAAAAAAATCAAATTCAATGATTATGTTTATACTAGAATTAGAAAAATGCATGCCTAGACTTCAATATGCATCCAAATGATGATTTGAAACTTGTGTTCTTCATGACCTGCATAACCTTCCCATGTGGTTAGACTTGAAATCCCAATATTAAAAGTTTCTCATATAGCAAACCATGATAAATCTACTCTATTAAGAAATAAGCACAAATCAAGCTAACATGGCCTTTTGAAAAGCAAGCAGAGTGTGTTATAAGATTTCCCAAGGAAAACAAAGTGTATCAAGATGGAATATATTATGTATACTACAATCTCAAATCTTTAGATGGCACCAACTATTACTAGGTGGGAATTATAAGCCTCCCAAAATAATAACTTCTAGGATTTGACACTTTTGGAAATTTTGGAGAAATGCACACCAAAGAAATATTATGCATGTTAGGTGAGATCTGAAACATAGACACAATGTATAAGGGTGCTCTAGACCTTCTACTTTGGTCAAAACTCGTGATCAAAGATTATTAAATTTCAAACAAACCTAATTAATTGCAAAAATCAAGATTTGTATAGAATAGTTGTATGGACCAGGTATGCTCTGACATCAAGATATCTGAGGTTGCAAACCAATGGCTCAAGCTGACCTATAAGTTGTTCCTACTATTATTTAGTTAGAATTGAGCCTGTTTGTACATTAGTGTTGTTACATATTTTTTTCCCATATATTGTTGAGTAAATATTTTTCCCAAATAAAACACGTCATAAAACACTAGCTTGCATAAATAAAAGAGATAAAACATGATGCCTCTTGTCTTTTAACTTATCATCACTTTATTTGCAACAAAAAATCAATACCTCACTAATATGGATCATAATACCATCGCTAAATTTTGATAAATAAATGACAATTGTATTTAAAAAAAAATGCTTATGTTTGGAAAACATGGGATACCAACACATAATCACTATTTGCATAGTTGTTGATAATGATAAAAGAATCCAAGCACTTTTCATGGCATATCAAAACCCTTTAGCTACTTTTCAAAATCCAATGAGAACTTCTCATACTTAGGAATATGAATTGACTTCATACATCTATGTAATTGCATCAGTAGGTTTGTCATGCAAAGCCAACTCATTAGGGAAATTTTGAGGTCTAAAATGGGCCTCCTAAGGAAACTGTACAATCAAAATTCACTTTATGAAAACTAATCACATTTTATAGGATGACATCATCCCTAATGGTTGAGGTGGCATTGCTTGAGTTAAAAAGTATTTACTTGTCACATTCTCAAAAGTGGATAAAAACTCATGGTTAACCATGGCAGTGCTCTAAGTGCTTTTAAAGTCAAAGTAAAATACTCATAATAAATGTCATTTCACACTTTTTGAATAAAAATATATTATTGTCATTTCATATTTCTTGAAAGAAACAATGCATATCCCTATACATTTATTATATTATATTATATTATTTTTATATAGTATATTAATTACATGTTATTATACAATTTAAATAATATAAATCTTAATTAATAGCATATAATATAATTAAGAATTTATAAATTTATATTTATATTATATTTTAAGTTATTTAGGTACAAAGGATAAATGCATTAGTTGTTCAATGATAATGATTTTTTCTTGAAAAAACACATTCTTATTTATAGTCACATCAATATAATATTTTATTAATTTTATTTTGGTACAACTTTTGAATTGAATTTAACTATGGTCACATGGATTGTGGTGCAAAAAGTGAATTGCAAATTCATAAATCTTATTTTATTGGTATAGCTATTATTTTATTATTTCCTTAGGAGGCCCATTTTAGACCTCAAAATTCCCTTAATGTCCCACTAAAGACTAGCAGAGACTAGCAGTTGGAAAAATAGTGGCACCCGAATAGAATAAGAAAAGTATCATTGTAGAACGAAATCTCAACATAGAGATATACCACTATAGTAAGAAAAGGATTTTTAAAATCCCAAATTTTATAGCATCAGAAGGCCTTCCACATAGGGTTGGTGTCTTGGCATGTGGAAATGATATCCTCTTTAGATGGTTGTTCGTGAGAAACAACTAATATGATCTCCTTCCTAAGTTTTAACTCAAAAAAAAAGTAAATTGATTAATTGTTTAATTAATGTTGACTTTGGGCTAATGTTTTTCTAAGAATAAATAATTAATTATTTAAGTGACTTAAATCTAATCTCTATCATTGATCAAAGAAAGCTAGCATTTAATCATATCCCTCAATCACTTTGGATATTACGGATTTAGCCTATGGAGAATTATAAAAGTAGCCTAAGGGAGAGAATAAAGATACAACACAAGCACAAGAGAGATTCAAAAAGAGATTTTTCTTAATAATTTGCAAGAGTAATAATGCAATTTTTTTGTGAGGCTCATAGGATGATGAGGAAAAACGAAAAAGACAGTAGGATAATTTTATATAGACGAATCCTCGATGGGGGACACGACGCATGGTGATAGTGAGTTTCGGGGGAGGGTGCCA
The DNA here is from genome assembly GCA_034641835.2 of Pinus albicaulis. Taxonomy (NCBI): domain Eukaryota; kingdom Viridiplantae; phylum Streptophyta; class Pinopsida; order Pinales; family Pinaceae; genus Pinus; species Pinus albicaulis. Next base: position 227,815,694 of record CM076576.1, read on the forward strand.
CCCCTTAACTTAGGCGATCTCTTCAAATGTTACATGGAAAATTACCTGTATGCAAGATTTAATCCACAGAATTCTCCAGAATTTGGGTGTATTCTATATGAATTGGGTGATAGATTCGGCGATGGTGGTGGTAAAGTTTGGTATGGGCATAGCGAAAGGAGGAAGACGTCGAGCTATGGTTACGCGAAATGGTATTCTTGTCATGCTTTTCTGGGCGCGACATCCTACACTTAGGGTCACTGCATTGGAGTGGGAATTCAGCTAGTGTGATGGCATTCATTTGAAGGTAGCACGTAGGTGGAAAATTTGAGATCCCATTGCAAAGTACTAGTGGAGACAGTGTTCCTATAAGCATAGTTCAACTTCGGTCAAGAAACATCTGATTATGTTAGTGCGCAAATGAAACCTAAAGCACACACTTGTGTTTTTCATTTTGGTAAGCATCTTTAGACCATTATGGTTTATTGATGCATGTCTTATCCCTTGTGAGTTGTTTATGTCCTTTGGGAAAGATTGTTGGTTTATGCCTACTATTACAACCAATGGGAGTCTTTTAGCGTGGGTCTGTAAGGTCTATGGCTAGAAGGTGTTTCACTCTTTTGAATTAAGAGCTTGATTCTTATTTCATTCGTCTATTTTTGGGCATCATGGTGTTTTACTCAACTTTTGGGACTCCCATGCGCTCTTGGATGTAGATGGAGGGAGGTATGGGGTCTATAATGGGTCTTGGGATGGTTGTTTGTTTCTTGAAAATCTCTTAGGTTACCTCTGGAAATGGTTCTTTCAAAATTTAGCAATTGGAGGTCTTTCTTAAGGGTCAGGGTTGAAGCCTCTTGTTTTCTGTTTCCTGTCACCTGATTTCTGCTACGAAGGGGTCCTCAGAGGTTTTTGGCTATTGTGTGTGGCTGAGGGGGCACGATAAAGTGGTGTTGGGTGCGGAGGTTGGTGCAATGTCATTTAAGCTATGGCAATTCAGGGGTGTTGTAGCCATAGTGAGGAGAATTTCCTAGAGGGGGACATTCTGGTTGGGGACGGTCTTGCTTGGTCGTAAATGGAACTGTATTAACCATCAAATCTGCATGGGTTTTGGGGTTAGGAGATCTAATTTGATGTTGTTACAAGTCCATTCAGTATCGCTTCAGTTGAGTAGTTTTTGGGGGGGACCGGACTTTCAAATTTGCACCGTCAACATAGCAGTGCCTGGAGGGACATATGCCCTAAGAAAACAGAGGGAAAATCACAGGAGTGTTGAGGTGGCGTTGGGGAAGGAGTTGAACCACAACCCAATGCTCTCTTTTGGCAGGTATGTTAGGTCCTTGTAATACTAGTGTAGCCCCCTTATTATTATTGTTAGTGTAGCCCCCTTATTGTTATTGTTGTGCCCCATAGAAACCCACTATTGTTATTGTTGTGCCCTTACATTATTATTGTTATGTAGGCTATGATTATATTGTGACCCATTAAACTCTTATATACGAAGGAGGTCTTGCCATTTGTATCATCCAAGAATTGTTCATTTATGTAATGTAAAAGAGGTTTCCCCCTCAAAGAGACTAATTTTTAAGTCATTGATCTATCTTTTCTTCTAATTTGTGAGCTGGTTGAATAACATTTGGTATCATAGTTTTGCATTCTAGGGTTTCGCTTCTTCAAACCGGCCATCGTGGCATTTTCGTTATAACTTTTCTTCTACGAAGCTTCAGAAACTGAAATTGCAACAACGTGGAGCCGAAATATTGGTGAAACTTGTGTGCGAATTTCAGATATTCATTCGCTATATTTTCGAAGATATGATCCGAGGAAGTTAGGGTTTTTGTAGGCTCCAGAATTCAGTGTCTAGCAAGTGACCTAGGGAAAATCGTCATAACTTTCGTTTCATGCATCAGATTTGAATTCTGTAAAAAGTGGTTGAAAGTTCACGGACTGTACCCTGTGGCAATTTCATAGCATAATGTTGAAACAGTGACATGTGGAATCTCGTACAACTTTGCTCTACTGAACCAGTCCATAATCAAGTCATCGTGGGAGATTTCGCATAATTCTATATTGAAGAATCCAATATTGGTATGACTTGTGGCATTGGAAAAAAGATTCAGAGGGCCACCACAGGACCGCATTTCAGACATTGGAAATCCGAAATTACATAGTTACAACCGTTTCAAGATTGCGCTCCTAAAAGCAAGAAAAAAGTGTGTATTGTTTTTTTAATTACATAATTTTTGTTTGAAAAAACAGTTTGAAGTTATTCCAATGCATATTGATGCATATATATCAGTATTGGGTTCTAAAATGCCTCCCAAACAAAATAATTTCACGCCCATTAAGCTCTCAGAAAGCTCTACTATGGCATATGAAAAGGAAGAATTGTAGCATGATATATCAAAATTATGGGACCAAGTGCAAAAAATTTCGCTCTCATAAAAAGAAACCAAACATGAACTAAAAGTGGACATGGATGGTTTAAAACCAGAAACAAAAAGTGACATGGATGGTTTAAAAGGCAACATGAATGGCTTAAAAGAAGACATGGAAGGTTTAAAGGAAGGTTTGACAAAGTTGTCACAAGAAATGCTTCTTAATGGTGAAAAGGTATTCCATGAAACTCATGATGAGAACAATAAGGAATGTCAATCATGATTTTAGAAAATCCAATATTGGGTTTAAGACCCACCACATTCCAAAGATCGATATGAGGAATTTTGATGGCAAGGATCTGGTAACATGGATATTACAAATGAAGCAATATTTTGATCTTCATGATGTGCAACGCACACAAAAGGTACGCATTGCAATTGCATATTTAGAACCCTATCAGTTTGTATGGTATCGATGGCTTTGTTCTCGTAAACAACTTGTCACTTCGTCAATTTTTATGGAGGAAATGATAGCACATTATGAGAATACAAAGAGCAACACCTTCTTTAGCCAATTGATAAATCTCAAACAAAAGGGTTCAATGGCGAAGCACATTGAGGACTTTCAAAACCTGAATATCAAGGTAACTGATATTCCAGAGGAGCATAGGATTGATGTCTTCATAAGGACTTTAAAGGATAACATCCAACATGAACTTCATCTTTAGTAACATGATTCATTGGTGAAGGCATTCATGGTGGCAAGAAAATTTAAAAGAAAAATTATAGCAACAAGAAAGTCTACCACTCACAACTATAAAGATTGAAGTGTTGCTACTCCTAGCCTTCCACAACCTACAAGGTTGACACCACAACAATTGGTGGAAAAAAAGAGAAAAAGGGCTTTGTTATAGTTATGATAGCAAATACACTAAAGGCCATAAGTGCGCTAAGAAGAAATTATTTTACATAGATTGTTAACAGGAGGAGGAAAATGAACAAGAAACATCAAAAGAGGAGGATATACACCAGGAACCAACCCCAAAGAAAGAAGAAATGAATCCAACCATATCTTGTAATGCATTGGTGGGAATTACCACTCCTCAAACTCTCAAGATAAAAGGATATATCAAGAAGAAAATGGTAATAGTGTTGATTGATTCAGGTAGTACCCATAATTTTATTCATCGTCAGATAACCAAGGAATTGAATTACTTCATATATCCAGCACTGGAGTGTCAAGTGATGGTTGCAAATGGAGGAACTATAAAATACTCTGGAAAGTGCCATAATATCAAGCTAACCATGGGATAATATGTCTTGAATAGTCCAATGCTTTCCATTCCAACAGGTGGTGTTGATGTTGTACCAGGAGTCCAATGGTTACAATCTTTGGGGACGACATCTTTTAATTTTCAAGAGATTTTCTTGAATTTTTTTTGGGAAGGAAAGGAAGTTGAATTTAGGGGTATCGCAAGGAAACCAGGAAAGATAATCAGCTCTAATGTCATGAAAAAGCTTCTAAAGAAAGAACAATGAGGCGTAATTGCACAATTATGCTCACAAGAGTTTCAAATATCGAAATCATCTATTTCTCTGGATCTCCAAAAAGACTTGGACAATCATTCCAAGGTGTTTGAGACTCCCAAATCCACCCCACCTATTCGTTATCATGATCATGCTATTCATTTGATTCCAGGAAGTGTTCCTCCAAACAACAGGCCTTGCAAATATCCTCATGCCCAAAAGAGTGAGATTGAACGAATGGTTGCATACATGTTAACGCTAGTATAATTCAACCTAGTCAAAGTTCTTTCTCGACTCCAGTAGTATTGGTGCACAAGAAAGATGGATCAGGGCATCTATGTCTGGATTATAGGGACCTCAACAAGCTCACTATTAAAGATAAATTTCTCATTCATGTCATTGATGAATTGTTGGATGAATTACATGGAGCAATTTACTTCACCAAATTGGATCTTTGTTCAGGATATCATCAAATTAGAATGAACAATGAAGACATTCTGAAAATAGCATTCAAAACTCATGAGGGTCATTATGAATTTTTGTCGTGCCTTTTGGCCTTACTAATGCGCCTTCCACATTTCAAGGTTTGATGAATTCCATTTTCAAACCCTTCCTTAGAAAATTTTTGTTAGCATTTTATGATATATTGATCTATAGCAAGTCTTAGAAGGATCATGTTTAACATTTTAACAGGGTCCTCAAACTATTGGAGGAGAAACAATTATAAGCAAAAACCTCCAAATGTTTGTTTGGAGTACATGAGGTGGAATATTTGGGTCATATTGTATCTCATGAGGGTGTTCAAGTAGACCCTAACAAAATTAAAGTCATTAAGGAATGGAAAATCCCCACAACCATAAAGCATCTTCGAGGATTTCTCGGGTTGACAGGGTATTATCACAAGTTTGTTCAGAATTATGGGGGAATATTAATACTAAAGAAAGATGCATTTCATTTTCTTGGACTACAGAAGCAACTAAGACCTTTGAACATCTTAAAGAGGTAATGTGAAAAGCACAGGTCTTAGCTACACCAAACTTCACAAAAACCTTAATTGTGGAATCTGATGCCTCGGGAAATGGAATTGGTGTAGTTTTAATGCAAGAAGGAAGACCCATTGCTTTTGAAATTCGTCCAATCAAAGGAAATTATTTACACAAACTCATTTATGAGAAGGAAATGTTAGCAATACTACATACATTAAAGCAATAGCAACCTTACTTAATGGGAAGACACTTCAAGGTAAAAACAGATCATGATAGTCTTAAATACTTTTTGGAACAAATATTATTTTTAGAAGAGCAGAAAAAATGGGTCACAAAAATGTTGAATTATGACTTTGAAATCATCTACAAAAAAAGGAAGCAAAATGTTGTTGCAGATGCACTCTCAAGAAAGAATGAAGATGTGGAAGCATTGCTTCGTTCCATTTCTATTACCTGAGTGGATAACCAAAACAAGGGATGAATGGAAGAATGATGAAGAGTTGTGGACACCCATTCAAAAGTTGCAGCAAGATCCTAGTACATCTTATACATTTAGTTGGAAAAATGATTCATTATGGTACAAAGATCGCTTATATCTTTGTAAGAATTCCCAACTCAAACAAAAGATTCTTTTGGAATTGCACATCTCTCCCTTAAGGGGGCACTTGGGATTCTTAAAACTTAACACGAGGTCAAGAAGGAATTTTTTAGGTATGGCCCTAAATTTGATATTCAAAATTTTGCGACAGAAAGTTTGGTTTGCCAACAAAATAAAGTTGAGACAATTAAGACCCTGGTCTATTACAACCTTTAGCTATTCCAAGTCAATTTTGGGAGGAGGTCTCAATGGATTTTGTCACAGTTTTACCCAAGTCTGAAGAAAAGAGCGTCGTCTTGGTGGTAGTTGATAGATTACCTAAGTATGCACACTTTTGTTCTCATCCTTTTAAAGTCAATATAGTCGCTACTGCATTTATGGAAACAATTCAAAAGCTTCATGGAAACCCAATGATTATAGTAAGTGATAGAAATCCTATTCTCACTGGAAATTTTTGAGCGAAATTATTTTCTTGTCTTGGTACTCAATTAGCTCATAGCTCATATTATCACTCTCAATCTGATGGGCAAACTAAGATAGTGAACAAATGCTTGTAAGGATATCTTTGTTGCTTTGTATCTAATAAACAAACACAATGGGTCAAGTGGTTGCCTCTAGTTAAATGGTGGTATAAAACTTTCATGTTGTAGCAAAAATGACCCCATTTATGGCACTTTATGGATACCATCCACCATCCATCACATCATTTTTAAGAGAAAATTTTAAGGTTAAAGTAGTGGAAGATCACATCGAGCACCAACAGCAAGTTCTCCAACTCTTAAAGGATAACATCACTCTGGCACGGAATCGAATCAAACAACAGGTAGATCAACATCGAAGTGAAAGAAACTTAGATGTAGGCGACTAGGTATTTTTACGGCTACAACCATACAAACAAATGTCCCTCAAGCAAGCTAAGAAGGATAATAAATTATCACAAAATACTACAATCCTTACAAGGTGTTGCAAAATATTAGTACTATTGCATTCAAATTGGAGTTGCATGCACCTTCCCAAAGTACCCCCAGTTTTCCATGTTTCATGCTTAAAGAAGGTTATCGATGACAAACTTCAAGTTCAAACAGTGTTGCCAGAACTTGACGAAGAAGGAAAAATCATATTTGAGCCTAAAGTAGTCACATAAACAAGAACCTTACAACTACATAATCGATCAATTTCAGAGTATCTCATTAAGCGGAAACACTTACCCGCTGAAAATTCCACATAGGAGGATGAAAATTTTATACAAAAGCATCCAAAACTACTCAAGCATTGAGGAAAACACTTTTTTAAAGGAGAGAGGCATATTAGGTCCCTATAATACTAGTGTAGCCCCCTTATCATTATCGTTAGTGTAGCCCCCTTATTGTTATTGGTGTGCACATGTAACCCCCGTATTGGTACTGTTGTGCCCCATAGAAACCCCCTATTGTTATTATTGTGCCCTTAAATTATTATTGTTATGTAAGCTATGATTATATTGTGACCCCTTAGCTTCCTTTATATAGAAAGAAGGTCTTGTCATTTGCATCATCCAAGAATCTTTTATTTATGTAATGTAAAGGAGGTTGCCCCCTCGAAGAGGCTATTTTTAAGTCGTTGATCTATCTTTTCTTCTAACTTGTAAGTTTGTTGCATAAAAGGGTGGATCATCGACCACCCTTCAATGCTCTTGAGAATCAGTTGCATCATGTCAATCTTCTTCTTGAACAGCTAGGCCAGAATGTCATGATGATCGAAACGTGGTGATCGACTTCATGAATGACCTACAATGCAACCAATGGCACATGCTATCAATTTTTGTGTCTCCCTCCTAGCTAACAAATCTGGTAAGAGTGAGGCTAGAATACTTTGAAAATTGGGCAAATCTATTGAAATGTTTTTTTGAATTAATAAAATCCTTTTGATTGGCAAAAAAAAAAAATATATATATATATATATATATATGATTAAATTAGTAGGTACTCGCACGAGACAGCGAGTGATTTTTGTGTTTGCACAAGGGATTGAGGAGGCTAAGTGGGTTGTCGATTTTGCTGGAAGAATTTATCTCAATTTCTGTTATAAACTCCTTGCAAATCATGCAATTCATTTTCCCTAGTTAGGGATCGCATGATTTATCTGAACGAAGGCTTTTGTGAGTAGAGTTATTCACAAATTTGTCTTTCGAATCCATCACATAAATCTTTTATATTGCTAAAGAAAAAGTATGGAACAGCAATGACATGTTTTGAACCAGCGAATGTGGTTCATCTTTAAGACGATCAGATGAAGAGAATCTTATCCAACTGGGAAAAAAAAGGGGGAGAATTTCTACAAGCTCAAAGATTAGGTCAACAGTTAAAGAAAATAGTCATTATGAAATAAATAAAATAAAAAATAATTGATTAGGCCATGTTGAAAAGTGTAACTAGGTTCGGTCTTCATAATGACATGTAATTGTGACTTTTGTAAATGATGTAATGAAGAAAATAAAATTATTATAGTGAGCCTTGCTTCATGGGTTTAATAAGCAAGTGATTTTATTTTAGTTTTCTCTCATTGAGCATTAGGATTTGTCATTTAAAGTCAAAGGATTAATTTCATGTATGAAGTGCTCTTCTTGAGCATGAGTCAAATATATGTAAGTCTATCAAGGTGTCTAGAAGCCCTCCGAAGACAAGCACAGTCTCTCTTAATGTCGGAACAGTATGGAGACACAACTATTTGAAATGTCATGTTGGCTTAATATATGGGACAAACTACTATATATACACGGCTAGGGTCACCACATAAGAGACAATTCATAATTCGCATACCTCTGAGATTTTCGGTGATATGAGGGCAAGATAGTCTCGGATCTCCATAGGGAGGTCTCTCTGAAATTCGGATGGATGATCACAGTGAACAAGTATTTGGATTACTCTGAAATTCTCGAACTATATCACAAAGATACAATTCAGACTTCATCACAGATTTTGTGCTATTGCAGAGGATAAGGTCTTGGTGCTATGTTGATGAGATGATACACGGTGCTACAATAAGGTGATATTTGTTTATATACTCGTTTTTATTCTTGGTGCTATAATGAAGTTATCTCGATGTTATGGTGGCATGATGCTCGATGTCTCGGTGCCACATTAGAAGATCACAGGAAGTTCAAGGAACCACAATTCGGTGTTCATTGGAGAGATGATCTCAGAGAAACAGAGATTGAAGAGGAAGAGGACAACAAAAGAAGGTTGACTGTGTCTTGCTCTTAGAGTGGCTACTAGGTCAAGGGTCATGGTCTTGGTATTCGTCAATTTGAATCTCTATACGAAGAATTGGTGCGGGTTTTCCTCTCAAAGAGTGAGGAGTTTTGGCCCTAGCTCATAGCCTACATGTTTTGTCTCTTGTCTATTTTGTGTTCATGCATTGGTTATTGTTTGATGAAGAAGAACACTAATAAACTAAGAAGAAGAAGATTCTAAACTAAAGAAGTAAAAATCATTCAGAAACAGTCACTAATGAAGAGAAATCACATAATACGAATGCCCTAGATTTCTCAACATGGTTTTAGAGCTATGGTGCTAAAGTCAAAAGATGGACATCTAATCAAAGAGACACTCAAGGATCAAGTTTCATGGAAGTTATCAAAGCAAAGTGCAAGGATCTACATTGAAGAAGATGGTCTACTTCAAGAGGAAGTCTTGGGATCATCAATCAAATCAAGGTAACTAGAAGTCTACGCCACTAAAGAGATCTACATAGCCCAAAGTATGAACATCCAAGTGAAGCATTTCTGATTTGCACTCATTCACCACCAAGGAAGTCAAAGTATCTTGAAGACTAAAAGGCTAAAGGCACTGTCATCATCATCAAAGGTTATAAGACAAGTTCCCCCTCACTAAAGCAAGGACCACTTCTTTATCCTTAAATAAGATCGTCTAAGGAAGCATCAAATCATCCTCATCAATCACCATCAACAAAGGAAGCTAGATCTAAAGATATTGACATCATAAAAGGAGCAATCTCCTTTACTGAAGAAGGGCTTTTCATTTGGAAGAAGATCATTCAAAAGAAGCACTAATACATCTTCTTCAACCACCATCAAAGTGATCAAGCTGAAGATTTCATATTCACTTAACAAGTATCTTTCATTCTATAATCAAATTTGGTTAAAATGACTTCGTGTTTGCAAGGAGATCCATAAGTTGGTTGTGTCATTGAAACTCCTTGCATGGAAAAAGAAGGATAGACATGATCCTCGAAGAAAGTCAAGTCATTGAACACATCAATGAAAAAGGTCTCCTCTGAATACATGGAAAGGGATTCTTATGAAAAGACCTCTCAATATTGGAGACATCAAAAGGATGTACATGATAAGCTCGTAAGGTTACTCTCTGAATATGCGATAAAGCAGGTCATATCACTTAGACTTGATCTACACAAAATTGAAGGTATCAAAGAATTAAGGAATATCTTTATAAGAACTAAATTGCAAGATCTGGGATGAGATAATCATCATTGTTCTAGATATCAAGGTAACAAATGTCCATGGGGATAAGAAAACATACAACTTGGGGTTTCTATGTTTGATAGAAGAAGACAAGTTGAGGGCAAAAGTATTGAAGGTTAAAGGACTCAAACTTCTGTAGGAAGGAAAGGGATGTTTAGAAAATTTGGTCCTCATAAAACAAAGGAGAGCATAGCTAAGATTCAATGTTATGGAAAAGTTATGGACATTACAAAAAGGAAGCTCATGTCACCGAAAAGATAGTCTCCCTCACAAAAGGTCTTGTCATAGCTCCTAAATATTTTGTTATATGATATGGCTATAATAAATAATAAGATGCATTGTGGCATGAAAGCATTAGAAATAAGAGCTCGAGACATCACCATAGGAAATCATGAAGGACAAACATAACAAAATCTATGGCATTTAAATATGAAGGATATAGCTCTTGGGAACCTCATTGGAAGGAAGAAGTCATCCAGGACAAGGCTCATCATACAAGTCAAAAAGGAAACATTTTCCAAATAGGTATATGCAAGATCCTTAAGATTCTCTTATGGAATCCTCATCGAAGGGTTCACCGATCTAGAAAGGAAGCAAGTAAAGAGAACTCCTTGTTATATGATATAGCTATAAGAAATAATAAGATGCATTGTGGCATGAAAGCATTAGAAATAAGAGCTCGAGACATCACCATAGGAAATCATCAAGGACAAACATAACAAAATCTATGGCATTTAAATATGAAGGATATAGCTCTTGGGAACCTCATTGGAAGGAAGAAGTCATCCAGGACAAGGCTCATCATACAAGTCAAAAAGGAAACATTTTCCAGATAGGTATATGCAAGATCCTTAAGATTCTCTTACGGAATCCTCATCGAAGGGTTCACCAATCTAGAAAGGAAGCAAGTGTTTCATCAAGAACTCCAACTTGTAGAGTTCATGGAATGATGGTATGATGACATAAGAGATGAAGCGGCTCAAAGGGTTGAAGATATTTTCAATCAAGGAAGATGTTGAAAGAAGCCTAGATGACCTAAAGGTAAATGAAGTATGTATACTTGTATTTAATATTATAATGTCATGTCATATGGTTGCAGGTAACTTGGATCACTACTTCTATCTTGAGTAGCATGATCAAAGCAAAGGAATCTCCTTTTATGAAAGGTTGTCGAAAGGCATGGTTGTCGAAAGTATAAGGTGGTTTACTACAATTAAGGAACTCTGATTGAAAGCTCATGGGAATGGAATGTGTGAAGAAAGGAAGGAAGAGATCGTGAGATATGCAACCATGGTAAAGGCAATCAACATCCAAAAGGACCAAGAAGATTTGACTAGAAAATCTCCTGGAAAGGTATGAAGACTCTGATGAAAGTCTGAAAAAGATGGAGACTCTTGACAATGGATATCTTTGGGAGATGTGTCAACATGTATGCGGGATGTTCAAACCTACAAGAAGATGTCATGATGAAAGACCATCAAAAAGGCACGTCTGATTTAAGTGTTCATTTCTTATTTTGAACAAATATCTGGATGGGCTTATGCAAGATTGCCAAAGGGAAGAACTGTGGATGTCTTCCTAGAAAGACCATATAGAAGGATGAAAGATCCTTCCGAAAAAATATGGCATGAAGAAAGCAGCATGTCATGAAGCAAGGCTAGATGAAGACTGATGAATCACTTTCTGATGAAAGGAATGATGACATGATTGAATCGTGGATGAAAGTGATGGATGGTTTGTGCAATATGAAGAAGTCCCAAATATGAAGACTCCATAACAAAGAAGAAATTCATGACATCGAAGGAAGGAGTTCTTCAAAGAAGTCGGTTGTTCCACTATCTCCACCCGAAGAGCTGCTACAGGTTCCTAACTAAGAGGGAACCTGGAAACAAGTTTCTTACTTGGAAGAAACTTGGAAATTCCTAAGCCAAGAGGGAGCTTAGGTGCATTCCTTGTGTAGGAATGAGTACATTCCTTTATTGGAATATGTCCTCCCTAATTGAGAGGGAGAGATACACACATCATTCTTGTCTTCACCTGGGAAGACAGAATGGAGGATTGGGTAATCATCTAGCATCTGATACTCTTTGAGGATGAGATAGGGCATCCCAGATAAGAGTACTCGTAGAGGACCGATATTCTTTAAGGACTGGGAATCCAAGATAAGAATAGTCTTGGTGGAACACACCCTGACAACCCATGTAAGGTATGTTCCAGTAGAGACAATGATTAGGGTGTCTATAAATCATAGGTCTCGCCAGCATTGAGCTCAGATCTTGTGGAGAGATAGAGTTGTTAATCAAGGCCTTGCTATGTCACAATGTTGGTTGATATGATGTTATACATATGGGTTACCAATCTTATTCTTCTAATGATAAATTCTTCAAATTCAGAATGACCAAGTACCATTACGAATACCTCCCTAGTTAAGCATGAGTGTTGAAAAGTGTAACTAAGTTCGGTCCTCATAATGACTTTTGTAAATGATGTAATGAAGAAAATAAAATTGTTATTGTGAGCCTTGGTTCATGGGTTTTATGAGCAAGTGATTTTATTTTAGTTGGCTCTCATCGAGAGCATTAGGATTTGTCATTTAAAGTCAAAGGATTAATGTCATGTATGAAGAGCTCTTCTTGAGCATGTGTCAAATATATGTAAGTCTATCAAAGTGTCTAGAAGCACTCCAAAGACAAGCATAGACTCTCTCTCAATGTCAGCCTCAAGATGCATATGAAACTCATGTTGGCTCAGTATGGAGACACATCTATTCGAGATGTCATGTTGGCTTAATATATGGGACAATCTACTATATATACACGGCTAGGGTCACCACAGTAGAGACAGTTCAAAATTTGCATACCTCTGAGATTTTTGGTGATAAGACAGCAAGACAGTCTCGGATCTCCACAGAGAGGTCTCTCTGAGATTCGGATCGATGATCACAGTGAACAAGTATTCGGATTACTTTGAAATTCTCAGACTATATCACAGAGATACAGTTCAGACTTCATCACAGATTCGGTGCTATTGCAGAGGATAAGGTCTTGGTGTTATGCTGATGAGATGATACATGGTGCTACAATAAGGTGATCTTTGTTTCTATACTCGGTGTTATTCTTGGTGCTACAATGAAGTTATCTCGATGCTATGGTGGCATGATGATCGATGGCTCGGTGCCACTGTAGAAGATCACAAGAAGGGCAAGGAACCACAGTTCGATGTTCATTGGAGAGATGATCTCAGAGAAATGAAGATCGAAGAGGATGAGGGCAACAGAAGAACGTTGACTATGTCTTGGTCTTGGAGTGGCTACTAGGTCAAGGGTCATGGTCTTGGTGTTCGTCAATTGAAATCTCTATAAGAAGAATTGGTGCAGGTTTTCCTCTCAAAGAGTGAGAGGCTTTGGCCCTAACTCATAACCTACATGTTGTGTCTCTTGTCTATTTTATGTTCATGCATTGGTTAATGTTTGATGAAGAAGAACACTAATAAACTAACAAGAAGAAGATCCTAAACTAAAGAAGTAAAAAGCATTCACGAACAGTCACTAACAAAGAGAAATCAACTAATACTAATGCCCTAGATTTGTCAACAGGTCAAACGTCAAAGAAAATAGCAGTTAAGAAATAAATAAAATAAAAAACAAATGATTAGGTCAAAGGTTAGAGAAACTAGCCGTTGGAAAATAAACAAAATAAAAAATAAATTATTATAACAAATAACTAGGGAAATTAAATTATTATAAAATGTTAATAATAAATAAATATATGCTAAGTCAAATAAATTATAAGTTTAATAATAATAATATTATGGGGTGGTAAAAAGAACAAGTATGAAACAACAAATGATGATGAGAAGTTGAATAGTTAATTTCTGTTGTGATCTTGTCTGATTTTTCTGGGTTATTTTTTAAATATTTTCTGTTGCTACTTGCTATGTTAAAGTCCCAGAGAATTTTCTATTTGCAGATTTCAGATTTTATTTACTACACAAAAAAAAAATCATTTCCTGGATAAAACAATTTCTAAGAGTAAAATAACTGCTTTCTGTTGGGAAAAATACTGAGAGGGAGGGGTGAATCAGTATTTACTGCATAATCAAAACTTTTCACTTTTTCATTCCTCAAAACCCATACGCTACTTTCCTTCAGTAAACTAGCGTATATACGCGGATCCCCTTTATGAAACTAGCGTATACACAGAGATCTAGATTTGTCATTAAATCTTCACTTATATTATTCCATCATTTATTCATCAGATGTTCAATAAACAGTAAACATGTGCAGTAAGAACAGAATAAACCATCACACAAAGCATCACACATGAACACCAGGATTTTTAGGTGGAAACCCAAATCGGGAGAAAACCACCGCTGCAGTTGCTCAGCCTTCAATATTTTATTATAGAGAAAACATCTTATAACATATGTGCTGGCGCAGACTTGACCAGCACGCAGGCACCCACCTGCGCTCGTTTACCAGCCTCTCCTGGAAGGGAGCTACGACCCCCTGACTCGTTTACCAGCCTCTCCTGGAAGGGAGCTACGACCCCCCGATCTCGTTTACCAGCCTCACCTGGAAGGGAGCTACAACCCCCTGACTGAAGGCTACAACCTTCAGCACCACCTTGGACCACGTTTCATCAATTTTCACACTGGATCCAACAACTTGAATAGAACACCACTTGCAGGCCACATTTCATCATATTTTCAAACTGAACCCTTTCCATACTTCTTAAGCACAAACAACCATGAAACAGATACATATAATCAAAGACTGTAGAGAACACAGAAAAGAACACAGAGAAAAGAATACAAAGAGAACAGACTTCCACATTTCACTACGACTTCAGCAAACCCTAGTTTGCATACGCGTTTTTACTTCACTGATGTCGCGTATATACGCGCTTCCGTCCACACAAACCAGCGTATACCTCAGTGTATATTTTATTGCGCATACGCGCTTTCTCTTCGCTGAAGCCGCGTATATACGTGCTTCCTCCGCGGCGAAGTAGCGTATAGATCTTCAATTATTACAGAGCAGCATACTTCATCAGATCAGATATTCAGTTCAGATCTACCCTTTTGCTTCAGACAGATGTTCGCCTAGATGCTCGCCTCATCACAGATCTAAGCCTTCCATAATCATATCTAGCAAATACAAGAGCAATTCAGATCTAGATCCCCTTCTTCATCATTGGTGCATCATACATTCAGATTTATCATTCAAGTGTAACCCTTTCCATTCAGATATACTTCAGAGAGAAGTATTCATTCAAGCTCAGACATCTTGCTCCCACACCATGATATGCACAATGAATTTCTTCTCCTTATATAGGTTTATCCTTTTTCAATACCATGGGCCAAAGCAATACCATGAGCCTTCAATACCACGGGCCAAAGTAATACCATGAGCCTTCAATACCACGGGTCAAAGCAATACCATGAGCCTTCAATACCACGGGCCCCTGTTTTTGCACTTTATGAGCACTTTTGCCCATACGCGACTTGGAACGTTCTTTTCCGCGTGCATATGCGACTTCCCTTAGACAGATCCGCGTATTCATAGAGACATACTCTTTTCATCATACTTTGAGCACATTCTGAATTCCTTTCTTCATTGCCTTCTGTACACACTGTAGATACATCATATTTTCTTCATCAAGAACATATTCTAGCAAGCACAACTTCATCAAATAAGTTGCCATCATCTTCATCAAGTGGGTTGCCTACTCAGCATCATATTGTCAACAAACATCATATCACATTAGATTTACATCATTTACCAAGTCCATCAAGTCAAGAATAGCTTCATCAGGTGGATTTCCATCAAGGACAACACACGTCATCAGTCGCATGTCTTCATCTTCATTCAGTGGGTTGCCATCAAGGACAACACTCTGCATCATATTTCCAACACTTTCGACATTAAACTTGAAACTGGCACTTTGAAAATTAACACATTGCATCTCCGGCCATGGAATAATTCAATTAAGATAATCTAGTTGAGATTTGGTCACCATTAAAAATTTAGACATTGCATTTACATTATGCATGAGAAATGAGCACATCTAAATGCTAATAGTATGGATTTTCAGTAAAGAATTACAAGGAAGAACTCTATACAGCACTGAACCTCCAAATACCTAAACAAATTCAAGAGAATTAAAATCTGCACTTTTGAGTCAAGGCACCTTTTCACCTATCCTTTGTAGGGATATAAGACCTTGTCAAACCGAGATGCAGAACACCTTTTCCTTTTGAAACGACACTAGTGGACAGTGATGGGCATAAGCTGCTTCCTGTTCTGTAAGGACAAGTCCTTTCATTGAGAAATCTCAAGTTTGGTGATATATCATAACAATATTTTATGTGTCTTTACAATAATAACTTGCTGATAATATATTGAACTTCAGATGCACAATTTGGAAATGTAGACTATCCTGAAGTCTACAATTTGCATAAGTGAAGTATATTAATATAAGTAATACGTTGGTAATTAAAAGGAAAGTAGATAGACAATGCAGCATAAGCATGTGAATCTTCCAGATAGTGACGGCTGTGTTCAATTCCAGCCCTATGTTGGTTTAGATCAGTACTTAGAGAAGCAGAGTGATAAAACATAAAATATAAATTTTTGATGTTGACATGTAACTCCACTTGGTATTCATTTGCATTGATCTTCTATTACATTTAAGCTGGAAGAGTGTACTATAACTCACCCGCTCCTCTGCTCCTTTTCATACTAAAACTATAAATAACCTCCCAATTCAACTACAATATTGACTTGTGCATAGCTTAAAAGTAACATCCAAAGATCACAAAACAAAATAGGCAAATTATCAAGTAATATCCTGGTTCAATTTATTCTTCGATTGAAAATTGTTTGGCATTGAGATATAATACAATCGACATATCATTCCTCGATGTCCTTTCCATCCTCACATATCACATCTTTTCTCGGTCCATTCTATTTCTCATGATTTATAACATGTTTGGATGTAGCATCTAAAACTGTAAAGATGAATATGGATATTTGGAGATTAAATACATTCCAAATTTTTGAACAGACGTGCAATGTTCTATCATGGTAATTTTGTCAATAGAGAAGCTAAAGAAAAGTATATAGTTTTCAAAACAAATTACGAAATAATTAAATTGTGGTAAATATATAACTAGGCACCAGTGCAGATTATCAATCTATTAATTATAAGCTAGCAGGCTATATAACTATGAAATCAAAAAGTCTCTGCTAAGAAAAAAAAATACACAGCAAAATGATCAGTGAAAGAACGTGTACATTTTATGACAAATTTTTAAAATACCTGAACCACCATAAATGAGAATGCAAAACTGAAGAATAGAAAAACCAGGTACAAATGTTTTTAACCACAAACTATGATGAGTGGTAATTTTGTGTCATCCTAGATCTGACATGTTCTTTATTGACATAATTTAAATTACGTAAATTTGTAACAAGCAGATAAAAGTTAACACCCTAATTATTTGGTTTTTCCTGTCAACTTATTTCTAAAGCATAAACCAAGTTTTTACCTCTCAACATTGCTATCCTACTATACTCGGACTTTCTCCCACACATGAGCCAGTAGTCAGGAGAACCTTATGCTGTTCTATAATGTTGATAAAATTTTGAACAATCTTTTTCCCTTCAGGAGTGATAATACTTTCTGGGTGGAATTGAACAGCCTGCAAAACAGCTCCATACAAAAGTAAAAAATTGTGATGTGCCTCTGTGTTTGTGTCAGTGTGAGAATGGTAATTATACAAAAGCAATGAAGCTTAAACATATATAGACTAAATTCACTAAGCTGAATGACCAATACCTCAAAAGGGTCATAAAAATGGTAGATTTCCATATTCTATTTAGTGTGACATATTCATGAAATGCCTGGTATTAAAACATTATAAATGCTACCTATAAATGTGGATATGAAAAACTCAAAATTGGAAATAGCCAAGACGAATGTGATAGAAAGGCTTTCACATTTTTTTTAATCGTGATTAAGCAGGAAAAAAAAGGAAGAAATGGTAAAAACACCAAACCTTTATACTGTAACTATTTCAAATTGTGCTAATTATGTTAGCTGGGTGTTCACATTCAAATATTAGGGAGCTCAAAACTGAATCTTCTTGCATCCAGGGCGAATATGAGAACAATCAACTAAAAAATCGGTCCAAGGTTTTCAGTCCCAACTTTTCATTTTCTTTATTTCTTAATCTGAGCTTCTTTAACAAAGTGCCACACCCATGGACTCTGTTACCTCCCACGTCTGCACTTCAAGTGCCACTTTGTTGAATGTGGTTCTCACTATGAGGAAATCATTTCTACATGTTACCAATGCCATTTGATTGGTAAAGGTTGAACTTACCTGTGATTGGCAGGTGGAGATTGAGAGGTCTATTATGGAGGAATCTCCTAGTTGATTAGATCGGAAGAATGATTAGGAAAAGTAGAAAATGTAAAGTATAAATTACACTGTTAGCATAAAATCTAGCAGGGCTCGTACAAAGCCCCGCTAGGCAACCTAGGTCTTATGGCAATAACAGATCAGCAACCAGTATCACCTTAGTGGCTTCTCTCCAGCTATTTAGTGGTAAAATTAATTCCACAAGTGAGGCTTCCCTACAGAAGATCACCAAAAAGGTTCTTCGACTAAAGAGCGCTCAACGGTGATGCAAGGTCTAATGATAGGACAAAACGTGACCGGAAAAGCCTTGAGTGGCTAAGATAAGAGCTGCCTAAAGATCAAACACACTTCCCTAAGACTTTTACAATTAGGAAGAGAGCAGTTATGAGTTAGGGTCTGTAAGATATGTGAATTTAGGGCACATGAAAGCATATATCAGCTCTAGAAAATAAGCTATAAGGGATGATCAACAAATGACCAATAGGCTATGGAGGAGGAAAGCTAGGGTTAAGTAAACAATGGTTTTAGATGGCTGAAAATGCATATGATAGCAATAAATACCAAGTTGTGAACCCTATATTTAGGGTTTTAATATTTTTCCTTTTATTATTTATTAAATGCAATCCCTTCCAATAGGGCAATAACATATAGACATAATGTTAATCAAGGTTGTCATTGATGTCAATATGGCATTGACCGAGATGTCAATATTCTTGAGATGCCTGGTTCCAGATGATGATGTCACGACTCTTGGTTGACTAAGATACCATCAATGAATATGTCAAGTCACGAAGAAGTCAAACCACTAATGAGGGAAGCCCAAGAAGTACTTGATCTAATGTTGCATGCACTTGATGAAGGTTGGAAGACTAGATGACGATGTCGAAGATCTCATTTGATAGTTGGAAACTTTCCTAATGATGATGCACTATGACATATTACTGCACTATTATTGAATACATGATGCTATACCTTCATGATGATATGGATGCTGGATACTATCATGACGACATGGATGTCCTACATGATGACACTGTGATCCTATGATTGATAAGCCAAACAATGGAGAAGACAAGCAATGGAGAAGCCATGCTGTCCTATTCACTTTCTGCACACAAAAATTAAGGACAGTCACAAAGAAAAATTGTTTTTACCACCTTAGACGCATCCTTCCAAATTGACTCCTATACCATCTTTTAGAACATTTTTTTTCCTTTCCAATGAGCCTTTACTTGCCCCGAAAATCCCAATGGACGTGTCTCTTCATAGGGACAAACAACTATATATATGAAGCTGCACTCAATCATTTCACAGTCAGAAATTCGGATATCTATCTCTGAAATTTCGGAGGGCAGAGAAGCAGTAGGAAACCGAGGAGAATCATTTGTTTGGGTTAAAATCTGAAATTTATCTTCTTAATCTCGGACCTGTTGCAGCCCTATATTGACAGACCTGTGGAGTTAAAATCTGCAAGGGAATTGGAGTTACAATTTCTTGAAGCTCAGATTGCTGAGGTTTTGGTGGAACAGTCACCAAATAAAAACTCAGATTGCAGCACAGATCAGTGCTTTGGAGGCTCGGACCTGCATTTGTAAAAAAAAAACCTACAGCAATTCGGACCTGTTTTAATGCAGAAATTACAGTTCTCATTTGAGGCTCCATTGGCAGAGGTAGCCACCTGTTTGGAGGTTCGGACCAGGACCTGTACACTCAGTTCGGGTCATCTGGACAGACTTATACCACAGAGTTCGATCATTTGTTGGAGAACTATACCACAGAAACTTGGATCTGTCCTACAAATTGCAGCCATATATCTAGGAGTTCGGACTGTGGTAAAGATCTTAGACAGTAGGGTCAGCACCTCAAATTAAATTTGAACTGGTGTCTCACATAAGCTCAGGACATTTCTGTTTTGGACCTGTTCCTTCAGAACAATACCTCAGACCTGTGGAACGATTGGTGAGGGTGGTCCAACTTTGGGCAATTACACTAGCTCAGTGACATATTTTGAGGAAATTTCATAATCATCTTTTAGAGTTGTTTGATGACATTTGTAAGCTGCCCATTGACATTATTTGAAGCTTTGAATAGTGAATAACTTAAGGGCCTGAACAGTGATAAGCTTGGGTTTGAACAAGGTTGAAGTATTCTTGTTGGAGCAGATTTGTTGAGAAGATTTGAAGCCTCGTTGAAGCAGTATTGAAGATCTATTGAAGTCCTCTTGAGCATCTTTGAAGACCAACTAGTGTACCTTGGAACACCACTAAGGCCATTGGAGAATATTTTTGAGACAATTATTGAAGAAATCTTGAAGCATTGTTGAAGACTCCCCTGGAGAGTTTTTTGAAGAAGCCCTTAAAGAGGCTTAGAGCAGGTGCGGAACTTGGGCTACCTTGAAGGATACTTGAAGATCTTTAGAATACTTTTGTATTGACTGGAGGATTTGTGTAGCGACTTATTGAATAATCTTAAAGAGTATATTGGGGTACACTATTGAAGACAGTTTGGGCTTTGCACACAGCACCAAGCATTGATTGAAGTCTTGGAGACACCATTGAAGACCATGATGCATTAGCCATCATGAGGTGGCCTTAGAGATCCTTGATTGGGTATCATGAAGGACAGTAGAGACACCTTCATGTGAAAAGATCAAGGTTGTCATTGATGACGTAACGTGGAGACTACAGTGAAGACTAAGTGAAGATTGACAGGGCTCGTTGAAGAAGACATTGGGAGCCGTGAAGTATAACCAAATATATCTTGACGAATTGAAGCAGAAGGTTGGAGCCTCATAGAGACAAGGTTGGTGCCTTGGAAGATAGGGTTGGAACCCTAGAGGATAGGAATCTTCAAGAAACCAAGTTGTAACCTGTACCAGATATACGATTAGAGCCCTTGAGGTTGGTGGTTGGTGCCTCAAAATTGACAAGGTTGGAGCCTTGGAAGTCCAAGTCGATGCTTGGCAAATACAAGTTGGAGCTTGGGAGATTGAAGATCGGTGTCTTCATCTAGGGTTGGAGCCTTACATATATTGTACTTGATTTATTGCAAAGAAGAAATTAATAAAAGCATTTATTCTTATTGTTCATTTTATGTTCTAAATATAAGTGATCTAACTGGTAAAAATAACAATTGAAAAGAAATATTGATTCACCCCTCCCCTCTCAGTATTTCCAACACATAAAATTGCCATAAAATGTAGATTTCGAGCTAACCCTAACCCTAGTTACAAAAAAAATTAAGAAAGAAACAGAAATTTATAATGATCAACACCTACTGGAATAGTACGTTTAACTAATTGGGCGATGGAGTCATTAGGGCAAGGTCAATGATAGAGTGCCTTGGATGAAGAGAGTGGAAGATTGAATTTCTTCTCTTAGAAACCCTAGCAACTTCTCTACGTAGGAGATTTTAAGGTCAAACAATGCATGAACCAAGTTCCTTTGATGGAATCTTGCCAGACCTTTTACAAACCATAAAGAATCTAGATTTCAAGAAAAGATATTACAGTTTCTAATATGGCACACATAGAAATACTAATTTTAGAAATACAGCATGGAAAATGGAAGAAAATGAAACAAAACTTACATAGTTCCAACAAGAATCACTTCAATCAATCACAAAAGTCTCTCCATGAAAAAATCTCCCTCCCAAGACATTTCGCTCTACAAATGATCACATTGTGTCCAAGAAGAAAGACGAGCTAGTGCACACTCATTTAGAGAAGAAGTGAGTGAATGATGATGATGAAAAGTGACTCCCGAGTCCCCTCTATTTATAAGAGCATAACCAAGTCACTTTTCCATAATTATACAACCAAAGCCCTAAAAAGTTTGCTTGAAACATTCAACTAGGTCAAAGGCCACAAGCCAACCTTGAGATAGTTGTAAAACATAATAAAAATGTCAAATCCCCACATGTGTGAAAATAAAAGCTCTTATCTATGACATCATCCTCTAAGAATGGACAATTTCCATCAAGCAAGTGATAAAATGGTCCATGAGTACTCATTAAGCCAAGAAATCAACAAAGTGCATGGCTACATCTCCAAACAGCACCTCCTCCACCATGGCGTCATCCTCGAAGGGGCCTATGTCACACTTCTAGGGGGACATAGGGATGACATGGCATCATCTAGATCAAGCATTGGCATTAAGACATGGTGTGCTAACCCCCCCAAATCATCTCAGTGATCTCCATCCTCATTCGAGCTCTTGAATAAGGCAATGTCCATCAAACAAGGTCAAGGACAACCTAGGGGCATCCTCGGTCCATCTAGGCACATCATCAAGTAAGTCAATGCCTCGGCTCTTTAGTTCATCATTTCAACACCAAGAGGTACATCAAGAGGTATGAAACCTTGTGGAAGTTGCTCAAGATCCAACGCTCATCTCTAGAGGGGCAACATTAGGGCTACAGGGTGACATCTATTCTTAGAATTGGGAAAAACATCATATTGAGTGTGTTGGAAAGGAGTAAACCCTTCCCTTAAGGGATCTCTATTGTATATATGATACCACCTTAAACAAACCTCTCAAGATCAAGTGAGGTCAACATTATTAGGGACGAAAACCATTAAAGCATCATAGTGGACCATATCTAATGTTAAGGGCACATAAATACTTCACACAAGACTTATCTTCAAATATCTTACTAGCTTAAGATTTGTAAACAAGTTACCTCACTTTATTAGGTATGATTAGGTCAACAGCCCTATTAGGTGATTCTAGCCCCCAAGGGGAGTGACATGTCCTAGGTAGATCCAATAATTCATAGATGTATGTGGTAATGTGGTCATGGAGTGGGAAAGACGTCAAGAAAGATACCATAGCCATGAGACCAAATAACGGAGGTCCAACATCCTACGTATAATGAGGTAAGGAGGGTGTAATCATGGAGGCATGAGTTACTACTTCCCTCGACCATTTTTTCCACCCCTCAGCAGCACCTTTTACTTTAATGATTTGTCTTTCTTTGGTGCATAGCTTAGGAGACCAAGCTTGTTGGACAGTTGGCATTGTCATAATGGTTGGCGGCATCCAGTGTGCTGGCATTGATGTCAACCAGGCTAGCATTGATGTCAACGAAGCTAGCACTGGTGGCAACTAGACTAGCATTGATGTGCATGATGTGTGTCAAGCTCAGGGGGGTTCTAGGCTTTGAAGGCATTTTTGCCTCAGAAGATCAGCTCAAATGCTCCTAGAAGTGTTGGACAGTTGGCATTGTCATAATGGTTGGTGGCATCCAGTGCACTGGCATTGATGTCAACCAAGCTAGCATTGATGTCAACCAAACTAGCAGTGATGGCAACTGGACTAGCATTGATGTGCATGATGTGTGTCAAGCTCGGGGGGGCTTCTAGGCTTTGAAGGCAGTTCTGCCTCGAGAGATCAGCACAAATGCTCCTAGAAGTGGTGTAGTTGGATAGTGCTTGGAAAGCGCTTTCCAATGGTATGCAGAAGTTCGCAAATGGCCTCCTGGATTGTGAGTTATGGCCAGCCAAATGCAAGTTCCCCTCAAAGTCAAAAGTTGTTGAGCTAAGTTGGTGGAGCACCCTTTTGACAAATTTAGTTTGGCAGTGTTGCCAAACGTGGTGTAGTTGTTAGCGGAGCGTCTAAGTGAAGGATCGGGCAAACATGGCCAGGCAGTGTAGCGACGGCCGCAGTTTTCATTGGCCGGCGGTGGAGCCCTCACTACACGCAATCCCAATGGAGTTTTCCTGGAAGGTTCAAAGTCTACACAAAGGTGAGGCTCTGGGATGACGTAAGCCCGCACTTTCGTGGACAATCCACACAGCAGTAGAGCAAGCGCTAGCGAAAGTACTACTATGGGAGGCCCCACAACCACACCATCCCGCCTGAGTTACCCCAAAGGGATTTAAAGTGCGCACTAAGGGAGCGCACGAGATGACGTGAGCAAGACGTGGCAGGAAGATTCAGCATTTTCAAGGGTCAAAGAGGCCAAATCCAGGTGAAACATGTCAACACTCAGGAGGCACCACGTGGGATTGATGATGTAAGCATGATGTCATCCCAGAAGGGCTATCCCTGAAGGTTTAGAAAGGCACATAGGCAAAATCCACGAGTTGACTAGGCGTCAGGGTAGGTGGAGTACGCGGTGGCATTTACAGCTCCTCTTGGCAGATTTGTGATTGGTTCGCGAGTGTAGCACTGGTCCCACAAGGACACATCGTCCTGGAGGCTTCACCACGGAAGTTTTTAAAAGAGCGCAAAGAGGGAGCGCTGAGCTGACTAAGCGTTGGGATGCAGTGGCAGTTGTGACAGAGACGAGAACCAATGAGAGTGGTGTAGGGCGAATCCACAAAACACGTAAGCCCGAAAGGCTTACCTCGAAGGAAAAACGAAGGCGCAATAGAAGTAGAGTTAGGATAACGAGCCCAAGAGACAGAGAATTTGCCAAAAGGTAACAATTTTGTCAAACGACAGAAAGGCGTGCCCAGGTCATGGTTTTGAGGCGTGTTTCCGTGTTAAACGACCATGAGCCTTCAAGCCAAATACAATGAAAAGGCGTCGAGACAGGATGGCATTGCGGTGGGGTTACAAGTCATCCCAGCAGACTTTTGATTGGCCAATGCACTAAGCGACGAGACCCATCTTGGCACGTAGTCCCGAAGGAGAAGGTCGGAGGCTAAAGGCAAGCCCAAGACATGGTTCTATATAGTTGTGTGACAAAGGGCACAAAAGGTTTAATGCATGTTATTCAAGCCCTCGAGGCTGTAGTGCAAAGGAGCACTTGTGAGTCGTTATGCAATGGAATTCGCATGGTTTGTGACCAAGGGCTTGTTGCGGAAAACATTGTAAACCATGGGAATCACATCCCTTTGGGATTATTGTGCAGCGTTGTGGGCTTAAGCATGTTGGAACGCGAATAATGAAATGAGGGTTTGTTTCAAATGGGTTGCATACATATGAGGCATGGATGAGTCGACATCTTTGACAATTATCCTCCATATTTGGCAAGTGTGCCTTATGTGGCATTGTGCCACACTTGTGGATAAAGGAGCATGGATGAGTCAGCAGTTGTTTAAGAGCTTAGCGCCTCTGATCATGAAAACAAGTCGACAGCCAGAGTTGAGAATTGGAGTCAATGGCAATTGTTGTGAGTTCTGGATCAAGACAGTGAAGGACCACAATGTACAAATTGAATTAATGGAGCTTGTCTTGAATAGAAACAAGACATCTCTGATCTTCCTTGCACGCTATGAAAAATTAAATAAAAAATATGGTTGGGTGTAGAATATCTGATCAAAAACCAAGAGTGCCATGCTTGGAGCACAATTTGAGTTTTGTGCACAATTAATAAGCATGAAGTTCCTTACTAGAGTGCACAGTTTGACTGAGAATTAATTCTCAGTATGGCAAAACACTCATGTGCCTATTCTTAGATTTAATTCCACTATGGAGGCCAAGTAATTTGATGCATCAGCTACACTTGGGCGGTGTGACTGACAGAACAGTTGTGCATTGTTCTCTGTGCAATAGAGGAACAAAACCAAGGACTACAATTGTGCAAAGGGATGGATTGTAGCATTGTGGAGAGTAGAGCAGAGAGCTCTATGTGAGTGTGCGTGTTGCTAAGAGAGGCCAAGTGTGCCTATTCAGAAGAGAAGGTCAAAAGCTTATATGTTGAGTGTTGTTGTATGAGGGTCGAGAGTTGAGTGTGTGTTGTTGCAGTGTGAGTTGAATAAGTCGAGGATTGAATGAGTTGAGTGAGGTGAAGGTCACTGATGAAAACATAAGACAAAAGTTTGGGTGTATGCTACTAAGAACAGAGGGTTGAGTTGAGATGAAAATAGAGTTGTCACAAGGCAGAGTGAGTGCCAAGAACAGTGAGCAGTGAGTTCCTTATTGAGTGTGGGTTGGGGCGTACAAAACAGGGAGTTGGATTCCATTTAAGTGGATACCTGAAGAGATCATGGGAGTCGGTGCCTCCTACAAGTTGTGAAAATATTTGAATCTTGACAAACAAAAATCCTACTGCAATTATTTGATTTGTATTACCTACTTGTTTTCTTCATTTAACAAGTTATTTACAGAATTATTCAGTAAATTCTAAGACAAATACACTGCAACGTACACCAATATATAGATCAAGAACTAAAAAATAAATGAAGCAATCACACAAAGGACACACTTATTATTGGACTAACGTCCCCAGAAAACCCAATGCGGGAAAACCAGTGTAGCAGATATGAGGGTTTTATTATTAAGCAGATTTTTTAATACAATCTAGGGTGCCAAATCTAGCTCACCCAATAGAGAAAATCCCAGCAGAAGTACCTCTATCCGGAGAGAGATATATTGGTTGATCCAACAGCTGATTGAAGAAACCCCACAGGTGACTGCACTATTCCCAATGCTGCGCAGCGATGGCTGCAGCAAGCTCTGCGTTGAGACTGCGTCACCTCCTCCAGGAGCTACATCACCCTCCTTGTGAGCCTTCCCTGCTCAGAAATCAATCTACTGAATTTCTACCTGATCTGCCACACATAAAACCCAGCACTGCCTCTTTAGTGACTGTGTCACCCTTCTGGCTATGTGTCACCCTCTCTGGAGTTGCGTTGTCTCTCTTGGTGTCACTCTACCTATCTACAATTGTATTCTCAAACTTGGACTGAAGTCCCGCTGCCGAATTGCCCCTCTCTGCACTGTAAGCTCACTCCGAAATTCTCAGCAAACCATGCCCCAAAATTTCGACTCTGCTCAGGCGTTGCTCTGTGTGTGTGTGTGTGTGTCCTCCAACTAACCCTCAAGCCTTTCCTTATACTTTTCCTGTTGAGAAATCAATGGTCGTGATCTAATCCTTAATCGACGGCTAAGATTAAATTAGCCTTTATCCTTAATTCACTTTAATTATTTTAATCCCCTAAGTTTTAACTTAGGCTCCATTAAAAATAATTAATTATTTGAATAACTTTCACTCCGGGTGGAATTTCTCCAAACGATTTCTGGGTCTTTGAGATCTCATGCGTTCTAGGCCCTCCACAAAATTTCGGAGCTAGAGCATATCTGATGCTACCCAAAAATCAACACAAGTTGGTGGTTGCATAAATCCAAGAAGTTGCAAGTTGGTGCTTGCAACAAATCCAGGAAGTCGGTGTTTCAGTTGGTGTTTCTAGTAAGTTGGTCAGGTGTCTATAAAATAAGGGGGCTGGTACTTCTTGCTAGTGGGTGCTAGCAAACAACCTAAGGGAGTTGATGCTTCCTGTGAATGGTGGCTCACAAAGATTGATGTAAATAGAGTAGGTGTTCATATTTTACAAAATAATACAAACAAGCTTTGGTAGTTTTTCTCACAGAAGGGTTTCCATGTTAAACCTTTGTGTCATATGTGTTGTTGCTCATGGTGTGTATGTGTGTGTGTTTATGCATTATTTTATATTGTTGCTACATGATATGTTGTTGACAACCACATGAATGAATGCCAAACTTGAATGAAAAATATTATTGGCATAAAAGTTAAATTAGCCTTAATATTGATTCACCTCTCCTCTCAATATTAAACATTGTTTCCAACAATTCGTATCAGACTTTGGTTCCTTCAAGAACAACTTAACCTCTCAAAGGTAGATCAAAGGGAAACATAGTCTAGTCAAGTTTGGCTAACACCAGAGGGAGTTCCATTTTTAAATGGAGCAGAGTATGTGCTCCGTAAATTTAGAATGGAAGCCTATGTAATGGTTATTGATTTAGATGCATGGGGCTCTATAGTAAATGGAATGAAGGATGAGAATGATAGCGAGGCAAGAAGGATTATCTTGAAGGGTCTATCAGATTCAAACTCCAATAAAGTGAGACATGGCAAGTCTGCTAAAGAAATGTGGGACAAGCTTCATTGTATATATGGAGGTGATAGCAAAGAGGCTCAAGAGAAGGTCAAAGAACTGTGTTGCTCAAGCAGTGAACCAGAACATGCAAATGTTGTTGTTGGAGATAAGAAAAGGAGGAGAAAGAAGATAAAGGCATCTCAGGGGATAGATGCTCAAAATATTGAAAATCTTTCTCCCAATAAGCAAGTTGTTGATCTTCACTCCAATGGTGGAGAAGAAGACTTGGACGAGAGGCTAGGATGCTTAGAAGGTATGCTATTGTTCTATGATGAATGCAAAGAAATTGGTCATTTAGCATCTAGATGTTTTTGCACATCATCTGAGGATAGAGATAGTCATACATCTAGTGGTTGTGACGATAGACCTAGTTTAGTATCAATAGCTAATGAGGGTAACTCTAAAGAAGAGTAAGGAACACCTCATGAGGAAAATGAAGTGAGATCCCATGAGTGTTCATCCATGGGAATAAATGAAAGTACCCTTGGAAATGATGAAGACGGGATACTTCTCAGACCTATGAAAGATTCCCTGGACACAGAGAGGAAACTCGATCTCGATGGTGGATTTGCTAGCACTTCTAATAGCAAAGAAGAGGATATGAATAAAAGTATATTTTTTAGGAAGAAGTTGATCTCTTCCCTAAAAGAGATCAAGGACCTATCAATGGCAAATCTCAAGCAAAAGGAGCAGTTGCATGAATATGAGATTGAGAATGAGAAGTTGAGCGGAACAATAGTTAATTTGAATGCTCAACATGGAGAAGCTAGCAGATTAAATGGAATGTTGACCAATGAGTTGCATGAAAAGGAAACCCAATGTGAGAGATTACAAGTTGAAGTAGTCATATTGAGACAGGGTTTAGAGGAGGTAGCTAAGAAGTCCAACATCAATAAAGAAAAGGGGGTTGTTGGATAGCAACAGCAAGAGCAACAGCGCTAGCAAGGAAAGCAACAGGATAGAATTGCTTGACGTAGCAATTCAAACAACCATGGAAGGAACATGAAGAACCAACAAAATTCCTTTCTCCCTCAAGGACAAAGCCTTCAAAGAAAAGGTATCTTTAGTCCTCAAAAGCCTTTTTATGTTTATTGTTTTTCTTGCAGCAATTTTGGGTATAAAGCCATAGAATGTAAATGGAATGCAAGAAAACAAAGTGTGATGTATAGCAGTGACCCAAGAAGGTACAACATACCCAGGAATAAGCATGCTGGCAGCAATAGTGGCTTTAACAAGAATGTTGTCAGATATAGCAATTCCTTTGCCCCATTCTAAAGTGATATTAAACGCTACAATTGTGGCAATTTGGGGCACAAGGAAGCAAGATGCAGATATGAGAAGATGAAGGCATGCTTCTTAGCACATGCATACTATTGAAATTTTGATGTTCTATGCTGTTACAATCACTTAAATCCATAATTTTTTTATGCTGCAAAATAAGTTAAGTAATTGTAGATAGAACATAAACAATATAAACCATATGCATAATGAAAGACAACCAAGAACTCAATGAGACAGAGAATTTAGGTCAATGAATAGGGCAAAACCTACAAGGGGAAAACCCAACCAAATTCTTCTTCTATTAGAAATCAACTGTTCAACGGAGATACAAATTACAATGAGAGAATGAAGAAGTTCACCCAAATCTGTAATATTCCCAATTAGCAGCAGCTAATTGGCAATATTAATTTTGTTCAAATTTTTTCTTTTCTAATGTTCAACCATAAATAAAAAGGGTGTTGGGACCCATAACCCAACTTAGGAGAAATAATCTTCCTGAAGTCACTTGGCCAACATGATGCATTCAGCGTGGAGCCCAGGGGTGACCAAGGCAACACAGGGAGAGGGACAGCATGGGCCAGGACAACGCAGAGTAGGCAGGGCAGCGTGGCAAGGAGGACACGGTAGCGCAATAGGGCCCAAGGGAATGTTGGGGTCTCAAGCATAAAAGGGAGTGAGGGCCTAGTTTCTCATTCATGCTATCATTCATCTTTAGAATTTCTGTCTAACAGAAATTGAGCACGCTTACGCTGTTTAGCTAAGTCTGCAAGTGTTGTTCAACACGCGGGCGTCTCTGAGTGGAGATCCCAACCTCAGCCTCGGGGAACTTAGAGTGCTCGCTCAGGTGAGGAGCTTCACCATTAGTTTTCAGAGCAAAGAGTGAAGAGCCAGCATCCAGGAGTTGCGCAGTTCATCAAGCAGCGCAGTCACTCAAAGGGATTACGCAGTCTTGGAGGAGAGCAGCTCCAGGAGTGATGGAGATTCAAGAGTTTCAATACGGGAGAAGTGTGAGGGGATAAGCCCTTCACAAGTTGTGTTTTGGAGTAGTGAGAGGCCAGGATTTCCAGTCATTTATTCCAAAGGCCAACGTACTCACCAGGAGTGGTAATTTTCCCAAGGGGGTCAAATTCCGGAGTCAGCCTTTTTGGAATTCCTTCCTGGGTTTTTCCAGGTTTTGGGAGGAGAGTTCATAACCGGAGTTTCAGAATTTTCTAAGCAGGGCAACAGCCCCAAAGAGCAGCTCAATTCCAGCCAGAAGCAGCACTTTCCAGTAGCAACAAGAGCCCAAAGAGTTACGCACTCTCTAGGAAGAGCAGCCATTCATAGCAGGGTTTGGATAGATATTTCAGCTTTCCTTGAGCAAGCCAAGGTGCCATCATACTGATCACTTTCTTGTACTCATTCCCTATTTCCAGAAATATAATAAAATGGCTCAACTTTTCTGAACTGTTTGCAGTGATTTTTATGGTGCATCTCTATTTGTTGTAGTTTTGTTTATGTTGCTTTGTATTGTTTTTTATTTCCTATTTGGAATATTATAGTGGTATCAGAGCTCATAGAATTGGCTCAACCTGTGGAGCAGATCATTCTATGACACTCGAAGACAAAGAATACATCACTTACTAGAAGCAATGGTACTGGAGCAGAGAGCAGAGGCTCGAGCCCACATATGGTGAAGGGGACTATGTTCCAGTAGAGGACGCAAAGGAAGAAGCACCCATGGCAGATGAGGTAGATGATGAGGAGTTCGGTAATCTCCTCCTGAAATTTGTACAAGAACTCTCCAGAAAAATAGAGATGGGTCAGAAGATTGTCGGGGAGAACAGACAACGTGAGACCCCAAGGGGATTTCACATCGGAGAAGGGTCCGGCACTTCTCATTATACGCAGGAGCAGAACACTGCGCAGCAGATGGTGCTACGCACTCCCCCGCATTCCACTATGCCCACCTTCTTGACTGCAGGAACGGGAATGGGAGGACCTCAGGAGCCGGAGGTGGCTCATTACGGAGATTATTTTGCAGAATATCAGTCATACGGGGGGGAGTTTGGAGAAGCCCTCAATTTCCACGATTTTGCCAGCTGAAGAACAATAGCAGACCCTGCAACCAAAATAGAGGACGTGGGTACACGCAGTGAGGTGAACTGCGACGTACCATGGGCAGATTTTTCTTGCCAACATATGACGGTTCATCAAAATGTTCAGCAAAAGCTTGGGTGGAAAAGATGGACATTTACTTTCAACTGAACCAGATGGCGGAGGTGGAGGCCATCAAGGTGGCAGCGCTGCACCTTGAGGGGGAAGCCCATGATTGGTGGTTCCATGGGATGGCCACGCTGGGTCATTCAGGAGTGACTGCGTATGCAGAGTTCACCCGGAGATTGGTGGAGAGATTTGACCGGAAGGATCCGGAAGAGCATTTTGTTGAGCTGACCAAGCTCAAGTAGACCGGGAACCCAGCAACCTACATCTCTAAGTGCCAGACTTGTCCACAGCCAGGAGGATTTACATGTTCATTGACGGGTTGGCAGAGCCTCTGCGTGGGCTAGTCAGGTCTATTAGGCCCGCTACACTTCAGGACGCAATTGGGAGGACAAGGGACTTGCAGGATGCCTTGCCCAGGACTAGAGCTCCTTTCCCCCAAAGACCGGCATTCCAGCCAAAGGGGAAAGACAAGAGAGTTCCACCTCCGAAGGGGAATCAGGGCCGAGGGCCTTTGGATGATGATACCCAGAGAGATCTGAGACAAAGGAAGCTATGC
The DNA here is from genome assembly GCA_034641835.2 of Pinus albicaulis. Lineage (NCBI taxonomy): Eukaryota > Viridiplantae > Streptophyta > Pinopsida > Pinales > Pinaceae > Pinus > Pinus albicaulis. The sequence goes on from CM076576.1 coordinate 227,847,954, forward strand.
TTCACATGCTAGGAGCCATGGGCACCGAGTCATCGATGTGCCGCAGGAAAAGCACATTACATTGAGGTCTTCTCCGACAGTGAGGGAGAAGAAGATGTGTATGAGGAGTTGGAGGGAGATGTCAACGCTAATGCACCGAGAGGAGATCATCCACCACCACCTCCCCTAAGAGCAGGAGGGGCAGCGTTTGCACCACAGGAGGAGTCCTTGCATCCTTGCAAGGAATTCCTAAGTATTTGACAGTGCGTGTCGAGGCACAGTCCAAGGACAGAGTGTTTCGGTTCTGGTGGATAGCGGGGCCACTCATAACTTCATCGATGCCCAGCTAGTGCAGAGGAGGGGCATACCGACGGAGAGTTTTGATGGGTATTGAGTGTTGATTTCAGGTGCCACAACCATGCAGTGTATGAAGTATGTTTCGGCATTGGCAGTGACCATGGGGACATACACGTTGACTGACCACTTCTTTGTGGTTGACATCCCAGATACCAATGTGGTATTGGGAGTGCAGTGGTTGATTACGCTGGGTAAGGTCACCACAGATTGGGAGACATTGGAGATGGAGTGGACAGACAATAGGATTGGGAAGCATGTGATGATCAGAGGCATGCACACATACCCTCAAACAGTTTCAACACACCAAATGGAGGCAGACTTCCAGAAGGAGGACATAGAGTGGGCAGTAGAGTTGCGTATTCAGAGGCAGGAGTCACAGGGAAATCAGTACACCCCTATGTGCAGTCGATATTGGACAGATACTCCACGGTTTTTGGGGACATACCACCAGGGCAGCCGCCGGACCGGGGGTTTGAGCATACTATCAAGTTGGAGCAGGGGATCCAGGCAGTGATCACCACCTCCTATAGGCACCCCAAGGCCTGCAGGGATGAGATTGAGAGAGCCATCCATGAGCTCTTGGCACTGCGACACATTCGACCTAGTACTAGCCCATTTGCTTCTTCTATTGTTTTGGTGAAGGAGAAGGATGGCACATTGCGGATGTGCATTGAAGACAAGGCACTCAACAAAAAGACCATGAAGAACCAATACCCCATCCCCAGGATTGATGAGTTGATGGATGAGCTAAGGGGATCGAAGTTCTTCTCCAAGATCGATTTGAGGTCGGGGTACCATCAGATCAAGGTGAGGGACCAGGATGTCCCCAAGACTGCATTCGGGTGCCACTATGGCCATTTCGAGTTTTTGGTGATGCCCTTCGGGCTAACCAACGCACCAGCCACCTTTCAGTATTGCATGAACCACATCTTCTGTGGTCAGTTGATGAAGTTCATGTTGGTGTTCTTTGATGACATCCTCATATATAGCCGCACATGGGAGGAGCACTCACAGCACATTGAGGCTCTTCTGCGTATTTTGGAGGAGCAGCATTTCTATGCTAAGCTCTCCAAATGCGAATTCAGGCTGACAGAGATGCTCTATTTGGGGCACATCATTGGTGTGGACGTGGCAAGAGTCCATCAGGAGAAGATCTGGGCCATCCGGGATTAGTCAAAATCGAAGAATGTGACAGAGCTTCAGGAATTTGTAAGCATCTGCACCTACTACCAGAAATTTGTTAACAAGTTTTCTCAACTTGTTGCACGCCTCACAGACCTCACCAAGAAGGGGTCATTTGGCTAGACTGATATTGCGCAAAGAGCTTTTGACAAGCTCAAAGAGGTGATGAGAAGTTGTCCGGTATTGGCTTTGCCAGACTTCACGCAGCCTTTCATTCTGGAGTGCGATGCTTCAAGGGAAGGAGTAGGCGCAGTGTTGATGCAGGGGGGGCACCCTATAGCTTTCGAGAGCTGGAAGCTACTGCCGCATGAGAGGTTGTATCTGATATACAACAAGGAGATGTTGGCCATTATGCATGCATTGGCCAAATTCCGACAGGATTTGGTGGGTAACAGGTTTCGAGTGACGACTGACCACAACAGCCTCTGGTTTTTCCTTGAGCAGAAGCAATTGCAGGAGAGGCAGCAGAAGTGGGTTAGTAAGATCCAGGCCTACGACTTTGACATTGAGTATGTCAAAGGGAGGAACAACGTGGTGGCAGATGCCTTGTCACACAGGCCAGCAGCATTATCCTTGATGAGCTTAGACGCAAACTGGAGGGCTCAACTGCTGGTAGAGTATTCGAAGGACAACTTTTCGTGTGAGGTGTTGGATGGTCTGATTATAGATGACAAGTATCAGGTGATGGATGAGGTCATGTATTACCGAGACAGGATCTTCTTGACTGGGAATTCCCAGCTCAAGGAAAAGATACTGCGCACATCCCATGATTCTCCGTTATCAGGCCACCAAGGGTTTACAAAGACCTACAGGGCCATCAGGGAGAGGTTCTCATGGAAAGGCCTCAAAGAGGACGTACTCTAGCATGTCAAGGAGTGTGAAGTGTGTCAGAGGAATAAGGGGGAGATGAGCCACCCTACTGGTTTGCTACAGCGGCTTCCCAATCCAGAAGGAAAATGGGAAAGCATTTCCATGGACTTCATCACAGGGTTGCCCACAGTGCAGGGTGTTGACCACACTTTGTCAACGACCCCATAGCAGTACACCCCCATTTTTTCAAATGGGACTTATCATGTTTGAGGTTCACGCCATTCAGATTTCATCGACAGCCGACATTTTTATGAATGATGTAAACCCATTCTGCATGTTTATGATGTAAATAATCTAAGTAAGACCGTCATGTATGTAACAACCTAGGTAAGTCTAGCATGTTGGTGACGATTTCTATCCTAGGAGGTTTTTTGTCTCACTGATTTACTTGTGTTTTTCGACACAAGTGATCGGCAAAGTTTTCCCCTCCAACCTCACCCCAAAGCTAGGGTGGATTTTGTCATCAAGATGCTAAGTGAGTCCTAGTGTTTTCTATCGAGTCTTTGTAAAAGTAGTTTGGGAATAATCCTAGCTAGTTGGCTAGATTATTTTATTACAAGCTACTTGGTCTACTAGGTCATGTTTTGAGTCGCAGAATTGGGTACCTATTTGAGGGTCTATACAAATGGGTATTACCCCTTTATGTGTCTAAATGTATTTATCTTATGTAAAGAGAGTTGAAAAAAATAATTAAATCCCCTCTGAGTCAATTGATTAAATTTTCTGATCAAATTAATTAAAAATATCTTAAGCCAGAAATTTAATTAATTTTAGGTCCTAGATGAGTACAAAATTCTTCAAAGGAAAAATTCGTTGGTCCTTAAAAAATGAATTGTTAAAGGCCCTAGGTCAACGGAATATTGAAAATTTCAAGAAATTTTGGACCCTTGGGCCTAGGTGGTTAAGTCAAAGTCAAAATTTTGAGGTAATTAACTCAAAAATATCATTTTTGAGTTAATTAAAATGGAATTAAATGATAAATTCGTTTTTCTCAAATTTATAATTTCGACAATCCAGATTAAAAGATGATCAAATCTTTTCGACAGTCGAGATTATTTTGACATGGATCAACCAAACTAGCCGTTGGAGATTTTGTCTTATAAATTAGAGGTCTTGATGTGACATTTGCATCCGATCTTTGAATCGGGCACTTGTTCTTGGAAGCTCTTGTGATTTTTTTTTATGAATAAAGCATAAAGACTTTGGGGTTACAGACTTTGGTGTTCCTTTTCCAGATCTATGTGGTGATTTATCTCTAAACTCTGCTACTTTATTTGGCATTTTTATGGTTGATGGCCTTCATGGATTAATTTGTATATAGGTATCTTGTGCAGTTTTCTGGGTTCATAAAATGACATTTTTTATTTGACGGAAAGACTAGTTATCTATTTTTCTGAAAGGTCTCATGTTTATTTTCTTAATCTCTATCAACCTAAATTTCAGATCTAAGTGTGCAGGGAATCTTTTTTAAAGGTTTGAGCGTTTAGGGAAGTCTTCAGTTAGACCAGCTGACTCTCAGATTTCGTAAATCTGAAAAAAGCTCATTGTTTCTAAATTCTCAAAGCTATCTTACGAAATTGTGTTTTTACAGGGTCTTCTAGGGCTTGTGCCTCTCTTAAAATTTTCTATCTTCTAAAATCGTGCTGAAATGGGTTTAAATTTGGCCATGAGAGCCTCCGAACTGTAAATTTGTATATTTCCTCTAGGGTGTAAGGGTTTATAAATTTGTGTGCATAGTTTTGGATCTGTTCTGGTTTTTGCAGGTTCGCAGGGGGTTTTCAGAAGAAAAAAATTTAAAGATTTGAGCCAAATCTAACCCCCAGAAGGTAAGATCTTGCCTTAGGATCGCTTTGCTGGCAGATCTGAGTACAAAAAAGAAGATTTCAAGTTCAGCATTCTAAAAATCTGAGTTATTGTGGGAAACAATTTAACTGTTGGAGGAATTTCGAGTTTACTAGGTTTTTCTTGAGAATATTTTTTAGCGTTCTGCCTCCAATTCCTATTATATCCTACCTTCACTCATTCCTCACGTTGCCTACTTTCTCTGTGTATGCCCTCTATTCAGCTTCATCTCAACCTGCAAAGCCGTCTGGAGCCTTCTTGCTTCCTCACACTCCCTGTAAACGACTTCCATACGCTGCCATCGTTTGCAAAAACCGGTTCACACCTTCCCTGTCCGCTACCCATATCACTGCATCTGAAAAGCTTCATCTCTGTCGTCCGCAGCCCTCCTCTCCAGCCTTCACAAAGCCGTCGTCCATTTCCTTCAACCACTTGCTCCGCGGTCGTGCTCCCTTTACCCACTGCCTCGCCTCTTCCTTGGTTGTCGACCTGCACAAATAAACACAAACGCATACCATAAAGTTTAAAACCCTTACGTATATGCGTTTAAATATTTTTGATCGGATTCATCTTTGTGTTAGAGGGTTTAGTGTTAGGTCTTAGTTTAAATTCGATTTTTGTTATTTAACTTTTAGTTTTAATTTTTTTTAGTTCGTAGACTTTCGATTTTAATTTTTAGATTTTATTAAATGTTATGTTTAGTGTAGCGTTAGTTTAGTTTTAATTTAAATTCGATTTTCTTTAAGCTTCTAGTTTTAATTTTGGTTAGATTTTTTAGATTTTAATTAACTTTAACTTTAGTTTAGTTTTAATTTCTTTTTGTTTTAGATTTTAATCCATAGTTTTAGTTTTATTTGTGTATATATATTTTGTTTAAAAAAAATAATAAAAAATATAAAAATTTAGAAAATTCTAACAAATATATATATATATATATATATATATATATATATATATATATTTTATTTCATAGTCAAATGAGCTTTTAAATTTTTATCCTAAGTTTGACTATATAGAATTTTTAATTTCTGGATTGGGTTATTTGGAACATCATAAATTCGAAAGTATTGCTGGTCGTCTCATGATAACATTGTTGTGGGTTCAAAGTACTTTAATGCATAGTTGTGGTGCGTTTTATCGAATATCATTGTGGTGAATCTATTTTTCAAAGCAACAGTTACATATCATATACTTGACTTTATTTTTATAACGGAATATTTTTTGACTCCATAAGGCACTGGTTTTAAAATTCTGAATCTAATTGGATTTGTGAAATCTCATAAATCTTAAACAAGTATTTGATTATCTAGCTGTGTCTCCTGAATTGGTTGTTCTTCAACCAGTTCTTTTCCTTCATTTTTTTAGGGTCTACCTCCCTTAGTTTGCAAGGAGACAGCTTAGATAGAGAGACTGGGGATCAGGGTGACAACCCCCAATCTGAGCCGTTGTCGCAGTGCCTAGACATTTTGTGCGACAACATTTTTTGGCACCGTTGCCGGGGACCAATTTATTGGACTTTGGCTATACGACTTTCAACTCTTTATTCATCTTTCATCTCAGGTATTTGGGTTAGCTTCATGTCCTAGTGGCGACTCCATTGGCTTCATCTTCCACAAGAATTTGTACTAGAAAACATCCAGGTAGCTTGATTAATCCTACTCCGAATCCTGAAAAGGTTCTCAGAGTCCGATTACACAAGCGCTCTTCTCGTACACTTCTTGTTAATCTCAGCCAGGAAGCTCTCTCTGATATCCATTCTCTTTTTTGTGATCTGCCTCAGCACGATATCATGGAGTTATTTGCCCCGTGTAATTTTGCTAATATTCAGGGTTATCCCTTTGCTTTCCCTCATACTGGAATGGATAAATTACCTTCTTTTCAAGGAAATAATGCAGTTCGTGTCAAATCCATTTGTTTGCTTTCGCTAATTGGTGGAATAGATTTGCGGTTGCAAATAACAATTTCGATGATGTAAAGATGAGGCTCTTTGTTCTTACTTTTGAGCAAGATGTTGCGGAATGGTTTACTGAAAAACCTGATAATTCATTTGATACCTTTGAATCAATTGTGGCCGCCTTTAAAGACAAGTATGGTGATAAAAGAGAAGATAGGCATTTGGTGAAAGAGATCAATACCATAAAAAAGAAAGAAAATGAAACAATTGAAGAATTTAACAGGAGATTTAATGGTATCCTTAGAGAAATATCTCAAACTCATAAACCTCCTGATGGATCTCTCTGAATTTTTACATTGATGCTTTTAATTCTGATACTTCATATGAGTTAAGGCGTGCTAAAACTGAAAATTATAAGGTTTGCCAATCTTTAGCTGAAGAACTTGAAAAGGATAAAAGGGCATCAGGGAAGTCTGAAATTCCTGGTTTTGATAGGGTTGCGACTAAATTAAAAGGGCCTAAAGGTAAAGAACTTCTAGAAGATGATGACGACCCTGTGAAAAAGTTAACGCAAAAGCTTGAAAACATGGAGCTTAACCAAGCGAAATTAATCTCTGACCATGCTAAGGAAATAAGCACTTTACAGTCTAGGTTGATCCAAATGGAAAGGGCTCAAACACAAAATTCCCAACCTAGAAATCATAATAATAATAATCGAGGTAATAATACTTGGCAGAAAAAAGGACAGTTAAGTGAACAGAGACCTCCTAATCCGCTTGAATCTACTAATATGGTGAATGAAGCTCCACCTTATTGTAGAGCTTGTAATGCTTTTCATGAGGAGGTTACTTGTCCCACTGTTAAAAGAATCATGAATAGTGGGATGTTTGGGGCAAGTAATCAGATAAATGTTGTTGGTAAGGAGTTCTCTTTGTCTATGGAAGATTGGATGGAAGTTAAGGAAAATAGTCAAGATGTTAGGCCTTCCACATCTTCGTATAGTATCAATAATTTTGATCATGAGAGGGATTTGATGATTGAATTATTTGGTGAAAAGCCTTCTCCTGATCAAGTTTTGGAAATTGCTAAGGACAAAGGATTAACTTATCAAAGGAGGGATAAAGAGCAAGGTCATAATCAAACTCACCCTCAAATTTTTAATCCTAGTCCTGGTTTGGATATTGATTTGGGTGCATGGTTGAACAATGATAAAATCTTGGTGCCTGTTACTGAGATTTTAAAGCTTCCTACTCAAAGAGCTAAAGTTTTAGATGTTCTTGGAGTGTTGCATGTTAATGTTACTCAAGATAAGACTCCTGAAATTTCTTATCAAGATGCCCCTATATATTTGCAAAAAATGGAATCAGATAACAAGGATCATCAACCATTGAATAATTGTATGCTGGATTCTGGTGCTTCAGCTTGTGTCATGACCAAGAGGGTCATGGAGCAGCTTAATTTAAGAGTTTCTAGACCATACTACAACATATGTGCCATGGATTCTAAGAAAATTGAAGTTCATGGGTTGATCAAGGAATTACAAGTTCATTTATCGGTTTACCCTGATATCATGATTGTTATGGACATAGTTGTAGTTGATGTTCCGGATGCTTTGGGTATGTTGTTATCAAGAAAGTGGGCCTCTGATCTAGGGGGAAGTATTCAGATGAATTGGTCTTATGCTATGATTCCTTCCCCTAAAGGTGAAGGGTTTATGAGGCTAAATAGAGAGCCTGAAAGAAGATTCCGTGTGGAAGATCCTAAAAGACCTCATAATGAAATAATTAAGGAACAACCTGACATGGGGAATTATGCTATTATGTCTAATTTCACGGTTCCCTTAGATGACAAGGTTGATGAGAAATTTGAGGACCTAAAAGATCAAGTTTGGTACATGCATTTTGATGGTGCAGCATCTAGGTATGGTAAGGGTGCTGGAATTGTTTTGAAGTCTCCCCTTGGTCGTGTTTTAAAGTTTGCCTATAGACTTGAGTTTGATGCAACCAATAATGTGGCTGAATATGAAGCCTTGTTGTTGGGTTTTGAGTTGGCAAAAGCTTTAAGAGTTAAGTTGCTTAGTATCAAGGGAGACTCTGATCTGGTTATCATGCAAGTTAAAAATAAATTTACATGTAAAAATCAAAGGTTATGGAATTATCGAAATGTTGTGTGGGATGTTATGGAACATTTTGATGCCATTAACCTTGAAGCTATTCCAAGAGAAAAGAATAGCCTGGCGGATGAGCTTGTTGTTGCTGCTTCTACTTTACAATTATCTGATGAGTTAATTAAGGATAAGATAAAAATGGAAATTATTTTTAGACCTTCGGTCCTGGATAATTCAGAGCATTGGCAAGTTTTTAATGATGAAAAGCAGGCCATTCGTTTTCTTAATAATTTGGATGAGTTTGAAAATTTTCGGATAAGTTCTAAGGAGGATGGATCTGAGGATCATGATGATATTATAAATCCTACTCCTGGGAACATTGTTGCTTTAGAGCAACACTTTGATCGGCATGATGCCACAAAGCTGAAAGAGGAGAATAAAATGGATCCAAGTGAATTCAATGAAGTAAACCTTGATACTTCTAAGGATCCTAAGATTGTTAAAATTGGTAAAGGTACTAATGAAGAAGAAAGGAAAAAGTTGACCAACTTACTTCATGAATATAGGGATGTTTTAGCATTTTCATATGATGAGTTAAAAGGATATAGGGAAGATGTCATGCAACACATTATCCCTTTGAAAGATGAGAATGCTAAACCTTTTCGTCAAAAGCTTAGGCAAATAAATCCTAAGTTAGCCCCTTTGGTTCAGAAAGAGCTTTCAAAAATGCTCGCAGCTGGAATCATTGCTCAAACTAGACATTCAACATGGTGTTCCAACTTGGTGATTGTAAGGAAGAAGAATGGTACCATTAGACTTTGTGTCGATTTTAGAAACCTTAATCTAGCATGTAAAAAGGATAATTACCCTTTGCCCAACATGGAGACTATGTTGCAAAGAGTAACAGGTTCAGGAATGATGTCATTGCTAGATGGTTTTTTTGGATACAATCAAGTTTGGGTTAAAAAAGAAGATTGTCACAAAACTACATTCACCACACCATGGGGTACTTTCGAATACATTAGAATGCCTTTTGGGTTGACTAATGCTAGGGCTACTTTTCAAAGGGCCATGGATTATGCTTTTAAAGGTTTAATTGGAAAAATTATTGAAATTTATCAGGATGATCTTACTGTTTTTTCTAAAGATAGTATTACTCACATAGGTCATCATAAGCAGGTCTTTGATAGATGTAGAGAATTCGAAATTTCCTTGAATCCTGCTAAATCTGTTTTTGAAGTAACTGAAGGGAAATTACTTGGTCACATCATCTCCAAAGATGGGATCAAGATTGATCCTGAAAGAGTTGAGGCAATCCAAAAGATTCCTCTACCTCATAATCTTAAATCCCTTCAGTCTTTTCTAGGAAAAACTAATTTTCTTAGAAGATTTATTCCATATTACGCAGAAATAGCTAAGCACTTTGAAAGGCTTCTGAAAAAAGATGTAAAATTTGTGGAAAGAAGATGGTAAAAAGGCTTTTCAAGGGATTAAGGGTGTTATTGCTGAAGCTCCTGTTTTGGCGAGTCCTGATTATTCAAAGGATTTTATGATTTTCTCTTTCGCTTCTGAAGATACTATTGCTGGTGTCTTGCTACAAAAGAATAAGGAAGGTCACGAACAGCCTATTGCTTTCATGATTAGAGCGCTTCAAAATTCTGAATTAAAATATACTACTATGGAAAAGCAAGCCTATGCTTTGGTTAAGTCTCTTAAGCATTTTAGGACTTATGTGGGTTATTCTAAAATCATTGCTTTCGTCCCGCATTCCGCGATTAAGGATATCTTAACTCAAACTGATTGCTTAGGGACTCGTGCTAGGTGGGTTACTAAAATTAAAGAATATGATTTAGAGATTAAACTCACCAAGTTAGTCAAAGGTCAAGGCTTGGCTGAAATGATGACCGAAGGTAATGAGAAAGCGCTTGGTTTGATCTGTCTAAATGATGCATCTTCGCCTGAGCTATAAAGGTTAGGAGAGCATGAATGGTATAAGGACATTATTTATTATTTGTTAAATCTTTCATGTCGTAACCATTTAGTTGCTCATAGAAGAAGGGCACTTAGATTAAAAGCCACTAAGTATTGCCTCATGAAGGATGGCCTTGGATGGAGAAATCCCGAGGGGATAATACTTAGGTGTGTTGATGAAATTGAGTCTAAAAAGTTGATTTCTAAGTTTCATTCAGGATTTTATGGTGGCCATTATGCTGCTCGAACTACCGCCCACAAAATTCTGAGAGCTGGTTATTTTTTGCCTTCGATTTTTTGGATGTGCATAAATTTGTCAGAAGTTGCCAAGCCTGTCAACTATTTACTAGGAAACAGAAGCTAGTTGCCCTGCCCCTACAACCTGTGGTTGTTGAGGCACCTTTTCAGCATTGGGGTCTGAATTTCATCGAAAAATTCCATGAAAATTCTAGCAATGGCTACTCCTGGATCTTCACTGCAACTGATTATTTTACGAAATGGGTTGAAGCCATTCCTGCTAAGAATGCCAATGAAAAGGTCATTATGGACTTTATTGAAAATCAAATCATTACTAGATTTGGTGTCCCTGCGAAGATCACTACTGATAATGCCAAGGCTTTTAGTTCTTTTGAATTTTCATCTTTTTGTTTTAAGTATGGCATTACTTTATCTCATTCATCTAACTACTGTCCTCAGGGTAATGGCTTAGCTGAATCAAGTAATAAAAATCTTATAACCATTATCAAGAAGATAGTAGGAAATAATAAGCGATCTTGGGATAGCAAAATCAAGTATGCTTTGTGGGCAGATAGAATTACTAAAAAGAAAGCTACTGGTAAAAGCCGTTTTGAATTAGTTTATGGCTTGGATGTAACTTTGCCTGTTCACCTTAAATTGCCAGCTTACCAACTCCTTCAACATTTTTCCACTAATAAAGATGTTGTTCAAAATAGAGTTGATCAGATTGTGGAGTTGGATGAAACTCGTAGGAAAGCTTTAGATAATATGTGTAAGAATCAATCTAACATTAAGAAAAGCTTTGATAAATCAACTCGGTCTAGATCTTTGCAGGTTGGAGACATGGTATTACTTTGGGACCGAAAAAATGAAAAGCCCGCAAAACACAAGAAATTTGACAGTTTGTCGTTGGGACCTTATATTATCAGAGGCATTGCTGGACCAAACTCATTCCACTTGAGCACATTGGAAGGCGAACCACTTCAATTACCTGCAAATGGCCAACTGCTCAAGTTGTTCTTCAAAGATGACATCTGATGCCATTGGGCATCCTCTCTGTTGTATTTCTAACCCTATTCCTTGTCCTTTCAGCATTTCATTTTGTAGTTAGATTAGACTTACTTTTCATGTCAAGTAGAATAATAAATGTTAGAAGGGCTTCTATTTTTCATGTGTTTAATGTTATATGATGATATTTGAATGGACACTACTTATGTAATTTTGTGTGTTGCTTGGATGCAGATTCTAGATTCTCACAGTCCTTCAATGAAGCAACGTGTCCCCAAGTAGAGCCAGATGTTGACCACACTTTGTCAACGACCCCATAGCAGTACACCCCCATTTTTTCAAATGGGACTTATCATGTTCGAGGTTCACGCCATTCAGATTTCATCGACAGCCGACATTTTTATGAATGATGTAAACCCATTCTGCATGTTTATGATATAAATGATCTAAGTAAGACCATCATGTATGTAACAACCTAGGTACGCCTAGTATGTTGGTGACGATTTCTATCCTAGGAGGTTTTTTGTCTCACTGATTTACTTGTGTTTTTCGACACAAGTGATCGGCAGAGTTTTCCCCTCCAGCCTCACCCCAAAGCTAAGGTGGATTTTGTCATCAAGATGCTAAGTGAGTCCTAGTGTTTTCTATCGAGTCTTTGTAAAAGTAGTTTGGGAATAATCCTAGCTAGTTGGCTAGATTATTTTATTACAAGCTACTTGGTCTACTAGATCATGTTTTGAGTCGCAGAATTGGGTACCCATTTGAGGGTCTATACAAATGGGTATTACCCCTTTATGTGTCTAAATGTATTTATCTTATGTAAAGAGGGTTGAAAAAAATAATTAAATCCCCTCTCAGTCAATTAATTAAATTTTTTGGTCAAATTAATTAAAAAAAAATTGAGCCAAAAATTTAATTAATTTTAGATCTTAGGTGAGTACAAAATTCTTCAAAGGCAAAATTCGTTGGTCCTTAAAAAATGAATTGTTAAAGGCCCTAGGTCAAGGGAATATTGAGAATTTCAAGAAATTTTGGACCCTTGAGCCTAGGTGGTTAAGTCAAAGTCAAAATTTTGAGGTAATTAACTCAAAAATATCATTTTTGAGTTAATTAAAATGGAATTAAATGATAAATTCGTTTTTCCTCAAATTTATAATTTCGACGGTCCAGATTAAAAGATGATCAAATCTTTTCGACGATCGAGATTATTTTGACATGGATCAACCGAACTAGCCGTTGGAGATTTTGTCTTATAAATTAGAGGTCTTGATGTGACATTTGCATCCGATCTTTGAATCGGGCACTTGTTCTTGGAAGCTCTTGTGATTTTTTTTTTATGAACAAAGCATAAAGACTTTGGGGTTACAAACTTTGGTGTTCCTTTTCCAGATCTATGTGGTGATTTATCTCTAAACTCTGCTACTTTATTTGGCATTTTTATGGTTGATGGCCTTCATGGATTAATCTGCATACAGGTATCTTGTGCAGTTTTCTGGGTTCATAAAATGACATTTTTTGATTTGACGGAAAGACTAGTTATCTATTTTTCTGAAAGGTCTCATGTTTATTTTCTTAATTTCTATCAACCTAAATTTCAGATCTAAGTGTGTAGGGAATCTTTTTTAAAGGTTTGAGCGTTTGGGGAAGTCTTCAGTTAGACCAGCCGACACTCAGATTTCGTAAATCTGAAAAAACTCATTGTTCCTAAATTCTCAAAGCTATCTTACAAAATTGTGTTTTTACAGGGTCTTCTAGAACTTGTGCCTCTCTTAAAATTTTCTATCTTCTAAAATCATGTTGAAACGGGTTTAAATCTAGCCATGAGGGCCTTCGATCTGTAAATTAGTATGGTATATTTGTATATTTCCTCTAGGGTGTAAGGGTTTATAAATTTTTGTGCATAGTTTTGGATCTGTTCTGGTTTTTGTAGGTTCGCAGGGGGTTTTCAGAAGAAAAAAAAAAAAAAAATTAAAGATTTGAGCCAGATCTAACCCCCCGAGGGTAAGATCTGGCCTCAGGATCGCTTTGCTGGCAGATCTGAGTACAAAAAAGAAGATTTCAAATTCAGCATTCTAAAAATCTGAGTTATTATGGGAAAAATTTTAATTGTTGGAGGAATTTCGAGTTTACTGGGTTTTTCTTGAGAATATTTTTTAGTGTTCTGCCTCCAATTCCTATTATACTCTGCCTTCACTCATTCCTCACGCTGCCTACTTTCTCTGCGTATGCCCTCTATTCAGCTTCATCTCAACCTGCAAAACTGTCCGCAGCCTTCTTGCTTCCTCACGCTGCCTGCAAACGACTTCCATACACTGCCATTGTTTGCAAAAACCGGTTCACACCTTCCCTGTCCGTTACCCATATCACTGTATCTGAAAAGCTTCATCTTTGCTGTCTGCAGCCCTCCTCTCCAGCCTTCACGAAGCCGCCGTCCATTTCCTTCGACCACTTGCTCCGCCATCGTGCTCCCTTTACCCGCTGCCTCGCCTCTTCCTTGGCTGTCGACCTGCACAAATAAACACAAACGCATACCATAAAGTTTAAAACCCTTACGTATATACGTTTAAATATTTTTGATCAGATTCATCTTTGTGTTAGAGGGTTTAGTCTTAGGTCTTAGTTTAAATTCGATTTTTGTTATTTAACTTTTAGTTTTAATTTTTTTAGTTCGTAGACTTTAGATTTTATTAAATGTTAAGTTTAGTGTAGTGTTAGTTTAGTTTTAATTTAAGTTCGATTTTCTTTAAGCTTCTAGTTTTAATTTTGGTTAGATTTTTTAGATTTTAATTAACTTTAACTTTAGTTTAGTTTTAATTTCTTTTTGTTTTAGATTTTAATCCATAGTTTTAGTTTTATTTGTATATATATATTTTGTTTTAAAAAAAATAATAAAAAATATAAAAATTTAGAAAATTCTAACAAAAAAAAAAAAATATATATATATATATATATATATATATATATATTATTTCATAATCAAATGAGCTTTTAAATTTTTATCCTAAGTTTGACTATATAGAATTTTTAATTTATGGATTGGGTTATTTGGAACATCATAAATTCGGAAGTATTGTTGGTAATCTCATGATAACATTGTTGTGGGTTCAAAGTACTTTAATGCATAGTTGTGGTGTGTTTTATCGAATATCATTGTGGTGAATCTGTTTTTCATAGCAGCAATTACATATCATATACTTGACTTTATTTTTATAACGGGATATTTTTTGACTCCATAAGGCACTGGTTTTAAAATTCTGAATCTAATTGGATTTGTGAAATCTCGTAAATCTTAAACAAGTATTTGATTATCTAGCTGTGTCTCCTGAATTGGTTGGTCTTCAACCAGTTATTTTCCTTCATTTTGTTAGGGTCTACCTCCTATAGCTTGCAAGGAGACAGCTTAGATAGAGAGATTGGGGATCAGGGTGACAGCCCCCGATCTGAGCCGTTGTCGCGGTGCCTAGACATTTTGTGCGACAACACAGGGCAAGGATTGCATCTTTGTGGTTGTTGATCGACTAACAAAGTATGCCCATTTCTTCACCATATCCACACGATACACAGCTTCACAGGTGGTCAAGCTATTCTTCTGTGATGTTTTCAGAATGCATGGTCTCCCCAAGACCATAGTAAGTGACAGGGATAGCCGTTTCATCGGCGGTTCTTGGCAGGAGCTCATTCGTTTGGTGGGTACAGAGTTAACTCCTAGTACCAACTACCACCCTCAGACGGATGGGAATATAGAGGTAGTGAACAAGTGGTTGGAAGGCTACTTGCAGAACTATGTCACAGGGCAACAGAAGGCATGGTTGCGTTGGCTTCACCTGGGAGAATACTGCTACAACACCACTTTCCATATGTATATCGATATGTCTCCATTTTATGCTTTGTATGGATATAATGCTCTGACTTTTGCTGATGTTATGTTTGGAGCTAGCAAAGCCCCTAGGGCTGAGTAATGGATCCAAGAGAGCCAAGATATACTTCGGGCTCTTAGGGACAACATCGTTACAGCACAGAACAAGCAGAAGTTGTATGCAGATAGAGGGCGGGTAGAGAGACAGTTTGAGATTGGTGACTTGGTCTACCTCCGACTTCAGCCATACAAGCAATCTATGTTGAAGCAAAAGGGGGCCGAGAAGCTTAAGCCCCGCTTCTATGGGTTGTACAGAGTGATCAGGCAGGTAGGAGAAGTTGAATATGAGTTGGAATTGTCGGCTAGGAGCAAGATACATCACATTTTCCATGTATCATACCTGAAGAAGGCTTTGGGGCAGCAGGTGACTGCAACAGGTGAACTTCCACCCACAGATGATGAGGGACATCTGGTGTTACAATCAGAGGCTATTTTAGACACCCAGAAGAGACAGTTGCGGAGTAGGACAGTCAAGGAGTACTTGGTGAGATGGAGGAACCTTCCAGATGAGGATGCCACTTGGGAGGTTGAGAAGATCCTGCAACATCCATCCTTGCAGTTGCTTGAGGACAAGCAACATTTTGGTGGGGAGGACTGTAATATTCCCAATTAGCAGCAGTTAATTGGCAATATTAATTTTGTTCAGATTTTTGCTTTTCTAATGTTTAGCCATAAATAAAAAGGATGTTGGGACCCATAACCCAACTTAGGAGAAATAATCTTCCTAAAGTCACTTAGCCAACATGATGCATTCAGCGTGGAGCCCAGGGGGGACCAAGTGGCAGCGCAGGGAGAGGGACAGTGCAGGGACAGCATGGGCCAAACAACCTAGTGGCAGTGTGGGCCAGGACAGCGTAGGGACAGTGTGGGCCAGGCAGCCTGGCAAGGGGGATAGTGCAACACAGTGGGACCCAAGGGAATGTTGGGGTCTCAAGCATAAAAGGGATTGAGGACCTAGCTTCTCATTCATACTATCATTCATCTTCAGAATTTATGTCTAACAGATATTGAGCACGCTTACGTTGTTTAGCTAAGTCTACAAGTGTTGTTCAACACGCGGGTATCCCCGAGCGGAGATCCCAACCTCAGCCTTGGGGGACTTCGAGTGCCCGCTTAGGTGAGGAGCTTCACCATCAGTTTTCAGAGCAGAGAGCGAAGAGCCAACATCCAGGTGTTACGCAGTTCATCAGGCAGCGCAGTCACTTAGAGGGATTATGTAGTCTTGGAGGAGAGCAACTCCAAGAGTGAGGGAGATTCAGGAGTTTCGCTCCGAGAGAAGTGTGAGGGGATCAACCCTTCACAAGTTGTGGTTTGGAGTAGTGAGAGGCCAGAATTTCCAGTCATTCAGTCTAGAGGCCAGCGTACTCACCAGGAGTGTGTAATTTTCCAAAGTGGGTCAAATTCCGAGGTCAGCCTTTCTGAAATTCCTTCCTAGGTTTTTCTAGGTTTTGGGAGGAGAGTTTATAGCCGAAGTTTCAGAATTTTCTGAACATGGGAACAGCCCCAAAGAGCAGCTCCATTCCAGCCAGAAGCAGCACTTTCTAGCAGCAGCAGCAGCCTAGAGAGTTACCTAATCACTAGGAGGAGCAGCCATTCATAGCAGGGTTTGGAGAGATATTTCAGCTTGCCTTGAGCAAGCCCAGGTGCCATCATTCTGATCACCTTCTTGTACACATTCCCTATTTTCAAAAATATAATAAAATGGCTCAGCGTTTCTGAAATGTTTGCATTGATTTTTATGGTGCATCTTTATTTGTTGTAGTTTTGTTTATGTTGCTTTGTATTGTTGTTTATTTCCTATTCGGATTATTACAAAATCTGAAGATTATCTCTAATCGCAGTAGTTGATGCAAACACTGAATCACTTTGGCTCTCCAAGATTTTCTCTTACTCTCCGAGTCTCTCTCTCTCTCACAATCTCCTTCAAGTCTCTCCAACTCTCTCTCAAGTTCGAATTCACAATGCACAAGTAAGTGAGGTGAGACGATATGAGACACATATATATAGGAGGGGCAATGAATTATTGACATAAAGGAGGATCAATACACATGCCTTGAGGAGTTACATATGCCAAAATAGGATTGTAACTTAAGCCATGAAGGACAGAAGAGAATGTAACTTATGCATTAAAGATGTGTAAGAAGAATCTTTTATGACGAGTCATTAGAGTGTAAGAGTGTAAGAGGTGCGTAAGAGCATTAAAGAGAGAGAGGAATGAATCCATTAAAAGAGAGAGTAACATATGCATTAATTGAGGGGAGTTACAAATAACATGATTGAGAGACTTGAATTTCTTTTTAATAATAATATAATAATATCCTAAGTTGCACGAAGTGACAAAATGTTTCGGAGTTTCTGAAACGGGTATGTTTAGAAACGTCACCTCCCAAAAATGGAAATATCGGCTGAAACGTTGGCTGAAACGTCATATATGTTTATATATATAAAAATAAAATTATAAATAAGTGAATAACACATTATGTTGCAAGAAAAAAAGGAATAAGACCCATAGATGACAATTTAGAAGGAAAACAAAGTCTATATTAACTCTCATTGATGATAACATGATGGTCGAGTTTCAAGTACGAGTACGCCATGAAACGTCAAGTTCCTAGAAGTTTCGTGCAACATAGATAATATCATAATAATAATAATGATGATGATGATTAAGTTGAAATTGAACTATTAGGATTAATTGATGATCAGAAGGGATTTTCCATCAACAATGCTTAATTACCAATTCATGCAAGGTGATTTACTATTTTTGGAAAGTCATGTTGAAATTTTGATGTTTTATGCTGTTACAATCACTTAAATCCATACCTTCTTTATGTTGTAAAATAAGTTAAGTAATTGTAGATAGAACATAAAGCATATAAACCATATGCACAATGAAAGACGACCAAGAACTCAATGAGACACAAAGAAGTTAGGTCAATGACCATGGCAAAAGCCACAAGGGGAAAACCCAACCAGATTCTTCTTCTATTAGAAATCAATTGTTGTTGGTCAATAATTGTCATTGATGAAATATTCTAAGAGCTCTCCTAGTGAATGTCTCCATGAAGCCATTCTGCCCTACCTCCAATTCTGCACTATTTGATGACCAATCACATTAAAAAATGTTTTTCACTACTCTAGAGGCAGCCTCTCAATATGATTCCTATACCATCTTTTAGAGCATAATTTTTCCTTTCCAACGAGCCCTCACACGCCTCAAAATTCCGGGTGGTTGGGGAGATTGAATTTTTAAGTCAAGAGGTATATATTCATTTATTGAGCTGACCTCACTTTGCCCCTCATGTCGGCCTGTCTATAGGATACATATCGCTTCACGTTGGCACTAAAACTCACTATATATAAAGGTTGTTGGGACTTCATTTTCAATCCAATCAGCTCAGTACTATTCTTCTACACAGTTCGAATATACACAGAATATGTATGTTAGTTCACATCTCATGAACAGGGCTATTGCAGTGACAAGTCAAGGAGATCTCCGCAGATCTGTACCTCTCAGATCAATAACACTCTCGGTTCTGTGGAGGAATACCTCTGGTGCATTGCAAATTGAAGACTCGAATTTCTGACTGTGAGATCTACAGTTGCTCGGACTACTCCAGTGCAGCTCGGACTGTGTTGTCTCAAACTGAATAAGAGCTCGAACTGTGGTAGCTTGGACTGTGCATTAACTCTTCATTGAATGTGGGATTGGCAGTTGTGTTTCGCACTGTGCTTGTGGACTGTAGTGACTATCTATCCTTCTGTAAACCAAGTAGCAATGTATCCTCAACTGTGGGAGTTGGTGACCCGGATGCGGGTGGCCAACATGCATGATAGGTGGCAAGGGTGGTGGGCGGGCGCGTGGGGTTCTACCACCACCAACCTTCTTTGCGTCCTCTGCGCCATTAATGGCATTAACATTCTTCTATCCGGGACATTTATGCGGCACACTCATCCATACTTGCGCTCAATCCACAGAGATATGGCTTCTCCAGGACGCTACAGACCTCATTTGTTTCCCCTTCGTTCCTACTGTGCTTTTGTCGCCTCTGCGCGGGGCGCAGGTGTTCACTCTCCTGCTGTGTTGACCTTGCTCCTGAATTGCACTATTCGCACAGCTCCTTCTGCTCTCAGAGTTCTGAAATCCACTCTCTCTCTTCCTGTGGAGATTGATACTAGCCAATTTTCTACCCTCAGTTTGGGCACTTCCTGCTCTTTCAATTTTAGAACTTTGCATCTGAATTCAATGCCTCGTTTGCGACATAGGCTGAGAAGCAAGAGGGGCTCGTGCCGTGGCGGTCCCTCTCGTCGCCCTTCTCCCTCCTCGCCTAGCTCCTCCTCTCCGCCTTCTGATTCCTTGAGAGGAAGATATCCTGAGACTCGTAGCGGCAGAAGCATTTTGGCGGGGCGTGGGAGTGCTTTGCAGGCTCGAAACCTCTCCAGTTTTCTCTCGGGTTAGCAGCACAAAGCTCAATTCCGCTTCCCCTGCCTGCTCAACATGCCCACTGTCACGGCCACTATCACTATTGATTTCAAAGAAGAGCCGCGTGATTCGATTGCCAAACTTTCCGACTCACCTCCGGTGCATTTGGCGTCCGAAAGGCCCTGTTCTCCTCCTAAAGCTGGTCAGAAGCGTAAGATGGATGAAGGCGGTTCCTCGCAAGAACCCTTCGTGGATTCTGTTGCGGGCGTTCTCAAGGGAGACTGCTCTACAGCTCTGGCTATCGAGACTCTGGCGAACACTTCCAAACAGGTTGCTCCGGATGATATTGTTGCTGGGCAGGACGAGGATGACCCCGACGCTCACGCTTGCCCTGTGGTCGAGTCGCCTCCTTCTTCACAAGGTAATTAATGGCCTTTATTCATTCAGACCTGTTTTTTGGCTGCTCTTTGTGCTCGGCTCTGGTTTTCGTATGATGACGATGTTCAGCTGGCTCTACTTCTACTGCTCTTTTGATTGTCGGTTTCCTCTTCGGGGGCGGCGAATCATTTTGTATAAGAATGTTCATGTTCACATCTCTGAAGCTATATGTTGTAGGTTGATATACTGTTTGGATTCTCCGGCCGGTTTCCCCTATGAGGGCGGTTTTTTTGTGCTTAGATGTCTACCTGTGTTTTACTGCTGTATCTGTCAATCGGCACTGTATGTCGTTATTATGGCAAACCATCATGGTTGCACTAGAATGCCCATCTCTCAGGCCAGAACCTCTGAGGTCTCGGCCTCCATGTAATTCTTTTTTTGTATATTAATAGATTAAACTTACTCAGAAAAGTTATTAAAAAAAAAAAAAAAAACTGTGGGAGTTGGTGTATTCTCTTGGACTGGGCAGCGTTGAAGTTCAAATTGTGGAATGTTATTTGTAAAATCCGGATTATCCACAGTATCATAAAACATTGGTCAACGTTTCGAATCCCAACGGGGATCCATCATCAGGACGAGAATGAAGAATGAAAGAAGGTCGCAGAAAGTCAAGGTATAAATAGTGGACGGAAGGGAAATGATGTTTGAGAGGAGCCGACAATAGATAACAATAAATTAATTTTTAATTATAAAATTTTTTAATAAAATTTTTATTATTATTTAAAAAAAAAAATTAATAAAATTTTTTATTTTAATAATAACTAAATTGTTTAATAAATATTTAAAGTTTTAATTTATTAATTTTAATTTTAACTTTAAAAACCTAAGTGCTTAAATTATTTAAAATATTTAAAATTCTTTACTAAATAATAAACCCCAAGACTTAAATTAATCAAACTAAACTAATTTCCTCATTCATGAACCTAGGGTTTCTATGGAAGAAGACAAGTTGAAGGCAATAGTTTTGCAAAACTCAAACATTTGTAGAAAAGGAAGAACCTGATTCAAAGAAAAATCTAAGAAGAAGCAAGGGATCTACACTACGATTGAGATCATCTTCTTCTTTAAGTGATTTCTGTTGGTTATATGATAGGAGAAAATGTAACATCCTGATCGAAGCATGTTAGGAGCTCCTGGTGAATTAGCTCCGGGGAAAACCTCTCTGACAAACATTACTAATGCAAAGCAGTCATCAAAGGCAAGGGTCATCATGAAACATATTTCTGGGATGTGATGACATATTGATGAAGCAAGCCAAGGGAATAAAAGCTCTTCATTCTTGGGAAATTGCTACAGGGTGACTCAAAGGTAAAAGGTATGAGGTATGTATATATTTATATGCTGACATTAGATGTTCTGAAGTCATATGGTTGCAGGTAATGGACTTCTGTACTTAGAAGTATGATCTATGGAGGAGTATCTCTCAATGCACAGACAGATGAAATCAACATAATATGTCCTCATGGATTATGAGGTAGATGTATGTGAACGAGAAACTAAAAAAGTTGTATGTTCCTGGGAATCAAGAATGTGCAGAAAAGAAGAAATCATGAAATGCAACCATGTCAAGAGGCAGTTATCATCCAGAGGCCAAGTAGATGTGACTAGGAAATCTCCTGGAAAGATCTGTAGACTCTGACGAAAGTCTGGTAAAGACTAAGACCCTTGGAAAAATGTATCATTAGGAGATGTGTCAATCTGTATGAAGGATGTCGATGCCTACAGAAAGATGTCATGGTAAAAGATCATCACTGAGGTAACTTTTGTTTTAAAAGGTACATATGTATATGTTTATCTGATAAATTTGTGCAGGGTTGCTAATCATGAGAAACGATGTATGATCCTGGGAGATGATTCGAAGGAAAGCAGCATGGCACAATACTGGACCAGATAAAGAAGTCTGGTGAATCACTTTCTGACAGTTGACATGACTCAGGATGAAAGTGATGGATGATCTATGCCCTATGAAGATAAAAGTTGGAGATTCCTCACTATCGAAATTCATGACATCGAGGACAAGAATTCTTCATGAACAGCTGGGTGTCTCACCATTGCTACTGGAGGTCCTTGGTTAAGAGGGAGCCTGATGATAAGTTTCTTACTTGGAAGAAACTTGGTAATTCCTAAGAATGAGCTTAGGTACATTCCTTGTATAGGAATAAGTACATTCCCTTGTGGAATAAGGTCCTCCTTGGTTGAGAGGGAGAGATAGACACATCATTCTGGTCTTGGGAAGATAGAATGGAGGATTGGGTAATCATCTGGCATTTGATACTCTTTGAGACTGTGTTAGGGCATTCAAGATAAGAGTAGTCGGGGACCGATATTCTTTGAGGGCTAGCTACCCAAGAAAAGAATAGTCCAAGAAGGTCATACTTTGGGAACACCCGGGTGGAGTATGTACCTTGGAGAGACAATGACAAAGGTGTCTATAAGTCATGTGTCTCGCTAGCATTGTAGCCCATTGTCTCGTTGAGAAATGGGGTTGTTGGTCAAGGCCTTGCACTAGGACAATGCTAGTTGATATGATGTTATACAGATGCAATTACCAATCCAATTCTTCTTATGAGATTCTTCGGTTTGAAAGTAACCATGTACCTGTATGAATACCTCCCCAGTTAAGAGGGAGTGTTGAAAAGTATAACTAGGTCAGTCTTCATGTTGACTATGTACTTATGAAAAGAAGAAGTCAAAATAATAAAATGTAATTAAGTGTCATATATTGTCCTAGACCTTGCTAGAAGTCTAGCTCATAACTACCCTCAATCAACGATGAAAGACTAGCTGTAATTACAGTGGAGGTTGCCACATTAAATAATGAAGAAAATCTCCATTTAAGTTGGCCTATTACTCAGCTGGATGGTCGGCTTCATAGCAAACACAGTCATGTATATATACCTAAAGTTGCGGATCATTTTGGAAGCAAGTTTTCGGAGCTGATGTAATGAGAATAGCGGATGACTCATAAGCAATCGGATATCTCTAAGATAACAGAGCAGATATCCACAAGGATACAATCCGATATCTACAAGGAGACAAGTGCGGATATTTACAAGAAGACAGTGCAGACATGTATAAGATAGACAGAACACAATGAAAATGTGGATTCTGTTATAGTTTGTAGACATGCGATTACCACAGCAGAAACGGAGAATATATATATATGAAGACCTTGCGGTTACCACAGCAGAAACGGAGTATGAATATACATTACAGACACCACAGCAAGAAGTGTGATCATACTGCGTTGGTATAATCAAATATATCTAATGTAATATAGCGATGGGATAAGAGAATGTCTCAAGAAGGATTGCGGTCATAGTGCAATGACAAATGTAGATGCAAATTGATAAGAAGGGCTCCAGAATAGAAAAGGAATTCTGAAGTGTAAAGGAAGGAAGGTAAATCTGTGATTTACCTTCCCACAATAAAAGTGTTACCTCTACCTAAAGTTTGTGTCCTGTACATTTTGATAATTGACTTGATGAAATATTAATTAAGAGAATACATTAGCAACATAAGCAAGCTCACAAGTAATTATCAAGAAGAGAATTTGTATTAACCTTAAGCCCTCCAAATTCTCAACATTGAGTCCCTTTCAATTACTTTAGAACTCTTTTTGCAACAGACCAATGTCCTTCACAAGGTTTTTGCATAAACCTGG
Source organism: Pinus albicaulis (assembly GCA_034641835.2). Lineage (NCBI taxonomy): Eukaryota > Viridiplantae > Streptophyta > Pinopsida > Pinales > Pinaceae > Pinus > Pinus albicaulis. The sequence goes on from CM076576.1 coordinate 227,871,842, forward strand.
AGAGGATTCCAACAGCAAATGAGATGTCTGGTCTGGTAGTAGTCAAGTAGATGAGACTTCCTACAAGTTGTCTATACTTCGTTGCATCCTCAAATTCCTTCCCTTCAATGGATGTGAGCTTCAAGTTTTGTTCCATTGGAGTGGTCAAAGGATTGCATTCATCCATGCCAAACTTGTTCAAAAGATCTCCAATGTACTTCTTTTGAGAAAGGAATATAAATTTAGGATGTTGAGTTACTTCAATACCAAGATAGTAGTGAACATAGCCCAAATCAGTGATTTCAAAACCTTTCTTCAATTCCTTCTTTATGGATGCAATATAACTCTAATTGTTCCCTGTCATCAAAAGATCATCTACATACACCACAAGATATACAATTGTTTTCCCAACTTTCTTAACAAACAAAGTTGCATCATCAAGATCAAAATGTTTGAAGTTAAGTTTCAGAAGATGCTCAATTAATTTCTCATATCAGGCTCGTGGTGCTTGCTCGAGGCCATACAAGGATTTTATAAGCTTGAATACTTTGTGTTCTTGGCCCTTCACAACAAATCCTTCTGGTAGGGATATAAAAACCATTTCCTTTATATCTCCATTCAAAAAGGCGGTTTTTACATTCATCTGATGAACTTACCCTTTTGAGCTGCTAAGGCAAAGAGTGTCCAGATGGTGGCCCATTTTGTTGTGGGGGAAAAAGTTTCCTCATAATCGACCCCTTCTTTCTGTGCAAAACCTTTTGCCACAAGCTTGGCTTTGTGCTTGTCAAGTGAGCCATCCGCTTTGTACTTTTTCTTGTAGACCCACTTGCAGCCAATTGGTTTGGTTCCGAATGGAGGATCAACCAGCTTCCAAGTGCCATTCTTCATCAAGGCATCATACTCCTTTTGCATCGCTTCATTCCATTGATCATGAAAAGCCGCTTCTTTGAAGGAAGTTGGTTCAAGATCTGTAGACAAATTCAATTCACAATTATAAGCAATATCCATATCAATAGGTAAATCAGAATTATCTACTTCACCTCCATTTTTCCTGGTGGAACTTCTTGTTCCTGTCTTTCCAACCTCATCGGGACGAACATTTTCCAGTGTCTTTGTCAGCCATTTTGGGGGACCTTTCTGAGATGGCCCAGGCTGCTCATTTGACTGAGTTGAGGTTCAATCAAGATTCAGTCTCCAAATTCTTTCAATCACGTCATTCAAGGTATCATTCGTGGTTGGATCTTCATGTGGGGGAGAGAGTGCTTCAGAAGACAATTCCACAGATTGATTCAGTATAGGAATCCCCCCTTCAAGATGTGGAATCTGATTATCAAATTCTTGAAACGACTTTTCATGTGTGAATTTATCCAAGCGATCAAGTTGCCGCTCAACAACATCGTCGGTCTTGGAATATTCAAGGAATATGACATCTCTAGATATTACAAACTTCTTATTGACTTCATGATAGAGACGATATCCTTTGGAGGTATTGGAATACCCCAAGAAGATACATTTTCGACTTCTAGCACCAAGTTTATTTCTTTGTGCCTTAGGTATCAAAGCATAACAGGGGGAACCAAAGACCCTGAAATGCTTTACAGAATGAATGTGGCCATGCCACATTTCATAAGGAGTTTTGTTCCTGAATGTATTAGAAGGACACCTATTCTTTATGTACACAGCACATAGAACTGCATCACCCCAAAACATCAATTTTACATCCTTAAAAAACATCATGGAGCGAACCATATTTAAAATTGTCCTGTTCATTCTTTCAGCTACACCATTCTGTTGGGGATTATAGGGCACAGTTGTTTGATCTTTGATCCCATGTTGGCGAAGATAGTTTTCAAATTCGTTTGAAGTGTATTATTTTCCATTATCAGTGCGCAAAGAGCCAATATGAATTTGTGCATCATTTTCAATCCATGCATGAAAATTCTTGAATGTTTGAAAAGCATCATATTTGTTCTTCAATAAGTAAACCCAACACATTCTAGTGTAATCATCATATATTTATTTTCATTTGCAAAAACAACAGGCATGGGGCCACATAAATCTGAATGAATAAGCTCAAGTTTTCTATGTGCTCTAGAATGTGAATCATGAAAGGACTGTTTGCTATGCTTTCCTAGAATACAAGCATCACATTGCTTAAGTTTCCTAGGAATTGTAGGCAATCCAGTAACACCATTTTTCTTCAACAATCGAAGGTTGTCATAGTTTAAGTGTCCAAATCTAGCATGCCATAAAAGACTTGATGGGAATGTCCCTTCATCATGATGAAAACTGAATGCAAAGTTTTGTGCATGAGCAGAGGTGACTTGCAACTTTAGGAGTCTTCCTTCTTCTATTCCCTTCATGACAAGTGAGCGATCTAAAGCTTTTCTGACCTCAACCTTGCCATCAAACATGTGAATGGAGTGTCCTTGTTGGCGAATGTGTACCAAGGACAACAAGTTTCTCTTCAACTCAAGGAGGTATAGAACCTCATGTAGAAGATGATCTGGAAGACCAAACAACTTAAGCCAGATTGTGCCAAGCCCTGATGGTTGTGTTTAGATTTGCCTGCAAAGTATACTGCTCCATCAACCTTGTTAGTAAATTCTTCAAAAAAATCTTTTCTAAAAGTCATGTGATATGTTGCTCATGAATCTAGCAACCAGTCATTTCTTCAATTACTCCAATGTTACAATGTGCTACAACATAATGAGCAGATTCAGGTGCTTTACCTTTGTCTCTGTCATGAGTTTTACCTTTTTCTTGATTTCTTTGCTTCTCAATTATGTCCCAAAGCAGCTTACATGTAGATGCATTATGCCAATCTTTATTGCAGCGTATGCAATGAGGATCAGATTTTTCACTTTGAGTTTGTCTGCCCCCTCTTCCTCTGAAATTTATTTTTCCTCTTCCTCTTCAGCCACCTCTTCCTCTAGAAAAATCATGAGCATGATTCTTCTCTCTATATGTGAAACATACAGCTTCTTCAGAAGACAAAGGGGTTGTCTTCTTTCCAAAAGCCTTCTCTCTTTTTGCAAACTTTTTCTCAAGGGAATCAAAGGTGATCTTCATGAGGTTTCCACTTGCTTGCAATGACTCAAGGTAATGTGAGTAAGTGGGATACAATGCCTTAACATAAGCTATGAGAGGTATGTCAACTTCTACACCAGTATTTTTAATGCCATGCATGATAGATCTTACTTCTGATGCTAAAACAAGAGGGTCATCGTTTTTCAATTCAAGGTTGAACAACTCAATCATTAATTGAATAATTTCAAGTTTTGAATGTGAGTCATAGAGTTCTTTTAATTTTCTCAAGGCATCATAGACATTTGAAAATGGTGTAATATGGCGACTCACCTCTTCATTTACAGAAGCTGCAATCAAGGCATAGGCCTTGCAATTCTTGTTTTCCCAAATGGTGATCTCCTTGTCTGAGGTGGGCTTTGTCGATGGATTGTCTCCTTCTCCTTCACAAATTCCTCTCCACAACTCATTAAAAATGAAAGTGTGCTTGATTTTCCAAGACCACTCAGGATAGTTCTCCTTGCCAGAGAGAACAACTCCCATAATAGCTATGAGAGAATGCATTGTGAACTTTTAAAAAAAGGAGTCTGCTAGAAAAGACTCAAATCTAGTGTAAAATGTATTCTGCTGCAAAAACTCAATTTTGGTATAAAAATGTACTTTGTTGTAAAAACTCAATTCTTGAGTGAAAATTGCACTATACTGTATTAAAAAAAAAAAAATCAATTCTAGTAAAAAATATGTAATCCGCTGTAAAAACCAGTTCTAGAAAAAAAAAAAATAATTTAATTTGGGAGGTCGGACCTGGGGAAGGTGGTAACTAAGGAAGATCTGACCTGGGGGAGGTTGAACTGGGGAGGGTCGGACGTGTGGGAGGTCAACCTGGGAGGTGGATTAGGGGGAGGTGAGGGCGGAGGGGAACAGAGAAGGGAGCGGGGGAGGTGAGGGCAGAGGGGAATGGAGAATGGAGCGAGGAGGGGAAGCAGGAGCAAGGAGGTGAGGGCGGAGGGGAACGGAGAAGGGAGGGGAGCAACAGCAGCAGCGGGGAGGGGGAGCGGGGAGGGGAGCAGGGAGGGGAGCAGGAGCGGGAGAGAGGAGGTGAGGTCAAAGGGGAACGGGAGGGCGAAGGGCTGCGGTAGAACGAGAGTCGGGGAGAGATGGTAGGGGGAGGAGGTAGCAACGGGAGGCTGCGAGAGATGCAACTGCGGGAGGTTGCGAGAGATGCAACTGCGGGAGGTTGCGGTTGCGGCTGCGGTGTGAGGAGCAACAGGAGGTGCAGATGCGGATGTGGTTGCGGCTGCGGTGTGAGGAGCAACAGGCAACGGTTGCGGTGTGAGGAGCAGCAGGCAGAGGCTGCGGCTGCGGTGTGAGGAGCAGCAGGCAAAGGCTGCGACTGCGGTGTGAGTTGCAGCAAGGACGAAAAAATAATCGAATGCAAAGTAGCAAAGGAATACAGGCCAGGAGGGCCAAAAAACAGATTTTGAATGCAGCAAGCTTTCAAACAGTATTTGTAGGAATCTAACAGAGTTGGCAGTCTGCAAAAATGCAAAACAGAGACAGGAGGGAGTTACACCAGGGGCAAGAATGCCAAAAAAAGGGCTGGCTCTGATACCATGTCAGACCAGGAGGTAACTCCACAAATTGAACAATGAATTTGATAGAGAGTGCTCATGAATATATACATTGAGGTGAGACCATTGGGACTCATTTCCCAATGTCTCTTAGACTTCATTATTTCCTCATTTACACTAATATACAATTTTACCCAATCCCTTAGGATTAGGTGTCAACACTATCTCTTTGGGTTGTTCAATGCCTCAATGTTTATCTTATGCAATATTGTAAAAGTTTCTAAGCCTTTTTCATTGGTTAAATCTGCCATTTAAATGAGCTTTCTATCTATTTTACTTTCCATTTAAAAGCTGACACTATTCCACTTTTTAGAAACCAAAGAATTTTATAAACTCATTTGACAACTAAGTCGTTGGTCAAACAGCCGCTGCATTGATGTTTTTCTATGTTATTTTGCATATTTTCAGGTGAAAAAAAATATGTGCTAAAAGAAAATACTTGCAATTTTGATTATTAATAAATCTAGAAATATTCAAAAATAAAATAAATTGCAAAGTAAATTTGATAATTTGATCAAATAAAATTAAAAAGTAGGGTCCCAAAAATTTTGGATAAAATTTTAATTGTAGTTTGTTGAAGATCAACAAATTAGAATGCCACTCGGACGGTGTGCTATAAAGCACTGACTAGTCACAAATGAAGGGGTAAGCACCTTTTATTAACTATTTATTATTATTATTATTATATATTTTTTGTTTATAACAATGTGGTTATATTTCTCAAGGCTTGGTTATATGGCCTATGAGCTCTTGCATATTAAATCCCCTCCCAAAATTAGTGAACAAATCTGCTCTAGAACTTTTCTTTTGGAATTTCTGAAATCACTCAAGCTACTAAACAATTTGCTAGGGTTTGAGCACTTATCCCTATCTATCTTTTAGTCCATTTTAAGCTTCCATGAAGAGCCTTAGTTGAACCCATATGCCCAAATCCATAGCTCATACTAATCACTTCTTCTAAGCGAAACAAAATTAAATATTATTTCTTTTCTTTTTGTTTCAAGTAGATCTGGATATTTCTGTTGCTTAAACATAAAAATTCAGCCCTAGAAACCCTAGGTTGCATGATAGATTATCTTTGTTTTGAGCTAGAAATTGCATTTTGGTGGAAATATATCTTGCTGTCCCATTTAGATCATCTTGAATAGCTGTTTTGTGAATGTAATTTTCAGATTTAATAAGTGGCTGTACACAATTACTTGGCTATTGGTTGAAATTGACTCGTCTTTAATGCAAGTTTATAACAACATTAAGCTATTTTTCAGATCTAAAATTTAAAGGGAATAATACACATAAAAAATACTGACAAACTATCCAACTTTGCTTCAACTAAACACCAAAATCACATATGAACTTAATCATTAAGAAATTAGAATTTCTTAGAATCAACTTGATTAATAATCATAAATCATACATAAATGATTCAGGAAAATAATAATCTAGGCCATCTTGGACACCTTTCCTCCGGAAATTTTATGAAAAACACCCTTGCGTTGGATTACTGAACCTAAAGTGAGGGAAGTAGTTGTTGAGGTGACACTGGACAGTGACAACTCTTCCAAGTTACACTTGATCTTAGGACCTTGTGAAGGCTTTGCACTAACGGGTGTGAGTTTGGGTGATAACACACCTTACTACAATTAATTATTAAACTAAAGAAGAGCATAGGCATGGAACCAAATGCAGGACAAAAAAACAAAATTGAACTTACCCATAACAAAAAATCAAGTGGAGATACTTCTGTTTTTAATCAAATATTTAAAGGCATGTTTTAAAATGATCCAGTATTTTTCAATTTGAGAATGCACCTTCAGCTCTTTAGCACGTAAAATGCTAGATGGAAAGTTTAAAATTAAATTATCCCTGTCAATGAGAGATCTCCATCTTGATTAATGGCATATCCTCAGAACTAAAGATAGTATGTCTTGCTCAAAACAATAAAGATGATTCTTACAAAGAAAATATAAATTAATCTATAATACTTTGCATAAAACACAACAGAAAAATAAACATTATAGCATTGACCTGAATATATCTGTACTTCTTATGGCGAACACCCATGATAAGACCATCATCAGTCCAGGCTGTAATCTCAAGTTCATCGTGAGGAAAGCTTTCCTTCTCAATCACAAGGCTGTGATAGCGGCCAGCTGTGAAAGGGCTACACGAAGACAAGAAAACATACCACATTACCTTGACTTTTTTAAAACTTACAATACAAGTAAAGAAATGATATCTCATCACCATTTACATAGAGAAACAGTAATACAACAAATGAAAAAGCAACTAGAGTGTTGCATTCGAAAGAATAAAGCATTGAAGAAACTAACTACTATCGACAATTTTAGCAAAAGGTTCACAGTCCAAGATAAAATTGGACATACATTATATTTCAATTTCATATCTAGGCCTGTCAAGCCCAACATATTGTTATCTCAAAGTATAAAAAACAGTGAGTGGATCATCCCATTTATCAACAGCTAGGATTGTAGTGAATTTTCAAATGAACCCTCATTCCGCTCCTATCAACTAAAATATAAATAGTTTCTGAATTTATACGTCTTATGAGTTACAGAACTTAGGACTACAAATGAGACTGTCAAAAGTAAAACATGTTTTCTTATGTGCTAGCAAAATGAACAAACTGCAGATCTATTGCAAAGTTATATCATAGAATCTTTCATTTTGACATATTTTTTCCGATAACAAAGCAACAGATAAAGGCAGACAACTCCTTAAATCAAAGCCTGTACCATAAAGTAAATCTGCCATCCATATGTCTGCTTTATCTTATATTCTAGACAGATTATTTCTGAAATTAAATAACTCTTAACAGTTACAGCACTTTGGACAACAAACTGTCAAAAGTAGAACACATCTTTGTGTGCCAGAGAAGTGAACAAACTGCAGATTTATTGCAAAGGTATATTATAAAATCCTTCATTTTGACATATTTTTTTCCGACAATAAAGCAACAGATAAAGGCATGTAACTCTTTTAATCAAAGTCTGTATCATAAAGTAAATCTGCCATCCATATGTTCCAATTTATCATATATTATAGTCAGATTATAATCATTGACTTCTTTTCCCTGGCATGGAGAAAGGATAAGGGCACATAGCTCAAATACTTATAGTTACGTGGAAGGTACCAGGGATCCTGCCCATAAGCCACTAGTGACATTTTGCTTCTTGTCAAGTAGCAGAGATGTAGTAGCCATATGCTTGTAGGGAAGCATACTTACAGAATAATCACAAGTAATATTGTAATTAAGAAACATATGTTTATCCTTTGAGCAAATTGTATGATTAGCTGCGATACAATAACTCAGATTATACACTTCAATACATTTGCAGACAACTCCTGTCTGCCCATACAATAAAGGCTGAAGATTTGAACATAAAGAAAGCTCTATCTTTGAGTGTCCAAAATGTTCACTGCAGAATTCCACTCAGACTACATATCTGTCACTCAATATCACTTTGAAATTTTTGGTGATTCAAGGATGTTCCACCTGATATAATTGCAATTTCTGGATTGTTGTGCAAGGAGTTAATGAGGTAAATATCCAAAGTTATGTTTACAGAATTTTAAATTTTTCACTCTCAAAATTATTTTTGCTAGCATTTTGTGTCTCTATTTTTCTCAAGTTGGCAAGATGCACAAGATGTATTTCAAATATGGAGAAGAGGGCAACTTGGAACCAGAACGTAGATTGGAATAGATATAATTGCAAGGGATTAGACATAGTAGCAAGAACCAAAAAATGCTGAAACAAGCAGTGTTACACATGAGTTTCATATGAGCTTCTACAAGATTGGGTATTAGAGAGAGCACTGCTCAAGGTCTCTCTTTGACATATACATGAAACAAGCAAGCTTCAGAAACCCAAATGCTCAAATTCTGCAACAAAAACCAAAAACAATATTCCTTCTGTCAGGCTTCAGCTGACTCCACAGACACATGTTCAGGATTTGATACCATTAGAAGTTCAAATTTAATTTTTACAAGAAAACAGGAACCTTGATCACAACAAGTGTCTGAATGCTAAATGCCATACCAAGTCAGAAATTGTTCCATCTACAAATTTTGATTTCAGGTCTACATTAACATACATATCAAGGGAAACTGAGCATATTGTCATTAGATATCTCTTCCCATTAACCTGGACATTTTACCACAACAGAAAATAGGAAGATTTGTGCAATTTTCGCAGGTGATCAATGCAATGAAGAGTCTCGTTTTCCAGGAACCCCTAAACAAAATTAGCATTTTAGTCAAGGAAACGAAAGTTGAAATTTGGGTGTTGAAGTTCATGAATTTTTAGAGAGCTTTAGAAATTGAAGTCACAAAATAGGATGCTTTGGAATTGAAAACCATTTCGCGCACAACCAAAAACTACATATCATGCAGTTAAAAAAAATTGTTCTGTTTTCAGAGGAACAAAATGTCTATGTACATTTCACATTTCTTTGTCTTCCTCCTGCTAAGGTTATGGTTTAAGAAATTGGCAGCCAATTAAAAAGGATTGGTTTTTATTATTTTCAGTTTTGTCTCTCTCTCTTGTTCATCAATAAATTGCTATAGCCTAAAGACAAAAACATTATTCTCATTTCAGCCATACAAAGTCAAGTTTTGCTCTATCTTTTGTTCAACAATTGCTACACAGGAAAGAATAATTTTGAGCTACAGCAATAATAAAAGCATCAAAAATGCAAGAATTCAAAATGTCCTTGAAAAGTAACTTTCGAGCAGTGTTGCAAACATCTCGATTTTATAGCGATAAAATCGTGAAATCACAGTTCTTTTGCCTAGCAGATGTTTGCCGATTTTTACCGATATTTTGGTGGTAGCTTGATTTTGCTGATGTTTGCTGGTTTTTACCAATATTTTCTCGATTTTTATGATTTTTTGGTTTTCCAGACCCTTGCCGATTTTATCTCGATGTCGATGTTTGCAACATTGCTTTCGAGGACTGTACACAATTGCTATATTTTATGTGATCTTGGTTTTTATGGTTGTTTAAATATTGAACTTGGGAATTGTATCTCATCCATTGTAGGGAGAAGCATAATCTTAATTTGTTATAGATAGATAACAAACAAAACAGAAATCTAGATCCTTACTTGGGAAGTCCTTCAAATATGCCTCCTTCTCCTTTCTCATCATAATGTATCAATGAACTTTTTCCATGCATGACTCCAAAAGGAGAACGAACAATTTTTCCTGCAAAATAAACTCAAAGTGAAGTAGCCTTCACATATTAGCAACAGATACAGTAATGATCTCAAAAGTGCTATGATCTCAAAAGAAATGATTCTTTGTTTGGTAATCTGACTATTGACAACTAACAAACAAAGTCCACAGACGAGGACACAGAATTGGGTGTAACTTAACCATAAATTTGTCATGAGAAAACTGTGTAATTTTCATTCTTCATTTATAATTCACACAAAAGTAAACATATGTTTATTGTAACACTCTAGTTACCTATCCATTCTAAAAAGGAAATGACAGATTTTACCCTTCCATAAGACACAAAACAGGAAACTGCATACCAATGCTTTCTATATTACTAAAATGAACAAGGCACCTCCATACATGAGTGCTTAATACTTGCCTCCAAATGCTTCGCCAATGCACTGTAGGCCCATGCAAACTCCAAATAAAGGGATTGTAGGTCCAAGTTCATAAACAGTTTGTAATGAAATTCCCGAATCATGTGGTGTGCCTGCAGCAACATGCTTTCAGAAAATACTGAATGTCATAATTTGAAGAATGTAACTTGTGCATAGCTTTAAACAGCAAATATACTTCCATTTCAGTGTAGAAACTTTATTTTTTCTTCACTATATGGGCAAATTACATGCATAGTCAATCAAGTTTATATGATACTAACCAGGTCCAGGTGAAATAAGAATTCCTCTTGGATTTTTCCTGTTATCATGGTAAAGTATTTCAATCAGTCATCATTATGGCCTCCTGATATCAGTTAACGGATCATCAAATGATCTTCGGCATTGAATTCATAGCTCATGATTCAACAATTTTATTTGCATAATTATCTAGTTGTCACCATGTTAAAATGGTCCATTTTACTTCCTAGCTTGTTTTCCTTCTTTATTTACATACAAAGATTTCCAGCTGCTTTCCCCTCCTAACTGCAGTATTTTCTGGTCTCTTAGTAATTATCTTATATTTTTGTGTTTGTTTGCTATTCACTTGTTCTCTAATCTTCAGGATAGAATTAGAAAGAAGCACATGCACATCCCATACAGCATTTAACAGAATCCAAGTTTTGAAGAGCTCATACTTTCTTACTTCTTCCACTGTCAACTCATCATTTCGACAGACTTCAAAACTAGCGCCAAGGTCTCCAAGGTACTGAAATGTCCCAAAGTATGAGCAGTCAAAACAATTTCCATTATATAAAATCTGATATGCTCTACTCTATGTATCAGCCAAAAAGCCTACAAAACGCAGAATTGAACCAAACGGATATAGGCATTATGGATCAAACACAGAAAACAGTCTAACTCGTCAGACTGATACAGTTTCCAGCTGCAGTTTAGCTCCATCGTGTGGGCCAAATCCCGTTTCTGATGAACTCAGCACGACATATATACAGCATGTAAATGATACAGCTCCAGCACATACATGTGCTATAAAAATAACTAATGCACTGGCAATTGAAGGCACTAGACCTTGGAGATTCACACATGTTCAATACTAAATAAATAGGTTGCAGTACCTAAGAGAAGGCACATATGTTTCATTCTTCTCAGCCATCTAAAACTCTAATAATTATTTGATGAGATTGGGGCAATAAATGAGCTAAACATTGGTTAGAAAACAAACAGAAAAGAAACACTGACTATAATATAACACTCATGTTTGGGAGACTTTGCTCTCAAGTTTTAAGAGGAAAACAAGTAACAACTTTGGAAAAATTTATGATTTTCCTATTGCTGTGTTTCTTTCTGAAGTAAGAAATTCTAACCACGAGATCTATGGCCCAATTCAAAGCGTCGTGGAATTCAATTAATAATAAGGTTGTTAATCCCCTAGAACATAAGACAAGTACCTCCCTAATGACCTTCAATATAAGCATACGCAATGCATCATCTACATTAACAATTTACAATGCTTTAAAACCTATGATATTCTGAGAATGGCTATGTAATCAAAGATAGATTTCAGGTGCCTTTATATATACTTGTTGTACTTTCAGACTTCTAAAAGCAAGACTTTAAAGAGATAACAAGGACTGAAGATGCCAATCTAGTTTGTTGTAAAATCTAGTTCCAATATATTGAACAATGTTTAAAAAAATGGACTGGGGAATAAAATAGAAGGGGTCAAAAACTCAAACTTGAAAATAAATTGGAATGACTTGGCAAAAAGTCAGCAAGCATAAAAAAATGCAAAATATTTAATTTTTTTAATTAAACTCAAGATTCATTGCCACAAATCAAGAGCGCCAAGTTTTAAGCCCAAAGGGTTAGCTCAACAGGTTGTTGCCAATGTTTCTGAACAACTGGCTAGTTCCATGCCAAAAGGTGCCCAGATCAACTACCCCTGGGTTAGGCACACTAATCTACACCAGCAGGTTTAACAGAGATGGCTGTTGAAATTTGGTAGCATTGGGAGGTACTTCTCACATGGCTTTTGTGCATGTGAGAGTGATTAAACGGCACAAGAAATATTTTAACTTAATTAGAAGTCGGTTCAAGTCGGCCAGCAAAGCCAAGAGACACAACTCTTGGTGTTTCACACCCCTTGGAAAAGTATAAATACAAGAATATCAAGGACTATTCTTCTTGTGTGGAAGAGGCTAGATGTGACTTAGCCGCAAGCAGCAAAAGGAGCTGCGGGAGAAGAAAGAAGGGCTAGCTGTGGAGAAATTGAAGGATCTGAGGCTAAACAGTATAGACCGCAGCCTAAATGAGGCCTGGTAAGGCCAGAAGCAGCCAGAACAAGAAGGACCGAGGTCTGTGCAGGGGGGGCAAGGCCTAGAAAAGGGAGGCCAAGGTCAAGCCACAGGTACTACAGGAAGGCCGCAAGGCCTAGGAAAGGGAGCCGCAGGCTGAAACAAGGAGGCTGAGGGGCTGAAGAGACAGGCTGCGGGCCTTTAAGGTGCATCTGAGGGCTTAAGAACCTGACAGCAAGGATTAAGGGCTGATAAAAGGGTGCAGCAAGATCTCGTAATTGTTACATCAAGGCTACAAGGCAGGCAGACAGATTGTTGAGCTGACTGTGAGCCTAAAGAGAGCTGGCTGTGCAGTAGAAGGTGAGGAAGGAGTGCTCAGTGTGCTACAGCAGATGGCTGTACGTTTTGGTGGCAAAGGGCATTCACTTGTCAAAGCAGATGAGAGCTAAAAGGACTTAGCCTCAGCCTAGGTAACTTGTACAAGAGTGTTGTATTTTGTCATGGTACAGGGATTGTAAAGGGCCACTTTCCCTGGCACGGGAGCCCTGTGGATTTTGTTGTTAATGGATTGATAAGAAAACAAGATTTGGTGCTTATGTTTTCTGTTGTGTGAAACTGCCAAAACATAGACCAGACCTGGGTTGCATGGAATTCTAACAATGCCATCCACTACTATGGGAAAACATCCCTTCAGTTTTCACATGAGATTATCCTTGGGAATAAAAAAAAACAAAGATCAAAAAACACGTTTTAAAGCTTGAAGCACATTGGAACACTCTTCTCTCTCCCAAACATTCAAACAGCAAGTGGAAATGAGCAAAAGGAGTGTCCTTTTTCAGGCTTTATTGACTCTTTTCACACCTAGTGGGTTTCTTTATCTAAATCATATTTTTTCCAATGCAATTTCTCTAATAGTCATTAACTGTGTTAGAAATCATAAGAATATTTAGAATGAAAACTTCAGCAAACCCTAAAAGTAAAAGAAGAAAATCAAAATGCAAGAGATGATTGGGACATAAAATAGCATGTGGGCAAAAGCCTAGCATGAGCTCTACGCTCCTCATTAGCCATCACCAGATTCCTAAGCACTTGATGCTCCATTTCATAAAAAGGAACCCTTGCATGTCCCAACCTTGATGAGCAATAAACTCCCTCATCGTAAGGGGTAAATTAAATGCTACATCATAAAGAGCAAGCTCTAACCATTGAGCTATGCACCCAAAATAAAAGGAATTATTATGAAAAAGTAAAAGGCACACTAGAGGGGTGTAAAAAGCAATCCAATTAGGGTAACTCATGCCTCCACGATTGATATGCACCCAAAATAAAAGGCATTGTTATGAAAAAGTAAAAGGCACACTAGAGGGGTGGAAAAAGCAATCCAATTAGGGTAACTCATGCCTCCATGATTGCTCCCTACATTATAGCTAGACACTCAGGATGTGGACTCCCCATCAGCTAGTCTCGATGACCATGGCACTTGGCCATGAAGCCTTTTTTCCCTCCATTGCCACTAATTTACACTAACACCTATTGATTGAGGGGTTGACCTTGGAAATGCCACCTACCCTTAAAAGTTGGAAGCACCTAATAGGGTCGATCAATAGCCACCTGTATCAAGGTAAAGAAAACGTTTATGAGACCCAGTCTAGTTAGATATCAAAAGGTGATCCAAGTTTGAAGTATTAACATGCCCGTAACATACAAGTCTGGTCGACTTAGATGCTTACATGATCTTAGTCTCTAATGAATGATTGCTTTCACTTGAGTTCATGGTGGTCTTGCCAAGTGGTCCACAGCAGCCCATGCCTTGAGGGAACCCATTGCACTGGTACCCAGAACTTTTAGAGAGGTTGATGACTTAGCAGATGTAGCATTGTCCACTTGCATCATAATGTCGGGCATTACAATGATGTTGTTTTTCTTTGACCTGGCACAAAGAATTCTTGTTGATTGCACCACTGGCCCCAGCATGCCCCCAAGCTGGCATTGACACTACCTAATGGGTAAGCCATGATTCAGATCCCATATGAGGACAGACTTCCATGAGATGAATAGGGAGGGCTTGTTGTACCTGATGGAGCCCTAAAGCTGGCGAGAGGAGGTCTTGTGTTGACCACTGGAGACCTATGGAGAGGACGTGGTGCCACCCCAATTGGATTTGAGACCCCTGAGGATGATTTGAGGTGGATTTGAGGGATACTCCTCAAATGATGGATGATCATGGCACTCAGACACATTTTCAGCCTTCACCTCACTATGACATGACATTTGGAGCCCAAGAAGGGCATGACGTCAGCATTTTAACGCTTATGCCTCACATGTGTGGGTCATTTATAACATAATTTGCATTAAACTAGCGGGTTGGATTGTAACCCAAGTTTTATTTGTTGTCAAACTTGTTTTAGGGGCTTCTAAGGCTAATATTAGTTGATGTAGACCTCATATAAATAGAGGTCACCTCATATTTCATTCTCATCATGGACTATTCCGGCCTACTTAAAGGATTTCAGCCTAGCTGTTATAGCCTTGTATTCTCATGGAGATGTGATCTTTGTAGATAATTTTGCTATTGGAGGCTAGATCTTGCTCTTGTTTTGGAGACATCACCTTGGGATAATGGAGGATTTTTTCATGCATATCTTGCGAGTATCTTTATTGTTGACTATCTTTTGATGGTTATTGCATGGAATAATTTTTGCTAGGGTTTCTATGTTCTTGTTAATATTGCATATTTTTCTATGGAATCTTGGTAAAATATTGTATGTTTTAACTATAGAATGTATGACATCGCTTGAGGACATTCAAGTGAGCTTTCCTCATGGTTTTATACCCTTAATAAACTAATAATTAGGAATTTGAAAACTGGGGTTTTTCTTCACCCTACTCCCTTCTAGGGTTTGATATCTCCATAGTAGGTTTCCCTTAGACTCCATCACCCAAGGAACAAGCACTGCCTTACACATAGGTGATCAAAACTCATTAAATATCCTTTTTAAATTTGTATTCCTCTCTCCTCTCTCATTTTCGGCCCATCTAGGCATGTCGTTGGGCTAAGGCATAGAATCGAATTCTAGGGGGAAGACGTTGGCTTGGTGTGAGGTGTTTTACGTGGACCAACTCTCATTGCATCAAAATCTAGCCTTTTCCATGGTTAAATTCTCCTCCTTAGGGTTGACATCACAAGCCCTAGTTAATTTGCTCTAGGAAACCCTAAATAAGCACCAAGTCTTCAACTTAGGACTTGTTGAAGGCTTGCGACTCCTTTTGTTGATCATATCAATTTTTCACAAGCCTTTTCTTGGTCTTATGCACATTGATAAGTCATTTTCATTTATTATTCCTTAAACCCTAGATCATAAGTGCAATTTATAGGCGTAATTTTTTGTAGATGTTCTATGCTTGATGCAACTTTACTTTTTATCCCCAATATCAAACAGCAATCACATAAACAAGAAAGTAAAATGTTGATAGAACATACTAGTAGATCGACAGAATCAATGTTATCGGAACCGAACCAGTCATCGAGCAGGAAAACCTTGTGGACCGGGAACCAGTTTACCAAAAACACATAAAATATTCATATTTTAAAGAAAAAACAAATATATTCATGTGCATCCATATGAATCCAAACCATTTATACACAAATATGCAAAAGTTCTCATTTATATAGGAAGTAATAGTGCATACAACCAAAATAGCACTTAGTGCAAAACATCGTTGAACTTAAAATGTTACAAACATCAAGAAGCAGGCTCTAAAAGGCCTTTATAGTCCAAAATAACATCATAGATCATAGTATTATACTACAACCTACAATACTACAACCTACAGCTACAACAAATCAATGATCAAAACATCAATCATCAATCATCATCCCGATCGT
The DNA here is from genome assembly GCA_034641835.2 of Pinus albicaulis. Taxonomy (NCBI): domain Eukaryota; kingdom Viridiplantae; phylum Streptophyta; class Pinopsida; order Pinales; family Pinaceae; genus Pinus; species Pinus albicaulis. The sequence goes on from CM076576.1 coordinate 227,888,295, forward strand.
CCTCCTTATCCTCATCTGAAGAATGAGTAGCATCCAAGTATACAATGGGATTATGGCTTGATTCCCATGGCCCTTGATTTACCATCTGAAATTTTGGAGAAAATTAGCTCCAAAATCTTTTGAAATCAACTATGTAGCAACCCCAACAAAATAAAAAAAATCTTCCACCAGTTGCAAAAACCACTGAAGAAAACCCAAAGATCTTTGGGAAAAAAAATCTTTGAAGTATCTCGAAAATCTGCCAACCCAACAACTCTGCAAGACTCCAATCAGCTCTTCAAATCTACAAAAAATCTCCCTTAGAACAACCCTACAAAAAACTCTTTGAATTCTCCTCACCGAACTCAGCTCAAGAATTGCAAGAGACTCGAATGAATAGTGTGAGTGAATTAGAGGGGGTGGGGGTGTTTAAGTAGCTTTAGGGGGGCCTAGGGTAGCGTTAGTAACTAGGAAAAATAATAATTTAAAAAATAAAATAAAATAAAATAATAATTTAATGCCCAGCCTTCTGAACAAGTCAGAACCGGTCATTTCCGGTTTGGAGGGCTAGTTCGGACCGGTTTTGCCTCCAAACCAGTCGGACCGGCTGGTTTTTCAGAACCGGTTCGATTCCGATAACACTGGACAGAATACAAGCCAAAAATATATGTGTGTTGGTGCATTACGGTGGTCAGCAGGATGCTTCAACCAGCAAAGTCTCAATACGGTCAGCCAACCAGAAGTATCACACAACCCTCTCAGACAACAATATTAGTCAACCCAAAGTCAACGAAAGTCAATGCTATCACAGTCAACGGTCAACACAAAACAACAACAGCAAAAAGTCAACGCAGCCCAATCAAAGTTAACGTCCAGCCTTGACTTCTATGCCAATAAATCTGGACTGCAGAAATTGAAATTCTCAGATAGATTTGGGTCAATTTGACCATGTGTTGACCAAAGTCAACGCTGATCAACTCTATGTTGAAAACCCTAGGTCGAAACATAAATTATCCTTGTTGTGTTTTCCCACGTGTGAGAGAAGAAGAGACTCCAACAAATGATCGAACCAATCAGATGAGGAGAGAGAATGTGATGTGATGGATAAGTGAAAATGACCTCCAACATTGACCTATTTATATCCATCAGTGAGAGTGTGTGATACAACTGCTGGGGCTTCAAGCCTACATTTCATTTCTGGCCGACCTGCACATATATTGAATAAATTCAAAATAAATGTTTTGTTCATCGTATCAAAATGAGCTTTAGATCAATCTTGCACCTCTCTGTAGCAGCGGAACTTGTAGATTTGGTTTTTGTAGCAACAAGACTTGTAGATTTGTTGGCTTAATAGCAAAAATGGCTTTAATTATAGAAATACACAAGAGGTATTTATAATAATAAATATTTATAAAAATGTATGATTGAGAATTACAATGAGGCCTTGCTTTTATACCTATGCAGGTGACCTTTCATGAACAAGCATGTCTTTTAGAGATGTCTTTTCAGCTAACTTAATCACTAATTTACATAATTACTATTTAATTAATTAGTAATTATATTTATTCTATTTATTATATTAATGACTATATTTATTACATTAGTTATGAATTAGGTTCATAACATTGCCTTCTTCTCGAAAAGCTTTGTCCTCAAAGCTTAACTTTTCGACAATTTCCTTTACTTTAATCGCCTTCCAAGTTTCTTCATGTTGCTATCTTGAACATATAATTCGTACTCATAATTCCTTCTTCTTCTTCTTCAATTTCTTCAATTTCTTCTTCTTCAATTAATTTAATTAATTAATATTAAATTTATATATATTTATATATATATATATATAATTATTTATTATTATTATTTTTAAAATAAATAATAATAATTTTTCTTTATATATATATATTATAACTTTTAATTATAATCATAACTAAATCGAAACCTTGTCTCCAAACATCACAGTGTTATTTTTCTTTTATTTTTTAACTTCACTGAACTATTAACCCGATCACTTCAGCTTTCATATGAAGAGTGGAGTACTCATCTAGCAAGCAAAGCATGCACGTAATCTGAATCCTCTGACACAGTAAACAAAGGTCCAGCACCTAGCACATATCACAAGGAGTCGTTGAGCTCTCCAAGGTAATAAAAACCTTTGATGCCACCAGTTTCAATGCCCACACCTACTCCATAAGAGCCCATGCCTACACCTGTGCCATATGTACCCATCATAGGAGAAGCGGATAGTGCTAACGTACTTGCACCTCCCCGACCATACCTGAACCAGATCCCATGGGTTTTCCCATAGAGCTCACGAAAGTTTTCTTCTCCTCTTCTTTCCTTTCCGACATAGTAATGGAATCTAAATTGATGCCAATATTTGCCAAAGAATTGCTTTTTGGTGCAGTAATGTTTAAGTCAATTAAGCCACGGCTTAATGTGTCCGCCCAGATTGATGACTTCGGTTGAAATTTTTCTTTCTGTGGCTGAGATTTAACAGTACCTATAGCACCTGAATTTTGAGCTTGTGCAGAATGCAGATTAGGTTTTTCCGATACTGGAGTTACTGTTGGAGCCAAAGGTTGTGTCTGAAACATACTGGGAGGTTGTGAGGCCTGAACTAGAGGCACAGCAGTTCCAAAGGCACTGAATAAATTTCCTTCAAAAGGATCTGCATTGCCAAAACCTGCCAGAGGATTGGAATTTGAAGACACAGCTCCAAATGCACCATATCCTTCATTAATCCCAGAAGTCAAAGAAGACGTAAAAGATACTGTACTTGATGTTTGGGCAGCAAATAGGCCTTCAGGTGATTGGAAAGAGGTGTTATATTGAGACTGACTAAAATTATCACCAGGAAGCTGATTAAGGGAGTTGGTGGCCGACACTGAAGGGGCCGCAAAAGTCGCATTAAAATTAGCATCTGCAAACAAATCTATCCCAGAGCTTGGACCACCTCAATAGATTACGAAGAAGTCGTTGCCTTGAATCATCCTTGGACAAATGCTCCAATGACCGGTAGCGAGCAAGAATATCAATCTCCCAGTCACGCTTTGCTCGTGTAACAGCAATTTGTCTTGGTAGATATCTTTCTAGAAGCGCAGTCCAGTCACTGCTTGTCTCTGGATTGCTAACAAATCCTATTTCAGCAAGTATTTGTAATGCAGCCAGTTGCGCTGCATCATCCCTCCCAACAGGATAGTTGCCCAGTATGTAGTCATGTTGCAGCTGCACATAGGGCAACTGCACACAAACATTGGTTCTGTTATCGCTTCATCAGACTCCCGGAACAAACGCTTCTTGAATGACAACTTGCAATGCAAAATTTCACCCTTGCTATGGTCTTTGGTTGCTTTAAACTCAACAAGAAGATCCCCTATATATTTGTTGTCATCCAAACCTATGTATTCTTCATTGCCATGATCAAGTGATTTTGAACCAGTAACAACTTTTCTGTACTCAAATAGACTGAATGTATTATATGCAGATAGTTTTCCATCAATGATTTCATGACCAAGATCTTTTGTAACATCAGTATTCCATGAGAAATGTTGACCCCAATGCTTGAAATAGTTACTAGTCTCTCGCAATACATTCCTATTGGGAGCTTGCATTTCATTGTATCCAATATTATCATCTGCCATGTTATCTTGACTCTTTCGAGCAAATCCACTAATCTGCAGCATTTTACTGTTTTCATATATTGGCCCTATATGATTATGGGCAAGAATTGCAGCCATCAAGTCCTAGTTATTTCTGTACATCTCCTTCTCTTCTGGCATTGCATTAGATCCAGCTTGTGGCACATCATTGAAAAAATAATTTTTGGCAATCTCGTTGTCAACAGGCTGGTCATCAAGCTCTGTTGTTTTTCGAATTTCTCCCGGATGATCTAAATGCCAAGTATCCATCCAAGACATATTTGTAGGTATTAACTCATTTTTCTCACCACCATTATCATCTTGTATAGTCGAGTTGTAAGATAAATTCCCACTGTCTTGTTCATCAGATACTTCATTTTCCTTTTTATCATCAACAATGTCTTCTTCCTCATTGTCACGATATTGTTCATTTTCTCTATTATAGATTACTGCAAAAAAAAAAATACAACATGCAGAAATTTTTTTATAACCGTTTGTGATTTCTGCACATGAATTCTCTATTTGCTGAAGCTTTTCTAGAATTTTATTAATTTTTTCACTTTTTTCAGGTTCTTCACATAATGGTACATTGTATGGTAAACAATGTTCGCGGGCTTGTATACTAGGTTCATAAGCTTGTAGAACGATGTTGTGTGCCATTGCTTCAACTTGGCTTCGATATGGCTCTGATATGGCTCCGATACCACTGTAGCAGCGGAACTTGTAGATTTGGTTTCTGTAGCAACAAGACTTGTAGATTTGTTGGCTTAATAGCAAAAATGGCTTTTTATAAAAATACACAAGAGGTATTTATAATAATAAATATTTATAAAAATGTATGATAAGATGATTGAGAATTACAATGAGGCCCTGCTTTTATACCTATGCAGGTGACCTTTCATAAACAGGCATGTCTTTTAGACATGCCTTTTCAGCTAACTTAATCACTAATTTACATAATTACTATTTAATTAATTAGTAATTATACTTATTCTATTTATTCTATTAATGACTATATTTATTACATTAGTTATGAATTAGGTTCATAACACTCTCCAAAAGAGGAATCCAATAAAAATATTGCCATCTTCATTTGAGCATCACAACATGGAGTTTGGAGCTAGTTGTCCAAAATTAACACTCCCTCTCAACTAACGAGAACTCCATCCACGTGTGCCATCCAAATATCATGCGTCATCCCACCATAACTTGATTTGCTAGCTTCTTTATTTCAGAACAAAAGTAGGTCAGTCACAAAGACATCATTCCCGGCTGACAGATCAGCCCAGAGGTCCGAAACCTCTATAGGACTCAAAAAGAGTCTCATACAAACCCGAAGTTGGTTTACTTGACCCGAAGTCAGTTGGAGGTCTGAAACCTCACTAGACTTGATCCCAGGTCAAGTGGTTGGACACGTGCCATCCGAGACATAAAGAGTACGGCAATCTCTGATGCGTCCATCAGTCTTTGCTACTGGTCTCTAGGTTTTCCCACCTCACTGGCCAAATGAGAGGTACTTCCCATGAGTCTGGGTCTCAATGGGTAGGATGCATACAGGGCACAGATCATGAGAGGTGAACCAACTCAACATCATAACGGTGGGGCAGAAGCACCACAAGGTTCGGCAAGCCTAGCCCTGTGTGTGCTTATAGCTCCGAGAAGCTATCCCCAAAGCCCTCAAGAACTCCAAGAGCTCATCGTCCAACAAGACCCTCAGCATAGGGTCGTTCCACGATTCCAAAATTCTCATGGATGGTTAGGAGCTTGACCTTCCCCAGGGGCTTTGTGAGACTGTCCCCGACCTACTCATCAGTTCCTATATGATCGAGCCTTATGGCGCCTCGCTGTACCATATCCCGGATAAAGTGGTACCTGATATCAATATGCTTGGATCGATCGTGGAACACGGGATTCTTGGACAACCGAATCCCACTCTGGTTATCACAGAGTATCACGGTGGTATCTAGCACATGCCCGAACAGCTCACTGAAGAGCTTTCGCAACCAAACTGCTTCACAACAGGCCATACTCGCTGCAATGTATTCGGCCTCCGCGGTGCTCAAAGCCACCAACTTCTGCTTCCTGCTCATCCATGATATCGAAGCAAACCCAAGTGTGAATCAGCATCCCGATGTGCTCTTACAATCCACCACACTGCCAGCCCAATCGGCATCAGTATATCCATGGAGTATCACGCTCCCGGCAGTGTATCTCATTCCATGGTTTATCGTGCCCCGAAGATATCTCAACAGATTCTTGGCACCAAACTAGTGAATGTGATGAGGCTCAAACATATGTTGACTCAAATTGTTCACTGCAAAACATACGTCCGGACGGGTGTTCACTAAGAACATCAGGGCCCCTACGAGTTGACGATACTTAGTAGGATTTGCTAGCACGAGCCCAACAGCGCTGCCACTCAACTTCTTAAAGTTGAGCTCCATCGGTGTCAACAAGGACTTACAGTCCACCATTCCAAATCTTTCTAGAAACTTCACAATATATTTTCCTTGAGAAAGGAAAATCTCGCTATGTCTCTACCAAACCTCCAGGCCTAGGAAGTAATGCATCAGTCCTAGGTCCTTCAACTCGAACTCAACAGTGAGCTCCCTCTTACACTGATGAATGAGAGGATTAGCACCTATCAGGAAGAGGTCGTCCACATATAGCACCAGAATGAGAGGCTTTTCTCTATCAACCTTGAAGTAAAGGTTCAAATCAACATTACTACGAGTGAAGCCCAGCTTCAACGGGTAGTTATCTATCCTCTCGTACCAAGCTCTGGGTGCTTGCTTCAACCCATAGAGGGCTTTCTTCAACGTGCAAACATGGGTGTCCCAATCCTGGACTTCGAACCCCAGAGGTTGCTCCACATACACCTCTTCCTTTATCGCACCATACAAAAATGCGGTCTTCACACCAATCTAATGAAGATTCCATCCTTGCATAGCAACAAGGGCTATGATAGATCGGATGGTGGTATATCGGACCACAGGTGCAAATATGTCATCATAGTCTATGCCTTCCTTTTGAGAGAAGCCACGGGCAACGAATCTTACCTTGAACTTTTCAGCACTACCATCAGATCCATGCTTGATCTTATAGAGCCATTTCGAGGTGACAACTGCTCTGTCCTCCGATCTTGGAACCACATCCCAGACATCATTCTTCATAATGGACTCATATTCTTCGTGCATAGCATCCTTCCAGACTTGATGCTTTACGGCTTCCTCAAAAGATCTAGGCTCAGATTGTACGATTGTACTCATGGCTGCTAGATACCCTTGGTATCTATTCGGCTTCTTGCTTTCACAGAATGTCCCCCTTGGGGCCATATGATTCTCGGCATCCTCGAGAGTGTCCCTGAGCCATGATGGTCTTTTCCTTATTGAAGGAGGTGGATCAATAGGTTCCATCGTTCCTTCAACATCGGGCATCGTCTCATCCTTCGGTTCTTCATGATTTCCAAGCCTTGCCTCATGATCTTCCTTAGATCTCGGAAGATTGATTACTTTCCGCAGGGAAGCATCTTCGTCAAAGGTAACATTGTGAAATATCTCCACTTCCCTTTGACCAGGCACATAGACTCTATAGGCCTTCGAAGTTTCATTGTAGCCCACAAACATTCCTTTCTTCCCAGAAGCATCCAACTTGCTCCTCTTCTCCTTTGGTACATGAAAATAAACAGGACATCCAAAAACTCTAAAATGTGAGACGTCAAGTTTCTTACCAGAGAAAACCTCTTCGGGAGTTTTGGAGTCTAGAGCGGAATGCGGGCATCGGTTTTGTATGTACACATCAGTTTTTGCAGCTTCTCCCCACACATTAACTTCGGAAGACCTTGGTCACATAGCATGGCACGGGCAGCTTCCACAGTGATCCTATTCTTTCTTTCAGCAACGCCATCCTACTCAGGAGTATAAACAGTTGTGGTCTCCCTCTTGATGCCAGCTTCTCTGCAAAAGTTCTTGAACTCGTTCGTCTCATATTCAGTGCCATTATCGTTCCTCAATATCTTGATCTTCTTCCCTGTTAGGTTTTCCACCAAGGCTTTGAAGGTACGGAACCACATGAAAGCCTCATCCTTGTTCTTCAAGAAGTATATCCAGGTTTTGCGAGAGAAGTCATCTATGAACGTCATATATTAAAAACATCCTCCCAAGGATGTCACGGGCAGCATACCAGACAGATCAGAATGTATCCGTTGCAAGACATCAGATGTCTTTGTGACACTTGAGGGGAAAGGTCCCCTTGTATGCTTTCCTTCGGCACAGCCCTGACATACACCTTCATGATCATTTGTGAACTCGGGCATCCCTGTCACCACCTTCCTTGCTTCAGGAAGGGCTTTGTAGTGAAGGTGTCCAAACCTTTGGTACCATAGTTCAGTCTGTTGGATAGTATCACATGTCATCGCTCCCAATGGACTTCCTCCAACCTGGTAGATGTTGAAAAATGTAACTAGGTCGGTCTTCATGTTGGCTATGTAATTATGTATTTATGTATAGAAGATGTCTTCTAGGAATAAATACAATCTGGTGTCATATTCATGAAGGATTCAGTTTGACCTTGACAGGCCTCATATAATGTTATAATCAAGTAAAGACATTTTTTTGAAGCAACACCGCTTGGAAAGTAACTACAAGTCATGGTCGGCTCTCATGATGAAGATAGCCTAAACCATATTTGATGGTCGGCCTAAAAAGGTGTGAACTAACCACTATATATTAGCCAGGTCTGCGGATCATTCGTATGGACAAGTAACGCAGAAAACACACTATTGAATGCGGACTCTTATATAGACTACAAACTTACAGTTACCTCAGTATAGACGGAGGATATACTTACGAAATATCTGCGGTTATCACAATAGAGAAGGAAGATAAGTATACAAAGTATCTGCAGTTAATCTGTGGTTATCACAGCATAAACGAAGTATATATTTACGAATACATTGCAGACACCACAGTTGAAGATTGAGTTAAGTAATTGCAGACATCACAGCAGAAGGGAATTGCGGACACTATATTAAAGACAGCGTGTTACAAAAGGATAGTGCGGAATCCACAGCAAACTTCAGTGCAGAAATATATATATTAAGTGTGGATCAAAGACAGTGACCTTAAAGAGAAGCAAGAGCAATAGAGAGGAAGGTAATCATTGATTTACCTTTTCACAATTCAAGTTATTTAAATACCAATCTTGGGTCTTCATAATTGACTTGATGAAAGGTTAACATAAGAAGAGAAGACATAAGAACGTTCACAAGTAATTATCTAGAAGAGAATTTGTATTAATCTAAAGCCCTCCAAATTCTCAACATGGTTTCAGAGCTAAGGTGAGAGTCAAAGAAGGGCATCTAAGAAGCACTCCAGAAGGAGCTCAGTCAAAAACAACACACGATCTAGGCGATCTCACTACAGCTTGGATCACAAAAATTCACAGGTTCAAATCTCCTCTAAAATTTCGGTGATGAGGTGTAGATAACAGTTCGATGAGATCTTTGTTTAGTATGGATAAAACAAACATAAAATCGAATCTTTGGAATAATTCACAGAATTCAGATTCTCCGAGTTTTTTGGAAGAGATCACAGAACAAAGACACAGACCACAATTCAGATCACCATATGTAGTCTCGAGCTAATCACAGAATCTCAGATCAGAAGAATGGCAATGATATTCTCGGCACAAACAGTGCGGATCACAGTGAAGACAATCTCGATCTCCTCAAAAAGATATCACTGTATTCTGGACAGTATATATATGACAAAGCTCCAATGGAATCAGATCCTTTTAAAACTTTGGTTTGCAAGGACATAATAACTCAGTGGTATAGCAATACGGTTCGGTGATATTACAAAATGCTACCAAGTGTCACATGATTTTGGTACTGCTACAATCTTGGATCTCATTGCTATCTCTATCATTATAATGCCAATGTGACACCCTTGGTAACTAGGATAACACTGGACAGTGACAGTAATGATAGCAATGAAGAATATAAGAAGGAACAGTAAAGTATACATCTGTCTCGGTGCAGTAATAAAGGGGATCTAATCATAAAATGGAATCATGATACGATCTCAGTTATGAGTCTAGAAGAGATCTACAAGGCTAGGCATCCCAAAGTATAGAGAAGCATTTCTGATCTACATTCATTCAAAGAAGTCAAAGTATCTTGAAGGCAATAAGGCAAGTTCCCTATCATTGCAGCAAGGATCTCATCCTTATCCTTGAAGAAGATCATCTGAGAAAGCACCAATACATCTTCTTCAACCACCATCAAAGTAATCAAGCTGAAGATTTCATCCTCACTTTTCAAGTAAGTATCTTTAATTCTATAATCAAATTTGGTAAAATGACTTCGTGTTTGCAAGAAGATCCATAAGCTGGTTGGGTCATCAAAACTTCTTGCATTAAAAAGAAGGATAGACATAATCCTCGAAGAAAGTGAAGTCATGGAAAAGGGTCTCCTATGAATAGTAATACATGAAGAGGATTCATATGAAAGATCCCATCATATAGTTGGATTGGAGACCTCAAGGGAATATATGATAAGCTGAAAGAAATATTCTTTGAAGATGCAGAAAAGAAGATCAAGGAAAGAGAGAATAAGAGGTCTCTACTATGATTAAGATAGTCTCTCTATGTACATCACGAAGCATCTCGATAGAAGCATTCAGTGAACCAGCTCCAGGAAAACCTCTCTGATAACATCACTAATGGAAAGCAGTCATCAAATAGCAAAGGTCATCATGGAAATAGATTTCTGGGATATTGATGGAGCATGCCAAGAGAATGAAGCTCTTCATTCTTGAGAAATTGCTACAGGATGACTCAAGGGAAAAAGGGTATGAGGTATGTATATATTTATATGGTGACATTAGATGTTGTGAAGTCATGTCATATGGTTGCAAGTAATGGACTTCTGTACTTAGAAGTATGATCTATGGAGGAGTATCTCTCAATGCATGGATAGATGAAATCAACATAATATGTTCTCATGGAATATGAGGTAGATGTATATGAATGAGAAACTAGAAAAGTTGTATGTTCCTGGGAATCAAGAATGTGCAGAGAAGAAGAGATCATAAAATGAAACCATGTCAAGAGGCAGTTATCATCCAAAGGCCAAGAATATGTGACTAGGAAATCTCCTGAAAAGATATGTAGATTCTGACAAAAGTCTAGTGAAGAAGAAGACCCTTGGAAAAACATATCATTAGAAGATGTGTCAATCTGTATGAAGAATGTCGATGCCTACAAGAAGGTGTCACGGTGAAAGATGATCACTAAGGTAACTTTTGTTTTAAAAAGTTCATATGTATATGTTTATCTGGATGAATTTGTGCAGGGCTGCTAATCATGAGAAAGGATGTATGACCTTGGGAGATGATTTGAAGGAAAGCAGCATGGCACAATAGTGGACCAAATAAGGAAGTCTAATGAATCACTTTCTGACAGTTGACATGACTCAGGATGAAAGTGATGGATGATCTGTGCCCTATGAAGCTAAAAGTTGGAGATTCCTCAATATCGAAATCCATGACATCGAGGACAGGAATTCTTCATGAGCAGCTAGGTGTCTCACCATTGCTGCTGAAGGTACATGGTTAAGTTGGAGCCTGATGATAAGTTCCTTACTTGGAAGAAACTTGGTAATTCCTAAGAATGAGCTTAGGTACATTCCTTGTATAGGAATGAGTACATCCCCTTGTGGAATAAGGTCCTCCCTGGTTGAGAGGGAGAGATAGACACATCATTCTGGTCATGGGAAGACAAAATGGAGGATTGGGTAATCATCTGGCATTCAATACTCTTTGAAAATGTGTTAGGGCATTCAAGATAAGAGCAGTCGGGGACCCATATTCTTTGAGGGCTAGCTACCCAAGAGAAGAATAATCCAAGAAGGTCATACTTTGGGAACACCCGGGTGGAGTATGTACCTTGGAGAGACAATGACGAAGGTGTCTATAAGTCATGTGTCTCGCCAGCATTGTAGCCCATTGTCTCGTTGAGAGATGGGGCTGTTAGTCAAGGCCTTGCACTAGGACAATGCTGGTGGATATGATGTTATACAGATGCGATTACCAATCCGATTCTTCTTATGAGATTCTTCAGTTTAAAGTGACCATGTACCTTTATGAATACCTCCCTAGTTAAAAAGGAATGTTGAAAATTGTAACTAGGTCTGTAATGTATCGTGTGCAGGTAGGGCCCGCAGCCACGTGTCTGGGGTCTGTGTAATGAGGGGTACTGTGGGAGGGTCCCCGCCTTCAAATGCTCCAGTGGGCCTTAAGACCCACCCTTAACACCCTGGGATGCCGCCCTCACTAACAGTCCGGGCTTTTGGTGTAGTGGTTGGGCCATTGTGGTATCAAAGCCGAGGTCTCGAGGTCGAGACTCGCGTAGCGTGGTGCGCTGTAATGTCCCGTGTGCGGGTAGGGCCCGCAGCCATGTGTCTAGGGTCTGTGTAATGAGGGGTACTATGCGAGGGTCCCCGCCCTCAAATGCTCCAGTGGGCCTTAAGACCCCACCCTTAACACCCTGGGATGTCGCCATCACTAACAATCTGGGCTTTTGGTGTAGTGGTTGGGCCATTGTGGTATCAGAGCCAAGGTCTTGAGGTCAAGACTCGCGGAGCGTGGTGGGCTGTAATGTCCCGTGTGCGGGTAAGGCCCGCAACCATGTGTCTGAGGTCTGTGTAATGAGGGGTACTGCGTGAGGGTCCCCGCCCTCAGATGCTCCAGTGGGCCCTACCCACACACAAGACATTACAAGGTCGGTCATCATGTTGGCTATGTAATTATGTATTTATGTATAGAAGATGTCTTCTAGGAATAAATACAATCTGGTGTCATATTCATGAAGGATTCAGTTTGACCTTGATAGTCCTCATTTAATGTTATAATCAAGTAAAGACATTCTGCTGAAGTAACACCGCTTGGAAAGTAACTACAAGTCATGGTCGACTCTCATGATGAAGACGGCCTAAACCATATTTGATGGTCGGCCTAAAAAGGTTTGAACTGACCACTATATATTAGCCAGGTATGCAGATCATTTATATGGACAAGTAACGCAGATATCACACTATTGAATGCGGACACTTATATAGAGTACAGACTTACGGTTACCTCAATATAGACGGAGGATATACTTACGAAATATCTGTGGTTATCACAATAGAGAAGGAAGATAAGTATACGAAGTATCTGCGGTTATCACAATAGAGAAGGAGCATAAGTATACGAAGATCTGCGGTTATCACAGCGGAAACGAAGTATATATTTACAAATACACTGCAGACACCACAGTTGAAGATTGTGTTAAGTAATTGCGGACAGCACAGCAGAAGGGAATTGCGGACATATTAAAGACAACGTGTTACAAAAGGATAGTGTGGAATCCAAAGCAAAATTCAGTGCAAAAATATATATACCAAGTGCAGATCAAATACAGTGACCTTAAAGAGAAGCAAGAGCAATAGTGAGGAAGGTAAATCATTGATTTACCTTCTCACAGTTCAAGTTATTTAAACACCAGTCTTGGGTCTTGATAATTGACTTGATGAAAGGTTAACATAAGAAGAGAAGACATAAGAACGTTCACAAGTAATTATCTAGAAGAGAATTTGTATTAATCTAAAGCCCTCCAAATTCTCAACAGTAGAGTGTATCAACTCTAAACCCAATCGTGATAGCTTCCTTGAAACTCTTCTTCTAGATACGCACCTTCCCATCAATGAATTCCACATTGAAACCTTTGTCTTCCATGTCCAAAATAGACACAAGGTTCTTCTTCAAATCAGGTACATATAGTACATTTTGCAATCGGAGGACTTGACCTTGAGACAAGTGGAGGGTCACAGTCCCTGTCCCTTTCACGGGATATGTGGCATTATCTCCAAGGATAATTTTCAAATTAACATCCTTCTCAGCCATGTCAGAAAGTGCTTCCTTGAACCCAGTGATGTGCCTTGAGGCACCACTATCTATCAACCAGACATCCATAGTGTCGGGTGGAGATGCAGCAGAGAGGGCAGATACAAGAATGAATTCATTTCTTTTATCATCAACAACATTTGATTCCTCATACCTGGAATTTCTCGACCTTTTGAAAGGTTGCCCATTTCCGCCAGAGGGAGCCTTCCTCTTCCCTTTGAACATGTTGTTCCTTTGATTGCCATTCCTCCGGTTGTTGTTGTTGTTATCATCATCGAGAGAATCCTTCTTGAAAGGGCATTCTCTAGTATAGTGGTCGGTCTTGTGACATGTGTAACATTTGCCCTTCTTTCCTTGGGCCCCTGCTCTTCCTTTATTCCTCGAACCACCAAATTTCTTCTTCTTAGCACAAGCAGTGAAGGCAGCATTTCCTTCATTTTCATATTCCTTCATCCTTGTCTCTTCTTGTACGCATCTCAATAGTACTTCGTTAAAATCAAGTATCACATTGTTATTGAGAATGGTAGTATTGAATACATGCCATTCGGATGAGAGACCTCCAAGTGCGGTGAGAACCATTCTTTGATCAGCTATTGTCTCCCCAATAGCCAGAAGATTATTTCTGATTTCAATCAACTTCAGAAAATATGATTGAATGGATTCATCCATGGCTTTCTTCAGATTCTTCAGTTGGTTCTTGAAGGAAAAGACTCGATTTGCATTGTTGGCCTTGAACATGTTGACCAACTTATCATACATTCCCTTGGATGTGCCCAACTCAGAGATGTAGGTAACCAGACTCTTATGAATTGAGTCCCTGATCATCAGCTTTGCTTTTATTTCCCCCTTATTATACTTTGACTTGGTGGCAGCAGGTGCAGTGGATGGAGGCTCTTGGATTTTACCTACACATAGTCCATGACATCTTGGTCTTCCAACATAAGATCCAATGTCATCTTCCAGGCATGGAAGTCTTCCTTCCCTGTCAATTTGTCATCAGCTTTAAAGCCATTATAGTTTGAGGTACCCATGCTCTTCTTCGGTGATTGCTACAAAGTTGGGCTTTGTCTTCACCTCAGCTCTGATACCATATAAATTTTTGTAGATGTTCTATGCTTGATGCAACTTTACTTTTTATCCCCAAAATCAAACAGCAATCACATAAACAAGAAAGTAAAATGTTGATAGAACATACCAGTAGATCGACAGAAGACAAGCCAAAAATATGTGTGTTGGTGCGTTACGGCAGTCAGCAGGATGCTTAAACCAGCAAAGTCTCAATACGGTCAGCCAACCAGAAGTGTCACACGACCCTCTCGGAGAGCAATATCAATCAACCCAAAGTCAACGAAAGTCAACAATGTCACAGTCAACGGTCAACGGAAAACAGCAGCTGCAAAAAGTCAACATGACCCAGTCAAAGTCAACATCCAGCCTCAATTTCTATGCCAATAAATGCGGACTGCAAAAATCGAAATTCTGGGACAGATTTGGGTCAGTTTGACCATGTGTTGACCAAAGTCAACGTTGGTCAACTCTGCGCTTAAAACCCTAGGTCGAAAACAGAAATTCTCCTTGCTGCGTTTTCCCACGTGTGAGAGAAGAAGAGACTCCAATAGATGATCGAGCCAATCAGATGAGGAGAGAGAATGTGATGTGATGGATGAGTGAAAATGACCTCCAACGTTGACCTATTTATATCCATCAGTGAGGATGTGTGACACAACAGCTGGGGCTTCAAGCCTACATTTCATTTCTGGCCGACCTGCATATGTTTTGAATAAATTCAAAATAAATGTTCTGCTCATAAGATCAAGATGATCTTTAGATCGATCTTGCACCTCTCCAAAGAGGAATCCAATAAAAATATTGGCATCTTCATCTAAGCATCACAACATGGAGTTTGGACCTAGTTGTCCAAAATTAACAATAGGCCTCTTGAAGAACATGCTATTCCTTGTCCTATTGGATTGAGCCTTGTCCTCATTTTGAGTGCCCTTCTTGAGCTTATCCATCCATCACTTCAAACCATATGATCCAGATTTATGCAGGAACGCAACTGAATACGCATATAACCATAAATATAAAAATGCAGCGGAAATAACACTTCATTTCATTAATATCAAAGAACTGAAATTTGTTTACAGACAATGGAAATAAACTAGCTAGGGCACAGGTAGCTTATCTCTGAGAAGAGATGTGGTGGCTACAGGCCTCTGAACTCTGTGTTACAATGAAGCTCGAAGGCCTATATATTATTGAGAAACAATGGAAAATCCTAAACATCCAAAAACCTAACCCTTGGAGATGAAACACCAGAATATGGGCCCCATCGGGGTAAATTGGTACATCAATTTCCCAGGGTCGTATATTTGGCATACTATCTTCATTTGACGCACATGATACATCGTTAGAAAGATCTATCCGAGGACTACAACTATTGACCGCGAATATTGAGTCCGGAACGAACTCATATTCGCCAGAGGTTTGATGCCCAAAAAACGTCGTTTAGAGCCTCAAAACGACTCCAGAAGTTCAGGACCCGAAAAACTGCTAAAAATAGTAAATTGTGCTATAATTAAGAAAACTGAAAAACTCAAAGAAACGATGGTGGGGCCCCAAGTGGAATACGTGGGTGGCCACCAATATCCCACTTGGATCACCATAGCCTTAGAATACCTATTATGTGACTTATACAGCGAAGCCTCCCTTGTGGTGAAAATCCACTAAAGAGCAGGAGGTGGAGTGTTGTCGTGACAGTAGACCTTCACCTCATCGTTATCATTGGTCTAGTTCTCATCTTGTGAACCCTCTCATAAGACCTGTTAGAATTTGAGGCAACATTTTCTGCCACTATTGTCGACGGATTTGAGTCAACCTCGCTGAAATCTGAACTCTAAGCTTCATTTCCTTGATTGAGCTCACCCCTTAGACAAGGATAAATTTGCACATATGGTGACTACATTGAAGGTACAAAGTCCTTGTTTCTTTTAAATATTTGAAAGATTTTATGCCTGCAAGGTGATTCAAGCACCATTGCAAAGGCACTTAAAGTTCACCTTGGCAACTCCATCATCAAAAGATTCAACATTGCACTTATTTTCAATCTTGAAGCATTATTGATAAGACAGCTACAACCACTATACAAGAAATATATGAAGCTTACTTTAATACAGATATTCTTAATATTCAAACTTGAACCCACTAAATTAGTGGGAGAAAGGTATAGGATTTCATGAGTATATGAATGCCCTAAATCGGGCTTATGATTTAGGCCCTCCAAAGGTAAGCCTAGATGAAGCAGCCATTAAGAGTGAGGTTGCAACGTAACAAAAAGAAGTCACAACTGATCTTCCTCATGATGACCAAAAAAATAATGAGGTCTTGAATCAAGAAAACTTCCAAATACTTTAAGAAAAGATTGAATAAATACAAGTCTTGCAGCCAACTAACCGAGAATTGCCTTGATGTGAATTTCTTATTGAACCTGTGTAGTGAACAAAGGAATTTGACGAATTGTTGCACGAGTATGAAGAAAATCCTACAATATCATCTTTCTAGAACTCATTTACAAGTACTATGCAGTGAACATTTTATGTGATGCTATTCGGGAGAAACATTGCAATCCTCAATAGGGAAGCCAACAATTTTACTCCATTTTATGTGATGCTATACGGGAGAAACATTGCAATCCTCAGCAGGGAAGCCAGCAATTTTACTCCATTCCCAAAGAAATTCTAGAGCTTGATAAACGAGAAGGGGCTTGGGGTTACCCTGAAGAAGCCACAAATGTGGAAGATCATATCCCTTTGTTAATTTGGTAGCTCGAGGACAGATTCCCTCCTTTGGACAGTCTTCCTCATCAACAAAGATTGCTCCTAGCCCTTGGAAGAATTTATTTTGGTTAAGGAAAAACGTATTTTTAAGGAGGAAACCTACAAGTGCACAAAAGTTCAGGTCAAAGAGAAATTGGACACCCTTGGAAGCATATAAATACACCTCAAGTTAGCCTCATTTGGACATCATCATCAAGCATCTTCTTCTTCTCTCTTCTTTGGTTTGGCTCACACAGGTCTAAGATTGGTTCACGAAAGTGGTTTGTACAGGTTTGAAATTACAGGGTCCAAGCTCGCACGTGCAAAGAAGGGATTTTGATCTGTGGCCGCACAGTTGGAACAGGGAATTCCCGGTTGTAGCCACATGCAGGATAGGGTTATCCCCTGCAACTGGACAGCTTCAGCTCCATGCATGGTCACTAGCTCCGTGCAGTTGTGTCCTAGGGTATTGTTGACAACTGACCGCAGGCTTGGGAACTTTGATTCTGATCAGTATTGTTGTTGGGATCATCTCTTGGATATTGTTTGGTTGGTTTTGCTGGATAGCCATGTGTATATGGTGAATAGGAACATTGTACTCTCTCTTTGCTGAACATTTTATGACAATCTAATAAGAAGAAAAAATTGAAATGGTTTTCCCCCTTGTGGGGTTATTCCCTAGTCTTTGACCAAATCCTTGTGTCTCTTATTGCTCTTGATTGTCTTCTATTGTCTATTGCATTTACTGTTCTATCTACAATTGATATTGATCATTGGAAGATTAAATTGTGTTTAAAGATTGCTAATTGAAGATAAGAGTTGGGCTAAAGTGATTGTAACAGCATAGAACAGTTGAAAATTAACATGGTATCAGATCTAAGGGGAAGACAAACCCAAGGAGACAAGAGATAAAGTGGAATCATTCTTGAAAGAAGTTGAAGGAGCCTATTTGATTTGGTCGAGATGTCTACCCCTTACTTGAAAGATAATGAGAAGTTGGGTGATTCATCTAACTTGGAAAATCAAGTTGGAAGTCATATTAGATGACAACGATGTTTTGGAATATGTGCAAGGAAAGGTACCTGAGCCTCCGATGAATGCTTCTACTGTTATCAAGTCCAGGTACAAGAAAGGTGACCTCAAAGCTAAAAAAAATTCTCATTGATGGTATGAGAGACCATTTACTTGTTTATGTTGGTAATTTGAAGAGTTTTAAAGACATTTATGATAAGTTAGTTGGGATCTATCAAATCAACGATTTGAATCATATCCTCTCCTTGAAGAATAAGCTCAAGGAATTAAAAATGAAAAAGGGAGAATTTGTGTAATACCATATCATGAGGGTATCTCAACTAACAAATCAACTGCAAACTGTTGGTGAAACTATATCTGATACAGAGTTGGTAATGATCACTCCTCAAGGTCTTCCTCTTATTTGGGAAACCTTCATTACTACTATAAGCAACAACAATAGACTTTTGACATTTGATGAGCTCATTGTACAATGCACTCAAAAGGAAACTAGGATGATTTCCCGAGGAAGAATTCAAAAGCATGAAGAAGAACCCTTTGCATTTGTTACTCAAGATAAGAAGAGGAAAGGTAGAGGGAGACCATCCAATCCAAGAAGGTCTTCTCCCGAATCTAAGGATTCCAAGAGAAGATTGGGAAAAGACAAGCCTCAAGTTGAATGTTTCAATTGCCACAAGTATGGTCGCTATGCTTGAGATTGTCTGCGAAAGAGAAATGCTCCAAGATCCAACCAAGGCCACAACAATGGGTACAATGATAGGAGAAGAAACGATGATCGAAGAAGAGGAGATGATAGAAGAAGAAGGGATGATAGAAGGATAAGAGACACTCTAGATGACTATGAAGAAGGCCATCGTCCTCAAAAGAGAACAAGAAATTCCAAGTATGAAAACGATGCAGCTGCTAGTCAATCTAAATATATTCTTATTTATGCTCTTTCTAGTTCTTCCCCTCTAGATTCATATGATAGTTGGTTAGTAGATAGTGAGGCTTCTGGACATTTCTTTGGGTACAAGGAAGTCCTCTCTAATCTAGTTGAGAGGGAGACAGTTAGAAATCAGGAGGTTTTCAACTTATTATTAGATTTCTGTTACATGATAATTACTTGTGAGACTATTAGCATTTTTATTATTATATTTTTTTTCCATCATCAAGCAATTACCATAAACATGAAGATCACAGAAGACAATAGAACACAAGATATAGGCTCCAAGCCAAGGAAAAACCCCTCCAAGGAGAAAACCCAAAAAATACCTTCTTATAGAATCGGATCAAATGAGATATCTAAGACCCATGATCACAGAAATTCCCACCTCTGGATGCCAAGCTAGACCTTCCTTCTAGCAGATTCATCAGCAAGAGACCAGCAACAAGAGGCAAACCAAGATAGATCTTCCTCAAACCCTAGCTTCTCTCTTCCAGAATTTCATCCTCCACTTCTTCTCTGCCCTTCTCTACAATATTTCAAGCCAAAAATCAATCCAAGTGTGTGTCCAAATGAGTTCCATCTTTTATTTATTTATATAGATTAGAGGGTGTGAATAGACATGTCCATTGGGGCAAGGTCGACCTGTCATGTAGGCCGACGTGGCATCTAGAGGGGTTTTTGTCCCAAAAATTACATTTCTTTTCCATTTTCTTTTACAATAGGTCCAAAATAGGACTTTGACTCAAAAACCTAAAAGCACGAAAATAATATTAATTTTCTTTTTTCTTTTCTTTTGCTTTTTACATAAAATACAAAATGGTACTAATTATGAAGACTGAAACTAGTTACATTCTCCAACAAAGGCAAGTTTGACAATCATTCTTGGAGACAATTCTACTCATCCTATGAAGGGTTTTGGTTCCGTCAAATTTCACTTGCACTCTGGTGAATCCATTCTTCTTCATGATATGATGTACGTGTCGGGTTTAAAAATAAATTGGTATCTATTCCTGCTTTGGAATACAAGGGTATGAGAGTAGCATTCATCAAAGGAAAAGTCCTCACTTGGCCTATGGAATCTCGCATGAGAGATGCTTTCACTTTGGGATCTAGAGTTGAAGGGCTCTATAGAGTCAATGGAAGACCTCCTCTAATAATGGTCCACGACAACAATCATCAAAGTGAGCTATGGCACTGAAGGTTGACACATCTACATTATGAGGCCCTACCGAAATTGAAGAATTTAGTCTCTAGGATGCTTGATGTTCAATCCAATCATGATGGAGTTTGTCCGGGGTGTGCCAATGGAAAGAAGACAAGGGAACCATTCCCCTCCACCAGGAACAAGATCGATGATATTCTTCAACTCATTCATTCTGACCTATGCGGACCCATGCTTGTGCACTCTATTGGTGGACACATCTACTACATAATCTTCATTGATGACTTCTCCAAGAAAACATGGATATACTACTTAAAGCACAAGGATTAGGATTTTGATATGTTCAAGGACTTCAAAGCATTGATAGAAAATCAAACAAGGAAGAAGATCAAATTCTTATAGTCAGACAATGATGGAGAGTACATTTCAAATGAGTTCATTGACTTTTGCAAGCAAGTTGGAATTAAGAAGGAAACTATCGTACCTTACAACCCCGAGCAAAATGACGTGGCCAAAAGAAAGAACAGGTCCATTGTAGAAGTTGCTCGAGCTATGTTGCATGATCAAAATTTGCAAAAATTCCTCTGGGGAGATGCTACAACTACAGCAGTATATGTTCAAAACCAAGTTCCTCACTAAGCATTGGACAACAAGACTCTCGAAGAAGTATTCTCAGGTGTGAATCCAAACATTGGACATCTAAGGATATTTGGTTGCCTTGTGTACTTTGTCGAAGGACAAGAGGAACAAGCTAGAAGCCACCAAAAAGAAAGATATATTTGTTGGTTATTGTGAAAACTCTAAAGCATTTAGAATATATATCTCTGGTCAAAGGAAGATCGATTTTAGCAGGGATGTAACATTCGATGAAAATGCCACCCTTGGAAAAGCAAGGGACCTTTCTCTTGGTGAGAAGAAAGGTGATGATGACATACCAAAAGGTCTTTTTGTGCCGGAATCTAAGGACATAGTTGATGATCCCATGGAGCCTATGGACCCCTTGGATCCTCCTCCAAGTGATCCCCCTGCTAGGAAGAGACCATTATGGATTCATGATACTTTACAAGATGTTGAGAGATATGTTCAAGCCAAAAGGACCTTTAGAGAAAGTAAGAAGCCATGCTGATATCAGCAATACGTTGTAGCTATGAGCACTATGATACAGGTTGAGCCTTCTACCATTGAAGAAGTTGTGAAATAACAAGTTTGGAAGGACGCCATGGCCTAAGATACAAATCAATTATGAAGAATGATGTATGGGATATTGTGATGAGACCGAAGGGAAAGTTTATCGTAACTTCAAAATGGCTATATAAGATCAAACATGGAGTTGATGGAAGCATTGAGAAGTACAAAGCAGGGTTCGTGGCCTGAGGTTTCTCCCAGAAAGAGGGAGAAGACTAGGACAATATATTTGCTCCCTTTGCCCACTACACTACTATTAGATCGATTGTTGCTCTTGTTGCCAGACAAGGATGGACACTTCACCAAATGGATTTAAAGACGGCATTTCTTCATAGCATACTACAAGAAGAAGTATATGTTGAGCAACCTCAAGGATTTGAAGTAAGGGACAGGAAGACTCACGATTGCAGGTTGAAGAAAGCACTATATGATTTGAAGCAAGCTCCTTGAGTCTGGTATGCCTATATTGATAGTTACCTGGTGAAGCTCGGATTCACGAGAAACAGTGTCGACCCCAACCTCTACTTCAAAGTGGTCCAAGGTATGCCTTTGATTTTGGTTTTATACGTTGACGATCTATTTGAACAAGTAGTGAGCCCTTGATGCACGAGTGTAAGAGGGAGTTGGCATCTGAATTCGAAATGAAGGATCTTGGCATGATGCATTACTTTCCGTGACTAGAAATTTGGCAGAAACATTGAGAGATTTTCCTTTCTCAAGGAAGGTATGTTGTGAAGCTATTGGAAACATTTGGAATGACTGAATGCAAGTCCCTAGCCACACCGATGGAGATGAATTTCAAGCAGTTATGGAGAGATGTTGTTGGACCCAATTTGGCGAATCCCTCTGAGTATCGACAACTGATTGGGTAATTGATGTTCCTTATGAACACCCGTCCAGATATATGCTTTCCAGTAAACACTTCGAGTTACTTTATAATTGAGCCCCTTCATGCACACTGGGTTGTTGCCAAACACATTCTCGAATATTTGTATGGGAAGATCAATCTTGGTTTGAGATATACTTCCAGAGATGTGAGATTGCATGGATACACTAATGTTGAGTAGGCTGGAAACATTATTGACAGCAAGAGCACATCTGGGTGTTGATTTAGCTTGGGATCTGCGATGATATCTTCGATGAGTAGGAACCAGAAGTTTGTGGCTTTACCGCAGAGGCAGAGTATATTGCGGCTAGCATGGCTAGCTATGAGGCAACTTGGTTGAGAAAGCTCTTTGGAGAGTTGTTTGAGCAAGTCCTAGACACAACAGTGATATATTGCAACAACAAGAGTGGGATCAGATTGGCAGAGAATCATGTGTTTCATGACAAGTCCAAGCACATTGAGATCAGATATCATTACATACATGACATGGTGCAGAGAGGAGTTGTGACACACCGTCATATTTTGACTAATGGGCAGATTGCAGACATACTCACGAAGGCTTTCCTGAAAGGGAAGTTCTTGGTCTTTAGAGAGTAACTTGGATTGATGAATGTGACCCTCCTAGATAAGGGTCTCGGCTGATCAAGGACACTGAGTTATGCTCTTCCCCCCGTTTGAGCTCCCACGGTAAGGAATTGACTCAAAGAGCTCATGGGGTCAAGGGAACTCGTGGACAATAGGTGTGTCTAATCCTTATCTCACGGTAAGTGTGTATCTCCCCTATTGTCATCTCAGGGCATGTTTCATCCTTACCTCATGGTAATGTTGAGATTTTGGGTAGCATCGGATTTGCTCTAGCTCTGAAACTTTGTGGAGGGGCTAGAACACATGAGATCTCCAAGACCCAGAAATCATTTGGAGAAATTCCACCTGGTGTAAAAGTTATTCAAATAATTGAACTTTTTAATGGAGACCCTAAGTCTAACTTAGGGAAATTGAAAAATTAAAGTGAATTAATTTACACATGTGGTAAGAATGTTCTATGTAACGTGGATCAAGCTTTCTCTAATCTTAGTCTTTGATTAGTGATTAGATCATGGTTGTTGATTTCTCAACGAAAAAAGTATTAAAGGAAGGCTTGGGGTCAGTTGGAGAAGACACACAGTGTAGCAGCACTCAAGCTAAGTCGAAATTTTGGGGCATGGTTTGCTGAGAATTTTCAAGTGAGCTTGCATTGCTAGTGAGGGGCAGATTGACAAGAGATGTAAAGATCTGAGGCTGAGAATACATAAATCGGAGAGGCAGATCCGTACCAGGCAGCGCAGAGGCCAACAAGAGGGACGCAGCCTAGCCAGGCTGACGCAGAGGCAGTGCAAGGGCTAACGCAGAGGCTTCAGGGTGACGCAGAGGCAGCGCATAGCCCAGAAGGGTGACGCAAAGGCTGCGCTGGGCAGGAAAGGCTGACACAGAGGCTGGAGGGACAGCGTTGGGGTCCCAGTGGGCTAGAAAGGGCTCGTATTCAGTAATTCTTGAAGGGTTTGAATCAGGCATATTTCTTGTCTCCGAGTGATAAGGTACAATTGCCATGAAATTCTCTATCGGGCAAACCACTACTGGTGTCCTTGATGTATTCAGATTCTACTTAATAATAAAACCCTCAAAGAGCTATTGCACCGATTTACCGCATTGGGTTTTTCTGGGGACATTTGTCCGAAAAATCATGTGTGTCCTTTGTCATATGTGCGCTATGTTTCAATAAATGATCTGTATATGTATAGGCTGCAGATTGTGTTTACTTTGATGTTTTTCTAAATATTTCAGTTAAATAACTTGTGAATAATAAAACAAGTAGGAAAAGTAATTTAAAATTCTGCAGTAGGGTTTCAATGTTCATAAATTTGCACATGGTATTAGAGCGATTGCAAATCAAGCTAAAGCCATCTGCAAGAGGCTGAAGAATTTTTGCTACAGGGGGGCAACTAAAGATGATAGATCTAGGAAGAGGCAGCACAGCACTAGAGGGACAGCGCGACCCAACAGAAGGGTGACGCAAAGCTAGGCTCACACTTAGCTGACGCATGCCTTAGAGGGTGACGCAGTCCAAGTTGGAGTGACGTTGTGCCGATTGTCAGAGCTGGAAGTGCAAATTCTGATCTTCAAAGTTGTTGGTGGGGCATCGGTTCTGTCGATACAGAACAGTGCCTAGCAAAGTTGACAAAGTAAGGGGAAACAGTCCCTCGGCAGATTATCTTGCCAAGAAATCTGAGATTCGATCAAGAGGGTGATAATAGAGGGTTGATTCAACAAAACTGGCGGAGGATTTTCGGGAGGGAAATCATTTGTCAGAGGGAGCAGATTCTCTAGAGGATTTCTATCGCCAAGAAACCCAGATTCGGTCTTTTGCTGAATGTAGCAGTAGTAAAGGGAGAAGAGTACTTGCTTCGACTTGTTTGAGCAGAGATGGCCCTGTACGGACTGAGAGATCAGGATGGGTTAGAAAGTGTGTCTAACTTTTCTATCTAGAAAGCCAGAATCTAGATAGTCCTGGAGGAGTACAGCATCAGAGATCACGCTGAGAACGTCTTGGTTGTGCCAACCGATGTTGATGCTCTGAAGAAGTTCAATGAAAATCAAGCGCGAGCTAAGCGCTTGATCATGAATGGAGTGAAAGATCACGTGGTCCCACACATTGCTAAGACGAAGACGGAAAACAAGGTGTGGACAGCATTAACCACGTTGTATCAAGGTAGCTCCATCCAGAGGAAGATGCTTCTGGAGAATCAGATGTGGATATTTCAGATGCACAAGGGAGAGGAGAACGATCCCTTCCTCTTCAAATTGCAGACTATCCGAGACCAGCTGATTGCCATGGGGACAACTCCAGATGATGGACTCATGGTAAGGATTGCCATGAATGCAGTCACCGATGAGTGGGAGACCTTTGTCCAAAGTATCTTGGGCAGAGCGCAACTCCCAAATTGGGGAGACATGTGGGCAATCCTTCGTCAGGAGGAGATCCGGAGAATAACCAAGAGGGAATTCAGCAACGAAGGAGTCAAGATAAAGAGGAAGGGCAAGGAAGATTCGGATTCCAAGGCAACAACAGCGAAAGGGGACAATGGCAGTGAAGATGATCTGGCCATGAGTTCTCATGTACCTCGAGAGAAGAGGTGGGGCGACATAGATCTATAGATTGAGCTATAGATGGTGATGGCAGGATCCTTGAGGTGTCCAAACTCTTGGATCACATACGAGCTACGGGAGCCTTAAGACAGTAGCAGGATGGCTGGAGTCAGTGAGTGCAGAAGACCATGGAGAAGCAGAGGCAGCGTTGGGACGTTGGAGAGTAGAGCAGCGCAATGCAGTGGCAGCAACAGCGTGGACAGCGGTGCACAGGCTGATGAGACTTCAGCAGTGCAGACGCTGATGAGACTTCAGCAGCGTAGAGGCTTTAGAGAGACAGCGTAGTGCAGCAGCAGAGGATGCTTCAGTGATGAGATGCAGCCAGACTGACTTGTCTATCAGTGATTGGGTGATTGTCCTTCTCAGCAACTGAGTTGCAGTGCGGCAGTTAGCAGTGGCAATGCTATAGGCAGCATGATGAGGCGATTTGAGAGAGAGTTGCTTTACAGATGTGGCAGTGACTATGGAAAATTCATGGGCAACAGTACAGAAAGCAGCAGCACAATGGATGGAGGGCAGCTGCCAGCAGACCAAGCATCAACGGCGTGGAGACCGATGCCAGAGATCAGGGTGATGCTTCAGCGGTGAAGTATTGTTAGGGCACATTCCTCGCTAAGAGGGAGTGTTGAGATTTTGGGTAGCATCGGATGTGCTCTAGCTCCGAAACTTTGTGGAGGGGCTAAAACACATGAGATCTCCAAGACCCAAAAATCGTTTGGAGAAATTCCACGCGGTGTAAAATTTATTCAAATAATTAAATTTTTTAATGGGGACCCTAAGTCTAACTTAGGGAAATTGAAAAATTAAAGTGAATTAATTTACACTTGGTGAGAATGTTCCAAGTAAAGTGGATCAAGCTTTCTCTAATCTTAGTTGTTGATTAGTGA
The DNA here is from genome assembly GCA_034641835.2 of Pinus albicaulis. Lineage (NCBI taxonomy): Eukaryota > Viridiplantae > Streptophyta > Pinopsida > Pinales > Pinaceae > Pinus > Pinus albicaulis. The sequence goes on from CM076576.1 coordinate 227,914,934, forward strand.
TTAGATCATGGTCGTTGATTTCTCAATGAGAAAAGTATTAAAGGAAGGCTTGGGGTCAGTTGGAGAAGACACACAGAGTAGCGACACTCGAGCTAAGTCAAAATTCTAGAACGTGGTTTGCTGAGAATTTTCGAGTGAGCTTGCAGTGCTAGTGAAGGGCAGATCGGCAAGGGATGTTCTGATCCGAGGCTGAGAATACATAAATCAGAGAGGCAGATCCATACCAGGCAGCGCAGAGGCCAGCAGGAGGGACATAGCCCAGCCAGGTTGACGTAGAGGCAATGCAGGGGCTAACGTGATGGCTTCAGGGTGACACAGAGGCAGCGTAGAGCTCAGAAGGGTGACGCAAGGGCAGCCTGTGTTGCGCAGAGGCTACGTTGGGCAGGAAAGGCTGATGCAGAGGCTGGAGGGACAGTATTGGGGTTCCAGTGGGCCAGAAAGGGCTTGTATTCGGTAATTCCTGAAGGATTTGAATCAGCCATATTTTTTGTCTCCGAGTGATAAGGTAGACCATAGAACTGTCGTGAAATTCTCTGTTGGGCAAACCACTACTGGTGCCCTTGATGTATTTAGATTCTGCATAATAATAAAACCTCAAAGAGCTGTTGCACCGGTTTTTCCCGCATTGGGTTTTTATGTGGTCATTTGTCCGAAAAATCATGTGTGTCCTTTGTCATATGTACGTTATGTTTCAGTAAATGATTTGTATATGTGTAGGTTGTGTCTTGTGTTTACTTTGATGTTTTTCCTGAACATTTCAGTTAAATAACTTGTGAATAATAAAACAAGTAAGAGAAGCAAATCAATATTCTGCAGTAGGGTTTCTGTATTCACAAATTTTCACAGGTAAGTTTATATCTCCCCCTGTCGAGTATACCCCGGTATGCATCCTACCCACAAGTTGGGCTTGTTGGGATTGTTTCTCCCCATCTGGCCAATGGGTTGAGATGTTGACTTGGGGGTGTCTGATCCTTACCTTGTAGGGTAAGTGTGTATCTCCCCCAAGCGCCTTGGGTTGTGTCCGATCCTTACATTGTAGGGTAAGTGTGTATCTCCTCCCAAGGTTGTGGATGCAGGTGTTCTACCACTTGACTCTTGAGGGTCCTAATGGGAAGATCAACAGAAAATAGGATAGCTGTGATGATGAATCTATGGAGGAGTTTTGGGCTGCAAATTGGGGGATTGATTGTGAATTTGAACTCCCCCATGATAGCCAAGAAGAAGAAAGTACTATAGAATCTCATAATAACAATGAGCATGTTGTTGAAGATCAACATGAGGCATTCATATGTGCACCAAATCGTGAATATTATCCTAATGAATGGAAGGGCCTCTTTTACATGTTTCATAATGATGATTTTCAACCTAACAAAGAAGGTGTCACTGATACCCAAGAGGAGTTTGATGCTCATCTAGAGGATTTTGTTGGCAATCGTGATATAGTAAAAATTGGCGAGTATCCTCAACCCCTTGATTCCTTTGAAAGGGGGCTTTTCTTCATGTTTGACCAAGACAGCCCTAGATGTAACATTGAGGAAAGTGACGGATAAAAAGAGGCATGTGTTTTTGTTGCTTATGATGCAGGTAACCATCATCCTTATTTGAAGGAAAAGCTAATTTCCCCACTTGAAGAGAAGGGACCCTTGTTCTTCCCGAAATATGAAAATTTTGCACTGCCTTGCACCTTTTATAATGATAAGGAAGATGTGATTGTTGATATATTTGAGCCATCCTTAGATCCTCTTGGTATCATCCCTCGGTCAAATTCAGGTTATGTAAATTTTAATCACGATGAGCTAATGTTAGTTGACCCTCTTGAACTTGATTGTTGTGAAAATCACACTGGTTGTTGAAATCTTGTCCTCCAGCCATCTTCCTCATACCAATCGCAACATGTCCCTGGGGACATCAATGAGAATCGAATTCCTAAGATGGTTATTGGGCGAGAATTCTTGAAATTGATCAATGATTACTCCATTTTCAGGCTACAAGAAAGAATCGGCAAGTGTAGTTGAAAATTGGATTTTCTCTTGTCATCCCTTGTCCCTTCTCATGGTAGTAGAGTTGGTCCATGGTTAATTTATTTTTTGACCTCCCACCCTTATGATCCAACATGTGAGTGTTGTAATGATTATGATGCTTCTTTATTCTATCTCATGATTTGTCATAGGTGTAAGAGGTGAGATATACATCTAATGATATGTTGGCTACATTGGTTGTATGATTATACTTAGGTGATGTATTGTGTGCCAGCCTAGATTAGAGTAGATAGTTGCATTGCATGTTGTGTGAGCATCCTAAATCTTGCATTCTCATATTGTTGTGTTGCATTGTAGATTAGATCGCATTATAGTTAGATTTTATTTTATGTATGGATTTTTCATCATATAAAACTAGGGTGATAACCAACAATCAGTGCACATGCTTCCAAACAAGTTGATTTGAGTGTGTAGGTAACAAGTCTATGAGCCTAGGGATTGTTGGAGTTCTCATGAACTCATCATTCAAGCATGTGGATCATGTGCTCTACAGTGAGCTTATGTCCCATTATTTTCAGCCAAATGTTACCCACCAAAATGGATAACCGCATAGGAGAAAAATGTTCTCATACACTGGTTCACCAGACAAACTACCAACTAGCCAGCAACCCCTGATATTCACTTCTTGAAGATGATATGTCATGTGCATCTGCCATCTGCATCAGCGACATACCTCTCGACATCTGACATCTCCTCTTGAATGAAGGTGGGAAGTTATTCAAAAGGTACTTTGATCATTTTGTAATCAGGTGCTTATACTTGTTTTTTTTTAGCATTAGTATGGATAAAGGGGTGATCTGGAAGACTGACCAATCTTGACTGTAAATATGTTCTCCCACATTACCAAGGGGTTTAATCTTTAGCCTTAGTCCAATGGGACCTCCCTTGAGGCCTTAGGGTTATAGTAGGGGCACTACTTGAAAAACCTGGATTGAGGTAGCGTGTTTATTTTCCCCTACACCATACTTGACACTTTCCATGCCACATTACAAGCCACTTATGTACCACCCCCATTCTTCGGGTCTGACTTGTCACTGATTCATTATGATATTTCACCCACTTATCCACATCCTTGAGTAGGGTTGGGAAACATTTCCCTAGAGGTTGGTGCAGCTAAAAGAATGGAAAAGCATAATATGGCCACAATGAAAGAAAAAGAAGAGAACCAAAATGCAAAAGATGGTCGAGACAAAAAAACAGCATGTGGCCAAAATCCTAGCATGAGTTATACCACCCTCATTGGCCATCGCCCGGTTCTTAAGCATTTGATGCTCCATTATATAAAAAGGAACCCTTGCATGTCCCAACCCTAATGAGCAATAAATTGCCTCATCTTAAGGGGTAAATTAAATGCTACATCATAAAGAGAAAGCTCTAACCCTTGAGCTATGCACCCAAAATAAAAGGCATAATTATGAAAAAGTAAAAGGCACACTAAAGGAAGTTGAAATTTGGTTACTAGAGGACAGGTGGTTCCCTAAGGCTTTGATCTTTGGCCCAGGGAAAAGTGTCCAAATGTATTTCACTTTTTCTCCTAAAGTGACTTTATAAGTCATAAAATTAAATATAATTTAAAAGTGACTTTAAGTGATAAAGTTACTAAGTCTAATTTTAAAGTGACTTTAATAAAATCAATGTGAAATTAGAAAGTGAAAAGTGACTTTGCAAATAAATGACTAAGAGGGTCTTTATTAAAGTGGGGTGAATTAAAAAATAGAAAGTGAGATTTAAATGCACATTTAATCTCAACCCTAGATCTAAAGCTATCTCAGCCATTGGATTTAGGGATTCCGCAAAAGTCAATTAGGGTTAGGTTAAAAGAGGAAAAAAGGGAAAAGATCATTCAATCTTTCATGAGCAGATTGAGAGAGGAGGAGAGAAAGCAAAGGAGAAATTTCTGAGCAGAGGGAGAGCAGCAAAGATACACAACAAATCCATACAGCAGCTTGGCACATTTCCCAAGGCAGTACTTTCGAACAGTAGCATTTATTTGGCATGTTTACCAAGACAGAATCCGTACAGCACTATTTGCGCGCATTTCGAGGCAATGTACAACACTGTTTTCAAGGAGAAGATTCAACAGTAAAGGGCACGATTTTCGAGGCTGTTTTTCAGGGCTCGAAAATCGAGGAGGGACTATTGTACGTGTCCGTACAATTTCGTATAGTTTCGTACAGGCAAATCTGGCATGCATTTCGAGGCAGCAAGTACAACAATTAATGCTGTAATTTTGACTGTAATTTTTTGTTTGTTGTTGGCACAATTTTCAAGGTAGAAAGTTGGCACGGAAATCGAGATAAGTGGGTTTTGTGTTTGCTATAATTTTTACTATGTTTTTCTGTTCACTATAAAAGCATATTCATAAATAAAGAGAAGCTTTCAAACTAGTTTTCCCCAAGAGTTGTAAGGGGTTTTTCCAGGGTCATATTGACCAAAATCAACGTGTCAAATTTCTGTGTGGCAGAAAATATTTCTGTGTTTTTATTTCTGCAATTTCCAGCATTTTGAAATTTCTAGAATTAGTGTTTTCAAAAAATATTTATTTTCCCAACTTGTTGAATGTATGGTTATGGGAATGGGCATTTAACTTTATGGGAGAAATAAGGAGAAACTGAAAACCAGAGTGGGTTATAAAAATTTTACAAAGGATAGGAAAAGCAGGTTGGGCAGGTTAACTCATGCCTCCACGATTTCACCCTCGATTACATCTATACACTTAAGATGTGGACTCTTCATCAACTAGTCCCCTTCACTATGGAACTTGGCCATGAAGCCTTTTTCTCCTCCATTGCCACTAATTTACACTAAAACCTACTGATTGAGGGGTTTCCCTTGGAAATGCCACCTAACCTTAGGGGTTGGAAGCACCTAAAAAGGGTTGATCATTAGCCAACTCTATCAAGGTAGGGAACATCTTTATAGGACTTGGTCTAATTAGATATCGCAAGGTGATCCAAGTTTGAAGTATTAATATGCCCTTAACATACACATTTGTTCCACTTAGATCTTTACATGATCTTAGTCTCTATTATCTAATGAATGCTTGCTTTCACTTGAGTTCCTGTTGGTCTTGTCAGATGGTCCACAGCAGCCCAAGCCTTGAGGGCACCCATTCCACTGGTACCCAAGCAAGCATAAGTCAATTACAAGCCTCCAAGTAACCTCTTGTTATCTAGGGCTCGACTCCCTCCTGCATTGTCAGGAATTCTCCAAGCAAGAAACCCTTCCATGTGTCCATCATTTAGAATGTCACCAAACCATCTACAACACTCCAAGGAAGAATGTTAATCAAGCATCCATAAGAGGATTAGCAACCAATGAGTAAGCCACCTCCAATGTGCAAGTCCATCATCAATCAACCTATGGCCAACAATACACCATGCACCTTGCATCTCATGAAGCAACCCCAAACACAACGTAAACACTTTCAGAATAACCCCAAAAGCTAACACTCCCTCTTTACAAGGACAGTGTTTTTCCCAAGACCAGTTAACCCCCTCCATAACTCAACCAAATCTACCATCTACAAATATAAGCCTAATACAGCCTTGGAATCAACCATTGCCCTCTAAAAAGGAACTATCCCCCATTTGTCACACTACATTGAGGCATCACATCTCAAAACAACCAGTAGACTCGCAAGTGAAAGAAGTCAATGTAACATGTCTAGAATATTTGGTAGGAGGTATACTCACCCTCACTAGAGATCTAAGCACTCCTACCTACTCATGTACCTTCTGTAACATCCAAGGAGACCATCTCATTTTTCTGCGTGTTAGAGTTAGAAGGTGAGGTTATATCCATCCCTAATCTCACATTGTCCACCGTTAAATATGATTCATCTCTAACCTTTGAATTAGCCTTTGAAACAACAACCTCCTATTTCTCCTTAACCGCTAAATGAGAAGATATCACATTCTCATCAAACTTCACATCCCTACTTACTACTATCTTCTATTGTGATGGAATGTAGATCTAATAAACCATAGAAGTATCATTGTATCCTTTTGATAAATCTATAGGGCTACGAGTAGAATTACTTCTCTTTACTTAATAACTGCTTGTGATATCTTTTTACTTATTAGCTTTGTTCCTTATTATTATATGTGTGAATCATCAAACAGCGACCAAAAACAAGAAGAACAATAACACAGTATATAAGCTGCAAGCCAGGACCAAAACCTCTCCTCTCTAGAGGAAAACCCACAAATCTCTTCTCTTCTTATAGATTCTTCAATTGATGAATTCCAAGACCTTAACACTGAGACCGATACCCTCCAAAACCAAGACCAAACTCTTCGGATGATGTGCTAAGCTTAATCCAGTCAAACCCAATCAAATCTCTTCCACTAGCACTTCTTTGACATCCTGCTACAAGATTTTCGGCCTCCTACTGCAAATCTAAAATTTCAACCTCCCTGCAGTTGCAGTTGCCATGCGTGGGAACTTTGGTCTTTCTCTAGAGCCTTCCTTGACCTTCGCTTGCCTTTCTCTGACTTCTAGAGCTTGAGGATGACCTTTGGTGACCTTCGTGTTGAGAAATCTAGGCCATCAAGATTAGGTAATTTCTCTATTAATGATAACTACTTGTGAATGCTTTTTACTTCTTTAGATTAGGATCTTCTCTTTCTTAGATTATTATAGTGTTCTTCTTCATCAAACAGCTACCAATGCATGAACAAAAAAGGGACGCATAATGTAGGCTATCAGTCAAGGCCAAAATCTCTCCCTCTTGAGAGGAAAACCCAAACGAATTCTTCTTCTTATAGAGATTCCAATTGACGAATACGAAGACCAAGACCCTTGACCTACTGACCACTCCAAGACCAAGACACAAGGCTTCCTTGTTCAACTTCCTCTTCCTTGAGTCAATGGAAGTCAAACTCCTTCCTTCTTCCACTACTTCGGCTAACCTTTAGATTTCGGTCCTTGACTCAGATCTGCACTTTTTCAGTCCTTCTTTGGAAGCCCTAGATTCGGTACTTAAGAGATTTAGACCTTCAATCTTCTTCGCTTGAGATGGAGACTATCCTTCCTCAACTCAGCTTTAGGATTTACTTGATCTTTTGCCAAATCTGCCTTCTCACGATAACTAAAATACCTAGGCCCTTTCTGCAATAGGTAGCAACAAATGCTCACACTTGTGGAGTGTACTTAACCCAAAATAGACCCAAAAGTAATGTCGAAGACTTCGTTCTTCCTTTCCTTCTCTTCGTTGGTTATGAGGCTCCTTTCCTAGTGATTCTTGCATGCAAACTTCTCCTTGACCGAAATTATGTCCTTGAAATGAAGTCGAGTTGCCCTATTTATAGTGGTTTGCCCATGTAAATTAGCCGACTTGACATGGAGACAAGGTCGACATGCCTTTTGGAGCAGCTTCATTATTTTATTTAAGGTCGACTTGAAGGCGATGCTTGAGCTTGATCTTGGAGAGTATTTTTTACTCTTTTAATGACTTACATATATTTGTGACATGCCCAAGAAGGGTCTTCCATACAGGACATTGACTCAATAGACTTTTATGACTTGATGACAAACCTATAGGCTAACAATGGGAACCTTAACTAATATAAAATTCCTTGATCATGAAACCCATGATTCAAGCATTACAGAAATAATTTTATGTTCTTTACATCAATTAAATAAAATCATATTTACACGTCATTATGAAGAACGAACCTAGTTACACTTCGCTTGACCTCTTTGTTTTCTTTTCTCCAAGATCGAACTTGTAGATAGAAGTCCTAGATCTGTTGCAGAAACCCTAGTCCTCTTTAGCACGTGTGAGAGAAGAATAGGCCAAACAAATGTCTCCTTTGTCCTTTTACTTCTTCGTTGCCTTCTTCCTCTTCCTTCGCTAGAAAGAGTGGTGATTGAATGTGTCTCAAGTAGACGAGTTCTCTTCTATTATAGGCTCTTCAAGGTGGACGTGGCTCTTCCTTTTAGGTTGACTTGGTCTTGGAGGGTATTCCGATACTTTTGAAGACAAAAATAACTTTCTTTACAAGTTACAATGTGCCCGATGGGGTCTTCAACTTATGACAATGAATCTTTTGACTTATTTACCTAGGAAAAACCCTAGAAGCACTCAATGGGTGCTTGACCTATAAAATAAAAGACTTTGAGCATGAAACCCATGCTCCAAAACTAATAATAATTATTTTTCTTTCATTTTACAATTTACAAGAATCAGAAGTAAATTTCATACTTATGAAGACCGAACCTAGTTACACATTTTTCAACACTCCCTCTTAACTAGGGAGTTATTCATAAGAGGTACCTGGACCTTCTCAATCTCAAGAGATCTCATAAGAAGAGTCGGCTTGGTAACCCATCTGTCTAGCATCATATCAACCAGCATTGTCACATAGCAAGGCCTTGACTAACAACTCTATCTCTCCATAAGATCATAGCACAATGTTGGCGAGAACAATGATTTATAGACACCATCAACATTGTCTCTCAAGGTGCATACTCCACCCAAGTGCTCACTGACTATGACCTTTGTACTATTCTTGTCTTAGCTAGTCCTCAAAGAATATCGGTCCACGACTCCTCTTATCTGGTCGAGTATTCACCAAGTACATTAGTGAGCCAATCAGTTCTCTATACTTGAAAGGATCCATAGGGCTCGATTCAGAACTCCTTAGTCTCTTCAAGTTCGTGATCATCGGAGTGGTCATGCATTTGCAATCCATCATGTCAAACCTCTTCAACATCTTGATCACGTACGTTCCTTGACCTAGTAAATTTCATGAGGTCCTTGCCAGACTTCAAGTCCGAAACAGTAATGCATCCGCCCTAGATCCTTCATGTCAAATTTTGCTGCTAGTTGCTTCTTACATTCTTCAATTCAACTTTCTACACCTGTCAAGAGAAGATCATCTACATACAAAAGAATGATTACAGGTTATCCCTTCGCAACCTTGATATAAAGGTTCGGATCAACAGAACTTTTTGTGAAGCCTATTCTTTGTAGGTATGAATCCATTCTAACATACCATGCCCTTGGTGCTTGCTTGAGGTCATATAATGTTTTCTTCAATCTGCAAACATATGCCTTCTTGTCTTTTATTTCAAATCCCAAGAGTTTCTCTATATAAACTTCCTCATCAATTGTGCCATTCAGAAACGCAGCCTTGACATCCATTTGGTGAATTTTCCATTCCATCGATGTTTCCAAAGAGATCAATGAACGAATCGTTGTATACCTTGTTGTCGGAGCAAATGTTTCTTCAGAGTCGATGCCTTCTTGTTGAGAGAAGCCCCAAGCCACAAATCTTGCCTCATAATTATTGATACTTCCTTCTGTCGCATGTTTGATCTTATAGATCCATTTGGAAGTTAACCACAGATTTGTCTTCGGGCCTAGGTACGATCTCCCAAACTCCATTCTTCATTATAGATTGATATTCTTCATTCATGGCATCCTTCCATTCCTGGTGGTTGAGAGCTTCTTCAAAGGTGGATGGGTCTGCTTCTATTAGTTTTGTCATGTGTGTTGCATACCCAGAATATCGCTTGGGTTTCTTGCTTTCTCCAAATGTGCCCTGTGCTGCTCCATGTCCTTTTGCATCAAGTAGCGTATATTTCAACCAGTTAGGTCTCTTTCTTGATTCGGAGAGGACCACAGGTTGAATAGGTTCACTAGGAGCCTCATCTTCGTGATGAGATTCTTCTTCTTCCCTGTCAACTTCTCCTTCAAATACTGGAACTTCTTCGTCATCAAAGTCCATGGGAAGTTCCTTAGATTTCTTGAATGCAATACTTTCATCAAATATGACATCTCGACTTACTTCTATATGGTGTCCTTCCTTTATGTAGATTCTATACTATATAGGCCTTAGAGGAGTTGTTGTGGCCCACAAATGTTCCTCTCATGCCTGATGGATCCAACTTCTTTCTTTTGTCCTTTGGTATATGAATATATACGGGACACCCAAAGATACGGAGATGGTCTACCATTGGTTTCTTCCTAGTGAATACTTCTTCGGGAGTCTTGTTATCCAATGACCTGTGGGGACTTCGATTTTGAATATGTATTGTTGGCTTTGTGGCTTCTCCCCACAAATTTTGGTAGATCTTGATCATGTAACATCGCTTTTACAATTTCTACAATGGATCGGTTCTTTTGTTCTGCAACTTCACTTTGTTCAAGATTGTATGGGACTATCAACTCCCTCTTAATCCCAAATTCCTTCCAAAAGGCTATAATTTCCTTGGATGTATACTCTCCTACATTATCGGATATTACTATCTTGATTCTTCTTTCTATAAGGTTCTCCACTTCAGCGTTGAATTCTTGAAATTTTGTAAATACTTCGTCCTTGGATTTCATCAAGTAAATCAAAGTTTTTCTTGAATGATCATCTATAAAGATGACTTAATATAGATGACCTCCAAGTGATTTGGGAGTCATAGGGCCATATACATCAGAGTGAATAAAATCCAAGATTTCTTTTGACCGTGAAGCATTGCTTCCAAATGGTCTCTTGGTATTCTTACCTAATGCACATCCTTTACATACTCCTTCGTGATCTACTATGGAGCTTAGAGTTGGAAAGATTTTAAAATGAAGATGACCAAATCTTCTATGCTAGAGTTCACATGGGCAGATTTCAATGTGAACCAAAGCTTGTGCTAGAGGAGATATCAACCTGTAAAGTCTTCCTTCTCGGGTACCAATTACTCTAGCATTCTCTATGCTTGAGTTTTTACTCCATACTACAACCTTTCCATCAATGAAAGCTACTCTATCACCCTTATCTTCTAGAATTGAAATGGAAAGTAAGTTCTTATGCAAACCTGGAATTGTTGAAAATGTAACTAGGTTTGGTCTTCATAAATGTATTTGAGTCATTATGTAATGTACTTGTCAAAAGAATTAAAAAAATATTTTATTATTATTATTACAATGACTTATTAAAGCATGGGTTTCATGTTTGGGTCATTATGTTTTAGATCAAAGTCCCCATTGAGGACTTCTAGGATTTATTCCAAGTCAATAGAGTCATTATACTTTTAAAGAAACCCCTCTTCGGCTTTTGAATCATATAAAAAGGTTTATTATTGAGTCAAAAATGAATTATGTCACCTCCAAACCAAATTGGCTTCAAAATGATCAAGTCGGCCTCAAGGAGGGTTATTCGACCTCACCTAAAGGCTATAAATAAAGCAAATCGAATTCATTTGTAAGAGCATCTCAAACACAAGTTTGATATACACTAAGGAGCTACAAAAAGTGCGAAGTGAAGGAAGAGGGCTAAAGAAGTGTGAGTTTGGTCAAGGAGAAGGAGAAAAGGAAAATCAAAATTTTGGTGTCTTTATCTCTCTCTCTCTCATGTCGTAGTTTGGGAGATCAAAGTCTCTTAAGATATATCGAAGTTTATGTTGTCAGTTGCTACAAGGTCAAGTTTGCTGCTAGGAGGTCGAAGTTCCTAGTGTTGGATGTTGTTTCCACAAGAAGTTATATTGGGTCAAGATTGGAGTTATTAGGTCAAGATTGAAGTCACTAGAACAACATCGTGTTAGAGAAATGGCAGTTAATCAATTTCTCTTATTATGACATTATCTTGTGATGTTTTTTTATTATCATTTGTTCTTTCAATTTATCTTTCCTTATCATCAAGAGTAATGCCAATTAACAAATAGAAGAAGACACAAGATGTAAGCACACTACCAGGGAAAAACCCCTCTTTGGGGAAAACCCAGTCAAAATTCTTCCTTCAGTAAATTCAAGATGAGACGACCAAGACCCTAACTAGACACTCTCTCTACCAAGTCATCCCTTCACTGTGTTAGCACCGAGATCTCCATATTGTAAAGACACCGAGATCTCCTTTGCTTGCACCGAAACTCCATCCTCATTACCTTGACTGTAGTAGCACCGAGTTTTGTAGCACTGAGATAGCACTGAAGTCTTCTCTTATCCGAGCTCCTTTCTGTGGTGGTATTGCATCTCTGTAATAAACCTGAACTCCCATCCTTTTGCAATGGCATTGAACCTGTGATATGATCAAAGATATGTCTGAATTTTTGTTTGTGTTCTTCACTACAATCCGCAATAAGTGTGTCGAGTAAGTTATTGTGATTCATCTGAAACATCTCCTACAATTGATCTGAAACTTCACCTCTGAAATTGATCCGAAAATCTGTGTCATAATGTGAAACCTTACGCTGGTATTTATAGTGATTTCCCATAGTAAATAGGGTGACATGTCCTAGTGAAGAGGTGTGTCATTTGTTTGAGCCAACTTGAGTATGTTGACTTGAAGATAATTTGAGGCCAACTTGAAGATGTTGCTTTGATGACTTTGATGAAGATGTCGAGTTGATGAAGAGGATGACTTGATGGAGGAGTCCAATAAATTGATTTTGACTCAATCCTAGTTACATGATTTAAAAGCCCAAAATGGATCAATTTAAATCTGTAATGACTAACCTAGAAGTCCACAATGGGGACCTTAATCTAAATATGACCCAAGCATGAAACCCATGCTTTAATAAGTCATTTAATAATAATAAATTCTTTTTGACAAATATATTAATAATGAAGACCAAACCTAGTTACATTCTTCAACACTCCCTCTTAACTAGGGAGGTATTCATATGTAATTAAAGGTACATGGCAGATTTCACTTTGTCTATGAAAAATTTTAGGCAGCGCAATGCCATAGACTAGATTCCTAACCAGGGCAATCTATCCATTTGGTCTCTCAACAGTTTAGATACTGCAATGTCATGGACTAGATTCCTGACCAGGGTAATCTATATGAGTGGAACTAAGGTGGACTAAAGCTTTTAGCCTCTATAGGTACCATCAAGCTTACTTACTAACCATCAACCCAGGGAACTAGGTGCACATCCACCTGATGCCACCCTCCCTACTAGACATCAAAACAAAGTGTCGGCTCGATGTCTTTTCCAGGCAATGTTTCACTCAGAAAGCCTTAAAAAAAATTTCCCGATCAAACTGATCGGTAACCATCATGCTTATCAGACGTTCGAGAGATCTACCTGTACAAACGCAACCCCAATCAATAATATACTTTCAAATGTTCATAAGTAAACACAAACCTCTGGGGTCTTTCGAACAACTTGATGTTGCTTCTCAACACAGTAGGACTATCAACCGAATCTTTGACAGAAGATTCCTCAAATATACACTTTCTTTTCCTACTTTACATGCAGCAACATATTCTTCAATCGGATCCTGCTTTCCTTCTTTACAGCAGCACCTCAACAAAGCATTCTCCAATCATGACTATGATTCTTACTCATGGCCTTCACTAAGACTTACGACTGTTAGTCTTGGTCTCTAGTGCATGACACATGAATTAGAGAACCATAAACATCACTTCTTCTTTTATCCAGGCTCCCTCTTAATGTAGGGAGATTAACTTCTTCCTTCAGTGTTGGAGAATCTTTCATGGCTTCCATCCTTCTCATCATGCAAATCATATTAACAGAGATGATAGGTGGAAATTAAGAGCTGGATTCCGACCCTCTCTAGGTGATTTAGCCCCCGAGTATTGTTTTCCTTTGTCTCTGATTTTATCCTCGTCCCTTTGTTTTGATTTTTCCTCTTCTGTTTGTATCTTTTTACTCTGGTTTATGTTTTTATGCTATTTTCTCTTGTTTAGATATTTTCCCTTGTTCTATATTATTATTTTGTTTTTTTTATATATATATTTGATGATATTTATTTTGTCCCCCTCTTCGCTCATTTTAATAATTATAATTCTTCCCCCTCCCTTTTTATATTATTCTATATTATTCATTTATCCCTTCCCCTTATTTTAATATTATTCCCTTTCTTATTATTAATTTTATACTTTAATCAATTTACTAAATTATTATATTATTTGTTGACCCTTCTAAATAATATTTTTAAATAATTAAAACTTTTAAATTCTCTAACTAAGTAACTAAATAACGGCTAGTTTTAAAAGCTATCATCGGGCAATGGTGCATCCTTACTATTTATTCAATGAGATCGATTTCCTTCTTCACAAGGTATGAACCACATTAGTTGGTTCGAAACGTCGACCAAATCCTAATTATGTGATTAATCCGAAAGACATTTATCTACATATTAACTTTTCTTATGAAATTCTTTACCAACTTGAATATGATGTACTTGCACAACTTAGATAGCAAGTACAATCAAATCTTATAGAAGCATGAAGTTAATCTTATTGAAATCTTGGAGTAGTAGAAGCATTTAGACTTTACATAATCAACAAGAGACTATACTTCAATACTTCAACTTCTAGCCTAGGTTTGACACAAACCCTAAAACACATCAGCAACTCAATCACGATGACAAAAGATTAGTTTTGTCATATAGCGATCCCTAGAAATAAGTCAAAAGAAAAATAAAGGTATCTAATAACTTTCAGAAGCCATATGATAGACTTTCCACTAGGGTTTTATGTGAACCCTAGATTTTACTCAATCAAAACAATCACAACATGAATAGCTTCTACTAGGGTTTGATGTAGATCCTAGATTTTATGTCAATAAATTCTCAACAAACATTATATAGATTCATATGAATACACATACTAGAGAATTAACCATTACTAGGACTTAGTTGTAATACCCTAGACTTTTCAATCATTATCCTAGGGCTTCAAACTTTGACTAGGGCTTGTTTCCAAATCCTAGGACTTGTCACCAGTAGAAATTTGGTCTACACACATATCTAGGAGATTACCGTCATGCATAAGCATATCATATGTTAGACAATATTAAGACATTAGACATATACCGAGATTCTACCAAATGAACATATACCTAGGGTTTCATTCCTAGGACTTTACATAACAAGGATTTTGCTTGTATATCTAACCAAAACCTAGGGTTTCAGTTCATATCAAAGCAAACCCTTATTATATCAAAACTTCAAAGGTTCGAATTTCAAACAACATCATTTCAACCCTAATAAGTTAGAGCTTTCATGATCATATCAAAACCCCAAACATGACATCATCATTATATCAATCAGAATAGCAATTTCTTCATTAATAACCCTAAGAAGGTTTAGGGTTTCACACATTATATCATATCCTTAGGTTATGGTTTTCCAGAGAACCTTTCTAGGGTTCTATAAAATCAATTAAGGATGTAAGGAGGGTAGATTTATCAAAATATGAATCACCCTTAAACAAGAATCATAGTGATTCAATACTGTTAGACATAGCAATGTTAGTAATACGATCTTCAAAAATAAGATGAATGTATCTTTAAGAGAATTTATAAGGTGAATAGTTTAAGACATACCTGGAGATGTTCCTTGGCAAACCTGGTAAGGATTCATTGAGGTGTTCTTTAAGCCATCATCTTTTATATCTGTAGAACATACTTACAAGCACAACATGTGATACCAAAGACATAAATTAATTTCTTAAATTAGATCTTTTATGTTGTTACAGAGAATGGATTCCTATGATATTGAAGATCAAGTTATTGATTGACAAACGTATATTTATTTGACATTTCAGATTGCTTAGAAAACCTAGAGGACAATGATTAAAGTTCTTACATGTATATTATCTAAGGATCACAATTTAATCATAGACTAGCTATAAACAAGGATCACATGAACCATTAGATATATTGAAAATAAACTTATGAAGATGTGTACCTTGATTTTACATACCTTTGATTTAATAGCTTATTTGTTGTATGTGTAATACTTGATTTTTCTTGAGCTCGTACCTTGTGCTTGGACTAATAATTCAGGTCTTCAAGGCTTGCGTTTATTTCTTCACAGGACAAACTCAATACTTCTAGCATTTGTAGATACCTCGGATCTTTGGTAGATTTATATAGGCAGCTATTCTGAGATCCTTGAATGTACTATTTCACTGTATATACATATTACTGCTTTGATCTTATTATTTAGTGCTTCAATTATAACTACTTCACTGTACATATCTCTGAATTCTATTGACCATGTCATTGTGGAAACACTGAATTGTGAGACCCTTGTAGTTATATCAAGATGGTGATTGTACTGAGGTATCACTGAGATTTTATTATTTGTAGGAGCATCGTGAATGAGGTAATATGAGCTGTAATGATACCCAAACTGCAATATCCTGAGAGTCTCTACTGTAGTGCGAGTTTTGAGCTCACTGTAATGTTAGTTCATCTCTGCAATCAACCGAGACTTGTCCACTGTAATACCACCGAGCAGCATTGAAACTATATCACAATGTTGTCACCGAGTAGCATTGAAACTATATCAATGTTGTCACCGAGCACTGAAATTTTTCCTTGCACGAGCACTTAACTTCCTTACTGAAGTTTAACGAAATTTGTTTTCTTTCATACTTGATGTCTTTAATATGGTGAATGGACTAGCTCACTGAAATTTTCTATTCATCCTTGCAAGATACTTCAGAGTCTTAGCCCAGAAGTATCCTGGGGATCTTGATCTTGATCTTTAATGCAAACAGATCCTTTCACTGAGACTGCTTCAAAGATGGATGAGTGTTCTTCAAACAGCCTTTAATCTTTGACCATAGCTCTGAAACCATGTTAGAGAAATGGCAACTAATCAATTTCTCTTATTATGACATTATCTTGTAATGTTTTGTTATTATCATTTGTTCTTTCAATTTATCTTTCCTTATCATCAAGAGTAATGCCAATGAACAAATAGAAGAAGACACAAGATGTAGACACGCTGCCAGGGCAAAACCCCACTCTTTGGGGAAAACCCGGTCAAAATTCTTCCTTCAGTAGATTCAAGATGAGACGACCAAGACCCTAACTAGAGACTCTCTCCACCAAGTCATCCCTTCACTTTGTTAGCACTAAGATTTCCTTACTGTCAAGTCACCGAGATCTCCTTTGTTTGCACCGAAACTCCACCCTCATTACCTTGACTGTAGTATCACCGAGTTTTGTAGCACTGAGATATCATGACTGAGATAGCACTGAAATCTTCTCTTTTCCGAACTCCTTTTTGTGGTGGTACTGCATCTATGTAATAGACACGAAATCCCATCCTTTTACAATGGCACTAAACCTGTGATATGATCAGAGATATGTCTGAATTTTTGTTAGTGTTCTTCACTACAATCCGCAATAAGTGTGCCAAGTAAGTTACTGTGATTCATCTTAAACATCTCCTGCAATTGATCTGAAACTTCACCTATGGAATTGATCTGAAAATCTGTGTCATAATGTGAAACCTTACGCTGGTATTTATAGTGATTTCCCACAGTAAATAGACCGACATGTCCTAGTGAAGAGATGTGTCTTTTTTTGAGCCGACTTGAGTATGTTGACTTGAAGATAATTTGAGGCCAACTTGAAGATGTTGCTTTGATGACTTTGATGAAGACTATGAATTGATGGAGGAGTCCAATAAATTGATTTTGACTCAATCCTAATTGCATGATTTAAAAGCCCAAAATGGATCAATTTAAATTTGAAATGACTCACCTAGAAGTCCACAATGGAGACCTAAATCTAAATATGACCCAAGCATGAAACCCATGCTTTAATAAGTCATTTAATAATAATAAATTATTTTTGACAAATATATTAATAATGAAGATCGAACCTAGTTACATTCTTCAACACATCGAAGTTGCTAGGTCGAAGAAAAGTGTTGCATAGTGTTGTTGTTGCTGCTGCTGATGCCAAATCAGAGATAGTGTTATCTGCAAAAGAAGAAGAGGACTGACTTGGTATGGAGGAAGTTTGTGTCAAGGTCTAGAGTCTTGGATTATCTCAGGAAAATTATTGAAGGAAGAATTGAGGCTGGGTTTTCCCCTAGAGTGGGGGTTTTTCCCTAGTTGTCCACCTATATCTGGTGTCCTTTATTTGTGTACCACTTATTGGTAATTGCTTGATGAACTAAGAGAAAAGAAGATCATGAGAAATTTAATAAGAACACAAGAACATCACAACTAATTATCAAGAATAAGAAAATATTTCTGCCTTTCTGATTTTCTAACATGGTATCAGAGCTTTGGTGAAACAAGAAGAAAAAGGCAGCCTCAAGTAGTTGATCAAGGAATCATAAAAAGAGATTCTTTAAGGGAAGAAGTCTACTATCTTCAAGGACAATGTCTAATTCAATAAAGGGAGAGAACAAGCTTGAAGGAGCCTCAAACTACAGGTCATGGAAAAAGAGGATTGACCTCATTCTTGAAAAGAACAAAGTATTGTTTTGGTTAGAGGAAAAGTAAAGAAGCCTACAAAGGATTCCAGTGATGCAGATAAAGTGAAATTCAAAGAATCAGAAATAGTGGCTATGACTCAAATGGTAGAAGGCACAAAGGACAATCTTGTTCCATATATAGCCAACATCGACCAGGCTCAAGAAATGTATGAGGCCTTGTCAAAGCTATTCACTATTAAGAACATTGGTCAAGAGATCAGCCTAGTTGTCGATTCCTCTAGATACAAACCAACATGTAGTGTTACAAACATGACACGTCTCATCCACATGAGATGTAGAAAGTGTCTCTTGGTGTAACAAACCAATAGCAACAGCAAACAAAATTTCGCTTCTTCCAAACCCCAATCAATAAAGCAATTCAAGAGAAAAAATAGCAAATGTGTGCCAACAAGTTTCAGCTCGCCAAGGCAATCTTATCATGCAAAAACCAGACCTGGACAGCAGTGATTACAGCAATAAATATGCACCACTATCTTCAAAAATAATGTTAATACCCTTAACGATTTCAACCTTAACTTATGTCAAATCAGCGAAACATACTAAAGTTGGAAATTATCAAACCATGAAGATAAAGATAACTCAAAATTAAATCTACAAGAAGACAATTTTGGACAATTGAAAACTATATATATATATATATATATATATATAAGGTTAAGTTCAAGTACATACCCTCAATGTAAGATAAGCTGGCACAACCCTCCAAGTTTTCCAAGGCCCTAGCTCCATTAAAGAGACTCCAACAAGCTAAAGTCACACTAGCAACTCCCCCCTGGCCTCATGCAAGGCATCTCCTTTTCTCTTCCTCATTAATAAGTACAGCCCCAGGGTTTATCAATACAACCTAACTCCTTGACTCCAATAGAACCCTAACCCTGGACTTCAAGAATGCTCAAGAAACCCTCGCACCTTTAGATAAGAAATGAAGTACAAAGTGTTGGAGAATGTAACTAGATTTGGTCTTTCATAATTACCTTTGTACTTATGACATTGTATGTTTTTGTAAAAAGAAGAAAAAGAATTATTATTTTAAGCACGGGTTTCATGCTCAAGTTGATTTTTCTTCTAGGTCAAGCATGCTCTTCATGCTTCTAGGGTTTGTCAAGTCAAAAGAGTATTTGTCATAAGTCTTGAAATCAAGTCCCATTTGGACTTTGAAAAGAAAATGTAAAGAAAAATTTATTTTGAGTCAAAATGTCATTTTTGTCCATACAAGACCAAGTCGGCCCTGCCTCTTCAAGTCGACACAGTTTGGGGTAATTCGACCTCCTCAGATGTGTATATATATGAGCAGCTCAACCTCATTTGAGACACAACACATAAGTTCGATCTCTTGTAAAAGAAGGAAGAAAATCAGCAAGAAAGACAAGGAAGGAATTCTAAGCCAAGGAGAGAGAAAGCTAGCTCTAAGAAGAAGAAAAATATGCCCTTATACTCCCACACGTGCGAAAATTTCAGCATTGCAGGGGGGGAAATTGCAGACCTAGTTGCAAGGGCCGAAATCTGAAGTTTGATTGGCTTTGGAAGGGTTTGACTATCATTGACTTGAGGAGACTTTGACTTATTGGAAAAGCTTTGGAAGGAGGGTTGACTTGGGACTTGTGAGTAGACTCGATCTTGGCATTTGGGTCTTGGATTTCTCATTTGATCTGATTCTATAAGAAGAGAAGAGATTCTTTCTGGGTTTTCCCTTTTGGAGGGGTTTTGCCCTAGCTTGGAGCCTATATTTTGTGTCCATTGTCTTTTATTATCTTCATGGTTTATGGTCTTGATAATTGTTTGATGAAAAGAATCTAACAAAGAATAAAAGAAAATAACATAAGTTCACAAGCTTTTATCAAGTATAAGGAGAATTGTATAAATAGCTACCATAATTGATTCTCCAACATGGTATCAGAGCTAAGGAGAGAAGGTGTTGGAAAATGCAATGTGGCAGCTATTAATTCTTATTTTCCTTGACCTTGATACTTGCTTGTGAATCTTAGTTAATCTTATTTATGTTCTTTAGTTAGGTCTTTTCATCAAATAAATATCAAGAACGAACTAGCAACAACAAAGGACACAGAAATTAGGCTCTCAACCAAGGCAAAACCCCTCCAAGGGGAAAACCCACAAAACTCTTCTCTTCTTATAGAATTGAGACACAAAGACCCAAACCCTAGACCAAGTCCTTCTCCAAGTACCACATCAGCCCTTCTTGAAGTCCTTCCTTGATTTTGCACCAACCAGCTACAAGCTGCAACTTCGACTTGCCAGCTTCAATACCACAACTCATCCTAAAACTTTGACTCTGCAATTTCAGCCTCGCAACTTCTCTAGAGACCCTAATCCTGCTTCCTCCTGAGATCTTCCCAGAGCAAGACAGCTCCTCCGGAGGTCAACAAGGTCAAGATAAGGTATTCATCCTTCCAACTGCACGATTTTGTAATTCATCCTACTGTAACTCGGACTTGCAACTTCAACCTCTTTCTGCAGCACCAGAAACCCTAAAGCTTCACACGTGTGAGAGAGGTTGAGCCCAAAAACAAGATTTTTCGTCTTCCTTGCTTCTCCTGGACATTCGCTCTTCTTTTTCCAGCTTCCCAGCTACAGATCAAATTCTTTCTTGAGAGATCGAACTTCGTGAGTGAGTGAGTGCTAAATGAGATCGAACTGCTTCTTTATATAGCTTTTCCAAGGGGTCAAATTCTTTCCTTTAGGCCAACTTGCAATTTCCAAGGTCGACTTGTACTTTTGAAGTTTCCAAGATTTTCTAGACTCAAAAATAATTCTTTTTACAATTACATTTTGCCCGGAAGGGTCTTGTAAACATGATGTTGACTCCTTTGACTCATGAAAATAAATCCTAGGACCCAACAAACCCTAAAAGCATGAAGAACATGCTTTTACCTAGAAAACCATCAAATAATGAGCATGAAACCCATGCTTTATAATAAAATCTTTTTCTTTTCTTCTTTGTTTGTTACATAGGATACATATTGAAATGAGTACAACAATTATGAAGATTGAAACTAGTTACATTTTCAACACTCCCTCTTAACTAGGGAGGTATTCATAATTGTACAACCAGTACAACATCATTCTCAAACTGAAGAGTTCTCATAAGAAGAGTCGGATTGATAAGCCAAACTGGAAGCATCATCATCATGACCAACATTGTCTCTGAGGCCTAACTAGACAAGCTTTTCTTTATTCAAGACCATTACACTGGGAGGTTTTACGTGTGATACCGCACTACCTCTACAAGGTACATACCCCTCCCGAATGTCCACAAGGCATGTCCTTTTAGGCTTATTCTTATCTTGGATCTCCAATCTTGTGTACTCAAAGAATATCGGTCCTCTTACTCTTCTCTTGGAAACCTATCTTATCCTCAAAGAGTGTCGATCCCTTTCCTTTCTTGGATACTATATCCTCAAGGAAACCACAGATGCTTATCCAATCCTCTCCCATTCTCTTTCCATAACCTGAAGAAGAGAATGCACAAGTGATGTCCAACATCACTTCCTTTCAACCAGAGAGGACATAACTATTCTCCTTTTAACTTGAGAATAGAACCTTGCTCCTATTCAAGGAGACTCCTTTACTCCCTCTCAAAACTAGAGGAGATTCCATACCTCCCTTTTATTTGGAAAGTCAACACCACAAGCCTTATAGCTTGTCTTCATGAGAGTATCAGCTATTTGTTCTTCATAGCTACATAGCTCCCTCTTTTGTTTGCATCTCAAGCTTGCTTCCATTTGTAGTATCATGGAGCCATCTTTTCTCTTTGATCTTGTGACAGAATCCAGGTCATTTCTCCTATTCATCACTTTCATGAAGGCATTATATTGAGCCTTTCAAAAACTTCAAGTTGATTAGTTTTTGCATGAAAGTGATCTCCCTTGTTGACCTTCAAGTTATCTTCTTGCACTACTACCTTTTAATCCTAGGATGTCCACATCTTGACTTCACAGTTTCCAAGTACCAGATATTGAGCTTCCCTCAATATTTTTCATCCATACAATTGAATTTGCCTCAACTGCCATCAAATATTCTTGCAACACCTTTTCCAAGTAACAAAGTAATATGTTAACCAAATAACCAACAATAATTAAAATTAGACTTACCTCATCTTGATGACCTTCTCGTTCTATGCTCATGGTCCATATCCATATGAATCTTCCCTCTTGCATTAGAGTGCCCGAGGATCAAACTTAATTCCCAAGTAACAACTTTTCTACCGGAGACTATACTAGATGTTAACCATTATTTTACATACTCTAGAGAAAGTCTTAATCTTTTATACATTCTTAAGTAAGTCAACTTCTATTCTTTAAATATCATATAATCATACTAAGCATGTTATAAGGTTCTACTCAAATGAATCTTATCCAAGAGTCTCTTTCACTATGCATTCTTGTGCTTCTTACTCCATCATATAGCTTATGTCTCATAATGAGTTTTCATCCGGACCCACTGCATTCCTTCATCCCTTTACCAGTATTGTTTCCACATTACATGGAATGTATACTTACTTTGTCATAGTGCTTCTCTCGAGAATCTTCTATAATGATGGTTCTTCTAAGATCATAATGATCCATCAAAGCAAGATGGCTACTTCTAACATAATGTTAGATAATGCCTAGATGAACAATATGTAAAATGGTCTATCTATCTAGACTGGATGAACTCTACAAAACAATTTAACCAAGTAGACTCTACAAAGCAATTTAACCAAGTAGACTCTACATGTGCTACTATCACATGCTTCTCTCCATGATGCTAAAATCAATATTCTTTTAAAGTAAACGACAATGCATATTATCTAAAAGGAAAGACCAATTTTACCAAGAACCTGACAACTAAGATGTCTTCTCTTAAAAGTAAAGATATTTCACTTCTTCTTTCTTTGGCTTCTTCTCAGGTTCTCCTACTTCCTCAATTATGTGAGCCTCGCTTCTTTCCTTTCTCTTGTTGTTTTGTTGGCTTGGACAGTCCCTCTTAAAATGTCCAATCTCATTGCACTTAAAGCATTGAACCTTGGACATGTCTTTCTTCTTGGACTTTCCAAACTTTCCCTTTTTCAACTTCTTAACTCGGGCTAGAAAGGCTTGAGACTACTGATCTAATCTACTGTCATCTTTCACCTTGATCCTTGATTCTTCCAAAATGCATTGAGACCACAACTAATCAAAAAGAGTTGAATATTTTTTGGAGTAGATGCTTGTTGCAAAGCTGCTCCATTCTGGTGGAAATGCATTTAGTACACAAATGGTCACTTTCAAATCATATATTGTTTCCCCAAGTCCTTGCAGATGGTCTCTAAGTTGAGAGACTTTCATGAGAAAGGATGCCATATCCTCATCCTTTGATTTCTTCATTCTATATAACTTATTTCGCAAAGATATCTTTTGTCCTAGTGTATTACAGAGTACAAATTTACTAGCTTGCCATACCTAGCCTTGGAAGTCTTCAAATTTGCAACAAATGGAACAAGAGAATATTTAATGGATTCAATTATGATCCATTGTGCCCTTACTTCCCCTTTCTTGTACTTTGCTAGTTCTTGTGTCTTGTCTTTGCTAGGTTCAGTAATTTTCCTAGTAACATATTCCATTACTTCTTGTTTTGTGAGTATCAAGTCAACCCTTTTCTTCCATGCTAGATAATTTGATGCTCCAACAAGCTTATTGCTCTCCTTCCAGAAAGAATCCATATGACCTATAGATTCAGACATGATGTAATACTTACTTGATAATCAAGATACTCCTCTTGCTTGATGATGTCTTCAACCTTCTTGATGCCTTCAAGATCTTTGAAGAGACTTTCTTGAAAGATGTTCCCTAGGATTCCTCCACTAACAGCTTCCAAGGGAGATGAATCATAAGATCCTTTGATACTTTCTTTAAAGAGGTCTACCAATGAGTCTTTCAACTAGATCCTTCAAGAGACAATCCTTCTAGAAGTCTTCTTCTTTGGGCTTTCCTCGAGAGTTTCCTTTTTCCTTCCCCTTGACAAGTAATTCCTTCTAGTATCCTTCCAGTTGCCTTCCTTCATAAAGGCAGAAAGATTTTCTTATTCTTGATAATTACTTGTGATGTTTCTTGTTATTATGATTCTTTATATGTTCTTTCTTTTAGTTCATCAAGCAATTACCAAAGCAGCAGCACATAAAACAATAGACACCAGATGTAGGCAATATGCTAGGGCAAAACCCCCTTCGAGGGGAAAACCCAGTCAAGATAATTCTTCCTTTCAATAGTATTCTTTTAAGACTCTTCACCCTAGACGTATACCAGACCTTCCCTCCACACCAAGTCAGCCTCCCAGATCTTCGACCCCTTTCCAGCAACAAATGTCTTCCGGCAATAGCAAAACTTGGAAGACTTCAATCTCCCAATCTAGGGCACGAAATAGAGAGAGAGAAGCACCAAAATTTTGTTTTCCTTCTTCTCCTTAGACTTCCCCAAACTCGCACGTCTTTTGGCTGCCCGACAACAAACTTTGTACTTTTCCCATCTACAAGAGATATTGAACTTGTTGTGAGAGAGTGTGCTCCAAATGAATTCGATTTCCTTCCTTTTATAGGCGCCAGGTGAGGTCGAATAGGTGTCTCTTAGGCCAACACAATCCCCTTTAGGCTAACTTGGTGTTGAGGTCACATAATTCATATTTTACTCAATATTAATCATTTTTACATGATTCAAAATCCCAAGAAGGGTCTCTTTAAATGTACAATGACTCTATTAACTCTGAATAAATCCTAGAATTCCTCAATAGGGACTTTGACCTAAAACATGGTGACCCAAGCATGAAAGCCATGATTTAATAAGTCAAAATAATAATAATAATAATAATAATCCTTTTATTTATTCTTTTGTCAAGTACATTACAAGATGACTCAAGTACATTAAATGAAGACCGAACCTAGTTACATTTTCCAACATGTCCATTGGTCCTTCAAACAAGTCAAACAACAGCTTCCTTAACTAGACAACTTCCCTGCTTACTTCACAGGCTACAATATATTCAGCCTCAGCACTACTCAAAGTAATCGTTTCTTTCTTTCTGCTCATCCATGAGAGCATGGAGGATCCCAAACTAAAACATCCTCCCGTAGTGCTTCTTCCATCCTGCTCACTGCCTCCCCAGTCGAAATTTGTATATCCAATCAACTAGACATTATTTTGCTTATCATATTTTAGGTAGTAGTGTATCGTTCCTTGCAGATGTCTCAGTATATACTTGGCTACTATCCAATGATCATGTTTGGGCTCCATCTAGAACTGACTGAGAATATTCACTACAAAACATATGTTTGGTCGAGTATTCACCAAGTACATCAGCGAGCCAATCAATTGTCTATACTTAGTTGGATCCACTGCGCTTGATTCGAAACATCTTAGCCTCTTCAAGTTTATGATCGTGGGAGTTGTCATAGGTTTGCAATGCATCATGTCAAACCTCTTTAGCATCTCGATCACATACTTTCCTTGACCTAGATAAATCTCATCAAGTCCCTACCAAACTTCAAGTCCCAAATAATAATGCATCAGCCCCAGATCCTTCATGTTGAATTCTACTGCTAGTTGCTGCTTGCATTCGTGGATTCAACCTTCCACACCTATCATGAGGAGATCATCCACATACAAAAGAATGATTACAGGCTCATCCTTCACAACCTTGATATAGAGATTCAGATCAGCAGAACTCTTTGTGAAGCCTGATCTTTGTAAGTATGCATCCATCCTCGCATATTATGCCCTTGGTGCTTGCTTAAGGCCATAAAATGCCTTCTTCAACACACAAACATAAGTCTCTCTATCTTTGACTTCAAATCTTAAGGGTTGCTCTATATAGACTTCTTCATCAATCGTGCCATTCAGGAATGCAGTCTTGACATCCATTTGATGGATGTTCCATCCCATCGATACTACCGAAGAGACCAACGAATGCATAGCTGTATACCTTGATGTAGGTGCAAATGTCTCTTCATAGTCGATGCCTTCTCTTTGAGAGAAGGCCCTAGCCACATATTTTGCCTTATACTTGTCAATACTTCCATCTGTTGCATGTTTAATCTTATAGAGCCACTTGGAAGTTATCACAGAGTTGTCTTTGGGTCTAGGTACGATCTCCCAAACTCCATTTTTCATTATGGATTGATATTCCTCGTTCATGGAATCCTTCCATTTTTGGTGTTTGACATCTTCTTCAAAGGTGGATGGTTCTACTTCTATTAACTTCGTCATATATGTTGCATAGCCAGAATATCTTTTGGGCTTCTTACTTTCCCTGAATGTGTCTTTGGTTGCTCCATGTCCCTCTGCAGCTAATAGGGTAGATTTCAATCAGTTAGGTCTCTTTCTAGTTTCGGGGATGACCACAGGTTGCACGGATTCACTAGGACCTTCACCTTCGTGATTTGATTTTTCTTCTTCCTTGGTACCTTCCTCTTCAAATATAGGAAGTTCTTCATCATCAGAGTCCATCGGGAGATCCTTTGATTTCTTAAATGCAATACTTTCATCAAATATCACATCTTGACTAAATTCTATTCAGTGTCCTTCGTTTATGTAGATCCTATATGCCTTTGAAGTATTATTGTAGCCAACAAATGTTCCCTTCATGCCTAAAGGATCCAATTTCTTTCTCTTGTCCTTCGGTATATGAATATAGACAAGACAGCCAAAAATTTGGAGATGGTCCACACTTGGTTTCTTCCCAATGAATGCTTCTTCGAGAGTCAAGTTATCTAGTGACCTATGGGGACTTCGATTTTGAATGTATACAACAATCTTAGTTGCTTCACCCCAGAAAAATTTCGGTAAATCTTGATCATGTAACATGGCTTTTACACTTTCTTCAATAGATCGATTCTTTCGTTCTGCAACTCCATTTTGTTGGGGATTGTATGGGAGTATTAGCTCCCTCTTAATCCCAGACTCCTTGCAGAGGTCTATCATTTCCTTTGAAGTATATTCTCCTCCATTATCAAACCTTAATATCTTTATTCTCCTTTCTATAAGGTTCTCCATTTCAGTTTTGAATTCTTGAAATTTGGTGAATACTTCATCCTTGGATTTCATCAAATAATCCCAAGTTTTCCTTGAATGGTCATCAATGAATGTTACATAATATAGATGACCTCCAAGAGACTTTGGAGACATAGAACCAAAGACATCAGAATGAATGAGATCCAGAATTTCTTTTGATCTTGAAGAACTGCTTCCAAATGGTCTCTTGGTATTTTTATCCAATGCATATCCCTTGCATACTCCTTTATGATCCTCCTTGAGTTTGGGGATGCCATTCACCATTGAATTTAGAGTTGGTAGGATTTTTACCCAATGCCATATGCACTACTACCAACTCTGCATTGCACTCCCTAGTATCTGACTGTTGCTAGTCTCTGCATCTATCACTCTGGCATCTGACTGCATCAACTGTCACTGATCCATCCTGCTCCTATGTACTGTGGGCCCTGTAGCAAGGTAATGATCCATGAGACAAAACATCTCAATGGACCCTGATTGCTTCACATCGCCCCACCTCTCTCTTGGAGGTATGGTTGCATGTGCTCCCTCTGCCAATTTGGCTTGAAATTTTCCCCTACTGGATGTCTATACTTGAGTGGATGTCTCCACTTGGCCTCCTCTCTGCTTCTCCAATTGTGGTTGCTCCACAACTTGCTGAGACTGCCTCTGAGGCTGCATGTTGAGAGATAATTCAAGCTCCCTCTTAACCACCAAGTCTCTAACCTTTGCCTTGCTCCTCAAAGTTGTGCATGCATCTTGTACCTCATTCGTATACAGGTTCTTGACTCGCACACTAATCTGTTTCATCTGTCCTGTGGCGATGTGTCGAAGGAAAACCTTTCCTTTGCTAAATATCACATCATAGCCACAGTCTTCTAATACTGCGATGGAAACAAGATTCTTCTTTAGTCCTGGAACAAACAAAACATCTACAAGTCTGAGAGGGGAGCCAGACTCCCTTTGAAAAGTAACATGTACCAATGTCGGTCACACTATACCTTCCATCATCTCCAAACTCTATGTTGTGCTTGAGGTCCTTCTCCTCCAAGTCACTGAAGAGATCTCTATTCCCCATCATATGGAACAAGGCACCTCTATCGAGATACCACATACTTCCCATTACAGTGCTTGCCATGCATGCAATGAGAGTAAAATCAAGCTCGAATTGTGAAGCTAGAGCTTCACTTGCTGCTGCAACTGTAGGCTCCTTCTTGCTTGCCTTCTTCTGTGGACATTTTGTGGCATAGTGCCCGAACTCATGACAGTGAAAACACTTGATGTTGGACAAGTCTTTCCTCTTGCACTCTTCGCCTTGGGAGTGCTTTCCCTTGGCTTTCTTCCCTTTGCTGACTAAGGCAAAGTCCTTTTCCATTTCTTTGGAAGAGGTCCCGTATCTAGTGTTCCTCCTAATCTTTTCATGGACCAAGTCGGACCACAATCACTCCCACTCTAGTAGCTTCTCCCTCCCATTTACTGAATCCTGGTAGTTGTGCCAGCTCTTGGGAAGGCCTAGAAGTGCTAGGCTCACCAGATCATCCTTGGCAACGATAACACCAACACTTCCAAGCTCATCCAAACATTGGGTGAACTTGGTCAAGTACTGTGGTATTGTGTTGCCCTTCTCCAACTTGATTTTTCTGAGCTTGTCCTTCGATGCCAGTTTCCTGTGGTCATTGTTGTTCTGAAACAAATTTGTTAAGGCCTTCCGCATAGAATCTTTCTTGCCTTCGCTACACTCTTCTTCCATGCTGCCAGATCTTGAGCATCTGTTGTTGTAGGCTTAGGAATATCACTGTCTATGAACTCCTTCAACCCGTTGTCTTCCAACACTGCTTCCATCCTGTCCTTCCAAGCTATGTAATTCGAACTACCCTCAAGGGCATATTTGAGTCTCAATCCAGAGAAAGACATCATGATCCTGTTGCTAGTCTTGAAGAGTAGATCTGCAAATTCGATTCACCTACTTAGAACAAATTCGTAATCTTCTCTTCTATAGTGATTCTTGCTCCAATACCATGTAGAAAATCCACGTAGATTCAACTAATCTTGTAATATGCTAAAATAGAATACTTGAATCTACTCTACAAATTGCAGAAGCCAATTACGATTGCATAATCACATAGACAAGAAAGAGAAACAATTTCAATTGCACAACACAAAGATTTATCTGGGGAAAGCCTCAGCTAAAAACCCCACTATTTGAATATTGCATAAGTCAAAGAATATGAGAAGATTACAATGATCTTTCTCCTCCTAAGTAAACTCTACACTATCTCTATCTGTCACATTGATTCCTAGGCAAGCTTGGTTCAACATTTAATCAATTTCTTGGCCTCAAGAATCCTTATTTCCTTGTGCAGTTTCCTAGGGAAATAGGACCCTATTGACAAGGAAATTACCCAATAATGATTGTGCAATGTATCAAGTCTCTTCCTCTGACTCCACGCACCACCTGTACAATTTTCTAATTATACAATTGATAGTACACTTCCCTTTAATTCCAATCTCAACTGGGTCTCTCTCAGAACTGACATGCATGAGTTATTTATGAGTGAATTATCAGTTATCTGATTGATCACTGCATGTGAATTAAATCTAATTTAATTCACTTGACCTTTCACTAGTTCCTCCATCAGTTAGAACTAGTTAAACTTATTTTAAGTCAATTTAATTAAGAATTGTACCTGGGCCCCCAAAATTTAAGGAACATTCTACATGCCTCCCATTAGACTCTCAACTCGAATTAACTGAACTAACTAAGTCTTCCTAACTTAGTTAACTTGTACAAGCTATCATGTGATGTGGACTTCCAATTTACTTTTAATTTAATTAAAAGAAAATTACCCCGATGGGGGTGAGATCTGGGATACACGTGGAGACTTGCTCCCATAGATGAAAACAAGTGGAGTTGTTGTGGGGGACGAGCCTTCCAGTCCCGTCACAGTTATGCATGCGCAGGAGGTTGTACAACCATAACGTTTATTGCGCCATTACGATGCGTCGAAGTTTGGGGGTGGCGGAGAATTAAGGCTCGGCTCGACGGAGGAGCCAAGCATTCGTTTTTGTATCCAATTTTGGTTTTGGGCTCTGTGGTGGTCGTCATGGAGGAAGAAGAAGCGTCGAAAGTCAATTCTCTGTGGAAGCAGCGTGTGGGCGTTTACTGGGGAAACTTGAAGGGGCAGAGGTTCTCTCTGGACCCTGCGGTTAGGATTCTTTCTTATCATTGGAAATAGTGAGGCCTGGGTGGGGAAGGCCAGCTTTGCGTGGTCTGGGGAGCACCAATCCAGTCTTGTAATCTTAGGGTGGGGGAGCTCGTCACTCGGGAAACCCCGCAGTCGGTGGCGGCAGTATAGGCACTCTTGTTATTCCTGGGCTTTCTAGCGCGACGAGACTTGGTGGTTCTGTTTGTGGTTTTGTTTGTGGTTTTTGTTTGTTGAATTGGGCAAGTGGCCTCAAGTTTGGTAGTTGTCTCAATTTGGGCTCGCCTCCTATACCATTGTTTAGTGTTGCACCATCTACATTACATCGCTTTCATGTTTGCTTCGGGCGGCGGTGTTTGGGGTTTTCGTTTGCGGGGAGTGTTTTTCCGAGTGCGGAGTCTAGAATTCGATCTCTATTCAAGGTGTGCCTCCCTTGCGGCAAGATATGAAGTTGGCGGCTCGTCGTTGTTGTTCTCCCTGCTACCCCTTATTCGACTGGGGTGGCGGACAAGGCTTTGGTTATGGCTACGACACGGAGGGACGGAAAAATTGTTGGGCGTGCTTGGAAAAGAAATGTGGGCATGCTCGGAGGTCGTGGCAGTGGCAAGCATGGCGATAGCAAAGGTGGAGGATCGCAGGGTCGAGGGCAAACTCGTAGGGGAGGAAGAGGTCATGGTGGGAAGGGGAATTGCGGGCCAGCGAGTTTCGAGGTACAGGAGGGGCAGGGTCTCTAGCACTGTTGCCTGGAGAACTATCGCGCTCTCATCTCTAGCTGGATCGATTGAATGAACACTGACGAGCAAATCCAGCGCGAGGAGCACGCAGTGCAGATGGCCTCTCTAGAATGCTTGCATTACTTTCAGAGTCAACTCCGGGAAAGACTAGTGGAGGTATGGTGCGGGCAAAACCAACTCTCAGAGAAAGTAGAAAAGATGGAGACATGGATGGTGCAGTTCAAAGGGCATGTTCAGTGCGACTTCTGCCCTCCTCCACCTCCAGGAACGGCCACAGATAACCCTGCTTCCATCACGTCAGGAGACTAGTATGATTTTTAGTGTTTTCTATGTTTAGCTATGTTTTGGTGCCTATGGCCCAACTATCTGTGGACAATGTCCCTTACTACTCTGTTGTATTTTTGTAATTTGGTGCTCTTTTTGGTCAACAAACCCGGTTGGGGTGAGACCACCTATTTTGGATCGGACACTATGTACTCTTTTTCCGACATGAATAGAAATATTGACTTACAAAAAACAAACAAACAAAAAAAAAAAAATTAGAACCTTTCTTGATGCATTAAATTAGAACCTTTCTTGATGCCATTTTCAAGATTTCTTGTTGTCATTTTCAAGAATCCCACAATTATTTAATGCCCTTCTTGAGATGACTTGCCACCATAATACACTTCTTTAGGAATTTCTTCAATGTAGTAGAGATCTTCATCGTGCCCTTAGCCAATCTTAGCTCTAATACCATGTTGAGAGATCTATAGGGCAATAGTTAGGACGATTTCATTATTCTTGATAATTGTTTGTGATGTCTTTTTACTTCTTCATATTTATTAGCTTCTTCTCTTATTATTTTTTTTGTTCTTATCATCAAACAGTTACCAAAACAAGAAGAACAATAGTACACAAGAACACAGGATATAGCCTGCAAGCTAGGGCCAAAACCTGTCCACTTGAGAGGAAAACCCGTAAATCTCTTCTCTTCTTATAGATCCTTCAATTAACGAATTACAAGACCTATAGACCAAGACTAATACCCTTCCATGACAGAGTCTGACCTTCTTGATGATGTACTTCCTTTGTCCAAGTCAAACCCAGTCAAATCTCTTCCAGCAGCACAACTTCGACTCCCAGCTATAGAATTTCGGCCTCTACTGCAAGTCTAGAATTTTTGGCCCCTGCAACTGCTACTGCATCCACACGTGTGAGCAAAATTTAGCCTGCCAATGCATACAGCAACTTCGTTTGGCTTGCTTCCTTGTCTAGGGCAAGTAGGTGACCTATTAGGTTCATTTTCCAACAACTTTGATCATCTTCCAGCAACTTGAGAATTTTGACCTTGAAGTAATAAACCCTAGCCTTCCTTCTTTGCACGTGTGAGAGAGAGAGAGAGAGAGAGAGAGATAGCCCAAAACACTTCTTCCTTCGTCCTTCTCCTCCTTCGCTCTTCTCCTTCTCCAAGATGAATGTTTGTCCAAAGGAGGTAGAGTTCTCTCCTTTATATAGGCTTCTAAGATGTACGAGGCTCCTCAAAATAGGCCGATTTCTTCGCTGCCAGGCCAACTTGAACTTGGAGGGCATTTTAACACTTTTAAATACCAAAATAATTCTCTTTACAAGTTACAATGTGCCCGATGGGGTCTTCAACTTATGACAATGACTTTTTTGACTTCTTGACCTAGGACAAACTCTAGAAGCGCTCAATAGGTGCTTGACCTCTAAAATAAAAGACCTTGAGCATGAAACCCATGCTCTAAAATAGAAATAATATTTTTTCTTTCATTTTACAATATTCAAGAATCAAAAGTACATTTCATATTTATGAAGACCGAACCTAGTTACACATTTTTCAACACTTAGACAACATTGGGGTGGATGCACTTGGAACTATGAGCAGGACCAAGCAATAATGTCCCTAAAGTATCAAGGAAAAGTCTATAAGAGGCAAAGGACTATGATATTGATGAGGATCCCAATATAGGAGATGATTTTGATGATGTGTGCTTATTTGTTGTAGCATTATCCTTTTTGACTCTAGAAGCCATGTCAAGCCTTGATATTTATATATTTTGCTTCAGATATGTATCACATTTGGCTGCCAATTTGTTGTATATGCCATTACATGCTATATACATAGAAAAACATTGCATATTTTGTGTCTAGTGCCTTAGATTTACATTGATATACATGAATATATATTTTTTAATTTAAATTTGCATATTTTGTGTATTTTTAGGCAACTGGTTCTTCAACCCGTTTTTTTGCTGGTTCCTGTCCAGTCCCAGTTTGACCCTCCACCGTTTCCAGTTCTTATAACATTAGAAAGCTCAAATAAAGTTTGGCAGTAAATAACCAATCAGGAAAATCAAAACAAACTCGTACATCTAACAGGAGCACACTACTATTGCAAAATAGTCTGGACAGGAAATTGCATACAAGGTTCCTAGGTTATACACATTGGTTCTCTGTACTCGGACTATTGGTATTGGCGCTGATTTTGTATATACGAATTAATAGATCAATATAAATCGAGTATATGCAGAGACTGTTAGAAAATTACTTAGGGCGACTAGCAACTCAATGAGGCCTTTTCCCAATAAATAGTCTTCGATGCATAATTTGCCGAATAATTTGCTGAGCTGTCAGTCGCAGCACTTGACACCAATCCAATATAGACGACAAGAAATTCGAAAAAACTGGTCAGAACTATAGCATGATATGATAGACCTGTTTGGTCTAAGTCGGCCTTGAATAACGACAATAAATAAACAATAAACCCAAACTAAAATAAAAAAGTAAAACTTAGTTCTCCGCAGTATTGCATGATTCTGGCATACAATGCCATATTTTATATTCTCCTAAGGGTATCAATATGTATTCAAGGACCTAAACTATGAATACTGACCTGGCAAAGATTGTAAGTGAAACTGTCATAGTTGTCGATCAC
The DNA here is from genome assembly GCA_034641835.2 of Pinus albicaulis. NCBI lineage: Eukaryota > Viridiplantae > Streptophyta > Pinopsida > Pinales > Pinaceae > Pinus > Pinus albicaulis. Next base: position 227,949,069 of record CM076576.1, read on the forward strand.
CAAAATAGTCGGCTCGGGTTTACCATGTTCTGGCAAATCAGTGGGTATTTCGATCTCTTTGGTTTTTGTCGCTTGTGCAGGGTAAGCACCTTTGATTCTCAAGGAAACCGAAGAGAAATCATTTGAGTTCGCCAGAAACTCTATTGTAAACAGAAAAAGACTAATGAGTGAGAGACCATAGTATGAAACGAACAAATTTCTGAACAAAATGCATAGCACTCACAAACAACAGACATGGCCTGCAATATACCATCTAACAAAAGAAAAGAAAAGAAAAAAGGAAAAAACATGCGAAAAGAAAAAGGGAAAAAATATGCAATAAGAATGAGATGCAGAAACAATTTGTTCTTACTTGTGGCAATAGAGCTTTGGGAAGGGCTGAATTTGACGAATTTGCTGTGACTCTGTTCACTTTTAGTGATGGCCGTGTCCAACCTTGATCCTATCAAACCAGGAGAAGCTGAACATGCGGCGGCCATCATGATGTTTGCAGAGAAATTCAAATGCCTGTGAACTGTGCAGGACTTTTAATACTCTTATAAACTTTTTTTTGAGGTCAGGTTCAACCATTTCAACTCCCAAGTCATTTACCCACTTCTTGCTATTCTTTTGACGGCCGCTTTAGTTGATAACTTTTTATGCTACAACAACTAAGCTGAATTTTGACTTGTACGCCTATGTTGCTTAGCTTTTGTTATGGAAGGCTTTTTGTAATTTATTCTTCAAGAAACTTAGCATTTGATGTATTTAAAAATTTACTAGATCGATATAAATAATATCGATTGCAAAAAATAATATATATATTAATGGGAAAAACATAAATAGTAAGATGTGTTCAAATTTATTTAATATTTTTTCTATTTAGGTATCGAGTTTAAATTTATTTTATGAATTTCTTAAATTATAAATTAATATATAAAAAAAAGTATATATGAAGTTCCCCAATGGGGTGTGAAATGTGGTTCATTGTGGTATGGGCATTAGTGTTTACCACTTAAGTAGTAATCGGAATGTTGGGCATTAAATTTGAGGTGGTGTGGCTATCCCATACATGCATTCGCATGCAAACCAAGAAACTCTAGAAACTTCCTTGGATTGCTAAAATTCCTCGCAGCAGAACGTGGAGGTTTTGGTGGAACATTTGTTTGGGGGAACCTTGGCCCCTTGCCTTAGCTGGTTGTCATAAGGCCTCGCCTTGGCCTCAAAGAAGCAAGCAAGGTGGTGTGTTGGCTCTGGAGTAAGGGAGTTGTTGGCAAGATTGAAGGATATTCTTATGGAATAAAGGCATTGGTTTGAGGGGGAACCTAGTGCGCCAACTTGCTTTTGATGGCATGGGTTTGCAACTGCCCTCTATAACTACAATCTTCCGGCTAGCTGGTATTCCCTGCATGTGAAAGTCGCGACTCATCTCTTTCACAGTATATCTAATCCCCGTCAAGTCTTACAGTTCTGCAATTGTGTCGCGGATTAAAGTTTGGCTTGCTCAGTGGAGTTTTATTTCAATCGATGTCAACATTAATTAGCTTATAGCTTGAGCGCATTGTTGGAACGATGGTATTACGAGTGCAACTGGGTTGGTTCTTGGCCCTGAGAGAGGGGTTCTTTCTGATCTAGTTGATCCCTTGTGGTTACCCTAGGGACTGGCTATCTAGTTTTGTTTTGTCTATGATTTTATCTCTACCAGGCCTTACATCTTTGTAGTTGTGTCTTGGTTTTTAGCTTGGTTTGTCCATTGGTGTTTTATCTCCAATAATGGTAATCAAAACTTGTGTATAGTGCGGGTTCATTGTCAAAACAATGGTATTTGTGATACAATTGTGTTGTTTCTTAGGTTTGTGAGAGGGATCCTTTCTTCTTCAGCTGATCCCGGGTTGTTTTCCTGGAGTCTTGTGGCATGGTTCTATTTTGTCTTAGGTTCTAATGGGTTGGGTTTCCTTATGGCCATTGAACAAAGAAACTGGTTGTGGGGTTTCAGTCATGTAGCTAATTGTTATATTCATTGCATATTTATTTGGTTACTCAAGTCATGTTGTTAGGTAACTCCTGGGTGGGTCTGCTTTCACTATGGTTTGAGCCTTTCTCCTACATCTCCTAAGCCGAGAGCCCTATAATGGGTTATATGTCGTGTAACCTATCACGCCCGGTGTAGTGTTTATATTTCAATATACCCTTGTTATCCTGTCACCATGCAGAGACAGCATATAAGGAGTCGGAGAGGTAAGGGGTGGGGGCGTCAAGACCCTCGGGGAATGAACTGTGACCACCAACAAACCCAAGAGGTTGTGGATTTCTTTCGTGCAAACATACCTGAAGACACTCGTAATGAAATCCATAATTTAGAAGCCATGGGTGCCAAAGATCGTCATGCAAATTCCAAATTCATAACTTTTGGAGGAAATTGGACAACTGGTCTCAGACCCTAGCCACACTAGGGGTCGCAAGAAGTAATACCTCCAAGGGTTATTTCTGTATTGGGAGATTGCTACAAAACCAACTCCAAAAATAGAAGAAAAGAGAGATCAACGCCTTAGAAATAAGCCACTTCAAGGGGCAACCTCCAATACATTACATAAATGAACAATTCTTGGATGATACAAATGACAAACCTCCTTTCTATATATAGGAGTCCATGGGATCACAATATAATCCTAGTTGACCAAACAATAATAATGTAAGGGCATAATAATAACCATATGGGGGCTACAGGGGTACAACAATAACAATAAGGGGGCTACACTAACACAATAAAGGGATACACTAGTATTATAGAGACCTAATATGCCCCCTCTCCTTCAAACAAGTGTTGCCCTCAACGCTTGATTATTTATGGATGCTTCTGTATCAAATTCTCATCCTCCCATGTGGAATATTCAATGGGTAAGTTATTCTACTTGATGAGATACTCTGAAATTGATGGATTTCGTAGATGTCGAGTTCTTTTTTCTGTGACTGCTTCAGAACTTCTTTCATTGTGATGTTGATCTTCATGTTGTTTCATTTGATTCTGCACCAAAGTTAGGTTATCCTTTGAGAGCTGGAGAACTTGTTATTGATGCTTGATGTGATCTTTCATTATTTTATCATCCACATTAGCTTTCATTTGATCCTTCAAACCTTCCAACTTAGCCTCCATTTTTGCTTTTAAACCATCTATGTCATCTTTGATTACTCTTTGTAAGATCGAAATTTTTTGCACCTGGTACCGTAATTTTGATATCTCATACCGCAATTCTTCCTCTTCATGCGTCATAGTATAGCTTTTTGAGGGCTTAATGGGTGTGGAATTATTTTTGGGAGGCATTATAGAACCCAATACTGATACAAATTCTTCAATAGGCACTTGGAATCAATTCAAACTGATTCTTCAAACAAGACATGCAATTCGGATAAAATAAAAATAAAAAATAAAAATACACACACTTTTCTTGCTTTTGAGGAGCTCGATATTGAAACTGAATTATCTTTGTGATTTAGGATCTTCAATATCTGATATTCGGTCCTGTAGTAGCCCTCTGAATCTTCTTTCAAATGCCACAGGTCTGACCTGATTTTGATTCTTCAAGGCAAAGTTATGCTAAATCTCCCACAATGACCTAATTATGGACTAATTCAGTAGAGAAAAATTGTATGGCGTGTCACGTGTCACTGTTTCCTCCTTTAGCTCTAAGCTCGCTACACATGAAACTATAGTCTATGTAATTGCAGGCACTTTTTACAGAATTCCAATCTGATGCTCAGAGAGAGAGTTATGATGATTTTCCCACGGTCACCTCTTTGAGATGAGATTCAGAAGCCTGAAAAACCCTAACTTCCACATATCATATCTTATTGCGAACCAAGATCTGAAATTGATACACGATGTTCCTCTGGATTTCGGCTTCGCTCTGTAAAAATTTTAGCACCCAAACCTTAGTATAAAATAAGTTATAGCGAAACTTCCACGATGCCCTGTTTTAGGTGAAAGTTGAGAGCCCGAAAAAACTCTAACTTCCACAGATCATATCTCTGAAAATATTATGAACCAAGATCTGAAATTTTTACAAGACGCTCCTCAGGATTTCAGCTTCGTTCTGTACAAATTTTAGCTTCTGAAACTTCGTATAAAACAAGTTATAGCGAAAATACCGCGATGACCTGTTTGGAGCAGCGAAACCCTAGAATCCAAAGCTCTGATACCAAATGTTATGAAATCAGCTCCTAAAATAGAAGAAAAGAGAGATCAACGCCTTATTGTAATCCTCATCCTCAACACTTGAGTAGCTCCGGGTGCTTTTGTATAAAATTCTCATCCTCCCATGTAGAATCTTCAGTGGGTAAGTTCTTCCATTTGATGAGATACTCTGAAATTGATTGATTTCGTAGCTATCAAGTTCTTGTTTCCATGAATGCTTCAAGTTCCAATATGGTTTATCCTTCCTCATCAAGTTTTGTAATATTGTTTGAACTGGAAGTTTGTCCCCTATAACCTTCTTTAAGCATGAAACATGAAAAACTGGATGCACTCGCAAAGAAGCAAGAAGCTCCAATTTGTATGTCATAGTACCAATCTTTTGCAACACCTTGTAAGGACCATAGTACTTTGGCTATAATGTATTATCCTTCTTAGCTTACTTGAGGGACATTTGTTTGTATGGTTTTGTCCGTAAAAATACCCAATCTCCTACATCAAAACTTCTCTCACTGCCACGATGACCTGTTTGGAGCAGCGAAACCCTAGAATCCAAAGCTCTGATACCAAATGTTATGAAACCAACTCCAAAAATAGAAGAAAAGAGAGATCAACGCCTTAGAAATAAGCCACTTCGAGGGGGCAACCTCCAATACATTACATAAATGAACACTTCTTGGACGATACAAATGACAAAACCTCCTTTCTATATATAGGAGTCCATGGGGTCACAATATAATCCTAGCCGACCTAAAAATAATAATGTAAGGGCATAATAATAATAATATGGGGACTACAAGGGTACACCAATAACAATAATGGGGCTACACTAACACAATAAGGGGATACACTAGTATTATAGGGACCTGACAGAGATGAAAACTTTAATGGGAAGAATATTGAGGGAAAGAAAGGCTTATCAGTATAGTATCTTTGCACATCTTGTTGATGTCAAATGAGAGCAGTGAAATATGTGATTCCATATGGAGAGGATGGATACTCAGCTAACCAGATAAAGAGTCACGTCTCATGCATCACCATGTCTTTTGCCCTTCTAGGTTCTAGTGCTTGTTGTTGAAATTCAAGAAGAAAATTTCAACACCCACGCCTAGTTCATTAAGCACCTACACTACAGCGGGGCCCACAGGGCTAAATTTGGTGCCTGTCTATTTTAGTTATCCCCTAATTGAGATGAACAATAAAATGTAATCTAGTCTCAAAATAACTTCTAATAGTTAAATGAGTGTGATAAACTCAGTTAGCTCATGAATTTCGAGTTAGAGGTAGTTGGTGAGGCATGCAGAGTAATTCTAGTTGTAACAAAGTTCGAAGTGCGATGGTGCATTAGTTAATGCAGGTTGTAGTCAGTTTAACTCAGTTAAGTGAGTTAAACTCAGTTGTGCTAGTTGTAACTGTTAGATACACTAGTGAGAGATAAAGTGAATTAAGTATTAATTAATTCATAATTAGTGATCCCACATGCAACTGAGGGTTTACTATTATTAGTTGCATGCATGTCAAACCCTGTAATCCTAGCCGACCAAACAATAATAATGGAAGGGCACAATAATAACAATATGGGGGTTACAGGGGTACAAAAATAACAATAAGGGGGTTACACTAACAACAATAAGGGACCATACTAGTAATATAGGGACCTGACATGCTCCTCTCCTTCAAAAAAGTGTTGTCCTCAATGCTTGAGTAGCTCTGGGTGCTTCTGTATAAAATTCTCATCCTCCCATGTAGAATCTTTAGTGGGTAATTTCTTCCATTCGATGAGATACTTTGAAATTGATCGATTTCGTAGCTGTCAAGTTCTTGTTTCCGTGACTGCTTCAGGTTCCAATATGGTTTTTCCTTCCTCATCAAGTTCTGGTAATATTGTTTGAACTGGAAGTTTGTCCCCTATAACCTTCTTTAAGCATGAAACATGGAAAACTGAATACACTCGCGAAGAAGCAGGAAGCTCCAATTTGTATTCCATAGTACCAATCTTTGCAACATCTTGTAAGGACCATAGTACTTTGGTGATAATTTATTATCCTTCTTAGCTTGCTTGAGGGACATTTGTTTGTATGGTTGTAGCCGTAAAAATACCCAGTCTCCTACATCAAAACTTCACTCACTGCCACGATGACCTTTTTGGAGCAGCGAAACCCGAGAATCCAAAGCTCTGATACCAAATGTTATGAAACCAGCTCCAAAAATAGAAGAAAAGAGAGATCAACGCCTTATAAATAAGCCACTTCGAGGGGGAAACCTCCAATACATTACATAAATGAACAATTCTTGGATGATACAAATGACAAAACCTCCTTTCTATATATAGGAGTCCATGGGGTCACAATATAGTCCTAGCCGACCTAACGATAATAATGTAAGGGCATAATAATAACAATATACGGGCTACAGGGGTAAAACAATAACAATAAGGGGGCTACACTAACACAATAAGGGGATACACTAGTATTATAGGGACCTAATAGAGATGAAAAATTTAATGGGAAGAATATTGAGGGAAAGAAAGGCTTATCAGTATAGTATCTTTGCACATCTTGTTAATGTAAATGAGAGTAGTGTAATATGTGATTCCATATGGAGTATGGATACTCAGCTACCCAGATAAAGAGTCACATCTCATGCATCACCACCTCTTTTTCCCTTCTAGGTTCTAGTGCTTTTTGTTGAAATTCAACAAGAAATTTCAGCACCCACGCCTAGTGCATTAAGCACCTAACTAGGGTGGGGCCCACAAGGCTAAATTTGGTGCATGTCTACTTTAGTTATCCCTTAATTAATATGGACGATAAAATGTAATCTAGTATCAAAATAACTTGTAATAGTTAATTGAGTGTGATAAACTCAGTTAGCTCATGAATTTCGAGTTAGAGGTAGTTGGTGAGGCATGCAGAGTAATTATAGTTGTAACAGAGTTCGAAGTGCGGTGGTGCATTAGTTAATGCAGGTTGTAATTAGTTTAAATTAGCTAAGTGAGTTAAACTCAGTTATGCTCGTTGTAACCGTTAGATACACTAATGAGAAATCAAGTGAATTAAATATTAATTAATTCACAATCGGTGATCTCACATGCAATGGAGAATTTACTATTATTAGTTGCATGCATGTCAGATCCAGTGGAGACCCAGTTGAGATCTAGGTGAAAGGGAAGTTGACTATCAGTTGTAGGATTATTGGGTTGCACCCATGCAACCAAACACCCATTGGAGTGCCCACGATACTTGCGCAAGTCAAGGAAGGCCAATATTCCTATTCTTTAGGGATTGCGTAAGCAAGGCAGGCTGTCTGGAAGCAGTAAATTGGCTAAGTATTGGTCATTTTTATCAGAGACAATGTGAGACAATTTGCTAAGTACAGGAGGGCTCTTGTGATAAGAGTTGTATGTAATTGTTTCATGATTCCATGCTGAATATACAATAGAAGATAGTGTGATTTTGAGCAGTAGGCTTTCCCCGGGAAATTATCTGTGTTGTGGCTTATTGATTCTTCTTTGCTTCATGTGATTGGCGATTGTGTTTTTAATTCTACAATTGATTTGTAGAAGCGATTCAGTATTTAACTTTAGTACATTGTTAGATCAGATTGAATCCATGATATACATGCTTGTTGTATAATTTCTACATGGTATCAGAGCACAGGAATTCACAATTGTGAAGAAGGAGTTGAGTTTGTGACTGGGTAGAATTCGAATTTGCAGAAATACTTTCTCGGTGCTACAGCTGATTCAGGATCCAAATGGCTTTCAATGGCTTGAGGTTGGAGTATGCACTTGAGGGTAGCTCAAACTATATTGCTTGGAAGGACAGGATGGAGGCAGTACTCGAAGACAATGGCTTGAAGGAATTCATTGATAATGATGTTCCTAAACCCGTTATGACAGATGCTGCAAATCGTGATGCATGGCAAACGAAAGTGGAAAAGGCGAGGAGGATCCTATTAGAGGGAGTACGAGACCACATTGTCTCAAGCCTCCATGGGAAAGCCACACCGTATTCAATGCATAAGGCTTTGACAGATCTATTCTAGAGTAGCAACAACCATAGGAAATTGGCACTCAAAGATAAACTCAGGAAGATCAAAATGGAGAAGGGCGACTCCATACCAAAATATCTAACAAAGTTTGTCCAATGTCAGGATGAATTGAGGATCGTTGGTATAACTGTCGTTGATGATGATTTGGTGAGCTTGGCTCTCCTAGGACTTCCCAAGAGTTGGCACAGTTATCAAGACTCTGTCAATGGAAGGGAAAAGATGCCAAATTGGGAACGACTATGATCGGATTTGGTGCAGGAGGAGTTCAAACGGAACACCAGAGATGGATCTTCATCTAACAATGAAGATGAAGAAGATTGTGATTTGGCTGCCAAGGCGAAGAAGGGGAAGGGGAAGAAATTCCATTCTAAATCTGAGTCTAAAAATGGCAAGAAGCAGGATATGTCCAAGGTGAAGTGTTTTCATTGTCACGAGCATGGGAATTATGCTACTAACTGTCCCCAAAAGAAGAAGAACAAGAAGGTTGGAGGATTTGTAGTTGGTGAGGCTTTGGCTTCGCAATTTTAGCTTGACTTCTCATTGATCGCATGCATGTTGTCAAGTGCATTGGGATCTGTGTGGTATTTGGATAGTGGTGCTTCCTTTCACATGATGGGAGACAAGGAACTTTTCAGTAGCTTAGAGGAGAAGGATCTCCATATGCATATTGAAATGTGTGATGACAGGTGGTACAATGCTACCGATATTGGTACCATTACCTTCCAGAGCCAGTTAGGTAAACCCTTTCAATTAAGAGATGTAATGCATGTACCAGGTTTGAAGAAAAAATTAGTCTCAGTCGCAATGTTGGAGGATAGAGGCTATGATGTTGTTTTTAGTGAAGGAAAATCCTTCTTGCGACACAAAATAACAGGACAAGCTAAGAGGATAGGGATTGGAGTTAAGAATCTCTACAAGTTGGAGGTAGATGGCTGCGCAACAATGATGGGCAAGGCGGACAAAGTGGTGAGCCGGGAAGAGGGCGAATTATGGCACAGGAGATTGGGCCATCTTCACCATGGAGCCTTGAAAGTCATGCAACATATTTCTACTGGTCTTCCCAGGGGCACACTTGCGTAGTCAGACACATGCAAGGGATTTACTATGGGAAAATATGTAAAGGCCACCTTTCATGGGAAGGAGAATCGAGCTTCAAGGATCCTTAAGAGAGTTCACACATACGTGTGTGGACCATTCTCTGTTGCTTCGACAACAAAACATAAGTACTATGTGATATTTGTTGATGAATTTTCTCGTAGGTGTTGGATCTTCTTCATGCAGAAGAAAGATCAAACATTCTCAAAGTTTTTTGAGTTTAAGGCACTGGTGGAGAAAGAGTCGGGGAAGCAAGTGAAGGCTCCTATGAGCAATAATGGTGGTGAATAAATCTCTAACAAATTCAAGAAATTTTGTAGCAAAGAAGGAATTCGAAGAGAACTGATAGCGCCTCATAACCCACAGCAGAATGGGGTCGCAGAAAGAAATAACAGAACGATTGTGGGTGCACCAAGAGCAATGTTGCATGATCAAGGCCTATCGATGCATCTGTGGGCAGAAGCATGCAACACTATGGTATTTGTGCAGAACTGTTGTCCTCATAGGATACTTGGCATGAGTAAACCTGAAGAGGCTTTCACTGGTAAGAAACCTGATGTTTCACACTTAAGATTTTTGGCTCATTTGTTTATGTGCATGTGACCAAAGACGCTAGGAAGAAGCTAGAACCAACAACTGAGATCGGTATTTTTGTGGGGTACATTGAAACACCCCACAACTATCGAGTGTCTTTTCCAAATAGCAGAATGATTTTTGTGCGACGGGATATAAAATTTGATGAGGATAAAGCCATGCGGTTGTCCCTTGAGGAGGAACTGTCGATTCCCAAGGATGAGCCTCAAGATGTAGAGCAACCACGTGAGGAGGTTCATGGAGTGGAGGAAAACACTCATGTAGAGCCATCCATCAGAAATGGCAGATGGCGCACCACGGAAGCTGATAGACTGAGACTTGATTCTGCAGAGAATGTAGGAGCCCCTACTTCATAGCGCAGACAGAGACAGTCTCCTGACAGGTTTACTGGATACATGGCTCTTATGAGCAAGTGTATTGTGACTGAACCATCTTCCTTTCAGGAAGCATTTCAACAACCAACTTGGGTTGATGCATGGTGGAGGAGTGTGACTCCATTGTCAAGAATAGTGCATGGGAGATTGTCCCAAGACCAGTCGACAAACCAATGGTTGGATCAAGATGGATATACAAGGTAAAGCAAGCTGCTGATGGGAGTGTGGAGAAATACAAGGCGAGATTTGTGGCCTGGGGATTCTCACAAATCGAGGGGATCGATTATGATGATACTTTTGCACCTGTTGCAAGGTACTCATCCATTAGATCCATACTTGCACTCTCAGTGCAGATGGGTTGGTGCATTCATCAGATGGATGTGAAAATTGTGTTTCTCAATGGGATCATTAAGGAAGAAGTGTACATAGAGCAGCCTGAAGGTTTCGAGATCTTCAACAATGAGTCACACATGTGTGCCGACTCAAGAGAGAAATGTATGGGTTGAAGCAAACACCTTGTGCTTGGTACACTCGAATAGAGAACTATTTATCCGGACTGGGCTTCACCAAAAGTGAAGCAAATGCAAACTTGTACCAGATTTTGGTTGAGGGTAAGCTATTGATTATTGTTATTTATGTTGATGATCTAATTTGACTGGTGATGAGCAGCTGATACACTCATGCAAGGAGGATCTTGCAAGGGAGTTCGAAATGAAGGACATGGGACTCCTTCATTATTTCATTGGCTTGGAAATATGGCAGTAGGATGGTGAAATTTTTGTGTATAAAGGAAAGTATGCAAAGGAGATACTGGGTAAGTTTCACAGGAGAGTTGCAAACCCATGAATACTCCTCTTCTAGGAAATTGGAGGAAAGAGGATGCTACTTCTGGAGAGGTAGTGGATGCTACTGTCTACAGGCAATTAGTTGGTTCATTGATGTATCTAGTGAACACCATACCAGAAATTTGCTACGCAATTAACCAACCGAGTCAAGCTATGGCTAAGCCTACCAAGCTCTTTTGGAAGGCGCGGAAGCATGTCTTGAGATACCTGAGGGGCACATCAGAGTATGGTCTATGGTATAGACAGACAGAGGGAGTGAAGCTTCAAGGCTTCACGGATGCAGATTGGGCGGGAAGTCCATCAGACAGAAAGAGCACATCAGGAGGGATCTTCAGCATAGGATCGACAATAGTTTCTTAGTACAGCAGGAAGCAGCGATCTATGGCACTCAGTTCAGCGGAATCATAATACATGGCAGTAAGTCAAGTTGCATGTGAGGCTATCTGGATGAGAAAGATCTTGGTTGGTTTTTTTGGTTCTCAAAAAGATCCGACAATGATACATTGTGATAATCAGAGTTGCATTAAACTCTCGATTAATCCTGTGTTTCATGATAGGTCCAAGCACATAGATATCCGGTACCATAATCTCAGAGATTGTGTGCAGAGAAGAATAATTTTGCTTTAGTACATTCCCATGGAAGATCAGGATGCAAATATTCTGACGAAGGCGCTTACTAGGAGCAAATTCGAATACTATAGAGGCAGAATCAGGGTGAAGGATAATCCCTTTCTTGTTGAGAGGGAGTGTTGAATTTCAACAAGAAAATTTCAGCACCCACGCCTAGTGCATTAAGCATCTACACTAGGGTGGGGCCCATAGGGATAAATTTGGTGCATGTCTATTTTAGTTATCCCTTAATTAAGATGGACAATAAAAGGCAATCTAGTCTCAAAATAACTTGTAATAGTTAACTGAGTGTGATAAACTCATTTAGCTCATGAATTTCGAGTTAGAGGTAGTTGGTGAGGCATGCAGAGTATTTCTAGTTGTAATAGAGTTCAAAGTGCAGTGGTGCATTAGTTAATGCAGGTTGTAATCATTTTAACTCAGTTAAGTGAGTTAAACTCAGTTGTGCTAGTTGTAACTGTTAGATACACTAGTGAGAGATCAAGTGAATTAAATATTAATTAATTCACAATCAGTGATCTCACATGCAACTAAGGATTTACTATTATTAGCTACATGCATGTCAAATCCAATGGAGACCCAGTTGAGATCTAAGTGAAAGGGAAGTTGACTATCAGTTGTAGGATTATTGGGTTGCACCTATGCAACCAAACACCCATTGGAGTGCCCATGATACTTGCGCAGTCAAGGAAGGCCAAAATTCCTATTCTTTAGGGATTGCATTCATCATGGATTACGCAAGCAAGGCAGGTTGTCTGGAGGCAGTAAATTGGCTAAGTGTTGGTCAGTTTTATCTGAGACACTGTGAGAGAATTAGCTGAGTATAGGAGGGCTCTTGTGAGAATAATTGTATGTAATTATTTCATGATTTCATGTCGAATATACAATAGAAGATAGTGGGGTTTTCAGCAGTAAGATTTCCCTGGGAAATTATCTGTGTTGTGGCTTATTGATTCTTCTTTGCTTCATGTGATTAGTGATTGTGTTTTTAATTCTGAAAAATATTTGTAGAAGCGATTCAGTATTTAATTTTAGTACGTTGTTAGATCAGATTGCATCCATGATATACATGCTTGTTGTATAATTTCCACATTTGTGATCTTGCACAAGTAAACTCTCCTAATTGATAGTTGTTAGATTGTTATTATCAAACCCTTTTGGTGTGATATTCTCATAGACTTTATAGTGATGTTGCAGAAATTACAGTATTTCTAATTTTGGTCTTGCTACTCTATTAACAGATAGTCAAAATACATGGTTTCCCATTCGATAAGTTGAGACCACCTATCATAAAGTTGGTTGGTAGTAAATGGAAATATTTGAGGTAATAAAATCCAGCTTAGAAAAAAAATTACATATGGAAGTTAAATATAAATTATAAATACACAAAAAAATAAGAAATCAAATAAAAATAAATTTACGTTAGCCCGTGAGGTGTATAATAGATAGTGATCAGGTGTATTGTTAAGGCACTTTGTGATGTGAAGGTCACTTATTTGAAACTCCATGGGCAAAAATCCAGCTATGTTAAGGGTTAGCGTGGCCTAAGCCAGGTGTGACCCTCAGGTGATTTTGACGGCTTAGATGCCCTTGGGTTGTGGTTTTTCAAGCCAAAGGTTAAGTGTCTAGTCATCTCAGGACTCACACAACTTAGAAAATAAATAAACAAACAAAAAATTATGCTAAATTATTTTTTACTAGTTTTTTATATCTTAATGTTTTTCCTAAGGAAAAAGTGTTTTCAATTGATTAAAAAAAAGTGTCTGTGTCCATGTGATCTTGGAGAGACGATGATCGGGTGCAATGTTAAGGTACTCCTTGATGTGAAGTCTCCAGTTCAATTCCTCGCCCCGATCGAGGTGATATATTGGACATAATCAAGATGTAGTCCTCCCAAGCTTACAAAAAAAAATAGTGTTTGTATATTTTTTTTAAATAAAAAAGGCAAAAAAGATTTATAGAATAATTTCCCCCCCTTAAAAAATATTTACAACTTTTCCCTCAAAAAAAATTAAATTTGAATTATTAAAAAAATAAATAATTAATAAATAAACAAGAAGTATGTAATGTCACTTTTAGATTTATAGTTGATTTTATGTTTTTTATTTCAAATGGTACCAATCAGCGAAGGCCTAATGTCAATTAATTGGTAATTTTAACCCTTAAAATAGAAGAGACACCTAAAAACAAACATTAAAAAAAAACTTTAAGTATTTTATTCATTGTTGACTTTGCATTGGTTATGCATTTGTCATAAATATTTACCTATTTGTTACTCTAAAAGATTAGGCAAATTGTTATCCAACAAGCTCACAAAATAGAAGAAAAGACATATCAATGACTTAAAAAATATCCTCTTCGAGGGGTATACCTGCTTTACATTACATAAATGAAGAATTCTTGGCTGATACAAATGACAATACCTCATTTCTATATATAGGATTCTAAGGGGTCAAAATATAATCAGAGCCTACATAACAATTATAATGTAAGGGCACAACAATAACAATAGTGGGATTCTATGGGGGACAGTAATAACATTATGGGGGATAAATAGGCACAACAATAACAATAAAGGGGCTACACTAACAATAACAATAAGGGGCTACACTATTGGGACCTAACATGCCCCTCTCCTTCAAAAAAGTGTTGCCCTCAACGCTTAAGTTGTCTTGGATGGTTTTGTATAAAATTTGCATATTCCCATGTGGAATCTTCAGTGGGTAAGTTCTTCCACTTAATGAAATACTCTCAAATTGATCGATTCTATAGCTAGCGGGTTCTGGTTTTTGTAACTGCTTCACGCTTCAATATGATTTTTCCTTCCTCGTCAAGTTCTGACAATATTGTTTGGACTGGAAGCTTGTCACCGTTAACCTTCTTTAAGCATGAAACATGGAAAAGTTGGTGCACTCTGGAAGAAGCAGGAAGCTCCAATTTGTATGCCATAGTACCAATATTTTGCAACACCTTGTAAGGACCGTAGTACTTGGGTGATCATTTATTATTTTTCTTAGCCTGCTTAAGGGACATTTGTTGTACAGTTGTAGCCATAAAAATACCCAGTCACCTACATCAAAACTTCATTCGTTCCAATTTTGATATTCTTGTTGTTTCATTCGATTATGCGCCAGAGTGAGGTTATCCTTTAAGAGTTGGGGAACTTGTTGGTGATGCTCAATGTGATCTTCCACTGCTTGAACCTTAGAATTTTCTCTTAAAGATGATGTGATGGACGATGGATGATATCCGTAAAGTGCCATAAATGGGGCCACTTTTGTTGCAGTATGGAAGGAAGTGTTATACCACCATTCAACTATAGGTAACCACTTGACCCATTATGTTTGTTTATCAGATACAAAGCAACAAAGATATCCTTCCAAACATTTGTTCACTGTCTCAGTTTGCCCATCATATTGAACATGATAAGATGAGGTGTGAACTAATTGAGTACCAAGACAAGAAAATAACTCCATCCAAAAATTTTTAGTGAAAATGGGATCTCTTCCATTACAATAATCTTAAGGTTTCCATTTATCTTTTGAATTATTTCCATAAATTCAGTAGCAATTGTACTCGCTTTAAAAGGATGGGATAATGCACAAAAGTGTGCATACTTGGTAATTACATCAACTACCACCATGATGAAATTCTTTACTTCAAACTTTGGTAAACATGTGATAAAATCCATTGAGACCTCCTCTCAACGTTGACTTGGAATGGATAAAGGTTGTAACAGACCGAGGATCTTAATAGTTTCAACTTTATTTTGTTGGCACAACAAACATTTTTCCACAAGCTTTTGAATATCAAATTTAATGCCATCCCAAAAATTTCCTTCTTGACCCTGTGGTATGTTTTTAAAAATATTGAGTGCCCTCCTAAAGGAGAGGTGTGCAATTCCAAAATAATCGTTTGTTTGAGTTGTGAATTCTTACATAAATATAAGTGATTTTTGTACCACAAGGAGTGATTTTTCCAGACAAATGTATCTGATGTATTGCGATCTTATTACAACATTTGAATGAGTGTCTACACCTCTTCGTCATTCTTTCATTCCTCCCTTGCTTCAATTATCCATTCATGTTGGATAATCGAAATGGAATAGATCAATGCTTCTACATCTTCGTCCCTTCTTGAGAGTGCATCTGCAACAACATTTTGCTTCCCTTTTTTTTTAGATGATTTCAAAGTCATAACCCAACATCTTAGTGACCCATTTTTGTTGCTCTTCTTAAGATAATCTTTGTTCCAAACAGTATTTAAGACTATCATGATTCGCTTTTACCTTGAAGTGTCTTCCCATTAGGTAAGGGCACCATTTCTTTAGGTCATGTAGTAATGCCAACATTTCCTTCTCATAATAGGTTTGTGTAAATACTTTCCCTTGATTGGATGGATTTCAAAAGCAATGGGTCTACATTCTTGAATTAAAACAACACCAATTCCATTTCATGAGGCATCACATTCCACCATAAAGGATTTTGTGACGTCTGGAGTAGATAAAATCGGAGCTTGGCACATTGCCTCTTTAAGATGTTTGGAGGACTCAGTTGCTTCTAGAGTCCAAAAAGATGCATTTTTCTTTGGTAATGTTGTTAGAGGTGTTGCTATTTTCCCACAATTCTTAACAAACTTGCGATAATACCTTGTCAACCCGAGAAATCCTCGAGTATTCTTTAGGGTTGTGGGAATTTTCCATTCCTTGATGACTTTAACTTTGTTATGATCTACCTTAACATCTTTACGAGATACAATATGATCTAAATATTCCACATCATGTACCCCAACATTTGGAGGTTTTCGCATACAATTGTTTCTCCTCCAATAGTTTGAGCACCCTGTCAACATGTTGAAAATGATCCTTCCAAGAATTGTTGTAGATTATTATATCATCAAAGAAGGGCTCGAAAATGTAATTCATCAAACCTTGAAATGTGGAAGGTGCATTAGTAAGGCCAAAAGGCATGACCAAAAATTCATAATGACCTTCATGAGTTTTGAATGTTGTTTTCGAAATATCTTTAGTATTCATTCTAATTTGATGATATCTTGAACGAAGATTCAACTTGGTGAAGTAAATTTCTCCATACAATTCATTCAACAATTCATCAATGACAAGAATTCGAAATTTATCTTTAATAGTGAGCTTGTTGAGCTCCATATAATTCAATCACATACGCCATGATCCATCCTTCTTGTGTACCAATACTACTGGAGCAGAGAACAAACTTTGACTAGGTTGAATTATACCCGCCTCTAACATTTTTCCACCATACGTTCAATTTCACTCTTTTGGGCATACATATATCTATAAGGTCTAATGTTTGGAGGAATGCTTCCTGGAATCAAGTGAATAACATGAGCATGATCACGAATAGGTGGGATGCCTTTGGGAGTCGCAAACACTTTGGAATGGTTGTCCAAGTTTCTTTGGAGATCTCGAGAAACATATGATTTCGATGTTTGAACCTCTAGTGAGCATAATTGTGCAATTATGCCATGTTGTTATTTATTCAAAAGTTTTGTTATGCCATTAGATCTATTATCTTTATTGGTTTCCCTGCGATGCCCCTTAATTCATTTTCTTTTCATTCCCATGAAAATTTCAAGAAAAAATGACGCAACAAAACTGAATTTGGACCCCTAAGGAGAGCTGGTGTGCTACAATCGTTCTGTCAACGTTTCCCCCGTAATTAACTTAATTCTTTGCCACGTGGTCTTCCCAACTTCTTTGATTTTTATTTATCAAATTCGAAGAATTTGATAAATAAACATAATCAACAAACTTTGTAAATTAAAATATCTCCCGAGCTTTTATTTCATCGCCAACCCTTATAACAAATGTTTAACCTTTCAAGACTTCGTATTAATACCCGACGCTTTCTTTTTAAAAAAATGACTTTAATATATTCTGGGCCCACATATATATCGATGGTCAATCAAACGTACGCACCGTACCTCATTATCCTCCGCGCATCTATAGCAAGCGATCACCGTCCGATGGCCCCTTCCCAAATCAACGGCATGTACGCATATCGCTCGGCGTCCTGATACGAACTTTAACGCGCGATGGCGCGCAACAACTGTGGTTTTCCATGGGTCTACCTCACCACGTGTCGACAGATCTATGGAATCGCTCCTCAACAGGAAAATACCGCTCATTCACCAAAAGCGGTGCGATATGGGCAATCCGCCTTTGTAAATCCACTCGTGGTTTTTGCACAGTGCTTGACCAGGGTCTAAGTCGGGCTACACTATCCTTTGACTCTTTAACTCAGGGTCTGACTCCGGTTAGG
This sequence comes from Pinus albicaulis, assembly GCA_034641835.2. Classification (NCBI taxonomy): domain Eukaryota; kingdom Viridiplantae; phylum Streptophyta; class Pinopsida; order Pinales; family Pinaceae; genus Pinus; species Pinus albicaulis. Next base: position 227,967,127 of record CM076576.1, read on the forward strand.
AATTTCAATTAACCATAAAACAAAGTTATCTCTTTATTAGCGGGATTTCCACCGTTGAACAGAGTCCAATGACCATGCTTTCTATACAGACTTTTCCTGCACTTGGGATTTAATTCACAGAGTTCGTTCGGATAATTCACGAGAGAACAATAACCAAAGAAACGCGGAAATTATGCCACAACCCTATTCACGATTTCACACAGACTAGTGTTCAATCGCCTCACAGTTAAACAATTTCTTCACAAATAACGATTCAATACAGTTGGATAATTAACAGGACTGCAATTCATTTAACTGGAAGCAATTGTTTGATACACATATTTTATTGCAGAAAAATCTCCTTTCCTCCTCCTCTCTCCCTATATACACCCGAGGGATTACATTTATATACATGAACATTTGTTTGTTCGGTTCCTCTGTGAGGACCGTTTAGGAAAACCAAAAGCCTAATTACAATTTTTCAATTAACTGAAACAAGACAGATAGATCGAATCCAAACCTATTCGACTCCTATGGACTCTAACTAATCTAAATAAAAACAGTCAGCTGAGGTATTGACACCTAGTTGTTACAATTCGATGGATTTCGAACCCTCCTAGCCACAACATGTGGACAAAATCTCCTACATTGTTGGCTAGTGTCTAATTCCCCTGCATCAGACTCCCGAGGGCAATCTTCTTCATGGGCTCCTGTCCATGAGCTCTTCCACTGATCTACCTATCTTCTGCAACATTCCTTCAGTCATCCAAGTGGCATCTTCCTTTGGCTTGTCCTTCCATTTGATTAAGTACTGAAAGTACTCTTGTCCTCTAGTCCTTTTGAACACTCTTCTGTCTAATATTTCTCTGGTTGCAATGGTTGTGCTGGAGGTAGCTGCTCTTTCCACTCAATCTGTCCCTTCTCTGCTGCTATTTCTTCTGCACCATCATCTTCATACTTGTACAAATCTGTAACATTAAAAATGGGAGATATTCCAACATCAAGAGGTAATTCAATCTCATAAGCATTTGCAGAAAACTTTATAAGTATCTTGCATGGCCCAATCTTTTTGAACTTCAACTTTTTATATTGTTTCTTTGGGAATCTCTCCTTTCTCAAGTGTGCCAAAACCTGATCTCCTACTTCAAAATGAACTTCTTTTCTGCTTAAGTATGCTCTACTTTTGTATTTGATGCTGCTGCCTTGTAGTTGCTGTTTCACTTGTTCATGTATAGCCTGGATCTCTGAAGAAAATTCCTCACCATCAGCACTTCTCAGCTCTGCCTTTCCCAGATTTCTTAACTCTGATATTCCTCTGGGGTGAATTCCATAAACAATATGGAATGGAATCTGCCCCGTGCTCCTGTTCGGTGAGTCATTATACGCATATTCTGCCTGGGGAAAAATATGATCCCATTGCTTGGGATGCTCTCCTGCAAGACTTCTCAACAAATTTCCCAGACTCCTATTCACCACCTCAGTTTGTCCATCAGTCTGGGGATGATAAGTTGAGCTGAAACTCAGTTTGGTACCAAGTTTCTTCCACAGTGTCCTCCAAAAGTGACCCACAAATCTGGTGTCTCTGTCTGAAACAATACTCTTGGGCAACCCATGCAATCTAACAACTTCTTTGAAAAACAATTTAGCAACATGGGTGGCATCACTAGTTTTATAGCATGGAATAAAATGTGCCATTTTGGAGAATATGTCCACTACAACAAAGACTGCATCATTCCCTCTCTGAGTCTTGGGCAATCCTAGAACAAAATCCATACTCACCATGTCCCAAGGCCTGTCTGGAATAGGCAAGGGAGTGTACAATCCTGCATTCTGGCTCCTTCCTTTGGCATATTGACAGATTTTGCAATTCTTCACAAACTTATCCACTTATGTTCTCATCTTAGGCCAGTAATAGAAGTGACTCAGCTGCTCATGAGTCTTATCAGTACCAAAGTGTCCAGCAAGTCCACCACTATGCTTCTCTTTGATCAAATTTTCTCTCATGGAACATTTTGGTACACACAGTTGGCTTCTTCTGAATTACAAGACCTCCTGCAGGAAATAATCCAGCCACTGGCTTCTATCTGTTAAAACAGGGTTACTACATGCCTCAAATGCTTCTTTAAAATCTGGATCTGTTTTATACATTTCTTTGAGAAAATCAAATCCTACAACTTCAAAATTTGTTTCTTGAACAAGCATGTGCCTCCTACTCAAAGCATCAACTACTTTATTGGCTTGGCCACTTATATGTTTCAAAACAAAATTAAAACCTTGGAGATACTCAACCCATTTAGCGTGCTTATGTTTCAACTTGGGCTACTGTACAATATACTGCAAAGCATGATTGTCAGAATATAATACAAATTCCCTGGACATCAAATAATGTCTCCACTTCTTCAGTGCCTGAAAAATTGCATAAAATTCCTTCTCATAAGAGGAATACTTTCTTCTGGTGTCATTTAGCTTTTCACTATAATATGCTACAGGTCTATCATTCTGACTCAACACAGCTCCAATGGCCTCTCCACTGGCATCACACTTTACTTGAAATGGTTTAGCAAAATCAGGCAGGATCAAAACAGGCTTCTCCGTTATCTTTTGCTTCAAAACTTTAAAGTTTCTATCTGCTTCAGCAATCCACTTAAATGGTTGTTTACTCTTCTTTATTGTCTCAATGATGGGTGCATTAATCTTACTGAAGTTTCTTATAAACTTTCTGTAAAAACTAGCAAGTCCATGGAAACTTATTACCTCAAAAACATTCCTGGGTGAAGGCCACTCCACAATTGCCTTAACCTTTTCTAGGTCCGTCTTCAATCCTTCTGTAGAAACAACAAAACCCAAATACATGAACTCTTCCTTCATGAATGAGGATTTATTTAAGTTGATCAACAGTTTCTCTTGGTGCAGCTTCTTCAAGACATGATTAAGATGCCTTAAATGTTCTTCTTTAGTTATGCTGAAAACTAATATATCATCCAGATACACTATCACAAATTTACCAATGAAATCTTTCAATACTTCATTCATAAGTCTCATAAAAGTGCTAGGTGCATTTGACAACCCAAAAGGCATTACCATCCATTCATACAACCCTTCATTTGTTTTAAAGGCAGTTTTCCACTCATCACCCTCTCTTATTCTAATCTGATGGTATCCACTTTTTAAATCTATCTTTGAGAAATATTTAGCACCACTCAAACAGTCCATCAAATCCTCAATCCTAGGCAAAGGGAATCTGTACTTGATTGTGATCTTATTGATTGCTCTGGAATCAGTACACATTCTCCAGCCTCCAGCTTTCTTTGGGCTCAATACTGCTGGTACTGCACATGAACTTAAACTTTCTCTAATCAGCCCCTTGTCCACCAATTCCTGTACTTGTCTCTTGATTTCCTCATTTTCCTTGGGAGTCATTCTGTAGGCTGCCTTATTTGGCAGATTTGAACCAGGGATAAAATCTATCTGATGACTGATCTTTCTCACAGGTGGCAGCTCATCAAGTAAATAATCCACAATAATGTCACAATAATTGTCTAACATCTCTTGGATCTCTACTGGAAAATCAGAAATCTTTGTAGAAGTAAGAACTACTTTAGGTTTGCAAACTAGAGAAAAACTTACCTCTTCTTCTTCTATCTGCTGCAGATATTCCTTCCCTCTCAGCAACAAGGTCTTTGGATCAATCACTTTGCTGGATGGCTCTCCTTCTTCCATGGGTATCAATGTATGATGTACCCCATATTTGAAGAACTTGTAAGTGTTCTTCTTGCCATCATGCACTGCTGCTCTGTCAAACTGCCAAGGTCTACCCAACAGTATATGACACACATCCATAGGCATTACATCACACATGACCTTATCTTTGTATTTTCCCATTTGCAGCTCTATCTCACATTTTTCTTTCACAACCAGCTGGTGCCCCTTATGCATCCAGGACACCCTGTAGGGAGTTGGATGCTCCCTGGTCTTCAACTTCAACTTCTCTATCACCTCAGTGGAAACCATATTGTCTGTGCTGCCACTATCAATGACTAGCTGGCAGCATTTCCCTTGGACTTTGCATATGCTTCTAAACAAAGTATTCCTTTGTGCAGGCTCAGTGACCTCTTTAGCTTGCTTCAACATGACCTTATTAACCACCAAGGACTCTCCCCTCTCTGGAAGAATTTCTTCTTCAATTTCTGCCTCTTCTCCAGCCTGGGCAACAATAGCATTTCTTGGTCCAGCACCCACATTCTCTGGACACTTATAGTGCTTATGTCCCACTTATTGACATCTATAACACCTCAACTCTCTACCTATGCCTCTGTCTCTGCCTCCTCTTCCTTTCCCTCTGTAAGAACCCCTTCTTCCCCTTGCATCATCCTCTGTAGATGCATTCTGAGGTGAGCTACTGTTAGCTCCATCCTTGGGTGTAGTAGGCTTTCCTCTACCACCCTGACTTCCCTTTCCATGGAAAGTACCTCTCTTCTTGGCAGACTGCTTCCTCAGGAGTTTCTCCTCTGCTTTCAAGGCCATCTGGTAGGCCTCTTCCACTGTCTTAGGAGACAGAAGACCAATCTCATCTTGGATCTCCATCTTGAGACCATTCACATATCTGGCAGTCTTCTCTGGTGTGTCTTGGAATTGCCCAGCCCTTATGCTCACTCTGTAGAATTCCTCTGTGTATTCTTTTACTGTCAGCAACCTTTGTCTCAGGTTCTGCATTTTCTTATACAATGTCAGCTGATAATCATTAGGCAAGAATTTACCTTTTAATTTAGCCATCATTTTGGTCCAGCTTTTGATAGGTTTCTTGCCAACTCTCCTCCTTTCTGCCTGCACTCCATCCCACCAAAGTGCAACATGTCCTTTCAGCTTTGTCACTGCAAACTTGACCTTTTTATCTTCACTTATTTCTTCATAATCGAAGCACTTGTTCATTTCATTTATCCAGTCCACCAGTTCCTCTGGATTCAGTCCCCCTGCATAACTCGAAACTTCAATTCTGGGCTTAACTGCAGACCTCAGAATAGTTCTAAGGAGCCTCATGTCAGGAGGAATCTCAACATTTTCTTCCGCTTCTTCTGTTTCAGGTTCATTGGTGTCTTCAGGATCTCTGGTCTGTCTTCGCTCCACGGCATCCACTCTGGCTTCGAACCTCTGCAAAATCTCCAACACCTCTGCGTTGGCAACATGTCTTCTTCTGCCAGCACCTCTACCAACTTGGATTGCCATGTAAGCTTTCTGCAAAAACAACCTTAAAACAATGGCTCTGATACCACAAATGACGCAACAAAACTGAATTTGGACCCCTAGGGAGAGCTGGTGTGCTACAATCGTTCTGTCAGCGTTTCCCCCGTAATTAACTTAATTCTTCGCCACGTGGTCTTCCCAACTTCTTTGAGTTTTATTTATCAAATTTGAAGAATTTGATAAATAAACATAATCAACAAACTTTGTAAATTAAAATATCTCCCGAGCTTTTATTTCATCACCAAACCTTATAACAAATGTTTAACCTTTCAAGACTTCGTATTAATACCCGACGCTTTCTTTTTAAACAAACGACTTTAATATATTCTGGGCCCACATATATATCGATGGTCAATTAAACATACGCACCATACCTCGTTATCCTCCGTGCGTCTATAGCAAGCGATCACCGTCCAATGGCCCCTTCCCAAATCAACGGCATGTACGCATATCGCTCGGCGTCCTGATACAAACTTTAACACGCGATGGCGCACAACAATGGTAGTTTTCCATGGGTCTACCTCGCCACGTGTTGACAGATCTGTGGAATCGCTCCTCAACAGGAAAATATCGCTCATTCACCAAAAACGGTGTGATGTGGGCAATCCGCCTTTGTAAATCCACTCGTGGTTTTTGCACAGTGCTTGACCAGGGTCTAAGTCGGGCTACGCTATCCTTTGACTCTTTAACTCAAGGTCTGACTCTGGTTAGTAATTTCAATTAACCATAAAACAAAGTTATCTCTTTATTAGCGGGATTTCCACCGTTGAACAGAGTCCAATGACCATGCTTTCTATACACACTTCGCCTGCACTTGGGATTTAATTCATAGAGTTCGTTCGGATAATTCACGAGAGAACAATAACCAGAGAAACACGGCAATTATGCCACAACCCTGTTCACGATTTCACACAGACCAGTGTTCAATCGCCTCACAGTTAAACAATTTATTCACAAATAACGATTCAATACAGTTGGATAATCAACATGACTGAAATTCATTTAATTGGAAGCAATTGTTTGATGCACAGATTTTATTGCAGAAAAATCTCCTTTCCTCCTCCTCTCTCCCTATATACATTCGAGGGATTACATTTATATACATGAACATTTGTCTGTTCGGTTCCTCTGTGAGGACCGTTTAGGAAAACAAAAAGCCTAATTACAATTATTCAATTAACTGAAACAAGATAGATAGATCGAATCCAAACCTATTCGACTCCTATGGACTCTAACTAATCTAAATAAAAACAGTTAGCTGAGGTATTGACACCTAGTTGTTACAATTCGATGGATTTCGAACCCTCCTAGCCACAACATGTGGACACAATCTCCTACATTGCTGGCTAGTGTCTAATGCCCCTGCATCAAAAAATCTTGAAAAAAAAAAAAAAACTATAATCCTTAAATATTGTAACCATTGGACTCCTAAGACAACATCAACAACACCCATTGGAATGGAAATAATTGGACTATTCAGTACATATTCCCCCATGGTTAATTTGATATTATGACACTTCCCTGAGCAATTTATAGTTCCTACATTTGCAACCATAACTTGACACTCTGATGTTGGATATAAAAAGCAATTCAATTCCTTGGCTATGTTATAATGAATAAAATTGGGGGTACTACTAGAATCGATCAACACTGTTACCTTTTTCTTCTTGAAAAATCCTTCTATATTGAGAGTATGAAGAGTGGTAATTCCTACTAATGCATTACAATATATGGTCAGATTCATTTCTTCTCTCTGGTTGGTTCTTGGTGTATATCCTCCTCTTTTGATGTTTCTAGTTCATTTTATTCCTTCTCTTCATAATCTATGTAAAATATTTTTTTCTCACCACACTTATGGCCCTTAGTGTATTTGCTATCACAACTATAACAAATCCCTTTTGCTCTTTTCACCTCTAGTTGTTTTGGTGTTAACCTTGTAGGTTGTGGGCGGCTAGGTGTTATCACCAAAATTTGGTCATCTAACCATTTACAATTAGATGGATCAAAGTACACCATGTAAAACCAATTTTACCATAGTAAAATTGCTTTCACTATAAGAAATAATTTAATAAACCATATTTTATTAAGTTATTTATGGTTTAAACAAGAAACCCCATGAGGAATAATTAAATAAAACCTTATTTATTTGATTTTCCTCTAGGAATAATTAATTAAACCACTATTTAAATAATATTTGTGGTCATATTTAACCCAATTATGATAAATAATTATATAAACAATGATTTATCTTAATTTTCTCTACGAATAATTAATTAAATCAATAGTTAGTTATCATTTCTTTTCAAATTTGACTAAATCACCTAGGAATAATTAAACAAATCATTATTTGTTAATTATTCCTTAAACACATTCTTGAAATAATAAATAAATCATTTATTTGTTTATTATTTTTAAATAAAGGTAATTAACCATTTTAAATATCTTTTCCCTCCAACAAAATATAATAAAATATTCCAAGCGGTTAGATCTAGATCTTGATTAATAATATTTTATTATTTGTCATTATCGAGGATAACTCAATATTTTGTTATAAATAGAAGGGTTTTCCATTCATTCTTCACTTTTATCACTTTCATTGTCGTGATTTGATCATTCTCATTGTTTCTACTATTTTCTTTTTCTTCTTGAGCTCCATAGAGTTCAACACATTCTGGGTTTTCAGAACCATTGAGAGAGAGAAACTTCTGGAACTGAAGCGTTGAGGACAACCAAGAACCCATCCAATTGAGGGGGACTGGTAGGACTGGTAACTTGTAGCTGTTCCCTTCACCAGGTGTAATAATATATAAAACAATTCTTTAAACCTTGTCTTGTATGTTGGATGCATGGAGAAATTGTTATTTATTTTCACTGTTTAACTGCTTTTACTACATAGATATGGTTTTTTTGTAGCATTTGTTCTAACTATCGATTGCAGATCTAAAGAAGTTAAGCAACCATTTCTTTTATTAGGGTTGTTTGTCACACACAGCTAAAGTGAACTCTTTTCGTACACTTGTGTTAAGAATTTACGCTAACAAATGTCGACTCCACTGTTGTAATTCAGATTCCTGCGTGACCAACAATTTCAGTAATAAGGGTTTTTCTTCAACTCTTTTCAGTCCCTTGATGTTGTTTTTTAACCTTTATGACCTAAATCATTTAAAATTCTAACTTCCGGCTGTTTTTTGTTGTTTTCAGCAGGTAACGGGTATCAACCGTGCCAGAGACGTCAACTTTTCCGCAACCTGCTACCCGAGAATTCGGGAACAAGAACTCACACTTTTTGGCCAAATAGTGCAATTTATCACAGAACTCGCACTTTTTTACCGAGTAACTACGATTTCAACAGTCCACAGGTCAGCACCTACGAGCTAGAACATTTTTACGAGTTTTTTTCTGTTAGTTTCAGGGTTTGCCGAGAGCACTGTTTTGGGTTGTCTGACCTCTGTCTCAGCCCGTCTTAGGCCTATATATGCTTAGTTTTTCTCCTTGAACTATAACCAAGTCCCCTAGGGTTTTAGTACACTTCCACCTTTTTAGGAGGGGTTAAGTCGAGTAGGTAGTCTGAGATTTGCAACACTTTCAGCCATTGTTTCAAGGTCTGATCTATCCTTCTTTCAGAGCCTTTTTGATAGGTTATTATTCCATCTAAAACCCCCCCTTTAGTTTTGTTTGGTATTTCACTTAGGGTAACCTTGTTCCCCCTAGGGTTTTAACCTTTCACCTTACATTTTGCAGCAGTTTTCCCCTTCGGTTTCTTCTTATTTTCTCCATCATTTCCAACAAATCTGAGTCATTAGATCCCTATCCCTTAGACCTTAGTTGGGAAGCTTTCTTTTTGGTTGAATTTATGCATGATTAGCTACTTATTTTACTATCATTTCAGTTTTATTTACAGTACTTCAACTTTGTTTCTTTTTTTTTACACAATTGTCTAGGCTTAATTAAAATTAACACACAGCTTGCACACACTCACGCCTAAAGCAAAGAGCGCTTGGATTACACCACCAAGCCAAGACATAAACATCGTAAATAATTAATCTACCTCACAGAGCCTTTATTTATCACTCTTCAACCTTTTCATGTCATTTTTGACTTGCTATCATTTTCCGTTAGGAAGACTTACTCCACTGCGTAGGGTCCGAGTTAGTCCTCCGTCGAGTCCCCACACCGACTCTGATTCTGGTTCATCGGGTTCTTCCTTAGATTCTGAACCTGGTTACCCTCACCCTCATACCGTCACCATGTCAGGCGCTAATGTAGGTGCAGGTCCTAAAGTTGGTGGTGCCCCTGACCCTAATATTAGAGCCGCTACTAGACCGTTCTGGCTACTCCTTTGCTACCTTTTATGGCAGGTTTAAGCCTTCCCGATTTTACCTAGTATATCAATGACCCTGTACTCCATAATGCAGGTTGGCCTTCTATGCCAACTAAGCTTCCTTCTGACATTCCTAAGTTTTAAGGAAACACTGGAAAGGACCCTACTAATCATGTCCGCTCCTTTAATATGTGGTTTTCGTCTAGTTCCATCATCGATGACTCCATTCGCCTTCAGTTTTTCCAACGTACGCTCACTGGAGAAGTTGCAATGTGGTATGTTGACTAGACTGTTGTGTCTCATTCCACTTTTGTGACTCTTGCTAAAGCATTTGTCTTATTTTTAGTTACCCCTCCGTTATGATACCGGTACCGAGTTTTTGACCGCATTCCGTCAATCTTTTGCCACCTGCCTTTCTGACCATGTCCAATAATAGCGTAGAAGATGACGACCGTGCATATATGGATTGGTTTATTAGAACACTCTTAGCCCCGATTGGTAAAGATGTCGTGTATCATTTTCCTCAATCTGAGGAAGAAGCTCTCCAGGTCACATTAAAATATGACTTGATCTATGCCCAGTCTAGTTATGTTTATACCATTTTACCAGATATTCATAGACCTAGTGGTGCCAACGCACCGAGGGCATCTCATGCCACCGACGGTATCGTTGGATATCTTTCACATCCGTATACTCATCCTCCCATGGGTTATGGTTACCCCTGGGGGGGACCAACTCCTCAACCACCTATCCCCCTCCCAACAATTTGTATCATGGTCAAAGAACGCCTTATGCATTTTCCAACCTGTTATCACTCTAGTAATTCTCAAGTTGTGTGTTTTTGGTTTTTAGTCAAAGAATTCTAGAGGTAACCACAAACCTACTTCAAACTCTAGGATCCAACCTTCCTAGGGTTCAGAGAGGGCTCTCTCTTTAAATTTTAACTTTGTTTTAATTTGTGAATATTAGGTTAGTTATGAAAGTGCAACTTTGGTTTTGTTTTGGTATATTTGGTGGGAAAAATCACTTGAAAGGATGGATAGTTGGAAATCTATTTTTCCATTGGGCTATGGAGTCAAAATCAAGAAAACTGTTGGCAATATGATGCAGAGTGTTGTCCTTGATGGCAACCTACTTGATAAAGTTGATGGAAACCTACTTGATGAAGTTGTCCTTGATGGAAACCTACTTGATAAGTTGCCTATGATAAGCAACCTATGTGTTAAAGATGTAAGAATGATGTATCTCCATCAATGCCAAAAGAGGAGCACTTGAAACAACAACAAAGAAAAGAGCAAATGAAATATGAAGCTGAGGTAGTTTTAGAAGGGTTAGTTGATTGGAGATCTGGAAAGGTAGCAAAGACATCAGAGAAAACAGTGGCAAAAGAAGTGGCAAAAGAAGTGGCAAAGAAGGAGCATTTGAACAGCAACAAGGCAAAGAGAGAAGCAAGGAGCAGCATTAGACAAGAAGCAGAGATAGTAACAGAGAGATAGCAGAAGCAACAAAGAGACCAGCAGAAAGAGCAAAGAAGCAGAGAGGAAGCAAGGCAGATAAGGAACTGAGGCAGCAGATAACACATAGACAGTGAATAGAAGTAGAGTACATAATTGAAGCGGAATTGTCCAGAGATAGAGTAGGAGAAAAATGCCATCAAACAGAAAAGAATAAGTGAATGGTAATCTGTGATAAGTAAGAAATCCATTGAAGGAATTAATGGTTGCGGAGATATGATGGTTTTGCTTGCAGAATCAAGAACTTGAATGTATAGTTAGAAGCAGAACTGTGACAAGATAGAACTCCGAACATGCAATGGAAGGTTGATATATTATATATATCATAGCAGAATTGAAGACATAATGACATTGATTTGTCTCGAGTTGATGTTTGTGAGGAAATCTCGTCCATTGGTTCTCTCGAATTGTTCGAACATCTCTATTGAATTCATTCCCCTCATAGAGGAAGCCTGCGTATAACTAACTCTATCCTAATGGTAGTGAAAATCCCGTCCTAAGAGAACTACTTTTGTTCATTGTTTATTGGAAATCCTGCTGAAGACAGACCACGTAAGAAGGATAGCGCAAACCCAGACTAACCCTTTGGAATCATGAACGGAACCTGGAAGGAAAGAGGTAGAACGTAACAAAAGGAAGGACGGACGGAACCTTGAGCGAAGGATAGAACCACGAAGGAGGAATAGTACAAGCGGTTTCCGGTTTTCATCGCACCGCTTTCGACGAGCAAGCGGTATTCAAGAGTTGGGAGCGATTCCATAAATCATTCGACACGTGGCAAGGAGACCCACGAAAAACCGCTTGTCACTGCGCGCCATCGCGCGTTATAGTTCGATCCAGGATGCCCAGCGATATCGATACAAGCCGTTGATCTGGGAAGGAGCCATCGAACGGTGGTCGTTTGATAAAGATGCGCGAAAGTTAACCAATGTATGACGTGCCATCGCGCGTTATTATTCGCACATCTTCGCCGAGCGATATCCGTCCGATCAAGTGAGGCGGCGTGACACGATTACAACCTTTGGATGAAAACGATCGTTAGAAATGGGCCCTAGTTTTTAAATAATATTGATTAAGTCGTCGATTATGCATGTGGGACCGGATCCAAAGGTCTATTTTAAAAAGGCCATTTGATAAAAGCACGGATTATTAATATAAATATTTAATTATCAAAGGGTGTGAATAATATTTATTTATCAAATTCCACAATTTTGATAAATAAAAATTCCAATAAAAGAAGGAATACCATCAGCGGTTGGATGGTTTTGACTCATGGTTTTACTAAAGGAAAAACTATATAAGGAGAAGACGATTATTGTACAAAGTGTGCATGCGTAAGGGTGGTGAATGAATAAAATTTCTCTAAGGAATATCTGCATGGACGAACTCTGTTCGTAATTGATAAATTTGAATCTACGATGCACCCATGGATATAATAATCTGACGATGATGAATCTCTGGTTTGATCGACGGATGAAATCATGAAGAACTGGTGTGAGTGTACTGAATGAATAAATCTGGTGGCCTGCAAGATCCAGTATTAAAATTGATGAAACGTGGTCTGCAGTAGATCTGAGGGTCGAAGCCTTCAGTGAGGGGGTTGTAGCTCCCTTTCAGTGGTAGCTGGTAAATGAGAGCAGGGGGTAGTAGCTCCCTTCCAGGAGAGGCTGGTAAACGAGAACAAGGGGTTGTAGTTCCCTTCCAGGAGAGGCTGGTAAACGAGAGAAGGTTGTAGCCTTCTGCAGGTGGGTGCTTGCGTGCTGGTATAAGTCTGCACCAGCATAAATTGTAAGAAGTTTTCTTTATAATAAATATTGAAGACTGAGATAACATCAGCGGTGGTTTTCTCCCGAATTTGGTTTCCACCTTAAATCCTGGTGTTCATGTGTGTTGCTTATGTGATGATTTGTTTTGTTCTTACTGCACATGTTTACAGCTTACTAAACATCTAATGAATGAATGATGCAATGATATAAGTAAAGAATTATCTACATAATGAGATATCTGGTAATACACAAGTTTTATTAAGGATATCCGCGTGTATACGCGAGTTGGGTTCAGTAAAGTAGCGTATGGGTTTTAGAGAAACAAAAAATTAAAAAGTATTTAGTCACGAACACGTATCTACCCCCCCCCCCCCTCTCAGTATTTTTCCCAACAATTGGTATCAGAGCAGGTCCTTCTGAAGAAGCTTGATCGCTTAAAGGAGATCCATCACAATGGGAAGGAAGCTAAAGAAGAAGATTTCTCAGAAAACATGTACAACAGAAAATGAAGAAGATGAAACAGGTATTGATTGTTGTTCTTGTGATTCACTTCCTTATGCAAGCAATGGTGAAGATAGTGAAAGTAATGTTGGGTCTAGAAGCAAATCTCAAGATTAATGTTGAAGATCAATTTAAAAAGAAGGAATATATCTACAAAGATATGATCTCTAGAATGAATGGACAGATAGAAACAATGAAGGGACAGATAGAAATATATCAAAGACTGCAGGATAAAGTAACCAATCGAAGTGAAAGACTTGAAGCAGAAATCATCTCTCTCAAAACAGATCTAAAAAAATCAAATAAGAAGAATGAAGAACTTTTACAAACTATTGAAGAACAAGAAAATGGGTTGAAAGAAGAGATTTTAAAATTGAATGATCAAGTAGAATAAGGAAGAAGGGTCGAAGAAAGCATGAAGAAGCAATGCCAAAGATTGGAGGTTGAGGTAAACATTTTAAAAGGTAAATTAGAAGAAAAAGATAAAATCTTGAGGTTTCAAGATAGCACTAAGATTCTGGACAATATTCTTAGTAGTCAAAGGTCTCATTCTGTTAAATTTGGTCTTGGTTTTCATGAAACTTTTAAAGGAGAATCTAGTTCACAAGGAAGTGCTAAAGATTCAAAGGATATCAATGCAAAACCTGAAGTGTTGAAAGAAACAAAAGGTCAACCAACAATCATGAACTCTCAAAAGAAATCATTCCCTCCTTTGATCAATAATGTTGAATGCTTTAAATGTCATAATTATGGGCATGATGCAGCCAATTGTAGAAGCAGATTGTTTCAGTCACAAACAAACAGATTCTACACAGAAAGGTACTCAGGATTCTTCAAGGGATATTGTTTTTCATGCAGCAAGTTTGGTCATAAAGCAGCTGATTGTAATAAAAGAAAGAATAGAAAAACACATTATGATCCCTATTCTTATTTCTATGGTCACACAAAATGTTATTCTTGTAACAAGTATGGACATGTAGAAAAAGAAGGCAAGATGAATAGATCTGAGAAATTGGATAAATTTCGGCACACAATAAGAAACTTCAAGCAAAGCTGGAAAAAGAAGGAGGACCAGTCAGGAACGTAGGGAATATTGACCCTATTGCAGTCATCTGTTTCTAAAAAGTTTATTTATCATAATGACTGCAGGAGTAATGTGAGATACACTATAGGAATCAGTGATGTATCATCACAGGGGGGAGCAATGTATGATGATTCCCATGGTTGGTTTGATAATTCTAGTTGTGTTTATTTCTAACAGTGCATCTGATGTAAAGAAGACAGGTACAGGTGGCATAAGTTTAGGGGGAGCATTAGCCTTGCTGGGAGCAATGCATTGTTGGCATTATGATGGTTCTGAAATATGACCTCTCTCTTGAGGTCTTTTTGCTTCAAAAGAAGCAAAACAAACAACAGATGGCATATTTCTATCACAAGCAAAATATCTTAAGCAAATACTGAAAAACGTATGACATGGAGGAGTGCAAATGATATATGGTTTACCATAATGAGATTATGGATAAGCCCTGATTGTTTCTTTGCTGAAGAGTATCTTTTGTTTTCACACATGGATGAGATGGAAGTCTTATGATTCAGAGATAAGGATAGATCATGCAGAATTTGTCATGGTTGAGACCTTTTATACATAATTCCTACACATGATACATCATGATTATGAAATAAATATAAATCATGAAGATCTTGGTGATAACAGATCACATGGGTGATTACTTGACACATATTTTCTATTGAAGAAGTTGTTCTGGTATGATAATTCCTCTTGGGAAGAATATGTTGATGCGGAAAAGAGCCTGAAGGCTTGGTTACTGACGTGATTATGCTACAATTATTGGATGACATTTGAAAACACAGTTGCGGTGCTGTTTGGTATCTCTGATGGTGTTCCTGTTCTCATAATTCTGTTTCATTTTTTGATGATTTTGATGAAGATGAAGCATGTTAAAAGTAGTCTGAGAAGAGCTCCATGTAATAAGAACAACTATGAAATCAAGAAGATTATTTTAAGTATTCAATAGCTGACAGATTGATAGAAGGAGAAAAAGCAACAAGAAACCATGAAAATAGAGGAAACATCAGTAATGAACATGTAAGCTAAGAAGATATTAGCACATTAAAGGATGCTTACAAAATGCATCATACTACTAGAATTAATAATGAACCCCATTAAGAATGATGAGTAAGAAAGGTGCCTCTCATCAGTTCATTACATCTCTCATCTGCAAAAAGTTCACTTGGAGGAATGCAGTTAACTGAGTAATAAATCTTTGAGTAATGAAATTGAAGATGTCCTTCTGAAGATCATCATGTCAGAACAGTTGAAGTGGTATATAAAGAAATATAAAGCAGCAATGATTCTGGATCTATAGTTCGATCCAGGATGCCCAGCGATATCGATACAAGCCGTTGATCTGGGAAGGAGCCATCGAACGGTGGTCGTTTGATAAAGATGCGCGAAAGTTAACCAATGTATGACGTGCCATCGCGCGTTATTATTCGCACATCTTCGCCGAGCGATATCCGTCCGATCAAGTGAGGCGGCGTGACATGATTACAACCGTCAGATGAAAACGATCGTTAGCAATGGGCCCCAGTTTTTAAATAATATTGATTAAGCTGTCGATTGTGCATGTGGGGCCAGATCCAAAGGTCTATTTTAAAAAGGCCATTTGATAAAAGCGCGGATTATTAATATAAATATTTAATTATCAAAGGGTGTGAATAATATTTATTTATCAAATTCCACAATTTTGATAAATAAAAATTCCAATAAAATAAGGAATACCATCAGCAGTTGGATGGTTTTGACTCATGGTTTTACTAAAGGCAAAACTATATAAGGAGAAGATGATTATTGTACAAAGTGTGCATGCGTAAGGGTGGTGAATGAATAAAATTTCTCTAAGGAATATCTGCATGGACGAACTCTGTTCTTAATTGATAAATCTGAATCTACGATGCACCCATGGATATAATAATCTGACGATGATGAATCTCTGGTTTGATCGATGGATGAAATCATGAAGAACTGGTGTGAGTGTACTGAATGAATAAATCTGGTGGCCTGCAAGATCCAGTATGAAAATCGATGAAACGTGGTCTGCAGTAGATCTGAGGGTCGAAGCCTTCAGTGAGGGGGTTGTAGCTCCCTTCCAGTGGTAGCTGGTAAACGAGAGCAGGGGGTAGTAGCTCCCTTCCAGGAGAGGCTGGTAAACGAGAACAGGGGGTTCTCCCTTCCAGGAGAGGCTGGTAAATGAGAGAAGGTTGTAGCCTTCTGCAGGTGGGTGCCTGCGTGCTGGTATAAGTCCGCGCCAGCATAAATTGTAAGAAGTTTTCTTTATAATAAATATTGAAGACTGAGATAGCAGCAGCGGTGGTTTTCTCCCGAATTGGGTTTCCATCTTAAATCCTGGTGTTCATGTGTGTTGCTTATGTGTGATGATTTGTTATGTTCTTACTGCACATGTTTACAGCTTACTAAACATCTAATGAATGAATGATGTAATGATCTAAGTAAAGAATTATCTACATAATGAGATCTCTGGTAATACACAAGTTTTATTAAGGATATCCGCGTGTATATGCGAGTTGGGTTCAGTAAAGTAGCGTATGGGTTTTAGAGAAACAAAAAAGTAAAAAGTATTTAGTCAGCTCTAAATACTTATTCACCTCCCCACCCTCCCCCCCCCTCCCCCCTCTCAGTATTTTTCCCAACACAAACAAAACTAGGATCAAGGGCAAAAAAGGTCAAATGTCTTCAGGGCAAGATAGATAACCCTTGGAGATCTTGGAAAGTTGTTTTTGTGAGGTGGTATGATCGGGATAAAGGGCACTTAAGAATCCTTAAATCCCGAAAATGAAGTAGTAGGAAGAGGTCAAACGAGAGAGGGAGCAATTAAGGATTCCCTACACTGGGAATCAGAGGAAAACATATAAATGATAACTAGTTAAAAAAAAAGTTCTCTTAACAAATCATGTAGTAATACTCCTAGTTATACATTCAGATTTAGCATAAACATAAATGGATGCATGTAACAAAGAGAGGAAACAATGACAAGTGAAGAAAATACTTCACTCCAAATACCTCATCACAGGAATCCTGAAGTATGATGCCAATTTGCTTTTATCCAGCCTGCTACTCGAAGTTTTGACACACAAAAGATTTAACGTCTGAAGAAGAAATAACTATAACAATCCCAACAATTTTATTCCACACAAAATACTTCTAAATATGAAGTATTTATACATAATGTTTTACAAAATATCCTATAAGACTTCTAGGAATTATCTTAAGAAAATAAAATATCTTTACAATTATAATAGAGACAATTGCTTAACAAATCAGCAATCTATCCTATTTTATCCAAAAGAAATAGAAACTATTTGAGGATAAGAAGCAGTTGGCTGCCTTGGTGTCCTCCGTGCCGGCCTTTAGATATTTTTTAAATCCGATCTGCCTTGTCTGATACTCTTTCTCGGACACTCTTTATTCATTGATACTCTCTAAACTCTTATACTCTTTAACCAAAAAACTGTTTTTCTGTTGTAAAGAAAATCTGTTTTTACTGTAATTCTGAAAATAGTTTTTTGTCTTCCTTTCATCTGCTTGTTTTTATCCCTCATAGTAAATCTGTGAGTGCTTTCCAATCCTCATTTTTAGGAATTTGAATATTCTTTAATTTCCTAAAGTTCTCATCAACTTCTGTATATCTAGCAAAGGTTGGCTTGATGACAAGCAAGTGTTTGATCTCATGCTGTAAGTAAAATAAATCTTCAAAACTCTTACGTAACACTTTGCCTGTTGGGATACCTTGACCTGTTGGTTTATTTACCTGTTCCTTGGCAAATTCTCTTATCTTCTTATCATAGTGATTTTGAGGCATCAATTTATCATTAATAACCATGATATCAAGAAGTCCTTTTTGCCTCAAACTTGTGAACTTAACCATGAACCTGGTTATGGTAGTATTCATGCCTTCACACTTTTATTCAACTTGCCTCATCAAATTTCTCTTTGTTGTGACTTTCCTAATTTCTAGGATAGTTGAAATTATGTCTGTTATTTTGAGCTCTTCCAACTCCTGTCTATTTTTGCTGTTAAGGAAATTGATTAGCCTTACAGCTTGTTCTGGTTTGTCAACCAAATCAGTTTGAGTCTTTTGAATTTCTGCTTGGGTTGCTAGTAATAATTCTCTTTGCTAAAAAATTACCTGAATTGAAGGCCATACATCATGGATGGCTTCTATGATATTATTCCAAAGGTAATTTTTTTATGTATGATATCTGATCCTTCAAAGTTAACTCTTTTTGCAACTTTTTTAACTCTTCACTCAATCTGTTGGCATTTTGTTCACGTGTCTTTGCATTTACCTAAGCTAATTTATTTTACTTTTCAAAATTTTAAATCATTTTTGTCAACCTGTTAATCTCATTTGTCTTTAAAGACATCTCTTCCATTTCTTTCACTATTTTGCTGGCCTCATCTGTAGGCTGTATTGTTGTTGTAGAAGATTCAATGGCTCATGTTGTGGAAGAAGTCACTGGCACTATAGTAGCCAGTGGTTCTTTGGGTGCCAAATTTTCACCTAAAGTTGAAGGCACCGCTGCAATGATAATTGGAATGACTGTAGGAATCACTGGCTCTTTCACTGTCTCCTTTTCTTGGACACTTTTGTCCATCAGTATTTCCATTTCCTTAACCTGGGCTGTCAACTAAAGAATTAAATTCATCATTTCATCTTTTTCATTCTATTCCTGTATGAATTCTTTTGTCTGAGGATGCTCACTTTGAGGAAGTTTGAGTTGTTTCCTCATGGCTGCTATATCTTCATTTTTCTTTTTGACCAATAATTCAATTGCTTTGATATTAGCAGGGTCATATCCCACCTGCAAAACTAATTCTTCTAAGGCTTTTATCCTTAGATCCTTGGCATATAATGAGGCTTTGTCCAACTTCATCTGATCTTGCATGTTGGAGATGGTGTTTTGGAGATTTTGAGCACTCATAGCTTTTTTTGTAACTGTGGAATACAACATCTCTGAGCTTTGCCTGTGAAACTCGATTTGATCTAATTCATGGATACTGTCTGTAGCTACTTCTAGATCGACTTTTTTATAGTCAACCACTGTCTTTGGAACTGATACTGTGGGCTCTGACATAATCAATTTTTTACTTGAGTAATCAAATGATGATAGGAATCTGTTTTGGTTACCTGGCTTTTGTTTCAAGAACTGAGAATAAATTTCAATTTTGATTTCCTCATTCTTCAGTTTGATCTACTTATATTTCTTTTTAATATCCAAATCCTTTTCCTCAGTTGCCTGTGAGGAAGAAGCTTCCATGCTTTTTTGTCTTCCATCAACTATGTGTCTTCATTATTGAGTTGTTCTTCATTCTGATTTTTAGCATTTGGATCATTTATAATCACAATGGCAACATTGGTTTCTAGAAAATCTGTATTGGTATTTAAAGGCTCTGTTTCTTCAACATCTATTGTCACTTTTCCTTTACCTGCTATATATAATTTAGGCCTTTTGTTATATATTATATTGAACTTGGTTTCTGTTGTAGTCTCTGTCACATAGGCTTCTTCTTCCCTTATTCTTTTGGTGGACTTCTCTGGCTGATTTGCAGTCTCTAAGGTATGACTAGTATTACCTTTGTTCACTGCATCTATTAAGGTGTTTTCAGTCCATTCAATCTAATTGGAAAATTTTTCTATTTCTGGTTTAGCTTCATGTATAAAGGGTGTTAATTTGCATTTAACCCTTAACTTGCTCAAGATCCCTTAAAAATTATGGAAAAAAGGCTTAAAAATTGCATTTTTACAGTCGGGGAAGCTTTACAGAGGGTTTAGGTTTAAAGCGCAAGAAGATAAATGAATGAAATGCATTTTCAAAGGTTTTATATGCATTTTGGTTGTATTAATCCAACATTTAATGCAGGTCGCATCAGCGGGAAGGGCGGTTTCAGAGTTCAAACAGATTAAAAACAAGTGGTTTTTGCGCGACAATTGGGTGTTAAGCGGTATTGTGCTCAACCCACACGATCAAATAGAAAAAGGGCATGTGGAGGAGAGAGGTTACAGTGAAACCATCCATTTTGCGCAAGTTTGGTGTTCGGGTGATCGTGCATCTTTTCCGCGCGATATTGGATGTCAACCGTTGGATTTGGAGTTCATGTGCGAACGGTCGAGATTAGTTCGGGAGTTGCATTTGAATGGGAGTGGGACCAAGCTTAGTTATATGCAGCGGAAAGGACTTAACCTTTATAAAGTGTGTTTTTAATAAAGTTTAAACCTTTAGGCTTTATTAAAACGGGCGGAGGGGTTTATATAACATGTATTTAAATTAAAACATTTTTTATGAAATGTTTTAATAATACATATACGGGCACTATTATAATATATAGTTTTTTCAAACGTTTTGGAATTTGTAAAAACTATAGGGGGCGGGATTATTTCAATAGGGATAGGTTTAGACCAAGGGGTTTGTAGGGCGAGGTTTACTTGTGCACATGGGGATAATAAAATTTGGTCTAAACGTAAAATAATGGGTTTTGGGGGGCTATTTAAATATAATGGAATTAATAACTACGGGAGGGTATTTTAGGGATTTAATAAAAATAGGTTAAAAGTTAATATGAAAAAGGGTAGTAAAATGAAAATAAAACACATATTATCTCTAAGTAAAGTGTAAAAATAAAGCATTGCTTATCTTTTATATTACTTCACTAATACTTAGAATAAATGTAATTTTGAGGGTTTTATGAATGATTTTGAAGGCAAATGAATTATTTTAGGGTTTTCAATTTTACTAAGTAAGAATGTGTCTTTACTTACAAAAAAGGGGGTTTGATGTATGAATGAAGGGTAAATGTTGATGAATAAGGGTTTAAGGTAGGAATTCAATATTTTTAACTGACCAGTCATCGAGCCTTGGGTTCGGTCCTAACAAAAGTCAGAGAAATGCTCTGAGCCTTTTTGACTGATATTTTAGAATACTAAATACTTATAAGGGAGGGGGAAATAGTAATTTTGCCTGATTATGCTTTATTACATGATTTCTCAACTGCTTTCTACCTACCCAACTTTATTTCTAACATTTTTTTCTTCATTTTGTAGGTGCATTTAGGCTTGCAACCTTAAAACATTTTTCTTTCAAAGCATAAAACTATCTAAGTCTAGCTTATTTATTATAAGGGCTCAGATTAAACTGATGAGCACCTCATTATTCTCTACCTATCTACTGATTTGTCAAGTTTAAACTGTTTGACAAATCTTTTTTCTCTATCTAGAACATGAATTGAAAACTTGAAAAGTTAATATGAAACTGTTTAACTGATCATGGATTATGGCATTTATTGACACTCTGCACATAATCATTATTCTTGCAGTAAAAAGTAAAAATAGTGGCATTTGGACTTGCTCACTTTCATGTCTTATTTGCTTTTTCTTCTTTTGGGGTCTATATTTTTCTAAGTCTTTTGATCTTTCTTTTAGGACTTTTTACCCTCTTTTTGGCTCTTTTATTATTTTTTATTTTTTCAAAATATGAGAAAACAACTTGCATAAAGCAAGGTATGTACATATTTACAAGACTATCAAAGTCAATTCAAAATTGATGAACCCTATTATTATAGGACTCTAACAGTGGCTCCACATGGGGATGACATTTCTCGGTGAAATATCAAGAACTTTGAAACTAGTAGCCTTTAGAATTTGACTATGATGACCCTATAAATGTCTTATGATATCTACAACTTATTCATAGTTATGATATTTACCTCTCAAATATTAGTGCCTTCTCTTCGGGCTTCAATTTTGTTAGGGAAACATCCAATCCAATCTAAACTTTGCAATGTATATGTGCAATGATCAAAGTGAATAAAAACTAACTATTTGTTAACTTAGGAGAGTAGTAGTGCTTCGGCATTATACCATTTTCTAGTCCTTCTTGCAGATCTGTTCCATCCATTTATTTCAGAAAGAAAACATTATTACCTCTATATCCATAAATCACATAAGGTCCTTTCCACAGAAAATCAAATTTTCCATGTTTTCCTTTGTCTTCTTTTCTGGAATCCCACTTTAACACTTTATCTCCTATGTATAAATCATCCTCTTTAGTCTTTTTATCAAAAAAATTCTTGATCTTATCCTGAATGACTTGAGATTTGATATAAAATTCTTCCCTTGTTTGTTGCAAGTGAATAGTTTGATTGATCCTTCTTTGAATGTCATTTGTTTCCACTTGTAACTCTTGGATAATTTTCATCACTGGTACACCTAGGGAGGATGGAAAAGCAACATCCATTCCATAGACAAGTTGGTAAGGGAAAGTACCAATGGATTTTTTAGTAGTAAGTCTATCTGCCCATAAGGCATTGACTAACTTCTTATTCCAAGTCTTTTTATTGTCTTCAAGTAATTTTTTGATGATATTTACAAGGCTCTTGTTTGAGGATTCAGCTAGGCCATTACCTTGGGGGTAATATGCAGTAGAATGACCTAAGGTAATATGGTATTTGTGACAAAATTCAATCATTTTCTTGGATTTGAATGCTGCTGCATTGTCAGTAATTATATTTTGGGGACATCCAAATCTTGAAAGAATGTTGTTTTCTAGGAAGGAAATAATGACATTATCTGTGGCTTGTTTGGAGGGTATGGCTTCAATCCACTTGGTAAAATAATCAGTGGCTATCAAAATCCACTTATGTTGGCCTGAAGAAGGAGGGTGAATTTCACCAATGAAGTCTAAACCCCATTGTTGAAATGGCATTTCAGTTGAAATAGGATTTAAGGGGAGGGGTAATAATTTCTTCTTACCCTAAAATATTTGGCACTTATGACATGAAGTTACATACTTTTTGACATCAGCAAACAAGGTAGGCCAGTAAAAACCAGCTCTCAGGATCTTGTCTGTAGTAGTTTTCCAATATAGATGTCCTCCACAGTCACCTGCATGAAATTATTCAAGTATTTTGTTAGCTTCTTCTTTTAATAAACAATTTAATAAAATCCCACTATGATCTCTCCAAAAAAGGACATTATCTAAAATACAAAATCTTACTGCCTTTAGTTTTAAGAATCTGGCTTTGGTTCTTGACAATCCAGGAGGAGCTTGTAATTTTGGGAGTACAAATATGATATATGTATGCCAAGGTGAGTCTGAGAAGGCTTCACTGATCATTGGAGTCACCATCTCTTCTTGATCATCTACTTGGGAAATAAAATTTATGTCTAGGGCGTTGTAGTTAGATTCAGCCATAAGTCTGGCCAATCCTTGACCTTTGATGAGTTTTGTGGGTTTTATCTCTATGTCATATTCTAAGATAGTGGCAATCCACTTACCTCTTCTTCCATCAGGACCATCCTGAGTAAGAATGTCTTTTACTACAGAATTTGGGACATAGGCAATGATATGAGAGTAGATAATATAAACTCTGAAGTCTTTAATGGCCTTAACTAAGGCTAAGGCTTGTTTGTCCATAATGTTGTACTTTAGAGGGGCATCTATAAGGGTCTTACTAAAAAAAGCTATGGGTTGTTCAAATCCTTAGTCATTTTTCTGCAGTAAAACTAAAACAATGGTGTGTTCTAAAGCAAATGAAAAAATTATGAAATCTTTCTTAAAGTCAGGACTTATTAGGACTGGATTTTTGGTTAAGGCTTGTTTGATGGATTCAAATGATTATTTAGCCTCAATAGTCCATTTAAGAACTGAATCTTTTTTTAGCATGTTATTTAGTTCTCTAATTATCTCAGTTAAATTATATATGAATCTTCTTAAAAAGTTAATCTTACCTAGAAATGCTTGTAATTCTTTGATGTTTCTTAGTGAAATAATGTTTAGAATTGCTTCTATCCTAGCAAGATCTATTCTTATTCCTTCTTTAGAAATTATGTGTCCAAGTAACTTGCCTTATTCTAATCCAAATAAACTTTTCTCAGGGTTTAAAGAGATGCAAAATTTCCTACATTTAATAAAGACTTGTTTCAGATGATCCAAGTGTTCATTGTCAGTTTTGGAAAACACAGTAATGTCATCTAAGTAAATTACTAAAAAATCATGTATTTCCTTTACAAAAGCTATGTCAATAGCCCTCTGAAAGGTTGCCCCTGCATTCATTATACCAAAAGGCATTTTCACATACATAAAAGTGCCCCAAGGAGTGGTAAATGTTGTTTTAGCTTGATCTTCTTTTTGGACTAAGATCTAGTCGTATCATGAAAAACCATCTAAAAGAGATATCCTGGAAGAACCAACTACCCTTTGTAATATATGATCCATTTTAGGTAAAGGGTAATTATCTTTCAAGGACACTTTGTTTAGATTCCTAAAGTCAACACATAATCTTATCTCTCATGTTTTCTTCCTTGTTGGAACTAGGTTGGAAACCCAATTAGAATATCTGATTGGTCCAATTATCTGTGAATCATACATTCTTTTCACTTATTTTTCTATCAAAGGTAATAAAACAAGGTTAATTCTTCTCAACTTTTGTTTAAATGGCTTTTGATCTTCTTTTATTGGAATTTTATGTTGGATTATGCTGGTGTCATAGGATTTGAGATCCTCATAACTCCAGGCAAAAAACATCTTGATATTCCTTTAAAAGAGTAATGTATTTTTCCTTTTCTTGTTGAGGTAATGTTTTGGAAAGTTTGACTATTTTAGGTTTTAACTCTGTACCAATATTGCACTCTTCTATATCATATCTAACTGGCTCCATTTTTTGTTTTCTAGCTACATCATTTGAGTCAAAAAGATCTTCTAAAGGAGCTAAACCTTTAGGTAAGAAATTATATCCTTAAGATTCAATATGTTTGATTCATCATCAATAATTTCTTCAATCTCTACTTTCTCTAAGCTATCTATATCAGCTTGACTAAATCTAGTTGGTTTATCAAACTTTATTCTATTTACATCCAAGTTATTCAAATCTATTTCACAATTTAAATCTTGATCTATAGTACAATCTATATCTATCTTACAATTCTGAAATTCGCCTTGATTGTTCATAAACTTGTAAATCTGTTCATCCTGAGAAAAAAATTGCCAATACTTAAGGTTATATGGAATTATTTGCCTATGTTTGACTTCAACAATATTTTTTTGATTAGGTTGGAATGGTAAATTGAATGTACTAGCAAAGGTTGCTAGACAGTGAGCTTGTATATTTTGTTTTCTAGGTATAGCAACAAATTTACATTCCAATAAATCATCAGTTAAATCTATCACAATGTCTCTGTATCTACTTAGTCTAGGATTGTGAACAGAATAAACTCCATTTACTTGTTTTATGATCAACTCTGAATCTCCCATGATTAAAATTCTTTTTCCTCCTGAGTTCCTAATGATTTGGAGTCCTAGGATGAGGGCTTCATACTCAGCCATATTATTGGTACATTTAAAATTGAGCCTGAAAGCATGGCCTTCTGAGTGATTAGTCTCCATGTTGGTTATCCAAACTCCTGCTCCTACTCCTAACTTATTTACAGAACCATCAAAGTCTAAATGCCATAGAGATTCGTGAAAAATATTATCATTATTTGGTGCTTTCTTTTTCTCTACTAGTTCAGATTGGATTTCATTAGTTTTAGAGTTGCATAGGATAAAAAAATCAAGGTCAGTTGATGTAGAGTAAGTTGGGTAATTTATAGATATTTTTGCACTATTGACCATGTACTTCATCAATGTTTCCCTTATAACTTTTTAGGCTAGCTAAAAACTGATATAGTAGCATAAGACATGTCCAATTGTAGAGATCCTTGTAACTTTGCTATCCATGAGCGAGAAAGTAACATTCCATATTTAGGTGGGATATCAACTACTACAATGTCCATCAATATACTCTTACCAGGATATTAAACTAGTGTTACACAAAAATATTTGATTAAACCTAGGCATTTAACTTTACTTGAATCAAATGAAAACAAATCTTTGTATGGCCTTGTAATTTCTAGATGAGAGTTTCCATTATGGCTTTAGGCATTAGATTATGGGAAGCTCCCGAATCTAGCATGGCATTATGTAAAATTTTATTATGAATGGTAAGACTGATATAAAATGGAGGAACTGCTTGTTTTCCATTCACATTTGGGCCAAAAATCAACTCTGGCTGATCATCATTTAGATTTATGGAATCTTCTCCATCATTCATATTTAATGTTTCAGTTATGGTTGAATTATACAAGTCATGTTTTACCAATTTAGTTAGAGGAATTGGTATTTTAAGCTTTGTAATTTCAGATTGTATGTTGAATGTAGGTTGAGATTTACTTATTTGAATCAATTCTTCTTTAGTAACTGTAGTTTGTGTTGGTTTGTCTTGTTTTTCTACAGTTATTTTTTCATTTTCAAGTGGTTTGACATTATCTGTTTGTGTTTCTTGTGTTTTACTACTGCTAACTTTATTTTCAGGGATTGTTTGTGAAGCAGTAGATGTTCTTTCGGACTTAGAATTATCAGCAGATTTTTTTGAAGTAGCAGTTTTTGGATCTACCGATTTAGGATCAGCAGAGGGTATTTTAGGATCTAATTTGTTGTTTTAACAGAATTAGAAGCTTTATCAGCAGTAGATTTCTGTGAACCTTTTGCAGCTTGAGCAACTTCATCAGTAATATCAACAATTTTAGGGCTTGATGCATTTTTAGGACTAGAAATGTTTTGGGAAGAACTAGAGTTTATTTTCCCTTGGGAGAATTTGCAGAACTTTTGTTTTGAGATCTTCTACTGTTTTTTGATTCTGAGTTTGGGAAATTTTCTTGGTAGGAGACTCATTATTTTTCTTATTTCTAAGGTTATATTGACTGTGTATTTCATTTATAGCATAATCATAACCTTGTTTATAATCAAAGGATTCACTAGAATCTAATTTGAGTTGTTGGAGTTCAAATAATTCCTGATCTTCCCGAGTAAGGAAAATGGTATTATTATCATCTATTCCCATTATATTTATTGCATCCTCATCATCATCATTATTATGAGAAATTTCAGCATAGTTCTCTTGGAATGGGGGCCTTATTGTTTGGTCTGGGGTTGTTTCTTTTGCTTTTCCAGAATTTGTGTTTTTTCTAAAATTGGGATTTCTCATTTGTTGTTGGTTATCCCACTGAGGTATCATCTTTATGTTGTCTAATCTATCCATCATCCTCTCTAAGTTTTTAGCTAACATATCTATTTTTGTGTCTGAATTGGCAATATATTCTTTAATGGTCACTCTTCTTTCATTTCTGAGTCTAGCTTTTTTGGCTAAGATGTTTACTTCTACACTAACAACATTTGTTTGCATTTTTTCTAAGGTCTCTACATCTCTTTCCCTTAATTGGTAAGCCATATCTGCATCAAATCCATCAGGGAATTTGAGCAGGACAGAATAAGGAGTGGGTTTAATATTTGCAGGGATAGAGTTATAGCCACTATTATATCTAGTGCAGTAGTCTTGGACTGACTCATTTGGAGCTCTTTTCATGGAATCAAGTTCAGACAATATTTGGAGGGGATTCTTTTTCTTTTCCCATTTATTTAAAAACAATCTATGAAACACAGCTAAATCAGTTACACTACCAACAGCTAGATCTTTAAACAACTTCTTAACTTCTCCTGTCAAAGTTTGTGCAAACAACCTTATTTGAACATTTGAGTCATCAATCTCATAAATTTCAAAGAAGTCTATCATCTTAGTAATGTGTTGCTGAGCAGTATAATTGTAGTGCCATCAAACAGTGGTATTATATTTTGATAACCTTGAGGCATGTCATGAAGCTATTGTGGCAAGACTAGGGGAGCATATATAGCAGCCATAGCTTGAAGCTTAGCTTGGCTAGGAGGTAAAGTAGAACTACTTGGAGCTATACTAGAAATGATAGCTGATGAACTAAAAACTGTAGTTGAAGTGCTGGGAAATGAAACTGGAATGTATATGGAACTACTAGGGAATGAGGATGATGTGTTTAGGAAATCAAAAGGTGAGCTAATGGATATAGTAGATGAAGTGAGTGGTGGAAATAGTACTCTAGATTGTAAAGGTAATCTAGGCATAAATGGATCTGTAGATGAGATGGTAGTGGAATTTATAAATGATGTAACAACATACAGAGATGAATCTCTAGCTGGTATTATTGTGGTATGCAACTGAGAAACTGGATGTTTGTTTGCATAGGTCAAAAATTGAGCGAATTCAATAGCTTCATCAATATCTTTAAGAATAGTAACTTTTAATTCTTCAATTTTAGTCTGATCTTGAACTTTCTGTGATTTAGAATCTGCTATAATATTTCTCTGTTTTGTATTCAAGAATGAAATAAAAACAAGGTCTAAAATAGTAGTTTTCAAATCACTTTCAGATTTACTTCTAAATAAAGAATGCTAAATTTCAGATCAAAAGCAATATCTTGCAGACTTACTAACTCTTGTGGTAATGAATTGACTCTTTTTAATGATACTTTAGCTTCTAAATCTTCCAACTATTTTTTCTTTTTACCAATTCGGTCTGGGTTGTCTACTATAACAATAGGCTTAGGATCCGGGTTAGACCTGGCATAATAAACTTTCCCAGAAGCCAAAATTACTGTTTTCAATAAACACAACTTATAAAAGCAATCTTAAAGTAAAAGGATGTATAAACATATTTTCTTTAATATTAGTTTTATGACTGAGGATTGGTTAGTTCCCCAGTATGGTTGCCAGTAATGTTATCACTCTAGTAATTCTCAAGTTGTGTGATTTTGGTTTTTAGTCAAAGAATTCTAGAGGTAACCATAAACCTACTTCAAACTCTAGGATCTAGCCTTCCTAGGGTTTAGAGAGGGCTCTCTCTTTAAAGTTTAACTTTGTTTTAATTTGTGAATATTAGGCTAGTTATGAAAGTGTAGCTTTGGTATACTTGGTGGGAAAAATCACTTGAAAGGATGGATAGTGGGAAATCTATTTGTCCATTGGGCTATGGAGTCAAAATCAAGCAAATAGGACTAGGATCAAGGGAAAAAAATGTCAAATGTCTTCGGGGCAAGATATATAACCCTTGGAGATCTTGGAAAGTTGTTTTTGTGAGGTGGTATGATCGGGATAAAGGGCACTTAAGAATCCTTAAATCCGGAAAAGGAAGTAGTAGGAAGAGGTCAAACGAGAGAGGGAGAAATTAAGGTTTCCTACACTGGAAATCAAAGGAAAACATATAAGAAATAACTAGTTAAAAACATGGTGCTCTTAACCAATCCCATAGTAATACTCCTAGTTATACATTCAGATTTAGCATAAACATAAATGGATGTATGTAATAAAGAAAGGAAACAATGACAAGTGAAGAAAATACTTCACTCCAAATAACTCATCACAGGAATCCTGAAGTATGATGCCAATTTGCTTTGATCCAGCCTGCTACTCAAAGTTTTGACACACAAAAGCTTTAAAGTCCGAGAAGAAATGACTATAACAATCCCAACAATTTTATTCCACACAAAATTCTTCGAAAGATGAAGTATTTATACATAATGTTTTACAAAATATCCTAGAATACTTCTAGGAATTATCTTGGGAAAATGAAATATCTTTACAATTATAATAAAGACAGCTGCTTAACAAATCAACAAGTTGTCCTATTTTATCCAAAAGAAATAGAAACTATTTGAGGATAAGAAGCAGTTGTTTGCCTTGGTGTCCTCATTGCTGGCCTTTAGATATGTTTTAAATCTGATCCGCCTTGTCTGATACTCTTTCTCGGATACTCTTTATTCATTGATACTCTTTAAACTCTTATACTCTTTAACCAAAAAATTGTTTCACTGCTGTAAAGAAAATCTATTTTTACTGTAATTCTGAAAATAGTTTTTGTCTTCCTTTCATCTGCTTGTTTTTATCCCTCACAGTAAATCTGTGAGTGCTTGCTCATCCTCATTTTTAGGAATTTGAATATTCTTTAATTTCCTAAAGTTCTCATCAGCTTCTGTATATCTAGAAAAGGTTGGCTTGATGACAAACAAGTGTTTGATCTCATGCTGTAAGTAAAATAAATCTTCAAAACTCTTAAGTAACACTTTGCCTATTGAGATACCTTGACCTGTTGGTTTATTTCCCTGTTCCTTGGAAAATTCTCTTATCTTCTTATCATATTCATTTTGAGGCATCAATTTATCATTAATAACCATGATATCAGGAAGTCCTTTTTGCCTCAAACTTGTGAACTTAACCATGAACCTGGTTATGACAATATTCATGCCTTCACACTTCTCTTCAAGTTGCCTCATCAAATTTCTCTTTGTTGTGAATTTCCTAATTTCTAGGATAGTTGCAGTTCTGTATGTTATTTTGAGCTCTTCCAACTCCTGTCTATTTTTGCTGTTAAGGAAATTGATTAGCTTTACAACTTGCTCTGGTTTGTCAGCCAAATCAGTTTGAGTCTTTTGAATTTCTGCTTGGCCTGCTAGTAATAATTATCTTTGCTAAAAAATTACCTGAATTGAAGTCCATACATCATGGATGGATTCTATGATATTATTCCAAAGGTAATTTTTTATGTATGACATCTGATCCTTCAAATTTAACTCTTTTTGCAACTTTTTTAACTCTTCACTCAATCTGCTGGAATTTTGTTCATGTGTCTTGGCATTTGCTTGAGCTAATTTATTTGACTTTTCAATATTTTCAATCATTTTTGTCAACTTGTTAATCTCATTTGTCTTTAAAGACATCTCTTCCATTGCTTTCACTATTTTTTTGGCCTCATCTATAGGCTGTACTGCTGTTGTAGAAGATTCAGTGGCTCATGTTTTGTAAGAAGTCACTGGAACTATAGTAGCCAGTGGTTCTTTGGGTACCAATTTTTCACCTAAATTTGAAGGCACTACTGCAGTGATAACTAGAATGGCTGTAGGAATCACTGGTTCTTTCACTGTCTCCTTTTCTTGGACAAGTTTGTCCATATGTATTTCCATTTCCTTAACCTAGGCTGTCAACTAAAGAATTAAATTCATCATTTCATATTTTTCATTCTGTTCCCGTATGACTTCTTTTGTCTGAGGATGCTCACTTTGAGGAAGTTCGAGTTGTTTCCTCAAGGCTACTATATCTTCATTTTTCTGTCTGACCAATAATTCAGCTACTTTGATATTAGCAGGGTCATATCCCACCTGCAAAACTAATTCTTCTAAGGCTTTTATCCTTAGATCCTTGGCATATAATGAGGCTTTTTCCAACTTCATCTGATATTGCATCTTGGAGATGGTGTTTTGGAGCTTTTTAGCACCCATAGCTTTTGTTGTAATTGTGAAATACAACATCTTTGAGCTTTGCTTGTGAAACTTTATTTGATCTAATTCATGGATACTATCTGTAGCTAATTCTAGATCGACTTTTTTAAAGTCAGCAACTGTCTTTGGAACTGATACTGTGGGCTGCAATACTGACATAATCAATTTTTTACTTGAGTAATCAAATGCTGATAGGAATCTGTTTTGGTTACCTGGCTTTTGTTTTGAAGAACTGAGAATAAATTTTAGTTTTGATTACCTCATTCTTCAGTTTGATTTGCTTATATTTCTCTTTAATATCCAAATCCTTTTCCTCAGCTGCCTGTGAGGAAGAAGCTTTCATGCTTTGATGTCTTTCCATCAACTTTGTGTCTTCATTATTGAGTTTTTCTTCATTCTGATTTTTAGCATTTGGCTCATTTATAATCACAGTGGCAACATTGGTTTCTGGAAAATCTGTATTGGTATTTAAGGCTCTGTTTCTTCAACATCTATTGTCACTTTTCCTTTACCTGTTGTATCTAATTTAGGCCTTTTGTTATATATTACCTTGAACTTGGTTTCTATTGTAGTCTCTGCCACATAGAATCCTTCTTCCCTTATTCTTTTGGTGGACTTCTCTGGCTGATTTGTAGTCTCTAAGGTATGACTAGTATTACCTTTGTTCATTGCATCTATTAAGGTGTTTTCAGTCCATTCAATCTGATTGGGAAATTTTTCTATTTCTGGTTTAGCTTCATGTATAAAGGGTGTTAATTTGCATTTAACCCTTAGCTTGATCAAGATCCCTTGTGGATCATAGTTCCAAGGGAAACTATCTTCAAATTTATATTCCAATAACTAATTTGCTGCTTCTTTCTCTTCATCCTTGTGATTACATATGAATGGCCCAATCAGGTTCTTAAGTTTGAATTGGGTCTTCTTCTTAGCTTCCATGAAATTGATGGAATCAGAGTTTAGGATCTACCTGATATACTCCAAGGAAAAGATCCTCATTGAAGGATGTTTGGGTAACTTGTAAGGTAACAAGTTTGACCCAAAGACTCTGATTTCAGTATATTTCTCATACAAATACCAGTCACCAACTTTACTCTGCTCTGATAACTGAATATTTTTTTCATTTCTTCATTTACTCTTGGCTGCTCTGTCTTGGTCAAGATTGTGATCATTGGATGTAAAAATAACTCTGAAAAGTCTGAATAACTGAAATCTGTACATTCTTTCCTGAGCATGGATGTCCAAAAAATGACATATAGAGGATTTCATTCAATGTCAAGTTTTTGAAGAGTGATTGGAAAATTATCTGATTGGAAGTATAGAAACACATGGAAAAGGTAAGAGGTATATCTCAACATTCCGTCAATTGGCAAATTGGTCAATTGATAATGAATACTATCAGCAATGAAACCGACATAATAAAAAAATACCGAGGGTGGTTGATCTGGAGAAAAGGTGTATAAGAATCCCAAGATGGACTCATCAGTGGGTTCATTAGTAAAATATCCAAGGATGAAGGAAAGCATGGAAATCACATGTCTTAAACCTTTAGGAAATTTAGCAGTAGAATATGGAGGATTTAACTTGGGAATTTCTACATGCAGAGGCATAAAAGTCTAAAAAATCATGAACCTTTTAGGAAAATCTAGGCTAATATATAGCTTGGTGAGGGCCTCTATAGACAAAGGGACTGCTTGGGGGTCGGGCTGAAGTTGCAACATTTGGTTAATTGATTCTGCAGTGATGGTAAAAAGCACATCTTTATTGGCATTTACAATGGCTCTTTGCTCTGGAACATAGTACTGCTGACATAATATGATAACGTCCTAACATGGGTGAGTTAATGGGACAACATATTTGGGCAAATTGGATTCCCAAATATGGACTTCTTCTTGATCATCTAAAGACTTTTCATAACACTCGTTATGGATATCTAGGAGGTTGAATTCAACAATGGGATCTACTATCTTGTAATCAGTATCAGCTAGGGGAATGTGTTCAATATCAATAACTGGTGGTTGTAATGGATTGACAACAATAGCAGTACTTGAAGTCATGGCAAGGGTAGGCTTAGGTGTTTTAGAAGCTTCAGGCTTACTTGCACTCTGTTTTTTAGGCATTTTGATATGCTTCTGCAAGTTTAGACAGTTTGCAGAGGCAATTTACTTTTAGCAGAGGCTTAATTGGGCTAATTTGGCAAAGTATAGTCTCTTTCTGGGTTTTCTGTTCAATTAGGCCTGTTAAAGAGGTTTAGAGGCTTTAGAACTGGTTTAAAACAAAAAACAAGGGTTTCCTGAGTCTGTGACTGAGAAATAGGGCTGAAAAATTCTTTTGAAAAGATCATAGAGGCTTAGGGTACCTGCAGAGGTTTTCTGGCTTGTTTCAGAGCTTGAAAGAGATCATTTAAACTGGGAAAACTCACAATTTCCTAAAAAATTGAATGCAATAGAGAAACAGGGTTTCTGGGAAAAAATTGCCAGAGTTTGGCCTATTTTTGGGATTTTTTGGTAGTTTATTAATCAATTTTTTAACTTTAAGTGTGTTTTCTTTCTTTTAAAATGTTTTTCAACTTGATTGAAGGTTCAAATTCTAGAAAATACCTTTAGTATTGCAAGTATCGGCTTTAGAAGATTTTCTGAGGTTCTGGCTGAGTTGATGGCTTCAATAGCTTATCTGGAGCAATATGAAGCTCCTCGGCAATCTTCACAGGTTTCAGGGAAAATGTTGCAGGCTGCGGGCATGAAAATGGCGAAAAAAGGCTTAAAAATTGCATTTTTACAATCGGGGAAGCTTTGTAGAGGGTTTAGGTTTAAAGCGCAAGAAGATAGATGAATGAAATGAATTTTCAAAGGTTTATTATGCATTTTGGTTGTATTAATCCAACATTGAATGCAGGTCGCATCGGCGGGAAGGGCGGTTTCAGAGTTCAAACGGATTAAAAACTAGTGGTTTTCACACAGCAATTGGGTGGTAAGAGGTATTGGGCTCAACCCACGCGATCGAATAGAAAAAGGGCACATGGAGGAGAGGATTGTCCCCTTTCACCCCATATGCAGTAGTTGTGGGAAGCACAAGCAATGTCTAGAGAACAACAAGCCACTGCTTCGCTTCCTCCAAAAATTGTGCCAACTCAACCAACTGTGTTTACTAATCCTTTCCCTCTGCTAGGATAGGTTGTTGCCTAACAACCTCAAGGTAAAACCGCTCCTCAACCTCTACTATCTGTTACCTCTAATTACTAGATTCTCATGCTGAATTCTGAAGAGGTCAACACCGCTGTTGTCAAACTTCAGACCGGATCGCGCCAATATGACAAGCAACCCGCTACATCTGTAATCGAGTCCCAAACCAAATTACCCACAGAGTCCATTTCAACACCAAATGTTCCCTTACAGACTCCTTAGCCTAAGGCAGAGGTCATTCAAAAGATCCCCAAAGGGCCATTACGTCGAAATGTTGCCTTTTCCAAAGCCGCCCACACCTACAACATAGTAGATGACTTGACGCAGTCTCCTGCTGCTATCTCAATGTTGGAAGTCCTCCAGACGTGCCCATCTCATTGAAAAATTATACTGTATGCTTTGGGCACTATGGATCCTTTAGATGATCGTTTGATTGTCTTTGATGTTGACAAATCCAAATACCCCCCTTTACCTTCATCCGTTGCCTTCCAAATACCAATCAAGATTCGTAATTCCCATGTTCAAAGATGTGTCATTGAGGAGGGTGCATCCACCTGTGTGATGTTCTCTTATGTCTGGAATAAGCTCTGATCACTCGAATTTGCCCCATCCACCATCACTTTGAATGCATGGGACGGTCACCCTTCTCAACCCCTTGGCATGTTCTACAATTTTCTGGTCACACTTGCGGGCAAGACTGTTTGTATTTACATAGAAGTCATTGATGCCCCCTTGGATTATAATATCCTCTTGGGCCGTAGCTACACCTATGCGATGTCAGTTGTCACATCTACAGTTCACCGTAAGATGTGCTTTCCCCACAATGATAAGATTTTCACCCTTGATCAGTTGACATATTACAAACCCAAGTCTCAAACCTCCCCCGAGTCCATCATATCCTTGGTGGTCGATAACGAATCGGTCACACCTCTCACCAGTGTTTCACCAGGAGCCTATAAATATTCCACCTTACTTGGTTCATTCCCTGGTCCCCACCCTCTTATCACTGAGCTCAACTCATCAAGTGTTTACATGTTACAAGCATCTTGGGCTAGCCAAAAGCTGCCTGGTTCGACCAACCAACATTCAGCGCCTTCGCGACTTACTATTGTTCACTCGACACGGCCTTTAGGACCTTCTCCTTCTGCTGGTGTCTCTCCCTATCTTTTTCAAATAGAAACGGTTCCCCCAAGCCTTAACCATTTGGGAGCCATTCTGTCAAGACATTACCCTTCCAGTCAGATACCGTATTTAGCTCCCCCCCCTGGAGTCTTTTCGGTGCTTGTTATGGCTATGTTGAGTCTACCCAATTTGAGCCTGGGGATCCCAGTCTGGTACATTGATCCCCTAGCAAACACTCCACCTGGTCAAATCAAACCTTATACTTCTTTGACCCCAATCCAACTGGTCACCATGACCCCTCCCTTTGCTTCAGTGCCACAACCACCTCAATAGGAACCCACTCATGTTGCGAAAGCATCCGACGAGGGGGGGAAATAAAAAAAGAGCAAAACTAAGGACAAGGCCCCCCAAACAACTTTAGCTCCTCCTAAGCCTCCGGAGTCATCACCTTTGTGCGCTTTGTGAGATTTTTTTGGGCATGCCACCCATAACTATCCTAAGCTTTCTCGTCTCAAACTTGTGGTTAACGAAACCTTTCTTGAATCTGACATCCCGGAGGTCCATGTTACCTTACCTGATTCAGCTAAGAAGCCCAAATCATTGCGCATGAACCACCCTTATGCTTTATGTGACCTTTATGGCCACTATTCTCATCACTGTCCCTGTCTCGATGAATTTTTCACGAAATAGTGGATCATCTACTGCTCTACTTGTGAGTTATGCTTCAGCAGAACCGAAGGAAATTTCTGCACCCATTGTGATACCTCCCCCTGATGTCGTGATGACAGGATCTTCAGTCGTTATTATTTATCTGTCATCATCCATGAGATCCATGGTGGAAGACCCCTCTCGAGCTTCCCATTCTGTTCGGTCAAACCTCCCTCTTCGAACACCTTGGTCTCAACATCGGTAGATGTTTCATCTACTAGCTC
This sequence comes from Pinus albicaulis, assembly GCA_034641835.2. Lineage (NCBI taxonomy): Eukaryota > Viridiplantae > Streptophyta > Pinopsida > Pinales > Pinaceae > Pinus > Pinus albicaulis. The sequence goes on from CM076576.1 coordinate 228,003,954, forward strand.
TTCGTCTACCCTTCATAATGATTCGTATGTGAACCACATTTCTCATGATGATGCACCAGGTAGCTCTGCCGCATCATGTGGTCTCCCTTCCTCCAGTCCTCCCATATTCCATTTAGATGAAGACATTATGGAAGGCATGACCACTCCTGATTTTCCTCGGTATGATATGCACCATCGTGCGTACTTCCTTCCATAGCAGATTCATGACCAACATGTTGTGGAGTCTAAAGACTTCATCCATACTTAGTTCGCTTGGTTCTATTACCCCTTGCAATGAACCCATGAATTCAATCCACAACCACCTTGTGGCCATTAAATTGCCACCCGATGTTGGGGAAAGGGGGCATACTTCTAGAGGATTTCGAAGGCCAGCTCCATCCTAACCCTCGCAATGCACTTTACCACAATAAATTTTACCCATAACATCTCCCATTAACATGCGTGCTTTTATTTCTGTCATGCATTTAGGTAGCTTGCATTTTCCATCATCATCTCATTTTTTGTCTTGTGGCGCCTTTATGATAGATCCATAATCCACGTCGTATATCGCCCATGCCGATGGTGCAAGTCGCTTCTCCCAGAATCTAGCCTCGGAAACTTGGGCCATCTTTACCCCATTGCATTCGTTGGTCCTCTCCAACGACATATGCATTGGATATGCCACCAATAACCAGACCGAACATGATGCAACGATAATTTTATTAGTTGATGCCCTTGATTATCTCATCCTTCATCTTCATGTTCATTTATATTCCTTGTTTCTTGTCATGCAATTGAATGGTGTGTATCGTGTGAATAACCATGTCCTTTTTAGAATATATTTACGAGAGAAGCTCTTAGTGCGTGAATTCGAATCTATTACATTCAGTCATGTACCTAGAGCCCAAAATCACTATGTAGATGACATTGCAAACAATATTCTAGATAGGCACTTGTCACATGCATTTAAGAAAATACAATAATAAAACAAATGGCGAACCATATACTCGTCATGTATAAAAAGATGCATATCCATATTATGTATCGACAAAATCATAAATGTTTGGAGTCCACTACTCTAAATACATTTGACATGCCCACAACATGCCCCTATATATAATCACTATCTGGAGGGTCTCGAGCCAATGGCTTCATTCCAATAGCTCGCAGATCCCAAACTGCCTGTCCAGCCATTGCCATGCGCCGCATGACCCCTCGCCACTCAGAGAGTAGCCCTATACATCCCTCGATGTACTGGTCCTCAAGTTCATGTCATCCATGCTCTGATACATCGGTCAACAATAGATGACACCTGTGACGAACATTGTCCAGTAGAGCCTCATAATTAGGACTAATTTTTGCTCTCGTTCCACTAGATCCTGCAACCCCTGGTGCCATGGATCGTCCTACATACCTTGTCGGCTTCACTGGTGCTATATCTGCATACTAAAAGATATGAATCAGTACCACATACATATTCTAAAAAATTTAAATGCACCATAATATATATAAACTTTCACTTACCATCTGATTCCCATGCTCGATAAGGCGAAAGTTGATAATCAGGGTCCCAAGTTCATACCAATGTATGGATAGTCGTATATGTAGAGCGAAAACTGATCCTAATGTGTGAAAAAATCGGGTCGAAACCCCCGTCCGACTCCCCCTCCTCATTCTCTCTACAACAGTTTCCCCTAGCGGCGCATCCTGGGCTCCTGTAGGCCCCCATCCCGGATCTTCACATGAGGTTGGATCGTGGGGATCTTCTCAGAGAAGAACGAGCACAATACTATACCAAAAGCACAATCGTGGTTCATCTGTCGCTTGCACAAGGACAACTGTCGTTTCACTGACGAAAACATCATCTAGGCCCACCCATAGTAGGTCCCACTCAAAACACTCTCTACCAACATCATCTACCCCCCAGTGATGTGATGGACCCAAGATCCGTAGTACTGTTGCGGCGACAGCCCATGTCTCTAGCTGCCCAAGATAATTGGTTGGAATAGTCGTGCCCTTAGCACGAGCATCCGGTCTATAATGGTGATGCATGAACTCTGATATATTCCACCCACGCGGTAAAACTGGATGTATGTTTCCCACCACCCCTAGAGGTGGGAGTTCGATCAAAAAATAGATGTCCTGGATAGTAAGCTCGATCTTGTGCCCCTGCACCATGAAGGCCTCCTGGTCCTGGTCCCAATAGCTCACTATCCTCAATATTAAGGGCTCACCTTCCCTCATCAGTGGGTTCTCATCCAACTTGAGAACCCCATACCTAGCAAGTGCTCCTCATACCACCTGATCCCCCTAGATCTCAGCCTGAAGAGCATCCAAATCTCTCTCACGCCAGTTGATCCTCAATCCTGCCATACCTGCATAAAAAATTCATGTTTTTCACCTTAGAAAGAAAACAACTGCATCACAAATCTGTTAACCATGGCCCCTAGACTACCAGCAGACAAAAATCCCACCCCACCTCGAACTTGCATTTTCCTGCCCTAGAACTGCAAGCTCGTAGTTTTTCCCGCTGAAAATTGTGAGGCAGGTCGCATTTCAGGGCATGGGAAGTGTGAGCTGGCTGTGAGGATGGGCAGGGGTCTCCCATAGAGCCACGGGGACCTAATATGAAAATATAACCCTAAAAAAATGAAGAGTAGGGTTAGGCCACTTACCTGCCACTAACAGATCCTGATTCCAACGGTCAGTTTTTCCGCTATGATCGATGTAAGATTTAGGGCCTTCTCCTCCTCTCCAAATTCACCAAAGCTCACTTAGAAAATGAATTAAATTGGAGGGAAATTGCCCTATTAAAAGAAAAACCCTAAATTTTCCTTCGCCAATTGCGACCAAATCGTAGCTCGATTTGATGAACCATAAACACATTTGGAAAGCTCTCATCAAGCACTATGATGGGTCTTTTTTTTTTTTTTTTTCTTCTGTAATTTGACACTTCACTAGGAAGCCATTTTTCCAAGAAGGGTCACTTTTCCGCCTCTTAAAATCAAATTTATTCACATGTGCTGCTTGTACTTGGGGCACCACTTTGCCTTCATACTTGTCAACGCGTGCGTTGATTTTCATCATGAGTAACCATCTTTTTCTCATGTTTTCATGGTCCCCACTCAGCCTATTCTCGGAGGCAACATCATCGAGTCACCCTTGTTCAGAGCATCTGAGTTAAGTCATCATTGCATTCGTGGAGTCTCTCCTGAGTCCCTTTGCCTCTTGTTTCAGTATTCCATCCTTTTTTGCCTTGCATTCCTCTCGTGTCGCCCATTTTGGCCTCCAGTCATAATGTTCCCCATCCCCTCCGGAGTTGAGTCAGTCGTTGTCAGGTCATCCATGATTTTTATGCTCTGACAAGGGAAGTCGTCCATCTGTTACTCAGCATCCCCTATTCCATCATCATCCATGGTGTGAGTCCATTCGTCGCTTTACTATGATCCCTCATGACTTATTTGAGGACTCATCATTCCCTCACCTATGGCAGACCTCCTTCTGTCGACATCAACACATTCATTCTAGAAGATAGGTCTAGAGGGCGGTGTACCTTAGTTTTAGTTCCAGCTTCCATTCTTGTTCGGTGCCTTGGACTAAGCAAATGGAATCATTATTTCCCTTTGACTTGGTTGTTTCTCACACGCTCGGCCTCAACTCATTATTGCATGATTGAGATTCGTATACTTGATGGTCCGGTGTTCTAACAGATTGTACCAGTGATTCCCGGTTGTGTGTGAGATGTTTTAGACCTCATGATGGGTGGCCCTTCAAGTAGCCCCCCACATGCCCGAATGACCTAGGATTATGCTACAGCATCAGATGCATCTCCACAGATTTGATGGGTTCGGTTTCAGTTGCTTGCAACACCCATAGCATGCATGTATCATTCAGATGATTCATTCATATTTTCAAAGTCCTTTCCCGTTTAGCAGGGCTTCTTTGGTTGTTATTATGTCTCATGTACTGAGATATTATTGTATTCAGTCTTGGCTCATGTTTCTCCAGGCGCAGTATCTATGTGGGATCCATTATATTTTTGTTTGGCTAATTTTATGCTAGCATGTCATGTACTTTATTTCTCATTCTCATATTGTTGGGCCCATTATCATTCTTTGTACTTTGTCATTTCGGCGGGTATATGTATGCCTCCCCCGCCTCATTGAGAACAGGTACCCAAACATTAAAGGAGACTTATATCATTTGTAGGTCTCGCCCCTTCAGTTATTGTCCTCTCTCGCTTATCTCCGTCTATGTATCTCTCTCTCTCTCTCTTTGACTCCCCTTAGGTGTCTAGTGATTGTGTTGTTACAACGTACTTCGGTCATACGATTAGCTCCTAACGCTCGCACATTGGGGGGCAATCTGTTATCACCAAAATTTGGTGATATAACCATTTACAATTAGATAGATCGAAGTACACCATGTAAGACAAATTTTACCATAGTAAAATTGCTTTCACTATAAGAAATAATTTATTAAACCATATTTTATAAAGTTATTTTTTGTTTAACAAGAAATACCATGAGGAATAATCAAATAAATCTTTGTTTATTTGATTTTCCTCTAGGAATAATTAATTAAACCACTGTTTAAATAATATTTGTGGTCATATTTAACCCAATTATGAGAAATGACTAGATAAATCATTATTTATCTTATTTTTCTCTAGGAATAATTAATTAAATCATTATTTAGTTATTATTCCTTGTTAAATTTGACTAAATCACCGAGGAATAATTAAACAAATCATTATTTGTTAATTATTCCTCAACCACATTCTTGAAATGATAAACAAATAATTTATTTTATTATTATTTCTAAATAAAGGTATTTAACCAATTTAAATACATTTTCCCTCCAATAAAACATAATAAAATATTCCGAGCGGTTAGATCTAGATCTTGGTTAATAATAGTTTATTATTCGCCATTATAGAGGATAACTCAATATTTTGTTATATATAGAAGGGTTTTTTCGAGTCATTCTTTACTTTTATCACTTTCATTATCGCGCTTTGATCATTCTCATTGCTGCTACTATTTTCTTTTTCTTCTTGAGCTCCCATAGAGTTCAACACATTCTGGGTTTTCTGCACCATTGAGAGAGAGAAACTTTTGGAACTGAAGCGTTGAGGACAACCAAGAACCCATACCATTGAGGGGGACTGGTAACTTTTATTTGTTCCCTTCACCAGGTGCAATAATAGATAAAAACAATTATTTAAATCTTGTCTTTTCTGTTGGATTCATGGAGCAATTACTATTTATTTTCACCGTTTAACCACTTTTACTACATAGATCTGGTTTTTTGCAGCATTTGTTCTAACTATCAATTGCAAATCTAAAGAATTTAAGCAACCATTTCTATTGTTAGGGTTGTTTGTCACACACAACTAAAGTGAGCTCTTTTCGTACACTTGCATTTAGAATTTATACTAACACTAGGAGCAACAACACTTCCATCTTTATAGGTGTGAGTGGTAGACTTCCTTGTTGCCATAATTTTGCTTTCAACTTTTCTTGCCACCTTGAATGCCTTCTCTAATGAATCAGGTTCCCAAAGGTGAACCTCATGTTTGATGTTATCCTTTAAAATCCCTATGAATACATCAATCCTATGCTCCTATGGAATATCATTTACCTTGATATTCAATCTTGAGAAGTCCTCAATGTGCACAACCATTTAACCCTTTTGTTTGAGATTTAATAATTGGCTAAAGAAAGTATTTCTCTTTGTATCCTCATAATGTGATACCAATTCTTCCACAAAAATTGTCTAAGTGACAATTTATTTACAAGTACAAATCCAGCTATACCACACAAACTAATTTTTTTCTAAATATAAAGATGCAATGCGCATTGCATACCTTTTGTGTGTGCGGTACATCACGTAGATCAAAGAATTGATCCATCTATAGTATCCATGTTACCGGATCCTTGCCATCAAACTTCCTCATATATATATTTGGAATATGGTGTGTCTTAAACCTAATGTCGGATTCTATAAAATCATATTTCATATTCTTTTTGTCCTTGTCCTCATTTTCATGGAGTACCTTGTCACCACTAGGAAGCCTTTATTGCAACAACTTTGTCAAACCTTCCATGTTTGTTTTCAAACCATCCATCTTAGCTTCCATGTTTGATTTTAAACCTTCCATGTCCTCTTTTAACTCATATTTGGTTGCTCTTTGTGAGAGTGCAATTTGTTGCACTTGGTTTCATAATTTTGATATATTATGTTGTAATTATTCCTCTTCATACTTTCTAGTAGAGTTTTCTGAGGGCTTAATGGGTGTAGAGTTATTTTGTTTGGGAGGAATTTTAGAACCCAATACTGATATCAATGCTTCAATATACCCTTGGAATCACTTCAAACTGATTTTTCAAACAAAAGTTATGCAAATTTTAAAAAAGTTACGCACATTTTTCTTGCTTTTAGGAGCTTTATCTTGAAACGGTTCTAACTTAGCAATTTCGAATCTCCAAGGTATGAAAATTTGTCCCGTGGTATCTATTTGAGTCTTATTTCCAATGCCATAAGTCAGACCAAAATTGTATTCTTCAAGATAATGTTATGCCTAATCTCCCATGATGACTTGATTATGGACCGATTCATTAAAGTGAACTTGTACGGAATTTCACGTGTCACTGTTTCAAGATTAGTCTTTACAAATGATAAAAAAAAAAACTAAAGCCCGTGCACTTTCAGTCACTTTTTACAAAATTCAAATCCGATACTCAGAGAGAAAGTAATGATGATTTTCCCTTAGTCACCTGTTTAAGATTGAATTCTGGAGCCTGCAAAAACCCTAACTTCCTCGGATCATATCTCCGAAAATATAGTGAACCAATACCTAAAATTTATATAAAAAGTTCACCAATATTTAGGCTCCACGTGGTCACAATTTCAGCTTTTTAAGCCCCATAGAGTAAAAGTTATAGTGAAAACGCAACGATGTCCTGGAAACCAAATGTTATGCAACCAACTCACAAGATTACCGAAAGAGATTTTACAAAAAGAAAATACATATCAATCACTTAAGAATTATCCTCTTTGAGGGGGAAACATAATTTATATTACATAAATGAAAAATTATTGGACGATACAAATGAAAAGACCTTCTTTCTATATATAGGAGTCTAAGGGGTCACAATATAATCAGAGCCTACATAACATTGATAATGTAAGGGCACAAGAATAACAATAAGGGGGCTACACTAGTATTATAGGGACCTAACACAAATATTTTTTTTACGAAATATTAAAATTTTAATTTTGTATCATTCTATTGGGGAAAAGAGTTGAAATCTTATTGCAAAATTAAATGGAAATAGAAAAAAAGAAAAAGAAAAAGCAAAAGATTAGAAAAGTCAAAATTAAAAAGCAATATACTGATTAACTGCTTTACAGAGGCTCGGGAGTAGCGGAGGAGCAGTGTGGAAGGAGGTGGATGCAGCGGAGTGGATTCTATGGAAGAAACCATGAAAAACAAGGAGAAAAAAATTGAACTAGGGTGCGAAATTGGGAAAGCGGTTTTAGGAATACCAGAGGTGGTATTCGCGTGGGATAAGAGTGGTAAGTGGTTTTGTGATAATCGAACGCGATACGGGTCTTTGGACGACGCCGTCCAGGTGAAAACCACCTATTTCGCGTTGAAAACGAGCGATCAATTTTATTTGTGAAATGAACGCGAAAATGGTTTTAGACCATCCGATCTTGGGGGGGCCAGATCTACGGCTGTAAGCGAGTGCGAAAAATAGAAAAGATGTGCAGAGGAAATATATGGTGGGGCCGGGGTGACATGGGGTGATTTGTCGCGTAGTGGGGGGGGCTTGAGGTTGGGTAAACAATGTGCACCATTGGTTTATAGTGATAAAGGGATATACTCCATGTAGGGGCGAATACATAAGAAAAAGGTGGAAGTGGGAGGGAGTGAAGGCTCTCGGCAGTGGGACCGGGAGATGACGTCACAGCGGAGGGACTAGGTGTACGAAAGAAAAACTCAGAGGTGTGCCTCTGCAGTGAACCTGGGCCGTTGGATCGGGGAGATGGACAGTCCAGATTAACTCGGAGCAGCGGAGATATGTTGTGGAGAAATACAGTATGGATGAGAATTTACAAAGGGAAGGGGTTGAGGTGTGGTTTGAATGGGAGTCGTTAGATCGGGAGGATCAACGGTGAGGATTGAATTGGGAGATCGCATCGGAAAGGGGGGAAAAGGGTCAGGGGTCAAGGGGACTGTGAATTTGCGATGCGATGCGATGGAGGGGAGCGCAGACAGTTAGATCGAGATTGAGATCAACGGTCAGGATCTTATCGGCGAGGGGATTTCATCGGAGGGGGAGATCATCGACAGGGACTTGCGATGCACCAATAACTGTTAGATCTTTGTGGAATGGACGGCTTAGATCCAATCGGCGAATCGGCCATCAGTGGGGTAAAGGGTTCGGGACAAAGGAAAAGGGGACTGTCGATGGAGCGAGGATCGTCGGATCAGAAGTGAGATCGATGGCTCAGATTTAAAGCAGGAAAGTGTATCGACCTTTCGCAAATTAGTGAAGAAAAAGGAAAGGTAATGAAGAATTTGAAAACGTCGAAGTGTGATGGCGATAGGGGCTTAAGACCTTTAGCTGACGGTCTCGGGCCTCGGTCTTACTATGAAAAAGGGGCTGAGGGCTTAGGCAGAAAGCGCTTAAGGTCTTATTTTCAAAATGGAGCGAAATAGGCCTAAAGAAGGGTTTTTTAAGCCTTTTTGAGGTTTCGGTAGGGTGAAAAGGGTGTTTTTAAACCGAATAAAGGGGATTTCCAAGGTTAAAAGGGGGATTTTGAGGAAGTAAAGGGGTAAAATGAGGAAAGTGGGGGATTTTGAAGAGGGATTTATCAAAAGGAAAAATGATGAAAAATGGGTCTGAAGAACAGTTCCTTTTATAACAACAGGGTTTACTTAGAGGATTTTTAAATGATGATATCAGTGGAATGGATTTATTTGAGGATAAAGAACACATAGAGGCTTCAAGAAGTCACATATTTTGCATGAAATTTGTCTCTTGAAGACTAATAGACTTGTTTTAGCCATCATCAGTTATGACAAAATTTTATTGATGGATAACACTGGCTCTACTTGGGGATGGCAGCTCCTTGGAGGTGTCAAGAACTTCAGAGATAAATCTCTGGAAAGTAGACCAGTGCCTTTATATTTTCTGCACCTTGACAACTTGATTCTTCTTTGATCATGCTGCTTAAAAAGATGACTAGTATTACATCATAAAAAATCAGTTTCTCCCAAACAACTACCTACATAGCCTACTTTCCTAGCATTTTTTCTTCATAAGGTGCACTTGGACTTGCAAACCTTTGACATCAACATTTTATTCTTTTATTGAAAGCAGGAAACTAATCTAAATCTACCCTTATAACTTCCATGAGTCTAGATTAAACAGTTGGACTCAAAAATCCTCTTCCTAATCTACTATCTATCAGGATTAAGCTGTCTGACAGATCTTATTCTCTATATTCTAAAACAGAAATTTAAATACAGACAAACTAGGATTAAGTTGTCTGATTTGCTGTAAGACTATGGCATAAAAACAAGCTGCACATAGACTGAAATTTACAGAAATTTAAAACAAAATGGTGAAGGCTTAAGATCTGAAAATTTAAAACATCCTTCATTCTTTCCTTAGCTCTGATTTTGATCTTTTTAGAGCTGTTCTTCTTTACCTGGTTCAAGTTTTCAACATGTTAGAACCGGTTCTTTTTCTTCTCTTTGGCTCAGGTTTTGATCTGATTAGAGCCATTTTCTTCTATCTTAATATATTCTACTGATAAGCCAAGATTTCATTGTTTGGAAAATATTCTTCACTAACATATCAACAATAAATTGAAATCTATCTAGTCATGATTAGGCTGTATGACTAAATAGCAGTGCTCTCTTTTGGTAGTGGCATTTAAGCTTGCACACTTTCAGGTTTTCTTTTCTTTTTTGGTATGGGGATGTACCTTTATTCTTTTATATCTGCCCTAATTTCTCTTTTTGTATTTTTTCTTTTTTCAAATTCAAAAGAAAAAAACAAAAAACTAACTAAATGCTCACAGGCTGAGCTTTATTGACATTCCTACCTATCTAATCTAACTTGGAATTTACATATTTAGCTGACAAATTCTCTTTTCCAATACATCCAGTCAATCAGATGGTTCCATGACTGGTCTTTTCTCATCTCTTTGAGCATGTTGGACAAACAAAAGGACCGCTCCCATCTCACCTTTTCTTTAGCAGCAGTGCTAGAAAATTTTCTTGCTATTTGCAACAAACTGCTCTTAACAAAATTTATTCCCTCTTCAAATGTCTTCCAAAAATCAGCATAGGGATCTTGAAATAATACCTGGTTGTGAGTATTTGAAAGATAATTTTCAACCAGGATTAATTTTTTCTCCATTGGATCAAGATCAAGATTCTTTTGAGAAAGAAAATCTTCCTCATCTTCATTATTATCTGAACTGGAGGACTCATCATATTTTCCAGTGCTGTCCTCTTGTAGTCCTGGTATGTTCTGATTTAGTGGACTAAACTCTGTGAAGAGGTGATTATATTCTTGAGAAGGGGTCTCCTTGATTACCTCAACTGTTTCAGGTGAAGGTTCTTTATATTCATCATGCTCAAGAAATTCTTCATTGTTTTCCTCCTCAACCTTTGAGCTGAAAGACTGTTGATTCCCAATCATGTGAAAGCCATTTATGATGGATTGGATTGGATGATTGCTGCTATCAAGCTGATGATAGTGAATTTCATGACACCAATCAACTGCTGGTTGCCCTGCATTATTAGTTTCTGTTTGAAGCTCATCATCATAATCAGACTATCAAAAATTGGACAATCATTAGTATAAACAATCTCACCAATCAAGCATATTGGGTTATCAGTTTGTTTTTCTTTAAGCTGATCTACAAGTTTATTTTCTGGTTCAAGACAACAAGGTTCAGTAGGTAGATGAGCATAAATGTTTTGTTCAAATGAAGTTTTGAGGGTTGGCTATTTGTTTAATATTTGATCAATTTCTTCTTCTATCAAAAGAGGAGGGATTTTTCTTTCAGCATAGAAAAAATTGCAACAGTCCTCTTTCTCTTGTGTTAAATAGTTTTGAGGCTGGATGTCTTCTTGAGCCTCTTCTAGTGAGTCAGTACTTGTGCTTGCAGGGAAACCTTGAGGATATTCTATTGTTTCAAACAACTCCTCATGATTATTATGATACTTAGTTTGAATACAAGGTTCATGAGTTGTTTCTTCTACATTATCAGGATGCCACTCTCCTCTTAAAATCTGAAATGAGTTATAACATAGAGGGAGATTCCCTATATGTGTGGATTTTTCTTCTATTTCAGGTTCTGTGTTTCCTAGGAGGCTTATTTTTTCTTCAAAGCACTGCTCACTTTTTGCATTTACATTTTGGTTGTGAAGTTCTCTCAATAGTAAAACACAAGTCATAGGTAGGCAATCAGGAATTTCTTGACAAACTTCTTCATCATCTTCTATATAGTATTGATCATCATATATGTCTTACTCATTGTCTAGGTCTTGTAGTGGTTGAGTTTGTTCTTGATCCGGAAAAAGCAAGGGCTGCTGTAGATCACCAATATTTAAATTAGCCTCATACCTATCCATTATCTTTAAAACATGTATAACATTTTTTCCATCATGGCCAATCGTCTTGCTTTTGGGTCTATATTTGAATCCATGTTGTAAATCAGAAAAGAGGTCACTGTATCTTGTCAACTAGTTCAGAGTCTTCTACCAATGGATTCATTTAGTCTTTTGGGAGTTGTGGAGTCACTAGGTGAAGGATTTTTACTTGTTTTCAAGATTTGGTTGTTGTTCACCATCAACAATCAATAATAACCAGTCTTGGTGACACTTGTCTCATTCAGAAATAGGGGTTCGTTGAGTTGTGAAGTTATTTATTACTCAATATCCCCAGTATGGTCGCCACTATGTTAGGACTTCGTAGTTTGAAGGATTGGAAAGAAAAAATGCTGCAGAGCCTACATCAGAACCACTTTGGAATCCTAGGATCTAGCCCTCCTGGATTCAGAGAGGGATCTCTCTATATAAGTGATTTCAAAAGATATTATATTAAGGCTTATGATATGGTATTAGGATAGTTATGAAGTACAAGGGGTTTGTTTGTTTTTGGTTGGGTAGAATATCATCAAAATAAAGGAAGTCCTTTTGAAGGGTGAAGGTGTGAGTGAGTTGAAAGAATGGTTCAGCTTATAGGATAGGTAAGAGACAGTATCAATCCATTGGGATATGGAGTCACAAAGGATTTAATTGCACAACAAGTTTCAAGAGCGGTCCATGGGGCAAGTCATCTATATCAAAGGATCTCTTTAGATTGATTTGTGATATGGGACATTTAAAGTGTTGTGAAAAAAGAAAAGCTAATAACCATTTAAGAATATATTAACTTCACTAAACAAGAAAAGCCTTTCAAAGTAACTGTATGAAGCAAGCCAAAGGACAGGGCAAACCATAGAATTATTTGGGCGAACTTTTACTAAAGCACACTTTTCAGACAACAATCCAGCAATCTAACAGATTACCTTCAAAAAGTAGAAAACATATAAGAAAACAGAGGGCAGCCTAATATCAAGTAAGGATTTTGAACCTATCCTGCTTTTGGCATACTCTCAGGGATCTTTTCAAAGCAACTATTGGAGATAAGCTAGAGGAAAGGGCTAACCATAGACTTCTCTAGTTCAACTTTAATTAGCATACCTTTGAAGAACTTTCAAAGAAAATATCTCAAGTTGTACTTAGGAAACACGGGTTCACCAACACTTCATTGGTTATACTCTATTGAATTATCCTCAAAGCAACAATTAGAAGAAAACATAAAGATAAAGCTTATCAGTGAGAAAAAGGGTACTTCGCAATAAATCCTAATCCATATTTCCTGTTCTTTATCAGAGAAAGTGGACAGTATGAAAAACATGAGAAAAAACAACAATTACAGTAAGAAAAACATCACCATTGACATAGATTAGGATCCCATAAATCAGCTTGTATATTTGATGTTCAGACCAGTTACAATATTCAAGTCCAATAGGTCTTTACAGCTTCAAACTTCTCTTCTCAGCCTATCTTTCTTCAATTACTAACAGAGCTCCAACAACCTTAGTAACTATTAACATTCAATAAGTATTCAACCAAAATTTACAATGGGCTCCTCTTATGATATTTATAGATGAATTGAGGAGGTGGAGTGAAAGAAAGGGTTATTTTTTCAATTAATACAGAGTAAATGCTTCTCGACCTTTGGGAGGCCTAATGGAGAAGGTTTCTAATATCTTAACTCTGCTAATTGATTTTTACATTAAGTTTCATCAACTTCAGTCACTTTTGTTGACTTTTGAGGCTTTGGTAGGCTGGAAATTACTTTCTAAGCTGTCTTTGGCAAATATCTCTGACTGTGCGTTAACTTTGTATTCTTTTGAGGAAAATAAGCTGGCAAGTGGCATTTCTGGCTTTCTGGGGATTAATTGCTTCAATGATCTGGCATTTTGAAGCAATCTTTTGCTGATCTTATTTGTTTTAGATACTTTAAACACTGATTAGGCCTTTGATTTGGCTTTAGGCCTCCTTTAATCATCTTTATTCTTCAAACTGTGTCTTTAACCTTTATCTTCGGATTAAGACTTTTGATCTTCGGGCTTCTGAATTTAATCCTTTCTCTTCAATCTTTGATTCTCTTCTGATCTTCATTGTTTATGTACAGGTCTATTGTGCTGGAGGGTTTTGCTGCGTAACCAATGCTCATGAAACATTGATTAAAACTTGGAAATTCAACCCTTTATGTCCCTTTCTGCATTGAATTCGGCGTCTAAGGATCGTCACCCTCGGCCTCTGTCACTTTTTTTGACTGTGGGATAGATTTTTATGACTACTGCCATGAAACCTGCAACAAACTACAAAAAATGTTATAAAAACCTGCGCATATTGGGATTAACTGCTTTATAGAGGCTCGGGAGTAGCGGAGGAGGTGGATGCAGCGGAGTGGGTTCAATGGAAGAAACCATGAAAAACCAGGAGAAAAAATTGAACTAGGGCGCGAAATTGGGAAAGCGGTTTTGGGAATACCAGAGGAGGTATTCGTGCGGGATAAGAGTGGTAAGTGGTTTTGTGATAATCGAACACGATACGGGTCTTTGGACGACGCGTGTCCAGGCGAAAATTGCCTAATTCGCGTTGAAAATGGGCGATCAATTTTATTTGTGAAATGAACGCGAAAATGGTTTTAGACTGTCTGATCGGGGGGGGGGGGGGCGCAGATCTACGGCTATAAGCGAGTGCGAAAAATAGAAAAGATGTGCGGAGGAAATATATGGTGGGGCCGGGGTGACGTGGGGTGATTTGTCGCGTAGCGGGGGGCTTGAGGTTGGGTAAACAATGTGCACCATTGGTTTATAGTGATAAAGGGCTATAATCCATGTAGGGGCGAATACATAAGAAAAAGGTGGAAGTGGGAGGGAGTGAAGGCGCTCGGCAGGGGGACCGGGAAATGACGTCACAGCGGAGGGACTAGGTGTATGGAAGAAAAACTCAAGGGTGTGCCTTCGCAGTGAATCTCAGCCATAGATATGATATTTCTCACAGTCATAAAAGTAAACTGCGGGGCACTGGGAAGTACGGAACACCATGGTCGGGTGCCTTCGCAGTGAACCTGGGCCGTTGAATCGGGGAGGTGGATAGTCCAGATTAACTCGGAGCAGCGGAGATATGTCGTGGAGAAATATAGTTGGGATGAGAATTTACAAAGGGAAGGGGTTGAGGTGCGGTTTGAATGGGATTCGTTAGATCGGGAGGATCAACGATGAGGATTGAATTGGGAGATCACATCGGCAAGGGGGGAAAAGGGTCAAGGGTCAAGGGGACTGTGAAGTTGCGATGCGATGCAGTGAAGCGATGCAATGGAGGGGAGTGCGGACCGTTGGATCGAGATTGAGATCAACGGTCGGGATCTTATCGGTGGGGGATTTCATCGGAGGGGGAGATCATCGACAGGGACTTGCAATGTGCCGATAGCCATTAGATCTTTGTGGAATGGAAAGATCAAATCCAATCGGCAGATATGCCGTCAACGGGGTAAAGGGTCCGGGACAAAGGAAAAGGGGATCGCCGATGGAGTGAGGATCGTCGGATCAGTTGTGAGATCGACAACTCAGATTTAAAACGGGAAAGCATATCGGCCTTTCGCAAATTGACGAAGAAAAAGGAAAGGTAATGAAGAATTTGAAAACGCCGAAGTGCGATGGCAATAGGGGCTTAAGACCTTTAGTCGACAGTCTCGAGCCTCGGTCTTACTGTGAAAAAGGGTCTGAGGGCTTAGGAAAAAAGCACTTAAGGCCTTATTTTCAAAATGGAGCGGAATAGGCCTAAAGAAGGGTTTTTTGAGCCTTTTTGAGGTTTCGGTAGGATGAAAAGGGTGTTTTTAAACCGAATAAAGGGGATTTCCAAGGTTAAAAAGGGGATTTTGAGGAAGTAAAAGGGTAAAATGAGGAAAGTGGGGGATTTTGTAGAGTGATTTATCAAAAGAAAAAATGATGAAAAATGGGTCTGAAGAACAGTTCCTTTTATAACAGCAGGGTTTACTTAGAGGATTTTTAAATGAAGATATCAATGGAATGGATTTCTTTGAGGATAAAGAACACATAGAGGCTTCAAGAAGTCACAGATTTTGCATGAAATTTGTTTCTTGAAGACTAATAGACTTGTTTTAGCCATCATCAGTTATGACAAAATTTTATTGATGGCTAACATGGTGCACAGAGAATAACCTCCTCACAGACTTCCACCATCGCCCACACCTTCATTGTGTCAAATCTCTTGCTCGAGCGCTTGTTATGCGCATGCCTCCCTTCGCAACTCTTCACTTCTCGAGGGCTCATAACACTCCAAGCATGGGAGGTTAATGGTGTTCGGTGACGCACGGTGTCAAGCCTGTCCGACCTCCGCTGCTAGTCCCATTTGTCCTTTAGATGTGATACCCCCATCAGGGACTCATGACTCACACAAATCAACAAACAAAAATAAATTTATGTTAATTTATTTTTTACTAGTTTTTGTATCTTAATGTTTTTCCTAAGAAAGAAGTGTTTTTTCTTTTGACTAAAAAAAATTACTTTGTAATTTTTTTAAAAATAAAAAGACATTTTTTTTCTAAAATATTTTTCTCCCCTTATAACAAATTTACAACATTTCCCTCAATTTTTTTAAAATCTAAATTATTAAAAAAATAATTAATAAATAAATAGATAAACAAAAGGTATGTAATGCCACTTTTAGATTTATATTTGTGTGTGTGTGTGTTTTTTTTAATGGTATCCATCGTCAAAGGCTTAATGTCAATTAATTGGAAATGTTAACCCCTAAGATAAAATAAAAAAAGTTGGAAAATTTTGAAAAACATTTAAAAACAAAAATTAAAAAAGAGAGAAAAGAAAAGAAAGGTAATTTTTTTTTAGGTGTTTTATTGATTATTGACTTTGTCTAAATTATGTTTTGATTATAAACATTTACCTATTTGCAACTGTAAAAGATTAGGCAAATAAACATTTTTTTATGAAATATTATTATTATTATTATTTAATCATTCTATTGGTGAAAAGTATTAGAGTCTTATTGCAAAACTAGATGGAAATAGAAAAAAGAAAAAGAAAAGACAAAAGTAGTCTAAAGAGCCCACAAATTAACCCCGAAAATAATGGAAATTTCGGCAAATTTTTTTAAAATTTCTGCCGGATTTTATCAAAATCTAGTCGAAATTTCCATGATTTTCTGGGCTAATTTGTAGTCTCCTTAGACTATGATTTTTTGTTTTAACCACAAAACACATGGTACATGGTTGGAATATATGCGAGTGGTAGTTTTGTTTTCCTACGTGTAAAGGCATGAACGATATGTTATGAAATTTGTAAATAACCCTATCATTAGTAACCATTGAGTGTTATGCATTATTTGTTTATTCACTTAATTATTGATTGAGTACAATCCTTAACATGATATTTTATAGGTTGTTAATAATGGATATTACATAGGAAAATATAAATTATTTGAAGCATCAAGCACTTTAGCTTTTAAGTCTCATCAAATATTGGTTTGGATGTATGTGGAAATAATGGTTGGCATGCTTGATACCGGAATGTGATTCCCTGTTATTACTAATTTCCAATTACATATTAATTTTCATGAACACGAGTCAATTTTGCAATAACAATGTAAAAGTATTGAAAAACATGTGGACCTAGAGTATATCCTAAAAATGTGTTTGCTTGGTTAAGGGTTCGTCTTTCTTAGACGTAAGGAAACAATGCAATGACCCAAGACCCAAAGGCATCTGGCAGAAGTAAAACACTGCCCCCTTACAGACCACCAACGGGTAATTCTAGGTGAGATGGTTTCCTTGAATAACAGTTATGTGTGAGCTTGCATTCACAAATAACGACTAGTGATCGATGTCCCCACTGTTTGTTTGATGACTAAATTATGATATGTTTTTCCACTGTTAAAAAAAAAAATGCAAAGTTTTGATTGGAAGTGCCAACTTGAAATCATGGAGTAGGCATTAACAACTAAGTCTCTTGTGTAAATGTTTAAAATGTTTAAATCAATTATTTGTTTATTTTATTTTAGTAAAATAATAAAATAATTTATAATTTGAAAAAAATTCATTTATTTTACATGAGCACCATTATATATAAAATTATTAAATTAATCTTGGTTGAGAGCGAACTAGAGGAAGGTATATGTGCATGCAATTCTAGGGTTTGAAACGAATGGTGTTGAGACGGGGAGGGAGCGGAGCTCCCTCGTAGCGAAATGTGCTCACAGATAAAGGAAAGGACCTAAGACAGGGTTCAAATACTCAGTAGAGGGGGCAGGTGTGGGAGGAGAAAGTACTCAAGGTGACAAGGGTCAAAGGTGGGAAGAAGACAAAAGGGATGCAAGACCCAAGGCAGATCAACAATGGATGTTAAAAGGGGCCAATAGGAACGCGCCATGCAAACCCAAAACGATGGAATTTCCAACGACAGTAATCACTGACCCCGAGAATTAGGCTTTAAGGGATAAGATGATATCATATGCCTTGATCTGTAAGTTTATGGGTCTTTGGCCCACTAAGAAAGCACTTTATGATTGGATGAAACATTATTGGAAACCATGCGGGGAGATTGATTACATCTAGGGTAAAAAGGTCTTTTCATTGTCGCCTTTGCAAACCTGGAAGAGAGGGACCATGTCTTTGATGGCGGTTCATACTTTTTTGCACTAGTTGGCTTATACATGCAACCATGGATAGAGAAATTCTCCCTAGAAAATGAGACATTTACTAGAGTTCCAGTCTGGGTCAGATTGTACTCCTTACCCCTTAACTATTGGTTGTCGTAAACTCTCAAGATAATAGGAGATACACCTGGAAATTTCATCAAGATATCATATGAAATGTTGCAGGGATCATATACATAATTTTCAAAGATCTGTGTGGAAATTGATGTATCTGTAGGTTTTAACCCTGTACAGAAATTATCTGCAAACGAATCTTAAAACAGAAAATAAACAATAGCAAGAGCATAAAACATAGAACAAATAAACACAAAGATTTTCCCCTGGATCCCAAATTGGGATGACCAACTTGATTTTTCATTATATACATTTTAGTGTTACAACACATATATATACATGCCGAAGCATACATAAACCCCAATCCATTAACCCTAGATTAGAACATAACCGTAGTTCCCTTGACCGGATCTATAAAATACTAGGGGCCGAAAACCATCATGCCCCAAAACGATGTGCAAACCCATGCGAAAAACCATGGGCGGGTCCACCCACCGGAAAATAAGGACCTTTTTTTTTCTTTTCTTTTCTTTTCGGCGCAACGTACAGGGGGGGCTATCGCCCCCCCTGTTACCCCCCTGCGCATGACTAGTCATGGAAATAAAATAACACAAACCCAACAATCTCAGGTGAGCTAATAGAAGTAGTTCAATTGGAATTTAGGGACGAGAAATGGGTACAACTGGTAGATTATGAAAAAATTTCATTTCGATGTATACATTGCCATGAACATGGGAATTTGATCCGGGAATGCCTTGTAAAAAAAATGAAGGAACATGGGAAAGAACGTGGACAAAGGGATGTCAAAGGCTTCGTGCGACCAAATGCAAGGGGCTGCACGAATTATAGGAAACAACAAAGGAATCTAGGAGGTAGTAAGCCTTAGAGGAATAACTTTGAAGTGTTGGTGAAGGAGACTTAGGAGGAGAAAATGAATAAGGATGAAAAATCAATGAAGACAATGCAAAATAAAAGGAGGAAGAGATTGTAACAGCCCCGGTGAAAATTCATGTAAAAAATATATATATAAGACCACAGTGGATGGGACACGTATTCTAAGCTGAATGGTGGGAAAAACAACTTAGCGGGTATTCACTTCGGTTTATTATGGCTAAGGAAATTGGCAAAGGCATTAGAAAGGCATGAGGGATTTATTGGCATTTATTTATGAAAATAATGGAAAATAGGAGAAAAGGAAGGTGACAGGTCACAGGTTGCATGTGAGGAGGAAATTTAAGGAAAAATAATGGAAAATGAAGAAAATAGAGGCCTCATATATAAAAAGGCTTCTGAGGATCAGTTGGTAAGCTTTTGGCTCAAACTTTTGCTAATATTTTTGGTCAGTTCAATTTTGGAGCTCTCATTACTCTCTCTCTCTCTCTCATACTCTTGGATTCTTAGAGTTTTCTTGGAGCACTCTTGGAGAGTGTGGATACTTGGTGATTTGGAGCAAGAAGGCAAAGGAATATCATAAAAACACAAGAGGATATCGGGATCAACATCTACAACAGGTTCTGAGAGCAGGTACCGAGTTGCATGTATGTTTTCCTCACTAGTTTTGGCATGCATGGTGTATGC
Source organism: Pinus albicaulis (assembly GCA_034641835.2). Taxonomy (NCBI): domain Eukaryota; kingdom Viridiplantae; phylum Streptophyta; class Pinopsida; order Pinales; family Pinaceae; genus Pinus; species Pinus albicaulis. The sequence continues at coordinate 228,023,911 of CM076576.1, forward strand.
ATGTGGATCTATGTAGCTTTTCCATTTCCTGGATAACCATGGTGTTGTTATTTTATTCCATTGATTGTTTCTGGTTGGTTATCATGATTTTTTTAGTTTTTGGGTTGAGTTATTAATTTGTGGACCCTTGGTTGAAAAAACTCTCTGGAGCCGGATGAACAACTGTTGGGTTGAGTTACTAGGCCTGGTGCCTTGGATGGAAAAACACTCTGGAGCCCTAGGTGGGTTGAGATACTATTCCTGGAGCCTTGGTTGGACAAAATCTTTGGAGCTCGGGAACAACTAGGGTTGAGTTACTAGTCTTAGAGCCTTGGTTGGAACAAACACTCATGAGCCCTAGATCAGCTTGAGTGGAGACTAATCCGCGATGGTTAATGACGTCCAACCGTGAGGTGGAATCATTGGTTTTGGGGTTGAGACAGTTTAGTCTCTGGAGCCCTGGTTTGGTGTTGATTGATGTGTTTGATAAAGTACCACATTCATGCTTAGAATATGGCACAGGGGTGATTGTCTAAAGTGAGACTTGGCTCAGCCAATCTATGGTTGGGTGGAATGTGGAAGTCCCTTCTCCGGTTGGTTTTTACATTTAGTAACAAAGAGCTCATTCCTCTAGTATTAGGTATGCAAATGTATTGGTTTATGTATGGATTTACTTGTTATATCCATTGAATTTCTATTGTTATTATGCTGGTTATAAGCATGTATTTGATCAATGATGATGTATGGATCTATCTATGTTTTACCTGTAAATGAATGCACAATGTATCTATGGTAAAATAGATTGTATTGTAGCTTATGCTATAGGGGATCAATTCTTCTTATCTATTCTCATATTTGTAAGAGACCCCCATGTTTAAATTTGTTGTTTATACATGTAGATGCAATGTTTGTGACATGTTTGATGAAATGTCTGTCATGGACGGGAGAGTACATATGAGTTCTTGATGATGTGATTGCTTCTTTACCTTTATTTTAATGTTGTTTAACCTCTCCTAAATTTTCATGAAGTTTTGGGCAGTGATCTGGGCTCTGGGGCTAAAAAGGTGGCACAAATACCGAAGTTATAGGCACAAAACTGACCTTTTGGGGCCTTGGATGTGATGTTGTCAAGGCATGCCCACGCCTATAGGTTGATAGCTGCTCTCTTGCCCTTATATTCCTGTGGCTAAGGCTCAAAAAGATAAAAACCCAGTTCCCCCTCAGGGTTCAGTGGTCTGGAAGGTTGTGTTACCTCCTGGAGGTGTTGTTGATGTTGTGTAAGGTGCGTTTGTCAGGTTTCTATCGATTCTACTTCCTTAAGGTCATATAGGAGGTTGAATTTCATATAGTAGCCTCTCGTCGCATGTTTACCCCGGTTGGTCGGTTACTTAGGTAGATGTGGGAAGAGGGTGTTACAAAGTGGTATCATTGCATAGTTCAACCCTTGGATTGGATGGCCGGTGTGTTGGTCATGTTTTTTTGTTGGTTGCATATGTGTTTCTCATACATATGATGTATTTGATTGTTGCATCCATGTTTTGTTGGCCATGGTGGCAGTAGTGTCGCCATGGAAGAGTTGATGGTGTTGTTGTCAACATGTTATCATGAGTGTATGACTAGTTATGTGTTGTCCTTGCTTATGTATTGTTCGTGCATGCTTGATTACATGTTGCTACATGTTGTGTATGCATTGATTGTTTATGCTAGGTCACATATTGGTCATGCTTGTGTGTTGTACGTGTATGCTTACTTATGTGATGCTATGTGTGGGACATGCATTGGTCGTTCATCATTGGTTATACATGTCAAGTAGGTGCATATGGTCAAGTTTGTATTGGTTTGATTGTGGTTGTTGTGCATAAGGTAATTGTATGCAATTAGGTCATCATGATGATATTGGTATGTCATTATGCTAATGTGTTGGCTAAGATAGAGCAAGAGATACAAACCATCAAAGTGAAGTTGCAGCATTGGACCTCGAGGCAAGAGCATGTCGTCATACAAGTTTGCATGCTTGGCGCACATGTATGTGAGTCATGGTTGTTGTAAGAATTAGGGTTACTTATGTTTTTGTCACTCTAATATTCCTATGGTTACATATGTGATAAATTCTAGTTGATCAGTGTAGTCATATGCATTATGGTTATGTGTAGGCCTTTCATTCTATTGATGTTATGGTTACATGCATGATATACGTTAGTTAACTTGTGTGATCATTTGTACATACGTTGGTTAGTAAAACATGGTATTAACTTGATAATTATGTTGTATGTTGTTGATGATCATGTTATATGTTAACTTGTTGTTATATCTTAGTTAAATTGAATATTAGGGTTATAACATTACTATCTTGATGTTATATGTATCATGCTAAATTGGATTGGCCTAAGAAGATGGTTAGGGTTCGAAATCTAGGTACGAGTCGACTTATTTGTGCTATTATGTCATACTAATATAAGTTGGTTGTGCATATGTGATTTCTATGCATGAATGACAATTGTTTATGATTTTATGATGTGAACATGTTAGTTAGTTACTTTTATGGATATCCTGATCTTATTTACGTTGAGTCTAGGTGTTGTGAAGTTATATTGTGCTAATCTAGATTGATTGTGCAGACAAGATAGCCTCCCAAGAAGTACATTGAGGTATGAGTTTCTTATGCCGTATAATTGGTGCCTTGACTGTTTTGAGTGTTTAATTATGACATCTAGTTTATCTATTTAGCATGGCATGTTTGCAAGTTGTTTGAATGTTTGATCAATTGCGTATGACATCTAGTTTATCTATTTAGCATGGCATGTTTGAAAGTTGTTTGAATGTTTGATCAATTGCGTTATATGAGTATATGTGTCTATAAGATTGCATGAAGGAATGATCTCGTTTTAAGATGGTTGTGCTAACACATATGTATTGAGATAACTGGTATATACTTGAGTGTAAGTAGGTGATGATTGTAGCATTATGTATTATGACCGATGAATGGGAGTTTACTGTTGATCATGAGATGGTTGATAGTCTTGGTAAAAGTTGATTTCGAATTGATAGATATGTTGTCTTGATGTTGATACATATGGCTGACACGTGTGCGTGCTTGGAAAAACAAGGTAACTAGATTTTTGTTATGTTTCTTTATGCACTGAGAGTTATGTGTTTATGGCAGTATGATGCAGGGCATTGCATGGCAAAAGAGAGTGCCATGAAATCTTGAAGAAGGCTCATGTTGAGCTTTCCTTTGGAAGTGTTGGGAAGACATGGGGTATTGAGTCATGGTTTCTGTTGCTAGTCTTGTGCTTTTGGTATTTTATGATTTGTTTTCGCTTGATTTGCAGCTTTGTTTATGTTCAGTGCAAGGCCTTGCAACTTTGTTTGTTGTGTTGTATTGCTATGGGTTTTCCTCTTGTTTGTTTCTTGTCTTTCCTTTTATGTTTTGAGTCTTAGGAATTGGCTCAGGAAAGAGGAAAGTTGATGGAGCTCAGGGAGAGTTGAATGAAACTTAGTAGGTAATGTAAGGCCCGAATGGATCTCAGTGCATGAGTAAGTGCAGCAAATGGTAAGAATGTGATAGTCGGTTGGACTGGTTGGCTCCATTGGGGTAAATAGACAGTGGCAATAAAGACATGATAATGGTGACAAGAAAGGCAAAGTAAATGAGCTTAAGGTAACAAATGCCTTGGATGTGTTGGGAACTATTGTTCTCAACGTTTTACATTTTGTGCATGAATAAATGAAGTTATCTTAACCTAGACCTTGTGATATCTAGCGATTGTGTTGTGATCATGATTAGGTCGATGTTTATATATGCATATATGTATTTATGTATGTATGTCATTTATTGGCAAGGTTGTCATGGATCATGATGGTTTTATGTTGATGTTTATTTATGTATACATGTATGTATATATGTATGACGTGTTTGATAGGGTCATCATGGATCATTATTGTTTAATGCTAATGTTTATGTGTATGTATGTCGTTGTTTGACAAGATCATGATATATATATATATATATATATATATATATATATATATATATATATATATATATATATATGGATGTATTTTCAAGGATCATTCTTGTGGAGGAATGATTACTTATGTAGGTGAATGGAATGAAGAGGTTCCTAGCTATGAGAAATTAAGTTGGAAGAGTAACTCTAAAAGATCTATGAGGCCAGTATCATGTGATATTGAGTTGATATTATATGCTTGTACTATGTCTATGTTTATGTAATGGACATGTAATGTCGAGGGGTACATCAACAAAGTGAAAGTAGTGTGATTTTTAGCATGTTAGGATAAGAAAGACACTAGAAGCAAGGTTGCTTATGGGGTCAATGTGTGGTATATATATGTGCAATACTATTTTTGTGTATATGTTGCGCATGTTGTATAGTTAGTGATTGTACCTATGGTGATGTGTACATGTAGCATATGTAGTGTTGTGTGCATATGATGTTGTATGCATGTTGTATATATATGGTGTGGTGTATATATTGCATATGTAGTGCTAGGTATAGATGATGCTATGTACGTGTTGGATATGCAATGTTGTGTACATACCGTACTGTGCACACGTTGGATATGTGGTGTTTTGTGCATAGGGTGTTGTGCACATGTTGGATATGCGGTGTTGTGTACGTATAGTGCTATGTACATTTTGTATACGCAATGTTGTGTATGTATAGTGTTGTGTGTGTGTCGTACATATGGTGTTGGGTGCATGATTGTACACATTGTGTTGTGTGCATATGGTGTTGTGTACATGTTGTACATATGGTGTTGTGTGTAGGTAGTGCCATGTACATGTCGTGCACGTGACGCTGTGTACATGTGGTGTCATGTACATATCGTGCATATGGTGATGTGTACATTTTGTATTGTGTACACATTTTACAGGTGGTGCAATGTACATTTGGCGTTGTGTACACGTTGTGCAGGTGCTGTTGTACACGTGATACTATGCACACCTTGTGCAGGTAGTGTTGTGTACAGGTGGTATTGCGTACTTGTTGTGCATATGGTACTTGTATACATGTGGTATTGTGTGCATGTTGTACATGTTGTGTTGCGAGCATGCGGTACTATGTATGTGGATGGTGTAGTCGTGGTATCGTGACATGTCTATTCATTGTGTTGTACTTTGTATATGTATAGGTATTGTGTTGTATTGTACACCAGGGGTAGGTGTATATGTTGTATATCGGTGTAGGCATATGTATTCTGTTGTAATGTACACGAGATGTAGGCATATGTGTCGTATGCTGATGTAGGCATATTTATTGTGTTGTATCATACACTAGGTGTATGTATATGTGTCGAATGCTGATGTGGGTGCGTGTATTGTATGGTGTAATATGTCATATGTGGGTGTACATGTTGTGATGTACACTTTGTGTATGTGTATGTGATTGAAGAGTAGAAAAGGCACTGGGTGCGTGCCGAGTGTGGCAACCGATACAGTATGGGTACAAAATAACAAAGGCAGAAGTAGAGACCGATGAAGGATAAGTATCAATATTTTATTTCAATTTTATTATGCATGAGAAATATGATTCCAGTTTATGATGGTGACATGTGATTTATGATTATGGTTTATGGTGATTTCAGGCGATTCATGATTTTAATCTATGATGGTTGTGTTTTGAGCTAACTAGATGTGATATGTTTATACATGATGATTTGATCAAACAATCAGTTTGACTTGTTGTGACATGAAGTAAACATGATTGCAAGTGTACCTTATTGATGAGCTACCAATGAGGTACGATTTGAAGTTATTTTAATTTATTTTGAATCTAATGGTAGTTATGTGCTTGGTATAGGAAACATTGAAATCCCCGGTTGGGTGGTTGAAACTGATTGCAAGAAGTAGCAGCAACAACAAAAGGAATTGCAACATGAAACAATATGCTGGTAAAGAACTTTAGGAGCAAGACCATTATGGGACACTGGTACCCAATAGTGCCCATTGATTTCCATGAGCATGCTATGACTGGTATGATGGTTTTGAGGCAGGTATATGCATTGGTTTTTGTATCTTCTGATGTGAGGAAGCCTTGCCAAGGGATGGATTGCCCGAGATGGGGGTGCCAGTGGAACTTGGAAGGTGAGTGACAACACCGAATAGGGTGACCAAATTTTCCAAGGGATTGTGTAGTAGAGAAGGGAATCCTGGGATGGATTTGTTTTAGTCATTAGCATTATTAGATGGAATCAAATTCACATTTGGAGTGTGCCCTGGAAAAATGAGTCGGTAAATGTTCACTGAGGGTACAATAGTGCAAGATTGTAACGTTAGACATTGCATGCAATTTTTACTTTAACAGTGGATTCTGGATTTCCTGGTACTACTTTTGAGGGTGCAGGTGTGAGCCTCTAGGTTCCATTGTTGTTGATATGGGCATCGTATCCTTCTACTTGATGGCTGAGAAAATGTGCATATATGTATATTATTGTAAATACTGTATCGAGTGGGATTTATAAAGCTCCATTGACAGTATGATTATTTACAGGCTGAAGCAAATGTGGTTTTTATTGTAAATATTATAATGAGTTATGTTATAAAGCTCCAGTAAATGGTATGATTGTCTTGTTTCAACAGCAGTCATTGTAAATACTGCAACGAGTTATGTTATAAATCTCCATAGGTAGTATTTTTTGTCTTTAGCAGTTTGTTGTTTTGTAGGTGTCATTGAACACTAAGGAAAGTGTTCCCCCAAGGGGGAGGGTTTTGTAATAGCCCTAGTGAAAATTCATGTAAAAATAATATAAGACCACAGTATGGGACACATATTCCAAGCTGAATGGTGGAAAAACATCCTAGCAGGTGTTCACTTCAGTTTATTATTGCTAAGGAAATTGGCAAAGGCATTGGAAAGGCTTGAGTCATTAATTGGCATTTATTTATGAAAATGATGCAAAATAGGAGAAAAGGAAGGTGAAAGGTCACATATTGCATGTGAGGAGGAAATTGAAGGAAAAATAATGGGAAATGAAGAAAATTAAGGCCTCATCTATAAAAAGGCTTCCGAGGATCATTTGGTAATCTTTTGGCTCAAGCTTTTGCTAAGATTTTTGGTCAATTCATTTTTGGAGCTCTCATTATTCTCTCCCTCTCTCTCATACCCTTGGATACTTAGAGTTTTCTTGGAGCACCCTTGGAGAGTGTGTATACTTGGTGATTTGGAGCAATAAGGCAAAGGAAGAGCAAGAAAGTGCAAGAAGACATCGGGATCAACACCTACAGCAAGTTGTGAGTGCGGGTATTGAGTTTCATGTATGTTTCCTCACTAGTTTTGGCATGCATGGTGTATGCATGTGGATTTGCGTAGCATTTCCATTTCTTGGATAGCCATGGTGTTGTCGATTTATTCCATTGATTTTTTCTGGTTGGTCCTCATGATTCCTTTAGCTGTTGGGTTGATTTATTAGTTCTTGGAACCTTGGTTGGACAAATGCTCTGGAGCCCATTGGAAAACTGTTGGGTTCAGTTAATAGTCCTGGAGCCTTGGTTGGACAAACATTATGGAGCCCTAGGTGGGTTGAGTTACTAGTCCTAGAGCCTTGGTTGGAAAAATGCTCTGGAGCTCAGGAACAACTTGGGTTGAGTTACTAGTCCTGGAGACTTGGTTGGAACAAACACTCATGAGCCCTGGAGCAGCTTGGGTGGAGACCAATTTGTGATGGTTAGTGATGTACGACTGTGAGGTGCAATCACTGTTTTTGGGGTGTTACACGTTATTTTTTCAACATGACATTTGACTGTCCATATAGGTCTATCACTACCTATATTGTGCTCCCTTAAAAGTAAAAAACCATAATGTTCCTAAACCAAATCTTGGAATTGGAGAAAAGCCCATTAAAACCCTTAAAAGTCTACTTCCGCACTTTTTCTAACCTTTTCCTGTGGGTTCGCAGACACTTGGTCTATAAACTGCGGCAACCCCCGCACGTTTTGCTACTAAAACCTGCAGACCCCTGTAAAAAGTCAAATAAAGGAAAAATTAAATTCTAGAAGCCCAACTGGTCGAATATTCTCCAAAATGGAAGCTTCTAGGGGCGTGATCAGTTTGAGCTTTATCCCTCCACTCATGGAGCTTATCCCTTGGGCCATGGAGCTCAAATCCCTTAATGAGAGGAATCCATCCCCCTCTTCATGGAACTTAAATTATCTCCATTTCCCTATAAATTGAGCTCATATTTCAGTCTCAATGGTAGCTTGTACATGGTAGTTACTGAAGAAATTCCCAAGAGAGCATACTCTTTACACTAGTTGTTGTTGACATGAGAATGATCATACCCTTATGTCCATAACTCCATGGTGGTATTCAGAGAGGAAGGCTTGTCAAACTGAAGGAGGAACGATTGTTCAGGACCCCGGGAGAAATCTGTACAACATCAAGGCATCAAGTTGTAAGATTACTCTTTTCATTCAAGATAATACATATGGATCTCTTTTTCTCATTGAGTTGTTTTTGTGCTTGTTGAATAACATCAATACTTAGACTCCTTGATCACTAAGTTGGATTAGCTTTTCTTGATTATTATATATTGCAGATGCTTTGATTCTTTTGTATTGTCTTTGATTGCAGGTTCTACTTATTGGAGAAGCCTATTTGGAGCGACTGGATAAAAAACTACATCGAACGTTGGATTTCAAGGTAGGGGCATGTCCTCTCTCTTTGCTTATAATAATTATGAATTGCAATTAGTCTAGAGAAAAAGGTTTCCAAACGGATGTTTGTTTCTAGCTATTCGTAGAATACTAGGGAGATCGCTCTAGTCCGTAACAGGGATTAATCTGCATAATAAAATGGCGAGTCCACCAGGGAATAGAACTTAGTTTCTCTTTTTATTTTTAGTTTGAATTTTAGAGTTTTCTGATTTTGAATTATCTCAGACTGGGTTGGGTAGATAACTTATAAGAATCCCTGAAAGGAAAAGTTGAATACTTCTTTTTTTTGTACTTTTCCTTGCCTCTGTAGTTTTCATCAGAATACAGTGCAGCAACCTCTGCAAATTTTAGTTCAGAACAGTGCGGTACCGCTCTGTTCTCCATTACAAACTGCATACCTTTAGAATTTTTTTGAAAAAATAAAAATTCTCTTTTTAGGAGCCAGATCACCTGATTCTTTGTGTTTGCCCCAGTCTTATCTGTCAAATCTTATGTGTGAATTTATTTTCAGCAAATTTTGTGTTTGTGTGATTTATCATCCTATTTGCATCTTATGAGTAAGTATTTGCCCTACTTTCTTGCTGCTCCATACAAGACACTTTCATTTACCTCAGCTTACTAGTATGATGATATTCTCTTTCTGAGCCATTAAGATCATTGCAAACCTTACTTTTATGAAAATTGATCCCTTTTTCATTTGCAAATTTGGAAGAGATTTTAGCTTACTGAAGCCTGATATCACACCAAAGCATTTTTGGATGTTTTCATTTATGCTAAGATAAGTAGAAATTTTTCTTAGTTTGATCACAAAGTAGGAGAAAACGTCTTCAAACTTTCTAGATAGACTTCAAAATTATATTTTTCTTTGATTTTGAATTTTATGTTTTTAGAGTTTTTTAGATATTGTTTTCTTTTGGAAATAGTTTGTTTATTAATTTGTAGTTTCTGATCTGATTGTTAAAGGAATTTCATTTCAAAAGTGCAATAGATCATTTTTTCAAATTGAGTTCTCAAAGAAATCATCTTCTTTTCAAAGATTTTTGTTTATGAATAAAAGAATTGGTGCTTTAAAAAACTGTTAAACCTCTCAATATTTCCTTTAAATAAGATTCATTGAAAAGAAAAGAGTTGCACTTCTCATTTATATGCATTTAGCGTATTTTTGAGTCGGGTCACAAGCATCATTGAAGTTTCACTTCCATACCTTTGTCTTAAGCAACAAAAAAATTAAAAACAATGCTTTAATAAAATCAATCTAGATATTTTACTTTTTCTAGGGCTCATTCCGCCAACATAGCTTAGGCTAGCATTTTGGAACATGTTGTAATTAACATTCCAAGATAGTTTAAACAAACAAGTAGCAATCTTGCAGTAGGAAAATCCAATTGTAGCATTTGTGCTCTAGGAAGCTCTTCTTAAAAGAGTCAAGCACAAGATAATGTCAGAACCAGTGAGGTAATCGTACCTATCTCATTGGGAAAGACAACAAATGTGCATGTAATACAAATGGTAAGCCTCAGATAGACCACTGTCGAGGAGCCTGGGGTCACTTGTTGGTAAACCTTGGATTATATCAAGGAGCCTTCAATGGAATTGAGCTTGTTACTCTACCCTTGCATGTATATCGGATCGTAGATTTTCCCTCAGGTACATTTGTTCCCTTTGGTGACCTTAGTGACCATTATCTTTAGGATTTTTGTGACGGTGGAGGGAAGGTCCCACTGTATTTGGAATAGACGCTGGCTAGACTCACTTGGACTTTCCAGAGGGTACTCTTCACTTCGAGATGGCATAAGTGGAGAGACTTGCACCGAACTGTTTCATTAAGCAGGTTGTCAGGGTAACTATTCCGATTGCCAAGTTTTCCACATTAGAATTCTATGACATTGGATTTCATTAACAACTAGTGTTTTTAGTGTGGATTTCTCTCTTAGATTTTGTAGGCATGTGATCGATTTGATTGTTTCCTTGGTGACTTTAGGTTTATTTTATTGAATTTTTCTTTGATTTCGTGTGTTAAACTTTTAATCATGGCTGAATTACCGAGACAATCCTGTAGAAGGTAGAGGAAATCCCCTGAGTACACACTAAGTCAGTTAGAAAATATTAAATCTGAAAAATGAAAACCATCAGAGACCAGATCAACTAAACAAGAGGAAACATCAGAAATTATACATCCTTATTATGAAGTAGATCAACCTCAAACAACAAAAAGTTCTCAAATAAAATTTACAATTTATGAATTAGTTGAACTTGCTTCCACAACTAGTGAATTATTAGCTACTAAGCCTGAAATTTCTGAACCAGAAACTGAACTTTCTACATCTGAGCCTGCTCCAGAGTTCATAACTCCAACCCTTGGTAGTCCTCATTCACCTCGAGTGAAGTTTCGCATCACTGAGAGCCTTCCTCCTGGCCTCATTAGCATTGAAGAGATTACTAACACAGAAGAAGAAGTTCAACTTCTTTCACATCAAGAATCTTTAGATCTTAGGCCAAGTGAATTGATTTACTATTACAACCCTTTGAAACAGGATCCTTGGTATTCTCAATTAACCGATTTTTTTCATAATACGGGTCTCAACTATTCACCACCCCACATTAATTTTTACACCATACCAAGATGTAATTACAGACCTCCATTAAACATGTTTGGTGAGTCATCCATGTTTTCTGCATCGCGAGAAAATGATTTGTATGGTGTTCCATCTGTTCCTTCGAGATACCAGTCGCTTTCGGGTACTTTCTCATGAGAATCTCCTTCTCCTCAAAAACTTGTACAATCACTTGGTTCAAATGAATCTCATAACAAAAATTTGAATGCGGAACAAGTGTACATGATGTCTGGAAATATTCATAACCCTCACCCTCAAATTAGTAATTTGCCGCCTGGGGGGCAACCTCAAGGATAGTACATACCTCAAGGATAGTACACACCTCAAGGACAATACATACCTCAAAGGAATTGCACACCTTAAGGACAATATGAACCTCAAGGGCAGTACTCTATTCAAGGTCTGCAACCTCTTCAAGGACAGTACCCTATGCCAGGGAAATAGTCTTTCCAAGAATAACAACCTCCTTTGGGGCCGCAATTTTATCAGGAACAATAATTGTTACAAGGAGGTAAATCTTTTAGTGGAAATTATCCAGCCAACTATCAAACTTACGTTCCAAATTATCAACCTATTTATGGTCCATCACAACCTTCAATGGGAGCTCCATATCCTGGAGTAAGCACGGTGTTGAATCCATCATTGAATCAACAAAAGTTGCAGCCTAATGTGCAAGTACCTTATAATCAGCCTGGTCAGCCAATTGTTTACAACCAAATCCAACAACCTGTCCAACCTACGCTTCAAGTTATGCCTCAGGTATCTGCACCTAGTAGTGTTTAACAACCTGGTTCGAGTACACCTAGAACTCCACCTCAAACTGCTGCACCAACTTCTATTCAACAGCCTACCACACCTATCCTTGGAATTTCCACGACCCCCATTTCTATAGCCTCTCAAGTATCACAACCGATCCCTCAAGTCACTGCACATCAACCTGGACCCGTAGTTCAGACTACTATTTAGATGTTTGCGGAACAACCTGGTACAAGTACAATTGTAACAAGCCAAACTTAGTTTTTTTACCAGCCATATCAAGGACAGTATCAATATGGACCTGTAGCACAAAATCCAGTATACCAACATCAACCGTACCGTGGTTACACATATCAGATACCAGCTCAACCTCAATATGGTCTGGCCAACCCTGGTTATCCAGGTGGCATTCTAATCCCAAATGCACAAGATATTCTAGGTTATCCTAGATATCCTCCTCCTGGTACTGGTATAGTTCCTCAAGGTTATCAATTTTCTCAGCAGGACCCTAACCATCGGTTACCATTCATAGAAAATTTGGATTTACCAGATTTGTCATGCCTAACGAACGATCCAATTTATTATTTTCCGTTTTGGCTGCCAATGTCGAATAAGTTTCCCAATGATATTCCTAAGTTCGAAAGTAAATCAGGAGAAGACCCCTCAAACCATGTCATGACTTACCACCTCTGGTGCACATCCAACTCTTTAATCGATGATTCCATTCGATTAAGACTATTTCAAAGAACATTGATATGTTTAGCTGCAAAGTGGTATATTGAACTACCACGTGGTTCATTCAACAATTTCAACGCGTTAGTAACAACTTTCTTAACGCATTTTCAGTTGCCAGTCCGATACGACAATGGAATAGAGCTCTTAACTTCATTAAAACAATCTACGTCTACATTTCAGATCACATACATGAATGGCGACATAGAAGACGTTTAGTGAAAGTTTTTATTTCGGATCAAATCTTAGCATAATGGTTTATCAAATAATTTCTTCCAAAGATCACTGAAGATGTGGCTAAGGGAGGTGTTGTTACGAAAGAACAGGTCATTGCTTAAGCACAATACTTAGACCTTGTATATACACAGTCTGGCACCTTATACGAAAAAATTCCTGACTTACCACGTCCCGGTCAAATAACTGCAACTCCTTCAGGATCTCATGCTGCAGACGGTGTAATAGGTTTAGTTAGCACTAAATAGAGTAAGAATAAGTCCTCCAAAACTACTTCTCCTATCATAACTTTACCAGATTCACAGAAAGGATATTCTTTCCTTGAAACTTCTTCCGACATACATGTTGTAGATTCCTCAACGACTAAATCTAAAATTGGTAATAAGAAGAAAGGAAAGAATAAAAACAAGCAAACTACATCTCCCAAAGAGAAAACTGAAAAGAATGAACCAAATGATGAAAAACAAAAACCTCGTTATCCTTGTCTTATCTATGATGAGGATCACTATACCAAAGAGTGCCCACATCGGTCCGAGGTCTATAAGTTTGTCAAATGTTCACCCACACCCATTGTCTTGAAGGATCATTTTCCTACTCAAGATAGAAAAATGATAGGATCTTCTTCAAATTCGTCGATAGATATTTTAATGATGTCTGAGTTTATGGTTGCGAAGCGATCACAAGACTATGGAACTAAAAATCATGTAATTGGGAAAGAGACAGAAAATTCTAGTCAAACACCAGCTATATCTCCTTCGGTTTCCGATCCGCTTCACATCGAGAAACCTAACCCTGATCTAGTGATTAAACTGCCTGCTAAAGGTGTACTTCAAAAGTCAGCTTTCAATCCACATGCAAGAGCTACCTAGAATTAAAACATTGTTGAAGACTTGGCGATATCCCCTTCAGCAATGTTGGCCTTAGAAGTGCTACAATCATGTCCAGCACAATAGAAATTACTATTATCAACTATTGAAGCTATTGATCCTCAGGATTTTAACCTCATGATCTTTAATCTAGAGAATTTTACACTGAGACTCCCTCATCAGATGGCTTTTCAGATACTAGTATTAGTAAAAAATAGACTAGTCTTTCAAACTGTGATTGATGAGGGGGAATCCACGTGCATAATGTCGTTAAACTATTGGAAAACTCTTGGTTCTCCAACACTCAACCAATCATCGACAATACTTAAAGCCTTTGATGGAAGAGGATTTCATTCATTCAAAATACTCGAGGATCTACCTATAGAAGTAGAAGGAAATACTGTTAATCTAGATGTGGACGTTGTTGATGCCCCTCTGGATTACAACCTTCTTTTGGGTCGTAGTTGGCCTTATGCCATGACTGTTTTCGTTTCATCCGTCTTTCAGTTGATCATGTTTCCTCATAAAGGAAAGATTGTGAAAATCGATCAGTTTTCATATTATTCATCCGACCTTGCTTCTACAGACAGTATCCAACATGAACACTGTTACCAATGAAATAGATAACTGCACTGGTACCTTTTTTTTTTTGGTAGCATAAAAGGCACCCGATTTTGAAAAGTGGTGATGTAGAATCACCCTTTTTTTTGTGCACATTTTTGACACTCTAATATTTTTATTTATGAAGTATGAATATTTGTTTTAAAATGTTAGTGATTTTCATACTAATTTTGAAACATATTGATACAGCATCAACTTTTTTTTTTTAGAGCGGTGATTTTCATGCTAATTTTGAAACGTATTGATGCAGCATCAACTTTTTTTTTTTAGAGTGGTGATTTTCATGTTGGTAATAAAATACAAAACTTAGATAAAAAAAATATATATATATACATATAAAAACAATAAAAAAACCAATAAAAATGTAAAAAAATAGAAAATTAACTTGTAAAAATAAAAAATTTAAACAAAAATAAATAGGAAAAACAAAAAAAACAAAAAAATTCGAAAATTATATAAAAAAAAAAAGAGAAAATTTGAAAAAAAAAAACATAATTTAAAGAAAAAAAACAAAAATTGAACCAATTTTTTTTTAAAAACACATCAAAAACATTTTTTTTCTAAGTTATTAAAAAAAACCATATAATTAAAAAAAAAAAAATCTGTGTAGTTTTTATTAAAAAATAATTTTACTTACTACTTTATTTATAAACATTTTGTTGTATAATATATTGGATCTTAAAACAACTTATTTAAAAACATCGTCAACCTTTTTTAGAATTGTGTGTAAATTTTATTAACATATAATTATGCTTATCATTTATTAAGTTTGATTAACATTTTATCTTACAATATATTTAAATTTAAATTAACCTATTAATTGGTTGTTTATTTACATAGTCGAAAAAGCTTTCAAAATTTTTATTGCCGTGTAACACTTGATAAATCGAAAAATATGAATTTATAAATATTAAAATATTTAAAAATCGATAAGCAAAAACTTAAGAAAAACATCGGATGTGAAAATTTCTTCAGATGTGACACGCTGATCAGATAAACGACCCAACTAAGTTATTTTTAATTGCATTTTAATTTTTCATTTGTAGCCTTCGTATCAAATGTTTTTATTTAAGATTAACAATTCGATTTAGCAGCGGCTTCGGTGTCACCTTGCAAATTCAAAATTTTCTTTGGACGCCTATGTAATGCCAGTTGCCTTCCCAAAAAGTTGTCAGATAAAAGCTTTTTTACCAGTTAAAAATTTGTGGCCGTTTGAAAGTCAGAGTATATAGTAGAAGATCCGATTCCGGGAATCGGCCTCCACCGTCTAGCAGAAGATTCGATTCCAGGAATCGGCCTCCCCCGCTCAGGCGGTGGAGGCCGATTTCCGGAATCGAGTCTTCTGCTAAATGTATTCAACTAGCCATTATCTTACAGAATTCTTCGCAGTGAAGGCCGATTCCCGGAATCGAGTCTTCTGCTAAATGTATTCAACTAGCCATTATCTTGCAGAATTCTTCGACGCTTTTTAAAACCATGTGGCTCCTCTTTTCAATTATAATAGACAAGCAATTTCAATTACAACTATCAAGGAAAAAAGAAGCTTCAATTACATAGAAATTGAATTTTAAAGAATAGTCCCATTTCCATGTTTTTCCGCCCTCCACATGAATATTCCAGTTTCATATTCTGCATCGCCATATGGCTCTTTCATCGAACACATTGATAAATAACCGTAATCAGCGAACACGTTACAAATATCCAATAAAAAAGTTCGGTTGCAGTTATCCAGACCAAGCGGCTCCTCACCCATAGAACAACATACCCTTTTGCTCATTATTAAATAGACATCCACATACTCTCGAAGGATCAGGATCTTTTCCATTGTAAAATATAATCATTGAATCGTTGAATCATCATTAATGCTATGAATATCATGGAGGGAGCGCTGTGGGGTAATCTTGTCCCCTAGTTTTTATTTTGTTTTAAATTTTATTATTATTAATTTTTAATTTTGTTATTAATTTGTATTAAATTTTGTATTTTTTTTATTTAATTGATTTTTTTTTATATTAAATTTTATGTTTATTTTTAATTTAATTTTATAAAATTTAATAAATTTTGTATTTTTTTTTAAATTTAATATTTTTTTTTTAATTTTTAATTTTTTATTATTATTTTTTTAATTACATAAAATTTTTGTATTTTTTTTTATTTCAATTAAAATTGTGTATTTAAAATTAGATATATATATATTTTAATTAAACTTAATTAATTAATTTATTTAATATATATATTTTTTTAAATTTGTATTTTTAAATTTTCCATTTTTAATTGATTTTTAAAGTTTTTTAACTTTTTATTTTAACAATGGATTTTTTTTCTTTCTTTTATATTTAAAATTTATTTTTTATTTCAAAATTTATTTATTTATTAAAATTTGATATTTTTGTTTTAAATTTAATTTGTTATTTTAAAATTAACATTTTTTTATTTTTTTATTTTTTAAATTTAATAAAAATCTAATATATATATTTTTAATTTAAGTTCATATATATATATATATATATATATATATATATATATATATATATATATATATTTAATTAAGTTCATATATATATATATATATATATATATATATTATATATATATATATATATTATTTTTTATAATTTAAATTTAATTTATTTTTTAAGATTTATTTGTTTTTTTAATATATATATATATATATATATTTTTAAATTTAATTATTTTATTGTATTTTATTTTTTATTAATTTTTCATTTTTTTACTTTTAATTTAAATAATGTTTTTTAATTTTTATTTTTTTTAATTTTAAAGTTTTAAATTTATTAAAATTTAATATATTTCTTTAAATTTAATTTTTTATTTTAAAATTTAATTTTTTGTTTTTAATTTAATAAAAAATTTTCTTTTTTTTTTTTAAATTTAATTTCTATATTTAATTTTTCATAATTTCCCTTTTTTTACTCTTTTTTTATTTTATTTTAATTTAATATTTTAATTTTGTTTTTATTTTTATTTTTTTATTTCTATATATTTTTAAATTTTAATTTTAAATTTTAATTAATTTATTTATTTTTTAATTTTAATTTTTTCTTAAATTTTAGTTTTTTTAATGTTTAAATTAAAATTTTTATATATATATATATATATATATATATATTTTTAAATTTTATGCTTTAAAATGTTTTTATTTTTCTTAAATTTTAGGTTTTTTTTTAATGTTTGAATTTTAAAAATTTAAAAATGTTACTTCTATTTTTAAAAATGTCAAAAATATGACACAATTTTTTTTTTTGTTATTCGAGCATCAACTAGTTTTGTTTAAGGGTGTTTTATCAATTCTTTTTTCAAAAAACAATTTTGTTTTTAGCATAATTTTATAAAATGTTGAAATTTGACCTTAAAAAAAAATCAAATGCGTTCTGGAATACACACTTTTTGTTTTTGGGGTGTTTTTTCATGTTTTTAAAGTCTTTTTGGGCTAGAGTTCCCGTTTTGAGGTGAGGTTACCTATTTCATCGGTAACAATGTTCATGTTGGAAAAACGGCTATCCCATACGAAGATGTTGGTGTAGGTTTAGTAAAAGGCTCCGCTCTAATGTGAACTTTCTCTGTGCCTCCCCACAATGTACTGCGTACCATTTCCAACCTCAATATGATTTCATCAAGCACTATACCATTCAATGACACTTGGGTAGTGCCTTCAGAATCAGAACTGGATTCTTTCAATAGCGAGATGCCTTTGAGTCCTTTTGAACTGGCATATGTGACAGTACAGTTGTTTTCTGACTCACTTTCAACTAATCCCGATCAAATGAATTTGATCACCGAAGCATCTTCTTCAATATCAAGCTCAACCTTGACATCACTTTCTGATCCTTTTCAACAAGTGTTTCACACTGATGAAAGTATTCGAGAATGTTTGTCTTTGGATGAATTACCTTGGGATGATCTACATCATAGATCTCCGTTTTTACCTGATATTGATAAGTTTGAAAACTATTTTTCATCTATTTGTACAATTGATTATGTCGAGGAACCACAGAATCCCATATCGATTACAAATTCAGATTTTGAAACTAATTTGGGAAATATTTCTACCACAGCTCCCATCGACATATGAGTTAAACCTAGAATTTTTGAAAACATTCATATAGGCGTTTCTTGTACGATTGAAGAGATTAATACATACAAATCCCTATTTCAAGAATTCCGAGACATATTTTCCTGGTATTACGAAGAGATGCTAGGAATCGATCTAAAGGTTGTCATTCATGAAATTAAGACATACCCGGATGCCAAGCCTATTAGACAAAGATTACGTCCAATACATCTGCGAAAAGCTGCTACTATCAAAGATGAAGTTGAAAATATATTACGAGCAGGATTTATTTATCCAATTTCATTGACAAATTGGGTATCTAATATAGTTCCTGTTACCAAGAAACAAGGGACTGTACGAGTATGCATCAATTATAGGGATATTAATAAAGCATGTCCAAAAGACAATTATCCTACTCCCTATATCGACCAAATTATTGATGATTGTGCTGGAAATGAAATTTTCTCATTTATGGATGGATTTTCTGGGTATAATCGAATTAACATACTCCCTGCCGATCAACCGAAAGCAACCTTTATATGTCCTTGGGGGACATTTGATTATTGCAAATTACCTTTCGGATTAACTGGTGCAACTTTTCAAAGGGCAATGTCTTACACTTTTCATGATATCAAACATATTGTACAACCTTATCTGGATGAATTACCTGCTCACTCTTTACACAGGGACAATCATCCTACACACTTACGAGCTATTTTCATGAGATGTAGGCATTACAAGATTGGTTTGAACATGCACAAATGTGTTTTTTGTGTGCAATCGAGAAGATTACTAGGATTCATTGTTTCGAAAGCTAACATTCGTGTCCACCCCTCAAAGGTTGAGGCGATCATCAATTTACCTCCTCCTTCCACACTTCGCCAACTCCAAAGTTTGAAAGGGAAAGCAAATTTTCTACATAGGTTTATCTCGAACTATGCTGAGTTAACAAAAGGTTTTACCCGGTTGTTGAAACAAAGTGTTCCTTTTATTTGGGATGAGATTGTTGATAAATATTTTGATGCATTAAAACACGCGTTTACCCATGCATCGTTATTGCATCCACCCAATTACCACCAGGACTACCTTTTATACTTAGCTGTCTCTGATTCCACCATTGGAATGGTTCTAGTTCAAGAGGTTGAATCTCATAATAAGCATGTGATCTATTATCTAAGTTGGAATCTTAAGCCAATGGAAATCAAATATTTGCATGTGGAGAAATTGGCCTTGGCAACAATGCAAGCTGTATAACGATTTCGTCACTATATATTGTTATGTAAAACAACTGTGATATCTAATTGCAACCCGATGATGTATATTTTGACAAAAAAGTTACTCGGGGGCAAATACTCTAAATGGATTATCATCCTACAAGAGTTTGATTTAGAATTCGAGAAATCTAAATCAAAGAAATCACTAGTGTTTGCAGAACTCATGTGTGACTTTCCCAATACCGAGACAAAAATCGTGGTAGAGAATCCCATTGCAGATGAATCTCTGTTTCTCATTAGTTCATTAGATCCATGGTATGGATATATCATTATATATCTTCAAACCCAAACCTTTCACCCAGAGTTTTCACGTTGAAATCGACGGAGAATCTGATATCAATCCCAACAATACAATAATATTGTTGGAGACACTCTTTATCTTCATGGTGTGGATTCTGTTTTTTGACGTTGTATAACTCACGAAGAGGCTGAAAGGGTTTTGAATGATTGCCACTCTAGAGCGTGTGGTGGTCATATGTCTGGGTTTGCCACAACCCAAAAGATATTGCGCACTGGTTATTTTTGGCCATCGTTATTCAAATATTGTATTATTGCGGTCCGAAAATACCACAACTGCCAAATTTTTGATCGAAAGATGCGTACGCCTCCAGCTCTTTTTCACCCAATCATTGCCGATGGTCCTTTTGCGAAATGGGACATTGATTTCATTACATGTAACCCTCACTCGGTCGGGGGGCATGGGCATATTATTCTCGTTGTAGATTACTTTACCAAATGGGTTGAGGCGATGCCTACATTCACAACAGATGGAAAAACTGCAACTACTTTCGTATTCAATCATGTAATTGCTCGTTTCGGTGTGCCTCAAGCTATTATGACAGACCATGGGAGTCATTTTTGAAATATAATGAGGACCAAACTTTTCGATCAACTTGGCCTACGCCATGATATTTCTACTCCATATTACCCGCAGGCTAATGGTCAAGTTGAAGCTGTTAATAAGGTTTTAACCACCATGATTAAACAGATTATTGAAACTCACAAATCGAATTGGCATACCATGATTTTTTCGGCACTATGGGCATACCGAACCTCTGCGAAAACTGCTATAGGGTTCACTCCTTTTTAAATTTTCTATGGTTTAGAAGCTATGTTACCCATTGAATGAAAAATATTGTCACTCCAATTAGCCATTGAGTTGTTACCAACTACCTCTAAAGATGAAAAACGTTTTTTGTACTTAGCACAATTAGAAGAGACTCGGTGCACCGCTGCATTAGCTGCTGAAGCTCATAAGAAACGTGTGAAAGCTCAATACAATCAAATTGTTACTCCTCATGTTTTTTCAGAAGGTGACCCAGTCTTAGTATACAATCAAGCTAAATATAAGCTAGGTGCTGGAAAATTTGAACCGATGTGGCATGGTCTCTATATTGTCAAGCACGTGCTTGCAAAAGGAGCCTATGAATTGACTGATTATGATGGGGTTTCTTAAGATAAGCCCAGAAATGGCCTTATCTTATGAGATATTATGCTTGAATTTCATGTGAAGATCTCTCTTGTACAATAGTTACTTTTTAGTGTGCCTTAGATTAGAAAAGTGTGCCTAGATTAGTTTTGCTGTTACTACTATCACTGCTTATCTTGATTACTCTTGATATTGCAGATGTTGACATCCCTTCAAACGTAAATTGGTTTTGTTGATGGTGCCTATCGTAGTACACAGAATATCTCTTCCATGGCTTGGGTTATCTATTCACCCACAAATGAGTTAGTTTCTATGCATGGGGTATGCCTTGGTCAAATAATGAACAATATTGCAGAATATAGCACAATGATTGAGTTATTATCTGATGCCATTTCATTTGGTATTCGACGTTTGATCATTAGGTTGGATTCAGAACTCATTGTATTACATTTAAACAAGGTATATGCAATTAAAAATCCAGTGTTATTGAGATTATTTTTGAAGGTTCGTCTCTTGGAACAACAATTTGATTACATCGAATATCAACATATTTCAAGAAATTTAAACACATTTTCTGATGCATTAGCTAATCATGTTCTAAATAGACATTTGCAACATTTACATAGTAAACCATGTTGAGATTCAACAAGATGATGAGCTTAGTGAAAATTAAGCACGTTCACTAAGTGGGGCCTGTAGGCTATTTTTAGGTGTATGTCTATTTTTAGACATGGTGAGCATATTCTATAAGTTGCAGGATGCTATTTGTAGATGGTTGGTCAAATGTGAAAAATAGATGAAATTCTATTTTTAGAAGATTGGGCGAAGTCTATTTATAGATCATCAATCTAAAAATAGATGCATGTCGATTATTATTAGCCCTTAATAATAATCCGACAATAAATATCAACTTATTGTCTTGGAGCACTTTATTTAAGTGAACAGATTTGTCAAATCAGTGGGCTGAAGGAATTACACAATTCCTAGGGTGGTTGGTAACTCATGCATGGAGGAATCAGTTAGAATTGAAGTGACAAAGTTGGAAGAGTAGTTATGGGAGTTGTTATTCAATTTAACTCAGTTAAGTGAGTTAAACTCAGTTGTGCTAGTTGTATCTAGTTCTAACTGAAGATACACTAGTGAGAGTTTAGTGAATTAATTATTTAATTAATTCACAACTAGAGACTCACTTGCAACTGAACAAATACAACAATTAACTACTTGCATGTCAGTTCCAGTGGAGACCCAGTGGAGAGATAGGTGAAAGGGTGAGATGGACTATCTATTGTGACTATAGTGATGCATTCAATGCATCTAACACACATTGGAGATGCCAATGAGGATTGCGCAGTCAAGGCAAGGCCAATTCGAATTCATTCAGGGGTCTTCTTCAGCAGGGATTGCGCAGTGGAGGCAGGCTAACAGGAGGCAAGAAATTGGTGCATAGATATTCAAATTTATGCATGACAGTGTGTAATGATTGTTGATTGTACTGAGAGCTTGATGTACTAATATTTGTATGATATTATTACATGATCCATTGATATACATAATATATTATAGTTGGGGTTTTTAGCTTTAAGATTTCCCGTTAAACAACTATGTTTATGTGCGATTGATTTTGCTTCATATGTGTTTTGCAATTGGCGATTTAATTTCCGCAAAGAATTAAGTGGAAGAATTCTGTATTTAACATAATATTAATTTGTTAGATCAAGAGAGTCCGGTAATACTATCAGTATTAATAAATTTCTACATGGTATCAGAGCAGTGTTAATCACTGGAGATTGAAAACTTGAAGCGGTGCTGAGTTTTGTGTTGGTGGACAATTCGAATTTGCTGCAGAAATTTCTTGGTGAGACAATTGAGTATTCATTGAAATGTATTTCAATGGGTTGTGGTTGGAGTATGCCCTTGAGGGTAGCTTGAACTACATAGCCTGGAAGGACAGGATGGAGGTGGTGCTTGAAGATAATGGGCTGAAAGAGTTCATCGATAGCGATGTTCCTAAGCCTACTTCTAGCGATGCTGCATTACTTGACGCATGGAAAAAGAAGGTAGCGAAGATAAGAAGAATTCTATTGGAAGGTGTGAAAGACCATATTGTGTCAAGACTTCATGGGAAATCCACTCCATTTGCAATGTGGAAGGATTTGAAAGATCTTTTCCAAAGCAGCAGCGACCGTAGGAGGTTGGTGCTGAAAGACAAGCTCAGAAAAATCAAAATGGAGAAGGGCGAAAATATTTCGAAATATCTCACGAAGTTTGTCAAATGTATGGATGAGCTGGGGAGTGTGGGAATTATAGTTGCGGATGATGACTTGGTGAGCTTGGCTCTCCTTAGGCTTCCAAAGAGGTCGCACAGCTACAAAGACTCTGTTAATGGACGGGAGAAACTGCCGGATTGGGAGTGACTTTGGTCGGATCTTGTGCAGGAGGAGATAAGGCGAATACTAGGGATGGATCTTCATCGAAGAATGATGATGAAGAGAATTGCACCGTGGCTGCCAAAGCAAGGAAAGGGAAGGGGAAGAAATCCCATCCAAAATTCGAGGCTAAAGGTAAGAAGCTAGATTTGTCCAAGGTGAATTGTTTTCACCGTCACGAACATGGGCATCTCGCCACTAATTGCCCACAAAAAAAGAAGAACAAGAAGGCTGCTGGAGCTCCAGCGAGTGAGGCCTTAGCCTTACAATTTGAACTTGATTTCTCTTTTATAGCATGCTTGGTTTCAAGCACAATGGGATCGGGGTGGTATCTTGATAGTGGTGCTTCCTTCCACATGACGGGAGACAAGGAGATGTTTAGTGACTTGGAGGAGAAAGATCTCCAAATACATATAGAGATGGGTGACGATGGTAGGTACAATGCGACTGGCATTGGAACCATTACCTTTGAGAGGGATTTAGGTAAACCATTTGTGTTGAAAGATGTTATACATGTTCTAGGTCTGAAGAAGAACTTGGTCTTGGTTGCGATGTTGGAGGACAAAGGTTATGATGTTGTTTTTAACGAGGGAAAAGCCTTCCTGCGACATAAAACAACGGGTCAAACCAAGAGGATAGGGATTCGAGTTAAGAATCTCTACAAGCTGGAGGTAGATGGCTACACTGCAATGATGGGAAAAGTAGAAGAAGTGGTGAGCCAGGATGAGGGTGAATTATGGCACAGGATATTGGGCCATATTCACCATGGCACCTTGAAGATTTTGTAGCAGATTTCTACTGGAATTCCCAAGGGTACTCTTGTGCAGTCAGATCAGTGCAAGGGATGTACTATGGGTAAGTTTGTGAAGACCACCTTTCATGAGAAGGAGAACCGTGCTTCGGTGATCCTGGAGAGAATTCACACAGACGTGTGTGGACCTTTCTCGGTTGCTTCAACAACAAAACATAGGTATTATGTTATATTTGTTGATAAATATTCTCGTAGATGCTGGATCTTCTTCATGCAGAAGAAGAGTGAAACATTCTCAAAGTTCTGTGAGTTTAAAGAATTGGTGGAGAAGGAGTTGGGGAAGCAAGTGAAGGCTCTGCGGAGCGATAATGGTGGTGAATATATCTCAAATGAATTTAAAGACTTCTGTAGAAAAGAAGGAATTCGAAGAGAACTCATAGCGCCTCATAACCCACAACAGAATGGGGTTGCAGAGAGGAAGAACAGAACGATCGTGGGTGCTACACGAGCTATGCTGCATGACGAGGGCCTACCAATGCACATGTGGGCGGAAGCATGCAATGCTGCGGTTTATGTGCAAAACCGTTGTCATCATAGAGTACTTGGCATGAGTACACCTGAAGAAGATTTTACTGGTAAGAAGCCTGCTATTTCTCATTTGAAGATTTTTGGCTCATATGTTTACATTCATGTGACAAAGGATGCCAGGAAGAAGCTGGAGCCGATTGCAAAAGTTGGGATATTTGTGGGGTACACAGAAACACCCCATAATTATCGTGTGTATTTTTCAAACAGTCAGATGACTGTGGTGCGACGGAATATAAAATTCAATGAGGTGAAAGCCATGAATTTGTCGCTTGAGAGGGAGCTACACTTGCATGCAGAGGAGGAACTTATTGTTCCCAAAGATGAGCCTCTAGATGTGGATCGGACACAAGAGGAGATTCATGGAGTGGAGGAGTCGACTCATGCAGAACCAAAAATCAGAACAGGCAAAAAGTGTACCACAAAAGCTGAGAGACTGAAGCTTGATGTGACACAGAATGTAGGAGTCCCTACATCAGCTCGTACTTAGAGACAATCACTTGACCGATCCATTGGATACATGGCTCTTATGAGCCAGTGTATCGTGACAGAGCCATATTCTTTTGAGGAAGCAGTGCAAGATCCCACATGGGTAGATGCCATGGTGTAGGAGTATGAATCCATTGTCAGAAACAATGCTTGGGAGATTGTTCCAAGGCCGATTGGTAAATCAATGGTAGGTTCAAGATGGATCTACAAGGTAAAGCAAGCTACTGATGGGAGCGTAGAGAAGTTTAAGGCAAGATTTGTTGCCTGGGGCTTCTCACAGATCAAGGGGATTGATTATGAAGAAACCTTTGCACCTGTCGCACAATATTATTCCATAAGAACCATCCTTGCTCTCTCAGCGTAGATGGGTTGGCACATTCATCAGATGGATGTGAAGACTATGTTCCTTAATGGGATCATTGAGGAAGAAGTGTACATTGAGTAGCCTAAAGGATTTGAAATCTTCAGAAGCGAGTTGCATGTGTGCAGACTCAAAAGAGCATTGTATGGGCTGAAGCAAGCACCTCGTGCTTGGTACACATGGATCGACAACTATTTCACTGGACTTGGATTTCATGGATCGACAACTATTTCACTGGACTTGGTACCTCGTGCTTGGTACACATGGATCGAAAACTATTAAATTAATCTTTATTTATTTTTTAAATAATTTTTAAATATCTTTAAAATATATAAATTTTAAAAATAATATTTTATAAATTAATTAATTTATAATTATTACATATAAAACTAAAGAAAGCTAGAGTTTAGATCCAAAGGGAATTTAGGTGTTATGTTTACATGGAGGATGGAGGATGGAGGATTGATGTTGTCAACAATAATGAGCTAGGTATTGATGCTAATTTTTTTCACAAATATAGTGTGGTATTTTCCATATGAGGAATATACATATTTCGTCTATTACATCAAAGTTCGTCATGTTACTTGTAGGAATTGAACCTGGGTGAGGAGGATCCCATTCTTTCCTGCCAACCACCTAAGATAATTTCAATTTACTAGCTATGTATCGATGTTATATCAAGGTCTGACTTTGCTAAAATCCAGAGAAACAGTTCATATCATAGTTGTGGGATACTCTTCAATTTAAATTGACATATGCACTACCATTTGATCTCACAAGACATTCATTTAGGTTAGGATTATTCATACACAGGCGATGGTAGAAAAATATGAAAGCATTAACTTATGTTTTGAGTGTGCATAACTCCTTAGTAAAGTTGAAATCCATTGAAGTTGTATTGTAAGATATTGGAAAGTTGAGGATAAAATGGAGGGATTGGTTTTATCTCACCTCCCATGAATCATAACCCAATAAGCAAAGTTCTAATGCAATCATCTAATAGTGACAAGTAAAAAAGTATTTCATTTGGAAAAGCAATGGGCATTAAAACCCCTACATGCTAGCATACTACATTCAATTCACTCTCACTTGGGGTTTTCTTATTACTATAAGGATGGACGCGGTTTTAATATTGTTAAGATTGGGAATTTTCTCATTGTTTTTTATTTTTTGAATGCAACCAACCAAGGGGTGGAAGTTATGGTGGAATCCCTTCCTACAAGGGTAGGGAAATGTATGGAGGTATTATAGAGACTACATTATTCCCCCTAGACCAAATTTTATCGCTAAATTATTTTCCCTTTGTAGAGAGAATATTAGGTTCTATCGAGTTTCGCATAGGTGATTTAGGTTTTCAAAGTTGGAATCAGTTTGAATACGAAATCGAAAGCAAATGAGTTATTCTTTGGATTGAATGTATTAGAACCCTGGCTATTTTCTATTATTGGTTTTAACATTGTGTTGTATGTGAGATTGCAATTTTGAGAAGGCGTATGAGGAAATGTGAGCATCAAGTGCTTAAGGCTTAGGACACATTACATATCTCTATCAAAAAGTGGGAAGATTAGAAATAAGATTGGGATTATAAAGAAACAATGGAAACATAAGCCCATGACTAACATGTAATTAGCACATCTCATTGGTTAGAAGCACATAAGAAAAGAGAAAAAGAGTTTATAGCTATCACAAAGAATCATAAAAAAAAAATATGAAGTTTAGAAGTAAAATTTGTTTCTTCACAAGATAAAGAAACCTAGGGGAAAGAGGATGAAGTCTTTCAACAAGGCAAAGGTCTTGATGGCTACATGGAGATAGGATTAGCAAAACATACACCCAAATCTCAAATTGGTGTTAAGCAAGAAACCCTTATCAAATGTGGTTTCGGATGTATAATTAGAATTTATAAGATTTTGCAAAATAATTTTATTATTAACATGGTTCCATATGCATAACTCTCTATAATAACAAGCTAACACTTGGGAATTTTGAAACATTTTAGAATGCTAATGATATTGGCAGGAATTTTGCTTTATATTAAATTACTACACATTTTGATGACAACTAAATTGTAATATATATATATATATATATATATATATATATATATATATATATATATATATATATATATATAATGTACATATTGAGAGAATAATTATAACTTTTAGGTGTACTGAACATCCTCCATAAACGACACACAATTTAGGTGAAATTTGAACCAATAATTTTGTGAAAAATGCCTCAATAATATACTTTATTGCCAATTGATCCACACACACACACACACACACACACACACACGTATTTAAAATTTTATTTTAAAATGCTTTACACAATGTCTATTTTGGCTCGTTTGTGCAGTTTCCCCCTTTCTACTAATATTCCAATAAGTAGTGATTTGTATTGATGGTGTCAATTCAACACTGTGATTAACTAGAGATTGAAATAGTTTTCTTTTGTACTTTTTCTTTGTTAATAGAAGTAATTTAAAGATCATAATTGTCTAAAACAAAAAGAAAAAACTATTTTCTTATTAGCGGTAGTTGTATAACACGGGTGGGACTCTTGGAAATATTTTCCAAACACCAAAACTCCAGAGGCTGGAGTTGGTGATGGGACTTGTTTTTTTATTGCTTGTATCTTCCTAAACTACGAGCTTATGGGTGATGCCTCCAGATATTTGAAGACAGGTGGTTCTCTTTAAAATTTTTGTCAACAATGACTGTGACACCAATGCAATTGACAATTTCACCACGTTCATTGTATTTTTTAAACTTCCATTGTCAATTATTATTGACTGTATAGACGAGTCACAACAATGAAAGAGATGCCAAAGCATTCCAGACCATCATCACTTGCACCGGTCTTTAATACACATTATATTTTTGAAAATATCAGCATGTATTTTATTTATCCTGCTTAGAATTGTACATGATATATTTTAAACATTCAACATCTAACGAATATATTAAAGCAAAGTTACGAGATCAATTATCATTAATTTTTAAATAATAGTTATGGTTTATTAATTAATTTTAGTAATCATAATTATTTTTTTAAATTTTTTTTTTTTATAAAAATGAGAAGATTTTCTATCAAATTTTGCACCAAGACACAATAATTACTCCAAAAGTTACTTACAATGATTCATCTAGGATAGGGTCCTTTAGAGAGGATCATGATGCTAATATACAAAAACTATATTGTAAACTTACTATTACTAGGCGACATGCACAAAATTTTCAAAACCAATTGATAATAAAGACACATGTACAAAGTGAGTACGTCATAGAAGTTGGGGGAAATAATCATGTGGAGGTTGATTGAGATCAGACAAAGGTGTACCATCATGTCACTTGGAGGCACTATTGATCGAAGACTGAATATCATTGTTTGAGAGGTGCATTTTTAGGCCTTCTATATGCTGTCAGAGGGAATCTATCTTGTCCTCTTGACGAGCTATTTTTTCCTTCAGAGTTTGAATTTCATCCATAGTATTAATAGAAGCCGACATTTGTTGGTGCAACTTCTAGTTTATTTCCATTTGAAGAGATTCAATTTGTTGAGAACAATTGTTGGAATTAGGTTTTCCCACTGTTTCCGGAATTTTGGATCTTTTGGCCCACATACTAGGACTGAGAGTAGGGAAGACCTTGTTTTCTTTTTGCATAGGGTGCAGGAGGCACAGGAATACAAAGAGAGGGTTATAGGAGAGGGGGAACAACATTGTGTCCCCTCTATGCTTGACGTGCGATGATGTACTACAATGATGTAAGCATAATGAGATATATTAATAAGGTTTAATAATAATATTACTATTAAAGTTTAAATAATAATAGTAAATAGGTTATTAAGATTTACAATTTAATAAGATTTGATGCATAACTATACATTTTTTTATAAGGTTTAATAAACCTTAATAAAAATAACAATAATAAGGAGGAGGTGGTTTAAACAATAAGTTATAATAATAATAATAATAATGATATTTTTATAATTTTTTTTTTTTTAAAATGATGCAACCATATTGAATCATGGCCAAATTAGCTCAGTTATGGTCAACCATGGTCACCATGGTCATCCATGGTTAACACTCTCAACCATATTATTTCATAGTTAAATATTGCAATGTTCACCCGTTGTCAACCATTGTTGACCATAAACAACAATGTTCAAAAATTGGCATTGCAATAAAATAAATAGCGTCTATCAAATGTTGCAATGCAACTAACAACAATCCATCAATATTTATGTAAATATATGTTGTCAAAAAGTCATGAAATAGATTAAAGAAAGTAAACAATTTTCGATTGTGGAACAAGACAAAGGTTAGATGCATAACCATGCATTGTTTTATGAAACAAGATCTTAAAATGTGGAAAAACCAATAATCATGGATATTTTGATGCGAGACTTTGGGATCCATTACATTATGTTTTTGAGTTGTTATTTTGAGCCAACAAGTGTGGCTTATCATTAGGAAACTCTAATCAACCTCCATTAGATAAATATGTGAGAGATGCAATGTGAAAATTTCTAGAAGGGTAAAAAATGAACAAGAGCTCAATAAACATTAGGTCAAAGAAACGTTAAAAATGAAAAATAAACAATAAAATATAATAAAATGACAAACTATAATAAAAATATAATGTATAAAATACAATATTGATTAATATAAATATTGGAATAATAATATAAGTAATCATATAAAGAAATAACTATAATATTATTAAAACAAAATGACTATCATACCTAAATTCAAATGAAAAATAAATATGTATTATTGTGATTATATATATATATATATATATATATATAGCATTATTTAAGGTTAAAAAAAATAAAAAAATAAAACAAGTAATAATAATAAAACTATAGTATAATCTCTCTCTCTCTCTCTCTCTCTCTCTCTCTCTATATATATATATATATATATATATTTTTTTTTTTTTTTTCTTTCTAAACTATTTGACAGGTCCATCCCTTGGGCATATTATAATAGTGCTTCAACTGACTTGGGTGGGAATAGTGGGGTTGGTTTTATTCTGCATCTTTCTTTTGACACCTTCTTTCATGTATATGTTGGTTTGGGTGCTAGATCAATTAAAATTTTTTGAGCCTCTTCCTTTCTAGAACCTCCTTGCATTTGCCATAGGACATGGTGTCTCATATTCAACTTTTTGGAGACTCTAAGCTTGTGATCAACTGGATGAATGACATGCAATCTTGCATGAATTTTCTTTTATCTCCCATTCTCGATGAAGTTCTCAGATTAAAAAACATGTTCTCACATTTTTCATGTTAACAAATATACATGGAATTAAATCAACGTGCAAATGGTATCTCCAAAGAGGCTCTTAATCAGGAAAATGATTTCTGGTTGATCACTAAGTTTTGTTGAGGCACCTCAACTTTATCTACTTTCAGCCGATCTCTTGCACATTTTTTAGTCAGCAAATGTGATATGATCGCTTGGACCTACAATAATTTGTATATATAATTTTATTATATTTTGTCGTTATTTTTTTTATAAGCTTGACAATAAATTTTCATTCATATTCTTCAAAAAATAGGTTACAACCATAAAATAAATAGTTCAGTGGCCTCAACCTACCTAGAGGGAAACCATGTATGTTGTCCACCGAATAACATTATAAGCTATCCAAAAACATGGAATTGTAAGGCTGTCTAACATTGCCTTATATGACTTAGTGTCTTGAATCATTCTAATATCTAAGTAACTAAAACATAATATCATAGTCGATGGACAAACCATATAATGTTAATCAAAATTTGAAACAGAAACAAAGCCTAAAACACTGCTATTCATCAAATAAATCCAGAGGTGCCGGATATTTCACGCTCGAACCAGGAAATTCAGATTGGGGGAGGCACATAATGTGTTTTTAAATGTGACTGAGGCGGGCATTGTGCTGTTGAATTTGGTAGTGAATAAGTTGAAATTCCTTATGGATTTCCTAAAGACTAGGATCACATTTAAGAGAGCTAGCTGGAGGGTTCATTATCGATTTGGCCGCAATGTTCTTCATTAACCAATATAGATGAACAATATGATTTTATTGAGAAGTGCGACCTTGGGAATGACCAAGATCCGGAACCAGGTCTCTCCATTATTCCAATTCAACATCTGATTGTTGGTTAAGTTTTGTCTCCCAATTTGAAATGAGCTGATAGACCTGTGGTGGAGTGCATGTCTAATAAGTCTAGGCAGCGTCGCGAATTAGCCTGGAAGGAGACTTGCGGCCCCTTCCCTTCTACTGATGGGTTTAGGCTTAAATATTTTTGCCATTCCTCCCCACATACCTTCCACGGCCCTGCCTGCCTCTCGCCGAGGTGCGAGAACCGAAGGAGGAGCGAACCATTTTTCCATTTTTGATCGTTATTTAAAACTACTTTTATGCATTAATTTTAGAACTCTATATGTGCTCATGTTATATGAGCTCCATTATATTTTTGTATTTTGGGGACACAATTTAGTATATGACCCCATAGTGATATATTTATGCTGATATATTGTGTGATGGATCAAACAATATGCATACACACAACAACGTGTCTAAAAAATGTAATTTTTACTAACTCTTATTAAAAAATATAGTTTTTTGGATATATATATATATATATATATATATTTCTTAAGATTAAACAAGGGACTAAATATATTAAAATATAGTAATAATATGAAAACATAAGGTAAAGAGACCATAAAGGAGAAGGGTATGAAAAAATAAGAAGTAAGAAGGGAGTGAAAGAGAAGAGACTAAAGAATCAACATTAAATAATGAGAGAAGAGATCGGTATTAAACTAGCGTACCCCTGAAGCAGGGGAAGATAACACCGAAGAGGAAGAGGATACATTTTGATTATGGTTAAATTTTATTATATGTAAATATATTGAATGCAAAATTAACAATCCATTTAAAGTAAGTGTTTTAGGGCAACTTAGTGCCTTCTACTCAAGTTTATGTTGTAAAAAAAAATATAAAGCATTACAACTTGCTTTGGTCAACGATAAATTAACAATGGTTAATATACAAATCGAATCCTATAGTCTTGCTTTGGTAGGAACTAATAAATTGAGCTGTTTACACATTTACAATTTTACTCGTACATAAATAATGGTGGGAAATAACTCTTAGTAAGTATATTTATTTACATCTTATTCCTATTATTTTTATGCAAATATTTGCTTAAATGATCATGGAAAGTAACTGATGGTAAATATGTTATTTATCGAAGTATGAACTATTTTTAAAGATACTACACAAATATTTAAAAATCATGCATAAATATCACAACAATATCAGAAATTATAGGATAAAATATGCAAGGCAGTTATTCACATGACATTAGGTTGTGCAAAGGCTACAATAAGACCTTCAAGCTATGATCCAATCAAATATTTGAAAATTAGCCTTATTAATCATATTGAAAATAATTAAGTGCGTCAGAATAACATAAGTAAAATTCTCATGGGGCCTTGGAAGAAAAAGTAACAACTAAGCTGAGATGTAAGGGCTACTGCAAGGTCTATACATTGCCAAAGATACAGGTTTGGAAGACATTATCCTATTAGGAGATTCACTGCTCATGACCGAGTACCTTAACAGTGAAAATAGTCTGAAAGACAACTCCCTTGCAATGGTGCTCTAGAGAATTCCAAGTATAATGGTATTCTTTCAATTAAGAAGATTTTATCACATAATTAGAAACAAAAATGTGGAAGTTGATATGAAAGTGAATCAGGATTTCTCCTTGGAAGAAGTTAAGCTTGAAATCAATGATCATAATAAAATTTGTCTAATCCCCTTTATCACATAATTAGAAACAACAATGTGGAAGTTGATATGAAAGTGAATCAAAATTTCTCCTTGGAAGAAGTTAAGCTTGAAATCAATGATCATAATAACATTTGTCTAATCTCTCTTATCACATAATTAGAAACAACAATGTGGAAGTTGATATGAAAGTGAATCAGGCTTTCTCCTTGGAAGAAGTTAAGCTTGAAATCAATGATCATAATAACAATTTTCTAATCCCCTTGTTGGTCATATGATTACAAGACTTTGGATCTTTCCT
This sequence comes from Pinus albicaulis, assembly GCA_034641835.2. Lineage (NCBI taxonomy): Eukaryota > Viridiplantae > Streptophyta > Pinopsida > Pinales > Pinaceae > Pinus > Pinus albicaulis. The sequence continues at coordinate 228,057,878 of CM076576.1, forward strand.
TGTTTCCTTAATTATTGGATCATGGTTTTGATTAGAAAATTTGTAAATATTATTCCCCTACCTTACGCTCCCTCTACCCTCTCATGCTCCATCTCTTGTAATCATTGCAATGATTATTATCGAGCTTTGGTAAGGTCTTATGATGGAAATTTATCATGTCAAAACGTGTCAAGATATGTAATTCACTGCCATGAATGGACATTGCTTCCTGCCTCACATGCTCGAATTAATAGAATTTCTCTGCCCAAGCTTTGAATTTGATCTTCAATGAGAATAATGATGGATCTTCATAGATGATGTAAAGCTAAATTTAATGTTCTGAAGATGAAAATAATATACAGTGACAAGGGAAGTGCTGTTAAATTGGGATGGTGCCTTGCTCCATCTCCATTCATTCCAGTGTTCATTCATCTGAGTGCATAATTTCTTCAGGAGCATATGAAATTGGTTTTTGTTTGGCCCTCAGACTTAATTGTGGTGTTAAGACATCCACCCTTCTGATAGCTCTGCGAAGAGCTCCCCTTGAGACTTCAATTGATTCTCAATTGAGCAGTGGCTGTGTGGATGAGGAACTCTTGATTGTGGGAATTTTGGTGCTCAAGGCTTTCTGGTTTAGAGGCCACCCTGGAAAATCCTGAGCATTACTTCTCTGCTACCCTCATTCTGCTCCAGACTCCAATTTTGGAAGATATTTATGAGTTTCTTGTTTTCAGCTTTGTTCTTTGTACCCAATTTGGTTTGGATGGAAATTTCAAAGTTATAGGCTCTTATCCTGACTCTTTGGATGTTAATTATAGTTTTTTCAATGGTTTGAGGATCTGTTGGTTAACCCAACACTTATGTCATCGTTCTCTCCTAAATATCTTTACATGTCTTCGATTCTGTGGTGGTGGAAATATTTCTTGTTTTCTCCCAAGCTATGTTTAGCTCCCTCTATCGGTATGATTGAATATCATGAGTATTTTGTTCATAGCGGGGCTCAATATTATATCATAAGGCTCTTAAAAGTGGACCTTTCTCCTCACTATGGTAAATGCCTTGAAGCCAACAAAGGGAATCCTTGGTCATCTTCTTATGCTGCTAAGATTTTTTGAAATCTCATTTAGTGTGGTCCAATGAATTTTGATTCAAACTCAAAGTCCTCATTAGATGATAGTCCCTGTTCCCATTGTTTGTCTACTGATGATACTCTTCACCGGGCACATTACGATCTCCAATTCAAATTCTGCCAAATGTACCATACCCAGGTGGATCTCATGGACAAGCTATTAATACTCCAACTTCAACTCTCTTGTTTGACTGGTGAATTTGACATGCTCAGGAACATTATCATTGACCTCAATTTAAGAAAAGATGCTCCCACTGGTCCTGAATGGCACTAGGAAGATTCAGGCAAGCGAGACATAGATTTCAACAGGGCAACAACAACCGATGATTAATCACTACATGTGGATTTTTGTTCTTTTTGTAATCTTGTAGATATGATGTTATGAGGTATATTGTTATTTTTTTGGGTCCTTTATGTAATGGGTCAATGTTCTCTAAAAATTTTGGTCAGGTTTGAATATTATGATGTAACCCTCGAGTATTTTGCTGCGACTAGGCGATTTTTGTGTAAAAAAAATAATATTGAAAAAATATTTATTTTTCAAAGTCAAACATTATAAATTGCACTGGTCAATGTTAAACTAATAGTGGTGAATGAGAAAATTGATTGCTAGAGTCTTGCTTTCGTAGGGAATAATAAGGCCAATGTTCGTCATGTGACAACATGGGGTCACATAATCAAATATGGAATTGAGATTTGAGCAAATATCCATTGTAGATATAACGAGTTGTGTAAATACTAAATCAAATTTTTTTTTTCTTCTTAAAAAAATAATAAATAGTTTAAATAGTTGTGCAAACCAATAACAATGTCTGTTTAAAAAAAAAACTATGTGTAGTCCACTACTAAGGTAATATATTTATAACATATCAAATGTATTGCAAACTTGGTTACCTCCGAATTGTATTGCAAAGAAATTTGTTCACTATGTTAAACTTTGAATTTCTTTTATTTTGTATTTTACATTTTGTTGTACACTTAACACTTCTATGATACTTATAATACTCAATATCAATCTAATTATTTTCTCCTATTTTATTTACATGACCTTTTAACAAGTGAAATATTCATAACTATTGTATCTTAAATTTTTAAACAAAAATGATTAAAATCAAATCAATATACATATGCATTCCATAAATCATAAAATTAAATTAATTATTACCTCCATAGCCGTTCCTATTTTGGTAGGTATGTAATGTTTCTTTTTTTTGTAAGCTTGGTAGGTCCTTAATTTTTCATGAATTTAAAAAAGGCAAGTCACATCCACATGCAAATAGTCTGGTAGCCTCAACTTGCCCAGAGGAAAACCAAGTCTTTTGGCCACCTAACATCGTGATAAGTCATCCAATAAAAAAAAAAAATGAGTCTATCCAACCAAGGCATATATGTTTAATTGTCTTTAAACTTCCTATACTCTAGATACCTCAAAACATAACTATCAACATATTGAAATTTAAAGTTTTCCTGCATACGAAAAATGGAAAACTAAGGACACAACTATCGAACTAGTCATCATCATTAACAAACTCCACCGGAGCAGGGTCCTTGGCAGTGGAACCTAGAATTAGCTATGTCTATGGAATGAAAGGGATATGCTCTTCAATGCGACACAGTCTGCCATCTTGCTTTTGTAGTTGGAACTACAGATTTTGAAACTCCTTTTTATAATCAAGAAATTCGTGCACTGCCGCTGCCATACCCACAAGAATTTTCTCCAAGGATTTCACCATAATAGTTTTCATTGACCAATAAAAGAACAAATTTTGCCTAAAATATGTGGTTGGGCCGCGGGTGTTCCCTGGATTCAACACCAGAACCCACTAATCCTCCACGTCTATATCCATCATGCCTACCTGTTTATTCAGGTCCTCTTCCCATTCTTCAATTAAATGTCGAATTTCTTTAGAAGTTCCCTTATGATATATTGTGCCCACATCATTTATGATGCTCGATACAGGTTTGCAGCCCCAAGCTTGACCCTCAGAGGAGTTGGGGTGACAGGGTGCCAGAGACCCCTTAGTCCTTTTGCCACAACCCCTCGAGCGTGGGCCGCTTTTCCCCTTCGCAGAAACTGAATGAGCCATCCTTATATACTTGCATTTTCTGGGATAAACTGAAACCAAACTTTTAATCGACGCAGGTGGCAGCCATATCCCAGAAGCACGACTTCCAGGAATGACTACCGAGTTGAAAAACTACCAAAGAAGATAAGTGAGCCAGATATTTCCAGAGTGAAACCCAAGGAATCGTCCCATGCCTTATCCATTTCCGACTTCGAATACAAATAGACCATAACAGAGACATAAACCCCATTAAAACATCAATGCACCCCATCCTCACTAGAATTCGACATACATTATTATCGACTAACGCAACCTCTTGGTATAGCCCCAAGGGCGCGAAAATTAGCCCACAACCCTAAAAAACAATGACAAACCCCAAGGTCGGGATAGAGAAAAACCACAAAGACATAACCCAATAACATACTCCCAACAGAATAACCCCATTTGAGAAAGAAAAATTCCAAAGATTACAGACACAAAGAAACCAGAAGACCTTGAGACATGCTTTGAATCCCATACATACACACACAAATGCGTAGAGCCCATCCTCCTCTGAGACCTTGACAATTCAAAACCAGACATGCTAGAGGCCAACAAACAATATGACCGATGCATGGGGGGACTGTAAAAGGATCATACCGCATACCCATTTACCAGTGCGAGAAGAAGCTGATACAGGAGCCATGTCCGAAGCCCCTTTGCAAGCTTCACCTATGCCAACCCACATAGTCGAGCAACCAAGCACCATGACAAGCAACTCTCATTAACTAGAAAACTACCAACCTCACACCTGGAAATTCCAAAAACCTTCCAAACACAAATGCCTTTTCCAACTTCAAAAATAGTAATTACTCTGCACATGCATGGATCCACCACTCCATATGCCTCAAGTATGTGGAGGGTGGCAGGGAGGTGCCTCGAAAATACCCCCATTAATAACCCAATGTGATAGTGCTATCCAACTCACACCCCGATCAGTGGCTAGGATCAGAAGCTTGAGTGCTTTGATTGATATCACTCATGTATTTCTCTAGTAGCACTATTAAGCGGCTTAAATCACCTTCTGGGGGCTGAGGAGGCCAAGCCATCTCCAATGGCTTGTTTTGGTGATTACAACCCCAATTAGCTAGGAATTATGCGACTCTATTTCATTCTCTTCGAACACGCGAGGTGATGACATAGTAAAATTTAAGAAGGATATCTCCTACCTCTTGCAACAATCTAGATGTTCTCCAACTGTGGCTGGGCTTATCCTATTTGGAAACCTGACTCAACTTCTTAGAAGTATCAATCACTAATTTTGAGTCCCATTTAACCACGAGCTTCTTGTAACCCAACTTAATAGTCGTAATGAGACCCTGTGTGACTGCTGCAAATTCTGCTTTGTTATTACTGGCCCATAATCTGCTACATATATTAAATGAGTTCTCACACAAGAATCTTGAAATAGCACCCAAAAACCCGTAGGGCCCGGGTTTCCTTTAGAAGCTCCATGAAAACTCAACTTGATAAATTTCTTAGGGGGAGCTGTGAAATGATGTAGAGAGGCTATGGGAGTTTCCATAAGCTTCCAAGAATTACAAGCAATCATTGTGGGAGAGAGATTTAGACGTTGTAGGATTCCGGCTTCGTGAGGAGAAACCTGCCAGTAGTCCAGGTGCCATTTTCCCGCCAGGATTGTTTCCTAGATATTATGAGTTACTCCCATACAAAATTTTTCTTGTGATCGTTGACAATCCTTAAAGATCCTTCTATTTCTCTCCTTCCATATAGCCCATAGAAGGAAGCCCAAAGCCAATCCCCAAGCTCTATTGAGAAACAGACTTGAAAAAATACTTGTACGCCATGGAAGGATAGATTGTTTGATGCTGTGATGGTCTCTGTCAAGACAACCAAAAAGGTCCTCTACTTGTCTCCACTTTTGTTCAACAAAAGCATACGTGTTTAGGAGGTGTTCTAGATCCTCATTATACTAGCCACATAAGAAGAAATAGGAAGGTCCATGGATACCCCTCTTTTGGAGTTGGTCCCAAGTGAGGATTCTCCCTTGGCACACCAACCAAAGAAAGTAAGCAACTTTCGGCCATAAACCACCAGTCCAGATCTTCTTCCAATTTGGATTAAGATGATTTTCACCCCAGGAAGCCTGTATGTTGTAAGCTTCCTTGATAGTAAAAATTCCCCTCGTGGTGTAACCCCACCTGAGGTTGTCTGCTCCTTCCTGAATTGTGAGCTTCCTAGATTGTAGCTCGCAATCTAACTGCTGCCATTGATCTGAATCAGGAGGGTGTGGCCAGTCTTGAGGCTCTTTCCATTTCCTCCATCCCTCACTAGTTAGAGTTTCTTTCCAATATTGGTCCAAAGTGTAGAAGTGTCAGTTGTTTGTATATAGGAAGAGTTCACTAAGATATTGTCTACCAAATAATTTTTCTCTTTTTTTCCAAGAATCCTACCAAAAGAGGGTTGTTCTTCCATTTCTGATTTCCCAGAAAAAATTTCGCATGATGAGATCACTATTTTGTGCTACCAGATTCCATATCATTGAACCTTTGGGGGGATCTCGGTATCTAAGGATGTCTTTTGTGTGTATTGGCATGCCATATTTTTGGGTCTAGATTTGTTTCCATAAGTCTAGGCCTCCTCTTATTTAGTGCCACCAGAGTTTAACTCCCATAACTTGATTCAATGTGAGAGGGTCTCGGAGATCAAGGACCCCCTACATCTTAGGCTTTATGAGATTGGACCAAGAGACTAGTGCCCATTTCTTCAACTGTTGCACCCCTCCCCATACAATTTTTTTGAAATTTTCGATCATCTTTGCACATGAAGTATTTAGGGCTGCCATCCCCGAAAGATGGTAAATTAGAGTGGATTGAAGGATAACTTTTAAGAGGACTATTCAAACAACTAGATTGAGGGTTCTAAAATCCCAAATACTAAGTTTCAGTTGGATATTTTGGAATAGAGACTGCTAGCAGGAGGTTTTTAAGGAGTTCAATGACAATGACAAGCCCAAATATTTAGTGGGTAGACAGCTAATTGTGAAGCCCAACACTTGAGCCAAAAAGGACTGAGTATTCACTGGGGTATTGAAAAAGAAAATATAGGATTTATAATATTTATCAGGGTACCCAAGGCTTCCATAAAATCATGCAGGATATCTTTTACTCATCTGGATTATCACAAGGATACATGGAAAAATAACATAATGTCATCCACAAATAGCTGGTGTGTAATAGGAATTTCATTTCTCCAAGGGTGTAGACCTTGAATTTGAGAAGACAGAGTTGCGAACTTCATGTAATTTCCAAAATATTTGGCCGCCAAGATGAAAAGGAAGGGGGAAATTAAGTCACCCTGTTGCAAGCCACAAGAGGGGTTGAAAGGTCTAGTGGGAGAGCCATTAATTAGAATGGAAAACACAGGTGAAGAGATCAAGGAAAAGACCCAGTTGATCCATCGTTGGTCAAAACCAAAATATTTGAGATACTGAGGAGGTAAGTCTAGTTAAGGCGGTCATAGAATTTAGACAAGTCAAGTTTTATCATCATACGCGGGGATTTGAGCCGCTTCAGAGAGTGAACAATTTCTTGGGATGTGACAATTCCATCAAGAATATGGCGGCCTTCCATAAAGCCCGTTTGTTCTGGAGAGATAAGGTCGAGAGCAGGGGCTTGAGGTGCTTAACAATGAATATGAAAATAATCTTGTAGATGACATGACAAAGAAAAATTCGTCATAATCATTGAGGATCTTCAAAGATAGACGTTTTAGGAATTAAAGTAATGAAAGTAGCATTAAGGCTAGGACATACCTTTTGGATTACAATGAGATTCCTCCACCACCTCCAAGATATCTTGCTCAATGAAACTCCAGGTTGTTGAAGAATTTAACTCGGTTCAGTCTTCATAAATTGTACTTGAGTCAATACTTATTGTACTTGTCAAAAGAATACATAATTTTTTTAATATTATTATTAAATGAATTATTAAAACATGTGTTTCATGCTTGGGTCATATTTATTTTAGGTCAAACTCCCTATTGTGGACTTCTAGGCTTTATCTGAGTCTATAGGATTATTGCACATTTAAATTGATCCATATTGGGCTTTTGAATTATGCAAATAGGTCAAGTATTGAGTAAAATATGATTTATGAAGCCTCCACAGCAAGTCAGCCTTAAGGTGATCAAGTTGGTCTCAAGCCCAGGAATTCGAGCTCATCTCTAGCCTATATATACAGTGGAATAAAATTCACTTGGAACTATATCACTGCAACACATAAATTAGATCTGGAAGCTGCAACAAGAGAAATTTTTGAGTGAAGGAGAAGGACATCCTGGATTCAGTTTTGGGTATGCTTATGGAGTTGAAGAAAATATAAATTTTGGAACCACTTTCTCTGCATTTCAAGCTATATTTTGGGAGATTAAAGTTCTCAAAGTTTTACTGCAATATTTTTTGCATCAGGTGCTGCCAAGGGGTTTCTTCCAAGAGAATAGGAAGTAAATTTTTTTTTGCTGAATGTTGCTGCTTGGAGAAGTTTTATTGGGCATAAATCAAAGTCTTTGAAGCTATATCAAAGTCTCTACCTCAAGATAAAAGTCTCAAGAAGCAAGCTCAAAGTTCCAGGTCAAAGAAACTACGTCATAGTGCTACTACTACTGCAAGATTCAAGAATGATCACAAGGAAGGATGACTTGGTGTGGAGGAAATCTAGGTCAAGTTCTAGAGTCTAAAGAATCACTATCGAAGGAAGAATTACTGACTGGGTTTTCCCCAAGAGTAGGGATTTTCCCTAACTGTTGGACTACATCTAGTGTCCTTGATCTATATGTATTTGCTTTGATATTTACTTGATGAACTAATAAGAATAAATATAGGAAGAACATAATAAGAACTAAATAATATCACAAGTAAATAATCAAGAACAAGAGGATCTTTATGCCTTTTTGATTCTCTAACATGGTATTAGAGCTTTAGTGAAATAAGAGGGAAAAAGACAATTTCAAGGACTTGATCAAGGAAGTTATAAGAAGTTCACTAGAGGAAATAATTCTTCACTATCTTCAGGAAAGATATCTAACACTATCAAGGGAGACAACAAGCTTGAAGGACCTACAAATTATAGGTCTTGGAAGAAAAGGATTGAAATTATCCTTGAAAAGAACAAGGTCTTAGATTATGAAAAGGCCTACAAAAGAATCAAGTGATGTTGATAGGGTGAAGTTCAAAGATCTGGAATTTGTAGCTATGGCTTCGATGGTTGAAGTCCTAAAGGAAAATCTTGTCCCCTTCATAGAAAATATTGATCATGCTTAGGAAATGTATGAGGCTTTGTCAAAACTATTCACCATCAAGAACATTGGAAAAGTGGCAAGTCTAAAGAATGAACCATGAAATACTAAGGTGACAAAGGAGGATACTGTTTCCTCTTTTTTTTTGTGAGTATAGAAAGGATAAGGGATGAACTTCTTGCCATTGATGAAATAGTACGAGATAAAGAACTAGTGATCAAAACCATTCTGGGACTACCACCTTCTTGGGGTTCCTTTGCTTCAGCTTTAACAACTGGAAAGAAACACCCATCTTTGAGGATCCATGGACATCATGATATAAGGAATAATTAAGAGTCTCCATGGTAACCACCAATGAATAAGTTTAAAATTATTATGTTGCTCATCATAAAGGAATATTCAAGAAGAAGGAACCAAAGAAGAAGGTTGGTCTATCCAAAATTGAGTGTTATAATTGTCACAAGATGGGACACTATATGAGTGATTTCCCTGAAAACCCTAGGAGTAAGAAAATAGATATAGATCATGCTAACATGGTTGAAGAAACATCATTCCCCAAGAAATAAAATCCCGAAGAAGATTTAAGGGACTTGCACTACTAAGCCCCTTCTCTCTTATATTTCATTTATATATTTTATGTATAATAGGTTTAAAATCTTCTTGGAAATATATTTCTTGTTTTATAAGTTTTAGGTTTTCCCTAAAGCTTGGGAGGGAGCCCACAACAACTCCTCAAGATACGTATCTCATTCCCTCTATTTGTCTTCATATACTTATTTAATATTTTGATTATATTTAATACTAATCACTTGTCTACCTCTATTTCTTATCTAGGAATTAATCGTTAGATGTTCAAGAATCATGGAGAAGGCTTCAAGAATCAAATAAGAAGGTCTCACAAGTCAATTTTTTTTTCAAAGAATTAAAGGTATGCATTAAAATATAAATTCTTGTTACTCTCTGTTAGCACTCCGCCAGCTTTCTAAGGCTGAAGAAGGAATCCCAACAGAGATAATCATAGACCAAGATTTTGACTTGGTAGCTAGCCCTACCAAGTCAGAGAGGGCTCTCTCCAAAAGTTCACATCTAGGAGGGTTGGAGAAATTAGGGTTTTTAGGCTAGATATTGAGTGCAGGGGTTGTTTTTATTTGATTTGGTTGGGTTATCATTGGATGAAGAAATTAGGTCAAGGAGAGCTAGGTCAAGGCAAATGAGATAGGGTTGCAGGGATAAATGGGACAAGGTAGGCATAAGGCTTATCAATTAAAGATGATTGTTGTGAGATGGTTTTTGAGACTAAGGAGAATCTAGGAAGAGAATGGGAGATGTATTCTTCCTGGACAAAGGAAAATGGACAAACTATGATCAATTCCCCAAAACCGAGCATGAGCAAGCATGTGTTCTGATTATCAAACTTGAAAGAGATCATACCATAGAGAGGAAGTGAACATGAATACAATACATTCTAACATATGAAACTAAAGAGAATAAAATGATAAACAAGAAAACATACAAACTGATTCCAACCTTTGAAAACGAGTCGAAAATTACATGATATAGGCCTCAAACAACCTCTCCCAACCTCAGGTGTCGAATCCCTAAGTAGAGGAGATGATCCACAATAATCTAAAATGATACCTAGAGTGTATGATGGTCCAAGTGACTCACTCCTCATTACATTTAACTGATTCATTATGACTCAATGATGAATTTTACCCAATGAATCTACCCCTAGGTAAATAATCCTAAACATAATTACATTTACCATCATTAAATACACGAGTAGAAACATAATTTTCTGAAGAAAAGTCAAAATTTTAGAGTAACTTGGAAAAAATCAGCAAATTGGTCATTTGCTCCCTCCACTGTGCATTTGCACCCTCTTAGTGTCATTTGCGTCCTATGTGTTCAAGGCCACTTTTGGCTGACCTATAGGTGTCAAAATCAGGCCAAAGATGTCTTGTTGGAAAGCCTTGACTATCCTTTTTCTGAATATGCCTCAAGTTTTGAAAATGAAGGTCATTTTCCCCCTCAAAAAGTCATTCTCCCAAGACTGGTTTTTGCGTAGCGCTTAGGTCAAAAAAGGGGCAGAAAGGTGATTTTTTGATGGTTTTTTGAGCTTTTCTTCTATCAAAACTTAAAAACAAGGCTAGAAACATTGTTTTCTAAGATGCATTGGTCATTAGGAATCCAATGGTACCTTTATTTCCCTCAAAAAATGCCCCAATTATTTGCGTAGCGCCTAGGGCGCTGCGCAAATGCCCAATTTTCCCCTAAATGTTTGTCAAAAAACTCAGAAAATCACTGATATTGTAGAAATTGGGTCCAGGATAGCTCTTTGGAAATATTATCCTATCTACTTTCCAGATATGTCTTCATTTTCCAAAATGAAGGTCATTTTCTCCCTCAAAACTTCATTCTCCCAAGACTGCTATTTGCGCCCACACAAAAAGATTTGTGCAACGCCTTTTTCCAGACCCCTTTTGGAGGTCTTCCCGAAATCCAAATTGGGCCCATGATATCTCGTTGGAAATATTTTCCTATATAATAACCAAATATTCCTTTATTTTATATAATGGACTTTATTTGACCTGTCAAAAATTGATTCTCCCAAGGTCTCTCCAGAAGTGTAAAAAACCTCTTGTAGCATATGTATTTTTGAAATTTATCCTAAACCATGATACCTGTGTAAAAAATGAAGGAGTTTTTCATTTTTTACCTATTATGGACAAATACCTCTCTCACTTTTATCAAATTCATCTCTTTTGGTCAGAAACATACTTTGAAGCAAAATTGTTCCTATGAGTGGCAAATGATTTGTCCCTTGGAATGACTTCTTGAAAGATTGTGGGGACATGAAGTTTATGAGCTGAAATGACTTCATACTTGCTGATGTAATATCCCTTATTCATCCTCTACTCATATTTCATTGATTTCATAGCAAACCCTAGCTCAGTGGGAGAGGAAATTAGGGTTTGGTGTAGGCAAAACAGGGGATTTAGGACTACCTTGTAGAGGGAGGGGAATGAAGGGGTTAGGGGCTGTCTAAATTATTGGGAAAATTTCAGGGGATAGGGATAGATGTTAGAGAGTAGGGGAAATTGGAATTTCAAGGATTGAGTGAGGGGAAGGGTTCCAAAAATGAAAAACACAGGCCTAGTTAGAAAAGTGTCAAATTGTAGCAATAGGCTAGGGCTTGTGGAAAAATGATGACTTTGAGAGATAGGAGTGATGGGAAGTGTTTAGGAAGGTATATTAAGGATAGGGAAAGCTTAAAGGGCATCAATATACAAGTATTATTGATGATTTAACCATGGAAGTCATGAAACCAAAAAAAATTTCCTCAAAACCCTAGGAGAGGGAAATGAGCTTTCGAAGCACAACTGAGAGAAAAATATGGTAAACACAAAACCACTTACTTGGAAATGATAGTTTGGAACCTGAAATTGTTGAAGCCCTTTGACTACTACTACTCCTTCAAAAGATGAATTTGATGGTGAAATTACCAATTTTCATGATTTTGACCTTATGACCTAATGATGGCACAACATGGAAGAATGAGTTGAATGATGACCATTATGACTATGGGACTCTTTCAAAAATGAATGACCTGAACATGATGATGTCCATTGACCATGGAAGTGAAAGGAGTAGTAATGATCTTAATACCCTAGTCATGGTGGAAGAAGAAAACACCTAACAATCTAAACTAGTGAACAAATTTTTATTTTGGGACTCGATGAAATACTAAAAATTTAAAAAAGACTCAGACAAATTTAGAAAGAAGATACCTATTTGATCACTGGTGACAAGAAAAATTTACTGGCACTAAAATTTGCCTTATTGGGGATGGAAACTCCTTGGAGGTTTCAAGAACACCGTAGACCAAGTGCCTAACCATGTGGGCCAATACGGTCAAAACTCAAACTGAAAAACATGACTAAATGCTGACAACTCAAATGACACAAACTGAATTTGAAACTGACTGAAAATAAAAAAACTTACTAAACTTATTGATGGCAGCATATCACCGAGACTTGAGGGCTTCAAATCCTTATGACAACCACCTGTCTATTTGAAAGCATATGTACAATCATGTGAAGTGATCCTTCTAGTGTAACTAATCCAACAGATGGCTACTTACTGAAATTCTGCTCTCATTTTTCTCGAGCAGGCAGGAAAAACAAAAAATAGGCCACTCCAAGTGTCTACTGAACAAGTTTCTGGTCCATGAAAATAAGAAAATACATCTTCCCTGCTAACTGTAGAAAATCAGTAAAATGATCTTCAAAATATGAAATGTTACATTGTCTTGAGATTCAGCAAAAACACAAGCACACTCTTCATTCTGATCTGAAAGAACACTTGTTTGTTGATTCATAGGAAGGCTTAGGGAAGTAAGATTTTTTGCTATCTGAGTGTTGACTGCAAATTCATGAAGCACATGAAACTTTGACTCTATCACTTTCACGTTGTCTCTCTTAGGCTCATACTCCTCAAATTCATATTCTGAATCATCTTTGAACAAAAAACATTCTTCAATATTATTAAACATGACAACCCTCTCTTCTTCATGAAAGAAAACAATATCTTTCAGCTGATATCTTTGCAGAAAATCATTATTCCAAATTTGTTTACTCACAACAACTTCATGTATGGCTTCATCAGTCTCATGACTATCATCATTTAGACCCAAACTTTCATTTTCAATAATGGAAGATGCTTCACTCACACATTCTTGACTGTGTGAACACTGTAAGAGTTGCAAATCTACATTCGCTTGGGCTGTAACATGATTTTTCAGGAGCTGATATATTTCATCTTCAGACAAAGGAGAAAACTGATTTTTATAGAAATTTACATTGATTTGGTGATTTTCATTTTCAGGATCGGGAATTGGCACTTCTCTTTCTTGGTCCTAGTCTGTCTCATCTAAGGAGGGAGCTACTGATTCTTTTTGGTGATTTAAAGGGTTCTCATGCAAAGGCTCAAGGATCTCTTCATCCAAGGAGGAAACTATTGATTCTTGTTGGGAAGAAAAATCATGAAGGGATTCTATGATCTCATCATGTAGACACTCTTCATTCCCATACAACTTTTCAAGAAACTTAATGAAATTATCAGAGATCTCACAACAACTATCAATCATCGACAAGGAATAATTAGAGCTTTGATAATGTTGAAAGAAAACTAAATGAAAGTCCTTTATATAATATTAACTAGCAAATTGTAGACTCTCATACCATGATCTCACTTTTTCCTCCAAGGTAGCCATAAACATCTTCATCAGACAATCTTCAGGAAACTCAATCTTTAGTCCATGAATATGCAAATGGAATTTGAACAAATGAAAACTAGCATCTTCACCTTCTTGACCCTTAAACTTTGACAGTCCTAATTGCCCATATATACGAGGAATACGGTTTGGAAAACTAGGAATATGAGCTTGATTCATAGGAGCATACCTTCAAGCAATCAAATCCATTTTGAAAACAATGATTTCACCAAGAATATATTTATACTACCTATTCTTGAAGAGTGGAGTTGCCATGAGAATTCTGAACCTTGGGTTTCTTCGACACTGGATTCGCCAGGTGAATGATGCACAACTTTCTTATGCCTGATCGTTGTTCACCATCAACAATCAGATCTGATCTTTGTCATTCTTTCCCAGGGAATATTTGTCTTTTAAATCCCTGGCAATGACACCAGATTGTTAGCACTCCGCCAGATTCCAAAGGCTAAAGAAGGAATCCCAACAGAGGTAAGCACAGACCAAGATTTTGACTTGGTATCTAGCCCTACAAAGTTGGAGAGGGCTCTCTCCAAAAGGTCATAGCCAGGAGGGATGGATAAATTAGGGTTTTTAGGCTAGATATTGAGTGTAGGGGTTGTTTTGATTTGATTTGGTTGGGTTATCACTGGATGAAGAAATTAGGTCAAGGAGAGCTAGGTTAGGGAAAATGAGATAGGGTTGCAGGGATCAATGGGGAAAGGCAGGCATAAGGCTTGTCACTTAAAGATGATTGTTGTGAGATGGTTTTTGAGACTAAGGAGAAGCTAGGAAAAGCATTGGATATGTATTATTCCTAGACAGAGGAAAATGGACAAACTATGATAAATTCCCCAAAACAGAGCATGAGCAAGCATGTGTTCTGATTAACAAAATTGAAAGAGATCATACCGTAGAGATGAAGTGAACATGAATAAAATAAATTATAACATATGAAATTGAAGAAAAGAAAATTATAAACATCATACCACAAGTATCCCAAAACATAGCTGCAACTCCTCTTTATTAGCTGGCCAAACTGAGTACAATAGTTCCTTTATCAACAAGAAAACATACAAACTGATTCCAACCTTTGAAAATGAGTAAAAAATTACATGATATAGGCCTAAAAAAACCTCTCCCAACCTCAGGGGTTGAATCCCTAAGTTGAGGAGATGATCCACAATAATCTAAACTGATACCTAGACTGTAGGATGGTCCAAGTGACTCACTCCTTATTACATTCAATTGATTCATTATGACTCAATGATGACTTTTACCCAATGAATCTACCCCTAGGTAACTAATCCTAAACATAATTACATTTATCATCATTAATTACACGAGTAGAAACATAATTTTCTGAAGAAAAGTCAAAATTTTAGAGTAACTTGGAAAAATTCAGCAAATTGGTCATTTGCACCCTCCACTGTGCATTTGTGCCCTCTTAGTGTCATTTCTGTCCTCTGTGTTGAGGGCCACTTTTGGCTGACCTACAGGTGTCAAAATCAGGCCCAAGATGGATTTTTTGAAAGCCTTGCCTATCCTCTTTCTGAATATGCCTCAAGTTCTGAAAATGAAGGTCATTTACCCCCTAAAAAAGTCATTCTCCCAAGACTGGTATTTGCGCAACGCCTAGGTCAAAAAAGGGGCAGAAAGGTGATTTTTTTATGGTTTTTTGAGCTTTTCACCTATAAAAACTTCAAACCAAGGCTGGAAACATGGTTTTATGAGATGAATTGGTCATTAGGAATCCAATGGTACCTTTATTTCATTAAAAAAGTGCCACAATTATTTGTGTAGTGCCTAGGGCGCTGCACAAATGCCCAATTTTCTGCTAAATGCTTGTAAAAAACTCAGAAAATTACTGATATTGTAGGAAATGTTTGGAGGCCTTCCCAGTGTCCAAATTATGCCAAGGATAGCTTGTTGGAAATATCATCCTGTCTAATTTCAAGATTTTCCTTTATTTTCCAAAATGAAGGTAATTTCCCCCCTTAAAACTGCATTCTCCAAAGATTGCTATTTGCACCCTCACAGAAGGATTTGCATAACGCCTTTTTGCAGACCACTTTGGGAGGCCTTCCCAAACTCAAAATTGGGCCTAGTATAGCACGTTGGAAATAGTATCTTGTATAATTTCCAAATATGCCTTTATTTTGTGTAATGGACTTGATTTGACCTATAAAAAAAATGATTCTCCCAAGGTCACTCCACAAGTGCAGAAAACCTCTTGTAGCACCTGTATTTTTGACATTTCTCCCAAACAATGATACGTGTGTAAAAAATTAAGGATATTTTTCATTTTTGACCTATGATGGGCAAAACATCACTCGCGTTGATCAAATTCATCTTTGTTTGGTCAGAAATATACTTTGAAGCAAAACTAGCCCTATGAGTGGCAAATGATTTGTCCCTTGGAATGACTTCTTGAAAAATGGTGGGGACATCATTTTTATGAGATAAAATGGCTTCATAATTGTTGATATAATCTACCTTATGCCTCCTCTACTCAGATGTCTTTGATTCCATGGCAAACCCTAGCTCTGTGGGAGAGAAAATTAGGGTTTGGTGTAGGCAAAATAAGGGATTTAGGACTACCTTGTAGAGGGAGGGTAATGAAGGTGTTAGGGGCTGTCTATATTCTTTGGGAAATTGTTGGGGATATGGATAGATATTAGAGATTAGGGAAAAGTGGAATTTCAAGGATTGGGTGAGGGGAAGGGGTCCAAAAGGGAAAAACACAGGCCTAATCTAGAAAAGTGTCAAATTGTAGCAATAGGCTAGGGCTTGTGGAAAAATGATTATTTTCAGGGATAGCAGTGATGGGAAGTGTTTAGGAAGGTATATTAAGGATAGGGGAAGGTGTAAGAGCATCAAGATACAATTCTTGTTGATGATTTAACCATGGAAGTCATGAAACCAAGGAAAATGTCCTCAAAACCCTAGGAGAGGGAAATGAGCTTTCCAAGCCCAACTGAGCAAAAAATATGGTAAATACAAAACCACTTACTTGGAAATGATAGTTTGGAACCTGAAATCGTTGAAGACCTTTGACTATTACTACTCCTTAAAAAGATTAATTTGATGGTGAAATGACCAATTTTCATGATTTTGACCCTATGACCTAATGATGGCACAACATGGAAGAATGAGTTGAATGATGACAATGATGACTATGGGAATCTTTCAACAATGAGCGACTTGAACATGATGATTTCCATTGACCATGGAGGTGAAAGGAGTAGTAATGATCTCAATACCCTAGTCATGGTGGAAGAATAAAACACCTAACAATCTAAACCAGTGAACAATTTTTTCTTTTGAGACTCGATGAAATACTAAAAATTTGAAAAAGAAAGACAAATTTTGAAAGAGGATACCTATTTGATCCCTGGTGATAGGAAAACTTGACTGACACTAACACTTTCTTTGAAATATCCATCTCTATGTTACTAATTGTTGCTATGTCTAGCTCTACTGAATCCTAAAAGGATTCTTGTTTGGGTTGATTCATCACCTGATGAATCTACCCACCTTATACACCTCTTATTGATGATATAAATAGAACCTTAAGGATGTTCTATAGAAAAAGCTAACCTAAGGGTATGTTGATAACGTGTGAAACCCTTGTTGAGATTCAACAAGATGATGAGCTTAGTGAAAAGAGTCACCTTCACTAAGTGGGCTCGCAGACTATTTTTGGCGCAAAGTTTATTTTTAGACTATGTATATTTTTAGACATGTCGATCATATTCTATGAGTTGCAGGATGCTATTTGTGGATGGTTGGTCAAGTTGGAAAAATATATGGACTTCTATTTTTAGACATTTTGGGCGGAGTCTATTTTTAGACCGCCAGTCTAAAAATAGATATGTTGAATATTATTAGCTCTTAATAATATTTGGACTCTAAACATTATATTATTCTCTTGGAGCACTTCAGTTCAATGCACAGATGTGGCACAACAGTTGACAGAAGGAATTACGCTATTCCTGAGGGTTTACTGGAGCTATTGCATGGAGGACTCAGTTAGAAATCAAGTGGCAGAGTTATGACACAGTTGGAAGAAGTAGATATGGAGTTGTATTTAGTTTAACTTCGTTAGACTCAGTTGAGCTAGTTGTATCTAGTCTAACTGATTGATACACTAGTGAGAGTGGAGTGAATTAATTATTTAATTAATTCACTAAATAATAACTCATCAATCAACTGAACAATACAACAGTTAACTACGGTGCATGGCAGTTTCAGTGGAGACCAGTGGAGAGATAGGTGAAAGGGAAAGATAGACTATCAGTTGTGACTATAGTGATGCATTGATTGCATCCAACACTCAGTGGAGATGCCAATGAGGATTGCGTGAGAAAGGCTGGAGCAATTCGAACTCATTCAGAGCCATTCTTTTAGCGGATTACAAGAGAGGCAAAGGAAGGTGGCAAAGATCGGTGCATGGATTTGCAAGATCGGGCCTGATTAGTGTGTAGCGATTGTATTGTAATGAGAGCTTGATATGATCAGCTTTGTATGAGTATTGTTACATGATCTCTATGACATATATTATATATAGATAGTTGGAGTTTTTAGCTTCAGGCTTTCCCGTTAAACAACTGTGTTAATGTGTGTGAATTTTTATTGTTTCATGTGTGCATTGCAATCTTGATTTAATTTCCGCAAATGGTCAATGGTGTAATAGACTTTGTATTTTGCATGAAGTTAAAATAGTGTGAGATTAGGATAATATTGGACATATAACACATAAGTTATATAATTTCTACAACCCTAAACATATTTAGGGATATTTATGAAGACGTTTCTATTTGATATTGTTGAGTTTGGGATTTTGATATGATCATGAAAGCTCTAGACTTGCTTGAGTTAAAATGATGTTGTTCAATATCCCAAACCTCTAAAGTCTCATATAATAAGGGTTTAATTTGACAATGAACCGAAACCCTAGTTTTGGTTAGGTCTAACAGGGAAAATCCTTGTTATGAAAAGGAATGAAACCTTAGGTATATTTTCTCTTGATTGAATCCCTAGACAAGTCTAGGACAATATATATGTCTAATGTATTAACGTTGACTAACATATGATTTTCTTATAATGGTGATCTCCTAGATATGTGAGTTGACCTATTTTCTAATGGTCCTAAGAATCTAGGGTTTGGAAACAAACCTTAGTCAAAGTTTGAAATATCTAGGATGATGATTGAAAAGTATAGGGTCTATAAATAAATCCTTGAAATGATTAAATTCTCTAGTATGTATGTTCTTATGAATCCATATAATGTATGATGATAATTTATAAATGGAAAATCTAAGGTTTACATTGAACCCTAGTAGAAGTTACTCACGACGTGTTTACTGAATTCTAGGATTTACATTAAACCCTAGTAGAAGCTCGTCATGATATGTTTTGATAATTGATTTGAAATCTAGGGTATTAAACTAATTCTAGTGAAAGACAATGTCTGAGTTGTAATCAATCTTGATTGACTTTGTTGTATGAAATCTAGGATTTGTATGAATCCCTAATGGGAATTCTAACATGTGAATTCTAAAGGTTGTTAGAGATCTTGTAAATCTATATTGGCTCTAGGTTTTACTAAATGTTGTAGAAATGTATATTATAACTTTGAAATAAACATTGATACATTGTGAAGTAGTCTAGGGTTTATGATTAAAGTCCGTAGTAAAAATGTTGAAGAGTTTATGTCTCCTGTTTGGGTATCTAATATGTATAAAGTTCAAAAATATTTCGTGATTCTAATATGGCTAACTTTATGCTTCTATAGTTTCGGTTGTGCTTGTTTTCTAAAGCTATGTAGGTACATCATAAAGATGAGAAGTTGATAAGTATGATGAGAAGGATGAAAGCCATGAAAGATTCTCCATCAACTAAAAGAAGAAGTTGATCTCCCTAGATTAAGAGGGAGCCTGGATAAAAGAATAAATGTTTATGCTTCTCTACCTCACGTGTCATGCACTAGACCAGGACTAACAACCATAAGTATTACTGAATAACATGAGTATTAATCATAGTCATGATTGGAGAATTATTTGGTACTGCTATAAGAAGGGAAGCAGGATCTGATTGAATAATATGTTGCTACATGAAAAGTAGGAAAGGAAAGTATATGACGAAACTTCTCTCAGAGATTAAACTAATAGTCCTATCGAAATTAGCTGAAGGGAAACATCAAAAACCCATAGGTTTGCTTTGATTATACACTTGAATATATATTGTTTATTGGGGTTGTGTTTGTACAATTGAATCTCTCGAAGGTTTTGATAACATGTTGGTTACCAATCAGTTTTATTGGGAGGGATTTGTTATTCTTGATTTGTTGGATCAAGGTGTGATGAAGATTTGTGAGTGAATAATTTCCTGGAAAGACATCAGGCTGGCACTTTGTTTTGATGTCTGGTTAGGAAAGTGGCATCGATTGAATGTGCACCTATTTCCTTGGGTTGATGGTTGGTAAGTAAGCCCGATGGTACCTATAGAGGCTGAAATATTTAGTCCATATTAGTCCCACTTGGATAGATTTCCTTGGTTAGGAATCTAGTCCACGACATTGCGGTGCCTAAACTGTTGAGTGACCCATGGATAGAGTTCCCTAGTCAGGAATCTAGTCCATGAAATTTAAGTGTCTAAAATAATATTCATAGTTCATATAGTTGATATCTACCTTGTACTATTGAGTTATGAATACCTCCCTAGTTAAGAGGGAGCGTTGAAGAATGCAACTGGGTTTGGTCTTCATAAATTGTACTTGAGTCAATACTTATTGTACTTGTCAAAAGAATAAAGAAAATAATTTTATATTATTATTAAATGGCTTATTAAAGCATGGGTTTCATGCTTGGATCATATTTACTTTTGGTCAAAGTCCCTATTGTGGACTTCTATTTTTTATTATGAGTCTATGGGATTATTGCAGATTTAAAATGATCCATATTGGGATTTTGAATAATGTAAATAGGTCAAATAGGGCATGCATGAGGTCATAAAGATGCCTTGAAGGAATTAAGCAATCAATTCTTGGGAATTTCTATTTAATAGGACCAAAATTCCTCCAAGAATGCATGAGCAAGGCTGGTTAGACAGAGTCTGAGAATTGGTTAAGTATTTGACTAATTTTTCCTAGATCAGAGTGAGACAATCAACAAAGTGCAAAGGTTTCTTAGTGAGAGAAAAGCATTGTATTGTTTCATGACCTTGACTTTATGAAATATACAGATAGTGGGGTTTTGAGCAGTTGCTTTCCCTAGATACATCTTGTTTTGTGCGATTTATTATTTATTTCTCTTACTTGTTATGTGATTGTGCGATTGTATTTTGTTTCTGCAAATTGATAGAAGGATTGTGTATTTTGTTTTAGTATATTACAAGATCATATTGAATCCCTTTGGATAATTTATACATGGTATCACAACAACAAGAATCACAATATAAGAGAAGAACCATAGTTTGTTTTGAACAGGTACATTGAATTTGCATATTTATTCTTCAGGACCAACAACATATCAAGATGTCTTTCAATGGATTTAGACTTGAATATGCCCTTGAGGGAAATTCGAATTACATAACATGGAAGGACAGGATGGAGGCAGTTCTCGAGGACAATGGAATAAAGGAATTCATTGACAGTGATATTCCCCAGCCCACAACAACATATGCTCAACTTCTTGATGCATGGAAGAATAATGTAGCAAAGGCGAGAGCACCATAAATCAAAATAGAAGAGAAGAACCATAGTTTGTTTTGAACAGGTACATCGAATTTGCAAATTTATTCTTCAGGACCAACAACAGATCAAGATGTATTTCAATGGATTTAGACTCGAATATTCCATCGAGGGCAGTTAAAATTACTTAACATGGAAGGACATGATGGAGGCAGTGCTCAAGGACAACATAATAAATGCATTCATTGACAGTGACATTCCCCAGCCCATAGCAACATATGCTCAACTTATTGATGCATGGAAGAAGAATGTAGCAAAGGCGAGAAGGATCTTGTTAGAGGGAGTTCGAGATCATATTGTCTCGAGTCTCCATGGGAAGGTGTCTCCATATGCTATGTGGAAGGCCTTGATAGACCTGTTTCAGAATAGAAATGACCACAGGAAGCTAGTGCTAAAAGACAAGCTCAGAAAGATCAAGACAGAGAAGGGTTTCATGATCCAAAAATACTTTGAGGAAGTTCACTCAATGTCGAGATGAGCTTGGAAGTGTTGGGATAACAATTTCCCAAGATGATTTGATGAGCCTAGATATTCTAGGCCTTCCTAAGAGCTGGAATAGCTACCAGGACTATGTGAATGGGAGGGAGAAGCTACCGGACTGGGAGCGATTATGGTCCGACTTGGTACAAGAAGAGATTCGACAGAGCACCAAAGATGGCTCCTCATCAAAGACTGAAGATTTGGAGAAATGTGCCTTGGCTGGAAAGGCGAAGAAAAGAAAAGGGCAGGCGTTCCATTCCAAATCAGAGTCCAGCAAGGCAGGTAAGAAGTGAGACTTGTCAAAGGTAAAATGTTTCAACTTTCATGAGCATGGACACTATGCCACAAATTTTCCACAAAATAATACCAACAAGAAGGCCTCAGGATGAGTAGGAGGTGAAGCACTCGCTTCACAGTTCGAGTTGGATTTCACTCTCATCGCATGCATGGTGTCATCGGTGATGGGTTCTGTGTGGTACTTGGATAGTGGAGATTCATTCCATATGACCGAAAACAAATAATTCCTTAGTATCTTGGAGGAGAAGGATCTCTAGATGCACATAGAGATGGGTGATGACGAGAGGTATAGTGTTACCGGTGTAGGTGTAGCTACCTTTTAGAGGGAGTCAGGTAATCCAATCACATTAAAAGATGTCATGTATGTTCCTGGTTTAAAGAAGAATTTGGTTTATGTTGCTATGTTGGAATATCGCCTCTATGATGTGATCTCCAGTGAAGACAATTTTTTCCTTCATCACAAAGCCACGGGACATGTGAAAAATATTGGGGTTCGAGTAAAGAACCTCTACAAATTCGATGTAGAATATTGTGCTGCCTTGAGCATGAAAGCAGCGAAGGTGGAGATCCAAGACATTGGTGAGTTATGGCATAGGAGATTGGGCCATCTACACCACAATGCTTTGAATATCATGCAAAAAATCTATACAAGAGTTCCAAAGGGTGCACTTGTGCAGAGAGATACATGCAAAGGGTGTACATTGGGGAAGTATACCAAAGCCACCTTTCACGATAAGGAAAGTCGAGCAAAGGAGATCCTTGAGAGAGTTCACTTAGAGTTGTGTGGACCGTTCTTGATAGATTCAAAAACAAAACACAGGTATTATGTGAATTTTGTTGATGATTTTTCAATAAAGTGTTGGATTTTATTCATGCAGAAGAAACATCAGATGTTCTCCAAGTTTTGTGAGTTCAACGAACTTGTTGAGAAAGATACATGGAAGAAGGTGAAGGCTCCGAGGAGAAATAATGGTGGAGAATATATCTCTAATGAATTCAATAACTTCTTTTCCTTAGAAGGAATTCTAAGAGAATTGATAGCACCTCATAAGCCACAACAAAATGGGATTGCAAAAAGAAAGAACATAACTATTGAGGGGGTAGCACGAGCTATGTTACATGATCAGAACCTACCGTTACATTTGTGGGTGGAAGCATGCAATAGAACAATAATTGTGTAGAATAGAAGTCCTCATCGGATACTTGGGATGAGTATACCAAAGGAGGATTTCTCGGGTAATAGGCCAAATGTGTCTTATTTTAAATTTTTTGGTTCATCTGTTTATTACCATCTGACCTAAGATGCCAGGAAGAAGATAGAGCCAACAACAAACTTGGGGATATTTTTTAGGTACACTGATACACCTTACAACTATTGGGTGTACATTCCAGCACACAGGATTACAGTGGTAAGAAGAGATGTGAAATTCGATTAAGAGAAAGCCATGTGATTTTCCCTTGATAGGGAGATTTAGTTACATGCATTTGAGGAGTTATTGGATCCAAAAGAAGAACCTCAAGATGTAGAACAACCACAAGCATAGGAACAAAGAGTGGTAGAAACCACTCATGCAAATCCATCGACCAGGGATGGAAGGAAGCATACTAGAGAGGCTGACAGGTTGTTTCTAGATGCGAGAGAGAATGTGGGAGCACCCACATCATAGCGTAGGCAGAGATGTTCCCCAGAGCGGTACACTGGATACATGGTGCTTATGAGCGAAGGTATTGAGATAGAATCATCCTCTTTTGAGGAAGTAATGCAAAAACCAGTGTGGGTTGATGTTAGGGTTAAGGATTATGACTCCATTATCATAAATAGTGCATGGGAATTTGTCCCAAGACTAGTGGGGAAGTCAGTTGTAGGATCCAAGTGGGTCTAAAAGGTGAATCAGGCAACGTATAGGAGTGTGGATAAGCACATGGCTAGATTTGTGGCCATAGGGTTCTCTCAGGTGGATGGGATTGACTATGATGATACTTTTGCACCAGTCTCAAGGTACTTATCCATCAGATCTATCGTTGCACTCTTAGCACAAATGGGATGGTAGATACATCATATGGGTGTAAATACAACCTTTCTCAATGGATTTATTGAGGAAGAGGTGTAAATTTAGCAACTAGAAGGTTTTGAGACCTTAGACATGGAGTCACATGTGTGCAGACTCAAGAGAGTACTGTATGGGCTGAAACAAGTACCTCGTGCTTGGTACACCGAGATCGACATCTATTTCACCGGTTTGGGCTTCACTAAGAATGAAGTGGATGTGAAGATATATCATATTGTGGTTGATGTTAAGCTTTTGATTATTGTAATTTATGTCGATGATCTAATACTAACAGGTGATGAGAAACTCATCAAGTCTTGCAAAGACGATTGTGTAAGATAATTTGAGATGAAGGAGATGGGGATCTTACACTATTTCTTGGGATTGGAAATATGGGAAAGATATGGGGATCTATTTGGATATCTAGGAAAGAATGCCAACAATATCCTCAGGAAGTTTCACATGGAGGGCAACAAACCCATGGAGACTCCTCTAGCAAGAAACTAGAGGAAGGAGGATACTACTTCAGGCAAAGTAGTAGATGCTACTGTTTACATGCAGCTTGTGGGTTCAATAATTTATTTGGTGAACACACGAACATACATATGCTATGCAGTTAAAAAACTTAGTCAAGATATGGTTAAGCCTACTAAGATCTTTTGGAAGGCAAGAAATCATGTGTTGAGATACATCAGAGGCACTACAGAGTATGGGCTATGGTACATATGGATAGAGGGAGTGAAGCTTCAAGGCTTCACCAATGAAAATTTGGCAGGGAGTCCATCCAACAGGAAGAGAACATTAGGGGGAATATTCAACATAGGATCAACAATAGTTTCCTGGTATAGAAGGAAACAAAGATCAGTTGCACTCATTTCAGCAGAGGCAGAGTACATGGCAGTCACTCATGCATCATGTGAGGCCATCTGGACAAGGAAGATACTTGTTGGTTTGTTTGTCCAACTGATGGATCCGACGATGATACATTGTGATAAATAGAGTTGCATAAAACTCTCGGTTAATCCAGTTTTTCATGATAGGTCCAAGCATATTGATATCCAGTATCACCATCTCAAATATTGTGTGTAAAGGTAGATTATGTCATTAGATTACATTCCCATGGAGGAGCAATATGCACACATATTGATGAAGGCGTTAGAAAGAAGCAAATTCAAATTCCACAGAGACAAGATTAGGGTACCAGATAATCCATTTCTTGTTGAGAGGGAGTGTTGAAATGGCACTCAAAGGGGGCTTCTGATTTAATTTCCCCTTCATTAAATTGGAAGAGAAATTGTAATTTCATCTCATGATAACTTGTATTAGTTAAATGAGTCAGGAAGACTTAGTTATCTTAGAAAAATCGAGTTGAGGGCTAGAGAGGTGGCATGTAGAGTTCTCCCATGATTTTAAGGGGTCCAGTTGCAATTGTTTGTGAGTTGTAATTAGTTAACTCAATTAGTTGAGTTAAAATCAGTTTAACTAGTTCTAACTGAGAGATGAGCTAGTGATAAGACCGGTGAATTAAATTTGATTTAATTTACAAGTAGTGGTAAATTAGTTAATTGATAATTCACTATAAATAGTTGTTGCATGTAAATTATATGGAAGGCCCAATTGAGTTTAAGGTTAAAGGGAAGATAACTATCAATTGTATAATTAGAAAATTGTAAAGGTCATGCATGAGGTCATCAGGATGCCTTGAAGGAATTGCGTAGTAAATTATTTGTATTTTATATATAATAGGGCCAAAATTCCTCCATGAATGCGTGAGCAAGGTTGGTTAGACAGAGGATGAGAATTGGTTAAGTATTTGACTGATTTTTCCTAGATCAGAGTGTGACAGTCAACAGAGTGCAGAGGTTTCTTAGTGAGAGAAAATCATTGTATTGTTTCATGATCTTGACTTTATGCAATGATCAGAAATGATTGTATTAGTTTTGATGTGCCAAGTGTCTTTTCAGTTTAAAAACATGTGCATAATTAGTTCATTAGTTTGCATGAGGTTTAAGATGTTTGTCCATGAATTGTAAATGATTTCAAGTGAATTAGAAGCATAAAACAAGCATAAATAATGCTAAACAACAGTGTAAAACAAAAAAATAAGTCACCACATGAAATTTACACAACAAACATGATGAAGCAGTTCACCCCTCCTGGGCTACATCTGCTAGTCCAGCTCCCAATGGCTTGTCCATATTTCATTATGCTCAAAATTTTTCTATTACATGTAGTTACGGTGCTCTAATGGTTATTTTATCTGCACCAATGGCTCCAAAATTCTCCAATTAGTCAAAAATGACTCTTCATTCACTCAGAATGGTTGAAAATTGGGCTTCCTACACTTTTTCCCACTTTCACTTAGGAAAGCTCCACTAAAAGTGGAGAAATCCACTTAACTGGAGTTAAAATAGCACAGACCGCCAATTTTGGTGTGCTCGCTAACTGTCCGCCGTTTAAGCCACTGCATTAAGTGTTAGCAGTTGGGGGTGGGTGTGGGGTGGGCACATGCGCACCCCCCAAACCGCGGGTAACTGTAACTGTTGGGTGGAACTCGCAATAAACTATGGGTTGAACCGTTTGAATCATGGTTGACCGTTGGGTTTCGCTGACTACGCGGAGGTGGTTAGTGTTTTATATTTCCATGTGAAAATAACCGTCGGGGACCGTTGGAGGGTTCGGACCATCGGTGGTTCCCAACCCTCGAATGGAATTTCAACAAACAATAAATATAACCTATGCCCTTAGGGGTTAATAAACAATGTATAGTGCGGATGGTAAAGCGTATGCGTGCCTAATGGGAGGTCTCGGGGTCGAGCCCTGTGGAACCTAACAAAATTTTGCAATGCCATTTCAGGGACAAGCGACGACCTCAGGGCTGGCCATGTGGCACCCTATGATTAGCTCCTCCAAACCTCGTACCAAATGAAAAATTGACACTTGTCAACTTGTGATTGGTTCGGTGGAGGGAATATTTCAAGGAATATTCTCTTTTTTGACTGTACATCCACCCACTTTGCTGACTGTGCATCCCAGTCAAACTTGGTCAAACTGTCAAAATTTACCTGTTTGGCATTTTGATCAGAACGCGATATCTTCCTTATACGAAATCTGTTTTTCGAACTGTTCATGGCACCAGAATCAGGAATAAGAGATCTATGCAACCATAATGGTTTCAACACAATCCTATAACTTTGAATTTTGAGAAAAATTTATGAACTCCTAATCATTCCTCCCCATTGGGAAGATTTTGGACCCCAAAAGACTTAATTACCAGTTCAGTAGATGAGGGTACATCTCCCTCACCTTTCCAACCTCCATCCATTTTTCCTGGCTTGGTTTAGTGCCTTTGATCCCAACTCGAGGGTAGTCAACACTTCCCCTCTTTAATGCTCTTGTCCTCCTGTCAATAATTGTATCTTCTTTGAGCTCATCTAGAAATTATGGTGAGAAATATTAAATATAAGGTAGCTGAACATCACTTCCTTGATCATCAATCAAAGGTGGCTCATACAAACGTAAGTTTTCAACATTAACAACTGAATACATTTGCATGTAAGAAGGCAAGTCAAGTTGAAATGCATTATTACAAACTGGTTTTATGATCTTGAAAGGACCATAGAGAATGGGTTTGAGATTTTTACCTTCCCCTTGCATCCTTTCTTTGCTAATGTGCAACCATACCTCATCTCCCTCTCGAAAGTTGTGATCAACCTGGTGTTTGTCATGCCTCTCTTTGTATTTTCTTTGACTTTTCTCAAGCTGTTCTTGAACTTTTTGATGTATAATCTTAATTTGCTCAATGAAATTTCGAGCCTTATCAATGTCACTATGGCCATAAATTGCAACATCCTTCCCAAAGATGAAGTCTAATGTAGGGAAAATTTTAAGAATGAAATTTTATTTTAAAGTTTATAAATCTTGGCGAATCTTATGAGTCCTTAATATGCAGACTGTAAAATGTTTGGTGATATTTTTTTAAATATATCCAAATTTACAATGACTTTATACAGTCTCTATAAATTTTTGGCGATCTTTAGGATAACATGTTTTTATACTGTAAAATTTGGGTGAATCACCTTTATAAAAAAATGGAAATTGGCAAATCTTTTTTTTTGGAAAACCATGGAAAATTAGCCCGCTTGCGAATATTAGCCCCTAAAATTTTCCATGGTCTAATGGCGATTTTGGAAAATACCCAAAGCATACTCGAAAAGGTGATGTTTGTGTTGAAGAGTGATTTTCCCAGTTGTAAGCGTGCTGAATGTAATGCAGTTGTTCATCCCAAAACTTAGTATGTTTGCTGCAATATTCTCTCAATAGAAGCACAATATTCTATTCACCACCTCGGTTTGTGCATATGTTTGTGGATGAAAAGCGGTACTCTTTTTAAAATTTGTGTCCATCATTCTCCATAGGTTTGACCAAAAATTTCTAATGAACCTGGAATCCCTATCACTAACAATAGAAGTTGGCAATCCAAAATGAACCCAAACATTTTGAAAATAAAGTTTAGCAGTTTGTTCAGCAGTAATGGTTTTCTTACATGGCATAAGTATACACATTTTACTAGATCTATCCACAACTACATAAATATAATCATGCTGCTTTCTTGACATAGGTAGACCTCCAAAAAAGCCCATGGAGCCACACTCCCATGGCCTTGATGGTACCAGTAGTGGTGTGTACAATCCAAGTTTCCTATTACTAGGCTCAGTTGTTGCACACATAGAACAACCTCTTATAAAACGTGACACACTATCTATCATGCAAGGGCAATAACAAAACCACTGTATATGCGCCACTTTTTTTCTTACCCCAAAGTTCCCAACAATAAGAGAAGAATGAGCTTCGCTCATGACACTTAGCCTCTCTCCTAGTGGAATACATAAATTATCCAAATGAAACAACAAATTGTTATGCATGTGATAATCTTTTTCTTCAACTTGATTTCCTTCACTCAAACTAGCATACACATCTTGAAAATCAATGTCATGTGCATATTGTTCTATGTAACTCTCAACATAATCATTTTTGAGTAAAGTAGAAGCACTAATGATTGTTCTCGAAAGCATATCTGTAATTTTATTGAAAATAAATTTCTTGTACCTTATAACCAAGTGAAATTGTTGAAGAAATCCCATCCACCTGAAATGTCTTGATTGCTACAATTTTGTTTGTGACTGCAAGTAGTGTAATGGTTGGTGATCAGTGTGTGTTAGGGTCCTATAATAATAGGATTCATAATTTTGAATTGATTTGATTAGTCTTGAAATATGTACATACTTTGATTTATGAAAAATGTTTTCCCATATTAGAAAAATAAAAACTGTAAAGAGGGTAAAAGTCCTAAAAGAAAAATCAAAGGAATTGAAAGAAAAAAGATAAAAAAAGAATAGAAAGTGAACCCTATACAAAAAATAGATAAAATAAAACATGAAAGTGATGCAAATCCAAATGCCACTACTATTTGATTTTATTGCAAAATAAAGTTTGTGTGAAACTTGTAAAAAAATGCCACAATCCATGTAAGTCAAACTGCTTAATCTGGACTTTTCATGCTTTAAATTTCATGTTGATAGATAGAGAATAAAGATTTAGCCAAACTGTTTAATCTTGGCATATCAGTAGTTAGGTAGAGAATAATAAGGAGCTCAAAAATTTAATCTAAGCCCTTGGAAGAAATAAGGATAGAATTAGTTAGTTTGCTGTTTAAAAGAAAAATGAATAAGGGTTTGCAAGCTCAAATGCACCCATGTAAATGAAAAAAAAAATGTTAGGGTAGCAGATGGGTAGGTAGAAGCAGTTTTCACAAGCATGGAGATCATAATATTGGTAATTTATTTTACTAACTTCCTTTGAAAATCATTCCCTTGTAAGATTACCCCCTCCCCTTCTTGTTTACCTTTCCCCCTTCATTTTCATCCTTTTTCCCCATTAGTCACTCATTTTCCCTTACAAATCCCCTTTTCCTAAAGTTAAAATTAACATTTATCCTTTGGAAAAGTTAAAACCCCTTTACTAATTTCCATTTTAATTCAAAAATACATTAAAAACCCAAAAATACCTTTATCCTAAGTATTTCTTTAAAAAGGTGATATGTCGGGTCCCACAGTGAAGAAATCCATTCTTGATAGCAGTTTTAAAGTTAAACTTAGTGTATTTAATATCCCACAATTACATTTCATTATTAACATATTAACATAATGTATTAGCTCTCTTTATAAACCTTTACCCCGTATTTTAATAATTCCCGTATATTTCATTTCCACCCATATTTTACTTTAAACGATAGTTTAAATTCCTCACGTGTTATATATTTCGGGCCCACCTTATGGTTATCCCTGTCTGATATAAAGCCCCACTTACCTAAACCCCATTGGTTATATCGTAAATTCTGACCATATCACATGTATAACCAATCACATCAAAATCCCGACTATATGTATTAAACCATAATTTTATACATATAACCTACCGCATAGCATATATCCCGGGGCCCACGCCTTTTTAAACCCACAACTCCATCGCATTATTCTATTTGTCATATCATCACCCGCCAGATATAACAACGATTAAACCTCTTCGCACATCCGATAGCATAAGTGTTAACATACCCCATACCTTGCGAAAATCGTGGTTTTTGGAGCTCCGCTCCAAGCTACGTGGCACCTTTACATTTGATCGCATCCTCATGAACTTTACCACCAACCACCTTTGGCTCTTACGAAAACCACTGAGCGGTTTTCCTCCTGCCCATTGCACAAACCACCTTGTCTATTCAAAATTGACCCCGCATTTATGATTATCACTGTTTAATTAAAAATGCATATAAACCGCCCAATTGTGCATTTTTGCCACTTTCTGTTACAAACTTGCGCAGAAGGAGCATTGCTACCTTTTTTCGAGCCAAAGATCACTTTTCCGACCTTATTCCAAGTCTTTTCCACCAGAATTCAAGAAAATTACTGCTACAGTACATTGCAGAAGACATTCAAAAGCACTATAAGGACCTCTGAAGCCTTCGAGAAGCCTTATGCAACCCCATAACCCTCATGCAAAAAAAATTTGCATTTTCCCCAGGTATTTATCAAAGAAAAGACCTGTTTCCTTGATCTAAAGAAGTAATTTAACTAATTGAATCATTTAGGAGCCTTTTGCAAACCTAAAGAAAGCCTTGTTACTTCTTAAAGCTCTTTCTGCAAACCCTAGACCTATTTTCACAGATTCCCAAGGTCCAGAGATTGTTTTTTTATCACAGAGAATGCAATTTAATTAATTGAAGAAGTTTTAAGCCTCTGTAGACCTAAAAGAAAGCCCTTTTTATCTTCCAAATCCTTTTCTACAGACCCTAAATGTGTTTTGGCAGAATTCTGAGGTCCCTAAAAACCTTTTTTAAGCACAAAGATTGAAAATTTGATAAAGTAAACCTTTGCAGACCATAGGATAAACCCCTATTTCATCCTGAAATCTATTTGAAAACTGAAAATATCTGTTAGAGGTGCTCCTACAGGCCTAAATCAGTTTTTCTAAGTCAAAATATTAATCAAATTGATTAAAATTAACAGAAAAATGGCTTCCAAAGCAGTAGTATCAGTCAATCCTCTTCAACCTCCTGTTGTAGATTTAGAACACACTCCCTTGGCTAATAAAGATTTCAAGATTAATGACATAGCCACAAAATTTAACCTTCTTGAGCTCCACTGCTAGAGCCATGAAAAATCCATAGATCAGGTTGATGAAGTTTTTATTTGGGAGTCTAATTTTCCAAAATATGTTGTCCCATAGACTTTCCAATGCCCATAAGTGATTAGACTATGTCAATCTTGCTATTTCCCTAATCAGAGAGCCATAATAAACTCTAAAAAATAAATATTGTTTACCATTACTGCTGAGTCAATCAATCAAATGCTCCAAATCCAATCCAGGCCAGATGAAGTTCCTTTGTCCATTGAAGCTCTCACATAGCTATACCTGAATCTGGACTTCCCCAAGAGGTTCCAGATATTCCAGACTTTCACACCTTCTTCTGTAGAAATTCCCAAGATAAATCCTCCTTACCCATCTGCAAAATTTTCTGAAAGGAAAAGACATATCATCTGCATGCTGTCTTTTATTCTTGGTTATTTCACAGATGAACATGTTGATGTTGCAGTGTTAGGTTTTTTGTCTACTTTCACACTTGGTCAACCTCTTGCTACTATTTTTAATTTTTCCCAATATGTTGCCGATAATATTCATGAAAATTTGGTCAAAATGCCTTCTGAAGGTGTTTTCAAGTATTCCTCAATCTTATTCCGCATGTTTTTATACTTTCAGTCTGAGAAGTTTGCCATAAACCTTTAGAAGCTTGATGTTGAAGGAAATCCACAGTCAGTATTATTTTGGACTCCTATTATCAGAAAAGATTCATCACAGTCCACCTATACAGAGTTTATAGATTCCTTCATTCATCTTATGTTAAATTTGTTGAACAGCAGTAGGCAGCCCAAAATTAGTGAGGCAATTAAGAAGGCCATACAATTGTCAGAGCATAACAGGATAGGAGATTGGTACTTGTACCAAAACCATACAAAAATAAGAGTATATGGATCAAATCTGATTCCATATAAATTTCCCAAATACCTCCCAATGAGGTTAT
This sequence comes from Pinus albicaulis, assembly GCA_034641835.2. Lineage (NCBI taxonomy): Eukaryota > Viridiplantae > Streptophyta > Pinopsida > Pinales > Pinaceae > Pinus > Pinus albicaulis. Next base: position 228,090,838 of record CM076576.1, read on the forward strand.
TTTCCCTTGAGTACATTATACAGTTCCTTAATTCAGATGCAATTAATTTCTTGGCAGCAAAGAAGAAGACATAGTTCAAATTGAAAAATCAAGTTGGCCCTTTTATCTATAACAATAGAGATGCAAGTCCAGAGGCTGAAAAGCATTTGCAGGAATTCAAGTTCAGTCACAGTTTTCTATGGTATTATGATCCTCTTGGAGTGATAAGTAAACTGAGAATTAAATGCAAACTCACTCCCTATGTACATGAAAAGAAACCAGACTTAGAGAAATTCTCCAATCAATCTGAATGGTTGGAGAACACCTTGGTAGAGGCAGAGAAGAAAGGTGATAATAGTCAAACCTTGCCGACTCCATCCCAAGAAGACATGAATGCAAAGAGAAACAGAGAGGAAGGATCATACACTACATAGACAACTACTGGAACAAAATTTAAATTAATGTACAGGAAGAATCCTAAATTAAATCCTGTCAATGAAGGAATATAAACCATAGAAGTGATTGATACAGAAATAACAACAACAACAACAAAGGATAATGAACCTCCTACAGTGATTGAAGAAGAAGAACAACCTTCAACTTCTAAAACTCAGCTCATTTAGAAGCAACACATTTTTGACATGTCTTCTTCCAGCAAACCAATAGAGAAGGAGATAAATATCATGCAGAAATATAGGGAGATAAAGATGAAAAATGAAGCATTGAAGATTGATACATACAATCCGTATTGGAAGCAGTCACCCAGTGACAAAAGCAGATTGCTTTCTACTTTTGACTATAAAACAAGGAAAATGCAGATGAATTTCCTGCAACCTAAAGTTAAGCATCCTAAAACGCCAGCAGATTACAAAAAGTCCTCATATGAAGTTCAAGCATATGACCTTCATCCCATTGATCAGATTGAATTTCACAAACATGCTAGTGAAATGCTTTACTCAACCATGACAAACAAGGCAATGAATGTGCAAAATCTTCAAAACACTCTTGCAAACATCAGAGATCAACTCATATTAGAAAAATCATCCTCACAGGAAAAAGACAATAGAATTAAATCTTTGGAAGATTTAGTAATTGAAGTAGGATTTGATCCTTGTAATGTAAAAGTTGCAGATGAACTGATTAAAAATAAAAATGCAGACATTGCTGCATTAAAGAAGCAACTCAAGCTTCCTCCTACAGAACACCCTCATGCAAAGGAAGTGCTACAAGATACAAATAAGAAAGATGATATGATGAATCTCATATTACAGTTGACTGCAAAAATAAAGGAAATGGAGAATGAAATGGACAAGTTAGTCCAAGAGAAAAAGGATAGAGCATCAGAAGTTCCAGTCATAGTCATTCCTATAGTAACCACAACTGTACCTTCCACATTGGTAGAATGATTGGCTCCTACAATCCCAATGGCTACAACCTTACCTGTCACTTCATCAAAAACTTCAGCAATAGAGTCTTCAACAACATCAGCACAACATACAGATGAAGCAAGCAAGTTAGTAAAAGCTATGCAAGACATGTCTATTTAGACAAATGAGATTAACAAACTTAATGAACAACTTAAAAGTCTAGAAGATGAAAATAAACTTGCTAAGATGATGCATAAGAATGAATAACAAAGGGCAAACAGATTGAATGAACAATTGAAGAAGTTAGAAAAAGATCTAACATTAAAAGAACAAATGGCACAGGTCAGGCAACAAATATGGGCCAATATAATTGAAGTATTCAATGATATTTGGTCATCAATCCAGGTTATCTATGAGCAGAAAGACTTAGTCAAATCAACAAAAGAAGCTATCCAAAAGATCAAAGAAGAGCTTGGAAAGAAACCTGAAGAAGCTCTTGAAATCATCAAATTTCTTAATTCCAAAAATAGACAAGAACTTCAAGAGATTGGAATTAATGACATAACATAAACCAAACTACCAAACTAGAAGTTAGGAAGGTAATTTCTAAGAAGAAGTTGATGATACAATTAGAAGATAAATGCCAGAATATGGAGATTGCCATCACAAGGTTTATGATGAAATTTGATGTCCTAAGGAAAAAATGTCTTCCCAATCCTCTGGTTATTCATGATAAATTAATGAAGCATGATTACTATGATAAGAAAATGAGAGAAGTTGCCAAATATCAGGCTAATCCACCTTCCTCACAAGGAATTCCAATAGGGAAGGTACTTTACAAGAATTTTGAGAATATTTTCTACCTATAGCATGAGGGGAAACACATATTTGTCAACAAGCCTACATTCTCAAAATATACTGAAGTAGATGAAATATTTAGGAGGATGATGAAGTCCAAATTTCCAGAGACAAAATTTTGGAAAAAGATGATTGATTTACTGTGAAAACAGTTTGCAGTAAAACAAAGCAGTAAAGATAAAACACAACAGTCACAGTTTACAGTGAAATAGAGATTGTGAAAGAGTATCAATTACAGTTTAAAGTGTAAAGATGAAAGGTTAAAATAAAAGTCAAAATATTGATAAAGCTGCCAGCGTGAGAGACACTCAACCATAACCCTCGTTGAGCAACATAAAAGAGAGAAATCAACAAAAAAATGAAGACAACAAACAGTAATTTTAATTAAAACAGGGACAACTAGCATTAGTTAGAAAGCTGTCACTATCTTCTTGCAAGAAGATATTTCCTTTTTCATGAATAATTCCTAAGTTTGTTTTAGGATATTTTGTAAGAGTTTTTTGTATAAAGACTTCTCATTTGGAAGTATTGAGGGTGGATGAATTGCTGAACATTTCTATAGTTTTACTATTTTTAACCTAAGGGTGATTGTACCAATTTCAAGTCAACAGACTGGATTACAACAATAAAACATCATATTACAGGATTCATGTGTTGGGTCACTTTAGTGAAGTATTTTCACTTGTTCTTTGTCAAATTCTTATGTTTTTTACATGCTCATATGTTTGTTTAAATCTAAATGATAAATCAGGAATGTTATTTCAGAATATGTTAAAAGCACTCTGTTTTGAACTGTTTATCATTTATATGTTTTTCTTCTGATATCCAGATAAATGAATTATTAATTTCTCCCTTATTTCGATTGACCTCTATCTTTTCATTTATTATCCGGATTTGAGAACCCTTAATTGCTCTCTTACCCCGATTGAAACCATTTTCACCATCAACCTTAAAGATCTGAAGTAGCTCAGCTATCTTGCCCTGTAAACATTTCTCTTTAGGCCTTGATCCTGATCTGACTGCTTGACACATTGACTCCATTAGCCCAATGGAATACAGACCTACATCTATCCATCTGAATAAGTGATTTCACCACCAAACCAAATCAAAACCAAAACCCTAAGTAATCCTACATAACTAGCCTAAAATCAACTAAAATCAACAAAGATAAATCATATAGAGAGAGCTCTCTCTGAGCATTAGGAAGGCTAGATCCTAAGGCTTAAAAGTAGGTTTGTGGTTACCTCTAATATTCTTTAAAACACAAAAAATAATAACAACTCTTGGTAATTATTGGAGTGATAATAATGTGTACAATAGTCTCTTTACCCATCAAGTAGTGTTTCCACTTCTTGACACTTTTTACCAACGCATATAGTTCTTTTTCATATGTAGGATAATTAGTCACAACACCATTAAAATTTTCAGAATGAAAGGTGATAGGCTTACCATGCTACAAAATTACTGCACCCATGGCATAATCACTAGCATCAGTTTGTATCTCGAATGGTTGTCTCAAATTTGGTAATGCAAGGACTCGAGTTGAACTGATCTTGTCTTTTAAAGCTTCAAAAGCTTGCTGTTGTTTGCCTCCCCATTGGAAGCCTTTATTCACACTTGTCACTACATGCATAGGAGCTGCGATGGAAGAAAATTTAGCAATAAACTCCCTCCAATGTTGAGCTACACCTAAGAAATTTCTTACCTCGTTAACTGTTTTGGGTGTGGGCCAATTCACAATGGCCTCCACTTTAGAAGGATCAATCCTCAATTCTCCTCCTCCTACAATATGTCCCAAATAGACCAAATAAGTCTTTCCAAACTCACACTTTGATCTTAAGAAACAATTTCTCTTTCTTCAAAATATCAAGCACTCTATTCACATGCAAGCCTATGATCTTCTCTCGTTTTGCTGAAAATCAATATGTAATCTAAGTACACAATAAAAAATTCATCAAGGAATCGACGCAAAGCACTATCCATAACTCGAATGTGTAGAAATTTATTAATACTGATAGTATTACCAGATTCTCCTGATCTAACAAATTAATCTTAAGTTAAATACATAATCCTTCCACTTAATTCTTTGCGGAAATTTAATCGCCAATTGCAAAACACATATGAAGAAAATCAATCACACATAAACACATTTGTTTAACAGAAAATATTAAAGCTAAAAACCCCAACTATCATATATTATGTATATAATGGATCATGTAATAATCTCATAAAAGGCTTAGTACATCAAGCTCTTAGTACAATCAATAATCATGACACCTGTCATGCAGAAATTTGCATATCTATGCACCAATTTCTTGCCTCCTGACAACCTGCCTCCACCGCGCAATACATGTTGAAGAAAAATCCTAAATGAATTTGAATTGGCCTTGCCTTGACTGCACAATCCTCATTGGCATCTCCAATGTGTGTCAGATGCATTGAATGCATCACTATAGTCACAATAGATAGTCCATCTCACCCTTTCACCTATCTCTCCACTGGGTCTCCACTGGAACTGACATGCAATTAGTTAATTGCTGTAATTGTTCAGTTGCAAGTGAGTCTCTAGTTATGAATTAGTTAAATAATTAATTCAAGAAACTCTCACTAGTGTATTTTCAGTTAAAACTAGATACAACTAGCACAACTGAGTTTAACTCACTTAACTGAGTTAAACTGAATAACAACTCCCATAACTACTCTTCCAACTCTGTCACAAATCTACCACTTCAGTTCTAATTGATTCCTCCATGCATGAGTCACCAACCACCTTAGGAATTGCGTAATTACTTCATCCCACTGATTTTCCAAATTTGTTCACTAAAATAAAGTGCTCCAAGAGAATAAGTTAATATTTATTGTCGGATTATTATTAAGGGCTAATAATAATCGACATGCATCTATTTTTAGATTAACGATCTATAAATAGACTTCGCCCAATCTTCTAAAAATAGAATCTCATCTATTTTTCAAATTTGACCAACCATCTACAAATAGCATCCTGCAACTTATAGAATATGCTCACCATGTCTAAAAATAGACATACACCTAAAAATAGCCTGCGGGCCCCACTTAGTGAAGGTGCTTAATTTTCACTAAGCTCATCATCTTGTTGAATCTCAACAGAATGAAAGTTTCCGATGCATTACAGAAACCAAAAGGCATAACTAGCCACTCAAAGAGCCCTTGTTTGGTTTTGAATGCAGTTTTCCATATATCACTTTCTGCAATTCTTACTCGATGATATCCACTTCGTAAATCTGACTTGGTGAAAATTTTTTCTTCTTTCAGCTGATCAAGAAAATAATCTATTCTTGGGAGTGGGTAATGATTTTTTACTGTAATCTTGTTCAAAGCTCGAAAATCTACACAAATGTGCCAAGTACCATCTTTCTTTGATATCAAGACTATGGGTGAGTTGCATGGCGAGGTGCTTGGCATTATGATTCCTTTACCCAATATCTCTTTGATTTGCCTCTTTATTTCAGCATTCTCCATTATCGACATGTGATACATACTGTTTCTTAGAAGAGGACTATCTTGCTGCAACTGAATCTCATGTTGAATTTCTCTTTTTGGTGGCAATATTGTTGGCTCTTGAAACATCTCATGATGTCCATTAACCACATCATATAAATCTGATTTCAACTTAGGATCACATCCCTCAAATGATTCATGATTAATATCAGATTTACTCTTAATCATAATAAGAACATAATTCTTACTTGAATTTACCAACCTCTTTACCTGTCCAACATTTACCATAGCAATGTTTGTCTTCTTGCAATGTGCTCTAACAATGAACTCCTTTCCATATTTGACGAAATGATACTTGTTCTCACGGAAATAGAAGATCACTTTCCTGTCATACAAGTAAGGACTCCCTAATACAATTCTAGTGATGTCAAGTGGAACCACATCTAATTCAACTGTGTTAAAAAAAATTGCAATGATTGCAAACCTCAATATACATTTCTTTGAAACCTGTATATTTGAATCCTTACATATCCAACCCAATGGATATGGTTTTGGATGTGGTATGGTCTCAAGGTTAAGTTTCCTGACCAAGTCTTCAGAGATTAAGTTTTCTTGTGACCCACTGTCAAACAATGTGTCAATATTGGTATGCTTGGATATGACCCTCACATGAAACAATTCTATTATTTCTTCTTCATTTGGAGTGTTTATGTGACAGTTTGATGTAATGGTACTGGGTTTAGTTTCAATTTCTTTTCCCTTCATGTTCTTCAATCCCATGGTTGTAATTTTAGATTCATCACCTGAAACATATCCTAAATCATGTTGAGCTGTAGCAGCAGTTTTATGTTTCCCTTTTATTATTGGGTTTCTTTGGCCTCAATTCAGGATGTAATTTCCAACAATGAGTTTCATCATGGCCTTCTTTTGAACAATGCTTACAAACCACTTTTTCTCCATCTTTCTTAATAGATGCATTCTTTTTTTTTTTAACCTTTTGAGGTCGTTTCCTTGGCTTTACCCTTAAAAGGTTTCTTTCTACCCTCAAGCTTCTAGATGTGTGGCTTGAACACAAACTTAATCTAGACTGGTGGGGTTAAACATGAGAACAATATGTTTTAGGTAGCTATGTAAGCCTCCTATGTACTTTAGCAAAGTATCTTGGCTTTGCAAATCCACCCCTAATACGAGAGCTCTTATCCTAAATTCTTGGGTGTATTCTTGCACATTTTGTCCTTTTAATTGCCTAAAGTTATACCAGTTCATGATGGCTTTATGCATATGAGCTAATGGATAAAACTGTTGTTTAATAGCAATAATGAAATCTGACCATGATAGAATAATCTTACCATGTTTCTTGATTTCCTCCTTTGTCTTGGCTTCCCACCAAAAAAGTGTTGCACCTTCCATTCTCAATGAAGCTAATTGAATTTTGGTATCATCATCTTGAAGGTTATGTATTCTTAAATAAACCTCCAATTTACTAATCCAATTATCAAGCTTTTCTGCATTTACTTCACCACTAAACATTGGAAATTCAAACTTAACATCAAGTTTTAAAAAAGGATTTTTACCAGTGCTCTTGGACTTGTGTGGCTGATGTACTGGAGAAGAAGTATAGGATGATGATGATGATGGTGAGGATGATGGCTCTCCATTGCCTTCGTTTCCTCCATTTCCCTTATTTGACTTATCTTCGTCATTTTGACCTCCTAAAGATCCTTGTCCTTCTTTGTGAAGTTTAGATCCTTTTCCTTATAGTCTCTCATTCCTTTCTTGATAAGGGATTCTAATCATCTCAGTCATGTCAAGAAATTCTTTCCTGAACACTCTTTCTTCCTCTTTAGGATCAACTTCTTCATGGATTTCTCCTTCCTCATGAGGCATGCTTAATGGAGCTTCTTCTTCTTTAGGAGGTGAACTAGGTGTTGGAGATTGTGGCAATATTGCTCTCCTTTTCTTTGGCTCCTTTTGAGACCCTTCTACTTCCATGAATATGCATTCTCCTCTTTTGAGCTTGAGCCTTGTAAGCATCTAAAACTTGCAAATAGTTAAAAAATTCTTTGCACTAAACAACACTAGAGAATAAACTATAGCTTTGATACCAACATGATCTGAAATGACTGTATTAGTTTTGCTGTGCTAAGTGTCTTTTCAGTTTAAAAACATGTGCATAATCAGTTCATTAGTTTGCATGAGGTTTAAGGTGTTTTTCCATGAATTGTAGATGATTTCAGGTGAATTAGAAGCATAAAACAAGCATAAATAACACTTAAAAATAGTGTAAAACAAAGAAATAAGTCACCACATGAAATTTACACAGTAGGCATGATGAATCAGTTCACCCCTCCTCGGCTACATCTGCTGGTCCAACTCCCAATGGCTTGCCCATCTTTCATTATGCTCAAAAGTTTGCTATTACATGTAGTTACAATGCTCTAATGGTTTTTTTCTCTACACCAATTGCTCTAGAATGCTCCAATTAGTCAAAAATTACTCTTCATTCACTCAGAATGGTCAAAAATTGGGCCTCCTACAATTTTTCCACTTTCACATAGGAAAGCTCAACTAAAAGTGGAGAACTCCACTTAACTGAAGATAAATTAGCATAGGTCGCCAATTTTGGCACGCCCACTAACCGCCGTTTAAGCCGTTGCATTAAGTGTTAGTGGTTGGGGGTGGCCACATGTGCACCCCCCAAACCGCGGGTAACTGTAACTTTTGGGCGGAACTCGCAATAAACTGTGGGTTGAACCGTTTGAACTGGGGTTGACCATCGAGTTTCGTAGACCGTGAAATGGTGGTAAGTGTCATATTTTTCCATGTGACAATAATCATTGGGGACTGCTGGCAGGTTGGGACTATCGACGGTTCCCAACCCTCGAATGGAATTTCAACAAACAATAAATATAACCCGCACCCTTGTGGGTTAAGAAACAACTTATAGTTTAGACGGTAGAGTGTATGTGTGCCCAGCGGGAGGTCTCGGGGTCGAGCCCTGTGGACCCTCACAAAATTTTGCAACGCGATTTCAAGGACACATGGTAGCCTCAGGGCTAGCCACGTGGCACCCAATGATTGGATCCTCCAAACCCCATACCAAATGAAAAATCGACACTTGTCAACTTGTGATTGGTTCAGTGGAGAGAATATTTCGAGGAATATTCTCTTTTGCTGACTGTACATCCACCCACTTTGCTGACTGTGCATCCTAGTCAAACCTAGTCAAACTGTAAAAAATTTACCTATTTGGTATTTTGGTCAAAACACGATATATTCCTCATATGACATCATTTTTTCAAACCGTTCACAGCGCTGAAATCAGGAAGAGGAGATCTATGCAACCATCTTGGTTTCAACCCAATACTATAACTTTAAATTTTGAGCAAAATTTATGAACTCCTGATCATGCAATATACAAAAAGCAAGGTTTTGAGCAGTTGATTTCCCCATATACATATTGTGTTGTGCGATTGATTATTTATTTCTCTTACTTGTTATGTGATTGTGCGATCGTATTTGGGTTCCGCAAATTGATATAAGGATTCAGTATTTTGTTTTATTACATTACAAGATCAGATTGAATCCCTTTGGATAATTTATACACACGGATTCATGGAAGAAGTGGGTATTTCGTTCCCCTTCCTGAAGCCATTGAACTCTCAATTTATGCTTCTGCAAGATCTGTTCTTGTTTTCTTCTCTCCTCCATCTTCTTAATTATTTTCCCTTCCTCTTCCATCAGTTCTTCAGATATGCCTTGATTGATGATATTCTATTGAATTTCTTGCATTTTATTGTTCAACTGATGCTGGTCTTTCATGATATGACCAAAATCTTCTTGATTCCATTTCTTGATATGATTCTTGAGATCCTTCAGCTTAAGCTGGAAGCTATGCATGCGATTTATTCCTTGCACCTCACTTTACTGCCACCAACTTTCCACTTTCTTCATTAATGCGGGGTCCCTTAGGCAGAAGGATTCAAATATAAAGGGTCGGTTCTTAGGGATGATTTTTAAGTCAATCTCCAATTTAACCAGCCAATGGTATGAACCCATGAAAGGAAGGATTAGGGCCTAAAGAAAAAAATCACGACTAATCACCTGCTCAAAAATTAGAAAGCGATCCAGGCGAGAGGAAATATGATGTGTGGCCTCCCCTATTATTCCAAGTGTAGATTCCATTGTTCATTTGCATGTCCACTAAATGTAGGTCTAAGTTTGTGTCAATGAATGCCTCTATGTCTGCATCTAATCGAAGGATACCCCCTTTTTCTCATCTAAGGATGCTTTTCTCATTTAAGGATGAGATTGTGTTGAAGTCTCCACCGACAATCTAGAGTTCTTGTGGATATACTCTTCTACGTTTTTTCAAGGTTTTGGAGAAAAAACCCCTTTTCTCCTCAAATGTGAGGCCCGTAAACACCAGATAGTAGAGCACAATATCTGGTTTTGATTTGGAGAAATTTACCGGAGATAATTCTAGGGAAGCTAACCCAATCCTCAAAAATTATTTCCGCAAGATTCCAAAGAATGACTAAACCCCCAACACTTGCCCTGGCGTCCTACTACCTCATACTGGGGTTTAAAACCCTTGACAATATCATTTCGCTTGGATTATGAGATCTTAGTGTCTTGAATCACCATGATACTAGGTTTGTCTCTTTTGATTTTGTCTTTCAGATGCCGTTGTTTTCCTCTACTGTTTATGCCTCTTACATTCCACGATGTAATAATAATTGAGAGGGTTTGTTAAGTTGGTGGAAAACTGCAGACAGTGGCACAACTCTTCCAAAATTAACCATCATCTCACCAACCATCTGAATGGATTCATGCAAATTATTTATTCCTCATTTTTTTCCTCCTTTTCCATGAAGACTCGACCCTCAACCCCGTGGCCTATTTTGGATCCCAATTGATCAGGATTGTCTATAGTGATCGCCCCTTTTTTGGATTTGTACTGTTGAAAGGTTTCTATATATAATTGCTTTTAATCCTCTGGGATGATCCGTTCATCCAAATGGTGCCATTCATTCAACAAACTTCGCATAACCTATTCCTCTATACTGAGATCCTCCTTGTGTCCATGAATCTCCATATTGACTTGTTCCATTGGATGTGTCAAGGCTTCTTTATCTTGTGGATAATATTCTGCCTTTGTTTTGGGATTATTTCCTCCATTCTGCGGAGCTGTTTGATTTTCCTTGCCTACTGAAGCACTTAGCTCTTTGGGGATTTCTGCTTCCTCCATCAAGATGTCATAACTATTGTTATTATTCAAACCCTTGTTGGGTTGCGGTTGGGTCAAGGTCTAGGAGGTCTTCAGATTTCATTTTTTCCTTTGAACTTCCTGGAAACCTTCTGAACCCTATTGATGCTTGGTTGAGCCTTTCGAAACAAGAGGCTTTTGGGGGTCTGGGTGATTCAAAGGAAGTCGCGGTACAAATTTCCGTACTCATGGCATCATTGACACCTGAAGGGAATGTGCTCGTAGTCTAGGGGTTGCAACCATACCTCATCTTGGTATTCTAGCTCAATGAATTCTGGTGGTGGCTCTGTTATATTCATGTATACACAGATATTTGCGTAGGAGGTGTACCTTCCTCGACGTGTTGAATATGCAACCTTGACAAAGCTTCTAATAGAGTTCCCAATTCCTTCTAGTATTTCAGGATCCCAAAAATCTATCGATAGAGAAAATAACCTGACCCACATTAGGGCTACCATGAATTTATCTTGGCCCGAGTTTTAACACTCTTCCCAATGGCGCATGAAGATCCCAATGTCATAGAAAAAATTAGGCTCCTTTTTAAAAATCCTCTCCTTGTCTTCTAGACTAGTAAAAATCACTGTAAAGAAGCCTCTGGCCCCCAAATTTAGTTATATATGTCCTTTTGGTTGCCATTTGAGTTGGATCCATTTTACCGAATCCCTTTCAGTGGGCCAAACATCAATAAACTTGCATATCAGTTCATGATCTTTCATAAAATTTCTGTAGGTCTCCAATTTGTTGTTGGGTATTATGAATCTTGGATTTTTGACTACTCTCGAGAGGAATTGGCTTCACATGTGTGCTTTCCATTGAGCACCTAGGACTAGGGTGCCCTTACCACTTCCATTCAGGCTGCTAGCGGCCACTATCATCACCTTGAGAACTTGATTCCCTTGCAACGATATTCCTATAGGAGGGGATCTCTCCCCTCCCCACAAATGCACACATTCCTCACTGTTAATAACATGTTAGATGGCAGGCCGTTTAGTAAGGTAGATGCGTCACCACAAGCGTGATTCAGGGTTTGCAGGCGCAAAACCTAGTAGAGCTCATCCTCACATATCATTAGGCGCAGGTATGTAATGTATTTAACTACAAATATGATGGCGCTTTAAATTGATGATTAATGGGTGCATTGTTAAGGAAATCCTTGGGATAGATCTTCGATGAAAATCCCCTGAGTCTAGCATACAAAAAAAATGTATTTAACTACAAAATATCTATGCCCATAGGCATGTCTATTTTGGAATAGGGCTTCAAGAATTTTAATTTAATTATCAATAATTATTAGTTTGATGGTAGAGACTTAACCTTCATAAAATATTCTAGAATATTATTAATAGTATACACAAATCAAAGGCTAAGATTTATTTCAAAAGTAGTCATATAAACAAGTGTCATATGAAATGAGTTATGTTTTTTTGGGCATATGGTATTGATAAGCCATGGTGTTGGCCCATGATATTATAACAAAGCCTATTTACAAATTAAGAATCTCCATGATAAAGTGGGGGTGAATCTCCATTATTAAGAATCTTGTTACATGTTTTTAAAAATGTATATATGTGTTTACCTTTTATATTTTTTCTTTTTTATTGAAAATAATTATTATTTTTTGAATAAAATTTATAGTTTAGTTAATTTTTATGATATTTTGAATTTTAACAACTTGATATGTATGATTAATTAAGTGTTTTGATGCTTATTATAGATTCATATAAGCGTTTGCTATCCATTTAATTTATATGTCTATGCTACTTTTAATAGTTGTTGAGATAAATGGTTTTGATTTATTTTAAAAGTGGTTTTCATTTTTCATTTTCAATTCAATTTTAAAAATATCATAAAATTAAATTTAAAAAGAGTATTTTGGGTGAACACTACCTATAGAAACATGTAAACGGAGAAGCTGAGCTCCAAGAAATGACAGTCTGTTAGGGTTTGGAGAAACCGGAGCAGCCTGTGAGGTTGGCCTGATCACTGACTCTGGTGTGTCAATGGCAGCAACTTCAGGAGGGGGACTCGCCCCCTCCTATCGGAACATCACCAGTGGAGAACAATCAATCAGACAACAAGCTGGAGGTTCTTAGCAGAAGAGCGCTCCAGTTATGGGAGCAGATTGGCAAGCGAAGACGAAAGGCCAATGTTTTCCACGAGCTGTGAAGAAACCCAGATTCATTATCCCAGCAAACAAACTGGATGAATACAGAAAATATATGAAGGATCACACTGTGATATGTAATTTTATTGGTCTTTGGCCTACAGAAAAAGATCTATTGAAATGGATATAAATAAAATGGCAACCCAGAGGTCATATTGCATTAAATTTGGGGCCAGAGGATTTTTTACAGTCATTTTTACTAATCTGTTAGATAAGGAAATAATTTTTGAAGGAGGTCCATATTTTTATAATAATGCAGGGATTTTTCTCAGACAATGGGAAGAATGCTATAACCCAGACTAAGAACAATTTCTTGCAACACCTGTGTGGTTGCGAATTTTTGGTCTCCCAATGGATTTTTGGGATCTAGATATCCTTGAGGGTATAGGTAACTCTTTAGGCAGTTTTGTTAAAATAGTAGAAACCACTCGAAGAGGCTGTTACACGTATTTTGCAAGAATATGTGTATATATGAATATTTCAGAGCCATTTCCTGAAAATATAAAACTTGAATATGATGGAAAAATTTGGCTACAACTCCTTAATTACGAACATATTCCTTTTCGCTGTCGAAGATGCCACGAGTATGGGAATCCGTACAAATCATGCCCTCTCAACAGTGCGAAACAACAGTTCAACTGTCAAAATACTACTTCTGACCAGGGTCGAGACAAGGAAGATGACTTTATTACAGTCTCAACAAAATGAAGAACTAATAAAGCTCCAAAAAATACAATGAATCAAACTGCGCAGAAAGTAGCTTCGAACCAGTATGAAATGTTGCAAGAGGAAGGGGAAACGTCTCATGCTGAAGAAGAAGGATCCATGCCTGGCCATGTGGAAAGTGCCTCAAAAACCCTGACAGTAAAACACAAGGCACCACAAGATCAGATTGAAACAAAGGATAATGCTCAAATGGAGTAGATACCAATGGATATAGAACAAAATAAAGAGGAGTCAAGTGCAAAGGAAATTTTTTAAAACTATTATTGAATGAATGGAAAAATTTGGATGATAGATTCATTCCTACAGAACAAAAAAATCTGTATGAAGAAACATTCGAAAACTATTTGACAACCCAAGAAAAAAAGGAAGAAATCAACCCAGGAAAATTGGCTGGTAAAGGACCTAATACTCAGATTAAAGGAACAAAAAAGAGGGGCAAGAGAACACTACAGGAACCCATACAACTAGTCGGTGAAATATTGATAAATACATGTAACATAATACCGTTAACAACGGTATTCCAACAAATCCCCAAAATTTAATCAATGAAAGTACTCTCTTGGAATATAAGATGCTTAAATAGTAAAGGGAAACAAAGATACCTTAAGGAAAGTGTTGTAACTCCTAGAGACAGTCTAGAGTTGCCATAGACCAGTGCCTAGGACATCTTAGCATAGCAAGGAGCATATAATATAACTTGGGTTTTCAATCCAAAAACTCTCTTGCTATAGCTTGTAAAACAAGGAAAATGGTTTTGAATGGAACCAAGCTCTCTCAGAAGCTAATACAAAGACAAGAATAGTGCAGGAACAACATGCAAAACTCCAGCATAAGGGAACAGACAATTCAGAGAAAGCTTACTGTAAAGAGGGCCGATTAAAGTAATATACCACAAAAATAAAATATCAGAGGGTGGATGCAGTGAAGAAAACATGAAGAAGATACTAGTTAACATAAGGCTGATACCCAGATACACAACAGAACCACATATGGGCTTATCAATCTAAGAATACATACATGACAATGGCGTTTTAAAAGCACCCTCCTCAAGCAACTAATATGGCAGAAATATGAATGAGATGAATATGAAAAACTATATCATGTCTGGGCCAATTTAAAGTGCTTGACTGATTCAAGTATGGGCATCAACTGGGATGAATCCTTACCTAAAGTCAGTGAGCCACTCGCATTCCAGAATCATGATACAAGAAGAAGATATATGAAATGAAAAATTGTATTAAGCACATAAAAGAAGTTTACATACTGTGGGATACCAAAGACCAGAATCCTCATTACAGATATAACTCCTCCTCACTGAGACCCTACGGGCTCTGAACCTTCATACAGAAATTTTACAATATGTATACAAGAGCTTCTCACTGCATAGTTTGCTGATAGAAATCTGGAACCCTCATAATGTTTTTTTCCTCATTTTTATAAGAGAAACCGAAGGCTCTAGAGAGTGAGGTAGGTGATATACATTTAATGATCTTATTTAAAACAAATTTGAAAGAAAAACCCGCCTATGCTGTTTGGCGGTGCTGAACTGGTGCAAGTACTCTGCTACTACTTCATGAAATAAATGCTAAGGATGAAAATCTCCTCATGAACAAGACATAAAGAATAAAATATACACATGTTCTGTACTTGGCGGGAAGAGAAAAATCTGCTGCAATAAAACCTTGAGGTTGCTTGTTTTTGTGCATGGTACTCTTGGCCCTCTACCTTTGAATTAAAATCCCAGATCTTTAATGCAGGGCATTGTATTTCTCGATCTTTCACTGATATTTCATGCGGCCCCATTAATGTTTTCGCCTACCCAAATCTGCCCTTTGATTTTCTCTAGAGGGTTCTACAATTGCAAATCCTTGCTTTCTTTAATGGTGGTCACATCATAGCAGCTCCTGGATCTTTTCCCACCAATTTTACTCCTGAAACATGGTCCTGCTGTGCATTCTTGGCCTCTGTAATGGGAGTGACGAATCATGATAATTCTTAGCCATGATAAACCTGCAAAAACAAAAACTCGTTAAATGAAACCAATCACAAGGATGGCGGACATGGTGGGGTTAATGGAGATGGTGGTATAGGTCTGAGAGGATGATGAAACGATGCAGGGTGGCGAAAAACACAGGGGGGCGATGATGGAGGTGGACGGGTTGACTAGGGAAAGACAATGGAATGTATATATGAATGAAACATATATATGCATGGCGGAGGATGAGACGGTGAACACGTGTAACGCTGTCGTGGTGGGAGGCTCGGTCAGCAGGTGGTCAAGCGGATGATATGGGCCACACGATCATTGGATGAGATCGACGGTTTTAACGCATCAGAGGACAATGAAATGGTGGGCCAGGGATGCAATAGACGTGGGTTAAAACATGTGCAGCTCCGGAGGATAACCACCGTTGGATGGAGGACTTGAGATCTGATGGCTGACGATGATTCCGCTGCCCGACCTTTGACTGAACAATAATGCGCGAAATGGGCGGTTTCGGGAATTGTACATGAGGACACTTGTCATGCGATCTATGGAATCGCTGGCCTCGCGGAGAATACCGCCCTCTCAGTAATGGTGGTGCGGAATGAAACCGCCGGTTTCGCAACGGGTACGGGCACGGGGACCACCACGGTAAGCACGGCTCCGCTCCGTCGATTGGATTTGATCGGACGGCTCCAGACGCGCTCGAAAACTTTAACGATAGGCTCCTTTCCATCTGGCGCTTGGTCTAGCACCTGAGTCGTATGGGGAACAAAAAAAAGGGGCTGGAACTGCAGGGGCTAGGCCTGATAAATCTTATACTGCGATTTTTAGCCTTTGTACAGTGTATTTTTTGGGCAGAAAGGGTAACGAAAAGCAAAATATGGAGGTTTTTGGCCACGGTAGCAGGTTTGAAAGGTTTATATGGGGTGGTAGGCCAAAATTTGAATGGAGGGGTTGACATGCACAACATCGGCTCCGTCTGGGGACGACATGTTCATCCTTGGACATGTCGAGAACTTGCAGACCCTTGATCATCTTGTATGTAGATTCCGCTCTTCAGCCCTTTTGTTTTTTCTTCAAAACTCATTAGCACACATCCCTTATTAAAATAAAAATTGAAACAAAGTCTATATACAATATAATACAACAGACATACTCTGCCCGAATCAAAATTGAAAGTAGGGCTTTAGGAATTGGCCGTTCACAGGGGCATCTAACAAGTCACCCTGCAAATTTTCTAAAATAAATGTATTATTACCTTTTAGCTCCATAATCTTAAATGGGCCAACCCAAAGTGGATCAAATTTAGCATTTTTTCCCTTTTCAGCCCTCCGGATATCCCATCTGAGAACCAGATCACCAATTTGAAATTTCCTGTCTTTTGCATGCTGATCAAAGATGTTTTTCATTTTCTCCTGATACTCCGCTAATCTCTGATTCACTTGGCTCCGTGTTTCCTCCAATTCTACCAATTGGTTAATTCTTCTGACCATGTCATTTGGTTCTTCCTGACTTTCCTGCATGAAACGTGCCACTGGCAAAGCCAATTGCACAGGAAACACAACTGCTCACCCATATACCAGTTCATAAGGAGATTTCCCAGTTGCTCTCTTGCTTGTTACTCTATTCTCCCACAGAGCAAATTTCAATTGGGAATCCCAATTTTTTTGATTCTCATTAATTGTCTTCTTCAAGGCCCTCACCAGAGTTTTTTTGGAAGATTCTGCCAAGCCATTCCCCTGTGGATAGTAAGCTGTGGAGTGATTTAATGCAATATTATACTGCTGGCAGAAATTTAAAAATTTATTGGACTTGAAGGCCTATGCATTATCAGTTACCATTCTAGCTGGACAGCCAAACCTGGATATGATGTTCTCTTCCATGAATTTGATGATTACAGCATCTGTAGCATTTCTCGCAGGTATGGCTTCCACCCACTTTGTAAAGTAATCTGTTGCAATCAATATCCATTTATGTTGGCCACTTGAAGGGGGATGTATTTCTCCAATAAAATCTAATCCCCATTGCTGAAATGGTTCATCTATATGAATTGGAATTAGGGGCAAAGCAGGCAGCTTTTGTCTCTCAGCAAATTTTTGACACTTATCACATGCTCTAACCCAATTAAAAACATCTCCAAATAATTTAGGCCAATAAAAACCAGCTCTCAGTATTTTATGTGCTGTGGCCTTGCAACTGTAATGACCTCCACAAATTCCCTCATGAAACTCCACCATTTTATTTTCTACTTCATCCTCTGTGAGGCACAATAATAGTATCCCTGAAGGATCTCTCCAATATAACTGACCATTGGAAACTATATACTTTTGTGATTTCAGCCTCAAAGCCCTGTATTTTGATTTATCACAGCTGGGTGGACAGCTGAGTGTTAAAAGATATTCAACTATTTCTTTGTACCAAGGACTAGTGAGATACTTTAGATGTGCTTTTTGAGTGGATTTCTCCAGTCCTTGCTGGTCTTTTTCATTTTCTGACTCTTCACTTGCAATCATAGATAAATTAATGCCCAAGGCTTGATGATTTGATTCAGATAACATTTTAGCAAGTCCCTGTCCTTTAATCAGCCTAGGAGGTCTGATGTCCAAATCATATTCTTGTATTTTTGCAATCCATCTTCCCCTTTTTCCTTCACTGTCTCCCTGAATGAGAATGTCTTTGACAGCTGCTGTAGGGACATATGTAATAACATGAGACTGCAAAACATACATTCTAAAGGCTTTGAGGGACTTTACAAGGGCATAGGCTTGCTTCTCTAGTATATTGTATTTCAATTCTGCATCATGAAGCACCTGGCTAAAGAAGGCTATAGGCTGCTCATATCCTTCTTTTTTTTTTTCTGCAACAATACTCCAGCTATTGTATGAGGTGATGCAAAAGAAAAAATCATAAATGGCTTGTTGTAATCTGGTCCAGCTAGTATAGGAGCTTCAGAAAATGCCTGTTTTATTCTGGTGAATGCATCTCTAGATTCCTGAGACCATTTTACTTCATTATTCTTTTTCAACATATCAGTTATATGCCTAACTATCTCAGCATGGTTAGGAATAAACCTTCTCAAAAAATTGATTCGGCCTAGAAACACCCGCACTTCCTTCTTATTCCTGGGTAAAGGAATACTGTTTATAACTTCAACTCTCTTAGGGTCTATTTTCACACCGTCTTTAGTTACAATGTGCCCTAAGAGTTTTCCCTCATCTAATGCAAATAAATATTTTTGAGGATTGAGGGAAAGACCATACCTTCTGCATTTTTCAAAGGTTCTCTGCAAGTGCTGAATGTGTTCAATATCATCCTTTGAAAATACTGTGATATCATCCAGATATACCACCAGAAACTTGTCCTGCTCTCCAACAAAAGCTATGTCCATTGCCCTCTGAAAAGTAGCTCCTGCATTAATTAGCCCAAATGGCATCCTGGCATACATAAATGTACCCCATGGTGTTGTAAATGCAGTTTTCTTCTGATCCTCTGGGAAAACAGCCACCTGATTATAGCCGGAAAACCCATCCATCATTGACATTCTGGAGGCTTCGACCACTTTCTGTAGAATGTGGTCCATCTTAGGCAATGGATAATTATCTTTTAAAGATGCTCTATTTAAGTTTCTGAAATCTACACACAACCTTATTTCTCCATTTTTCTTTCGAACAGGAACAAGGTTTGCTACCCATTATGAGTATCTCAATGGCACAATTATTTTGGCCTTCAGCAACTTCTTGATTTCTTTTTCAATAGAGGGAAGCAGCAGAGGATTTATCTGCCTGAGCTTCTGCTTATAAGGCTTTGCATCTTCCCTCAAAGGAATTTTATGTTGCATTATATTAATATCAAAAGTTTTTAGGTCTTGATAAGACCATGCAAATAAATCCTTGTATGACTGAAATAATTTCAAATATTTTCTTTTGTATTCCTCTGAAACCTTCTTAGATAATCTTACAATTTTGGGCTCAGCATCAGTGCCTAGATTTAAATCTTCCACTTGATCTTCTTCTACAACTTTATTTTGCTGTAATGGGACCTCGTTCTTATTAAACAATCTTTCTAGAGGCACCAATCATCTAGGTATAACATTTCCTTTCAGCTGTAGCACTTTACTTCCTGCCATTTCATCTTTCCATTTATTTTCTACAATATTTTCAGTCTCCTCTCCTTCACAGTCATCAATCTCCATATTAGAGAATTCCCCTGCTGTCTCCAGGAATCTCTTCATTTGTTCCTCATCTTCAAATACCTGCCAATGTTTAATATTGTTTGGGATTGATGGTCTGTAACGTACCTCAATTTCATATCTCAAAAGTGGGTTCTGAGGAGGACGGAATGTACTGGCAGCCACAGCAAGAGAATCTGCCATTCGATTCTGCTCCCGGTGCATGAACTGTATGTTAAAGGCTGAGAAGAAATTCTCCACCATGTCCCAAAATTCATTTCTATATGCCCTCAGCCGAGGATGTTTGGTCTGGCATTGATTTCGGACCTGTCTTACCACCAGCTCAGAGTCTCCCATGACTTTTAAACTTTGGATGCCCATGTTTCTAGCTGTTTGCAATCCCAAAAAAAGTGCTTCATATTCAGCTACATTATTAGTAGCCTCATACTCCAATTTGAAGGATAGTGGGACCCATTTGCCTGTTGAAGAAATTAATAACACCCCAGCTCCATTGCCTTCTCTTGAATTTGCCCCATCAAAATGTAACGTCCAGATTCCTGCTTCATGATTTTCTAAAGGCTGCTCGTCCTTAATTTGGAAGGAAGGTTCATGCACATAATTTTGATCTTCTTCTAACATAAATCATGAAAAATCTCCTTCTTTACTATAGACTGGTGATTTTTCAGAGTTATCAGCCTTGGTAACCACCTTGACAAATTTAGTTTCTCTATATAATCTTCTCTCCTGGCCTCCGAAGACTGGGATAGTGGCATATGTTAAATCTAACTTGATTGACCCACCAATTTTTGTACCCCAGGACCTTGACAGCAACATGCCAAAGCGGGCTGGGATATCAGCCACCACAATGTCCATGACCACACTTTTTGCTGGAATTTGGGCCAAATTGACCACTAAATCTTTAATCATCCCCAAGCATTTAACCCTTTTGGAATCAAATGAATATAGGTCTTTGTATGTTCTTGTGATTTGGAGTCCTAGTTGTTCCATGACAGATAGAGGCATAAGATTATGGGAAGCCCCAGAATCTAACATACAATTGTGTAACAACAGGTCATGAATCACTAGAGACACATAAAAAGGAGGAGTAGAAGGATCTATCTCCTCAACATGAGGGCCAAATACTACCATGGGCCTTTATTCTTGAAGGTTTAGATTATCTGGAATAACTGGTGTTTCAGGAGGGAATATGAAAGAAGTGACTTGAGACTGGTATGCAGGTTGTTTCAATAATTCAGTCAAGGGGACTGAAATTTTAATTTTTTCAAGTTCTTTGTGCAGACTAAAAGCAGGAGGGGACTTTTCTATCACAACTTCTTTTGACTCTGACTCAGCATTGGGAGGACTAACTATTTTTGAGGAAGAAGGAATTTGATCATTGGGCTGCAAGGGGGTATTTGGAGGACTCTTACCTTTTTCTGTGTTTTTCTGTACTGCTGATTCCTTCTGAGTAGGTGCACTCTTCTGCAATGGCTCTTCTTCTCGATCTTGAGTTCGGGTCCTCTTCCTTGAAGATCTGAGATCATATTTTACATTGAATTGTGCTTGCATGAAATCAGCAAATTGCTTACAATAATGATCAATCTCTGCTTCTTCTTCTTCTTCTTGCAGTGGGCATTCCATTTCATCATTGCTTGAGAAAGCATGATTTGAATCTTCTAGTTCATAAGCAGCATCTTCAGTGGAGTCATCTGCTGGACCTTCCAGGTACAATGGGTGTGGTACCTGATCTGGTTGCTCTTTTGCTTCTCTTGGCAATATCTGCAGAGGTGGCTTTCTATACTGAGGATTGTAACCTCTGTTTGGAGCATTATAAAAATTCTTGGGAGCTGGGTTCTTTGCCTCTAATTCAAGCTTGACCATCTTCTTTATCATTTTTCTTATTTCCTCCATTTTATCTGAATCCTTATCCTGGTTGGAAGTGGATAATTATTCTTTTCCCCCCCTTCTAACATCCTGTTCAGCCTTCCCTTTTAATTTTCCAGTGGAAGAAAAGTTCGCTTCCAATTCAAGAGTGTCTGACTGAGCATCATCTAGGGTGGCAGGCTTTCTCTCCCTGAGGGAGAAACCGAAATCTGAGTCAAAATCTGCAATGAAAACAACTTTGGCAGCGTTCTGATGAGGCTTCATATCTGCAGGGAGATTTAGATATAACTTATTAAATCTCTTAATAAACTCCGACACCCCTTAATTATGTCGCTTCTTGAGTGTATTGAACTCAGTGAGACACTGTCCATGATCTTTCTTTTCTCCCCATTTCCTGAGAAAAGTATTCTTCATGTCATCCCAGGTGGTTACTGAGCGGTTTCCCAATGTCTTGAACCATTTTCTGGCTTCACCATCCAAAGATTGCACAAATAATCTTAAGACCACATCTAAATGTTCAACATTAAAGTTCTCTGCAAAAGAGCAGAAAGTCTCAAGATGTTTTTGAGCATCAGTTTCATTTTCTCCAGTGAATCTGGGTAGTACCTTCAAATAATCCTGGGGCATATCATTCAGCACCTGTGGTAATGCCAGGGAAGCATATTTGTTCAAAAAAAAGGTAGGAAAATTAGCCATTGGAGGAAGAGGGGGTTGTGCAACAATCTGAGGTACAAATGAAGGAAGGGGAGGAGGAGGAAGTGGAGTATGTATAACAATGGGAATAAATTGCACAGAAGCCTGAGGTGTAGATGGGAATAGTTCACGGTTAACAACAACTACTTCTGTGACTTCTTTAACTTCTTCAGCCTCAGGGGTAGGATGAGGGTTATCTTTGGTTCTAGCACTTCCCCTGGGTGGGCTATCTGAGTAATATTCGGGATTTTCCTCAGTGGAGTCAGGATTTTCCACTGGGATTTCCTGAGAAGAAGAGGATGGATGATCTTCTACAGAATATTCAGGGACTTCAGCATGGGCTGATTGTCTTTCTTTCCAACTTCTTCTATGAATAATATTCTCTGGGTCAGATACAGAGGATGTCTTTAACTTAGAGGAATCTGACCTCAAATGTGGCTTTCGAGGAGCCAGGACTACCAATATATTTATCAAATAAGGAACAGTGGAGTCGCCAAGGTGAGAGATATACAACTCTTCAACTCTCTGTGCTCACCTGATTAGAGAGTGAATATGATTTGTCGAGGCCCAGGGAAACTGATATTCTTGAATTCGCTCCCCGGAAACGGCGCCAAAAAGATGTTGTAGACAATTTTGTCACTCCTAGAGACAGCCTAGAGTTGCTATAGACCAGTGCCTAGGACATCTTAGCATAGCAAGGAGTTCATAATATATCTTGGGTTGTCAATCCAAAAGCTCTCTTACTATCTCTTGTAAAACAAGGAAATTAGTTTAAATGGAACCAAACTCTCTCAGAAGCTGATACAAAGATAAGAATAATGTAGGAACAACATGCAAAACTCCAATACAAAAGCATCAGACAGTTAAGAGACAGCTTACTGCAAAGAGGGCCAGTTAAAATAGTATGCCACAGAAATCAAATATCAGAAAGTGGATGCAGTGAGGAAAACATGAAGGAGATACTAGTTAACATGAGGCTGATACCCAGATACACAACAGAACCACATATGGGCTTATCCAACTAAGAATCCATACATGACAATGGTGTTTTAAAAGCACCCTCCTCAAGTAACTAATATAGCAGAAAATATGGATGAAATGAACATGGAACAGTATATCATGACTAGGCCTATTTAAAGTGCTTGACTAATCCAAGTATGGGCACCAACTAGGATGAATCCTTACTTAAGACCAGTGAGCCACTCACATTCTAGAACATGATACAAGAAGATAAATAGCATGAAATTAGATGTTATATTAATACATAGGAAAAGATTACATACTGTGGGATACCAAAGACCAGAATCCTCATTACAGTTATAACTCCTCCTCACTGAAACCCTACGGGCTCTGAGCCTTCATACAGAAACTTTACAAGATGTATACAAAAGCCTTTCACTACACTGTTTTCTGATAGAAATCTGGAACCCTCACAATGTCTTTTTTCCTCATTTTTATAAGAGAAACCGAAGGCTCTAGAGAGTGACGTAGGTGATATACATTTAATGATCTTATTTAAAACAAATTTGAAAGAAAAACCCGCCTATGATGTTTGGCAGTGCTGAACTGGTGCAAGTACTCTGCTACTACTTCATGAAATAAATGTTGAGGATGAAAATCTCCTCATGAACAAGACATAAAGAATAAAATATACACATGTTCTGTACTTGGCGGGAAGAGAAAAATCTGCTGCAATAAAACCTTGAGGTTGCTTGTTTTTGTGCATGGTACTCTTGGCCCTCTACCTTTGAATTAAAATCCCAGATCTTTAATGCAGGGCATTGTATTTCTCGATCTTTCACTGATATTTCATGCGGACCCATTAATGTTTTCGCCTACCCAAATCTTCCCTTTGATTTTCTTTGGAGGGTTCTACAATTGCAAATCCTTGCTTTCTTTAATGGTGGTCACATCATAGCAGCTCCTGGATCTTTTCCCACCAATTTTACTCCTGAAACATGGTCCTGCTGTGCATTCTTGGCCTCTGTAATGGGAGTGACGAATCATGATAATTCTTAGCCACGATAAACCTGAAAAAACAAAAACTCGTTAAATGAAACCAATCACAAGGATGGCGGACATGGTGGGGTTAATGGAGATGGTGGTATAGGTCTGAGAGGATGATGAAACGATGCAGGGTGGCGAAAAACACAGGGGGACGATGATGGAGGTGGACGGGTTGACCAGGGAAAGACAATGGAATGTATATATGAATGAAACATATATATGCATGGCAGAGGATGAGATGGTGAACACGTGTAACGCTGTCGTGGTGGGAGGCTCGGTTAGCAGGTGGTCAAGCGGATGATATGGGCCACACGATCATTGGATGAGATCGACGGTTTTAACGCATCGGAGGACAATGAAATGGTGGGCTAGGGACGCAATAGACGTGGGTTAAAACATGTGCAGCTCCGGAGGATAACCACCGTTGGATGGAGGACTTGAGATCTGATGGCTGACGATGATTCCGCTGCCCGACCTTTGACTGAACAATAATGCGCGAAATGGGATATTTCAGGAATCGTACATGAGGAAACTTGTCATGCGATCTATGGAATCGCTGGCCCCGCGGAGAATACCGCCCTCTCAGCAATGGTGGTGCGGAATGAAACCGCTGGTTTCGCAACGGGTACGGGCGCGGGGACCACCACGGTAAGCATGGCTCCACTCCGTCGATTGGATTTGATCGGACGGCTCCAGACGCGCCTGAAAACTTTAACGATAGGATCCTTTCCATCTGGCGCTTGGTCTAGCACCTGAGTCGTATGGGGAACAAAATAAAGGGGCTGGAACTGCAGGGGCTAGGCCTGATAAATCTTATACTGCGATTTTTAGCCTTTGTACAGTGTATTTTTTGGACAGAAAGGGTGACGACAAGCAGAATATGGAGGTTTTTGGCCACGGTAGCAGGTTTGAAAGGTTTATATGGGGCGGTAGGCCAAAATTTGAATGGAGGGGTTGACATGCACAACAGAAAGGATGAAAACAAAGAAACCACAAGTCATGATGATCCAAGAAACTAAAGTTTCCGAAACAAAAATGTCTGCCATTGTTCACTCATTCAAACCCTATTTTGAAGTTATGGCTATAGAATGAAGAGGAACATAAGGAGGCATAACTATATTATGGAACCCTGCAGAAATTGAAGTTGAAGGATGGATAGGACTTCCAAGAATTTTATCTGGTACGTTCAGGCAAATAGGATCTAATGAAAAGATACAAATATCAACAGTTTATGGGCCTCCAATTCCAGGAGAAAGAGAAGTGTTCTTACAAGACATAAGGAATTTAAATGAAATGCACTAGGAAAAGTATTGGCTCCTAGGTGGGGATTTCAACATGTTATTAAATCTGGCAGAAAAACGAGGAGGAATAAGGATAGAAGAACTAGAAATGGAACTTTTCAGAGACCTATTAACAGATCTACATCTGGTAGATATTCCCACGGTAAATGATATGCATACATGGAATAATAGAAGGGGAGAAAGACATCAAATTGCAACGAGGTTAGATCACTTCCTTGCTTCAGAAGCTCAAGTAAGTCTTGATGTATATTATGAGGCAACAATTCTTCCAACCCTTGGATCTGACCATTGGCCTATCCGTATAGACATTGATATCAAAGCAAGTCCAAAGAATAGACCATTTAGATTTAAATTATTCTGGCTAAGAGATCCAATATTCCTTGAGAAAGCTCAACACTGGTGGGAAAGTAATCGAATAACAGGAAGAAATAAAATGCATACTTTCCAGCTTAGACTAAAACAATTGAAAAATGAAATTAAAATATGGAACAGGACAGAATTTGGCAACATCCAACAAGATCAGATCAGACTCAAAGATAAAATGGAGAAAATTCAACAGACCATGATTATGAATGGAAGAACATTGGACCCAATAGTAGAAGAAGGAAGAACGCTCAGTCTTCTTGAAGAATGAAGGAAGCAAGAGGAGATACTATGGAAGCAAAAATCAAGGGTGCAATGGTTAAAAGAAGGGGAATGAAACACCAATTTCTTTCATAAAACAATGATACAAATAAGACATAGCAATATAATTTTCTCCTTAAAAGATGAACAGGGCAATCGATTACACCAACATGAGGCCATGGAAAAAATACTTGCAGATAATTTCAGAAATTTACTTACAGAGCCTAAACCGAATAGACAGAAAGCCATTCAAATAATTACAAGAAATATTCCATCTATAGTTACCACGGAACATAACTTAGCATTACTAAGAGAAATCAGAATAGAAGAAGTAGAGGAAGTTATTATGAATATGCCATGGAATAAAGACCCTAGACCGGATGGCTTCACAGCTGAATTTTTTAAGGCAGCGTGGAAATTCAGACATATGGGAGATAGTGGAGGAATCGAGGAGGAATAGGAATGTGTATCCAGCTTTGAATGCCACTCTTATAACTCTTATCCATAAACAGGAAAATTCAGACACCCCTGTTGGGTTCAGACCCATAGCTCTATGTAATGTCATCTATAAAATTTTATCAACTATCGTGGTGAACAGGCTTAAACCACTCTTACCTAGTTTGATATCCCCAGAGAAAACTGGATTTGTCAAAGGAAGGCAAATATTGGATGGCATTGTTACAGCTCAGGAGGCAATTCATTCACCAAAGTCACTCAAGAAGAAAGGTATGCTTATAAAACTAGATCTCTCTAAGGCATATGATCGTATCAGTTGGTCTTATCTGACTGCAGTTATGAAATATTTTAGATTTGATGATAGATGGGTTCAATGGCTATATTCATTCATTTCATCTCCACATTTTTCAATCCTTCTAAATGGAACTCCATCCAAGCCTTTCAACATTTATAGAGGCCTCCGGCAGGGGGATCCGTTGTCTCCTTTCTTATTTAATTTAGCAGCAGAAGGATTGGGAAGATTAATTAAAACGTATTTGAGGGAAGGTCAGATACAGGGACTAAAAATTTGGGGCCCAGATATCTCCTTGACACATCAACAGTTTGTTGATGATATTCTCCTATTTTGTCAGGCCTCGCTGAGAGAAGTAAGAGTTATCTTAAAAATTTTAAACTTATTCATGGAAGCTTCAGGTATGCTTTTTAATAATGATAAATCAAATGTATATTTCTTTAATACTCATGAGCACGTGCATAATTTTCTGGCAAGAACCTTAGGTTTCAAAATAGGGAAGCTCCCTATGAGATACTTAGGAGTACCACTGAATACTTCCTCCCTATGAATAACTGATTGGAAAGATCTTATAACTAGAGTTGGTCAAAAATTTCAAAATTGGGCATTTTGAGTACTGAATGCTCCAGGACGATTAATCATGCTGAAATCAGTTTTACAGTCACTCCTGATATACCAATTTTCAGGCAGAGTGACACCTAAAAGCATTTGCAATCAATTAGTAAATTTAAAAAAAAAATCCTCTGGCAAGGAGTGCAAGATTGCAGGAAATGGGCACTTTTGTCATGGGATCAACTCATAAAAGCAAAATCGGCAGGGGGCCTAGGGCTCAGAGATCCATATGTCTTAAATCAAATCATGGGAGCTAAATTATGGTGGATATGGGTTCAAGGAGGCCATGACCTATGGAAATGCATATGGGAACGGAAATATAGTATGCCCCAATCTCTAACTAGAAGATTAAAAATTGATAGTGTCCCAAAAGGCTCCACAATATGGAATATTGCTTCTCAGAATAGACATATTATACAGAAACATAGTTTTTGGGAAGTCAGGGAAGGAAGATCAACACTTTTTTGAGAAGATTCTTGGCAACAAAGAGAAAAATTTTTCAGTAGACTCGACTTAGGGGAACTCTTCCTATTCACAAACACTCCATATAATAGATTGATTCATAATTATTGGTGCCATCATCAAAATAACCAATGGAGAAGATGGAAAGAGAAAATGCACTGGCCAGGTGCACCAGAAACAAGACAATGGAACAATCTAGAAAATTAATTGAGTACAAGGAGAATAGTACTGGAAACAGGAAAGGATATACTCAGATGGGGGTATGAAAATCAAGGCATTTTTACAATCAAAGAGGGTTACAAGATTTATGCAAATAACCATAATAATAATGACAGAACCATATGTAAAAAAATCTGGGGTATCAACCATTGGCCTAAAGTGGAGTATTTCATCTGGTTGCTGAGTCACAAGAAAATCATAACTTGGGATCAGATGCAGAAGCAAGGAATTAATGGCCCATCAATATGTTACATGTGTAAGAAATAAAATGAATCAATAGAGCATCTTTTAAACAATTGTGAAATTGCTGAAATAATGTGGAACAACATTGAAAGGATATTTCTGCAAATGGATAGAGATAACACAAATATAAATACAAAAATCCTACGATGGCGGAAGGGAGGATTCAAAAGCGAAGTCTTGAACAAAGAATGGAGAATATTTCCAGGGTTTCTCTTATGGGGAATATGGAAAGAAAGGAACCACAGGATATTCAGAGGTGAACTCAATAATAAGGATCAAATTTGGCAGAAAATGATTGAAAATATTAGAGAGACAATTCTGACATACAAGTGGACAGAGGAGGAGTGGAAGACAGAAGGTATTGAAATGAAAATCATGGGTAATCTAAATCTCAAACCCCAAATGCTGTCAGCCAACTTATGGAAATTTATACCTCCTAGAAGAACTAAGTAGGAAAGATGACAAGTACCGCAACATGAATTTATCAAATCAAAATACGATGGCGCATCAAAAGGAAACCCGGGGCAGGTAGGAGCTGGAGGGATTGTTAGAAACTCCAGAGGGGCAGCTTGTAGGAGTTATGCAATGGACATAGGACATGCAACTAATAATGAAGCAGAGCTATCAGCAGTTAAACATGGCTTAATGATAGCAAAAAGAGAAAATTTTCAATGCCTAGTTGTAGAAGGAGACTCGACAATGGTCACAGGAGTACTAAAGAAATTGCAGCAAGGAACACCCTGGGAAAAGATTAGCAAAAGCTAGAGGACAAAAAATATCATCAGAGAAATAGGTTCTCTCATTCAAGATATCCAGTATCTGATACCTTTACATGTCCATCGGACAAGCAATGAGGTTGCAGAATTTCTAGCAAACTGGGGGAGTCGAAATGTTGGTAGACAATTGGATGTAACACCAACTGATAGAACCTGGGATATTGAATTACATCCTCTTCAGATAATTATAGACAAAGATCTAGTGGATTATGCGACCCCCGATTGGGGTGATCAATGAACGAGGCCGCCGGCTATGGAATCAGCCAAGTGGCAACCGCCGTTCATGCACCATTAAGACGCCATTCATAAGCCGTCCAAATCTAGATCATGGAAGCATGCAGAAGATAAGGACATGATGTCGAAGTTGGTAAGACAACCTGTGCTGTCAGAGCCGGGAGGATAAATCAATTTGAAGGCAGGGTTTATGAGTTGGAAGATAGTTTGTAAAACAAAACATTCCTCTGTGATAGCAAGCGAGAAGAACCGAGTGAGGATGGAGGTGGCCACAATCAGCACTAGGCTCATTGCTTTGTTTGGGTATGTTATTTTCCATTCTAAGTCTATGTTCATTACCAAAATCTTGGAAATGTATCTGGTTAGGATAGAGTCGGAAATTTGTTTTAGTCGGTGCGTAGCTTGGTCTGAGTTTGTTCTGTTAAAACCTGTTGAGCCATGCTTTAGAGATCCCTACCACATTAAGTTTAACTCTCATCTATCGGTAAAGAGAAAGTGCCGGCTCTTTCTAGTTATAAAAAACAGTGTTGGGTTGGTTGGAAATCTAAATTCGAAAAGGGATGGTGTGAAATTCTGTAGCAGTATTCAGGGAATAAGTCTGAATTATATCCACTGTTGGTATGTTATGCTTACTGATTATCTTAGAAGTAG
The DNA here is from genome assembly GCA_034641835.2 of Pinus albicaulis. Classification (NCBI taxonomy): domain Eukaryota; kingdom Viridiplantae; phylum Streptophyta; class Pinopsida; order Pinales; family Pinaceae; genus Pinus; species Pinus albicaulis. The sequence goes on from CM076576.1 coordinate 228,121,287, forward strand.
GTAGAAATCTAATTTTAATTCTGGAATTGTTATGGAACTTTGGTTGTATCATATTTTCCTTTTTATTATCCGTAGCAGAGGTAAAGTCATGAAGGTTTTTCTTGGTCTTGGTTATAAATTATGGGGGGTTCTTTCTTACATTGAAAATAATAATAGGAGTCAAACTAAGAGGTTGCAAGTTTGTGTAGATTATACTCTGTCTCCCTGCCATCGCCTATTTGCTAATCAGAAGTATAGCTTTCAAATCTTCCTCTATCTCGTCCCAACTGTCTGTAGGTTTTCTTTCTATACCTGGAACCTCTATCAATTCTGGGTTTATTGTAATGTCCTTGCTACTATTGGGGGAGAAAACATGTATTATGCTACTATCAAGGAGAATCAGAATTGTCCAAATCATGTTCTTGGTGACAAGGTTCAAAGTTTAATTGTTCTCTCTTTCTCTTATTTGCTTATTCTTATTCCAGAGCTCAATCTTACTATAAGTCAGCTCATCACCATGGTTAAGAGGCAAACAAGAAAATCTTTGGCCCATACTACAGAAAAAGGGAAACAGAAGATGTTACAACCTGAAGATAAGAACATGAAAAGAGGGAGGAAGACAAAACAAGAGGTTTTAATGAACCTCTCATCAACCTACTCACTTGGAAATTCATCACAGGTCAGATAGGAAATTCATGGATGGGAAAGAGAAATTCAGAGCAGTGAGGAAAACAATGAAGTAGAAGCAGAAATTATGGACTTTGTTACAGATCCTGGAAATACTCAAGGTCGCTTACCACTGTTTAATCAAACAGTTCACACTTATTGGATTGTCAAATTCCTATTAGCTAAGGCTATACAGGGTATTCATCCTACCAAAGAGAAGCCAGAACCAAAAATGGTGGATTTATTGCAGGACATTGACATTCAGCTGCAACACATCAAAGTCACCCAGTACCAGGCCACTGATCATATCGGTCAAATTGATGATCGTGTTGGAAGAATTGAGAAACAAATCCAACAACTGCAACAAGCGGATATGCCAGGATCCACAGCAAAGGACCCAGCCCCGATTGAATCTTCAGATGGATAGGAGCTTAGTTTTGTATATAATATGTATTTTGTTTTTTTTGCAAAGGCATATAGTGTCTAACAGCTACTTAGAAAATAGATTAAATAGTCAGCTAGCTCATGCAACAAATAGTAGAATGAAACTTTTCCAGCTTTGGATGGCTTTCAACGCTTTAAGGTGGCCAACAGATCTGGTTTCCTCCGGGCAGGTCGAGGCCACAGACTTAATATTTTTTTAACCTGCTTTCAAAAGATAAATAGAAAATAGCAAGGCACTACTAAATTGACAAAAAACAAAAAATTAAATTTAAAAAAAAAATATGTATAAAATATTTTGACTATGAAATGAATTATGGTTTTTTGGGCATGTGGTATTGATAAACCATGGTATTGGTCCATAGTATTGTAAAAAAACCTATTTATAGGTTAAGAATATCCGTGGTAAAATGAGGATGCGTGTCCATGGTAAAATAATCTTATTGCATACCAATTTTGTATTAATTCCTTTTATAATTAATAATGATAAATACACTTGATGTGAAGTCAAGGTACAATTCCCCACCCGGATATTTTGATGTATAAGAAGTAGAAAACCTTACAAGGACTTGCATACATTTTGGTGGGTAGTAACCACTAGTAAGTCTGTGCATTTAAATTTTTACTCCTATTTTTTAAAGCATGAGGATGAAGATGTAGTCCTACCCAAGTTACAAAAAATAATAATAATAATTTAAAATGAAGTTATAATTTATTAATTTTTTTATAATTTTTATAATTTTTTTTTTTTTGGAAATGCCAATGTATGATGAGGTAAATGTTTTGATGTATGTTTACCAACCATTCCATAAGTAGAAATTATAATTTCAAAAAAATTTCAAATTGATATATAAGAAGTGGAAATCCTTACAAGGACTTGCATAAATTTTGGTGGGTAGTAACCACTACACATAAATAATGGTGGAAAATAGATCTTGGTAAATATATTTATTTAAATATTGTTTCTATCCATTTTTATGCAAATACTTGCTTAAATTATAGTGAGAAATGACTAATGGTATTATAGAAAAAATTGAGGTACTTATCCATATAGCATTGGCAATTTTGAATCACATATATTTTCCATGCCTAACCTAACTATATAATGTAGAAACTAATATATATCCAATCTATTATCCCTTTAGAATTATCAAATTAGTTTCTTATTTCTACTATTTCAAGAAAAATTGGAATATTATATATATTTTTGAAGTCTAATGTATGAGTAAAGTTATGTGTTTAAATTCACTTTTGTGTATGATTTCAAAATATTTAGATAAGAATAGTACCACTCAAGAAATAAATAATAACATAATAAATTTGAGATTTAAAGATAAATTTGTGCTTATAAGTAAAACTAACAACTTGTTTGATTCCAACAAATGGGGAAATTCATAAAAGACCAAAAACACCTACATCCAAGTTTTCCAAGAGGAATTTCACAAATAAATAGTTTCTTGTTTCCTCCCCTATAGATTGGTTGAGCACGTTTTGATGATTCCATTTCAAAATAGATCTTGTGCTAACCAGAACATTTTTACTTTGATGGTTTGTTAAGCTAAATCAATTTGAAGCTAAAGAAAATCTATGGGCCATTGCAAACACACCTGTTCAAACATATTTGTTTTATCTGCAGGTGGAAGTAAAAAACCTTTCTCTACAATGCCTTCAATACCAACATCACTAGTTCCAAGGAGTAGATGCTGACTTTATATACGATTGTCACAGGTTCGATGGAATAGAAGCTGGACTTCAATACCATCATAATTGCATACAGTTCAAATTAATGTTTTTCTTGACTCGCCAACACTTAAATACACATGTATGTTGTCAGGCCTCAAACATGTAAGTTATATCCTTGGTGCATAATATTGTTTCCTCCAATTGCGAACATTGATTCGTGTCCTCATGTTTTCAATCTCAGAATACAAATTGGACTAGTAGAATACAATCGTAATGGTGTCATGGTGACATGTGGTTTGAAAATATTGATTGCATTCAAGAATGGATTTGCAGGGCCAACAACAAGACAAAGGGTTTAATGACCTCATATATGCACCACAAATTGTAAAAGGTGGGCTGTAAGGACGTCTCAAGCAAAGCATAAATATCTGCTCACCCAAACACTCTTGCTTGGAAATAATTGACCCATGGTTTTCTAGTGCAGTGATTTCTATGTGAAATTCATGCAACTCCCACAAAAATAGAGTGTGCCCCTTTCTCTTGAAATGAACACACTCAACCTAGTTTATTTATCCAGAAATCAAATATCTCCAACCTTGTTGAATCCTACCAGGGTTACCACAACCATTTTATTTTCAGAACCTTGCCACCAAACTGGTTAAGAAATCTCAAACAAATGCCAACATTATGAATTAAACATGAAAAATACCTATCTGCTTCTACAAAAGGTATAACGCGGGCTCTTAGTTGGAATTCATCATTTGTATGAACTTAAAGGTAGTTGGCACCAGGGTACTTTTCCAAAATCTCCTTCAACAATAATGACTTGATCCAGATTTATGCAGGAACAAAATGAAATACAAATATGAACAAAAACATAGAGATACAACAAAAACATAACTTCAATTCATTAATAACAAAGTACCGAAAACTATTTACATGCAAAAAGGAATTAAACTAGTTCAAGTGATGGTAACTTATCTTTGAGAAGAGATGTGGCGACTAAATGCCTTCTGAAGTGTGTTACAATGAAGCTTGAAGGCCTATTTATGATTAAGAAACAATGGAAAACCATAAACATCCAAAAACCTAACCCTAGGAGATGAAGCACCAAGACTCTATGGGCTACGTTGGGGTAAATTGGTTCATCAACTTCTTGGGGTCGTAACTTCGGCATACGATCATCGTCTGACATGAAAGATACCTTGTTAGAAATATCTATTTGAGGAAAAAAAATTTGATTGTGAACCCATGTTAAAAGCTATGCGTTTTCTCGTTTTCCAAAAAAAGGTTGTTTAGAGGCTCAAAATGGCCCTGAAAGTTTGGGACTTGAAAAAACTGCCAAAAATAGTAAATTATGCTACAATTAAGGAAACTAAATGAAACAGTGGTGGGGGTCAGGGTGGAATAGGTTGTGGCCACCAATACCCACCTGGATTAGTACTCCCCCTTACGAAGAAATGGTCTCCATTGCTTTGAGTGCCTCCATGAGATGAGGAAACTTTTGTTGAACCTAGTCCCTAATGAGTTACTTGCCTTTGTGTAGGAGTTGGCTAGTTTTGACAAACTGATACGGTTGGATATTATGTTGGTGAGTGTTCTTGATATGCATGTCCATGATTCGATTAGTTGTGGCATGTTCCATGCAGTCTGGGTTTAACACTATTGGTGTGAGTTGTTCTGCAATGTCTGATGTGTCCAGTAATGGTGGAAATTATGTCCAGAGGTGGTCTGCATTGAACAGTCAGTGCAGGAAAATGAATGGGGGAATGTTGATCTCAAAATCATTGTCTCCCACAACCTTGGTGATGGTGTACAACCCATATCAGAGTGGTATGCGCTCCTGATGGGCTTCAGTAAGGTGTTCTTTCTACAAATGCAACCAAAATTTGTTGCCGACCTGAAACTTATGCGTGACCCTATGTTCATCATGTCGTTGCTTGTACTTGGCATTGGAATTTTCCAAAATACTGGCGGATGTGCTGGATGCATTCAATAAACCTAGTTTCTTTATCAACCTCAGACTGTACATGTGTGAATTATGCCGTGTAGTCACATGAGGCATGGAAACATCAATTAGACACAATGGTTGAAATCCTAGACACAAGTGAAAGGGAATTCGACTAATCGAGCTATGGAGAGATTTGTTATATTTTTATTTCATATAGGGAAGGCTCTCATCCTAGGTTCATGGATGCTTGGAGTTGTACATGCGGAGTATGTGCACTATCATCCTGTTGACGACCTCTGTCTCGCCATCAGTCTGGGGTTGGAATGTAATTAACTTGGCGAGCTTGATTTCCAATAGTGTCCAGAGGCTTGACCAAAAGGTGCTCAGGAACCTGCTATCCCTATTTGATATAATAGTCTGTGGGATCCCAAAATGTATCCACACTCATTCAAAGAGGAGTTTGGCAGTGTCCTCTACTGTGATACTATTCTTGTAGGCCGCCAATATATCCATCTTAGAGAATCCATCCACTACCACAAATACACAGTCATTACCATGCTTGGTAGAAGGGAGGTGTGTATAGGCCTTTCTTATTGATGGTTAGCTTGGTGAGGACATAGGCAGAGCAAGGTCTGGCATATTTTCCAACATCCTGTTGGAGTTTGGGCCAATAAAAACACTTATGTAGTAGGACCACAATTTTCTCCACACCAAAGTGTACTATGACCCGACTATAGTGCGCTTCCCAAATCAGCTTGGCACACTCACATGAAGGAACAAAAAGGTGGCCTAGATAAAATAATAATGCGCCCTAGAGGTGGAAGTATGGAACTTTCTTGCCATTCACTAACATCTGGTATGTGGTGGCGAACTCTGGATCATTTTTGTATAGTTTTGGCCATCCACAAGTCTCGTGGCCATAAGAGTTGAGAGCAGTAGTTAGTGATGCAACTAGGAGCCGATTGAGGCAATCTACAACATGATTAGTGTTGCCCTTTTTGTATTTAATGTTCAAGTGGAATTATTTCAGATATGTAGACCAATTTTTATGGAAATTGTTTTGCAACTTCCCTTGTGTCCATATAAACTTAATAGGATGGTGATCCGTGTGGATGACTGTATCCTTCCCCAAAATGTAATGTTTCCATTTCTGGAAATCCCACATGATATAATACATCTCTTTATCATAGGTGGGGTACTTCAGAATTGTATTGGAAAGTGTCTCACTATGATAGGCCACCAGATGCCCTTGTTGGGTGAGGAACTCACCATGAACATAGTTAGAGGCGTCTGCCTCAATTCCAAATGGTTATTGCAAGTTTGGAAATGCGAGTATAGGTGCAAAGCAGAGGTGGTGCTTTAACTCAATGAACTCCTTCTATTGGTCTGAGAGCAGGAAAAATTTGCTTTCGCTCCTCCCTTGGTAATATGACTCAAAGGCTAAGTGATATGGGATAATCCCAACATGAACCTATGATAAAAATTGGCAAGCCCCAAAAACCTACGAAGCTCTGTTAGAGTGGTTGGGTCTGGTCAATCTCGAATGACTTAGATCTTAGCCAAATCCACATGCATGCCTTCCTTATCTATGATGTAACCCATATATTGGACCTGGATCATGCCAAATCTAAATTTCTCCAAGTTGGCACAGTTGGTGCTATCGCACGGTCTAAAGTACCTATCGAATGTGTACCAAGTGCACTTCCCAAATTTTGGTGAACATGAGGATTTCATCAAGATAAAAAACCATGAAACATTTGGTGAAGGGCCGAAATATTTCATCCATCAACCTCATAAAATTTGTAGGGTAATTTTTCAACCTGAAAGGCATGAACAACCATTAAAAAAGACCTTCCTTGGATTTGAAGGCAATATTCCATACATATGTGGGCTCTATTGGTACTCGTGATAGCCATCAAATTGATCTTGCTGAAATACTTGTCCCCCTTGAGCTGGTCCAAAAGGTCATCAATCCATGGGATTGGATACTTGTTCATGATAGTGATTTTGTTTAATTCCTGATAATCAATGAAGAGCCTCCATGTCCTAACCTTCTTCTGTACAAGTACAATCAGGCTCCCACAAGGTGAGGAACTTTGTCGAATGTGCCATTTTTGTAGCAAATCCTAGATCAGCCGCTTGATCTCTTCATTTTCTAGAATGGAGCGATGACATATTGGCCCATTGGGTAGAGGTGCTCTAAGAGTCAGATCGATCAAATTATTTACCTACAAATGCAAGGGTACCACTATGCATGAGGATAAGATGTCCCTGTATTCTTCCATGACCTTATCCATCGTATTTTGCTGCGTGGAGGAACCCTTTCCGGGGCCATGGTTGTGGTCATGATCTTCCCCTTTTGAGAGGGAATAAAAAGGAAATTTTTTTTTACAGTCCAAGAGATGATATTACTGCATTTCTTAGTAGAGACCAAAGAGATGGTAGTAGGCAGGGCTACCTCTGGCCTCCCGTATAAATTATTACCCAAAGTAATCAAAACAATGCGAGGCCTAGGCTCATACACAAGATGACGCTTCCACAAGTGTGGTTGACCTAATGATACATCACAAAATTTAAGAAGAGCAACGTCACATAGTAGCTCATCCATTGATTCAGATGGATATTGGTGGCCACACACCTATTCCATTTGGACCCCCACCATCGGTTCCTTCAGTTTTTCGTTTTTAGCATAACTTACTTTTTTTAGCTGTTTTCAGGTCTTGAACTTTCAGAGCCGTTTTGAGGCCCTAAACAACGTTTTTTGGGAAAACTAGGAGCAACATGGAAGTTTCTTCAATGTTTCTCACGTCAAAAGTTGCATTCCTCGGATAGATCTTTCTAACAAGGTATTGAGAATGTCAAACAGAGATCATATGCCAAAGTTACATCCCCGGGAAGTTGATGTACCAATTTACCCAAACGGGGCCCATAGTTTTGGCATTTCATCTTCTAGGGTTAAGTTTTTGGATGTTTAGGGTTTTCCATTGTTTCTCAACAATAAATAGGCATTCGAGCCTCATTCTAAGAAATTTCAGAGGCATGTAGCCCACACATCTCTTCTCAGAGATAAGCTACCAGCGCCTTAGCTAGTTTATTTCCATTATGTCTGTAAGCATATTTTGGTTATTTGATATTAATGAAATGAAGCATTATTTACGCTGCATCTTTGTAGTTATGTCTATTTCTGTATTTTGTTGCATTCCTGCATAAATCTAGATCTGTGGTATCAGAGCGATCTACTCTTTATCTGTTTTTCTTTGCATGTCCCCAACGAGGTCAGGGTATAAGGAGTTAGGGCTCAATCTGGTTGAAACCTTGCAATATCAGCCTCACAAAACTCGACAACCTCCCATGGCAGAAAAAAAGAAAGACGAGGGATTAGGAGATCCTATCAAATTATTGCTCGAGGAGGCCCTTGAGAAACAAAGGAATGCGATGATGGATAACTTTGCTCGGATCATTTAATCACTGCCCACTAGCGGCACATATACATCCATCATCCACTCTGGAGGCACCTCTCCTTTCAAGGTACATGTTAATTTCAACATTCTTGTATTTGAAGACCAGATAGATGTAGATGTCGTAGATAGATGGTTGAATTTTCTAGAAGGGTATTTCTCAGTAAATGATTTCTCCGACCGAGAAAATATTAATTTTTTACTCCTCAAGTTACTCCCCATGTCAAAGACTAGTGGGAAACCTACTGTGAGCAGAAGGAAAAGAGAGAACCTGTCTATTCTCGGCCTCACCCACTTGGAATTTCTTCCGAGACGGCATCAACGAACAATATTACCCTGTGGGGAGCTACGAGGATAAGTACATCCAATGGACCACGTTGTGGAAACAAAGGGATCATGATGTGCACGAATTGATGAATTTGTTCCATACCTTATGCACAAAGTTGGGTATTAAATATTCAGAGAGAAATTTGGTGCTCAAGTACCATAAATTTTTGCAAAAATACATTCAGGAGGAAATGGAGTTCCTCGACATTACCTCTCTTTGCATGGCATATCGCTATGCTGCCAAGATCGAGGATAAATTTAAGCAGAAGAATTAAGACTTTGGATATGTGAATCCAAAGCAAGAGAAATACGCCCCTGAACCATAGAACAAGGGGAAAATCCAAAGTGGGTTGACTTAGAACAACACAAAAACCCAAAGAAGGACATGGGGAAGTGGTGTGAATTTCATAACAACCCCAATCACAACAAAAATAAGTGTTGGGCCAAAAATTCACTGGTGGCCAAACTGAAGGCACCCGAATTAGAGGCATGTTCTGATCCTAAGTAAAAAATAGAAAAGGGAAATGACAAAGGGAAGCAAATAATTGATGCATATCCCAGTTCCATTTTTTCCACCACCAAGCTCCAGAGGGGGTATCCTGAGGATCCAGAGGAGGGGGAGTGCCTCTTCCATTCGTAGATGTGGGTGAAGGGTTCTCCACTGCAATTCCTTGTCAATAGCGGAAGCCAAAGAACCTCATTTCAACAGAGGTCGTGAAGTGGCTCGACCTACCAACCATATTACACACACAACCATATATAATTGGGTGGTTCACCAAGGGAGAGATCTCCGCTTCCACCAACATTTTCGCCTTCCGTACAACATCAAGCCATTCACGGATGAGGTACTATGTGATTTGTCTCTTCTTGATGTGTCTAATGTATTATTGGGCCAACCATACTTGTGGAAGCGACATGATGTGTATGAGTCTAGGCCTCATTATGTTGTTATTACTTTGGGAAATAAATTGTACAGGATACCAGAGGTAGTACCGCCTCCTCCCATCTCTTTGACTACTGCAAAACAATGCAGTAAGATTGTTTCCTAAACCATGCAATTTATTTTCATTACAATTCACCCACAAAGCAAGAAGAATATTGTGGCCACAACCTCAAAATAGGGCTCCCATTCATGGAAACAGAAGATGGACAAAGTCATCGAGGAATACGAGGACATTTTCTCCTCACCCATAGAGGTTCCTCTACACTGTAAGGTCAAGCACTCCATTGATCTGACCCCAGGCACGCCACCGCTTGATGTTGCCATACCTCATGCAACCACATAGACATAATACACACATGTACTATTAGAGGCTGAGAAAAAAACCAAGTTTATTAATTGCATCCAGAAAATTTGCCAACAGGTCCATGACATCTTCGAAAAATCGAATACCAAGTTCAGCAGAATTTGCCTCATCTCATGGAGGAACTCAACGCAATGGGGAACATTGCTTACTAAGGGGGAGGAATGATCTAGGTGGATATTGGTGGCCACCAACTTATTCCATTTGGACCCCCACCATCGGTTCCTTTAGTTTTTCAGTTTCATAACAACTTACTTTTTTTATCAGTTTTTCGGGTCTTGAAATTTCAGAGCTGTTTTGAGGCCCTAAACGACGTTTTTTGGGAAATATAGAAGTAATATCAAAGTTCCTTCGATGTTTCTCACATAAAAAGTTGTACTCCTAAGATATATATTTCTAACAAGGTATTGAGAAAGTTAAAGGGATATCATATGCCACAGTTATGTCCGTGGGAAGTTGATGTACCAATTTACCCAAACAGGGCCCATAGTTTTGACGCTTCATCTCCTAGGGTTAGGTTTTGGGATGTGCAGAATTTTCCATTGTTTCTCAACAATAAATAGGCCTTCGAGCCTCATTTTAATAGAGTTCAAAGGCCTGTAGCCATGACATCTCTTCTAAGAGATAAGATACCATTTCCCTAGATATTTTATTTACATTATGTCTGTAAGCATATTTCTGTCATTTTCTATTAACGAAATGAAGTATTATTTTCACTGCATCTCTGTGGTTATGTATATTTCTGTATTTTATTGTGTTCCTGCATAAATCCAGATCAATGGTATAAGAGTAGTCTTATCTTTCTCTATTTTTATTTGCATGCCCCCAATGAAGTTAGGGTATAAGGAGTTAGGGCTCCATATGGTTGAACGCTTGTAAGATCAGCCTTGAAAATCCCGATGACCTCCCATGGTGGAAGAAAAGATAGACGAGAGAGCAGGAGATCCTATCAAACTATTTCTTGAGGAGGCCCTCGAGAAACAAAGGAACGAGATGATGGATAACTTTGCCGAGATCCTTCAACGACTACCCACCGGTGGTGCATCTACATATAGTAGCCACTCTGGAGGCGCCTCTCCTTTCAAGGTACATGTCAACTTCAACATTATTGTATTTGAAGGCCATATAGATGCAGACGCTGTAGATAGATGGTTGAATTTGCTGGAAGGGTATTTCTCGTTCCATGATTTCTCCAACCAATAAAAGATTACTTTTGCACTCCTCAAAGCTGCCTCCCATGTCAAAGTCTGGTGGCAAACCTACTGTGAGTAGAAGGACGAGAGGGAACCCTCTCTGTTATCGGCCACACCCACTTAGGATTCCTTCCGAGATGGAATCAAGGAACAATATTACCCTATGGGGAGCTATGAGGACAAGTACATCCAATGGACCATGCTGCAACAACAACGAGATCAAGATGTGCACAAATTGACGAATTTGTTCCATACCCTACACACAAAGTTGTGTATTAAAGATTCATAAAGACATTTGGTGCTCAAGTACCACAACTGTTTTCACAAATACATTCAAGAGGAAATGGAGTTCCTCGACATTACCTCGCTTGGAACAACATATCGCTATGCCGCCAAGATCGAGCATAAATTTAAGCAGAAGAAGCGAGACTTTGAATCTGCGAATCAGAAACCAGGGAAAGGCGCCCCCGAACCACAAAAAAAGGGAAAAGCCAAAGTGGGGCAACTCAAAACAACACCAAAAATCCAATGAAGGATACGAGGAAGTGGTGTGAATTTCATAACAGCCCCACTTACAACACAAACGAGTGTTGGGCCAAACAGTTGCTGGTGGCCGAGACTAATAAACATATAAACATGGACGCAAATATGAATGTGGCTTACAATAAAAATATTAGATAACATGTGTAGATTGGGATTCATCATGTGATTATGATGTTGGTTGTATCTCCATGTACTTTACAATTCAGTATCTCTTATATAAGAGATATGTTATAATAATATTTTATATTAAAATAACAATGTTATCTAGATTAAAATAATAATAATAATAATAATAATACTAATAATAAAAATAATAAATTTATTAAAAAAATAAATTTAATAATGAGAAAAATTATTATAATAAATTGTCAAACTAATAGTGAGGATAACTATCACTCTCTACTATCTGTGAATATGGCTTGACTCATCATTTTTATGCAAGAAAAATCACACCACTTGGAATTACTTACTGGTGGTCCATAAGGGGGCAGGCTTCACTCTTGCCACATGCCTATGGGGTCTTCGATTGTTAACCTATTTCCTTATGTCTGAAGAAGACGAGCTCTTAGCCAAGAAGAAACCTTTTTAATGCATTAAATTCATTTTGTTATGTTGTAATTGTGTTTTTATTAATAAAATTACAAATATTTATTTTCATAAATAATTATTAATATTCATATCACATTAATTTTTTTAATAATAATTATTCATATTTGTAACCATGGTATTTCAACACATTTAATTCATATATATATATATATATATATATATATATATATATATATATATATATATAGATAACAAAACCATATAAAATCGTCCCAAAGATCATATTCATAGCTTTTCCTTCGAATGTGGTTCAAACCTCACCAGAAGTCAGAGAATTACTATGAGTTCCAAGGATTATTTTCAAAAAATTATTTGGGAGGACCTTGTACTTAAGCTAAATTATTCTCATGGTGGTCAGTCCAACGTACCTATACAATACATAGTGGAGAGACTAAAGTAAATTTGAAATATTCTCATGGATGACAAGCCATAATATTTACTTGGTACACAATTGAGTGATACGCCACCCACGAAGTGATTGAAATAAATCTGAAATACACTTATGGCCGACAAGCTAGAGTACTTACACAATGGAGTGATACACCACCCACGAAGTGACTAAAGTAAAGCTAAAATACACTCATGGATGACAGGACAAAGTACTTACACAATATAGTGATACACCACTCATGAAACAACTAAAGAAAGGTTGAAATATTCTCATCATGGAATAAGGGTCCACCATGCTTCATACTGGTTGATTTTATGGTTCCATTTGATTTTGTAGATTGTGGAGCTCCTCCCATGTCAGGTTGTCATCTGATCAATATGGATCTTCAGTATCCATATAATCTGGAATAGGGAAAAGGTAGTCATCAAGTTATATACTCATGATTCTTCCTGTATGAGTGGATGATCTTTTGTCGGTAGGTACTCTCCTTGGTATGATGTTAGAGCTTTGAATTTGTAGGAAAACTCTTCTCGTGTGATACCAATAAACTAATTATGTTTATTTCTTAGTACCTTATCAATTATTACCGTCTCTGGAGGGTTTAACAAAGATAACTCACAACTTAGGAACTTTATGTTCTTGCAAATTCTTGGATAAAATTAACAAATCAGCAATGTAGACTATGATCTAAGAATATTCTTTGAAAATATCTTCCATCCTTTTTTGAAACTCGCTAGGTGGATTCTTCAATACAAAATACATAAATTTCCATTGGAAGTGCCCATGAGGAACTGCAAATGAAGTTTTGGAGCCACTAAAAATATCCTGGTATGGATAAAAAAATTATTTGCCATGAAAAATTGGCTACATCCCCTGTAGCAACAAATTAAAGAAAAATGTTTGAAGGCACTGACCATAAAAAATGAGCCATAATTTGATACAAAAATTCCAATGGCATCCTCTTCCTGCCCCAATGAAATCTCATCTTTAGGAATTGATACAACCAATATAATTATCTCATGCATGCCTAACCATCTAGTTATTAATTTTGGATGTCAGACTACATACAAAATAAGGTTTTCCATTCAATTGTTTGTAAATTATATTAATTCAAAAAAATCAGAAGATGCAACCATCACCCCAAGATATATGGCCATACAATTGGTAAATGGTTTTAGGGGGATTGCAATCGAATGATGGCATTGGTTTCTGCAGGGAACTAAAGATGAAATGATGAATGATCCCAAAGCAGATGAAGTGACCTCATAGTTTCATGGTCTTGAGACTGATACCGGATCATGACCATCTTGCATTATTATATATGACTCAAAAGATTTATAATCTTGCTTATCATTATTAGTATTTTTATTATATGCAAAAGCTAATAATAGGATCCAAAAAAATGAATGATCCTACATATATATATAATACTATATCAAATGCTTTCCAGGGGCACTCCTAGATTCAATAGAACAATATCTTAAAGACAAAGGCATTACGTTAGAAGGCATGTATATAGTAATCGCCGCATCACAATAGTAATCCAAGAACATTCTCTGGCCAAAAGAGTAAACAAAGATTTCAAAATATTCTTACATCATCTCTGTAACCACCCCTGATGCAGGGGCATTAGACACTAGCCAGCAATGTAGGAGGTTTTTTCCACATGTTGTGGCTAGGAGGATTCAAAATTATTGAATTGTAATAGCTAGGTGTCAATACCTCAGCTGACTGTTTTATTTAGACTAGCTAGAGTCCATAGAAGTCGAATAGGTTTGGATTCGATCCATCTGTCATGTTTCAGTTATTTGAATAATTGTAATTAGGCTTTTGATTTACTAAAACGGTCCTCCCAGAGGAACCGAAGAGACAAATGTTTATGTATATATGTAACCCCCAGATTTCAGGGAGGGAGAGATTTCTACAATAAAATTTGTGTGTTGAACAATTGCTTCCGGTTGAACAGATTTCAGTTCTCGTGATTACCAAATTGTCTTGAATAGATATTGTGAGGGAATTTGTTTAGTCGTGAGGCGATTGAACATTGGTCTGTGTATCTCTTTGTCCATTATTTCTCTTGAATTATCCGTACAAGCTTTGTTGAATTAAATCCCAACCGCATACGAGGTCTGTGTAAAATCGTGGTCGTTGAAATTTGTTTAATGATAGTGGAAAGCTCGCTTAATAAAAAGATAAATCTCTTTATTGTTGATTAAATCCTGAACCGAGGCCTAACCTGAGTTAGCAACCAGGAGAACATAGGAAGGAAGGCGTTAACCCGTGGTCAATCACTGTTCCGAAACCACGAGTGGATTTGCGAAACCGAACTGCCATATCGCACCGATTTTGTGAGATAAGTGGTATTTTTCCATTTGGGAGCGATTACATAGAGAAAATGACACGTAGCATAAGGTGGGACCCCGAAAACCGCCTTTTTGCGTTTCATCGCACGTTAACGTTCGACATCGGAGCCCGCGCGATATTGAGGTGAGCCGTTCGATCTGGAGATTGATCATCGAACGGAGATCGCGTTCGGAAATGGTTCGGAGGATAACCAAGGTACAATGCATGTATTTGATTGGCCATTGATTATACATGTGGGCCCGAGGCCTAAGGTTGTTTGTTTAAACAAGGCGTCGGGTATTAATATAAAGTTTCGAAGGGTTAAAACCTGGGTTATAAGGTTTGGCGACAGAATATAATGTTCGGGAGATATAATTAAATTTCCAAAGTTTGTTGATTATGTTTATTTGTCGAACTCCTCAAATTTGATAAATAAAACCAAAGAATTTGTGGAAGACCACAGGGAGGTGAACGGAGTTAATTTGACGGAAAATGTTGACAGAGCTACGAGATGAGACCAACTCTCCTTAGAGGCCGACTTTCAGTTTTGTTGCTGTCATAAGTGGTATCAGAGCTGTTGTTTTTGAGTTGTTTTTGCAGAGAATTAACATGGCAATCCGAGTTGGTAAAGGAGACCTGTTGCCAATGCAGAGGTGTTGGAGATTTTGCAGAGGTTCGAGGCTAGAATGGATGCCGTGGAGCGAAGACAGACCAGAGATCTTGAAGACATCAGCGAACCTGAAATAGAAGAAGCTGAAGAGAATGCTGAGATTCCTCCTAACTTGAGGCTCCTCATAACTGTTCTGGGGTCTGCAGTTAAGCCAAAGATTGAAGTATCAAGTTTTACAGGAGGACTGAATCCAAAAGAGCTAGTGGACTGGATTAATGAAATGAACAAGTGCTTCGATTATGAAGAAATGAGCGAAGATAAGAAGGTCAAGTTTGCAGTAACAAATCTGAAGGGACATGCTGCACTTTGGTGGGATGGAGTGTAGGCAGAAAGGAGGAGAGTTGGAAAGCAGCCTATCAAAAGCTGGACCAGAATGATGGCTAAGTTAAAAGGTAAATTCTTGCCTAGTGATTATCAGCTAACATTGTTTAGGCAAATGCAGAACTTGAGACAGAGGTTGCTGACAGTAAAGGAATACACAGAAGAATTCTACGAAGTGAGTATAAGAGCTAGGAAATTCCAAGACACACCAGAGAAGACTGCCAGATATGTGAATGGTCTCAAGCTGGAGATCCAAGATGAGATTGGTCTTCTGTCTCCTAAGATAGTTGAAGAGGCCTATTAGATGGCCTTGAAAGTAGAGGAGAAACTCCCGAGGAAGGAGTTTGCCAAGAAGAGAGGTATTTTCCGTGGAAAGGGAAGTCAGGGTGGTAGAGGAAAGCCTACTACACGCAGGGATGGAGCTAACAGTAGCTCACCTCAGAATGCATCTGCAGAAGATGATGCAAGAGGCAGAAGGGGTTCTTATAGAGGAAGAGGAGGCAGAGGTAGAGAATTGAGGTGCAATAGATGTCAGCAAGTGGGACATAAGCACTATGAGTGCCCAGAGAATGTGGGTGTTTGTCCAAGAAATGCTGTTGTTGCCCAGGCTGGAGAAGAGGTAGCAATTGAAGAAGAAATTCTACAAGAGAGAGGAGAGTCCTTGGTGGTTAATAAGGTCTTGTTGAAGCAAGCCAAAGAGGTCCCTGAGCCTGCACAAAGGAAGACTTTGTTTAGGAGCATATGCAAAGTCCAAGGGAAATGCTGCCAGCTAGTCATTGATAGTGGCAGCACAGACAATCTGGTTTCCACTGAGGTGATAGAAAAGTTGAAGTTGAAGACAAGGGAGCATCCAACTCCCTACAGGGTGTCCTGGCTGCATAAAGGGCACCAGCTGGTTGTAAAAGAGCAGTGTGAGATAGAGCTGCAAATGGGAAAATACAAAGATAAGGTCCTGTGTGATGTAATTCCCATGGATGTGTGTCATATACTGCTGGGTAGACCTTGGTAGTTTGACAGAGCAGCAGTGCATGATGGCAAGAAGAACACTTACAAGTTCTTCAAAGATGGGGTACACCATACATTGATACCCATGGAAGAAGGAAAGCCATCCAGCAGAGTGATTGATCCAAAGACCTTGTTGCTGAGCGGGAAGGAATATCTGCAGCAGATAGAAGAAGAAGAGGTAAGTTTTGCTTTAGTTTGCAAACCTAAGGTAGTTCTTACTTCTACAAAGATTTCTGATTTGCCAATAGAAATCCAAGAGATGTTAGACAATTATTGTGACATTGTTGTGGATGATTTACCTGATGAGCTACCACCTGTGAGGAAGATCAGCCATCAAATAGATTTTATCCTTGGTTCAAATCTGCCAAATAAGGCAGCCTACAGAATGACTCCCACAGAAAATGAGGAAATCAGGAGACAAGCACAAAAATTGGTGGACAAGGGACTGATCAGAGAAAGTTTGAGTCCATGTGCAGTACCAGCAGTCTTGAGCCCAAAGAAGGATGGAGGCTGGAGGATGTGTACTGATTCCAGATCAATCAATAAGATAACAATCAGGTACAGATTCCCTTTTCCCAGAGTTGAGGATTTAATGGATTGTTTGAGTGGTGCTAAATATTTTTTAAAGATAGATTTAAAGAGTGGATTTCATCAGATTAGAATAAGAGAGGGTGATGAGTGGAAAATTGCCTTTAAAACAAATGAAGGACTATATGAATGGATGGTCATGCCTTTTGGGTTGTCAAATGCACCTAGTACTTTTATGAGACTTATGAATGAAGTATTAAAAGAATTCATTGGTAAATTTGTGATAGTGTATCTGGATGATGTATTAGTTTTCAGCAAGACTAAAGAAGAACATTTAAGGCATCTTAATTATGTCTTGAAGAAGCTACACCAAGAGAAATTGCTGATAAACTTAAAGAAATGCTCATTTATGAAGGAAGGGTTGGTGTATTTGGGTTTTTTTATTTCTACATAAGGATTGAAGATGGACCCAGAAAATCTTAAGGCAATTGTGGAGTGGCCTTCACCCAGAAGTGTTTTTGAGGTAAGAAGTTTCCATGGACTTGATAGTTTTTACAGGAAATTTATAAGAAACTTCAGTAAGATTAATGCAACCATAATTGAGACAATAAATAAGAGCAAACAACCATTTAAGAGGACTGATGAAGCAGAGATAAATTTTAAACTTTTGAATCAAAAGATAACTGAAAAGCCTGTTTTGATTTTGCCTGATTTAACTAAACCATTTCAAGTGAAGTGTGATGCCAGTGGAGAGGCCATTGGAGCTGTGCTGAGTCAGGATGATAGGCCTGTAGCCCATTTCAGTGAAAAGCTGAATGACACTAGAAGGAAGTATTCCTCTTATGAGAAGGAATTCTATGCAGTTGTTCAAGCACTGAAAAAGTGGAGGCATTATTTGATGTCCAAAGAATTTGTATTATATTCTGACAATCATGCTTTGTAGTATATTGTATAGCAGCCCAAGTTAAATCATAAGCATGCCAAGTGGGTTGAGTATCTCCAAGGTTTTAACTTTTTTTTGAAGCACATAAGTGGCTAAGAAAATAAAGTAGTTGATGCTTTGAGTAGGAGGCACATGCTTTTTCAAGAAACTAATTTTGAAGTTGTAGGATTTGATTTTCTCAAAGAATTGTACAAAACAGATTCAGATTTTAAGAAAGAATTTGAGGCATGTTGTAATCCTGTTCTAACAGATAGAAGCCAGTGGATGGATTATTTCTTGCAGGAAGACTTGTTATTCAAGAGGAACCAACTGTGTGTACCAAAATGTTCCATGAGAGAAAATTTGATCAAGGAAAAGCTTAGTGGTGGAATTGCTGGAAAATTTGGTATTGATAAAACTTATGAGCAGTTGAGTCACTTCTATTATTGGCCCAAGATGAGAGCAGAAGTGGACAAGTTTGTGAAAAATTGCAAAATTTGTCAATATATTAAAGGAAGGAGCCAGAATGCAGGATTGTACACTCCCTTGCCTATTCCAGACAGACCTTGGGACATGGTGAGTATGGATTTTGTTCTAGGATTGCCCAAGACTCAGAGAGGGAATGATGCAGTCTTTGTTGTAGTGGACAGATTCTCCAAAATGGAACATTTTATTCCATGTTATAAAACTAGTGATGCCACCCATGTTGCTAACTTGTTTTTCAAAGAAGTTGTTAGATTGCATGGGTTTCCCAAGAGTATTGTTTCAGACAGGGACACCAGATTTGTGGGTCATTTTGGAGAAAAATATGGAAGAAAATTGGTACCAAAATGATTTTCAGCTCAGCTTATCATCCCCAGACTGATGGAAAAACTGAGGTAGTGAATAGGAGTCTGGGAAATTTGTTGAGAAGTCTTGCAGGAGAGCATCCCAAGCAGTGGGATAATATTTTTCCCCACGCAGATTATGCATATAATGAATCACCAAACAGAAGCACAAGGCAGAGTCCATTCCATATTGTTTATGGAATGCACCCCAGAGGAATATCAGAATTAAGAAATATGGGAAAGGCAGAGCTGAGAAGTGATGATGGTGAGGAATTTGCTTTAGAGATCCAGGCCATACATGAACAAGTGAAACAACAAATACAAGGTAGCAACATCAAATACAAAGGAAAAGCAAACTTGAGCAGAAAGGAAGTCCATTTTGAAGTAGGAGATCTGGTTTTGGCACACTTGAGAAAGGAGATATTCCCAAAGAAGCAGTATAATAAACTGAAGTTCAAAAAGATTGGGCCATGCAATATACTTAGAAAGTTTTTTGCAAATTCTTATGAGATTGAATTGCCACCTGATGTTGGAATATCTCCCATTTTTAATGTTTTAGATTTGTACAAGTATGAAGATGATGGTGCAGAAGAAAGATCAGCAGACAAGGAATAGATTGAATGGAAAGAGCAGCTACCTCTAGCACAACCATTGCAACCAGAGAAGATATTGGACAAGAAAGTGTTCAGGAAGACCAGAGGACAAGAGTACTTTCAATACTTAATCAAATGGAAGGACAAGCCAGAGGAAGATGCCACTTGGATGACTGAAGGAATGTTGCAGAAGGTAGGCAGATCAATGGAAGAGCTCATGGACAGGAGCCCATGAAGAAAATTTCCCTCGGGAGTCTGATGCAGGGGAGGGGCATTAGACACTAGCCAACAATGTAGGAGGTTTTTTCCACATGTTGTGGCTAGGAGGGTTCAAAATTATTGAATTGTAATAGCTAGGTGTTAATACCTCAGCTGACTATTTCATTTAGACTAGCTAGAGTCCATAGAATTCAAATAGGTTTGGATTCGATCCATCTGTTATGTTTCAGTTATTTGAATAATTGTAATTAGGCTTTTGATTTACTAAAACGATCCTCCCAGAGGAACCAAAGAGACAAATGTTTATGTATATATGTAACCCCCAGATTTCAGGGAGGGAGAGATTTCTGCAATAAAATTTGTGTGTTGAACAATTGCTTCCGGTTGAACAGATTTCAGTTCTCGTGATTACCAAATTGTCTTGAAAAGATATTGTGAGGGAATTTGTTTAGTCGTGAGGCGATTGAACACTGGTCCGTGTATCTATTTGTCCATTATTTCTCTTGAATTATCCGTACAAGCTCTGTTGAATTAAATCCCAACCGCAGACGAGGTCTGTGTAAAATCGTGGTCGTTGAACTCTGTTTAATGATAGTGGAAATCCCGCTTAATAAAGAGATAAATCTGTTTATTGTTGATTAAATCCTGAACCGAGGCCTAACCTGAGTTAGAAACCGGGAGAGCATAGGAAGGAAGGCGTTAACCCGTGGTCAATCACTGTTCTAAAACCGCGAGTGGATTTGCAAAACTGAACTGCCATATCGCACTGCTTTTGTGAGATAAGTGGTATTTTTCCATTTGGGAGCGATTCCATAGAGCAACTGACACGTAGCATAAGGTGGGACCCCGAAAACCGCCTTTTCGTGTTTCATCACATGCTAACGTTCGACATTGGAGCTCATGCGATATTGAGGTGAGCCGTTTGATCTGGAGACTGATCATCGAACAGAGATCGCATTCGGAAATGGTCCGGAGGATAACCAAGGTATGGTGCGTGTATTTGATTGGCCATTTATTATACATGTGGGCTCAAGGCCTAAGTTTTTTTTTTTAAACAAGGCGTCGGGTATTAATATAAAGTTTCGAAGGGTTAAAACCTGGGTTATAAGGTTTGGCGACAGAATATAAAGTTCAGGAGATATAATTAAATTTCCAAAGTTTGTTGATTATGTTTATTTGTCAAACTCCTCGAATTTGATAAATAAAACCAAAGAAGTTGTGGAAGACCACGGTGAGGTGAACAGAGTTAATTCAACGGAAGATGATGACAGAGCTACGAGATGAGACCAACTCTCCTTAGGGGCCGACTTTCAGTTTTGTTGCTGTCAACCCCTCTTACATTTACCCAATTTCACCAACTTGTCGTGGTAAACATGAGAGGAAGAGCTATTGTGACCTAACCCGAACTCGTAGATCCAATTAAGGAAGTGGGGTCATGTACTGATGAAAAATTGATAACTCAACACATCCCATAAGGGCTACAAGTCACTAAGGGGTTGAACAACTACCCTAGGTGGCTAGACACTAACCTAGACATTTTTTTCTTAGCCCTGGGCCCACAAATACTCCTATAGTAAGGCCCCCATGTGGTTGGAATCCTCCAATCACATACACACCACTGAATCCATGTGGTTGCAACTTAATTTCTCCAGTTCAAAGGGTGTGGTTCTGAATTTTGAGCCACCATTTCAGGCTAGCCTCTAGAAAATTGCCCAAAACTCAGTGATACTTTCTAGAATCAATAATGCCATCAAGTAAAATCCATTCATACAAAACTTGATCAAATACTTGACCTATCCAGACCTAACCATGGCATTCATTTCGTCAAACATATGGTTAACATGTAATCTATAGGTCATGAATGCATATCTAAACATAGGAGAATGAAACTTATCATAGAATCACCAAGAAGGTCTAATTCCCTCTCATAATAACTGTCATCACATTTGTTAGCTCATGCATTCATTAACCATTCATAAACTAATAAAACATATCAAGTGTCATAGTTAGAACCTATTATGGAACCATGCTTATAACCAACATATAAATAAAATAATAACCATGATATAATAGTCACTCAAAGACACATAATATCAAGTACAAACACTCATAAAATAAAATAGGAAAAAAGCTCTTATTATCATATGCAAAATCAAACCAAGTCAGGGACTTCCATGTACCACACAACCATAGATTAGGCTGAACCAAATATATCTTTCAACCAATCACCCCCACACCATTTTCCAAACATGAATGTGGGATATCAAGGAATAAAACATGACAAACCAAACCAAGGCTTCCAGGTGCCAAGCTCCCTCGACTCTCAACCAGTGATTCCACCTCACGGTCAGACATCACTCACACCAACTACATCGGTATCTACCCAAGCTATCTAGGGCTCTAGGAACTATCAACTAAACCCACGGTCTTCCGGTACTTTAGAGCACTTGTCCAACCTGGCTCTAGGACTATTAAATCAACCCACCAAGGGCTCCAAAGAATTTTTCCAACCTAGGCTCCAGGACTAGTAACTCAACCCAAGTTTTTCCAGGGCACTAGAGCATTTTTTCTAACCCACATCCATAAGGAATTATGAGCACCAACCATAAAAACAATCAAGTGGAAAACCCACAGCACCATGGCTATCTAGAAAATGGAAAGGCAAGGCTAAAACCACTATCAATATAGGAAATCCTCCATGCCAATGATAGAACATAACCAAATAGTCACATGCATATAAAATTCATCCATAAATCAGCAAGGAAATCACACATGGAACCTGTTATCTACCAAGAAATCTAGTTGTGGTCGTTGATCCCATTCTCCCCTGTTGATTTCCTTATTTCCCTTTTCCTTATCTCTCCAAATCCAAAGTATGCCAAAAATGCTCCAAGGGTGCTCCAAGAAAATTATAAGTGTGCAATAGTATGAGAGAGAGAATAGAGAGAGAGCTCCAAGCTAAAACTAAAAAAATGTTGTGAACTGATCCTCAAAATCCTTTTTATCATTGAGGCCTCTATTTTCTTCATTTTCCTCTATTTTTCCTTCAATTTCCTCCTCATCCAATTATGTGACCTTTCACTTTCCTTTTCTCCTATTTTCCATTATTTCATAAATAAAATGATAATTAATGCCACTTTGACTTTGTCTTTGCTAATTTCCATAGCCATTACTTAATCACTGGTGATACACCATCACTATGTTTTTCCCAAAATTTAACCTGGAATATGTGTCCCATAACCTTGGTCCTATTTTTCCTTTATTAAATTTATTACATGAACTTTTAACCTGAGGTTGCTACAGACCCCCCCCCCCCCGCTTAGGGGAACACCGTCATCAGTGTTCTATGACACCGATGACCAGCAAGACCATTGAAAACCAAAACATAATTCTCATGGAGCTTTATAACTTAGCTCGATGCAGTATTTACAATGAACATATTGCTGAAAGCAAAACCAACATAATTATTGAAAATGTCGCAAGAAAATCTAGTTTTGATTTTGCCTTGGGAAAATTAGATTAGAATTCAAATTTCAATTTCATTAAAATACTTGGGGGTAGTTAACAGAGGTGACATGAATCTTGTCACTCATTTAACTAAGTTAATTCAAGTTGGAGACAATTGAGTTCAATTTAGTATGATTGATTGCTAATTTATAGCAATCTGTTTCAGTTAGTTTGAGTTATTGTGAGTTAAAGTAGTTCTAACTGTTAGATAACTAGTGGAGGGTTGAGTAGTGGGGTGTGTACTTTAGTGATCAACTAGTTAACTCATAAATAAACCCAAAATATTTGTTGCATGCTAATAAATCAAGTTACCCGGTTGATATTGGAGTTCAAGGGCAGTGTACTATCAATTGTAAATTTTTCCAAGTTGTACATGTGGTGCATGCAGTCAAAGAAGGTGCCTACAAGAATTGCGCAATTCTCAATGAGAAATTTCCCTAAATAATAGGGGCTAATTATTTATTAAACAACACAAGGAAATAGGATCTTGGGCATGAAAGAATTTGGTTAATTATTGACCATATCCAACTTATGAGGCAGTAAGACAGATTATACTAGTGCATAGGTTTCTTAGGCTTGAGAAAAAATTGTATTTCTTCTCTATTTTATGATTAATGAAATACAGATAGGAAGCGGTTTTGAGCATTTGCTTTCCCCTAAATAAAATTTTTAGTATGTGTGTTGAATCTTGTCTCATGTTTGTGTTGTGATTTATTGATTGATTAATTTCTTTTTGTTGATGAGTAGAGTTGATTCAAGTATTTTGTTTTAGTAAATTACATGAGCATTTTTTAATCTGTGAGGAATTTCTAAATGGTATCAGACCATGAATCACAATAGAAAAGATAATTTGAAGTTGTATTTGTAGGAGGATTGAATTTGCAGGATCAATTCTTCAGAGCTAGAAGGATGGATTTCTATGGATTGAGACTCAAGTATGTCCTTGAGGGTAACTCGAATTATGTTTCTTGAAAGGACATGATGGAGGTACTGTTGGAAGATAATGGGTTGAAGGAATTCATAGATAATGATAGTTGGAAGCCTCCAACATCTTATGCTCAAGATCTAGCAAAATTGAAGAAGTGTGTAGAAAAGGCAAGGAGTATCATATTGGAGGGAGTTCGAGACCATATTGTCTTGAATATCCATGGGAAAGATATTTCATATGAAATGTGGCAAGCCATGACAATTTTTTTCTAGAACAATAGTGACCACATGAAGTTGGAATTGAAAGACAAGTTTCAGAATATCAAGATGCAGAAGGGAGAAAAAACACCACAATACTTGAGAAATTTCACACAATGTCGTGATCAACTTGGGAGTGTTGGTGTTAAGGTTGCATAAGATGATCTGGTAATCCTAGAATTTCTGGGCCTTCCCAAGAGCTGGAAAAACTACCAGGATTTGGTAAATGGGAGGGAGAAGCTACCGAATTGGGAATGCCTATGGTCTGATTTGCTGTAAGAAGAAATAAGGCAGAGCACCAGAGATGGAACCTCATCCAAGTGTGATGATGAGGATAAATGTGGCTAGGATGGAAAGGAAAAGAAAGTGAAATGGAAGAAATATCAATCCAAAGTAGAATATGGTCAGGCGAGAAAGAAGAAAGACTTGTTGAAAATCAAGTGCTTTCACAGTCATGAGCTACGACACTATGCCCTGAAGTGTCCACACAAGAAGGTGGGAAAGAATCCCTCAGGAGGAGTGGTAGGTGAATATTTGGATTCACAATTCTAGTTGGACTTCACCGTCATTTCTTGCATGGCAATCACGGTGATGGGTTGTGTGCGGTATCTGGATTATGGTGCCTCATTCCATATGACAAGCAACAAAGAATTTTTTAGTGACTTGGAGGAGAAGGATCTCTATATGCACATCGAGATAGGAGTTGATGGAAGGTATAGCATGACCAGTATTGGTGCAATTAATTTTTAAAGAGAGTTTCGCTCCCCTCTCTGACTCAAGGATGTGATGTTTTTACCGGGTCTGAAGAAGAATCTAGTTTCTGTAGCGGTGTTGAAAGACCATCGCTACAATGTGATATTTAGGAAAGGGAAGTATTTCCTAAGAGATGTCACCATGGGACATGTGAAGAAGATTACGGTTCAAGTGAAGAACCTCTACAAATTAAATGTGGAAGGTTATGCAACATTGAGCACAAAAGAAGAGAAGGTGCAGAGACAAGACATCGATGAATTATGGCATAGAAGACTTGGTCATTTACACCATCTCGATTTGAATATCATGTAGCAGATTTCTATAGGACTTCCCAAAGGTGCACTAGAGAAGCGAGATACATGAAAAGGGTTTACATTGGGGAAGTACACAAAAACTACCTTCAATGATGGGGATACTAAAGTGCAAGTAGTCCTTGAAATGATTCACTTAGATGTGTGTGGACCTTTCTCCAAAGCCTCCACTGCCAAGCACAACTATTATGCTATATTTGTAGATGATTTATCATGGAAGTGGTGGATTTTCTTCATGCAGAAGAAAGACTGTACATTCTCCAAGTTTTTTGAATTTAAAGCACTTTTTGAGAAATAAACTGGAAGGAAAGTGAAGGCTCTCAGGAGCGATAATGGTGGGGAATTTGTGTCGAATGAGTTTATTAAATTATATACAAAGGAAGGATTTCGATGAGATATGACAACACCCCACAAACCAAAACAAAATGGGTTGGTTTAGAGGAAGAACAAAAGTATTATGGGATATGCATGGGCGACATTGCATGACCAGAGCCTACCACTGCACTTGTGGGCTGAAGCATGCAACACAACTGGTTATTTGCAGAATAGGAGTCCTCATTGGATTCTTGGGATGAGTACACCAAAGGAAGAATATTTAGGTAAGAAACCAAATGTGTCACACTTCAGGATCTTTGGATCGTTATTTTACTGTCATGTTTCCAAGGATGCAAGGAAAAAACAATAGTCTACAGCTGAGTTGGGCATATTTGTGGGGTACACAGAAACACCTCACAACTATCATGAGTACTTTCCATCTCGCACGATGACATTTGTTAGGAGAGATGTTAAGGTTGATGAGGAGAAGGAAATGAGGTGTTCTCTTGAGAGGGAGCTTAAGTTGCATTAAGATCAGGAGATTTTGGCTCCAAAGGAAGAAACTCAGGAAGTTATGGACTAACCAAAACAGAGGAGAAGAGAGTGGAGACATCCACTCAACTAGAGAAATTCAGGGAAGGAAGGAAGTGAACCAAGGAATCTGACATATTATTTCATGATGCCAGAGAAAATGTGGGAGCATCCACATCATAGCGCAGGCAGAGGAGGTCACCATATTGGTACATTGGCTACATGGATCTGATGAGTGAGGTTGTAGATATTGATCCATCCTCATTTGAGGAAGCAGCGCAACAACCAGTATGGGTTAATGCCATGGTAGAGGAATATGATTCCATTATAAAAAAAAAAATGTTTGGAAATTTGTCCCAAGACCAGAGGACAAATCAGTGGTAGGTTCCAGATAGATCTACAAGGTGAAGCAAGCAGCGGATGGAAGCATCAAGAAACAAAAGGAAAATTTTGTGGCCAAGGGGTTCTCTCAGGTAGAGGGAATTGATTATGAGGATACCTTTGCTCCAGTAGCAAGGTACTCTTTAATCAGATCAATTATATCACTTATAGTGCATATGTGATGGAAGATTCATTATATGGATGTGAATACAACATTCCTCAATGGAGTGATTGAGGAGGAGGTGTACATTGAACAACTTGAAGGATTTGATACCTTTTATAGAGAGTCGCATGTGTGTAGACTCAAATAAGCTTTGCATGGATTGAAGCAAGCACCTCATGCTTAGTACACGAGGATCAAAAACTATCTCACTGGGTTGGGCTTCACCAAAAGTGAATAAAATGCAAAACTTTACAATATTGTTGTTGAAAGTAAATTATTGATTATATTATTATATGCCGATGATTTAATTTTAATCGGTGATGATAAGTTTATCAAACCTTGAAAAGAGGATATTGCAAGATAATTCGAGATGAAGGACATGGCGATCATGCATTATTTCCTTCGTTTGGAAGTATGGAAAGGAGATGGGGAACTATTTGTCTCTTACGGAAAGTATTCCAATGCGATACTGAAGAAGTTCCACATGGAGAGAAGCAAACCCATGGAGACTCCTGTAGCAGGGAATTGGAGGAAGGAAGATACTACTTCGGGTGAAGAAATGGAGGCTACCATCTACATGCAGCTTGTGGGTTCACTTATGTATTTGGTGAGAACACGACCAGACATGTGTTATGCAGTCAACCAACTTAGTCAAGAAACGGTTAAGCCAACCAAACTGTGTTGGAAGGCAGGAAAGCATGTGTTGATATACCTCAAAGGCACAACTCAGTTTGGTCTTTGGTAAAAATGGACAAAGAGATTGAAGTTGAAAGGATTCAAAAATGCAGATTGGGAAAGGATTCCATCAAACAGGAAGATTAGATCAGGAGGATTTGTCAGTGTTGGTTCAACAACATTTTCTTGCTACAGTAGGATGCATAGATCTGTTGCACTCATCTCAGCAAAAGCAGAGTACATGGATGAAAGTTAAGAAACATGTGAAGCTATCTCGATGAGAAATATTTTGATTGGGTTATTTGGTCAGAAGATGGTTCCCACTATGATTTACTGTGACTATTAGAGTTGTATCAAACTCTCCAAGAATCTGGTATTGCATGATCTATCCAAGCATATCAATATCTTGTATCACCATCTACAAGATTGTGTGCAGAGGGTGATCATGTTGTTGGAATACATTCCTACAATAGAACAAGATGCAAATATTTTGACAAAGCCTTTGTTAAGAGGAAAATTTGAGTTCCGTAAAGATAGGATTGGGGTATTAGATAATCCCTTTCTTGTTGACAGGGAGTGTTGAAAATTCAACAAGAAAATCTAGTTTTGATTTTTCCTTGGTCAAACTAGATTAAAATTCGAATTTCAATTTCAGTAAAATACTTGGAGGTGCTTGACTAGCATGACATAGATCTTTTCACTCAGTTAACTCACTTAATTCAAGTTGGAGACACTTGAGTTTAGTTTAGTATGTTTGATTTCTAATTTCTAACGATCTATTTTAGTTAATTTGAGTTATTGTGAGTTAAACTAGTTCTAACTATTAGAGAACTAGTGGACGGTCTCGTAGTGGGGTGTGTACTTTAGTGATCAACTAGTTAACTCATCAATCAACCTAGAATAATTTATTCATGCAGATAACTCTAGTTACCTAAATGTACTATCAATTGTAGAATCTTCCAAGTGGTATAGGTGGTGCATGCAATGAGAGAAAAATTTCCCTAAATAATAGGGCTAATTCCTTATTGAAAGAAAAAAGGAAATAAGAGCTTCAGCAGGCAGTAATTTGGTTATGTTTTGACTAAAGACAACTTATGAGGTAGTGAGAAAGATTATACTAGTGTAGATGTTGCTCAAGATTGAGCAATAATTGTATTTATTCTCTATTTTCTGATTAATGCAATACATATAGGAAGGGGTTTTGATCTGTTGCTTTCCCCTAGATAAAACTATGAGTATGTGTGCTTCGTTTTGTCTCATGTTTATGTTGTCATTTCTCGATTGATTAATTTCTTTTTGCTGATGAGTAGAGTAGATTCAAGTATTTTGTTTTAGTAATTTACATGAGAAATTTTGAATCTACAAGGAATTTCTACATGGTATCAGAGCAGGAATCAAAATAGAATAGATAATTCAAACTTGTCTTTGCAGGAGGATCGAATTTTCAGGATCAATTCTTTAAAGCTAGCAAGATGGATTTATGTGGATTGAGACTCGAGTATGCCCTTGAGGGTAGGTTGAATTATGTTGCTTGGAGGGACATGATGGAGGCAGTGTTGGAAGATATTGGGCTAAGGGAATTCATGGATACTGATATTCAAAAGCCTCCAACATATGTGCTCAAGATATATCAGAATGGAAGAAGTGTGTAGAAAAGGCGAGGAGGATCATATTCGAGGGAGTTAGAGACCATATTGTCTCGAATATCCATGCGAAAGAGACACTGTATGAAATGTGGCAAGCCTTGAAAGATTTATTGTAGAACAATAGTGACCATAGGAAGCTGGCATTGAAAGACAATCTTCAAAATATCAAGATGCAGAAGGGTGACAATTTTGAGACTCAACACTACTCAAGTGTTGAGGATGACACTTTCTTTGAAGGAGAGGGGTATGTTAGGTCCCTATAATACTAGTGTAGCCTCCTTATTGTTATTTTTAGTGTAGCCCCCTTATTATTTTTGTTGTGCCCATGTTGCCCCCA
The DNA here is from genome assembly GCA_034641835.2 of Pinus albicaulis. Lineage (NCBI taxonomy): Eukaryota > Viridiplantae > Streptophyta > Pinopsida > Pinales > Pinaceae > Pinus > Pinus albicaulis. The sequence goes on from CM076576.1 coordinate 228,151,064, forward strand.
TATTGTTTTTGTTGTGACCCATAGAAGCCCACTATTGCTATTGTTGTGCCCTTACATTATTATTGTTATGTAGCCTTTGATTATATTGTGGCTCCTTATACTCATATATATACCAAGGATGTTTTCTCATTCGTATCATCTAAGAATTGTTCATTTATGTGATGTAAAGGAGGTTTCCCCCTCGAAGAGGCTAGTTTTCAAGTGGTTGATCTATATTTTCTTATGTTTTTTTATTTGGTTACATAACCGTTCTATTCTCAAGTAATGAGGAAATCACACCGATTGTTACTTAATCCATCACCAAATTGTTGTAGTATTTTAGGTTGAAACTTATTATGCCATACCATGGATTTATTTCACATGTTATAAGCAACTACTTTATTATTAATTTTTAACACAGTGGGTAAATATTTTCATTAAAATATAATTTGGTTACAAGGCCAAAACCTTTACATTTGCAACAATTTCATCTACTTCATAATTTTAACATATCCAACAACTACCTTTCCTCCACCTGTGCATTATATTAACTAATAAACTATACTAATTCCTTCCAAAAAACACTTAATATCAAAATGTATTTAAAAAACATGAGTTTAGAAAAAAACATGATGTCTAGCCTGAATTGTACGGATTAGTGTTGGAAGGATCCTTTGTTGGTACTTTTTCTTTTCTTCATATGTGCCTAGTTAGATGCATCTCGACGAGTCTCCTCAATCATGTTCTCCTTACATTCCATGCTTGCAAGGGATCCTGCTTCTCCTTGCTTGATGTCAGGCTCCAACCACTTATGTCTTATGTCTAAGACATCCACTTTCACTACCATTATTTCCTGGATCTCCTCATACTACTTCGACAACAAGTCACACTTTTTGTTCCAGAAGTGCCATTTGCGCCTACTTCACTTTTTCTTACATTTTGCTTCGATGATTGAGCATAGATAATATGTATTCCATTGTCTCAATTAGTCAATCTAGATGATTCAATTTATCCTACTCCTTGAGAAGGGAAAACTATATATCAGTCTCCATTTGCGTGCCTAGACCAAGAACTGATATTACACCAAATTTTCCCTGTGCTCTGTCAAACCGACCCGAATTGTTCCATTGTATATTAGTTGTGTATATAGAGTGACTTGCTTTGAAATCCTAGTCTTCTTGATTGCAACAACCTGTCAATGAAAAAAGGAAAATGTCGTAACACATTCATAAAGTCGTCTGAACAATCTATCTCCATCACTTCTTTAAGTTTGCATAAGATTTCTTGCATTAACTCATTGTACGTGCTCTCTGTTGATCCAGATGGGGCATTTAACACTTAAGGTTGTGTTCTCTAGTAATAATCATGGAGTGGATCGCTTATCCACCAGGTATCGGGTTCGATGTTGTCGTGTAATTGTCGGAGCCAAGAGAGAGTGTGACGTGGAAATTCCAACCCCCATTCAATATTAGTTGAAGGTTGTATTTCTACGGGCTCTATTTAGAGATGATTTCTTCCATTAAGAGACGATAACATAATGTTTCAATAGGACAACCAATTTTATGGTGAACACTTCTGTCATCTTTTACTATTTTGTGCAATTTTCAGTTTTCCTGAGAATAACAATCCTTAGCCATGGAAGGGGCTTAAAAATAACTGAACCTTGTTGGTCCAACATACCTTTCTCCATGTTCGCTCTTGTTGGCCAACTCATATGCAGTTGAATTCCAATTTTGTTTGACATAATGAAACTCTATTATCTAAAAAAAAAAAAATTGCAATGAAATCCTTCGCACTAATGGGGGACTGTAGGAGCTGATTTTTCCTCAAGTTTGTTCATTTTTTGAATCACTATCATAGAATTCCCGAAGACCATTAATATGTGTATTTTTCTTGTAATGGCTATTTCTAAAACTTTCCAAAGGGCCAAATATTATGCTTGGTTATTGGTAATGATACCCAAGTCCCATGCATACTGTAACTCTCTTTTTTCGTCGAGGAAAATGATAATCCCTCCCGCTCCTACCACCTCGAATAGCCATTGCTTTATTGTAATATCACATGTGTAGGTTTCAAAAAAAAATTGAATTGTGTTTTTTATTTAGATTGATTTGATGGTATGAGTATGTCCTGGCAACAATTATTTAATTTCCCTTGAGAATGGTGCTCCACATTAGATATCCAAAATGGAATTAAGTAATGGATGCTAGATAGTGAAATGCATAGTATAATAGCAACTTCAATTCCCCTCGAGAATGGTGCTCTGTGTCAGATATCACCAAAAAAAAAACTAAGCAATGAATGCAAGATAACAGGTTTTAGAGTATGGAGTGGACATGGTGAGATCAAAGGAGGTGTCTTGCTCCACTTTCAACAAAATGGCTAAGTGTTCAGAGAGAAAATGAGATATGGTCCCAACTACTTAAAATTTGACTAAGTGTTACGAAAGAAAATTGTGGTTAATAACCATGTAAGGGATTTTTTTTAAAGAATAAAAAGATAATATTCCAAAGGGATGAAAATAATGGATATCTAGAATGAAAAGTTTTATATCCCCTCATTTAAAAAAATATATTATAGGTCTAAAAATACATCACTTATCAGTAAAGTTTTGTCTTGCAAATGAATTAGAAAAAGCGTTTGTCACCTTTAAGAAGAGGAGTCACCTTTAAGAAGGGCCATTTAAGATTGTAGTCACATATATATGCTCATGACTTGGTACAAGAACGTTTCTTGACCTTTTATTCAATCCATTATACAAGAATTAACTAAAACACTCTTCCGACAACTTTTGTCATACAAGGCCAAATTAAAGTTCTAAGATAATTTTGTATTTTTGTTGTATGGAATGCATTTTTAATTGTTTAGTAATTTCGGAAATCTTTGGATCGTAGTTATATATATATATATATATATATATATATATATATATATATATATATTCGTCCACCACTATTTGATTTGTTCATATACCAAAGTTTGAGTCGAGGAGAAGCTTTTAATATCAATTTTATTATATAAAATTTGGTAACATAATTGTTTTTATGTTATAAAGTGATATTTTATTTTTAGGATATCATTTTAGAAAAGAGAAAAATGATGTTGATCCTATATATATCAATCATTACATAATTATACTAATATTTTTTTATAATAAATCTGAAATATTTATTATATAAATTGTCATATAAAGATTTATAATACATTTCTTTTCATATCTTTATATTAGTAATTTTTTTTTCATAAATTGGAGGGTAATTCTATTAATAAGAAAGAATAGAAACTATATAAAATCTTCAATGTTATTGTTTTATCGTTGGAGAAACAAAACCAACAATATTAGAATAAGTCATCTATTTAGAGAGTTTGAATAAAGTTTTGTATCGTGATAAAAGTAAAAGAGTCTTCTACTATATGAAAATGTGAAACCATGAACTGACAAAACTAAGACACCTATATAAAAGAAACACAGTATCTAGAAGCTTACTTGTACTTGGGTATTGAAATCATGGTTTTAAAAATTAGGCTAGTCTGACTCAGAACAAGTCAAACCAACCGAGCAAACATAGTTTGAGATCAAATCAACAAACAACTTACATCGGTGGACTAGTTTGTACTAGTTTGATACCAAACCGATATAAATCAATTGAATAGGCTGAAAAAGCTCACAAAACCCACACAAATAGAATTGAGGTACCAAATAGGTACAAACTGGTTTGAATTGGTCGAGCAACTCATGGACCCTACATGTGTGAAATTGAGGAGGGTTTTAGGTTATTTTTAATTTAAAAAATGGTAAAATACCTCCCTAAACCCTCACACTTTGTTATAGAGAGAACTCTCCCCTCCTTATTTGCCTCACACCTCACACCGTGAGCTTTTGTTAGCATATGTGAGCTTCATATACAATAGAGTTGCGTTTTTCAGTAGTATTCTAGCAACAACAAGCTTGGAGTTGTTATGGCATCTTGGAAATAATTTGGAGTTGGTTTGGAGTTGTTTAGGGGAGTTGACATCTTTGGGAGGAGGCTATAACCCATGTTTTCATTCCCAGGTGCATTTCCCTCTTTTGAAATTGTAAATATGAATATTCTCCCTATTTTTTATTTTTTTTCTCTTTCAGGTTAAAATTAGCCCCTCTTTATTTTTAAATTTAAGATGAGGTTTGCATTATAATTTGTTGCACATTTTTTTCTTCAATTTGTAGATTTCTTTCTCGTTAAATTACATCATCCATAGTCCCAAGAGTCAAAGATGTTGCAACGATCCGTTGTGATGTTATTGATAATTAAATGATTTTTAAATACTTCTAGCAAAACATTAGTGGGGAGGAGAAGGCTACTGAAAATATAATAAAAGAAGAATTTGCAAGGAATAATTAACTTATGCTTATGAGTGCAAGTGCTAGAAGTGATTTTGAACTTCAAGGCTTTTCCTTTGTCCCTTCCTCCAATGTACATGACCCCTTTCGAAATATTCCTCCCCCTACTAAATCTCATAGTCAACCTAAAAATAAGAAGAACATTAAGAGCTATTTCACACCTTTCCCCAACTCTGCGTTTGTTAGTGCTTCTCAAATAAGTCTACCTAAACCCATATTTAATACCCATTGGAAGAAACAATGCAAAGAAGCTAATTTTGAATAAATTTCTAAAAGGTGGTATGATGCAGTTACCCCCTTCAATATTTCATGCTTACCTTATTACCAAACTATGTCAGAATTTATTAATGTTGTAGGAAATGGATTTAAAGGCCCTAGTATGCATGATTTGAGAAAAATCTTTTGCAAAAAGTAGATTATGTACGCAAATGAATATTTGAAGGAATGTATAGAGTCATAGACAACCGACACAAATTATTCCATCATGGTAGATGGATGGATTTATGGAAATAATTGTACTATCAGAAATTTCCTTACCTCCACCCTTGAGGAACCATGATTTTGAAACAAGTTGATACATATAATAGGGTGAAAGATGCAAACTTATTCTTTGATCCCTTGAATGAGATGGTTAGGACAATGTAGAAGAAAAATGTTGTTTAGGTCATCATAAATAATGCCTCAACTATGTTCTCCATGGTAAAATCTAAGAGTCCAAATCTAGGACCATATTTTGGATCCCAAATGTTGCACATTGAACAAACCTCATGGTTGAGGACATAGCCAAATAAGATTAGGTGAAGAATAATGTAGAGCATTCCAAGTGTATCACAAAATAAATCTACAACCACTCATTAGTATTGAGCCTAATGAGGAAAAACATTAATAACAAGGAGTTTTTTATGTTTTCCATCATGTGATTTGCAACTAACTTCCTCACATTGCAATCTATCATTTCCCAAGTATAAAACTTGTAGAATTTTTTTTCCAATGATGATTGGATGGATCTAGATGTACTCGTAGACAAGATGGAAAAGGCACCAAAAATAATGTTTTTGACAATGCATTTTGGAAAAAAAGCATAAGAGGTTGTGAAAATTGGAGAGACACTTGTTAAGTTGTTATAGTTGGTGGTGGGGGAAACAATTAGCCATGGGATACATCTATGAGGCTATGGATCATGCAAGGGAGCATATACATATAGGCTACAAGGATAAACTAGGTATGCATGGGCCTTTTTGGGAGATTATTGATAACAAGTAGAACAATCAACTCCATTGCTCTATACATGCAACTGGGTATTACTTAAAACCAAGCATCATTAAAAAGTTTGGTTAAGAGAATATCAAATTGTTGGAAAATTAGGAAGTTACTAAGAGGGGGGGTGAATGAGTAATTGTGTCTTTTAATAATGGTCGATTTAAAATTATTTTAATAACCTTTAACTTTTATTTTCTTAACAATTAGAAAATTTCTATAGGTGTTCAACAATTAATTGTGAATTCATAGGAAAACACAAGCAACTCATGCAATAGATGTAGACAACAGATATAAATGGAAACTCATAAAGGGAAAAACCATGAAATTGTGATGTAAAGTAAGCATCCACTCCATTTTTACAACACTTTTGTAGGCTCCTACCTACAAGAGGCTTCAAACTCACTTTAATTTTGAAAACTACAACTTGATATAAACATCCACTCCCACTTCTTACAAGCTCCAACTTGTTATTTTTAAGGCTAGTACCTGAAAGGAGACATCAATCCCTCGATACATGAAAGCTTTATGTGGTTGGCTTACCTGGTTTTAATTCTAAATTCTTCCTTATCATTGTGTATGTTCTGTACTCTGTCTCTTCCCCCTTTGCAAATTTTTATCTCCTATGCTCCTCTTCCTCAATTCTACCTCACATATGCTTCTCTTCTGCTTTCTCTCTTTTCTAGGCAATTCACGAACTATGTTTCACAAAAATTCAATCAACTAGTTGTTCTGCATTCCAAAGTCCATATTTATATAAATTTTTGTTTGTTTATATTCCAATGTAGGGATTTGAAATGAAAAGGTGGTCTAATCATTCGTTTCATGTTCTTCACAAATTTAGAATCAACATTTGCATAACCAAATGCTTAGCAAGGAAATGAATAGTCTTCCAAATGTTTACTATATAAGGAAAAGACCCTCTAGCAGATGTTTTTGAGGAAGCCCTTATAAAAATACCCTAGACATTCGTTTCTAGCGGAGGTTACTAGAGGAGTTTGGCGAGCAGAGGGTTTTGCGTATGTTTTTCGCTTGGTGCGCTTATCATTAGAAACCACACCGGTGCACACAAAACATTGGCACACTGGACACCATGCACTCCGTACACACCCGCCTTGTGCGTCGTATTACTGTAGCGCACCGGTGCTTTACAACTCTTTCGCACTGATGCATCATAAAAAAGAGCGCCAAAACAGAAACCGCCTAGTGCAGTATTAAGAAACCGCACTGGTGCGCCAATAAAAACCCCGTGCACTGGAACAGGGTTAAATAAAAACAAAATCGCGGCCAAAAAACCGCATTATTCAGTTTTCTCAGTGCTCCAGAGCTCTCAAGCACCAGTGCAATTTATCCTTGTCTGAGCCACCCTGATATCGGTGCTCCCATTGCACCCATTGTACGTATTGCTATTGTGCATTTCCCACCAATATCTAGCTTGAATTTTTCAAAACGGTGGGCAAATTTTCTTTTGAAAATTCTACAGCCAATATGCCTCCTCGACGGCCAAATGTACAGGTATTTTTTTTTTTTTTTTTCCATAATTAAGCCTTTTAGCATATTAGAGTTTCAAATAATCTTAAAATTAACCATTTAAAAGAAATTTTTTTTTTTTTGCGCGGTGCGCTCGAGCCGTTTGGCTCGCACCGGTTCGCGGTGCTACCTGTAAATTTACAAGCCGCATCGCAACCGGTGCTAATGGTATGTGCACCAGTTACGGGGCGGTACCGATAGGTGCACCGTGTTATTTTAAATTTTTTTAAAAAGTGTGGTGCGGTCATTTACTCGGCCACACTGTTGACAATCTGGAATAGCAGCAACCCAGTGCGTTGACGGAAATATACGCCTCGGGGCAGGTAATTTTCTTAGCGTGCCACATTTTGCATTTCTACAGGGTCAACAGTGCGGCTTGATAAACTGGTGCTAATGGTATACCCATCCGTTCCGTGGCAGTACCGAAGGCATGCGTGCTATTTTATTTTTTTTTAAAAAGGTGCGGTGTGGTCGGTTACCTGGCTGCACCGTTGACATAGTGGAATAGCATCAACGTAGTGCGTTGACTAAAATATCCTCCCTGGGACGGGTGTTTTTATCAGTGCACCACTTTTCGTATTTCGACAGGGACAACGGTGCGACCTGGTAAAAGACCACACCGTTGACTATGTAATGATGGCAGGAGGTCGATCCACTGACTTAACTATACGCCCCAGGGCGTAGAGTTTAGTCAACGCACTGCACTCCTGACACCGTACATAGTCAACGGTGCTCTACAAATTTTCTGGAGCATCGCTAGTGCATTGCATATTATTAGGTGCACCTTCACCGGTGCGCTCGATAAAAAGACACACCAGTACCAGTGCATGACTGTTTTTTTGGATGCACCAACTGTTTTTTTTTGTTTTTCCAAAAAAAATTATATATGTATATTTCTAAATACATGTCTCATTTAGTAAAAAAATTGTATTTAATATTTCAATCATTCAGAGACATGAAAGGAGAGAAGAGGGGGAACGACAACAATAACAGGTGGAGCATTATAACATGGTTCGCCTGTGGGAGGCACGAGAGAGGGAGAGAGATGCGTACCCTCGCCCTATTACAACAACTACCCAGGGGCTCCTAAGGCAGGTAGGCCTCTTCAAGTTCTATGAGGAGGCTACTTCCCTAAAGGGCCATGGTTTGTTTTTGAGACATCTTATCTGAAGGTGGAATTCCCACCAACGAGCTTTCTGGGTTGGTCGTAACAAGTGGTACATGCCCACTGATGAGGATATATATTTCATTATAGGGCTATCAAGGAGAGGGGTGGATTTTCCCTCGTTCCCAAAGGTTCTAGTTGGCTATGTAGCAAGGAGTCAGTTAGTGTACTCCTAGAGATACATTGGAGCATCAATATTGTCTCCTTCAGATTTTCAGGTCACTAGAGGTCAGTTACATATTGGTGCATTTGGTACTGAGGAGGTGCAGTGCCTCTCACTTCTCACTTTGACCATTTCACACAACACCAGTGATGAGCAATGCATTAGTTGCTCGCTTCTATATTATGTTGATTATTTAGTACAAGAGCCATGACTTGTCAGGTGGTCTACCATTTTTTTTTCAGCAGTTCTGTACAACCTTAGATAGATGGCGTGCTCATGCACAAGGGAGGGTCAACTTCCCTTTTGCTTCAGAGTTTTTTTGTTTATTTTTTGAGAGGTTTCCAGAGACGAGGCCTAATTTTGTTCAATAGCCTCATAGGCCGATATTCGAGGCACAGATGCACATGTGGGGGCAGATGATGCCCAAGAGGGGCAAGACTGTGTTTCCAGCGAGGATATTGAATGATGCATTGGATTTTCTAGCCAATTTTGATGAGCATCCCTTCATTATGGTCCCCTGTCCTTATGCGGGTTTGGATTGGCGAGGGTGTGCCAACATCCTCTTCACAGCTAATGAGTCACCGGATGATAGAGGTAATATTACTGTTTTATTTAAATTTATTCTAACATGTTCTTTAACTTGTTTTTATTAAATTGTGTAATGAAATTGTCTAATTATTGTTGTGTACTTGTATATATTTTGCAGACATTGGGTCTTTTGATGGCGAGGACATCCCGTCACCACCACATGATCCAGGTGTGGAGTACCCTGATGAAAATCAAGGTCAGCTTGATAGTAGATACAGGATGAAGTTGGGCGACCAACTCACTGCATTGATTATTGAGGTGGGCATCAGGCTCGCTCATATGAGAGACATACTGGCCGATGGTAAGATCTTATAGATGTGGAGAGGCATGCTGTGTGACATGTACAAACTGATGCGGCATGTCGTAGGAGCTACTACCTTGGTTACGTGGCTGAGGAGGACCGTTGCACGTTATAGGCGTGGTCGACTCATTATCTCATGATCATTCACCTCGCATCGCGCCAGATGAGCAGCCTCCACTACCATCTAGCAGCAGTGATCATGGAGATCAGGTTGGACCATCGGCCACATCTAGTCAACAACCTGCAGCATCCAGCAATACTCATGATCATGAGCATGCTGGACCATTGACTGTCGAGGCTGCACCATTGACGAAGCAGACCTCGACTAGTACTGTTATATTTGATGTTGTACCACCACCTGATCCATGAAATTTATATTATAGTTGTATATATATATATATATATATATATATATGGTCGATGTATTTTATGTTCATGTTGCAGTTGTACTTAATTTACATGTTGGTGATCATCATGATGTGTATATTGTTAGGTCATGTTAGATATGTTCATTTACTGTGCAACTTGCAGATAGACGTGTATGTGATAGCATGAGTTATTTGACATGAGATGTATATTTGATGTTTGTGTTAAGATTATGTTAATATATAATGTTAATTGTGTTTTGTTAGATGATCATGATCACGATGATGTTAGCAATTTTGAATGTGTTTTTTAGTCAAATATGATGTTTGTACGATTGTTATCATGAACGTGATGTTTATTAATTAATTTAATATTAAATGATCATGATATTGTAAAATTGTAATATTTGTAATTCTAATTGTATGTAAAATTGTAATTGTATTTAAAATTCTAAAATTGTAATTGTAATTGTATGTGAAATTGTAAAATTCTAATTCTAATTCTAATTTTAATTGTAGTTGTATGTAAAATATTTGTAAAATTTTAATTGTATTAATGTGAAATGATTTTATTAAAAATTTTAAATTTGTAAATTTGTAAAATTTTAAATAATTGTGAAATAATAAATCTAGAATAATATGAATTATTGTAACATAATATAGTTTAGAAAATAATGCAAATAAATTCATGTACTTTAGAATTATCATTATTTTATTATGATCTTAGATACAAAAAAAAGAACTAATTTATACAGTACGCCATTGTTTTTGAGATTAACATAATTGCAAATTATCAAGTGAAATATTGATTTTAACATTAACACAATGCAAATTAATTAATTCAAAATACATATTATAATGTTTCGAAAACCCCATCTTAAAAAGTATAAATATTGATGAAATAACACATGTACCATATCACTCTCGATTCTCATGATCACCCTCATTATCTTCCAGCTCGCATGGCATGATAACACTATTGTTGTCAAAAATATGTTTTGATCTAGGGTCATGTGTCAATACGAACCACCAATCCCTATCCAACACATCTGGGTAAAAAAAACACCTGGTTGTAGTGTTTGGGGAAAACATAGGGCTCCTTAGCTTCATCCCACATCTTTCTAGAGTTGATACATATCAACCTACTATCACGATCTTCCTTTACATTATTCCGATCAAAGGTGTCCCACCACTTGCACCTAAAAATAATACATTGGAAAGAACATAAATCCACTTCAATGATCTCTTGTATCTTTCTGACGTACCCTAACTTCCCTCATACTAGGTTTTAATCACGGTGGCTAGATTGACTAGATTGATCAAACTCGAATTCCACTCCATAGTCTTGTGTGATTTTTCCAACATCGACATTTTCTGTGTGAAAATGGTGTCCATATGCCCACATAGATGGGAACAAATGCACCTATTATAAAAAATTTAAAAAAATCATAGTGTCATGTGTCTAATAATAGTTCCTAATAGTTAAAATATGAAATATAGATGTCTTATAACTTTCGAATTTACGTATAAATTAAAAATATTATTACCAAGTTGCTGCACCCAATCCCTACGTTTAGCGCATCCTCTTCAGCACGCGGGTAACGACCGGTTGCACTGTATTTCTCTTTGACTTGGCCAAAAAACCAACTATTGGGGCATATTTTTGGCATATTTTCTTTTAAATGATCGGGATAAGGCACATTTCTACCATTCAATCATCTGAATTCTTTCTTGTCACTATCCCATTTCATCCTCTTTTGTTCGTAGAATGCGACCCATGGTTGTGTTGCTTCAAAATTGTAAAGAACAAATTTATTGATTGCTTCAATTTCTGCATTCGCTGATGAAATCAAACCAACATTATATAATACTTCGAGATCAAAATATACATTATATCGAAGTTCAACATGAATATTAACTTTGTGTAAATTTGAAAAATTATAAGTCGCTTACTCTTTATCAAGCGCTTTTTTCCACTCGTTTGGAGCAACTCCCCTTCTATTTTGTCTTCATCCCTTTCATCGTCCCAAATCACCGCACCTGGTCTATTGTCGATATGCTTGATGTACTCACTGGAATAATAGAAAGACTCATACGATATGTACCCTTTTGCCATAGACCCCTCTAGTTTTGTCCTTTGTCGAACAAAACCTTTCAATTTCTTCATGTACCTATCTAAGAAAAACATCCAACGACAAGAAACCACCCCAACTAATTCAACCTCATCTACTAGGTGGATTAGAAGATGAACCTATAAGTCCATCAAACTCGTCAGCAGTTCCTTCTCAAACATGCATACAATCTCAACTATCTATTGACGCCACCGTGGAATGCTAGCCACACGAATCTCCTTTGATGTGATCCAATGTAAAAATGCAGATAATTTAGATATGGCACGTCCTAGGTCTTGATGGAATTCATGTTTCACACACCCATGCACAGAGAAAGGATAATGACACTGCAAAGTTATAGACACGTGCAATAATATACAAAATTAGTTATGTTTTATGATCCCCACATGGGATAAAATTTATTAATATAAAAAATAATAAAATCATGCTGTTGACATTATACATACTCTTAGAAGATTCAAATGGTCATGCGATTTCAATCCCGAAAAATGGTCATCCATGGTGAAGCAGCGTTGTAGTGAAGACCCGTATGAAGTTGGCACCCTCACACCCATTATAACTTCCTTTTCCAAAGAAATATCATATTTTTTTTAAATCCACGAGACATTGCCTCCTTTGAAAAACCATGAATTAGAGGGACCAACGCCTTCCTCTGATCCCGTACTTTCTAATCATCTTGGCCAATGTTTCTTTTTAGTTTTTGAAGTAATAAGATGTTTCCTAACAGCCAATGTGTCACTTTTTTTCGATGATATGTGCCTCCATAAAGAATATGAAACATTTTTAAATATATGCATGGGATCTAATAAGTGGGTAGTATTAAGATTCTCCCAATATGGGAAGTTATAAGAGATATATTTATTTTTCATCCCAATGGGCAATTTCTCAACATAGGTGTCGAAGAATTCTGGATGATCAAACATAGGCTCCCCATTTGAATCAGACTTTTCTATGAACTCCTTCTCCTTCTCTCTCTCATATGCTCTAAGCCATTCAACCAGTGTCATTATTGGAGGCCTTTGGGTTCTCTCTCATTTACCATTGAAAGTGGATGCTGCTTTTCTGTAAGGGTGTTCTTTTGGGAGGAATACCCTGGAGCAATCATACACTAGCTTTCGTAGGTCCTTAGACCATCTAGCTTTCAGTGAAGGTCCACAACATTTACATCCAAAATACCCTTCTGTTACAAGACCTGTGAGATTATTGTATACAATTAATATGCATGGCACGTTAAAGAATATCATGAAGATCAGAACAAATATTACAACGAATTAAATAACTGATATGTGAAAGAATATTGTTACATATATAAACAAATCACTAATTTAAAAATGTAATTTACCAGAGAAAAATCCTAAGCCTGGATAATCATGTGATTTGTAAGCACATATGCCATACAACGTAAAAATCCTCTATGTTGCGATGGGTCTTGATACATCGTATACATTTATCTCATCCCATAATTCCTTCAATTCATCTACCAGTGGTTGTCAGTAGACATCCATATTCTTCACTTGTCTTCTACTAGGGACTATGAGAGGCAACATAAGATTTTCATTCTTCACGAACAACCATGGGGGGATATTGTTATTGATCACTACTACAGGCCAAACATAATAGTTGGTGTTCTGGAGGGAATATGGGTTGATGCCATCCATGGCTATGCTAAGTCGTAGAATTCGTACTTCATCCTTGAATTTTTCAGGCCATGTATCCTCTATATGCTTCATGGCTATCGAATCAGTTGGGATTCACATAACTCCCAACTCACTTCTATGTGAGGCATGTCATCCCTGCAACATAGCTAATTCTTTGCAATGAAAGAGCCTTTGAATCTTTGTGATTATAGGCATGTGCCCCAATATCTTAAAAGGAGTACTAGAATGTGATTTACCTGTTGGTGTCCAGGTAAGAATGATTTATCCACCCTAATCCGACATTAATTTTATCAATCCGGGAGCGTATCCTTTCAAGGCAACGCGCAAGGTATATGTAGGAACAAACACATAATCCGTCTCAACCAAGGGTTTATAATTAAGATTCAAAACATTTCTATGAGATGAAATCAAATACTAAACTTCAAAAACAATCTTAACAGTAAAGAATAATAACAACAACCGTAACAAAGAAACAATTCACACGCACACAAACGCAGCACCTAATCAGAAGAGCGGGCCCAAATCTCTGATCAGGGCTTCATTAGTCACGAAGACGCTTAGAACAGAAAAACTAGAAGTACTTTATTAATATATAATATGTGATTACAATATCCTTTTGGGAATCCCCATTTACAAGAACAATATCCATTTTATACACAGCGCGAGAGAATAACAAATCTCCCTGGAACGTGGTAATCGCGCATTCAGAAATACACATCAGTTGGAATAGCACAAACATCAGATGTCAAGGATAGAACAAGGGGCCAAGAATAGGCCCAAGGAATCGTGACTCTAGTTGCGCGATCTCCCTATAGTTGACCGTTACCAAATATGTTGCAAACCACTGGAGCGAGGGTCCTATTCTCCAAACTATAGTCAAGCATATGTCTTAGTGCTGCAAATAGGTAAGACTTCGTTACTTTACTTCATTAATTAAAATATTTCGATTGGACAAGTTAGGGGTATTTACCTCATAAGTTTAGCATAGAAAATGTAGGTAATTAAACACAAAAGGGTCAAAAAGGATGATAAAAATGGTCAGAAAGGCAGCTAGATTTGGTGCCCAACATCTCCCCCCAACTAGCCTTCTGCATGTCCTCATGCAGTCCGCCGCCTCCATAGGTCTAGGTTCTGCAAACTATGAGCTTAATGAAGCCCGAAAAGATCTTACTCTAAAGCCATCTCTATCCCCGAAACTTTAAATCCATCTAAAAGGAGAACTTCCTTCCACCAATTTGCTGGAACATTGTATGCTGGGGTGTAAACTTCTGCAGGCAACCAAATAACAGGATACTGAAACCGAAGACCCATCCACCAGATCCCACATGTTTGAACACATGCCACATATCTAGGTACTCTGATGAGTACTCGCGCAAAGTTGGGTGCCCCAAAAGGCTCCCTGTTCTGGACAGCTATCAGTGAGATCATCCACCTTCTCTGACAACAATCAAGGGCCTCTTTTTGAAAAACAGTTAATTGATTGATACAAAGGTCGAGGCACCATCTTTGTGTCCTCAACATTCTTTCTCTATTCTCCTCAAATTTCAAAAAAGGTATGGTGTTTATTGTACATTGTATCTGACCTCTCATGTTCTACTCTTATTATAAATGGCTTTGTAACTTGATTAGACTCAAAAGTATTATAAGCCTTCTTCCAATGGATTTGATTGAAAGCATAAGAGGTGAGGGCCCTCAAATGGATGTCCCCTACATACGAGACTGGATTAAAATCTATGTCTAGACGTAACAAATACCCATGTAGGTAAAACTCACACATCAGATGTTGAGTTGGCACATCATGATTCCTCATGATTCGGAGGAATTGTACAACATCTTCTATTTCATAACTGACCTCGTTTTTTATGCTCTCCATGCAGAATAAAAGAAAACGTTCATGCAAAAATAAAGAATAACAAGACGCAGGGGGACGACATGCCATCACCTCTTGCACCAGATTGAACATCTGTTCCTTATCATCTTTTAGTTCGGCCACTTGTTTTTCCAGCTGCTCCATCTTGAGCTGTTGCTTCACATGCCTTAATCTCATAAAATCTATGCGCTCCACATATTCAAAGACGGTTGTGGAGGCTCTCTCCTCAGTTCTTTTGATCTCATTCTTATATTGGGTCGCAGTAGACTTCCACGTCTGTAATTCGGCCATTAAGGCATACTCTTTGGCTTCTAACAATTGTTCAATCGAGTCTGTTTCAGTTCCTGCTTCAACCCTAATGACTTTGGATTTCCTGGTTCGCTGCTTGTACTTGTTCATTCATTTCTTCATTTTATGCACTTTCCTTCTCAAATCCCTTACCTCCATCTTGAGCTGCATTACTTCCTTAAACTGTTGTTGGTATCTCTGTTTGATAGGAAGTCTTCGTTGTCCACGCAGCTCTGCCTCTTCTTGATTGACCTGTGTTTCTTCCACCTCGGCAGCTAGAGGTAAATCCCTCGGGACTGCCTCTATCGGGCCAATGGTCAGTCCAACCTCCTCTGCCTGTTCTTCTTCTGTTATTTCTTGCTTCACTCTTTTCACACCTAAGTGCTCCATTGGTTCATTCATCGAGATCGCTCCGCTTGGTCTCTCATCTTCACCAATGGCCATTCTCTCATCATGTACATTCTCCGCGACCAGTGGTGACCCGGTAAGATGCTCCCTTGCTGATATGCCTGTTGGGGCCTTTTCCGGTCATGGCCTTCATTTTAAATTCGAAGCCATAGGAATGGAAAAATATTTTTCCTCTCTTTTCTGCAGGGAACGAGTTACCCTTGCTCCCTTAGAAAGAAATATGGGGAATTGGAACAAATCTTCTACATTCAGCCCCGAGGTCGATGTTGGTTCTTGTAGGGAAGTGTCAGCCTCACACCTTAGTTCTCCTATCATTTCCTCCGTGGTTTCTCTAGTCGGAGTGGTCACGACTTCTTCTTCAATCGAATTACCCTCCTCCATTGGTTCCATTTTGACAGGAGATCCCTGTAAAGTGGCCTTGGTCGCAATGTCGACCAATTCACCCTCTTTCATTTGTTGTGGGTCTACCTCCGTGCCCATCGCACTATCTATCTGCTTAGCTGACTCCGCGGATGGGGCTGGTTCTTGTGGGAAAGCCTTAGTTGTAGTGCCAGTGGGTATCTCTGCAGCTTCCATCGATTCCACGAGTTCAACTTGCTCTTGGGGAACCGTCTCTTCTTCACACTCTTCAGTCTCCATTTCCATCTCTTTCGGCTCCTCCTGATCAATGTAATCATCATCCTCTGCATCTTCCTACATGGCTTCATCCTCCTCTTCATCCTCCTGCATGGCTTCAGGTTCTTTTGTCCTAGCATCCACAACGGCTTCTATTTCCTCCTCTATGGAATTCTGAAACAATTCCCACAGAATCGAGATCTTCTCAATGGCGTTCATTACTAGCAACTGGACCAGCCCACGGTGAGAGAGGACCGCCAACACCTGTCGCGCCCCCCGAGGCAAATTTTCCATCAAATGAAGGCTCCTTAACAGAAAATATGGCGCATTCATTGAAAAAGCCTCTGTTTGTGGAAATCGCAGGTGAGCCAATATGCGAAGGTGATATTTGAAGATAGTAGAATATCTTCCTTCACATGTCATATACTTTATAACAACTTCTGCAACTCCTCCCCATGGACAAGGTAAGGAAGTTCTGTCATATACCCAACCTTTCTGCGCAATACTTTCTCCAGCTTGTAGAAAGGCTTCAGGGAGTTTCGGGAGTGGTGTTCTCCTTGAAAACCAGTGTTCTCCGCCTTGCAGAAATCCACTGACTTCCACGATGGTTTCTTTTGTCACTGGAATTTAGACTCCACGAACCCAAGAAACTCCTTCTTCCAAATTCAATGCGAACTCCATCGTGATTTCTTCATCCCATCCGTTCATCCTGTCAAAATAAATGTCCCAACCTGCATTTTCAAATACTTTCCATACCTCTCGATTAATCTAGATTCTCGTTGAATCATCAAGTTCATGTTGCACAGATCGACCACCCATTGCTGCAGAGGCGGAGTCAGCACGACGGCTACAGTTAGCTGGCAGGGGGGAGTGATAAGGCTCCAAACTGTTAGCAACTGAAATAATGTCATGGCCACTTTCGGATATAATGGATAAACAATACTAGTATGCTTGGGAGTAATGACAGATTATGGTAGTACTGGTAGATATTCTCAGGATTTAATGCGACATGTTGGGAGGTGACTGATATGAATTTTATGCATATAAGTACGCATTCCAACTCATACGGTATGATTACGGAGTACTTAAAATCATTAAATTTGGTTAGGTGGGAATCATGTGTCATAAATACCTTTACGAAGTACGCCGTCATTCATTATGACGGTTCCCTCCCCCGACTAAATGATGGTTGTCCTCGGCACAGTTGACTGTCCTTTTGGAATATTTAATTAAATCCATAAAATCAATGGAGACGTACCTGTGGACTTACTTTAAAGTGGAGTAGTAGTGGATATATCTGTCGTAGTATGAACATAGCAGGTAACGACGTCAGTGAATAACATGGATAGTTAGTAACAACAGCTATAGAGTAACGACAACTACGGAGTAACGGCAGTTGCGGAGTAACAGCAGTTGTAGAGCAACAACAGTTGCAGAGTAACAACAACTTCGGAGTAACAGCATCGGCGGTGCAAAATCAACTTCGGAGTAACAACATCAGCGGTGTAGCAGCAACTTCGGAGTAACAACATCGACGGTGTAGCAGCGACTTCAGAGTAACAACATCGGCGGTGTAACAACAACTTCAGAGTAACAACATTTGTGGTGTAGCAGCAACTTCAGAGTAACATCGGCTACGAAGTAACAACAGTTGCGGAGTAACAACAGTTATCGAGTAACAAAAACTTCAGAGTATCAGCAGCTATGGAGTAACAGCATCAGTGAAACAAAATATCTCTATAGCAGCACTGATGGAGTAACACACCGAATGTTACTTCCCTCCTGGCCATATTTATTTATTATTCCTGCAAAATACAAACAAGTAAGTAATAACCACATATTATCATCAATTTTTTTTTTTGGTAAGGAAGAGTGAGAGTGTCCTCTATTGCAATAACCATTAAATCAGTTGAATCTGAAAGGGTTTTGACAAAGGCATCTTTAGAGGTTGGACGATGGTATAATTTTAGATGGTGTCTATTTACCACAAACGTGGTCTGATTCTCATCAATTGTAATTAATCTAACCATTCCATTTTCGAACATTGCATCCACTTGATATGGTCCCATCCAGCGAGTGCAAATCTTGCCTTTGAAATCCTTAAATCTGGAGTCATACAGTAACGCCCAATCTCCCTCATGAAACACCTTAGTTTTGATGAATTTATCATGCCATTTCATTCTCTGCTGTTGAACAGCAGTAGTTCTCTGGACAGCTACTGATATAATCTCATCTAACTCATTCAGCTGTTCCAGTCAGTGTTTCTGTGCTTCTGATATATCTAAGCCTACTTCCACAGCTGTTATGAGTGTGCTAATTTCAAATTCTACTGGAAACAAGGGGGATTTCCCATAAACTAATTCAAATGGAGAAAACCCCGTTTTGTTCCGCCATGTTGTTCTATAGGCCCATAAAGCTTCTGGAAGTTTTTATGCCCAATCTCGGCGATGGCTTGCTACTGTCTTTGTCAAGATTTTTTCCAATACCTTGTTTGTTCTCTCTACTTGCCCATTCGCCTGTGGATGATAGGGGGTTGTTACTCTATGTTTGACCCCGTATTTCTGCATCACTTTCTCTATCATATGGGATTTCAACTGTGATCCTCCATCTGATACAATTTCTCTTGGAGTCCCGTACCAGGCAAAGATTTCTTCAGAAAGGAAGTCTTCCACTACTTGCTCTGTTGCTCTCATGACTGCTCTAGCTTCCGCCCATTTAGTTACATAATCATTACAAACTAGGATGTAGGCTTTCTGATGAGAAGGTGTGTTAAAGGGTCCAATGAAATCAATGGCCCATTTCTCAAATGGTTCAAGGACTATCTAAGGTTGAAGAGGCATTTCATCTTCTCTCCCAGGTTGTCCCATCCGCTGACAGCTATCACACCTTTGAATATAATCCCGAGCATCACGAAAGATGGAGGGCCAATTATATCCCATCTGCAGTACTTTATGATCTATCCTTTTGTCTGCAAAATGTCCTCCACAGGGTCCATCATGTGCAACCTTTAAGATCTCATAAATATCATCCTTTGCCACACAACGCCGAATCTGCTGGTCAATCCCTGTATGGAAGAGATATCTTTCCATCCATGAATTGGGTACTCTGGTGAATGATCTTCCTTTTCTCCTTATAGGACAAGTGATGAGGCACCTCACCTGTTGAAAGATAATTAGCAATATCTGCATACCACAGAGTGTTAGAAGAAACTGAAAAAAGATGCTCATCTAGGAAATTATCTTCAACTGGTGTATTCTTACCATCATGTTCTATCCTAGATAAGAAATCTACAACCACATTGTCTTTCCCTAGTTTATCTACTATAGTAATATCAAATTCCTGTAGTAGAAATAACCATCTTGTAACACGACCAGGGGTAACAAGTTTGTTCATTAAATACCTATTGGTTGCATGATCAGTGTGCACAAAAGTAGAATACCCAGTAATATAATGCCAAAACTTGTTGATGGCATAAACGACAGCAAGGAAATCTTTCTCAGTCACCGTGTAGTTTAATTCAACGGGGGCCAAATTCTTATTAACATAGTAGACTGCGTAAGGTACTTTATCCTCTTGCTATCCTAGTACTGCACCAATTTCTGTTTGGGAAGCATCCGTATGAATATGGAAAGGTAACGCCCAATCTGGTCCTCTAAGAATCGGGGCACTACATACTAATTCTTTAATTCTTGTGAAGGCTATATCATAGTCATCTGACCACACAAATTCTAAGTCTTTTTTCAGTAATTGAAATAGTGGGTGTGCTACTTTTGCAAAATTTTATATGAAACGCCTATAATAACCAGCACAGCCAATGAAACTACATACCTGTGTGGGTGTTTTAGGTGTTGGAAAGTGCAGAATTACCTTTATTTTTGCTGGGTCCATCCTGATTCCTTCAGCCGAAACAAAATGCCCCAGAAAAATTCCTTTTTCCATCATCATGTGGCATTTTACTGTACTCAAGGAGACACGCGCTTGTATACATATTTCAAGAACTTTTTCTAGATTTTTCAGCCCCTCTAAGAATGAGTCCCCATATGGAGTGAATTCATCGATATAAATTTCAACACCATCATCTATCACATCAGAGAAAATTCCCAGGATTTCCCTCTGGAATGTTGCAGGGGCATTAAATAGGCCAAAAGGAAGGACCCGATATGCGAATGTTCCCCAGGGGCATGTGAAAGTGGTCTTGTCCTAGTCCTCAGGAGCGATCCGGATTTGGTTATATCCACTAAACCCATCCAGAAATGAGAAAAATTTCTTGCTAGCCAATGTGTCTAAAACTTGATCGATAAATGGTAGGGGAAAATGGTCCTTCTGCGTTGCCTTATTTAACTCTTGATAATCCACGCAAATCCACCATTTACCATTCCTCTTAGGGACCATTACCATTGGTGAAACCCTTTGGCTATCTGAGATAGGGTAGATAAAACCCACATCCAATAATTTCTGAAGCTCTTCTTTCACAATGTTTTTCAATGTAGGATTCATCCTTCTCTGAGGTTGTCTTATAAGACTACAATATTCCTTGATATATATGTGATGGGTGCATAATTTGGCAGGGATCCCCTTCATGTCTAAATAATCCTAGGCGAAAGCTTCCTTATGCTTCTGAAGAACATCTACCAGCTGCTTCTTCTGGGATTCTGACAGACCCGGATTAATATTCAGAGTTTTCCCCGGTTCTATCTCTACTTGAACACTTTCATGAGGTGCATCAACATCTTCCTCTAATTCTTCCATTGTTTCAATTACTTCCTGAGTTTCACAGCTTAGGATAGATTCTAAGACCTGTTGATTTGACTTTGAAATGGAACAAGGATCGTTCATGAAGGAAGTAATCACGTCATCTTCTAATTCCATCTTTAACTGAAGGGCCTGCCCGATAGTAAGGACCGGTCTCACTTCTTCTTCTTCTTCCTCTACCATATATACAACCTTCTTGCCGCCTGTTGAGTTTTTAGGTGCATCTGGTTCTACAATTGGGTATAGTACTAAGTTCTTGGTGTTATGCCCATTAGAGATAACCATATTTCCTGAACGACACCCAATATAAGTGTTTGCAGTAGCCAACCATGGCCTATCTAGAATCAAGGGATGACTGCCCACTGAAGATTGTGTATGCAATACCAGGAAATCTACAGGGTAATGCCATGCATCTATTGAGATTGTCACATCCTCCAACTTTCCTACAGGTTTGACTGTAGATCGATCTGCCAATTCCAACATTGTAGGTGTATGCTTCAAATTTTGAAGGCCTAATGTTTGATGGTTTCAGTGGTGATGACATTGATGGTAGCGCCCAGGTCTATCAGCACATTTGGAATCTCTACCCCATTAATTTGTACTGTCAAAACCAGGTTCCCCGGATCTCCATATTTCACTAGTATTGATTTTCCCATCATGACGTCCTATAATTTTCCCATAACATGTATAGTGAGGGGGTCCTTAGTTTTCTTCGCAAGTTTCTTTGAAAAATATTCCCTAAGAGTCTTTGCATAAATTGGCACATCCTTCATAGCTTGTAACAAGGGAATTTTAACAAATAAATTCTGCAATTATCCTAATAAATCAAATTTAGCTTGTGGGCTTGGTTTACTCATGATCAATATCTCTAGGTAAGGTGGTTCAGATTGATGTTGTTTTACAGGAGGCATCTAGTTTTTAGCAGTTTGTTTTGGCTCTCTATTGGTTGGTTGTGCCTCTCTTTCTTCATTATCAAGTTGTTCAATGATAACTGGAGGGGGTTGGAAATTGACTGTTCGACCTGATCGTAAATTCATTTCATACAGTTCTGCAGTAGAGATACTATACGAAGGCAAGTTAAGAACATCAGCTTGATGGGCTCCTTTATTATTGGGATTAGGGTTAGGCTGCATTGGAAGCTGAGGATGGACAGGTTGATTACTAGGAGGCACATTGGAGGGTAATTGGAGTTGCTGATGTGGCATCTATTGAGGAAAATTCCCTAAAGAGGGTCCTCACCAAGTTGGAGCCCATGGAGAGCTCACACTGGTTTGAGGGTTCCATTGCTGCCACAGTGGGTACTGGTATTGCGGCCACATAGGGGGACAAGGCATGGTTTGAGGATTCATGTTGTAGCTATTGAAATGCTGAGATGGATCTAGGTACATACCTTGATTTCCCATCAGTGGTCGAAGTTGCCACGACTTCCTGGCGCCCATAAGGTACAATTGCTCCGTGTCCTCCCCTACTCCTTGAAACACTGCTTTCAGGCCCGAAAATGAAGGGCATGAGCTTGTTACATGGTTCAATTCACATATGTCACATTTTTCTATTGACATTAATGGGCATTCCATTTCCAGATGATTCTTCTTGCACTTCGGGAAAAATATTGTCATGGTCCTATCCAGTTCCAGCTACTTCCGCTTTACTTGCAAAGTGTCCATTTGTGTTGACAGGGTACTGAGGATATCTATCCTTAAGTTGTCTAGCAGGTTCCCGATTTCTGCTTTCGTAACACCCCCACAATACCCTTTTACTGAACGGATCCCTGATCGGTTTCTTGCAAGCCCCCTCGAGCACTGGATACACAAATTGCAAATGCCTTCAAAGGTTTCCTTGGAAATGTCTCCCTTTCCCACAATATTCAACAGTTCCATCGAGTCCTCTTGAAAGGATCGAAGAAGGATAACCTTCAAAATTTCCTTATCCAGATCAGAATGACCTGACCTCTGGAAGAGGTACTTAAACCTCTCCACACAATCTTCCAAACTTTCATCTTCTTTTTGTGTGAACTTGAAAAGCTCCTCCTTAACGTTTCGGGATTTGCAGTAATCCTGGTAATTTTCCAGAAAATCTATTTGCATATCATCCCATGTGGAAATGGATTTTACTCCAAGGCCCATAAACCATTGTAGAGCCGTCCCTTTTAGTGTAGAAGGAAAAATCTTTAACTTCTGGGCATATGTCGTGTAATCATACCCCCGACACATTATGTCAAACTCAAATAAAAATGTGTCAAGATCCTCTGAAACAAGCCCATGGAAGTTAGGTAAGGCTGCCAATGGGATAGGCTTTGTAGGCGTGCCAGCTCCCAGATTACCAATGGGAAATTCAATAGTGGAGGTTGTGGGAGCCATAAATATCTTCCAATAATTGCTGGGGATTTCAACAGGCTTTGTGGAGGATGGTCGGGGATTCCTCACTACTGGGACGCGAGTTGCTTTAGTGGTACTTCCCCGATATCTTGGCGATACCAATATCCCCTCGTTTCTTCTTCTTGTGTCCTAATGGTTCAATCCATTGACTACAAATTCCTTTCCCTTACTATAGCAATCCGACTCTGTCGATGTTCTACTTGTGATTTCTTCCTCTGCTATTACTAGCGCAAGGTCCTCTCGGTCCGGTCTACTGCTGATTATTTCTTCCACTGCTGGAGGACCCTTTTGTACCAAATCACCAAGGGATATCGTGGCCTGCACTGGTTGATCCACTGACTGTCCCTTAGACTTCACTCTCCTAGCCCCTGGCCTTGCAGCTGCGCGAGAAGATGCTTCTGACTCCGCCTTTTCTATAATCTGTTGAATATAAGTTTTTCTTCCGAGATCTGGTCTTCCACTTTTTTGGGCTCTCACTCTGCCCCTCTTATTTGGTTCTTTTTTCATACAAAAATTGATCTGATGGAAGGTCTATGTATGAACCTACAATGCTTCAATCTTGGAGTAAGGTGTAAAAATACCATTCCTTCCCCAAGATAAAAGAGTTCACAAAAGAAAGAAAAGAAAGATAGCAGAACAAAAAGCTAGGGTTTCAGTCCCAGAGCAGGGCGTTAAAGAAATCCTCCCTCCCCGAGACAAGAACCAAAATATCACGATCCACAGGAAGATCTAATACTCCCAGATCTGAAGCAGGGTGTCAAAAGACTCCTCCCTCTCCAGGGAAAAGCTAAGGGTTCCCCACAAGAAAACACATGAAATTTAAAAAGAAATGACTCCATTCAGGGCCTGGAGCAGGGTATCAAAAGACTCCTCCCTCCCCAAGACAAGAAGATGGCCCTAAATCCAAAACAAAAATAGAAATATAAAAACCAAAATCAAAACCTACGCTCAGGACCTGAAGCAGAGTGAGAAAGCTCGATCTCTCCCCAGGACGAGAGATTGACCCTCTGGTTGGTTTGAGTCATTGCTTGCACCTTGTTAGCCTCCACGGCAACGACACCAAAATGTTAGTGTCCAGGTAAGAATGATTTATCCACCCTAATCTGACATTAATTTTATCAATCCAGGAGCGTATCCTTTCAAGGAAACGCGCAAGGTATATATAGGAACAAACACATAATCCGTCTCAACCAAGGGTTTATAATTAAGATTCAAAACATTGTTGTGAGATGAAATCAAATACTAAACTTCATAAACAATCTTAACAGTAAAGAATAATAATAGCAACCATAATAAAGAAACAATTCACACACACAGACGCAACACCTGATCAGAAGAGCAGGCCCAGCTCTCTGATCAGGGCTGTGTTAGTCACGAAGATGCTTAGAACAGAAAAACCAGAAGTACTTTATTAATCTATAAGATGTGATTACAATATCCTTTTGGGAACCCCCATTTACAGGAACAATATCCATTTTATACACAGCGCGAGAGAATAACAGATCTCCCTGGAACGTGGTAATCGCGCATTCAGAAATACACATAAGTTGGAACAGCGCAAACATCAAATGTCCAGGATAGAAAAAGGGGCCAAGAATAGGCCCAGGGAATTGTGACTCCAGCTGCGTGATCTCCCTATAACTGACCGTTGCCAAATCTGTTGCAAACCGCTAGAGCGAGGGTTCCTTTTCTCCAAACTGCAGTCAAGCACATGTCTTAGTGCCGAAAATAGGTAAGACTCTGTGACTTTACTTCATTAATTAAAATATTCCAATTGGACAAGTTAGGGTTATTTACCTCATAAGTTTAGCATAGCAAATGTAGGTAATTAAACACAAAAGGGTCAAAAAGGATGATAAAAATGGTCAAAAAGGCAGCCAGATTTGGTGCCCAACATTACCCTTATTTTTTTATTTATCATACCTGTCATGCCCACATTTCGGACACATATATTTGTCTGCATATTCTCCTCTATATAGAATACAATCATTTGGACATGCATGATATGATATGTACTCAACACCCAACATTTTCAACAATTTATTTGCCTCTTCGCAACTACTGGGAAATACATTATCACTCAGAAGAACCTTATCTTTTAATAACCTGTAGTTGGTGATCATGGAAAAATATACTAATAGATGTACATTAATGTCGATATATTTTTAACGTTCATAAAATTTACCATTTGTAATGTTCATTGCAGTTTACTGATTATATTTCAAATTTATATAAGGGAGTACTTTATGTTAACTTATCTCAAAAGTTCTGAGAAACATGCATTCAAAAAGCCAAACTTTTCTTTCAAGTTGTATAATAACATCGTTGTCCCCAACTGGGTAGAATTTGACTGACCTCCGGGTCCAAAGAGAGGGGTGGTGGAAGCAAATTTAAGGCTTTTGAAAAAGGTGTCAGCGATATGAGCATCATCCCCTAGCTGATCATCATTTTGAAATGCATCTAACAACATTGTCTCCATGGCGGTCATATCCCTTAAGTAGTCATCCATACCAACCTCTATTTGATTGCTTCCATTTCCAGCTTGTGAAGAACTACTATTGTTCTAGTCATTCCTAATTGGTGAATCTGGACATAGCGGAAATTGAATCGGTGGTTGATTCAACCATTCTTGGTATCATTTCTCTCTGATTTTTTCTCTTAATTCAATCTTCTCTCGATTTGAAATTGTCGTGGGGTGTAACGGAAGATGGTAGGTAGGTCGCTCATCATCTCTATAATCCTAATAATTTAAAAAATATATATATTTGAACATGATTAGTACAAAATATATGATATCAATTAGTAACCACGTTGACAATATTGCATGATTATAAATTGGTTTGACGTTGAAATAATTACATTAATCAATATACCAAATAATTATAATTATTACCAACATTGTCCCGGTATTGTGGCTAGAAGATGTAATATTGTTACAATTGGCAGGGTGTAGCAGCTATCCATTTTCATCTACCAAATACACCTTATAGTATGCAGCTCCTGATAAGAGCTTCCAATGTTTTGGAGTTGTTGAATATTTTGTGCATCTGAACTCGATGTTGAATCTGCATCATGAACCTGCAAATTTGTATACAATGTAAATTTAATTAAGTTGTGCATCATTGACATGGATAAAAAACATAAATTCAATTAGATAATGAAAATATAAATAAAATATGAAGTAAATATTACGTCTCGAGATGGATAGGGAGAACTCCGGGATGGACTTTGAGAAATATTATGGAATGAGATAGATTTTGAAGAATTGTCCATTCGATATAATTATGATATTTTCTCCCTTCATTAGAGTAAAATCACAATAAATTTTGGTGCAGACAGCTAAAAGTAATTTCGGTGCCTTAAAAATGGACTTCTTGTTATCGGTGTCATTTTATAAACAGATGCACCGGTGTCGTTTTATGAACAGATGTTTTATAAAAAGACGCACCAGTGACGAATAACCGCAAATAAAAAAAACGCAAATCTATTTTCTTTAAGTGAAAAAAAAGTGGTAAATTGAAAAATGGGCAGCAAAATATTTTCAAAAATCTAATTTCATAAAATTTTTCTTTAAATACTAAACACTTTTCATTATTTCAGTATTTTTGCAAAATTTTCTAGCCAGAGATTTGCAGGAGACATACCTAGAGCAAACAGAGCATGAGAGCACTGTGGAGCAGGGAAATACGTTCGAACAAAAGTATTCAGAAAATCAAAATTCCAAACCTCTGGTGATTCAAACCCTGTAGCATAGAATTTCAAACGATCTCGTGATTAAAGTTTATTGATTTTTTTACTTTTTCTGCAGTTATTTTTAAGTAGTAAAAGAAAAAAATCAAAGTTTTTTTTTTTTTTTTTTTTGCAGTTTTCAGAAAAGAAGAAGAAGAAGAGAAGAAGTCCATTTTTAGAAGAAAACCCTAGATTCTTTTTGTTTATGCTCTTTCTTCTCCCTCTTTCTGTGATTTCAGAATTAGGGCTTTTCAATTTAGATTTATAGGGTTTGTATTGCTAAATATAGGCGTAAGAAATCCAACCCACGGGACGACTTGCATAGTCGCATCCCAATCCATGTCGGCCCTTCTGTGAAATTAAAAAAAAAGATTTTTTTTCATTGGTGCACTTGGCGTAACCTAGCGCACCGGTGCCATTTTATAAACAGACGCACCAGTGCGGTGCTATTACGTGACACATCGGTGACGAATAACCGCAAATAAAAAAAAGCGCAACTCTATTTTCTTTAAGTGAAAAAAAGTGGTAAATTGAAAAATGGACAGAAAAATATTTTCAAAAATCTAATTTCATAAAACATTTCTTTAAATAGTAAACACTTTTCATTATTTCACTATTTTTGCAAAATATTTCAGCCAGATATTTGTAAGAGACATACCTGGAGTAAACAGAGCACGAGAGCACTGTGGAGCAAGGAAATACGTTCGAATAGAAGTATTCAGATGTTCAGAATTCCAAACCTCTGGTGATTCAAACCCTGTAGCATAGAATTTCAAACGATCACGTGATTAAAGTTTATTATTTTTTTTATTTTATTTTTTGCAGTTTTTTTTTACGCAGTAAAAGAAAAAAATCGAAGTTTATTGTTTTTTTTACTTTTTCTGTAGTTTTTTATATTTTTCTGCAATTTTTAGAAACAAAATAAAAAAACAAAATCCATTTTTAGAAACAAACCCTAGATTCTTTTTGTTTCTGCCCTTTCTTCTCCCTCTTTCTGTGATTTCAGAATTAGGGCTTTTCAATTTAGATTTATAGTTTTTGTATTGCTAAATATAGACGTAAGACATCCAACCCACGGGACAACTTGCATAGTCGGATCCTAATCCATGTCAGCCCTTCCATGAAATTAAAAAAAATAGATTTTTTTTTCATCGGTACGCCCGGCGTAACCTAGCGCACCAGTGCGCTAGATTATCCCAGCGCACCGCGACAGTACTGTGATAAAAAATTAAAAAAACAAAATATTTTTTTATCAGTGTGCCATATCTAAAATATGGCGCCAGTTCCCTCTTTCATTATGGCATTCCACGAATGTGTTTTTTCACAAAAAAGAAAAAAATCATTTTAGAAACAAACCTAGATTCTTTTTGTTTCTTCCCTTTCTTCTCCCTCTTTCTGTGATTTCAGAATTAGAGTTTTTCAATTTAGATTTATAGGGTTTTTATTGCTAAATATAGGCCTAATACATCCAACCCATGGGACGACTTGCATAGTTGGATCCCAATCCATGTCGGCCCTTGCGCGAATTTTAAAAAAAAAAAGATTTTTTTTTTCATCGATGCGCCCGACATAACCTAGCGCACCAGTGCACTGTATTATCCTAGCACACCGCAAAAGTAATGTGATAAAAAATAAAAAAATAAAATATTTTTTTTCTCAGTGTGCCATAGGTAAAATATGTCACCGAAGCACTATTTCATTATGGCGCACCGCTAACGTGTTGTTTCACAAAAAAAATCCATTTTAGAAACAAACCCTACATTCTTTTTGTTTCTTCCCTTTCTTCTCCCTCTTTTTGTGATTTAAGAATTAGGCCTTTTTATTCTAGATTTATAGGGTTTTATTGCTAAATATAGGCCTAAGACATCCGACCGACGGGATGACTTGCATAGTCGGATCCCAATCCATGTCGGCCCTTGCATGAATTTAAAAAAAAAAAATATCTGCCCAGTGTAACCTAGCACACTGGTGTGTTGTATTGTATAAGCACACCGCGAAAGTACTATGATAAAAAAATTAAAAAACAATTTATTTTTTATTAGTGCGCCATATGTAAAATATGGCACTGGTTTATGCTACGAAAACTAACACTCGACGATTTTTATTATTTCCTGTGTTAATTGGTGTGGTGGTCAACATGTAACGCATCAGTGCTCCTTGTTGACATTAAGCACCGTACGATCTATTATACAGTTTGTGTGGTGTATTTATAATACCTCCACGTACTGACCTTAGTGCGTACAGAATAAATGGCGCACCGGTTTCTTGAGTTTTTTTTTCACCTGAAAAGTTGACAATTTATTTATAAATATATTAATGAATGATATGGTATAGATTTCAGATTGATAAATAAATGGCTGACAAGAGATCAAGTAACAAAAATACTGATAACACATCAAGAAAATAATGTTGAAAATGTAGCAAGATGATGGAGCTTAGTGAAATGAAGTTGCCTTCACTAAGTGGGCCCGCAGGCAAATTCTGGCGCAAAGTCTATTTTTAGACATATGGAGCATGGTCCAGGGGTTGCAGTATGTTATTCTTGGAGTATTGGTCATGTTGGTAAAAATAGATGGACCTCTATTTAAGACCTATAGGTCGATGTCTATTTTTAGATTGCCTATCCTAAAAATAGGGAAGTCAAATATTATTTACCCTTAATAATATTTGGACTCTAAACAACAGTTTACTCTCTTGGAGCACTTCAGTTCGAGCCTTGGAAGTGGCTCATGCATCTGACAGAGGAATTACGCTATTCCCAAGGGTTTGATGGCATCATGCATGGTTGACTTCAGTTAGGACTTCAGTGGCAGAAGTTTGGTGGAGTTAATGAGGCAGCTAGTGGAGTTGTGTTCTGTTTATTTTAGTTGAACTAGTTGAGATTAGTTTAACTAGCTAATCAATTAGTTATGAGTGGAGTGAATTGAATATTATTTAATTCATTAATTAGTAACTCATTATTCAACTCAAGAACACATCAGTTCACTACAGTGCATGATCAGTTCAGTGGAGACCGGTGAAAGAGGTAGATGAAAGGGTGGAGTTAGCTATTAGTGGCGACATCAGTTGTGCATGAGATTTGCACCACACTTGGAGGAATTTCCCATGATGATTGTGTTGTCAAGCCAAGGAGATTCGAACCTTGGATCTCTATATAGACAGGCCATGATTGCGCAATAGAGGCAAGGCAATTGGCGGTGAGTTTTAGACAGTGACACATTAAATAACTAGTTTTATTAACTTCATGAAGATAATCTGTGTACTTGTGAGGAGTATTGTACTGAGTTGTTACATGATTTCTCCATTATAATATACACAATAGCTGTGGGGTTTTCAGCTATAAGCTTTCCCCATACATACTGTGTTAATGTGTATGATGAATTGATGTGCTATCGCTTGTTTTATTTCTGCATGTGTGATGATCTGAGTGGAAGAGATTATATGTTGCATATAAATTCGAATTGTATGTGATCAGGATAGTCTCGGTGGATAATTAATCATTATAGAGAGTGCCCATGCATGAGTATCGGAGCTATGAGCGAGAGATTGATCATCCTAATGATTACAAACATTTCGGTAGACGAGTCTACATGCGAGACGAGGTGCCTACGGATCCATCCTTTCTTTGAAAGGTGATATATCCAGTAAACGCCCCTTACAGTCGATCTCTGTGCTAGAAATAATTTGTTCTCACAGATCTAGAGCGGTTGAGCTTTGAGGTGGAATTCGAATTTTGGAGCAGTTTTGTTTTCTTGGTGCCGGTGTTGAAAATGTCTTTCAACGGTTTGCGAATCGAATATGCTCTTGAAGGAAGTTCGAATTATGTTGCATGGAAGGATCGCATGGAGGCAGTATTAGAAGATAATGTTCTGAAGGAGTTCGTAGATACGGATGTCCAAAAGCCCACTGATCCTGCTGAAGTCGAAGCATGGCAAAAGAAGATGGAGAAATGTCGAAGGATCCTATTGGAGGGCGTCAAGGATCATATTATATCCAGCCTGCATGGAAAGGCTTCTCCATATTTAATGTGGAAATATTTGACGGATCTATTCCAGAGTAAGAGTGACCAAAGGAAGCTGGCGCTCAAAGATAAGCTCAGGAACATCAAGATGGAGAAAGGCGACAGTATCGCCAAATACCTCACGAAGTTCACTCAGTGCAGAGATGAGCTGGGAAGTGTGGGGGTGACTGTCGAAGATGAGGACATGGTCGACTTGGCTCTCCTTGGTCTTCCGAAGGCTTGGCACTCATATCAAGATAGTGTCAATGGTCGGGAGAAGCTGCCGGGATGGGAGCGCCTTTGGGCGGATCTCATGCAGGAGGAGATAAGGAGGACTACTCGAGATGGATCTTCATCAAAGGGAGCTGATGAAGAAAACTGCGCTTTGGTTGCCAAAGCAAAGAAGGGAAGGGTAAGAAAACCTCTCATTCTGGTGCAAAGGGAAAGAAGCAGGATATGGCGAAAGTGAAGTGTTTTCACTGCCATGATCACGGACATTATGCTACCAATTGTCCAAAGAAGAAGAAGAAGAAGCAAGCGGGAAGATCTGCAGATGGAGAAGCTTTGGCTTCACAGTTCGAGCTTGAATTTTCACTGATTGCATGCTTGGTTTCAAGTGTGATGGGATTGGTGTGGTTCTTGGACAGCGGTGCGTCATTTCATATGACGGGAGATCGGGAGTTGTTCTCAGATCTGGAGGACAAAGATTTGGGTGTGCACATCGAGATGGGCGATGATGGTAGATACGGTGCGACTGGTATCGGTACCATATCCTTTCAGAGGGAGTCTGGTAAACCCTTTGTATTGAGGGATGTCATGCATGTACCTGGATTGAAGAAGAACTTGATCTATGTGGCGATGTTGGAGGATAAGGGGTATGATGTGGTCTTCAGCGAAGGAAAAGCCTTCCTGCGCAGTAAGACTACTGGAGAGACCCGGAAGATAGGGGTTCGAACGAAGAACCTTTATCAGTTGCAGGTAGATGGCTGCGCAGCTATGGCATGCAAGGCGGGAGAAGTGGTGAGCCGAGATGATGAGGGCGAACTGTGGCACAAGAGATTGGGCCACCTTCACCATGGAGCCTTGAAGATTCTGCAGCAGATTTCTACTGGGCTTCCTAAGGGCACTCTTGCGCAGTCAGATCAGTGCAAGGGGTGTGCTTTAGGGAAGTATGTGAAAGCCACCTTTCACGAGAAGGATAGTCGCGCCACGACGATCCTTGAGAGAGTTCACACAGACGTGTGTGGTCCTTTCTCAGTTGCTTCGACAGCAAAACACAAGTATTATGTGATCTTTGTTGATGATTTCTCTCGAAAGTGCTGGATCTTCTTCATGCAGAAGAAGAGCGATACATTCACGAAGTTCTGTGAGTTTAAAGCACTGGTTGAGAAGGAGTCGGGGAAGAAGGTGATTGCTCTAAGGAGTGATAATGGTGGTGAATTCATCTCGGCTGAGTTCAAGGAGTTCTGCAGCGTGAAGGGATTCGGAGAGAGCTCATCGCACCCCATAACCCACAGCAGAACAGGGTGGCTGAGCGGAAGAACAGAACGATCGTGGGTGCTGCACGGGCGATGTTGCATGATCAGGGCCTACCCCTTCACTTGTGGGCTGAGGCATGCAATACAACAGTGTATGTGTAGAATCGTTGTCCTCACAAGGTTCTTGGCATGAGTACACCGGAGGAGGCTTATTCTGGCAAGAGGCCTGATATTTCCCATTTGCGGATTTTTGGCTCTCCTGTCTACATGCATGTGACGAAGGATGCGAGAAGGAAGCTGGATCCAACCGCAGAGGTTGGAATATTTGTGGGGTACACTGATACACATCACAACTATCGGGTGTATTTGTCAGACAGTCGCAAGACTGTTGTGCGACGGGATATAAAATTTCAGGAGGAGAAAGCCATGCAGTGTTCGCTTGAGAGGGAGCTACACTTGCATGCAGATGAGGAGCTGTTAGTTCCTAAGGAGGAGCTTCCGGATGTGGATCAGCCACAAGAGGAAGTTCAGGAGGTGGAAGAAACCACCCATGCGGCGCCAACCATCAGAGGGCGCATGCGCACTACAGAAGCTGAGCGACTGGCTCGAGATGCAGAGAAGGTTGTAGGACCACCTACAGCACAGCGCAGACAGAGGCAGTCACCGGATCGGTACACTAGATACATGGCTCTTGTGAGTCAATGTGTCATGACAGAGCCATCCTCTTTTGAGGAAGCTGTGGAGGAACCCGCATGGGTTGATGCCATGATCGAAGAATATGATTCGATCGTCAGGAACAGTGCATGGGAGATTGTCCCAAGACCGGTTGGGAAATCAGTGGTGGGTTTGCGATGGATCTACAAAGTGAAGCAGGCGGCTGACGGGAGTGTGGAGAAGTACAAGGCGAGATTTGTCGCCCGTGGCTTTTCACAGATCGAGGGGATTGACTATGAGGAGACTTTTGCACCTGTCGCAAGGTACTCTTCCATATGGACGATCCTTGCTCTCTCGGCGCAGATGGGGTGGCACATTCATCAGATGGATGTGAAGACTGCGTTCCTCAATGGAGTTATTGAGGAAGAGGTGTACATAGAGCAGCCTGAAGGTTTTGAGATCTTCAGCAGTGAGTCGCATGTGTGCCGACTCAAGAGAGCACTGTATGGGCTGAAGCAAGCACCTCGTGCTTGGTACACTCGGATAGACAGCTACTTCACAGGGCTTGGATTCTCCAAGAGTGAGGCGGATCCAAACCTGTACCAGATTGTGGTGGAGGGGAAGCTGTTGATCATCGTACTGTATGTAGATGATCTGATTTTGACTGGCGACGAGCAGTTGATACTTTCATGCAAGGAGGATCTTGCACGAGAGTTTGAGATGAAGGACGTGGGCATCCTTCATTATTTCCTGGGATTGGAGATTTGGCAGCGTAGCGGAGGACTATTTGTTTCTCAGGGCAAGTATGCCCGGGAGATTCTGGAGAGGTTCAACATGCAAGGCTGCAAGCTTGTTGACACTCCTCTTCCTGGTGGTTGGAGGAAGGAGGATGCTACTTCAGCAGAGGTAGTGGATGCCACTGTCTATCGACAGTTGGTGGGGTCGCTTATGTATCTGGTCAATACACGACCCGATATATGCTATGCTATTAACCAGCTTTCGCAAGCTATGGTTAAGCCTACCAAGCTCTTTTGGAAGGCGGGAAAGCATGTATTGTGCTATATTAGAGGCACATCGGGATATGGTCTATGGTACAGACCGGAGGATGGAGCAAAGCTTTCTGGCTTCACTGATGCAGATTGGGCAGGGAGCCCAACGGACCGGAAGAGCACATCTGGAGGAGTTTTCAGCATTGGGTCGACAGCAGTTTCCTGGTACAGCAGGAAGCAGAGATCCGTGGCACTCAGTTCAGCAGAGGCCGAGTACATGGCAGCTAGCTTGGTTGCATGCGAGGCTATTTGGATGAGGAAGATCCTCGTTGGATTGTTCGGGTTGCATTTGGAGCCTACAGTGATTTACTGTGATAACCAGAGTTGCATTAAACTCTCGGCTAATCCGGTATTTCATGATAGATCCAAACACATCGACATCAGGTACCATCATATCAGAGATTGTGTTCAGCGGAGAATCATGATGCTTTCATATGTTCCCACGGAGGATCGGGATGCCGACATCCTGACGAAGGCGCTCACCAGGAGCAAGTTCGAATTCCACAGAGGCAGGATAGGGGTTGCAGATAATCCATATCTTGCTGAGAGGGAGTGTTGAAAATGCAGCAAGATGATGGATCTTAGTGAAATGAAGTCGCCTTCACTAAGTGGGCCCGTAGGCAAATTCTGGCGCAAAGTCTATTTTTAGACTATGTCTATTTTTAGACATATGGAGCATGGTCCAGGGGTTGCAGTATGTTATTATTGGAGTATTGGTCATGTTGGTAAAAATAGATGGACCTCTATTTTTTGGACCTATAGGTCGAAGTCTATTTTTAGACTGCCTCTCCTTAAAATAGGGAAGTCAAATATTATTTACCCTTAATAATATTTGGACTATAAACTTCGGTTTACTCTCTTGGAGCACTTCAGTTCGAGCCTTGGAAGTGGCTCATGCATCTGACAGAGGAATTACGCTATTCCCAAGGGTTTGATGGCATCATGCATGGTTGACTTCAGTTAGGACTTCAGTGGCAGAAGTTTTGGTGGAGTTAATGAGACAGCTAGTGGAGTTGTGTTCTGTTTATTTTAGTTGAACTAGTTGAGATTAGTTTAACTAGCTAATCAATTAGTTATGAGTGGAGTGAATTAAATATTATTTAATTCATTAATTAGTAACTCATTATTCAAACTCAAGAACACATCAGTTCACTACAGTGCATGGACAGTTCAGTGGAGACCAATGAAAGAGGTAGATGAAAGGGTGGAGTTAGCTATCAGTGGCGACATCAGTTGTGCATGAGATTTGCACCACACTTGGAGGAATTGCCCATGATGATTGCGCTTTCAAGCCAAGGAGATTTGAACCTTGGATCTCTATTTAGACAGGCCATGATTGCGCAATAGAGGCAAGGCAATTAGTGGTGAGTTTTGAACCAGTAACCTGTTCAAAACCAAGCTAGTTTGTGTGTAACTTCATGAGATAGTACTGAGTACTTGTGAGGAGTATTGTATTGATTTTGTTACATGATTTCTCCATTATAATATACACAATAGCTGCGGGGTTTTCAGCTATAAGCTTTCCCCATACATACTGTGTTAATGTGTATGATGATTTGATGTGCTATCGCTTGTTTTATTTCCGCATGTGTGATGATCTTAGTGGAAGAGATTATGTGTTGCATATGAATTCGAATTGATATGTGATTAGGATAGTCTCGGTGGATAATTAATCATTATTCAGCAAATTTCTACAAATAATAAAAGGCAAGTTCTTTGTAAATTATTTACAAAAAATATTATTTTTGAACTATTTATAAATTTAACTAATATGTATTGTTTATTGTGTATCATGCAAAGCCACAAAAGAACGAAGCTCGATAAGATTATTTATGATCTAAGACCAAAAGAGCGTAAAACCTTGATGGAAAAATTGCAAAAGGATGAATCAGGTGAATGAAAAATTAATATCGATCCAATATGAGTTTCTTTTTTTAATTTTCATTAAAAATATACTTAAAATTATTAGATAACATGTGTCAAACAATCTATTAATTCACATCTGTTTAATGTTTTACAGGGACCAGCAACTTAGAAAAGGAATGTTGTTCTAATAAAAGAAAAAAAATAGAACATGCAAATGAAAATGAATTGCTCCTTAGCTCATCTAGAGTGGTGTTGGAGGTTAACGAAAGGGGGAAAAACTTTTACAAAATTTTGAGGGATCTAGTGGAACGAATATATAGATGTTCTTTCCACTTACAATACAAAAACCAATCCAATGATTCTAAGAACCAAATTTTATCTGAACTATAGGAAGAGTTTCCAGAGAATTGGTCAATGAGACATGTCAAAATTTAAATAGCAAAAACGTACAACAACAAAAAAGAAGGAATGAAAAAGTAATATTCCTTTAAATGTTTGTCTAGAATTGTTTATAAATATCACTTTTGTTATATTTACTTTTCATATATCAATATAAAAAATAAATAGTTTATTGCCATGTTACATTTTCAGGAAGATTATGAAAATCTCAAAAGATGAACGAGCTGATATCAGAAATATGCCAGTAGGAATGTCCAAAAAGGTGTACAAGGAGATGGTCAAATAAATGGACAAAATTGCATCGAAGGAGGAGCCATCTCAACAACAACGTGCTTCAAATGTAATATGTAATTATTAAATTTTTTGATCATTAGGTACAACAAATAAACAATTTAGCATTAAATATTAATTTTCAAGTATTTTCTTGCAGAAAAGAAAAGAAAATGGAACCCATTCAGCACATAAAATAGGACGACAAGGAAGAAAAGGGTTGATATCTAAGTTTGTGAGTAATTGTTACTTCCTTATAACAACTTAACTAGATTTCATTTTTGTATTTTTTAAGTTGTTTTACAAAAATCATCATTGAATGTCTTCAAACGGGTGCTAACATACAAAGAAGAACCATCAGACAAATTGATTGAAATTGGGTTAAATATGGGTTGTGAGTATATGTTGGCATATCAGAAATTAATTGTGGAATTTGTAAGCATCTATAGATCTTGTTTTACTTAGCTCCGTCTATAATTAATAGAACAAACAAATCTTTTATATTAAATATATGATTTGTTATGGGGGTATAAAACTTGCAGGAAACGAAGTATGGAACTGCGCCAATAGATGAAATTTTGAAAGATGGCATGGTACATGGTTTTGAAATAATGTGTATAGTTTATGAGTCAATTGTTGCTATGGTACATCATTTTTCTTTTCGATTTACATTGATGTATATTATTTAATATTGCAATTTTCATTATTCTCACCAATGTATATACACTCATTTCAGTTTAATTTTATGTTTGTAGATGGAAGGTGAAGAAGAAGAAAACAATCAACACCGTGAACAAAACATTCCTGAAAATAACCCAAGTTATGGAAGTAGCTCTAGCAGTGGCAGTAGTTCAAGCGAAGAATGGTGATCACTATGTTTGGATATCAAAGCAAGATGTTGTATTTTTTGAAATAATATCCTGTGAAATTAGACATTTTGTTTAATGTAATGGACATAGTGTCCCAATTGAAAGACAAAGGGATACCAATAACTGTTCCATTTTGTATGAAAAAGACTGTCTTATATATATATATATATATATATATATATATATATATAATAAAATATGTTTTAATTTATTCTATTGCATTCTCCATTGTCGCTATTGCGTTTTCAAATGCACTAATAAAAATTTCATTCATATCAATATTGTTATAAGATATATATGTGTCGACTTTTGATGAATAATGAATTTTAAAAAATCACAATAATTATGATATGATATAACAAATTAATCCAAACATCACATTCAAATGCATTAATAAAAAATTAATTAATATGAATGTTGTTATAAGATATCTCGACTTTTGATGAAGAATGAATTTAAAACAATCACAATAATTGCACTGTCACAGGTTAATGTTTCTAAAAAATATAAAATGAAAACCGGTGCGTGTCAATTACTATACACTGGTGCATTTGTATTTTGAAGTGCACCGGTGTGTTTATATGACCTATGGGCACCACACAAATACCAAAACCAATTAAAAATATCAGTGCGATTGTGCGGTACTGTGCATCGGTGCGTCTATGTAGAATTACGCATCAGTGCAGTTGGACAACCTCTAGGCACCGCACAAATACCGATACCAATTATAAATCTCGGTGCATATGTGTGATACTGTGCACCAGTTCATTCATGTGTCTCTATGCACTGGTGCATTTGTATGACCTATGGGCACCGCACAAATACCGATACCAATTATAAATCTTGGTGCATTTGTGTGATACTGTACACCGGTGCATTTATATAAGTATACACACCGGTGCATTGAGACGACCTATGGGCACCGCCCAAATCCCAAGGCCAATTAGAACGGCCCCATGCGTTGTATCACCAACACTATGCCCGGTGCGGTTTTATACCTTGATGGCCTGGTGCGTTCTCCTTCGACCAACCTAGGCCACCTTCTAGATGTACGTACCAGTGTGTTCAAGCCCGAGTAGCGCACCGATGAAAAAAACATCCATAATAACCTTCGACCACCCATTTTTTTAATTTTTGTTGAATTTCCATTAAAAGCTCTGCCAAAACCTCTGTAACCATAAACGAATGTTGTAGAAAATGTTTTTTTGACATTTTTTGTCAATTTTATAATACTAAAAACCTCCTTTATAACCTCCACTAGAGGGTCTTTTCCTTGTAGTGTTATTTGTATTCCAAACGCTTAGTAATGAAATGAATAGTCTTAGGGATATGAATATTTTCATATTGTTGTCAAATATTGTTCAAAATAATACTCATTATGTTCCTCAACACAACCTCAAAATATAAATATAAGATATCATAAAAAAACATGCTACAAGAATTTACAAGCTACCTGCAAACAAATATTGCAAGTCTTGTTGCCACACATCAATAACTTCCATCATTATGAAAAATAACCCTTGGACATTTCTATGGCTACTGCACAAGCCCAGTATTATTATTGGTGTCTTCTTAATGTTATTTTGATCACTTATGGCTTGTGGAAGCAATAAATCTACACTACCAACTTCATTTAATATTTTTGAAATCTTACTGACCTCATAACATTTCATGGACTTGTTCTCTGAAAAAAGAAAGCATAGAAAAATATCAAATAATAGGACATATAGTCTTTCTTCCTCCAATATATAAGTATCAATGAGAGAAAATGGTAGGATTCTTCCAATTATAATGGGATATTCAATTTTTCTAATCAAATTATAAGCCTTTTATTGTAGTGATGATACCCTGCAAGCATAAACAACAACCAAAGACCTTTGAACCAACTGCCCATATGCAACTTTTTCTTGCAACGCTTTTTTTTGCTTCATGTATCCAAGCAACGCAAGTTGACTTGTTTTTTTTTCCTTCCTCATTTAGAAACAACCATCGATCTTCGTTATATTATATTCCACAAACAAGGATTTTCCCTATCTGTTTGACTGCGACTGTGGAAATAAATTCCAAGCTCAGATCAAAATTGTGCAAGGGTGATACATGGTAAAGCAATCAACTAGGCTCTTTACCACATATGTGTTTTTTCTCCAAGCCTATTCAATAAACAATGACCTTCACTCACTTTGGTTCTATCATATAACTCACTACAGTTAGAGGTGATATTTCTGACTTTTTTCCTCATCCACACAGGACTATTTCACTTCATGTTTGTGTTGATTGTTAAAATTTTATCATGTCCTTTGAAAATAGTCAATTACTTTGCCAAAATTACTTATTTCAATGTTGATTTAGTGATAAACAATTCTCTACTATAGTTATACACACTAGAAAACAATGTCCAATTCCATATCAACACCAGAATTAAATTAAAGGAAAGCAATACCTACAGTAATTCCAATGAGTAAAATCGCATTAAACTTTCTTTCTATTTTAGGGCATGGAAAGAATAGAGGCATCATTTTCTGAAACTAGAAGCTTGGTATTGACATCATGAACCTCTGGTCTGGACACATCACCTGAGTCTTTATCTATCGCATTTCACATGTAGATTGTGTCAATAACATTTCCCAGAACATGGACAAAGTAGTACAACATCAAAAAGAGTAGATCCCATGCAACCACTGTTACAAAATAACTATCCCCTCCAGGTGGTGTTTCCACCTTCAGTATGACACATACCACCATGGCATAAATAACTATTACATCAAACATTACTCCAAATAGTAGGTGAGTGGATATCATCTCAACCTCAACAGATGAAAGGATATTCCTCTTCAGAATCTCAAAAGATATAGCAGATGAACAATAACTCTCACTAGTAATTTTTGCAAATTTGATGGTGAAATGGTTTAAAAATTCAATGGTTGATAATGCACAATTGACACAACAACGAAGAATAACATATACAATGTATTCATGTCCTCTTCTTGCATTATCATCAACACTTAAAACAACTCTTACAACTCCAAATACCAAGCCTGCAAAGCTAATTGTTCCAAACGAAGGACCAAATGCATTCTAGATGACAATGGCACTATGCATGCCTAAAATATGTTCCAGCACAGATATTTCTAAAGCATGGATCTAGCATGAGCCGAGAGGCATCAAATTTCTTTTTTTACAAACTTATTTTAGAGTGCAAAAAATAATTTGTAATTTTTAACAGTTTAAATTGCATTTTTGAATGTTATAAAGATTACATAACATGTTTTAGAGTGCAAAACATAATTTGTAACTTTTAATAGTTTAAATTGCATTTTGAATGTTATAAAGGTTACATAACATGTCTATTGAGCGATTTTATATTAATTCATGTTAAAATATTTTACTTATAAGTCACATTGGATGGTTTATCTTTGTAAAATTATATCTTTGTATTTTATTACTTGAAGAGTGAAAGCGAAATATCAACAACTGAGAGTATTCACCTTCAATCTCCATGTCTTCTACCAAGCATTTCCCTTCCACTGTTGACTGTCACGTTCTGCGACCAAGCCCTATCCCCTGTCATTTTTCCTTGTTGACCATCAACCTTGATTCCACCTTTTTTGTTCCCATCCATCGTCCTTTTTGTTTATATATATATATATATATATATATATATATAGATATATATTATTTAAATACAATCTTTATAATTTAATTAATTAATAGTTATATAAATAGTTAATTATAAAAGTTAACTATTTATATAAAAAAATAAATTAATTAAAAAAAGACGGGTTCCGCTAAGAGAAACAAGAACAAGATGGTGAGCAACAAAGAGTTACAAGTTGACATTAACCGCTATAGGGATTAAGTCATTAACGCATGATATCGTCTCAATAAGATAGAAAAATTGCAAACATAATTTATGGCTGAACAAAAGAAGTTGGTGTTGATGATGGACAAAATACTACACAAAGACTTCAAAATTGATGAAACCACCAAAAGACTCGACGACCATAGTGAAAAAATTAATGAATTAATGGAAAAAATGGACATGCTAATAGTTCAAACTTTTCAAAGACCAAAATCCAGCCCGCAAAATATATTTGTGCATGAACCTACAGATTTTCCTGAGATATGCTTTTTAGGTGGCCAATATTACACTAAATTTCCAAAAAAATATTTTCAGCGGATTAAAAGGGAGCTACCCAAGTATGATTGTAAATACCATAAAGGCACTATTGTTTGGGTTAATAAAATGGAAGCCATTTTCAAATCAAGCCCATAATTAGGTAAATGTGAGAAAATCATGTCGACGTCCAAAAATTTGGAAGCATAAGCATATGATTGGTTCTTATGGTGGTTTGGAAAATTTAACGCTCATTATATTCATTAGAATATTTTCGTGGATGTCTTGCTAAAATATTATATGACGAAGAAGAAGATGATGTATATAAAAAATTTGTTCATCTCAAGTAAAATGGGTTTGTAAGTGAATATACCCATGAATCGTAAGTATTGGCTACACGACAAAGAGGATTTACTAATAAAAAAATACTTAAAATGTACAGTGTGGACTTAAAGACTATATTTCTACATAAATGAAATTGGACAAACCACAAACTATCGAAGAATATAGACCCGCGACAAGGCTTATTGAACAAAAACATATGTTCAACATGCTTTCATTCAAGGAAGATGAAAACCAACAACAATACTCAAGTAAAAAGGAGACAAACAAATGTAGATATTGTGGAGGCAAATGGACGTCAGGACATAGATGCCTTAACAAGAAATTATATGCTTATGAAGTTGATAAACAGTAATAAAATTCAAGTAATGAGTCATAAAAAATGATAAAGAAGAAAAATAATTGATAAAGAAGAAAAATAATTATCGGAGGCGTGGAGAAAATTGGACACCGGGACATAAATGTGAAGACATGTCCTTACGTTAATATAAGATAGTAGATGGAAGACAAGTTGAAGTACAAGAATAAGATGAATAAATCACTACAATGTACAATGTAGATACATATTGTGAAGAAACATCATAAGAAGATCATTATCTGCAATATCACGTGTCCAACAAAATCAGGATGAAGAAGCAATTTTTTAAAAGATAAAAAAAACAACCGACTGCAAAATATGTTCCACGACACCTTCTAAAGTAGAGAACCGAGTCTCCAAGAAGAAATAACTCTAAGCTTACAACACAACCAACAAACATGATGAGGAA
This sequence comes from Pinus albicaulis, assembly GCA_034641835.2. Taxonomy (NCBI): domain Eukaryota; kingdom Viridiplantae; phylum Streptophyta; class Pinopsida; order Pinales; family Pinaceae; genus Pinus; species Pinus albicaulis. The sequence goes on from CM076576.1 coordinate 228,194,428, forward strand.
ATTACACCCTAAAACCATGAAGCTTAAAGGGATCATAAGAGGAAAAAATGTCACTATACTTCTAGATTCTAGTAGTACTCATAATTATATAAACATTGATCTTGCTATACAACTTAATCTTATTATGTGTCCAATCAAGGACCTGACCATGACTGCCGCTACTGGGAAAAAGTTCAGAGAGATAGGATAATTCCTTAAGTTTTCAATCCAAATACAAGAACTAGAACTACATACAAAATTCCTTGCCCTATCGCTCAAAGAAATGGATATAGTGCCAGGTGTACAATGGTTAATACATTTAGGAAGCTATATTTCAAACCTCGAAGAATATTTCATGGATTTTAGTTGGAAAGTACGACACTATAAATTATATGGTGTTGACGCTCCCATATTCAAAGAGGAGCAACACATACAAGAACTTCATCACCACACAAGGCGCAACAAATCCAAACTCACAATAGATGTCATTCCATAAGCCACATGTTCAACTAGAGAAACCCTGCTTATGCTTTGAGGACAGAAATTTTAAGGGATGGGTAATGTTATGAACATAATAAATGAATGTTGTGTAACCAGCTCCAAAAATAGAAGAAAAGAGATATCAACGCCTTAGAAATAAGCCACTTCAAGGGGGAAACCTCCAATACATTACACAAATGAACAATTCTTGGATGATACAATTTAAAAAACCTCCTTTCTATATATAGGAGTCCATGAGGCCATAATGTAATCCTAGTGGGCCACAATGTAATCCTAGCCGACCTAACAATAATAATTTAAGGGCACAATAATAACAAAATGGGGGTTACAAGGGTACAATAATAACAATAAGGGGGTTACACTAACAAAAATAAGGGACTATACTAGTAATATAGGGACCTAGCATGCCCCTCTCCTTCAAAAAAGTGTTGTCCTCAATGCTTGAGTAGCTCTGGGTGCTTCTGTATAAAATTCTCATCCTCCCATGTAGAATCTTCGGTGGGTAAGTTCTTCCACTTGATGAGATACTCTGAAATTGATCGATTCCGTAGTTGTCGAGTTCTTTTTTCCATGACTGCTTCAGGTTCCAATATGATTTTCCCTTCCCCATCAAGTTCTGGCAATACTGTTTGAACTGGAATATTTTTACCTATAACCTTCTTTAAGCATGAAACATGGAAAACTGGATGTACTCGCGAAGAAGCAGGAAGCTCCAATTTGTATACCATAGTACCAATCTTTTGCAACACCTTGTAAGGACCATAGTACTTTGGCGATAATTTATTATCCTTCTTAGCTTGCTTGAGGGACATTTGTTTGTATGGTTGTAGCCGTAAAAATACCCAGTCTCCTACATCAAAACTTCTCTCGCTGCAATGTTGATCTGCTTGTTGTTTCATTCGATTTTGTGCCAAATTCAGGTTATCCTTTAAGAGTTGGAGAACTTCTTGTTGATGCTCGATGTGATCTTCCACTGCTTGAAACATCGAATTTTCTCTTAAATATGATGTGATTGACAGTGGGTGATATCCATAAAGTGCCATAAATGGGGTCATTTTTGCTGCAGTATGGAAGGAAGTGTTATACCACCATTCGGCGAGAGGTAACCACTTGACCCATTGTGTTTGTTTATCAGATACAAAACAACGAAGATATCCTTCCAAACATTTATTTACTATCTCAGTTTGACCATCGGATTGAGAATGATAAGATGAGCTATGAGCTAATTGAGTACCCAAACAAGAAAATAACTCCGTCCAAAAATTTCCAGTAAAAATGGGATCTCTGTCGCTCACAATAACCCTTGGGCTTCCATGTAGCTTTTGGATTCTGTCCATAAATGTAGTAGCAACTGTACTTGCTTTAAATGGATGAGATAATGCACAAAAGTGTGCATACTTGGTAAGTCTATCAACTACCACCATGATGACACTCTTTCCTTCGGACATAGGTAAACCTGTGATAAAATCCATTGAAATCTTATCCCAACGTTGACTTGGAATGGATAAAGGTTGTAGAAGTCCCGGGGTCTTAATTGTCTCAACTTTATTCTGCTGGAAAACCAAACATTTTGCCACAAAATTTTGAATATCAGATTTAAGGCCATCCCAAAAAAATTCTTTCTTCACCCTGTGGTAAGTTTTTAAAAATCCTGAGTGTCCTCCTAAAGGAGAAGTGTGCAATTCCAGAATAATATTTTGTTTTAGTTGGGAATTATTACAAAGATATAAGCGATCTTTGTACCTTAAGGAATCATTTTTCCAACTAAATGTATCAGATGTACTAGGATCTTGCTGCAACTTTTGAATGAGTGTCCATACATCTTTGTAATTTTTCCATTCATCTCTTGCTTCGGTTATCCAATCTGGTTGGATAATAGAAATGGCACAAAGCAATGCTTCCACCTCTTCATTCTTTCTTGAGAGTGCATCGACATCAAAATTAAGCTTTCCTTTTTTGTAGATTATTTCAAAGTCATAACCCAACATCTTTGTGACCCATTTTTGCTGCTCTTCTGAAGATAGTCTTTGTTCCAAAAAGTGTTTAAGACTATCATGATCAGTTTTTACCTTGAAGTGTCTTCCCATTAGGTAAGTTCGCCATTTCTTTAGTGCATGCGGTATTGCTAACATTTCCTTCTCATAAATAGGTTTTTGTAAATACTTTCCTTTGATTGGACGACTTTCAAAAGCAATGGGTCTTCCTTCATGCATTAAAACTGCACCAATTCCATTTCCTGAGGCATCACATTCCACAATAAAGGTTTTTGTGAAGTCTGGCGTAGCTAAGACCGGTGCTAGGCACAATGCCTCTTTAAGATGTTCAAAGGCCTTAGTTGCTTCAGGAGTCCATGAAAATGCATCTTTCTTCAATAATGTTGTTAGAGGTGCTGCTATTCTCCCATAATTCTTAACAAACTTGCGATAATACCCTGTTAACCCGAGAAATCCTCGCAACTGCTTTATGGTTGTGGGGACTTTCCATTCCTTAATGGCTTTAATTTTGTTAGGGTCTAATTTAACACCCTCATGAGATACAATATGACCCAGATATTCCACCTCTTGTACTCCAAAGAAACATTTGGATGTTTTTGCATATAATTGTTTCTCCTGCAATAGTTTGAGCACCCTGTCAACATGTTCAACATGATCCTTCCAAGACATGCTATAGATTAGTATATCATCAAAAAATACCGGCACAAATTTTCTAAGGAAGGGTTTTAAAATGGAAGTTCTCAACCCTTGAAATGTAGAAGGTGCATTGGTAAGGCAAAAAGGCATGACCAAAAATTCATAATGACCCTCATGAGTTCAAAATGTTGTTTTTGGAATATCTTCAGTCTTCATTCTAATTTGATGATATCCTGAACGAAGATCCAACTTGGTAAAATAAACTGCTCCATGTAATTCATCCAATAATTCATCAATCACAGGAATGGGAAATTTATCTTTAATGGTGAGCTTATTGAGCTCCCTATAATATTGTCACATGCGCCATGATCCATCTTTATTGTGTACCAATACTACAGGAGCAGAGAAAGAACTTTGACTAGGTTGAATTATACCCGCCTCTAACATTTCTGCAATCATGCGTTCAATTTCGCTCTTTTGGAAGTAAGGATATCTATAAGGCCGGATGTTTGGAGGAACACTTCCTGGAATCAAATGAATAGCATGATCATGATCACGAATAGGTGGGAGTCCTTTGGAAGTTTCAAACACCTTGGAATGATTGTCCAAGACTTGTTGGAGATCTGCAGAAATAGATGATTTTGATGTTGGAACTTCTAATGAGCATAATTGTGCAATTACGCCTCGCTGTTCTTTCTTTAGAAGCTTTGTCATGACATTAGAGCTTATTATCCTTCCTGGCTTCCCCGCAATACCCCGTAATTCAACTTCCTTTCCTTATGAAAAAAATTTCAAGAAAAGTTCTTGAAAATTAAAAGCTACCGTCCCCAAAGATTGTAACCATTGTACTCCTAGTACAACATCAGCACCTCCCATAGGAATGGAAAGCATTGGACTAGTCAATAAATATTCCCCCATGGTTAGCTTGATATTATGGCATTTTCCAAAGCAATTTATAGTTCCTCCATTTGCAACCATCACTTGACATTCTGGTGCTGGGTATAGGAAACAATTTAATTCATTGGCTACCTTACAATGAATAAAATTATGGGTGCTACCTGAATCAATCAACACTATTACCTTTCTCTTCTTGATTTGTCCTTTTATCTTGAGAGTTTGAGGAGTGGTAATTCCTGCCAGTGCATTACACGATATGGTTGGATTCATTTCTTCCTCTTCTGGGGCTGGTTCCTGGTGTATATCCTCGTCTTGTTCATTTTCTTCTTCCTCTTCACAATCTATGTAAAATAATTTCTTCTCAGCACACTTATGACCTTTAGTGTATTTGCTATCACAACTGTAGCAAAGCCCTTTTGCTCTTTTTTCTTCCAATTTTTGTGGTGTCAACCTTGTAGGTTGTGGAAATCTAGGCGTAGAAACACTTCCTTATTTATAGAAGTGAGTGGTAGGCTTCCTTGTCGCCATAATTTTACATTCAATTTTTCTTGCCAACTTGAATGCCTTCTCCAATGAATCGGGTTCCAAAACGCGAACTTAATGTTGGATGTTATCCTTTAAAGTACCTATGAAGATATCAATCCTGTGTTCCTCTAGAATATCAGTTACCCTTATATTAAATTTTTGGAAGTCCTCAATGTGCTCCCCCACTAAACCCTTTTGTTTGAGATTTATCAATTGGCTAAAGAAGGTGTTGCTCTTTGTATCCTCATAATGTGCTATCATTTCCTCCGTAAAAATTGACCAAGTGACAATTTTTTTATGGGAGCAAAGACATCGATACCATACAAATGTATTTTGTTCTAAATGTAAAGTTGCAATGCATACCTTTTGTGTGTTTTGCACATTATGGAGATCAAAATATTGCTCCATCTGTAGTATCCATGTTACAGGATCCTTTCCATCAAACTTCCTCATATCCATTTTTGGAGTATGGTGGTTCTTCCCGCCAACATTAGAGTTTATGAAATCACAATTAGCATTGATTTTGTTCTCATCATGAGTTTCCTCTACTATCTTTTCACCATTAGGAAACATTTATTGTATCAACTTTGTCAAACCTTCTATGTCTGCTTTTAGATCATTCTTCATGTTTTCCATTTTAGCTTCCATGTCATCCATCTTAGATTCCATGCTAGATTCCATGCCATATATCTTTGCTTCCATGCCTTTCTTCAAAACTTCCATTTCATTTTTTGCTGGTCTTTGCGAGAGCGAAATTTGGTGCATTTGATCTTGTAATTTTGATAGATCATGTTGCAATTATTCATCTTCATGAGTCATAGTAGAGCCTTCTAAAGGCTTATTTGGTGTTGAATTATTTTTACGGGGAATTTTTTAGAACCCAATACTGATATCTATTCTACAATATGCCCTTGGAATCAATACTTATGCAATTCATAAAACAAATACACACCTTTTTCTTGCTTTTGAGGAGCTCGATATTGAAATTGAATTATATCTGTGATTGCAGCTCTTCAATATTTGAAATTCAGCACTAAAGTAGCCCTCTGAATTCTCTTTTGAATGCCACAAGTTTGACCTGATTTGGATTCTCTAAGACAAAGTTATGTCCAATCTCCCACAATGACCTAATTATGGACTGGTTCAGTAGAGCGAACTTGTACGGCTTTCCACGTGTCACTGTTTCATCCTTTGCCTCTAAAATTGATAGCCAAGAAACTAAAGTCTGTGTGCTTGTGACCACATTTTACGACACTCCAATCCGATGCTCAGAGAGAGAGAGTTATTGAACTTTTCCCACGATCACCTCTTTGAGATAAAATTTAGGAGCCTGAAAAATCACTACCTTCCACAGATCATATCTCCAAAAATATTGCGAACCAAACTTTTCAATTTTTCGATGAGTTTCCTCAGGACTTCAGCTTCGTACCCTAAAAATTTCAGATTCTGAATCTTTGTAGAAAATAAGTTATAGCACAAATTCCACGATGACCTGTTTAGGAGCCTGAAAAAAACCTAACTTCCACAGATCATATCTCCGAAAGTATTGCGAACCAAGCTTTGAAATTTTTAGAAGATCTTCCTCAGGATTTCGGCTTCGTACCCTAAAAATTTCCTCTTCTAAAACTTCATATAAAAATAGTTATAGCGAAAATTCCACAATGACCTGTTTGGAGCAGCGAAACCCTAGAATCCAAACCTCTGATACTAAATGTTGTCTAACCAGCTCCAAAAATAGAAGAAAAGAGATATCAACGCCTTAGAAATAAGCCACTTCGAGGGGGAAACCTCCAATACATTACATAAATGAACAATTCTTGGATGATACAATTTACAAAACCTCCTTTCTATATATAGGAGTCCATGTGGCCATAATGTAATCCTAGTGAGCCACAATGTAATCCTAGCCGACCTAACAATAATAATTTAAGGGCACAATAATAACAAAATGGGGGTTACAAGGGTACAATAATAACAATAAGGGGGTTACACTAATAACAATAAAGGACTATACTAGTAATATAGGGACCTAAAAATGAAATTAATTAAATAAAATACTAATAAAATAAATAAATAAATAATTATTAAAACATTATTAATTATGAAGGGTAAATTGTCAAAATACATCACTATTCACCTTCGTGGCCAGTCAATGCCTATATAGGCAACCACCACGAAGGTATTGTAACCACCATTTAGTTCTTTTAAATAATAATACAATTACTTACTTTGTATACTCTGTTTATACACAATTATACCTTTTGTACTAACATTCAAACTACTACATACATGCAAGCATATGTTGTGCAACTTTGTGCTTCTACTAGGCCTAATAGTAGTAATACTACTATTGAGGTTGAAAATGTCCTTGAGGAGTTTGAAGACTCTGAGCCAGATGATGATTTTCTAACTATTGTTGATGACCCCATTATTCATAGTGATGATGAGGTTAATGACTGATGAAGTTGATCAATTATTTGTAGTATGGTAGTAGCTTGTAACATGGTTTTTGGACCCTAGAGGTCATTTAAAGCCTCAATGATTAAGCATTTTGTTGTGGATATGTATTTCACTTGGTGCTATTTTGAGATATTCACCCTTAGCTAGTATATAGATGAGTAACTTTAAACTGATCCAGGTGGATATTGGTGGCCATATGCCTTTTCCACGTGGGGCCCCACCATTATTTCTTTCAGTTTTCTAGTTTCCTTAATAATATAACAGTTTAATTTTTTTAGCAGTTTTTCAAGTCCTCAACTTTCGGAACTGTTTTGAGGCCTTAAACAACGTTTTTTGGGCATCACTTCTTCGGCGAATATGATTCGATTCCAGAATTGATATTCATGGTCAGTAGCTGTATTCCTCAAATAGATATTTCTAACGATGTATCATGTGCGTCAAACGGAGATAGTATGCCGAAGTTACGACCTCGAGAAATTGATGTACCAATTTACCCGACGGGGCCCATATTTTTGTGTTTCATCTCCTAGGGTTAGGTTTTTGTATGCTTAGGGTTTTCCATTGTTTCTCAATAATATATAGGCCTTCTAGCCTCATTGTAACATATATTTCAGAGGCTTGTAGCCACCACATCTCTTCACAGAGATAAGCTACCAGTGCCCTAGCTAGTTTGTTTCCATTTTGTCTGTAAACATATTTTAGTTCTTTGATATTAATGAAATGAAGTGTTATTTCCACTAGACTGTTATATTTATGGTTATATGTGTATTCTTTTGTGTTATTGTATAAATCCAAATCAATGGTATCAGAGCGGTATGCTCTTTCTCGATCCTTCTTTTCATGTCCCCGACAAGGTCGGGGTATAAGGAATTAGGGCTCGATCTAGTTGAACCTTTGCAAGATCAGCCTCACAAACCCCGACGGTCACCCATGGTGGATGAAAATAAAGATGAGGGAGTAGGAGATCATATCAAAATATTACTCGAAGAGGCTCTCGAAAAAAAAAGGAACGCAATGATGGATAACTTTTCCCAGATCCTTCAACGACTGCCCACTAGAGACACATCTGCATCCAGCAGCCACTCTGGAGGTTCAAATCCTTTTAAGGTACAAGTAAACTTTAACATTATAATATTTGAGGGGAAAATAGATGCATATGATATATATATATGGTTGAATCTATTAGAAGTATATTTTTTAGTTCATGACTTTTCCGATCGGGAGAAGATTATTTTTGCACTCCTCATAGCTACCCCCATGTCAAGGACTGGTGGGAAACCTACTGTGAGAAAAAGGACGAGGAGGAACCCTCTTTGTTCTTAGTCGTACCCACTTGAAATTATTTCTGAGATTCCATCAAGGAACAATATTATTCTGTGGGAAGCTATGAGGACAAGTACATTCAATGGACTACGCTGCGACAGCAAAGGGATCAAGATGTACATGAGCTGACAAATATGTTCCATACCCTGCGCACAAAGTTGGGTATCAAATATTCAGAGAAAAATTTGGTGTTGAATTACCCCATTTGTCTTCACAAATACATTCAGGAGGAAATGGAGTTCCTCGACATCTCCTCGCTTGGTACAACAAACTGGTATGCTGCCAATATTGAGCAGAAATTCAAACAGAAGAAGAAATACTTTGGATATGTGAATCAAAAGCAAGGGAAAGGTGCCCCAAAACCACAGAAAAAAGGACAAAGTCAAGGCATGGAGGCCCAAGATAGCCTACCAAAGCCACAAGCAAAGAACAACACCATGAAGCCAAAGAAGGACACGAGAAAGTGGTGTGATTTCCATAAGAGCTCCACTCACAACATAAGTGAGTGTCGGGCCAAGCAGTCACTGGTGGTCGAGATGAGGACTTCTGAATCAGATGCATGCTTTGAATCTGGCTCAGAACCCGACAAGGGGAATTACAAAGGGAAGCATATTATTTATGCGGAGCGCAATACCACCGTTGCCACTACAAATATCCATAAGGAGGAACCGGAAGATCCAGACGAGGAGGAGTGTCTCTTCCACTCTCAAATGTGGGTAAAGGGTTCCCTGCTACAGTTCATTATCAACATTGTGAGTCAAGAGAACCTCATTTTAGCAGAGGTCATGAAGCGTTTGGGCTTTTTGACCACAACACACCCACAACTGTACACCATCGGGTGGCTTCACCAAGGACGGAATCTTTGCATCAGCCAGCAGTGTCGCCTTCCCTACAGCATCAAGCCCTTCATACATGAGGTATTATGTGACATTGCCCCTCTTGATGTTTCTGATGTATTATTAGGCCAACCATACTTGTGGAAGCGACATGTTGTACATGAGTCCCAGCCTCGTGCTATTATTGTTACTTTGTGCAATAAGTTGTACATGATACCAGAGGTACCATCACCTGTGGCTATCTCTTTGGTTACTGCAAAACAATGCAGTAAGTTCATTTCCAAAACTGGGAATTTTTTTTTCCTAGTGGTCTGCCCCCAGGGAAAGAATAAGACTGTGACCACGACCTCTAGATATTTATCCTCCGCACGACAACAAAAAATGGACAAGGTCATGGAGGAGTACGGGGACATCTTCACCTCACCCACAGGGGTGCCTCTACACTGTCAGGTCAAGCACCCCATTGATCTGACCCCAGGTGTGTCACTGCCCAATGGATCGATCTATCAACGCTATGTTTTGGAGAATGATGAAATCAAGGGGCAGATTCAGGAGTTGCTGCAGAAAGGTCACATTCGACTGAGTTCATCGCCCTGTGGGAGTTCGATCGTGTTAGTGAAAAAGAAGGATGGGACTTGGAGACTCTGTATTGACTATCGGGCATTGAACAAGATCATTGTCTAGAATAGGTACCTGATCCCATGGATTGATGACCTTTTGGATCAACTCAAAGGGGAAAAATATTTTAGCAAGATCGACTTGAAGTCTGGGTATCACCAAGTACCAATCGAACCATCTGATGTGTGGAAGACTGCCTTAAAATCCAAGGAGGGCCTTTTCGAATGGTTGGTCATGCGTTTCGGGTTGAGGAATGCTTCTGCAACCTTCATGAGGCTGATTGATGACATATTGCGGCCATTCACCAATTCATTTGTAGTAGTGTACTTGGATGACATCCTGATCTTCAGCCAGACTTGGGAAGAGCACCTCCACCACATCTGATAGGTCCTCCAAACATTGCGGCAACACAAGTTGTGTGCCAATTTGGAGAAGTGCACTTTGGCATGACCCAAGTTCAGTATCTGGGATACATTACTGATGAACGGGGGGTGCATGTGGATTCAACCAAGATCCAAGTAATTCGGGATTGGCTAGCCCCAACCACTCTAACAGATATTCGTTGCTTTTTGGGTCTTGCTAATTTCTACCGCAGGTTCGTGTTAGGATTCTCTCATATCACTTGGCCCTTGAGTCAATTCACCAAGGGAGGAGCGAAAGAAAAATTATTTTGGTCGGAATCTCAACAAAATGCGTTCGTAGAATTGAAGCATTGCCCCTACTGTGCCCCAGTGCTCACATTACCAGACTTGCAACAATAATTTGAGATCAAGACAGATGCCTTTGACTATGCTATTGGGGTAGTTCTTACTTAGTAGGGGCATTTAGTGACATATCACAGTGAGACACTGTCCAACATAGTCCGCAAGTATCCCACTTATGACAAATAAATGTATTCCATTGTGCAGACGTGTCGCCAATGGAATCATTACATTTTGGGGAAGGAAACTGTCATCCACACATACCACCGACCCCTGCAGTTCATACATACACAAGGGAAGTTGCAGAATGATCGCCATCATAAGTGGTCCACATATCTGCAACAATTTCATTTGAGCATCAAGTATAAGAAGGGAAGCACCAATAATGTTGCAGACTACCTCAACCCACCACCGATAATGGCACTAACCACCATTCTCAACTCTTGTGGGCACGAGATTTCTGATTGGCCGCTTATCTACAAGAGTGATCCGGAATTCGGCCACACATATGAGACACTCTTGGAGGGTATGCAAGTTCCAAATTTTCACCTCCAGGATGCACTACTATGTCACTTGGGACACCTTTGTGTTCCTTCAAGTGAGTGTGCCAAGATGATTTGGGAAGCACACTACAGTCGAGTTGCTGGGAATTTCAGGGTTGAGAAAGTAGTGGCAGTACTTTAGAAGTATTTCTATTGGCCAAACCTTTGACAAGATGTTGGGAAGTACATTAGATCTTGCACTACTTGCTCCATTGCCAAACCTACCATTAAGAAGCAAGGCCTGTATACTCTGCTACCTACCCCTAGTCGACCTTGGGAATAAATCTCCATGGATTACATGTCGGACCTTCCTTCTATTAAGCATGGAAATGATTGTGTTTTAGTGGTCATTGACAGATTCTCAAAGATGGCCATTATATCGGTCTGCAAGAAAAATATCACATCAGAAGCCACTGCTAAAATATTCTTTGAACGAGTGTGGATGCACTTTGGGATCCCATAGTCTATCATCTTATATCGGGATATTAGGTTCCTCGACACATTTTATTCCAACCTCTACTCAATGCTGGATACCAAGCTCGCCAATTCCACAGCTTTTCATCCCCAAACTGATGGGCAGATAGAGGCCATCAACATGATGATTTTACACATTCTGCGAATGTACAATTTAAAGCATCCATGCACATGGGATGATATTATTCATTATGTACAACACAATTATAACTCAACTCTCCATAACTCAACCGGCCACAGCCCCTTTCAGGTGGGCGTGGGGTTCCAGCGACTATGTCCCATTTACGTCATGCCATTTGTGGCTACACAAGCCGATTCGGCTCATGTGCATTCGGAAGGTGACAAAGCGAACAAATTCATTGAGCACATTCAGCACATCCTCTATTAGGTTCATGACATATTAGACAGAGCCAATGCTAAGTACAAGCAATGACATGATCAACATCGGGTGCCACACCACTTCTAAGTGGGCGACAAAGTGTGGCTACATTTGCAGAAGGAGCGCCTCACCAGACCCCAATGCAAGCTTTGCCCCCTCCGATATGGGCCATACACCATCACCAAGGCTGTAGGGAAAAATTCCTTTGAGCTCAGCATTCCACCATTCCTTGGTTTGCACCCAGTATTCAATGTGGACCACCTTCGACCCTATTTACCGCCTCTACTGGACACCTCTGACATTGAAGAACAACTCACAGCAACAGAGTTAAACCCGGACTACATGGAACATGCCACCACAGATTGTATCATGGAAATTCAAATCATTAACACTCACCAGCAGAAGATCCAACAAGGACCAAGTTCAGCAGAAGTTTCCTCATTTCATGGAGGAACTCAACGCAATGGGGACCATTGCTTCCTAAGTGGGGAGGAATGATCCAGGTGGATATTGGTGGCCACTTGCCTATTCCAATTGGGGTCCCACCATTGTTTCTTTTAGTTTTTCATTTTCCTTAATAATAGCACAATTTACTATTTTTAGTAGTTTTTCGGGTCCTGAACTTTTGGAACCGTTTTGAGGCCCTAAACGACGTTTTTTGGGGATCGCTTTTCCGGCTAATATGATTCCATTCTAGAATCAATATTCATGTTCAGAAATTTTAGTCCTCTTATAGATATTTCTAACGATGTATCATGTGCGTCAAACGAAGATAGTATGCCAAAGCTATGACCCCAGGAAATTGATGTACCAATTTACCCCGATGGGGCCCATATTCTGGCGTTTCATCTTCTAGGGTTAGGTTTTTGGATGCTTAGGGTTTTCCATTGTTTATCAATAATATATAGGCCTTCGAGCCTCATTGTAACACAGATTTCATAGGCCTATAGCCACCACATCTCTTTTCAGAGATAAGCTACCAATGCCCTAGCTAGTTTATTTCCATTATGTCTGTAAATAGATTTTAGTTCATTAATATTAATGAAATGAAGTGTTATTTCCACTGAATTGTTATATTTATGGTTATATGTGTATTCTATTACGTTCCTGCATAAATCTAGATCAGTAACATTTACATATTTTGTCTTTGATGGTTTGGAATCCTAAATATATATATATATATATATATATATATATATATATATATATATATATTTAATGTATTTTTTTTTTTTAAATTCATTCATTGAATTTGATTTGACCAAGTTTGATTCAAAAATTGGGTTGATAGGTGGTAAAATCAAAGTTTGAGTTCAAGTTATTTTTATGTATTTTTTTTTTAATCGGTTCATTTAATTTGAGTCGATCCAAGTCTGACTTGAAAATTGAGTTAATAGGTGGTCAAGTCGAAGTTTGAGTTTGAGTTTTAAAAATATCACTGAAATCAACATTGACAAGAGACACTTAATACTTTTTATACGTAACATTATGTTGTTGAGCAAGAACCTATTTCGCTGAAACTGGTAAGCTTGAACTGATATTCTTAAGCTACAACTGGACTTCATCAAGTTGTAGCATGATCTCCTCCTTGGCTTTATCATGATCCTTTAGAATCTTCCCCAAAATTGTTTTAAGATTCCAATAATGATCCACTTTTTTCCAATATTTCATATATCCAACCCTTGAGCTTCTGGTGTCTAGGATCCAATTGTCTAACTCTTCATCGATATCATAATCCGGATTGGCACCCCTCTCTTGTCGAACTTTAGAAATTATTATGTGGATACGAAACCATTCATGTAATTTACTAAAACATAAGACTTAAATATATGCTACTCATTTTCGGAAATCTATTCATGATCGAGAACACATATCATAAACATGAAAAATTATTCAACACACATACACATAAATTTATCTAGGGGAAAGCAACTGCTCAAAACCCCTTCTTATCTGTATTGCATTAATCAAAGAATATAGAATAAATACAATGCTTGCTCAAGCCTAAGAAACCTCTGCACTAGTATAGTCTGTCCCTCTACCTCACAGACTGAATTTGGAAAAAAACTAGCTAAATTATCTATCTTCCAAGCTCCTATTTCATTGTGTTGTTCCTTGAGGAATTAGGCCCCTATTAATTAGGAAATTCCTCATTGATAATTGTGTGATACCTTTAGGCCCTTTTCTGACTACATGTGCCACCTGTACAACTTGGATTAGTCTACAATTGATAATACACTTCCCTTCAACTCCAATATCAAGTGGGTAACTCTAATTCTGCATGCATCAATTAATTTATGTTGATTTATCATTTAACTGAATTATCACTAAAGATGACTGAAGTCACACCCCACTAGTTCCGCCATCATTTTGAACTAGTTTAATTCATAATAACTTAATTTAACTTAAATATATTGCTAGAAATTAGCAATCAATCATACTATAGTGAACTCAAGTGTCTCCAACTCGAATTAATTGAGTTAAATGAGTGTCATGTCAACTCAGTTAACTACCTCCAAGTATTATGCTGAAATTGAATTTGAAATTCTAATCTAGTTTGACTAAGGCAAAGTAAAAACTAGATTTTCTTGCCGCATATTCAACACTCCCTCTTAGCAAGAAATGGATTATCAGTGACCCTGATCCTGCCTCTATGGAACTCAAATTTTATTCTTGAAAAATCCTTTGTCAAAATATTTTCATCTTGTTCCTTTGTAGGAATGTACTTCGACAACATAATTTGACTCTACACACAATCCCGTAGATGGTGATACCAGATATTGATATGCTTAGATCGATCATGAAATACTATATTCTCACAGAGTTTGATACAACTTTGATTTCACAATAAATCATAGTAGGATCCATCATCTGACCAAATAACCCAACAAGAATCTTTCTCATCTAGATTGCCTCACATGTTGCTTGACTTGCAACTATGTACTCTACTTCTGCTAAGCTGAATGCCACAGATCTATGCTTCTTGTTGTACCAAGAAACCATTGTGGACCCGACACTGAAATTCCTCCTAATGTGCTCTTCCTATATGATGGACTCCCTAACCAATATACAGCTGTGAATCCTTGAAGCTTCACTCCCTTAGTTCTTCTGTATCATAGCCCAAACTGAGTGGTGCTTATGAGGTATCACAACACATGCTTTATTTCCTTCCAATACAGTTTGGTTGTCTTAACTACATAACACATGTTTGGTCGTGTGTTCATCAAATACATAAGTGAACCCATAATCTGCCTGTAAATGGAAACCTCCACTACTTCATCTGAAGTAGCATCCTCTTTCCTCTAGTTTCCTGCTAGATGATTCTCCATGGGTTTGCTTTTCTCCATGTGGAACTTATTCAATATCTCATCAGCATAATTTCCTTGAGATACAAACAGTTCCCCATCTCCTTGATATACTTCCAAACCAATAAATTAATGCATGAGCCCCATGTCCTTCATCTCAAATTCTCTTGCAAGGTCCTCCTTGCAAGATCTGATCAATTTCTCAGCACCTGTCAAAATTAAACCATCGACATACAACACATTAATTAATAATTTACCTTCAACCATGATATGATAAAGGTTTTCATCTGCTTCACTTTTGGTGAATCCCAACCCGGTGAGATACTTTTCAATCTTGGTGTACTAAGCATAGGGTGTTTTCTTGATTCCATACAACACTCGCTTGAGTCTACACACATGCAAGTCTTTTTCAAAGGTCTCAAACCCTTCTGATTACTCAATAACCACCTCCTCCTCAATAAATCCATTGAGTAATGTTATCTTCAGATCCATCTACTGGATATTCCACCCCATCTATGCAACTAATGCAAGAGTAGATCTTATGGATGAGTACCTTTCTACTCGAGAAAAGGTCTCACCATAGTTGATTCCCTCCAACTGAGAGAATCCTCTGGCCACAAATATGGCCTTATGCTTCTATCTGCTGCATGCTTTACCTTGTAAAGCCATCTCGAACTCACCATTGATTTGTTTGTCGGTCTTGGGACCAATTCCCAAACATTTTTTTTATTATAATGGAATCATATTCCTCTACCATAACATCAATCCATACAGGTTTCTCTACTACTTCCTAGAATGAGGATGACTTAGTCTCTGCTAGCTTAGTCATTAGAGCCATGTAGCCAATGTACCGATCCAGTGACCTCCTCTTCCTGTGCTGTGAAGTGGGTACTCCCACATTCTCTCTAGCATCATGCACTAATTTATTAGCTTCCTTGGTTTTTTTCCTTCCTTCTATGTATGTCTCTGCTTGAGTGGTTGTCTCAAATCTCTACTCCTCTTCTTGTGGCTGCTCCACAACTTCCCGAGGTTCTTCCTTTGTAGTCAAAAGCTCTTGATCAGGCTGTAACTAAGGCTCCCTCTCAAGAGAACACCTCAATGCCTTCTCCTCATCAAATTTCACATCTCTTTTGGCCATTGTCATCTTGAGAGATGGTAAGTACACACGATAGTTGTGAGGTGTTTCTTTGTACCGCACAAATATTTCCAAATCTGTTGTAGGCTCTAGATTTTTCCTTGATTCCTTGGAGACATTATAATATATTGATGCTCCAAAGATCCTGAAGTGTGACACATTTTTTTTCTTCCCTAAAAAATATCTCTCTAGTGTAATCATGCCAAGAATCCTACGAGGACTCATGTTCTGCAAATAGACCATTGTGGTACATGTTTCAACCCACAAGTGTAGTGGTAGGCTTTGATCATGCAACATCGTCATTATTTCTCCCACAATTCTTATATTCTTCCTCTCAGACACCCCATTCTGTTGTGGGTATGGTATGTTGTCAACTCTCATTGAATTCCTTCCTTTGCATAGAAATTTTTAAACTCATTTGACACATATTCACCTCCATTATCGCTCCTGAGAGCCTTCACCTTCTTGCCAATTTATTTCTCAACAAGTGTTTTAAATCCAAAAAATTTGGAGAATGTCTGGTATTTCTTCTGCATGAAGTAGATCCAACACTTCCATGATAAATCATCTACAAATATAACATAATACATGTGCTTGGAAGTGGAGGCTGTCGGGAAAGGTCCACATACACCATAATGGATCCTTTCGAGGACTGCATCCACCTTGTTGTCCCAATCATTGAAGGTGGATTTTGTGTACTTCCCCAACCTACACCCTTTGGATGTATCCTGCTGCTCTAGTGATCCTTTGGAGAGGCCTGTAGAAATATGTTGCACGATCTTCAAAGTTCCATGATGCAAATTTCCAAGTCTTCTATGCCATAATTCACCGAAATATTGGCTCTGCACCTTCTCTGCTTTTGTGCTCAATGTTTCACAATATTCCACATCTAAGTTGTAGAGCTTCTTTACTCGGACCTTGATTTGCTTCACCTTTCCCATGGCGATGTGTCTCAGGAACTCCTTCCCTTTGATGAATAACAAATCGTAGCCACGATCTTCCAACAGAGCTACGAAAACTAGATTCTTCTTTAGACCTGGTACAAACATCACATCCTTGAGCCTGAGAAAGGAGCCAACCTCCCTTTGAAAAGTAACTGTACCAATATTGATCGTACTATACCTTCCATCATCTTGCATCTCAATGTGAATATGAAGATATTTCTCCTCCAAGTCACTGAAAATTTCTTTATTCCCCATCATGTGGAATAAGGAACCACTATCCAGATACCACACTCTACCCATCATTATGCTTTCCATGCATGCAATGAGGGTGAAGTCCAACTTGAATTTTGAAGCCAAATATTCACCTGCCGCTCCTTCTGAGGGCTTCTTTCCCGCCTTCTTGTGTGGACACTTCATGGCATAATGTCCCAGTTCATGACAGTGAAAGCACTTGATTCTGGAAAAGTATTTCTTCTTTCCCCCTTGACTGGAATCTCCTTTGGATTAGGATTTATTCCCTTTCCCCTTATTTTTCTTTCTGGACAAGGCACAATTCTCCTCCTCATCACACTTGGATGAGGTTCCATCTCTGGTGTTCTGCCTTATTTCTTCTTGCACCAAATCGAACCATAGGCATTCCTAATTTGGTAGCTTCTCCCTCCCATTTACTGAATCCTAGTAGTTGTTCCAGCTATTGGGAAGGCCTAGAAGTGCTAGTCTTACTAGATCATCCTCCGCTATAGTAACAACAACTTGACCAAGTTCACTGCGACATTGTGTGAACCTGTTGAGATACTATGGAATTGTGTTGCCCTTTTGCATCTTGATATTCCAAAGTTTTTCCTTGAATTCCAGATTCCTGTTGTCACTACTATTCTAGGATATATTTTTCAATTCTTGCCACATTGCATATGGAGTCTCTTTCGATGAAGATTAGAGACAATATGATCTCGAACTCCCTCCAATATGATCCTCCTCACATTGGCCACACACTTCTTCCAATATGCTAGATCTTGGACATCAACTGTTGCCAGTTTATGGATATCATTATCAATGAATTCCTTCAACCCATTATATTCCAACATTGCCTCCATGTGGTTCTTCCAAGCAACATAATTCGAGATTCCCTCAAGAGCATACTCGAGTCTTAGTCCATAGAAATCTATCCTAATAACTCTGAATAAATGATCCTGCAAATTTGATCCTCCTGCATTAACAACTTTGAATTGTATTTTCTCTACTGTGATTCTTGCTCTGATACCATGTAGAAATTCCTATGTAGATCTTAAATTGCTCATATAATTTACAAAAACATAAGACTCAAATCTATTTTTCTCATCTACAGAAAGTTATTCACGATCAAGGACACATATCATAAGCATGCACAATGATTCAACACACATACACATAAATTTACCTAGGGGAAAGAAACTGCTCAAAACCCCTTCCTATCTGCATTGCATTAATCAAATAATAGAGAAAAAAATACAATGATTTTTCAGGCCTAAGCATCCTCTGCACTAGTATAGTTTATCTCCCTACCTTGCAGACTGACTCTGGTCAATATTTAGCAAATTTTTTTTCCTTCCAAGCTCCTATTTCCTTGCGTCATTCCTCAAGGAATTAGGCCCCTTTTAATTAGGAAAATCCTCATTGAGAATTGTGCAATACATTTAGGCCCTTCTTTGATTGCATGCACAACTTGTACAACTTGGATTGGTCTATAACTCATAGTACACTTCCCTTGAACTCCAATCTCAACTAGGTAACTCGAATTATCTGCACGCAACAATTAATTTAGGTTGATTGATGAGTTAACTGAATGATCACTGAATATGACTGAAGTTACACCCCACTAATGGACCCTCCACTAATTCCTCCATCATATCTTAATTTAACTAAAATAGATTGCTAGAAATTAAAAATCAATCATATTTTAGTGAACTCAAGTGTCTCCAACTCGAATTAACTAAGTTAATTGAGTGCCATGTCACCTCAGTTAACTACCTCCACGTAATCTGCTGAAATTGAATTTGAATTCTAACCTAGTTTGACCAAGGAAAATTCAAAACTAGATTTTCTTGTTGCATCTTCAACACAAATCTTGTCCTCCATATTCTCAATTTCCTTATGGATGTGAGGTGGATTCTATTCCCAATATACATTTGTCGTAGATTGAGATTGGATCTAAACCCTCATGTTGGAAGCACCAACCAGAGCACCATGGATGTGAGGTTAGTGATGCTTGCCCCTTCGACCACAACGAGAATATTTTCCATGAGGCA
The DNA here is from genome assembly GCA_034641835.2 of Pinus albicaulis. Classification (NCBI taxonomy): domain Eukaryota; kingdom Viridiplantae; phylum Streptophyta; class Pinopsida; order Pinales; family Pinaceae; genus Pinus; species Pinus albicaulis. The sequence continues at coordinate 228,213,962 of CM076576.1, forward strand.
GAGTGAGTATCAAAATACCAGGGCTTAATGGTAAAGGTTTCACAAAAACAATCGATGGGAAGGAGCACGAGCTACAAATTCTGAATAAATGCTTAAAGCCTATAATGTCCAACCTCTTGTAATATGGGTACTCCATGATGTTGCTGATAGCCCATGAAGAAAAATTATTCAATTTCCACAAGTTTCTTGTTTAGTGCCATAAATTCGATAACCAACGTAATGTACCCGCATATCTATTCCATGTGAGCAATTAATGATGGAAACGATTGTGAGAAGAGGGAACTATACTATGCCAATCTCGTAGAGGATACAATTTGTTATATTAGTTGGATCACTAAGAGAGATTTACCCCCAAACCACACACGCCCTGCCATGGAGTTGACATGCACTAAAGGGATTCCATCTATCCAATCATAATAACAACATATGGGAGGTGACAACAATGATAACAATTTAAATCAATCATGACTTGGGATATGCGTCCTTTTTCACCTCATTAAGATGCAATAACAACAAATGAGAGGTGGCAACTATTGATGACGATCGTGACTAGGGATTTGCATCACTTCTAACACTATTAAGGCACGTAGTAGGGAAGTGATCATCGAAGGTCAATAGGCAAGTGGACATCCACATCTAGCAATCACAATTACTGAAACTTGATTAAAATCCTTGATTGAATAAATTTAATGCAATAGTATAATTGCTAGATGTTTTTTTTCCCTTTTTTGGGCAACTTTTCCGGTCAATTTTGATTGAAATTTGGCATGAATTGTTTGGAATATTAAGTTTCAATGATGTAATCTATAAAAAATAAGTGCCCTGGGGGTTTTCAAGGAAATGAATCCATTTATACATTAAAAAACACATTTTAGACAACTTAAATTCATATTCTTGACAAAAATTGTATAGCGTGATTTCGAGGAAAAAAAAAAAAAACCTCTAATTATGTCGATAGGCATGTTTATTTTGAAGTAGGGATTCTATAACTTTAATTTAATTTTCAATAATTATTAAGTGGATGGTATGGATTTAACCTCTATGGAATATTATAAAATATTCTTAGTAGTATTCACAAATCAAAGGTTGAGATTTATCTCTAAAGTAACAAGGCTCTTTAATTAATGAGTACTAAGTGGACTATTCAAAAATCTTGAGAAATTAGTGAGTTATAGCTACCTCTCATGGAAATGTCATAGATGAATGACTTGCTTAACACAGTTGAATACCAAAAATGATATCTAACTATGGCTTTTCCCCTTTCAACTAAATTGATTAATTACGTCAAAGGTGTTTTATTTGTGGAATTGAGTTGAGAAAATATTGTTCAACCCAACCAATCCTCGCATTACATTTTCATTGCCTCCTTCCAGTGAAAAAGTGACAGGTGGAAAGCTTTTTCACGATCGTCATTCCCTTCGCTAGTACATCATGGTTCTTCATTGGTACAGGGTTCTCCTAACGAAGGGACAACAATGAAAATGCATTGTGAGGAGCACCGGTTTATAGTGTGAAGGAAGACGAGTGGAAGATTCTTGTTGTTGGTGTTGAACCTCTACCACTTTAGCCTCAAACTATCTAGAAACTACTAGAATTGCTCTTTGTTTTTATTAGGTGTGCTTCTTTGTGAGACGCATATATTAAAATTTGATATTTTATACTGTCGTTTTTCATTCTTTAATACATAAATAAATTGCATTTCCATTTGTCAGAGGAAAACAAGGTTGTGCATTTTCAATTTTTTCAGATGTACAGGTCATCATCCTCAGTCATGGTGAGATCGAATCCAGACAATTTTAAATCTCCCTTTCACATTAGTTGCTCGGGTGGTTTTTAACTCTTAGGTGGTATTGAAATCCAAAAAATTGTTTCAGAAAAGTTGTTTCGCAAAACAAGGGTTCTGTAGGCGCACAAGGCAAAGGATCAGTAGGTGGATTCGATATGCAAAAATTCTTCAAACCTGGAAGCCCAATAAACGCCAATACAATTCTTAAGTTACAAGGAAAATCAAAGATTTGTTGATATTGGATTCCATTACTGTTTTTTAAAGCAAATTGTCTGGCCTTTAAGCATTTTTTAAGTCACAAGGCAAATAAAAACTTTTTTGATATTAGATTCCATTAAATGTGTTACAAATTCTCGATAATAATTTAGGCTTCTAAAAAATGAAAATCTAGAAAGATGAAAAAGAATCGAACACACAAACACACAAGTTTACAATGTTTTTGTAGAAAGGAATTGTTCACTAAACGACTAGAGCTAAGATTCTTTGAGTTTTATAAGAAGGACATGGATGGACTTTGATCTACATATGTGTGCATGGGTCACAAAACTATTTAATATGATATCTCTACGTGCAAACACACTTTCAATCTTAAATAAAATTATTAATTAAATTTAATTGTAAAATTTGCAGCCAAATATGAAGGAAATGTGCAATTTCTCCATACAAAATGGAACTGGCATGTATGCTTTTAAAATTTAAATTAAAAAATAAAAATTTAATTAATAAGAAAACCACAACTCAAAATAATTAAACTACACATTTAAAAAATAAATAAAAAATTAAACTACATATTTAAAAATATAAAAAATAAAAAATAAAATATTTTTTTCCCAAATAAATTTTATATAACATCTTTTTTATTAGAAATAAGTTTTTTTATATTTAGTGATTTATTTGTCAAGATGATGTTTTCAAATCTTCTATTCCTTGTATCTTTGAACTTTTAGGAACAATTGCTAGTTTAAAAAATATCATATAACAAGTGCCATATAAAATGAGTTATGCTTTGTTGAACATGTAATATTAATAAACCAAGGTTTTGCAACAAAGCCTAAAATTTCTTTAATAAAATAGGGAAATCTTCATAATTAAGAATTTTATTATTATTTTTTAATGTATATATATTTAATTTATTTCTTAATATTTTTTATTCTTAATCATAATACTAACAATAATTTAAAATAGATGTACAATATTGATACAATTTAATTTATATAATTAGAAAGAAGGTGTCCCTTTTTGAAAGTTAGGCATTGTCTACCTTTTTCATCTCCATTTTACATATGTCCATCTACTCTTTTGACATGGGTCAACTTTAACTTAAGAAAAAAAAAACTACACTTCTTATTGTAAAATGGAGCATTTTGCTAAATAAAATTTACTTATATTTGAATTCATGCTTTTGTGATCATAGTAATTTTTCCAAAATCTTTTGGTTGTAATAGCATTGGATAGCAAATTGTCTATGCTTTTCGAACCAACCAGTGTGATTCATCTACGAGATGAGAAATCAGATCTAGTCATTAAAATTATATATATGTAGAGAACAACTCATCAGTACATTTTTATAATAATATTTTAACTCTATATATTAAATAAAAATAATTTTTTATCATAAATAAATTTTCTTCCTAGTTAAACTAGTTGTTGTTCCAACAACTATTTGGTCTTCTCTACATCTATATAAGTTTAATGGCTTGGTCTGATTTCTCTTCTTCTCCTGAAGATGAAACACACTGGTTGGTTTGAATTGCGTCGACAATTTTATGTCCATTGTGATTACAACCCAAATATTGTGGAAAATTTTACTTATATATATATAAATATAATTGTTTTTAATTATTAAAAGTAATGGACCATTTTGCTAAATAAAATTTGTTTATATATAAATGAATGTTATAAATAATAATGAGGAAATTATCATGGAGAAACTTATTAGAATTGGAATAATCTCAAATCCCTACGAAATTGGTGGGCTAGGAGACAAATTTAATTGGTGGGTCATGGGTGGAAAGGATGTGCCATCTTTGTGAGAATATGAACATTGAGGATGAAAATAACTTCCTCTTAGAGTGCCCTGCGTACACCCACATTAGATCTCAGTTTCATTAGATCTTAGTTTCATAATCTTTGTTGCAATACTGATCTTCCTAGTCTTTTAACATGTCGAAATTATAGTGAGCTTGGGACGCTTATCTCCAAGCTATTTGAGCTTTTAAAACAATCTAAATAATTCATTTCTTTAGGTCCGATAAACCAAAGTTTGGTCTCGGTGGACATTAACCATCATCATCATCATCATTATAATGAATTCTATTTACAAATTAAATATATAGAGATAAATATATTTAATTAATTTTTAATATTTAAATTTAAATTAAGTTTGTTATTTATTTATTTTTAATGTTTTTGAATAATAATAATAATAATGATGATGATAATTTAATTTTAAGATTATGGCTAAATTAGATATTAAATTGATATATGAGATTTTTTCATTTAAAGTTTATAAAGGTATATATATTTTAATCCTCTTTGAATTTGAACCTATAACATTTTACTCCACACACACACACATATATATATTTCTCTCTTTTATGTTTATAGTTTGTTAATATGAAATTGAAATTTATAATTTCTTCATTCCACATACAAAATAAATATATGTAAAATAAAAAATTCAATAATGTGAAAATTTTCCAAACTATAAATTGATATCATATACTTAGTAGGTACTCCTTCAACTCAAAATTCTTAAGGTAACTCCCACACAAAATTGCTTTAACTAATTATGATAAAGTCTCACTTTAAATCGTGTTCAACCTGGGATGTTATTGGGTATTTTTGTTTAAGAATGGTCATCATTGACATAAATACTTCTTAACTACACTTGCTTCCATGGTCACTCGTTATTGTGGGACTCACACTAGTTATTATGGGACTCACACTAGTTGTGGAAAGACAATTGTAATTACTTCCAGAAAGATGAGAAAGAAAGAAGAAAATTTTAAAGTTCAGAAGGCTAAAGATAGCCTATGGGACCCCTTTTAGAGTGAAAAACTTGAAAAAAAAATATGCACCTCAAGAGATTTAGCCCTCTTCAAAATATATCTATATTGGTTCTATATATGCATATAGCAAGTGTAACTTTTCATTTTTGAAACTGTATTTTTGAATGCATAAATGGATACAATGCCTTGAAAGTTTACTTGGACTCTTGGATTGTGTAAACTACACCACATAAATTTGCAATTCCAACAAATCTTTGCTAGACAAAATTTAATTTAAATTTAAAACTAGAATTAACGGCTCCACGAAAATGACTCCAAATTAATTTAAAATTTTTAAAAGGAGATAGCTAAAATTCTAAAATAAACCCCCTTCTTTATGTTGATTGCAGAATATCCTCGAATCTAAGGTCACTTGAGTGAAAGATGTCTTTATTTAATCTCATTATCAACACACTGACTTTAGTCATTTCCTCTATGCAATTACATTTTTTGTGAACTAGTGCCCATGAGGACCTATGGTAATGTTTCTCTTCATTACCTTGCATGTTATAGCTTGGATAAATATGTATATAAGATTTTTACATAGTGGTATGGTTGCAAAAAAATGATTTAGTCAGGTGGTTCGAGACAAGTGTGAGACTATTGCAAGGGTGAACACATTTCCTCCCCTCCACCCTCCACCCATTAGGTCGTTATCTTTCCTTTGTTGCAACATTTTTGTAGTAACATCTTAGGCATGTTAAGCCCTCAATTAAAAAAAATAAAAATGAAAAATTCTATCCTCATCCAGGGTAAGTTGAAATAACAATTAAATTAAATTGATATATTTTTTAAAAATAGACATTTTATTATATGATGAGAAATTTAACAAAATTTTCATTAATTTTAAAAATAAAAAATTTAATTATTTAGATAAGTGTGTATATTTTGGAATGGTTTTCCAAATTTTAATTTGATTATCAATAATTATTGGGTGGATGGTCAGGATTTAACCTCCATGAAATATTCTAGAATATTTCATAGTAATATACACAAATCAATTTATCGGGAAAGTAGTTAAGTATTTTTTATTCTTTTAATTAAATCAATTAATTAAAAAAAATGTTATATGAACAAGTGTCATATGAAATGAGTTATGGTTTTTACAGCATGTAGTATTGATAAGCCATAGTAATGGCTTATGGTATTATAACAAAGCCTATTTACAAATTAAGAATCTTTGTGATAAAGTAGGGATAAATATATTTAATTAATTTTTAGTAACTAAATTAAAATTAAGTTATTTATTTATTTATTTTTAATGTTTTTGAAAAATAGTAATAATAATAATGATAATTTAATTTAAGATTATGGCTAAGTTAGATATTAAATTGATATGATATTTTTTGATATTTTGAAGATTTTTGTGGTGTGAGTTTTGAGGAGGGGTGTTCGGACCACAATGTCCATTTTTATTTTTTCATTTAAAGTTTATAAAGGTATATATATTTTAATCATCTTTGAATTCGAACCTATAACATTTTACCAAAGAAACACATATTCTTAAATGTTGTTTTATATATACATTAAAATTCTCTCCTTCATATTTATACTTTGTTAATATGAAATTGAGATTTATAATTTCTCCATTCAACATACAAAACAAATATATGTAAAATAAACAATTCAATAATGTGGAAATTTTCCAAACTATATATGCATATCATATACTTAGTAGGTAGTTCTTAAGATAACTCCCACACGAAATTGTTTTAACTAATTATGATAAAGTCTCACCTTAAAGCGTTTTGTTTAGGAATGGCCATCCTTGACATAAAGACTTGTTAACTACGGCTAACTTACATGGTCACTCGTTATTGTGGGACTCGAGCCATGAAAAGGCAACCGTAATTACATCTGGAAAGATGAGAAAAAAGAAAGAAGATTTTAACGTCCACAAGGCTAAATATAGCCTATGGGAACTCTTTTAGAGTGAAAAACTTGAAAAAAAAGTATGCACCTCAAGAGATTTAATCCTCTTTAAAATGGATCTATATTTTTTCTATATATGCATATAGCATGTGTAACTTTTCATTTTTAAAAGTGTATTTTTGAATGCATAAAGGGATACAATGCCTTGAAAGTTTACCTAGACACTTGGATTGTGTGAACTACACCACATAAATTTTTCAATTACAACAATTAGACACTTGGATTGTGTAAACTACACCACATAAATTTTTCAATTACAACAAATCTTTGCTAGACAAAATTTAAAGCTCGATTTAATGGCTCCAATTTAATTTAAAATTTTTAAAAGGAGATAGCTAAAATTCTAAAACAAACCCCCTTCTTTATGTTGATTGCGGAATATCTTGGAACATGAAGGTCACTTGAGTGAAAGGTGCTCTTTATTTAATCTCATTATAAACTCACTCTGACTTTAGTCATTTCCTCTATACAATTACATTTTTTGTGCGTCAGTGTCCACGAGGACCTATGGTAATGTTTCTCCTTATTACCTTGCATGTTATATCTTGGATATAATATGTATATGATATATATATTTTTTGTAAGCTTGGCAAGACTTTTTCATTCATTCATTTTCAGAAAAATAAGGTTCTAACCATAATCAAGGAGTTCAATCACCCCAACCTACCCATTGTGAAACTAGGTCTGTTGGCTGCCAAACATTATATGTCATCCAAAAATAATATAGTTTGAGTCTGTCTCACAATGCCTTGTAGGAATTAATTTTTGGAAATCGTCTACACACTAAATAACTATTGTTGAGATTCAACAAGATGATGAGCTTAGTGAAAAGAGTCGCCTTCACTAAGTGGGCCCGCAGGCCTTTTTTGGCACAAAGTCTATTTTTAGATTATGTATATTTTTAGACATGTCGATCATATTCTATGAGTTACAGGATGCTATTTGTGGATGGTTGGTCAAGTTGGAAAAATCGATGGACTCCTATTTTTAGACATATTGGGCGGAATCTATTTTTAGATTGCCAGTCTAAAAATAGATATGTCAAATATTATTAGATCTTAATAATATTTGGACTCTAAACATTATCTTATTCTCTTGGAGCACTTCAGTTAAGTGCACATATGTGGCACAACAACTGACAGAAGGAATTACACTAATCCTGAGGGTTTACTGGAGCTAATGCATGAGGACTTTAGTTAGAACTCATGTGACAAAGTTTGGTGGAGTTCTAGAAGTAGTTGGTGGATTTGTATTTAGTTTAACTCAATTAGACTTAGTTGAGCTAGTTGTATCTAGTCTAACTAATTGATACACTAGTGAGAGTGGTGTGAATTAATTAGTCAATTAATTCGCTAAATAATAACTCATTAATCAACTGAAGAATACATCAGTTAACTACAATGCATGGTAGTTTCAGCGGAGACCAGTGGAGAGATAGGTGAAGGGCAAGATAGACTATCAGTTGTGACTATAGTGATGCATTGATTTCATCTAACACTTAGTGGAGATGCCAATGAGGATTACGCAGTGCAATCTTCGTGGAATCGAGTTCATTCAGAGCCATTCTTCAGCAATGATTGTGCAGTAGAGGCAGGCTAGCAGGTGGCAAAGATCAGTGCATGGATTTGCAAGATCGGGCCTAATTAGTGTGTAGCGATTATATTGTACTGAGAGCTTGATATGATCAACTTTGTATGAGGATTGTTACATGATCTCTATGACATATATTATATACAGATAGTTTGGGTTTTTAGCTTCAGGCTTTCCCGTTAAACAATTATGTTAATGTGTGTGAATTTTTATTGTTTCATGTGTGCATTGCAATTGATTTAATTTCCACATGTGATGATCAATGGTGGAATAGATTCTGTGTTGTGCATAAAGTTAAAATAGTGTGTGGTCAGGAGAATCTTGGATATATAACACATAAGTTATATAATTTCTACAACTATAACATAATAGCCTAGTCATTATATACATCATAGCAAATTAAAAATAAATGATTGCAACTATAGGCAAGCATACTGATATTCATAAGACAACTCCACTGGAGTTGGGTCCTTCGCACTTGAACCCGATAATTTGGAATGAGGAAGACACAGAATGTTTTTTGCAATGCGGCTGAGATGAACATTCTACTGTTGAATTTTATTTTTGATTTCCTACAGGGTTCATTATAGTCTTGGACACAATACTTTCCATCATCCCATTGAGGTGAAAAAAATTCTTATATTGAGTGGTTCAGCCTCTGGAATGTCATGGGTTGGGAACAAGGTCATGCTAATCTTTCAACTGAAACTCTACTTTTTCCCATTGATTCAGATCAACTTCCCAGTTTGAAATTAATTGTCGAGCTTGAGTTGGAGTACCTGTTTGATATGCATGGGTTGCATCATGGATAATTTGAGTAATTGGATTATGACCGCGACCTCACAGATGATGGTCCTAGATTAGGTTATTGCCTCCCTGCTTCCCCACTTTCCTCCCATGACCGTGACAACCTCTGCCCGAGGAATTGGCATTGGAGGTTGGATGAGTCATGACATGGCCCAATAGATGACCAATATCACCCTTATCTATCGCAGCTCCCTTCAATCTCTGTCCTGATTTCCTTTCAAGATCAGAACCCGCAACAACCTTATTTTGCCAATTTTATAAAGGAAAAAAAATCCCAATTTCCACTTTCATAATCATCGGAGTCAAGCCTATAGGGCTTTGGGTCAAAACCAAAATAAATTTTCCAAAATACTACTGTGCATTTAACATTTAAGCGCTTAGCCAATACACAGCCATTATCGATTGGATGAATCGATGGTTTAGATCGAATTCACTGTTCAAATCTCTGTTTCACGCTTCTTAACAATTCGTGACTTCTGATTCAATAATCCAAAATCATTCAAGATTTTCTCCTTGCTTTATATATCAACCACAAGCACGATTTGGACAAGGCTAGCACCAGGGCTTCCTTCCCAAAAGCTCATTGCAAAGGATAAGGGTGTTTAACACTAACTCTCGCATTACCCATATAACCAAACCCTTTGAACCAAGACTCATCGCAATTCCAAATCACAGTATGAGTCAATACATGACTCCTCAACGCAATTCCAAATCACAGTATGAGTCAATACATGACTCCTCAACGCAATCCCAAGGCACTTTAACAACCTCATATCTCTAAATGTGATATATATTTTTGACCATGCATGCCATTACAACAAGGGAATCTCGATTCAGATACATGACAATTCAAACTTCGAATGGTGTTCGAATTCCTCAGATGGAATATCACACCACAGAGACACTCGAACATAATCACAGTCTATTTCACTCCTCAAAAGGGCGTTTTGAACCCTTATACAAGAATTTCATATTACCATAGCCAATTTCTATTGGAAAAACCAGTCAGCCATTTAAACTCATGCATGCATATTCTATTATAGCTTTCTAGCTCTCCCAATCTTGTCAATATATGCCTTCAACAATGGAATAGGACTAGATCTACACATCCAAATCTAAGGAATCCAAGAGTTCAACGCTCTTATATTGATCCACCAGTGTTCAACTAACCCCAACGTAGATTACATTCTAGATCATTCTAGGCACAACACCTCAAAAGGTAGACCATCAACACAACACATATATAATTACACAATAAAAAATTTATTATTTAATTTACAAAATATATGCATACATATAATTATAATTCTGGTCTATCCCGTATCTATGGCCTGATTCATCATGTGGTTGGCCACTTCCTTCATTCTGGCCACACTAGGCTTCTCTAATTCTTTTTTTTTTAATTTTCTCTCATTGATCTAACCTCTTTACCACTTAATGCTTACAATATTTATACAAATGGATTTTGTAACCAATTTTATTTCAAATCCTCAATATTCTCAACCAAATCCAAAGATCCTCTAAATCCACAAAATCATCAACTAAATCCTAAGTCTAGGATTCACAATCCCTATGAGATCTCAACTAGCCTAAATCTCTCATGTTCTCCTACATTTGAGAACATTTACAATCAAATATATGAATTAAACCTATCCTATGTATTTCACATAAATCCACCCAAGAATTAGGAAAATAAAATTAATCAAGTCTTAGGAAACCAACTTCCTAGGCAACACAAGAACCCCTAGGTCTATCATATATACAATGATTTTATGAGTAGGATGCTCCTGCATCAGACTCTCGATGTAGAAAAAAACCATAGAATCTTGTCTATGAGGTCTGTCACTTTTTTTTATTAATGTGACAGCTACAAGTCCCAAGGACTTGCTACCTCCCGGATTCCAAACTCTATTTTGTTGCTGATCCTTCAGTCTTTCTCTTTCATGTTGTTGTGTTTTTTTTCCTGTCATCTTTCTTTCTCCTAGTCTCCAAATTTTGAATGAGGTTCGAATTGGCTCTTCATCAGCAACCACTTTCTTCACTTTCTGTATGATAATAGTATAACTAACTTCTGCATTAGGTACAAACTCTTCTCCATAGGTTACTTCCCATCCCAAAACTGCTATATCCCAAACTAGTGTGGATCCAACCTCTGTAGTAGGAATCTCAACAATCTGTTTTACTCCTAGTTTGATGAAAAACTCCAAAACTTCCCCATATGCTGCACATAATGTTGTGTCATTTTCGATGTTCAAACCGCCATAATGTATTAGCACATAATATGGTGAAATGTACTTGAACAGGGTCTCTGTCACGCTAGAAAATATTTTTCCAACACCCTTTAAAAGAGCTTCAAAATAGGCATTCATGATTTCTTGCGGAGAACCATTTGAATATTGTATGTAGGATTGTAATTGTTTTGGAGAATCTCTAGTCTTCAAACTCTCCTTGAAAGCAAGGACAAGCTCATCATGAATTCTCAATGTGTTCCATTTGTTCAGAACAGTCTCCTCCTCAGAATCTTGTTTCATGGGCTTCTCAAATACCTCATCACCATTTTCATCTTGAGATTTCTTATCAAGATCAACCTTTTCATTCTTTACAGGCTTCTCATCTGTTGATGAAAAGGACTGATCATCACCGAAAAAATGATCTAAGACATTATTATGTACTTCTAACCCATATTCATGTTGTAAATCATTATCTAAGAGTGGTGTCAATGAATTTTATTTCTGCTATAATTTAAGGATCGTGTACCAATACGTTGAACTGATACTTCTCTAGGAAATTTTGTTTGTTCATATTTCTGAATAACACTTGCATCTGCACCTGGTGCCAATTAAGATTCCACACTCAGAACATTATTTGAGTTATTAACATCACCCTTAGGAATTTTATCTGCAGAATAATTAGTATCCCCTGATAATAAATGGCCAGCAGCCTTGGTTTGAATAGACTCACAGCAACGTTTAATGGAATTATCATATCCCATAGATTCACTAGATTCCTGGCGTTTCCATGGTATAGGAACAACTGTATTTGGAACCCATTCATATTTTCCTGCTTGCATCCAAGGAATATATATATCTCCACATTTTGGAAGGACCAAGTTTTCACGAATAGCTGCCCCAATTCGACTTTTTATGAATTATGCAATTGTTGAAAAGTTAATCTTATGATCTCCTATTGATGGTTTGAATTCCCACTCAATTCTTGGTGTTGATGTAAAATCAAACCATATACGGTCAGATGGAGGTGGCTTGATACTTATCTTCAATTTCCCTTTTAGAGACAATACTTGTATTGACAAAGCCAAAGTTACCTATGAAACTTGCTGAGCAAGATGAGACAACATTCCTTTCAAGCTTGGCAGATTAGATCGCCATCTATGAGTGTTTTAAACCTTTGTGCCATTTGAAATTTCCCTTACAACACCTCTAACTATCCCCAATTTCTCTCCAAGGCCTTCAAAGTCCTTGTTCAAAAGTCTCGATGTCACTTCCTTTCCCTTTGTCTTCACATCAGCTGTAGATGGTTTTCCTACATCTGTAACAAAATATTTACGAAATTATCAAAATTTAAAATATAACGATTTCTTGCCTTATTTGGTGTTTCAGACATCAAATTTCTTCTAGCATCTTTTCCATTCTATCCAAATATTCCTGTTAGGGTCCTGTGATTTGGCCGATTGGTGAGCCAAATGACGATGTAACATCAAACCAAGCTTTGGAGCCCAAGGACCTAGCCTTCCTGGACTCGGAGAGGGCTCTCTCTATATGTTTAAAAGATATCGATGTGTTTGCTTATGGTATTCTGATATTAGGCTAGTTATGAAGTGAGTTTTTTGGTTTTTTAGTTTTTTAAGTTTGTGAGGGATAAATTGATCAAAGACATAAAACAGGTAACAAGAAGTCAGATCAATTGGGCTATGGGGTCAAACAGGTCAAGGAAGCTATCAGATGATGATGTAAGGCTGTTGTAGGGCCGATTTGATTCACAGTAGAAGGGATCTTTGGGCAAAATGGAGTAAATGGACATCAAGTTCGTGAAAGACAAGGGATTTCAAGTGTAACTAGTTGATAGCAGACATAAACATGTTATAGCAAGCCATTAATCATGATAGATCCAACTATGAGCTAATTAATACATAGAAATCAAACATTCCAGCCATGCATAGAAGTATAAGACCCTCTAACTTTGGGAAATGGCTATCAGACTTTGGGGAAAACACATAAGAAGGACTAACAACTCATAAAACTATGCCGGAATGCCTAAACACAGTCTTTAAGTTATTGGGCACTTGGAAAAACAAGCTTTCATAGTTTTAGGCAAAGGGCTAGATCGGGACTAGGCCTCCTTGGTTCAACAAGATGATAAACTAATCAGTCAAAGAGATAGTTTTATAGACAGAACTATGGACAGCTTATAGGTAGGCAGGGCACACCATACATCCTACTCAACATAAATAGAACTTAGGAATAAAACTAGCAACAATACCTTAAGTTACTAAAGAGCAGTTAAGAATTCTTTAGTATAACTAAGGAAGAAGAAAACATAAAGCTATGAAGATTCAGGAATTTTGAGGTGCCTCCATGGGCATATCTCAAAATCAATCTCTATTGATCTATAGCAGCAAGAAGCATGTATCATGAATGAAAACTAGAAGACAACAACAAAGCAAGAAACACTATACCATTCTACCATGTCATGGAATCCATCACCAATCCTTCATCATTCATCAAAAGCATCCAAGAGGCAGTCCAAAAATCATAACACAAATGTATTCTTCAAAGCTCATATGACCAATGTATTAATTCTTCTCTCAAGTTCAACCTCTGATTTACAATGAAACCCATGGAATAAATAGGCTTGAGGGAGGAAAACCTCATGGAGCAACTAGCTATCCCATTGGCCAAGTCAAAATATCTAAACTTGTCCTTGAGGCTTTGCAAAGCCCAAGGCACAAAATATCCCATAAAATATCTAAAAAAATGCTAAAAATGGAAATTATATTGACTTTACATCATTTCCCAAGTATAAAAATAGCTAAACGCACATTTGGGAAAAGCAGATTTTTGAGGTTCAAAAATTACAAAAATACTTCATATTTATGCCTGAAAAAGGTTCCCTGACTTGCTGGAGGCAATAGGCAGCCTTCAAAATGTTGAAATGAGGCTCATGATGGCTCGTTGGAAAGCTCTCTGTGTCTACTTTCTGGAGCAACTGAAACCATCTCAATCGGAGGCCTGGAAATCATCCAAAACTGTACCTGTGTGTAAAAAACCAGGAAATAGCAGACTGCTGATATGGCGGGCAGAATGTGCAAAAAGAGGGCATTTTCCGCCAATTTGAGGGGGAAAATGATCTCCAAATGCTCTGAAAATCGCTGGAGACCTGATCATAGAATTATGGCATCCATCGGTATCATCCTCCTCCCTTGAAAACTCCTCAAACTGAAATGGCGAAATTATGAGTTTTTGACCAAAAACCCAAAAAATGCCAAAAAACAAAAAGTTTCCGAAATAGGCTCAAAATTGGCATGCATGACCCTCAAGGGTCCATAGCAACATGCTCCGAAGCTAAGGCCAAAATATCAAGGGCTGATATGCTTTTCCCTTCTTTCCGTGCTAGGCGCTTACCCTTTGCCCTCTTCAATTTCTCTTGGGCTGCCTTTAGTTTGCGCCGGGAAAACTGATTCAGCTTTTGGAAGTGATGTGTCCTCTTCCTCTGCAGCTCTAAATCTCTATTCGCCCTTTCAAGCTTCATTTCCAAATGCTTGTTAGCTCTTTCAAGCCAAGCCTCTTTGTTTTCTTCAATTTCCTGCTCAAGGAGTGCAGTGAGAGGGAAGGCTTGGAGCTGGGCTTGCTATTCTGCTCTCTGCTTTTCCAAGGCTCTTTTAAGCCCGATGGTCCTAGGCCTCTTCCGCCTAGGCTGGTCTTCCTCCTCCTCCTCCTCCTCATCAAACTCACCAATGAGTTCTTCTATCCTCGCTTGGGCCTTTGCTGCCTCTTTCTTATACTTAATCGCTCGTGCCTCATGAACAGCTGTGTGCAGATTCATTTGTTTGTTTTCAATCTCCAAGAAGTGGTTGAAATTCCTTGCCCTTTGAAGATCCTCCTCTAATGCCTCAATTTGTCCTTCCTTATGGATTAGGATATTTTCAAGAAGGCGGGCCTCATTATCACTGTCATCGCTTTGGATAGGGATGATAGCTAATTCACCTCCATGCTTTGTACTTTCTCCAACTTTGCTTTTACCTTTGAAAGCCAATCTGGCGCTTTTCCTCCTTGGCATGATAGAAGATGTCCTTTTGGGTGATTTCCTCTTGCTAGGAACAATCTTTGTCACTGTTAGGGTGGCAGCTTTAGTCCCTTTTTTCCTTGCTATGCTGAGCTTTGTTATTTTGAGAGGAGGAGGCACAACTGTTTTTCCTTTGACATCTTCCTGAATTGGCTGCTCTTCTTGAGGCTGCTGAATATCTTCTCCTGGCTGTTCATTTGGCTGCCCCTGTTTGCCAACATTAGCTTGCTGTCCTTCATCAATGCCTTGTTCAATTTGTGGCTCAGGAGGTATCTCAATTTCCTGCCCAACCTGCTGTTCTTCATCTTGCACCTGCTGTTTTTCCTCATCATGGACCTGCTGTCCTTCATCCTCTATCTGCTGCTGTTCCTCATCATGGACCTGCTGTCCTTCATCATCTATCTGCTGTTGTTCCTCATCCCTTTCCTCTTGCTTCTGTTGACTTGGCTGTCCAGTAGTCATTCTGAGCCTTCTAGGAGTAGGCCTACTGGACAAAGGCACTGGGAGATGGACAGGCTGAGTAGGAGAAATATGGGCAGGAGGAACAGTGGAAAAATCTGGATGGCTGATGAATAAATCCCATGAAACCTCTTTCTTCTCTAGCTGGTGTAGGAAGATAATCTTGATCAAAGAATGATGAAAAAGAGAAAGGATTTGCAGAGGTGGGGCCTTCTTCTGGATAGTAGATGCCATCTTCTCTAGGCTCTTGAACAAAAAGTAAGGGAGGTTTAGATGCCTGCTTCTAGTAAAGTGCATCAATAAACGAACATGATAGGCATAAATTCGATTAAACCTCCCTTCACAAGTGAAATATTTCATTATGACTTTCATAAGCGGAGCATAGCTGTCAAGGAGATATGAAAAAGGGAAAATAGCAGTGACAGCCTCTCTATGTTCAGGCTTGATGAAAGGTTTGTAATCCTCTAAGTCAAGATGAGCTTGTTTAAACCATTTTTCGCCATGATACGGGATCTTCGTGGCCTTGGACACATACCTTGGAGAAATTTTGAAATCAAGATCCGCCACTTGGAAGTGTTTTTCTTTGAATCTCAGGGCACACAAGTGTGTTAATGGCGAAAAACTCTTGACTTCTTCTATCTTCTGGCAGAAATCGAGGCAGCCTACTTCATGGAAGTTGAAAAGTACAGATGGATGAGCATTAATCTCTTCTGTAGAGATGGGCTCATATCTTTTATGTGGACCGCTCCTGCTGTCTTGCCTTGGAGGAATTTTGACCTGAATATGCTTTGGAAGAGGTAAACTGCTTTCACTGTATGTAAAATGTCCTGTTGGAGTCAAACTGTGTCACTTTACCGCTTTGACAGATAGACAATGAGATTTGGATGTCTTGCAATCAAGTTTCTTATAATACACAACCTCTGCTATCTTAAAACTTAGCCTTCTACCTTTGAATGTACCTCAGCCAGGCAGATTTCTCAATAGGGTACCATATAACAAAGAGATGACAGACTGCTGGGTAATTTTCCTGTGCACAGTGTTAAAAAGTCACCTTTTCTTGTGAATTTGTTAGAGGTCAATCAACACACCTACATCTCTGTCTCCAAGGTAAAATTCAATCATCAAAAACCTGCTCTTCAGAAAGTGGCCTGTTCACCATTAGAATATCTCTGTCAACAGATTTCTCTAGAAGAGACCATACAGTGAAAGAAAAAAGGAGACCAAGGTTAGGTGAATTATCAGTGCACAGTGTTTAGGAAAATCACCCTTTACTTGTGAATTTAAGAGATCAACCACCACATCTATATCTGTGTCTCCAAGGTGAAATTCCTAATCATTAAAATCCTGCCCTTCTTGGAGTGCAAATAAAACAACAGACTTGTGGATACGCAGTCCAACTTCAGTGTAGGTATACAGTCAACTTTACTGCTTTGAACAAGGTGACAGAGTCTAGAAAATGCCTCAAAAAAGTTTCAACAAGGTCTGCAAGAGCCTTTACTTTGTCAAATAGGCAAGACCTCCTACCAATGTAACACCTCTGGTTATGTTGAAAAAACCTTTATTTTGGATGAATACCAACTTATAAATAAGCCTGAAAAACACAAGGCAGTCAACCAACTTGCATATGTGAAAACAACCCCTTTTCTGAGTGCAATTCACTGTTTTTAATAATGTGGCAATGTCTTGAGGACAGTGTGAACTGTTTCTCTTTAGACCTAAACCCTATCTCTTTATAACAAACTCTCCTTTTACCTTTTTAGAGGCTTCTTGTGAGGTGGCAGTTAAAAATCTTATAACCAACAAACTCCCTTTAATCAAAACACAGTTCTTTATAGGAAAAACCTCTGCCCTTCGATTGTTTTGAAGATGAAACAAGCTGCTCTTAGTCTCAAAACCAACCTTTTCCTGTAGGTGCCCTAAATAACATTACTAGCATCTTATCACAGTCTCATACTTTGAATAATCATACAGTCAAAACACTATTTTTCTGAAAAGGTGACAGGGTTCAAGAGTCCTGTATGGTGTGGTATGAGAAATCTGAAGAAGTTTAACACTCGGTTCTTTCTATGGGCACCCTCAGCAGTGAATTTACCTCTCAGACATAGCTTCAAACTATGGGCATTTTCATAGTAAAATCATTTTCCGGATATGGTGAGCAAATTTTTGAAATCGAGGGGAAAATATATAGGAATACCTTCAATTTAGATGAAAAACCCTTGGGGAGGGCTGGAGTAGCACCGGAAAGCCCTCAATTATGCGCGGCACTCTTTAAGGACAGCACGGCACGCAAAAAATACCACCCGGGTGGCCTGTCGGGTTGGACTGTCGGGCGGTCGGGCGCCGTGTACAGGCGCGTCGCGCCAACACTGACCGCCGTGTAAAAATGCTCCCAGGCACGTCGCGCGGGTTTCCAGGCATGTCGCGCTTTGTTTAAACTGTGCAACTCCTGCAAACTGACCCGAAATTTGCTTTGTTTGATGCCGAGGGTAACCAAAGACTTTGCTTCGTTTTGACAATGAAGAATGCACTCTTCACCTCACTCTATTGACATAGAACAAAACTCTCCAACGGTCATATTCTTAAATGCAAAATGAAATTTGTTTGGTTGGATTTTGTAAGGCGTTTAAAGCCCTTTTGATCCTTTTTACCAACAACCTTGGTGCATTTGCAAAACTGGATTCATAATCTGTGCACGCGTTTGAAGATTTTCTATGCTTTTTAGACCGTTTAATCATGGACCAACCCCTTTATGAAAACAAAAATAGTTAAAAAGCCAGAACTTTGTTTTACTTATGCACAGGTGTTCAAAGGGTGATTTTTTGCCAGTTTTGTTCTTTGGGTGATAAATTTAACACCAAACTTCAACTTTGAAAAGTAACTCAATAGCCTTCATCATCTCTGCCACCGTGTTTTAAAATTACTGGTGATATCTATTATATAACCACTTTAACACTGTCAGGAAAATACCTGAAAACTGCCTTTTTTCCGAAAGGGTAGGTCTTGCATTGTCAACTTGTTTTGACAGTCTCAGTTTTTTTTTAACAGCTTCCTCAACCTTTTCTCTAATGCAGGTGTCAAACTTGCTGGTCTTCTTGGACTTGATCATGGTCCTCTGTTTTGAGAAAAGCGCCTCCTTTCAACATACTTCTTTGCTTATATGTGTATCATTTACGCTATATCTATTCACAATGTCCATCTTGGGAACTAAGCCTGAAATGCCTCCCATTATTTGTGATGTATATTCTGAAAGGAGAAAATCATGAAGCAAGAAGAACAGGTCTCTTGGAAACAGTTATCATTTTTCTTTGACCAGTGCATTGACCTTTTTGTAACAGAACCATTCCATAGCTCAACTCTGTCCACTGTTTTACCTTCTTGGTGATTTATAGGCTTCTCTTTGGATTGTAAGTGCCATTTTTTGGTTGCCTCCATTCAAACTATATTTCTCTGTTTACTTAAGAGGAGTTCCCTTTAAACTTCTTGGCATGTGACAGTGAGGTGACTGTGTGGCCTCTTCCCCTAAGGAAACTGCCCTTTTTGTATCAATGACCTGCATAGTCAATATTGTCTCCTGTCCACTATAGGTATAGTTTGACAGACATTTTCCTATGGATAGGAAAAACAATAGTTTTGAATCATAAACACTATCTTTTACCTGTGTACAGACTTTTGCTTTCTTTCATTGTCTCTTTTCACTGCATCCTTTGACCAATCAGTTTTAAAAAACATACAATGTCTTGGCCATCTGCTCATAAATGGAGGAGGCCTTTCACTGAGCAAAGTATCTGAAGATTATTTGATAATGCTGCATGACAAGGATTTGCTTGGATTATGATGGTAAGCAACCAACTTAAAAAGAACATCAATACTGGCACCTCTGCTTGCAATCACCACTATGCTTCAGAACAACCCTAGTCAAATTGTCACTGTCTCACTGTACTGCTCTGAGGGGAACTGAGATGTCATCATTTGCTTTGGTCATCTTATGACAAATTATTTGAAAGATAGTCTCTGTGACTATGGAGGTCAGCGCCTTTTGAAAAACAAACACCTTTCCTTCTGCCTGTGTAATGACATGTTTTGTCAGCACCTCTTTAGTTTGGTCTTGTGGACAAGCAAGCTGCTTATGATTGGAATTGTTTTTTTTTTTGCTCATGATATGTTTCTCTAAATTTTAACAATTCACAGGATTTGAAAACTTCTCATGACCTCCTTTACAAGACCGAAGTCTGTTTTCCTTTGAACTTGCATATCTCAGATTTTATCTCTGCTGTGATTATCACTTACACTCAGAAAACCTAGAATCTCTGTTTCACTGTTCAGTAAAAAAACAAACCTGGACTTTTGCAATCCTCAAAATCAATACTGGTCAGCGCCCTCTGCTTGTGGATGAAGGAGGCGCCCTAACCCTCTGCTTGTAAATGAAGGAGGTTCTGGGCCATGAAAATTTACCAGTTTGCTGAGACAGTGGTGTTCTTCTCTTCCTGTGATTTTTCATGCTGGAAGGAAAATGCAAGGTTTTGATTGAGTGACTCTCTGTTTGCAGATGTATCTCAGGCTCATGTTACATTTAGAAGCAGCTGTTCTTCTAACTATAGATTCAAGAATTTTCTCCTGAGACAGAGTTATATTTCTTGTCTTTGCAGAATCCATAAGACACTGTAAAACACCTAATAATCAGCTTGAGACTGTGGTTTATGCAGTGCTGAGACCTAGGGATATAAGTGGCACGACTTAGAGCTGTGATCAATTTTATTTGCAGAGTGGGGGTCAGTCATGGTTGGTCTGTAGCAGATGGAGGCTTTTTGGCTTTTTGATGATTGCCAAGGGTAAAATGTCTTAAAGCGCCACTTCCTAACATAGGGGAGACTTTTGCAACAGACTTGGACTTTTCCTTTTGGAGCTGATGGACAGACTAGGGGGGGTTCAAACTAGAAAAAATAGTGATAATGGATTTTGACTTTGACATGGGCGGACTGATAAGTAAAAGGGCGAAAAAAGTTTTATGAGGGTTTTCTAGATGACAGATTGACATATGGAATTCAGCTTCTAGAAAACTCAGTTATGGATATAGTCATCACTAACATGTAAAAAATACTGATGGCTAACACTTCCTCTTTGTTCCAGTTCACACATGTCTAGTTCATACATGTGACCATCCTTTGCCTCTGTTTCCTTCTCTAATTGAGCTAAAAACTCAACTTCATGAAATGAAGAACAATCATCCCAATTTCCTTCAGGTTCACAAATAACTTCTTCTTGATCATAATTTCTTTCTTGATCTTGGCTATGGTCATTAGCTTTCATAGTTTTCTTCTCCTTGATAGTAACAAACTCCTAATTTGGTATTGTATCTGCATACATATACAAACTATCAGTTTTAAAATTACAAGACCTTTCGGCCTCATTTGATGCTTCAAGCACTAATATTCCACAATGGAATTTATGGGTTTCAACAAATCCTCTTTGTTGTGACTCAATTCCTTTGAGTATCTCCTTCAACAAAGAAATATGTATTTTTTCAAGTTCTTTGAACTTGTTTATCAGCTTGGCATTCCATTTCTTTTTCAATAGGTTCCATTTGACCCATTTCCTCATTCTCCATCCATGTCTTTGTTCTTCATTCTCTCTCTCTTGTAGCCATTCTTTTAGTATATCCAACTGTGCTCTCATCACTGCAAGACTTATCTCATGTTATTCATTACTCATCTGAAATTTATCTTAACCATTTCTATGATCCTCCATGATCATTTTTATCATGAGCTCATCCAGGCTCATTTTGGTGATTTTCAATTCTCACCTACTACTAAATACTCTATCAAGCTTCCTCTCTAAGCTTGATCTCTTCCTAAGTATTCTATCTTGGTCCACTCTCTTGAACCTCCTGGAGATTCTTTTCTCTTTTGCATTCAGTCACGATTTTCCTTTATTCTAACCTATAGCTAGATAGGTTCATCATCATCATCAAAACTTCATTGTTCTGGCTACAATCATTAAATCATACTCATATTGTTACTTGTAATTAGTAATTCGTTAATAAGAAGACCATACCTCATTTTCCAATCTTTGTTGCATATGATTCTACTGCAATTTCCTCTTCTACTGATTCTACTTTTATTATTGCAGTGATCAATACTTTTATACCTCAAAACAATCTCTTCCTCCTCTGTGAACTTCATCTAATCACTTGTGGACTGCATTCGATCCCCTTTTTAACAAGCCTTCATACTGGCCTTCCAACAATGCAAGATATCTATCTGTGCTTGACCTCTTGATATCTTTTTGGTTCTCTATCTTGGAACCACCTTCTGAGAAACTCCCTTGCTCCTCTTACTTCTGCAACTTAAATCCACTTTTCTCTCTTCAAGAATGTTGCTGGTTCTTCTTCTTACAGCTCCTTTTGTTATCAAACTTCAGTGTGCTACCTGTAACCTACAAACACATCTTTTAAAACTAGAATTATCACAAAGATATACCTGCAAGATATTTTCACGATATTTTCTCTTCCTTATTCAGCATTTGAATGGGTAACCTTCTTGCACAAAGAACACATTGAATTGGTTGATTCTATGCCTTGGTTTATGTGTAGCTCCAATGCTACTCTTCAATATTCAGTCGCTCCATAGGTTTCACTACTGATTTCCAACTCTCCTCCCATGTGAGTCCAGAAGAGACATGTTTCCTGAACTTTTTTGCATTTAATTAATAACTTCACTTACAACGTGACTGCACCAAAGAAAATTATCTATTTCCCCCTGGTTCTTCTCAAAAAACATATGGACTTCTACTTAGACACATCAAAACATTTCTACAACACTTAAATATTTAAACATGTTCCAACATTATTTTCACACGCATAACACTGTTCTAGTTTCCCTAGGGAGCTTTTATTGCTATGATACCAAAAATGATGACATGGTCCAATGGATGACCAAGATCATCCTTATCTGTCATAGCTCCCTTCAATCTTTGTCTTGATTTCCTTTCAATATCAGATTAGGAAACAACCTTATATTGCCAATTTTATAAAGGAAAAAAATCCCAATTTCCACTTTCATAATCATCGGAGTCAAGACTGTGGGGCTTTGGGTCAAAACCCAAATAAATTTTCCAAAATCCCATTGTGCATTTAACATTTAAGTGCTTATTCAATACACAGCCATTGTCGATTGGATGAATCGATGGTTTAGATAAAATTCACCATTCAACTCTTCGTTTCACACTTCTTAACCATTTGTGACTTATGATTCAATGATCCAGAATCATTCTGGATTTTCTCCTTGCTTTATATATCGACCACAAGCATGATTTTAATAGGGCTAGCACCTGTGCTTCCTTCACAAATGCTCATCGCAAAGGATAAGAGTGTTTAACACTAACTCTTGCATTACCTATATAACCAAACCCTTTGAACCAAGATTCATCGCAATTCCAAATCACAGTTCAAATCAATACGTGAATCCTCATCGCAATCCCAAGGTCCTTTAACAACCTCATATCTTTGAATGTGATATAGTTTTTTGACCATCCACGCCTACAACAAGGGAATCTCAATTCAGATACACGATAGTTCAATCTTTGAATGGTTTTCGAACTCCTCAGTTGGAATCTCACACCACACAGACACTCGAACATAATCACAGCCGATTTCACTCCTCAAAAGGGAGTTCCAAACCCTTCCACAGGAATTTCATATTACCGTAGCCAATTTATATTGGAAAAACAAGTCAACCATTTAAACTCATGCATACATATTCTATTCTCTCTTTCTAGCTCTCCCAATCTTGTTAATATACACCTTCAACAATGGAATGGGACTAGATATACACATCCAAATTAAAGGAATCCAAGAGCTCAAAGTTCTTATATTGATCCACCAGTGTTCAACTAACCCCAACGTAGATTATGTTCTGGCTTATTCCAGGCACAATGCCTCAAAAGGCAGACCGTCAACACAAGACAGATGTAATTACACAATAAAAATTTTATTGTTTTATTTAAAAAATCTATGCATACATATAGTTATAAACATTCATTCTGGTCTATCCCCTATCTATGGCCTGATTCATCATGTGGTTGGCCACTTCCTTCATTCTGGCCACACCAGGCTTCTCTAATTCTTTTTTTTTTAAACTTTATCTCATTGATCTAACCTCTTTACCTCTTAATGCTCACAATATTTATACAAATGGATTTTGTAACCAATTTTAGTTCAAATCCTCAATATTCTCAACCAAATCCTAAGAATCCTCTAAGTCCACAAAATCATCAACTAAATCCTAAGTCTAGGATTCACAATCCCTATGATATCTCAACTAGCCTAAATCTCTCATGTTCTCCTACATTCAAGAACATTTACAATCAAATATATGAATTACACCTATCCTATGTCTCTCACATAAATCCACCCAAGAACTAGGAAAATACAATTAATCAAGCCTTAGGAAACCAACTTCCTAGGCAACACAAGAACCCCTAGGTCTAACGTATATACAATGATTTTTTGAGCAAGATGTTCCTGCATCAATGAGCCATAATGATTTTCAGCCAAACAATAAAGGCAACGAAAGCCTTGAGACACATTTGACGAATCGTGAACCCGAGGAAACCTATCCACTTTGGGTCTCGACAGTTACAATGGTCGTGAGGACCTAACAAATTATCACAGCATAAAGGAAATATACAGCTAACATTAGTTATGAACCTCTCAAATAACCTAGAATTTGAATAAGTTTTCCATCTACGACATGGGACACCGTACCTCAGATCCCAAAGCCCAATTGAGACCACAAACAGAGGCAAGAAAATAAGGGTTTGCCACCTAAGGAAGAATTCAACACACACCAATTCCCTGAGCCCAATTTTATCCAAACTCGAAAGTAAGAAGAAAGGAATAAAACAAAGTAGGTTCTGAATCATTCCCACTGTTAGAAACATCAATTCAATTAAATATCTAGCATAGAAGAACAAGCATGCAAAAACCATATAACTCCAAACTAAAGAAATGTAGTACATTCCCATGTGAGATAATAAAATGCCAAAGAGAACATATACAGTCACATAAAAAGTAGATAAAATAGAGGACAATATTGTGGAAGTTTTCCATATTTCACAACACAGGTTCCATTTCCTTGAAAATACCATATTAAGAAATTTTCCTCTTAAGATCTGAGATATAGTAGAATAAGTTTCAGATTGTGGGCAGTGATGAGGGGTAAAATAAATTATGTACCCTTCAGATGATGACATTATACTGAGGAGACAAGTTTCAACTGAGATACCAACCTACGGAGCATTCATTCCAAATGAAGACAAGATAACCAAGAGCCTTCGACCACCACCAATTACTAAAACCAAGCACCAAACAGTTGCAAGCTTAGAGTTGCGAGACCTTACCACCTAGAGGGAGAGATCACCCTTGCTCTTCACATTGTTATTAATTGATAACATGCATATTTTCACCCAACCTTCATTGCTAAGCATTGAGGGCTCTAGGTAAGCCTCCCTTTGATCCCCTGATCATTCATTGTACCCATGACACAGATCCCAATGAGATCCATTAGTTGTCTTGCACCTCGATCAAGGATCTTGGTTCACTGCCTTGTATGAGGCCTTATTAGGGTTAGTATACTGAATCAATAGTTTCCTTAGAGATTCCATCTCTTCACCAAGTTGTTGTTCCATCCAACGAGAATCAAGGGTCATGCCAATGTTGAGGCAACCCCAATTGACTAAAAATTCAACCACTTTATTTCTTGTTCATCTAACATGAGAGGGAATGATGTAATCAAAGTATAGAATGATCCTGCTTATATCCTGAACCAAGTGGGATGTCCTCCAAATATGGTCGAGATTCTCCCAATGAGTGGCATGATTCATTTTTTTAACCGTTTCAATGACTAGGTTAGAATCTCCTTCAACCACCAACCTTTTATACCCTTCTCTTCTAGTTATGAGTAGTCCATGTTTTACAACATTGAATTTTGCCTCATTTTTTCTGGAAAAGCCACAATTGACTGCATAGATGTATTTTACTTGGAACTTGGATTCCCTGAATAAGCCTCCATACACAGCATCTCTTGGGTTACCTTTATAGACCCATCAAAATTAAGTTTAATAAAACCAACAAGAGGAGTTGAGAAGTTAGAATGAGAAGATCTAGAGAATACCAAAAGCTTCCAGGAGGATGGGGCAAGATTTTTCAAAGATATATTCAAAATATTGAGGATTTGTGCTTCATGATGGGAAACCTACCAATCATACGGATTCCACTGCTCAGCTAAGATAGTTTCTCTAATGTTATGCATGACCCTTTTACATACCTCTTCCTGAGAGTTTCATTCTTTCCATATCGCCCATAGGATAAAACCCAAAAGCAATACTCCATGCCTTATTCAAGAAAGGGCTTGAGAAGATGTCAATACTCCAAATTTAAATTGAATCTCTGATGCTATTGTTATCATGGTCCATGTGATCAAATAGTTGGCCTATATTTATCCATAATTTGTCTGCAAAGGGACAAAGGTTCAAGAGATGTACCATATCTTCGCTTTGAGATTCACGCAGGATACATAGGGAGGGTCCTTGGACTCCTCTTTTCTGAAGTTGATCCCATGTAACAATTCTTTGACGACATGAAAACCATAAGAAGTATGTCACCTTCGACCAGGAGTTCCCTGTCCATATATCCCTCCATATAGGGTTGAGATATTACTGATTCTCTACAGTAGAAAGTTATATGATTCCTGGATATTAAACATTCCTTTAGTTGGGTAACCCCATCGTAAGATGTCCTGGCCTTCGAGTTTTGCAATCTTTCTGTATTGAAGATCCTTTTCCATATTCTCCCAGTGGTAAGAGTTTGGGGGATTAGGCCAATATTGTTTCCCTTTCCATTGTGGCTAAGAGGTATCTGAAGAAGCCCGCCAAAATTTCTCTACAGATAAACAATTATGACTACTCGTGAAGAGGAAAATTTCCCCAAGGTCCTAGTTGCTGAAGAGATTAGTGAATTTTTTCCATGAGTCTTGCCAAAAAAAGTGCTTTTTTCCATCTCAAATCAGTGAGAAAGTGTGATTTCGAATGAGTTCTCTATTAGTCGAGGCTAAATTATATATTAAGGAGCCTTTAGGGGTGTCCTGGACTCTTAATTTACCATCAAGAGAGTCCAAAATTTGATATTTTTGATTCCATATTATCTTCCACAGATCAAATCCTCCCTGAATCCATCTCAACCATAATTTCACACCCATAACTTGATTGAGGGTATAAGGATCCTAGAGGCCTAAGCCTCCTGCTAATTTGGGCTTGGTGATATGGGACCATGAGACTAAGGCCCATTTCTTAGCCTCTTTAGCTCCCCTCCACAATGTTTTTTTGAATATTTCTACCATATCATAGCACGAATATTTGGGAGAAACCAAACCCGATAGTTGGTAAATCGACATAGATTGAAGAAAAAACTTCAGAATAACCACTCGACCTGCTAAATTAAGAGCTCTACAGGACCAAGAATGGAGCCTGGATTGGAATTTTTGCAGAATGTATTTCCAAGAAGAAATTCTTAAAGAATTAAGCACCAGAGGAATGCCTAAATATTTAGAGGGTAGAGAGCCAATTTTAAACCCCAAGATACAAGCCAAGAAGTTTTGGGCAAGAACTGGGGTATTGAATAAGAAGATGTTTGATTTTTCATTGTTGATCAAAGTTTCAAAGGCCTGCATGAATTCATGGAGAATATTTTTAATCTCTATGATTTCCAGGAGGGAGACTTGACAAAAGAGCATGATGTCATCCACAAATTGTTGATGAGTAAGTGGAAGGTCCTCACCACAAAGACGAATGCCTTTGATGCAACCTGATGGACCTGTTGATTTAATTTAGTGACCCAAGCTTGATGTAGCCTGAATACGGAAGAATGGGGATAGGGGATCTTCTTGTCAAATGCCTCTTTAAGGATTGAAGTTTCTAGAGGGTGAATCGTTGATCATAATCGATAAAAACCAGAGAGAAGATAAGGGAAGAAACCCAATTGATCCACCAGGGTCAAAACCAAATGCCTTCAGAATATTCAATAGATAAGTCCAGCTAAGGCGATAGCAGGCTCTAGAAAGGTAAAAATTGATCAACATTCCCTTGGCTTTAAGATTATTAAGAGAATGAACATCTTCTTGGGATGCTATCATTCCATTTAAAATTTGTCGACCTTGGAAAAAACCAGTTTGCTTAGGGGAAATTAGAGAAGGAAAAATACTAAATGATTTCCTGAGGAATCTTTCAACGAAAACATTTGGTTGTGTTGACGATGTTGGATCATATCTTTGTGAAAGAAGCGAGTATTTCACTCCCCTTCCCTAAGCCACTGGATCTGGGACTTTTGTTTCCAGATGATTTCTTCTTTCTTCCCCCTTTCCTCTATCATTAAGGGAATTTTGAGGTCTAAAATGGGCCTCCTAAGAAAAATGTACAACAAAAATAAAATTTATAAGAACCAATAGGATTCAAGATGATGATGTCAACCATGGGGGATGATTTGCCATTTTTTAAGTAAAAGGGTAAAAATATTAAAAAAATAATAAAATAATAGAAGTACTTTTTCAACTCGTGTTTTCAACTTATCTCCCAAATTTTTTACTCAAATTTTGAGTGATAGTACTCGTTGGATGCAAAATTTAATTCCTCATCCAAGGAGTACCCATGTTGCATACTTGTGATGGACCTTGCTACATGAAAAATGAGAAATACATAAAAAAACATGATTGCAATCACGTTTTTCATGTATTTCCCATTTTTCGTAGAGCACAACCCATCAAAATTATGCAACATGGGTACTCATTAGATGAGGAATTAAATTTTTCATCTAGCAAGTACTCCCGCTCGAAATTTGAGTAAAAACTTTGGGAGATAAGTTGAAAAAGTAGTTTTTTCTTTTTTTTCATCTAAAATTTGATGATGTAATCAAATCTTATTTTATTATTTCCACTATTATTTTATATTTTCCTTAGGAGGCCCATTTTAGACCTCAAAATTCCCCTAATGCTAATTCAGTATTTTCCCTTCCTCCACTGCAAGAGCCCTTGAGCGTCCTATGGTGATCATTCATTGTTGAATATTTTTCATTCGCTCTTGGAGGTGTCATTTTCCTTCATGATATGGCCCAAATTTATTTGATTCCACTGTTTTATCTATTTTTTAAGCTCCTTTAGTTTAATTTTTAAGGTATGCATACAATTCCTTCCTTGCACCAAACTAGATTTCCACCAACTCTCCATTTTTCCAAGAATGGATGGGTCTCGAAGCCAGAAGGACTCAAATATAAAGGGCCTATTTCTGGGGGCTAATTTCAGATCCATATCCATCTGAATCATCCAGTGGTCTAACCCAAGGAATGAAAGAATAGAAATTTCAAAGAATATATCCTTGCTTATAATATTTTCTGACGTTAGAAATATTTCTAGGCATGAGTGTAATATTCCCAAATGGGAAAAGAAGGAATATAGTGCATAAAATGAAAGAAGCAACAAATATTTAACACATGAAACCATGATACCAATATATATCCATATTCTTGATCATATATGCAGAAAATAAGTACAAAAAAATGAGGCACAAACCATAGAATGTGATCACACAAGCCTCCAATACATAAACACTCTCAAAAGTGAGATGCTGCTACTATAAAAAAATGCCGGAGAGTTGCTACAGCACAGTCATATTATGCATAATGACAACTAGATATGATAAAATGATGTAAAAATACTGATATAAACCCCAATAGATACTAGACATATAGATCTGGGCACTATATCAGCTTTCCAAGACAACCCAAGAGGGTTTCTGGAAAATGCACACAATATTTCAATGTAAGCGACAACCCTAGGGCTGAAGGTATGTTGCAACAACATGAATGATAAGATATGGATGAAGTTGATGTGGAAAGATACAATTCTTCTCCAATATATCCTCCAGATGAAAGAATGACTCCTCCATTGAAGAAATCAACTCCCAAAACAACTATTGCAACCACCCCTGCAATTCCTCCCTAAAATAACGCAGATCTGGGCTGAAACTACGCTGTAGGGGATAAACATACTTTGTCCTGATGAAAAATATGTCAATAAATCTCAAGGGGCTTCTTTATATGTCTCCCAATTGATGGAAACCTTCCTCCACTGCCAAACTAGCTTTGAAGACACCCAATATAATTCTCCACTACTTCACCCTGCAACACAGCACAATATTATGCAGAAACTGCGCTGATGAAGAAATTTGTAGCTTGGCCTTGAACCTAAGTGTGGAAATGTAGTGCAATGCTCCTCCAAGAGGCGTCTCAAGGAAAGATATGGGATTCCTATTTGGGAACACCCTGTGCTAAACATCACTGCAAACTCAACTAAACAGTTGAAGAATGCCAAAATTCTAAATAGACCATATAAAAAATAATAAACCAAAACATAACCCCATATAGCTGCCATCCTCTTCCCTATATAAGTTATGGGCTTCCTTACCATTGGCCCCACTCAATTAGGTCACTACCTCCATGCAATCAATCTCCCTCCAAAACTGTGTTATTCCTCATTAAATGTCCACTCCTCCATAACAACATTGTTGATTTGGTCCAAGTTGACCTATTCAACATGTTTCATCCCCTATTCACACTCAAAGGTGATTTATTTAGCTTCTCAGAGGGTCTCCTTTCACACTTGAAGTGTTTTTATTTCCGCTAAGGAGATTTATGACATCCCTACCCATTTATTCATCTACGTAGTGAAAAAATAATCTATAATATTCCATTTAGCTGAAAGCTAAATTTTTTGATTATTACAGTCCTCCCCTCCAAAATTTTTCTTGTCCTCAAGAAACTGTAAGGGCTGAGAAAAATTCTACCCTCCTTCTCTTGTGGCCTCCTCATAAAATAGTCTCCACCACTGCTTTAGATATTCTACAACAATTCTGTCTCCAAATGGTTCCTCCTAAATGTGAAAGTTGGCCTTTGGTGGATAAACCAAATGGCTCTCATCATGAGAAAATGGAAGGTCTATATGGAAACCTTCTTGTTTTCCAATGGCCTCCTCAAGGTAGGAGTGATGACAAGCATAGGGAATCTCATTCCCAATGAGAGAATCCCATCTCCATGCTATCATCCAAATAAAGTGATCCATTCTTGGTAGCTCATAGAAACAATCACCAATCCCTTGCTTATGCAATGTGCAAGGGTTGCATGGTTGAAAGTGAGAGATAAGTTTATTCAACTCATGCTATCCCTCTCTCCATTTATGATAAATTTGGAGATGTTGATCCTGGGCTGCAATAATATAGTCCTCATGAAGCCAAAAGATACTTGGAATCTGATGATCCCACTCATTGGTTCTAGGAAATATTTTTTCCCCATCCTTCATGCATATAGTGGATAGAGTGTCATCACCATATGGGCTCCAAAGGGAACATGGACTAAGTGTCATATGACATCTTGGATGGTGAAAATAGTCCCTCAATTGAGACCGACACTGTTCTTCTTCTTGTTGCCTCAAAACATGATATGATAAGTGGCCATACAAACACCTTCTTGCTATCATAAGCTTCTCAAAAGCTTGAAAATGGTAGAGGAAATTAGGTGTTGGCTGAATATGATCCAAGCAAAACATGTCTTGCCCAAAGTCCTCCATAAAGTGGTCATCCCCATCACTGAATGTAGTCCCAAAATGACCATGAAATCCACAAATAATTTTTCTCTCTTGTGGAGAAATGTGCTTCAAATACATGGTAAAGGAGTGCACATACATTGTTAGTTGATAAATAGGCATCAAAACATAATCTTTACCATATATTGTAGACAATTTGGTGAAGAGGTTCATAGATGAGCCTTCCCATCTCTCCATCATAAGGGGAAGTGATTGAAACAACCTTGCAAGGTGGTTTCTCTCCTTCTCATACACCAAACAAGCTACATATCTCTTGATATGTTGGTGCACATCTTCTTTGAGATCCTCCCAATAGAATCCCTCCATGATGGTGTGATAATACTCAATGAAGTCCACATGTCCTGAAGAGAGTGTCTCATATGTTGCATGTAGAATCTCCTTCTTGAGCTTGGAGTCTCTAGTCAAGTAGATCTGATCATGGAAATAAATGACTCCATCAGCCACTCTATATCTCCCATCTATCACTTGCCCATAAAGAATCTTACATGTGAAGAGGTTCTTGGAATATTCCACTAATAGTTGGGACTCCCAATATGGATCTAGGCTTCCCAACAATGAAAACACTGTAGAAATATGAAATGAAGTTCTAGTTGGGACTCCCAATATGGATCTAGGCTTCCCAACAATGAAAACACTGTAGAAATCTGAAATGAAGTTCCTGTCACATCATAACTCTCCTTTTTTACATGCTTAATGCCAAAGCCACATGTTGGAGGATTGTTACCCCACTTTTGTTGCCTCCCTTGTAGCTGATCTTGCCTAGGACAAGATTGAAGTACATGGAGGTTAACCTCTATTTGAAGGCATTTCCCATCCAAAACTTCCATAGTTTTTCCAATGCATGCAAGAGAGTTAATAAACTCTTGTCACATTCAGAAATCTTCCTCATGTGTGGAAGTATCATTTGTTGCTCCAAGGCTATGGAGTGGCCATTTGACACCATGCTCATTTTATCATAGATTTCTGAATCATCTTTCAGCACAAACAACTGAGTGGGGGATAACAATGTCCATATCAGAAAATTGCTCACCCTTCCTTTGAACCCAACAAAGGTTATTTTCATTGTGATAGCTCCTCCCAAGGCTCCTTCCCTAGCCAAATATATCAATGTTACACCATGTTGAGAGAAATCTTTATTCATCTTCCAATCAGGGGGTCTCCCTGGTGGAATGCCTCCATGTAATGAGACATCAAAGTCTGAAGTAGACTGTATAGGTGAGTGGACTGATTTGTCCCTCCTTTCACTGTGCAAAAAAGTCTCCTTATTATGTATATAAACCCCTTGAAATAAACAAGGGTGCATGCTCCCCATCCTTTGATGTTGATCCACCTCTCCTCCTTGGATCAAGGTGTTATTTCCCATCACTACTATCACATGATGTTCCTTGGGAACTTTTTGCAAAGATGCAAAACTTCCTCTAATTGAAGCAATAGCTTTATGCCCATATCCATGTGCTGATGGTTCTCCTCCTAAGGTGATACCTTTGTTACTTCCTCTCTGTTCTTCCTCCTCGTCAATTTTTGAGAATACCTCATCAACAATGAGAGACCATAGATCTTGGTCTTCCCTTGAAGGAGGAATCTCCATGTATTCCTTTTGAGAAGAAATCTCTTCCTGCAATGGGGATCTTGACCTTGGCAAGGTATCATACAAGTTTTTATCCCCCTTAATATAAATCTGAAGTGGAGTTGGTGCAATGGATCCCTCCAACTCATGCAAAGGTTTTGAATGTTTATGTTTTGCTAGCTCAATCAAAGGTGTTTCAGATTTTTTTACATCAAATATCTTCATGAATCTCTTAGTGAATCCTACATAAGTAGCTATATTTGCATGATTAAATGAAGAATATTCATAAAACCACAAAGTACTAGCCTTACCTTAAAGATGCAGCGCTACTATCCTAATGGCTTCCTTTTCTGAAACTTGATGTAGCTGCAAATATGAGTCTAGATGCTCTATCCAATCCTTGGTTGTGCATTTATATGACCCATCAAAATTTGGTAGAAAGAATCTACCTCTTCTATGATTTTTGGGCCTTCTATTTTCCTTGAGTTGGCAAAACCCTTGGAGGTTCAAGTGCTCCTTGAATCTCCAAGGTTGAGATTCATACTCCTGAAGATAGTCACTCAAAGTCTCATCCTTTGGTGCATCTCCTTCCTCCATCTCTCTTGTTGTGAATATGGGCATAATACTGCATTGTATATCATATTGTGTGGTTGAATGCTCACACCCATCAGTCAAAAATCTAGGGTTTTCTTTATATTCAAACCCTCTTGGATATTTCCTACACATCTCCCTTCTCATCTTCTTGATATCTTCCTTGATGCTCTGGATAGTTTGAAAAAAAAGCTTTGAAAGCTCCTCTTCCTCCCTTCCTCCAAATACTGGAGTCTTGTCTTTCTCCCTTTTTTACATCTCCTCTTCTTGTGAGAATATTTTCCTTATGGTGACATATTGGCTGAATGCACAGGCTGAGCCAAGATTATGCTCTGATACCACTGTAATATTCCCAAATGGGAAAAGCAGGAATATAGTGCATAAAATAAAAGCAACATAAAATATTTATCACATGAAACCATGAGACCAATATAGAGCCATATTATTGATCATATATGCAGCAAATAAGTACAAAACAATGAGGCACAAACCATATAATGTGATCACACAAGCCTCCAATACATAAACACTCTCAAAAGTGAGATGTTGCTGCTATACAAAATGTCAAAGAGCTGCTACAGTGCAGTCATATTATGCATAGCTACAGTTGGATATGATACAATGATGTAAAAATACTGATATAGACCCCAATATATTCTTGACATACAAATCTGGGCACTAGATCAACTTTCCAAGACAACCCAAGAGAGTTTTCTGGAAAATGCACACAATGTGCCAATGTAAGTTGCAGTCCTAGGGCGAAAGGTATGCTGCAACAACAGAAATGAGAAGATATGGCTGAAGCTGATGTGGAAACCTACAACACTTCTCTAATAGATCCTCTGGATAAAAGAATGGCTCCTCCACTAAATAAATCACCTCCCAAAATAACTACTGCAACCACCCCTACAACTCCTCCCTAAAATAATGCAGATCTAGGCTGAAAAATGTGTTGTAGGAGATAAATATACTTTTTCTTGATGCCAAATATGTCAATAAAGCTCAAGGGGCTTATTTACAAGCCTCCCAATGGATGGAAACCTTCCTCCGTGGCCAAACTAGCTTTGAAGACACCCAATATAATTATCCATTGCTGCACCCTGCAACACAACACAATATTCTGCAGAAACTGCGCTGATGAAGAAAGTTGTAGCCTGGCCTTGAGCCTGAGTGTGGAAATGTAGTGCAATGATCCTCCAAGATGCCTCTCAAGGAAATATATGGGATTCCCACTCGGGAATAGCCTGCACTAAACAACACTGCAAACTCAACTAAATAGCTGAAGAATGCCAAAAGTCTAAACAGACCATATACAAAATAATAAGCCAAAACATAACCCCATATGGCTGCCATCCTCTTCCTTATATAAGTTATGAGCTTCCTTACCCTTGGCCCCACTCAATTATGTCACTACCTCCATGCAATCAATCTCCCTCC
The DNA here is from genome assembly GCA_034641835.2 of Pinus albicaulis. Classification (NCBI taxonomy): domain Eukaryota; kingdom Viridiplantae; phylum Streptophyta; class Pinopsida; order Pinales; family Pinaceae; genus Pinus; species Pinus albicaulis. Next base: position 228,249,182 of record CM076576.1, read on the forward strand.
AAAACTGTGTTATTCCTCATTAAATATCCACTCCTCCATAACATCGATGTTGATTTGGTCAAAGTTGACCTATTCAACATGTTCCATCCCCTGTTCAAACTCAAAGGTTCTTTATTTAGCTGCTTAGAGGGTCTCCTTTCACACTTGAAGTGTTTTTATTGCTGCTAAGGAGACTTATGGGCCTCCCTACCCATTTATTCACCTACCTAGTAACAAAATAATCTATAATATTCCATTTAGCTGAAAGCTAAAATTTTGGAATATTACAATGAGGCAACTTGGTAAGATCCCCCTAGACGATTATGAAAAGTGTATATTCCATTAATGGTAGGTATGTATACCAATTTCAAATATGCAATCAGATATATGAATACATCCATCTAAGGATCCAATCTCCTTATCCCCCTCCCCTTTTCTCCTCCCCTCCCCTTTCCTCCTCAATTGATGATATTAGGTTGAAGTCACCGCCAATAATCCATAGCTCATCCAGGAAAAAAATTCTAATATTTCCTATATTTTGAAGGAAATCAACTTTATTTCCTAGAATGTGAGGGCCATAGATAGTCGATAGCAGGGCCCAATGTTGGGTGCCAATGTTTCTGAATCTCCCCAAGGGAATTTTAGGCATACTAACCCAATTTTCAAAAAGGATCTCAAAGGGATTCCAAAGAATGGCTATCCCACCTGTGCTTTCCCTTGCATCTAAGGCCATCACCTCATACAAGGGTCTCATACTTCTTATAATGTATTTCAGTCTCTCTTCAAAAACCTTAGTTTCTTGGAGCATCACAATACTCGAACTTTCCTATTTTATTTTTTCTTTCAAATATCTTTGTTTTCCTTAGCTATTGAGCCCTCTTACATTCCAAGAGATTACAATCATTGGGAATATTTATTGATTTTGTGGAATTCCTCCGAGAGAGGCACTACCCTTCCTGGGTTAACCAAAATATCTTCGACCATATGTATTGATTCTTATATATTCTTACGGTCTCATTTCTTACCTCCTTTTCCTTGTCCCCCTTGATCTTTGCTGCTACCTAACTAAGATTCGGGTGGATATGGAAGGATTTGGCATTGATTAGCTTGGTATTGCTTGAATGTGTCTCGATACAACTTCTTTGATCTTCTGGTGTGAATCTATCATCCATATTCCACCATTCATTTACAACCCTCTTCAACACTTGTTCCTTTATACTTAATCCCCCCTTTGAACCATCAATCTCCATATTTTTCTAGTCCTTGGTCAGTTCATGATCTTCCTTGTTCGAGGGTTTTTTTTAAGATTTTTGTTTTGGGTTTAAAGTATTTTTTGGCGGAACCTTATCAGTCATGGTGTCCTTTTGTTGATATTTTTCCTTTGAACTTTCACCAACATATTGCAAAACCTCATACCTATTTTGATTCTCCTAATTTATCTACGATGGGGTATGAGGGATTTTCTGGGGGGTTTGTATTCTATTGTTTATGGTAAACCTCTTGAAAACCCTCACTATCATCCTATGGTTGAGGTGATTCTTTGGGGGAGGATTTTTTAAAGGAATGCATTTGATTCAAAGGACATTATTTGTATAGGTTCCCATATTCATGATATCTTTGGCAACAAAAGGGAATGTGTTCATAATCCAGTAGTTTCTACCAAACCTCATCCTCGTATTCAAGCTCCACAAATTCAGGGAGAGGCTTCATGATATTCATGTAGACACAAATTCTATCATATGATGTGTAGTTCCCACGGTGGGTAGAATTTGCTACTTTGAAAAGTCTTCCAATAGAGTTACTTTTTCCTTCTAGAATTTCTGGATCCCAAAAATCAACTGGTAGGGAAAAAATTCAAACCCAGACAAGGGTTGCCATGAATTATTCTTGATATGGGTTGTATAATTCTTCTCAGAAGTGCATGAAAAGGAAAGCATTATAGAAGAAATATGGGCCATTTTCAAAAATATTTTCCTTATTCTCCAAGCTGGTGAAAATGACTGTGAAAAAAACCCTGGCTCCCAATTTTAAGTCTATATGGCCTTTTTGTTGCCATTTTAACTGCATCCACTTGATCAGATCCCTTTTTGAAGGCCAAACACCAATGAACTTAAAAATCATGGCATGGTCCTTCATAAACTTATGGTATTTCTCTAATTTATTGGATGGAATCACAAATCTTGGTTTTTTGTTTGCCCTACGCAAACATTGACCTCAGAGACAGGCTTGCCATTGTGATCCCATGACTAGACCATCGTTGGGTCCATATCCATTATTGTTTATTGAGGGGGCTCCTCCTTTTCTACTTGATTCACTTGCAAAAATTCTTCAATAGGAGGGGATCTCTCCCCTCCCCGCATGATCACTCATATGACCTGTTAGAATCCGTGGGCTAGAAGGATGTGTCCAAAAATTTCAGATATGACACTGCAAAATACTTCAAAACTAGTATACCAAAACCCTGGAAAAGCACATTTTATCCATTAATTTATGTAATATTTTGACATAGTGGTATGATTGGAAAAAAATGATTTAGCAAGGTGGTTCAAGCAACATTTTACATACATTGGCACATGTGTGAGACTATTTCAATATTGAACACATGTCCTCCCCTCCATCCTCCACACTTCAGATGCTTATCATTCCTTTTCTACTATTGTGGCTCATTTTCATTTACCTTTGAAATATTTTTCAAAAAACCAAAAAATCATATATGTTAGAAAATGTAAAAGTTCGTATGTCGAAGAAGAATTTTGATTTATATGTTGGTACATTAAAATTTCATGATGATATGTGAAGGTAGGTCGAAGGATTGAATAACCAGGATAAATCTCAGGATGGTTTATCGTGGAGAAATATGGAGTCGCATGAGTTCATCGAATGAACTATCGTAGGGAGTAGCGTGGAGAATATGGAGTTGTAGAGCGGCAACAACTGAAGAAATAGGGAAAACGGTTAAGGTAAAAAACCTTTAGAAGATTCCCAAAGGAGGCGATCAGACGGTGAGTATTAAATCATAGAATTAAAGTGAGGTATGGATGGACCAAGTCGCATTAAAAAATTAAGTTTAAAATTTGTGAAGTGGACACGTGTCGACATAGCGGAATTTCACATCGGTGATTATTTAGTTTATGTGTTAAGGACTTCGCAAGTTAAAAAAAATAACTTGTGATGTGGTAAGAACCAAAACTTGTGATGCGATAAAGGGAGGAGCCACGTGTTGGCACAATGATTCAGCGCATACTACACATCATCAGGTTTAGAGTTTAACATTAAGACTTTGAAAGGTAAAGTATTTTGGTTGCGATGCAACAAGGACGGGAGATGGCAGTGTGAGACGGTATAGTGGGGTCATTAGATCTGGTGAAGGTCTAGGATGGAGATTACGTCGCAACTTCGCATCGGCATTTGTATAGTTTACCATTTAAGTTATATGTTAAGTTCACTGATATGCGATGCATTGTGATTGGTTGCCATATTGTGGGACCCTACAACCACTATTCCACCTATGTCTAAGTGGTTTGAGTTATGTGTGATTTGGTTTCAAAGTAAATAGTTGTTGCTTGCGCGCATATGTATGTTGAAGGAAAAACATGATAGAGAGACTCAGGTAAGTGACCCGATGCAGAGCCAAGGAGAAGAAATGAATAAACACAGCAGGCATGCACAGAAGAGGCAGATTCGGGTAGCAGGTGACATGATGACAATGTTTGAAGCACAAAGGCATAGGCAGAGTTGGGCAGGAGAACGTATAGTGGCACTGTTGGAAGCACAACATCTGGGTCAAGTCGGGCACTAAGGCGTCATTACAGAACTATGAAGCTGATGCATCACAACCACAAAGGACACCTCAGCACTTTGGGAAGATGCATCAGCAACATCAGATTTAGAAAAATGAACAATATTTATAGTTTTAATTTGTTTTCTCGGTATTATTGCATAAGTAATCTTAACAGTTTAGGTAGTAGAGGTTTTTCAAGAAGTTCAACAGTTACGAGCTACTTTGATGTATTTAAGTAAATGTAAATAAAGAAAAAAGGTTCTGAGTTTCAGACCTCTGGATGACTGTTAATTTGGTTCTGAATTTTCTAAGAAATTAATGAAAAAAGATCAAGTTTCCTACACCCGTTGATGTTGATATGTCTTTCCATTTTTTCTATGTGCTTATTCTTCTTTGAATGAATTGAAGTAATGTAGCAGATGGTCTCTTAATTACATTCGTGAGTAAGAGTTAAATAACCTTAATTTGCGCTCCTTCACTCCATCTCTTCTCTCTTCACAAATTCTTGATGAAACTTTAAAGTAATAGATTTTGTGTTTGTAGCATATTATTTCGAGTTTCCTCTCTCTTCATGAATTTCCTCTGAAACTTAAAAGTGGTAGATTCTGTGTTTTCAGCATATCATTTTGAGTTTCCCTTATAGTTCTTCTTTTCATTTCATTCAAATATCAGCAGTTTATGGCATTGTGAAGGCTTTCATTATATCATATTATTGAGGGTATTGAGTAATTAAAATCCAAAGGTGTTAAACAGAGGCCATTCAATATTGTAATTGTGACACATATTTATAAAATGTCTTAAGTGCCAATTCCTTACCACTGCCAAGGGATTGTCTCTTGAGATACAAAATTTTCTGGCGTCGTTGCCGAGGACGAAGAAACGAAGTTTATTTATCCCTGGGTTTTTCACATTATTTCCTCTGGTTGTTCAGTGAGGAGGAAATATCGGGATGTGTATGTTGTTTTCAAAATTATGGCTTTCAAAAGGCCTCACACAAGGTCAGATGCCTCACATCAGATAGTCCCTGCTTTTCCAGACCTAGAAAGATTGGTTTCTAAAAAGGCTCAGAAACCTGAAACTCCTTCAATACCTGATCCTACATTGTCTGCTCATTGTTTGAAGTTATTTCCAAGGAACTCTTTTTACTGGAACAAGATTCTCCTTCCACACCCATTCATTTTCAAGGACCTAAGTCAGAAGAACATTATTTGGATTTTGTTTCTTTTACCTTCACTCAAGCTCAAACAAATATAGTTGCTGGTTCTTCTGCCATGTTCATCAACCCACTCCATATAATTTTTTCCTCCACTCAAATTCACTTTCACAGCAGGTTCATCCACCTCAACTACCCGAGGAACAATTAACCAAGGTGTAAATATGGCAGCACTAGCCTTTTTGTTGAACAGATATGCTCCACTAAATCTTGCGCAACCAATGAATTCCATGCCTCAAGAATACCTCAAATTACTTCCTCGTTTCACTCGAGAATATGAAGTAACTGCAGAACAACATTTACCCTTGTTTTGTACTTTTATTGAGAATTTAAATGTAGAACATCTTGATGTTGTGATGAGACTATTTGTGCAGTCTCTAGATGGAGAGGCTAGAAAATGGTTCAAAGGTTTACCAAATGGCTCAATAAATAAAGGGGAAGAGTAAGAAACTATATTCAATTAGAGATGGGGAGAAAATAGAGATCATGGTTACTCATTGACAGAGTTTAATGCAATTAAAATAAGGCCTAATGAAATCATTTATGAGTTTGTAAAAATATTCAAAAAATTGTACAATAGTTTACCTATAGAGATGAAGCCACCCCTATAGGAGAAAAAGTAGTTTTTTCTAGGGCTTTTGAAGATAATTTTAGCTTTACATTGAGAGAGAGAAGATCCCCTACTCTTGAGCAGATACAGACAGATGCTTTAGAGATCAAAGCTAATTTAACTGCAGCTGGAAAGGTGAAATGGAAACAGTCAGTCCAAGAGAAGGGGAAAGAAAAATAAGAATCATCAAAAGATCTAAGGTGTTGTTCAAGCCAACTCGTCGTTCAAATTTTTGGCCACTGATCCCATCCAAATTTGTTTAAAACCCTCTTTTGTGACCTAAACTCCCTATATTCAGCCTATCGCTACCCTTCTCCACCCGAAAAATACATCTCGAAAAGGCCGATAACCGCAATTAAAATATATCGGGCCTAGCCCTTCAAGCCTTAGCCCCCTTTGTTTCATCCCCCACATGACTCAGGCGCAAGACCGCATGCCAGACAGAAAGGGGCTTAGGGTTCAAATTTTCGGGCATATCTGGAGCCACCTGATCGAAAATCAATTGACGGAGTGGACTCTTGCTTACCCTGGTGGTCCCCGCGCTTTTGAAACCAGCTGTTTCGTTCCGCACCACCTTTGTTGGGAAGGCAGTATTTCCGCGAAACGCAGAAATCCCATACGATGATCACCGCGTGTCCTGGTGTACGTCTCAAAACCGCCCCCATTTCGTGAGTTATCGACCGGTCAAAAGTCGGGCAACGGAATCCACCATCGCCGTCAGATCTCGAAACCTTCATCTAACATCGATCATTCCCCAAACCTGCACGAGCGATAGCAAAAGGAAATCGTACCGCGGGTCCACCATTCCATCACCCTCCGATCGATTTTCAACCGTTGATTCTATTTGTTGATCCTACGGCTCGGAATTATCGACACACCCCGCTGACCGATCAAGCCTACCTCCACGTCATCACTTCTGCTTAGCCCTTCGTACGCCCCCGTGGCATTTCCATCCTCCGCCATCAACCATATATTCTGTTATGTGTCAAATTCTGGGGTTTTCATTATTAATCATCAGCCTCGTTCATCCATCGTTGTTCCTCTGTATCCTTAGTTGCCATCCTACATTGTCTCATCATTTTACCCAGTTCGTATCACCATCTCCATTATCATGGTCACATCCACAACCCTAGTGTCTAGTTTCCTTTAATTTGTTTGCGGATTTTTGCAGGTGTCGGGCACTGAAGAATTTTCATAGTTTGTGACCTACATTACAAGGGACAAAGGCATTCTAAAGGACCATCTATCAGGCACAGAATGATGACACAGAGATCTGGGAAATATTTTCGATAAGACTTTTATTAAACGAAGCAGAGCTGGAATTTATCAAACCCCTCAAAGCAATTCAAGAGGGGTAGGTTCTATTAGAAGAGAACATTAATGATGCTACATAGAATATCGGCAAAAGATCGAGGAGCTCAGTATCTGGCATTAAGGAATTTAAATCCTAATCCAGAGTTCAGAGGGCAAGGAGTACGGATGCACGGGAAAGCAACCTCAAGGTTTTATTGCAGCAGATCTCTCTCTCAGCAAAGGACAGAGCGTTCATATATTTTATTTTCCATGCCTTTTTTATGAGGAGATTTTCATCTTTAGCATTTATTCCATGGAGAAGCAGCAGAGTACTTACAACAGATTAATGCCGGCAAACACTTTGGGCAGGCATTTTCTCACCATTTTGTTTCAATGAAATAATTAATTGTTGCACCTACTTCTTTTATGAGTTTTCTCACCTCCTTCCTCTATAAATGGGGAGAAGAAAAAAATTGTAAGGGTTCCAGAATTTTATCAGAAAATTGTGCTGTGGAAGGCATTTTTGTGTACATTTTGCAAAGCTTTAGTATCCAGGCTCAGAGCCCGTAGGGTTTTAGTGAGGAGGAGTTTTGTCTGTTTTAGAGGATACTAGTCTTTGATATCTCACAGTATGTAAATTTCTCTTATGTGTTTAATACAATATCTCTTTCTATTTCATTTATCTTCTTGTATCATGTTTTGGAATGCGAGTGGCTCACTGGTTTGGTAAGGATTCATCCTAGTTGATGCCCATACTCAAAATCAGTCAAGCGCTTTAAATAGGCTTATGCATGATATACTGTTTCATAATCATTTCATCCATCTTTCTGCTATATTAGTTACTTTGGGAGGGTGTTTTTAAAACGCCATTGTCATGTATGGATTCTTAGAATGATAAGCCCATATGTGGTTCTGTTGTGTATCTGGGCATCAGACCAAAGTTAATTAATATCCTCTTATGTTTCTTTCCTCCACGCACTTTCTGATATTTGATCTCTGTGATATATGATTTGAACCAGCCCTCTTTGCAGTAAATTGTCTCTTAATTGTCTGATGCTTTTACACTGGAGCTTTGCGTTGTGCCTCTGCAAAATTACTTTCCCTGTGATAGTTTCTGTGATTGCTGGTCCCATTTTCAATCAATTTTCTTGTTTAACAAGAGATAGTAGGAGAGTCTTTGGATTGACAACCTCAGTTTTATTATATGCCTCCTGCTATGCTAAGATGTCCTAGGCACTGCTCTATAGCAAATCTAGGCTGTCTCTAGGGTAGACAATAATTTTGGACAACATCTTTCTGGCACCGTTTCCGGGGAGTGAATTTGAGAATATCAGTTTCCCTGGGCCTCGAAAAATCGTATTCACTCTCTAATCAGGTGAGCATAGAGAGTTGAAGAGTTGCATATCTCTCACCTTGGCAACTCCACACTATTGTTTAATTGATAAATATATTGGTAGTCCTGGCTCCTCGAAAGCCCCATTTAAGATCAGATACATCCAAGTTGAAGATACCCTCTGTGTCTGACCCAGAGAAGATTATCCATAGAAGAAGTTGGAGAGAGAGGAAATCAGCCCGTGCTGAAATCCCTGAGTTTTTCGAGGAAGATTGTCCACCTTCTTCTTCTCAAGAAATCCCAGTAGGATGTCCTGACTCCACTGAGGAAAATCCTGAATACTATTCAGATAGCCCACCCAGGGGAAGTGCTAAAACCAAAGAGAACTTTTGTCCTACCCCTGAAGCCGAAGAAGTTAAAGAAGTTACAGAAGTAGCCCCTGTAAATCGTGAATTGTTTCCATCTACGCCTCAGGCTGTTGTACAATATATTCCCATTGTTATTCATACTCCACTTCCTCCTACTCCTCTTCCTTCATTTGCACACTAGATTGTTGCACAAACCCCACCTCCTCCAATGGCTAATGTTCCTGCCTTTTTGTTGAATAAATATGATCCCCTGGCATTACCACAAGTGCTGAATGATATGCCCCAGGATTATTTGAAGGTACTGCCTAGATTCACTGGAGAAAATGAAAATGATGCTCAGAAACATCTTGAGACTTTCTTCTCTTTTGCAGAGAACTTTAACATTGAAAATTTAGATGTGGTCTTAAGATTATTTGTGCAATATTTGGATGGTGAAGCCAGAAAATGGTTCAAGACATTGGGAAACCGTTCATTAACCACCTGGGATGACATGGCGAATACTTTTCTCAGGAAATGGGGAGAAAAGAAAGATCATGGACAGTGTCTCACTGAGTTCAATACACTCAAGAAGAAACATAATGAAGGGGTTTCGGAGTTTATTAAGAGATTTAATAAGTTATATCTAAATCTCCCCGCAGATATGAAGCCTCATCAAAACACTGCCAAAGTTGTTTTCATTGCATCTTTTGACTCATATTTCGGTTTCTCCCTCAGGGAAAGAAAGCCTGCCACCCTAGATGATGCTCAGTCAGACGCTCTTGAATTAGAAGCGAACTTTTCTTCCACCGGAAAATTAAAAGGGAAGGCTGAACAGGATGTTAGAAGGAGGGGGAAAGAATAAGTATCCACTTCCAACCAAGATAAGGATTCAGATAAAATGGAGGAAATACGCAAAATGATTAAGAAGATGGTCAAGCTTGAATTAGAGGCAAAGAACCCAGTTCCCAAGAATTTTTATAATGCTCCAAACAGAGGTTACAATCCTCAGTATAGAAAGCCACCCCTGCAGATTTTGCCAAGAGATCCAAAAGAACAACAAGATCAAGTACCACATCCTCTGTATTTGGATGGTCCAGAAGATGACTCTACTGAAAACGCTGCCTATGAGGTAGAATGTCCGTTGCAAGAAGATGAAGAATTTGAAGACACGGAAGAAGCAGAGATTGATCATTGTTGTAAACAGTTTGAGGACTTCATGTTGGCACAATTCAATAGAAAATATGATCTCAGATCTTCATGGAAGAGGGCCCAGACTCAAGATCAAGAGGAAGAGCCACCTCAAAAAGAAGCACCTGCTCAAAAAGAGATGACAATGTAGAAAGCTGCAGATAAAGGTAAGAGTCCTCTAAATACTCCTCTGCAGTCTAATAATCAAGGTCCTTCTTCTTCCTATACAGTTAGTCCTCATAATGTTGAGTCTGTGTCCAAAGAAGTTAAATCCTCGGCTGAAAATAAAGAGTCAAAAGATGCTGTAATAGAGAAGTCCCCTCCTGCTTTTTGTCTGCAAAAAGAGCTCGAAAAAATTAAAATTTCAGTCCCCTTGACTGAATTATTGAAACAACCTGCATATCAGTCTCAAGTCACTTCCTTCATATTCCCTCCCGAAACACCAGTTATTCCAGATAGTCTAAACCTTCAAGAAGAAAGGCCCATGGTAGTATTTGGCCCTCATGTTGAGGAGATAGATCCTTCTACTCCTCCTTTTTATGTGTCCCTAGTGATTCATGACCTGCTGCTACACAATTGTATGTTAGATTCTGGGGCTTCCCATAATCTTATGCCTCTGTCTGTCATGGAACAACTAGGGCTGCAAATCACACGTCCATACAAAGACCTATATTCATTTAATTCCAAAAGGGTTAAATGCTTCGGGATGATTAAAGATTTAGTGGTCAATTTGGCCCAAATTCCAGCAAAAAGTGTGGTCATGGACATTGTGGTAGCTGATATCCCAGCCCGCTTTGGCATGTTGTTGTCAAGGTCCTGGGGTACAAATATTGGTGGGTCAATCAAGTTGGATTTAACATATGCTACTATCCCAATTTTTGGTGGTCAGGAGAGGAGGTTATACAGGGAAACTAAATTTGTCAAGGTGGTTACGAAGGTTGATAACTCTGAAAATTCACCAGTCTATAGTAAAGAAGGAGATTTTTCATGCTTTATGCTAGAAGAAGATCAAAATTATGTGCATGAACCCTCCTTCCAAATTAAGGATGAGCAGCCTTTAGAAAATTATGAAGCTGGAATCTGGACTTTACATTTTGATGGGGCAAATTCAAGAGAAGGAAATGGAGCTGGGGTGTTATTAATTTCTCCTACAGGAAAATGGGTCCCACTATCCTTCAAATTAGAGTATGAGGCTACCAATAATGTAGCTGAATATGAAGCAATTTTGTTGGGATTGCAGATGGCTAGAAACATGGGCATCCAAAGTTTAAAAGTCATAGGAGACTCTGAGCTGGTGGTAAGACAGGTCCAAAATCAATGCCAGACCAAGCATCCTCAACTGAGGGCATATAGAAATGAAGTTTGGGACATGGTGGAGAATTTATTCTCAGCCTTTAACATACAGTTCATGCCCCGGGAGAAAAATCGAATGGCAGATTCTCTTGTTGTGGCTGCTAGCACATTTCATCCTCCTCAGAACCCACTCTTGAGGTATGAAATTGAAGTACGATACAGACCATCAATCCCAGATAATATTAAGCACTGGTAGGTATTTGAAGATGAGGAAAAAATGAAGAGATTCCTGGAGACAGTGGGTGAGTTTTCAAATACGGAAATTGATGATGATGAAAAAGAAGTGGAAAACGTTGCAAAAAAAAAATGGGAGGAGAAGGTGGCAGGTAGTAAAGTGCTGCAGTTGAAAGGAAACGTTATACCTAGAGGGCTAGTGCCTCTAGAAATATTATTTGATAAAAATGATGTTCCATTGCAGCATAATAAAATAATAGAAGAAAATCAAGTAGAAGACTTGAATTTGGGCACTGATGCTGAGCCCAAAATTGTAAAATTATCTAAGAAGGTCCCAGAGGAGTATAAAGAAAAATATCTGAAATTATTTCATTCTTATAAAGATGTATTCGCATGGTCCTATCAGGACCTTAAAACATTTTATGTTAACATAATGCAGCATAAAATTCCTTTGAGGGAAGATGCAAAACCTTATAAGCAGAAGCTTAGGCAGATAAATCCTCTGCTGCTTCCCTCCGTTGAAAAAGAAATCAAGAAGCTGCTGCAGGCCAAAATAATTGTGCCACTAAGGTACTCTGAGTGGGTTTCTAACTTGGTTCCTGTTCGAAAAAAGAATGGAGAAATAAGATTATGTGTGGATTTCAGGAATTTAAATAGAGCATCTTTAAAGGATAATTATCCACTGCCTAAGATGGACCACATCCTACAGAAAGTGGTGGGAGCCTCTAGAATGTCAATGATGGATGGTTTTTCTGGTTATAATCAGGTGGCTGTGTTCCCAGAAGATCAAAAGAAGACTGCTTTCACCACGCCATGGGGAACATTCATGTATGCCAGGATGCCCTTTGGGCTGATCAACGCAGGAGCTACCTTTTAGAGGGCCATGGACATAGCTTTCGTTGGGGAGCAAGATAAATTTTTGGTGGTATACCTTGATGATATAACGGTGTTTTCAAAGAATTATTCTAAGCATATTGAGCATTTACAAAGAACTTTTGAAAAATGCAGAAGGTATGGTCTTTCTCTTAATCCACAAAAGTCTTTATTTGCATTAGAGGAAGGCAAAATTTTGGGGCATATTGTAACTAAAGATGGGGTAAGGATAGATCCCAAAAGAGTAGAAGTCATAAATAGCATCCCTTTCCCCAGGAATAAAAAGGAAGTGCAAGTATTTTTGGGGCGTATCAATTTTTTAAGAAGATTTATCCCTAACTATGCTGAGATAATTAGGCACATAACTGATATGTTGAAGAAGAACAGTGAAGTAAAATGGTCTCAGGAATCTAGAGAAGCATTCTCCAGAATAAAACAGGCATTTGTTGAAGCTCCTGTGCTGGCTGGACCAAATTATGCAAAGCCATTTATGATGTTTTCATTTGCTTCACCTCATACAGTAGCTGGAGTACTATTGCAGAAAAATGAAGATGGTAATGAACAGCCTATTGCTTTATTCAGTCAAGTGCTTCATGATGCTGAATTGAAATATAATATATTGGAGAAGTAGGCATATGCTCTGGTGAAGTCCCTCAAAGCCTTTAGAATGTATGTTTTGCAGTCTCATATTACTGCATATGTCCCCACAGCAGCTGTCAAAGACATTCTCATTCAGGGAGATAGTGAAGGAAAAAGAGGAAGATGGATTGCAAAAATACAAGAATATGATTTGGACATCAGACCTACTAAGCTGATTAAAGGACAGGGACTTGCTAAATTGTTATCTGAATCAAATCATCAAGCCTTGGGAATTAATTTATCTATGATTGCAAATGAAGAATCTAAGGAGAAAAAAGAGCAGCAAGGACTGGAGATGGCCGCTCAGAAAGCACATATAAAATACCTCACCAGTCCATGGTATAAAGAAATAGTAGAATATATTTTAACACTCAGCTGTCCTCCAAGTTGCGATAAGGCCAAATACAGAGCATTAAGGCTAAAAGCACAAAAGTACATAGTTGCCAATGGCTAGTTATATTGGAGAGACCCTTCAGGCATACTATAATTGTGCCTCACAGAAAATGAAGTGGAAGGTATAACGATGGAATTTCATGAAGGAGTTTGTGGAGGCCATTACAGCTGGAGGGCCACAGCCCATAAAATTCTGAGGGCTGGTTTCTACTGGCCTAAGTTATTTGGGGATGTTTTTACTTGGGTCAGAGCATGTGACAAGTGTCAAAAATTTGTTGAGAAACAAAAGCTGCCAGCTCTACCTTTAATTCTTGTCCATGTGAATGAACCATTTCAACAATGGGGATTAGATTTTATAGGAGAAATATACCCTCCATCCAGTGGCCAACACAAATGGATATTGACAGCCACAGATTATTTTACGAAATGGGTGGAAGCCATACCCACAAGAAATGCTACAGATACAGTCATCATGAAATTCATGGAAGGAAATATCATATCAAGGTTTGGCTGTCCTGCTAGAATAGTGACTGATAATGCACAGGCCTTCAAATCTGCAAAAATTGTGAATTTCTGCCAGCAGTATAATATGCTCTTAATCATTCTACAGCCTATTATCCACAGGGAAATGGTTTAGCAGAATCTTCTAATAAAACTTTGGTGAGGGCCTTGAAGAAAACAATCAATGAGAACCAGAAGAATTGGGATTCCCAATTGAAGTTTGCTCTGTGGGCAAACAGAATCACCAACAAGAGAGCAACTGGAAGTCTCCATATGAACTGGTGTATGGACGAGCAACAGTGTTTCCTGTGCAGCTGGACTTTCCAGTGGCACGTTTCATGCAGGAAAGCCAGGAAGAACCAGATGATATGTTCAGAAGAATCAATCAATTGGTGGAATTAGAGGAAACACAAGATCAGGTGAATCAGAGATTAGCTGAATATCAGGAAAAAATGAAAAACATATTTGATCAGCATGCTAAAGACAGGAAATTGCAAATTGGTGACTTAGTTCTCAGGTGGGATGTCCGAAGAGCTGAGAAGGGCAAGCATGGTAAATTTGATCCACTTTGGTTTGGCCCATTCAAAATTGTGGAACAGAAAGGTAATAATACATTCATGCTGGAGAATTTACAGGGAGATTCGCTGGATGCCCCTGTGAATGGCCAATTTCTCAAGCCCTATTTTCAGTTTTGATGCAGGCAAAGATGGCCAGGTGTACCATATTGTAAATTAATTTTTGTTTTGTTTCCGTTTTTGTTTTTGGTAATGAGGGAAATGGGATGAATTACAAATGAAAAGCAAGGAGTGCCGGAGAGCAGAATCTACATACAGGATGCATAGGTGGTCTGCAGGTTCTCGACACGTCCATGGATGAACGTGTCGTCCCCAGCTGGAGCCAATGTTGTTCAGGCCAACTCCTCGTTCAAATTTTTGGCCACTGATCCCGTCCAAATCTATTTAAAACCCTCTTTGGTGACCTAAAATCCATATATTCAGCCTATCGCTACCCTTCTCCGCCCGAAAAATACATCTCGAAAAGGCCGATACCCGCAATTAAAATATATCCGGCCTAGTTCTTCAAGCCTTAGCCCTCTTTGTTTCATTCCCCACATGACTCGGGCGCAAGACCGCATGCCAGACAGAAAGGGGCTTAGGGTTCAAAGTTTCGGGCACATCTGGAGCCGTCTGATCGAAAATCAATCAATGGAGCGGAGTCTTGCTTACCCTGATGGTCCCCGCGCTTTTGAAACCAGCTGTTTCATTCCGCACCACCTTTGTTGGGAAGGCGGTATTTCCGCGAAAGGCAGCGATCCCATACGATGATCACCGCGTGTCCTGGTGTACGTCCCAAAACCGCCCCCATTTCGTGAGTTATCGATCGGACAAAAGTTGGGCAGTGGAATCCACCATCGCCATCAGATCTCGAAGCCTTCATCCAACGGCGATCATTCCCCAAACCTGCATGAGCGATAGCAAAAGGAAATCGTACCGCGGGTCCACCATTCCATCACCCTCCGATCGATTTTCAACCATTGATTCTATTTGTTGATCCTACGGCTCGGAATTATCGACACACCCCGTTGACCGATCAAGCCTACCTCCACATCATCACTTCTGCTTAGCCCTTCGTACGCCCCTGTGGCATTTCCATCCTTCGCCATCAACCATATATTCTGTTATGTGTCATATTCTGGGGTTTTCATTATTAATCATCTGCCTCGTTCATCCATCATTGTTCCTCTGTATCCTTAGTTTCCATCCTGCATTGTCTCATCATTTTACCTAGTCCGTATCACCATCTCCATTATCATGGTCACATCCACAACCCCAGTGTCTGGTTTCCTTTAATTTGTTTGTGGATTTTTGCAGGTTTCGGGCGCTGAAGAATTGTCGTAGTTTGTGACCTACATTACAAGGGCCAAAGGAATTCTAAAGGACCATCTATCAGGCGCAGAATGATGACGCAGAGATTCGGGAAATATTGTCGATAATACTTTTATTAAACGAAGCAGAGTTGGAATTTATCAAACCCCTCAAAGTAATTCAAGAGGGGCATGTTATGTTAGAAGAGAACATTAATGATGCTACAAAGAATATCGGCAAAAGATCGAGGAGCTCAGTATCCGGCATTAAGGAATTTAAATCCTAATCCAGAGTTCAGAGGGCAAGGAGTACGGATGCAGAAGAAAGCAACCTCAAGGTTTTATTGCAGCAGATATCTCTCTCAGCAAAGGACAGAGCGTTCATATATTTTATTTTCCATGCCTTGTTTATGAGGAGATTTTCATCTTCAACATTTATTCCATGGAGTAGCAGCAGAGTACTTACAACAGATTAACGCCGGAAAACACTTTGGGCGGGCATTTTCTCACCATTTTGTTTCAATGAAATAATTAATTGTTGCACCTACTTCTTTTATGAGTTTTCTCACCTCCTTCCTCTATAAATGGGGAGAAGAAAAACATTGTAAGGGTTCCAGACTTTTATCAGAAAATTGTGTTGTGGAAGGCATTTTTGTGTACATTTTGCAAAGCTTTAGTATCCAGGCTCAGAGCCCGTAGGGTTTCAGTGAGGAGGAGTTATGTCTGTTTTAGAGGATTCTGGTCTTTGATATCTCACAGTATGTAAATTTCTCTTATGTGTTTAATACAATATCTCTTTCTATTTCATTTATCTTCTTGTATCATGTTTTGGAATGCGAGCGACTCACTGGTTTGGTAAGGATTCATCCTAGTTGATGCCCATACTCAAAATCAATCAAGAGCTTTAAATAGGCTCATGCATGATATACTGTTTCATAATCATTTCATCCATCTTTATGCTATATTAGTTTCTTTGGGAGGGTGTTTTTAAAACGACATTGTCACGTATGGATTCTTAGAATGATAAGCCCATATGTGGTTCTGTTGTGTATCTGGGCATCAAACCAAAGTTAATTAATATCCTCTTATGTTTCTTTCCTCCACGCACTTTCTGATATTTGATCTCTGTGATATATGATTTGAACCGGCCCTCTTTGCAGTAAATTGTCTCTTAACTGTCTGATGCTTTTACACTGGAGCTTTGCGTTGTGCCTCTGCAACATTACTTTCCCTGTGACAGTTTCTGTGATTGCTGGTCCCATTTTCAATCAATTTTCTTGTTTAACAAGAGATAGTAGGAGAGTCTTTGGATTGACAACCTCAGTTTTATTATATGCCTCATGCTATGCTAAGATGTCCTAGGCACTGGTCTATAGCAACTCTAGGCTATCTCTAGGGTAGACAATAATTTTTGACAACATAAGGATTGAAGATATGGAAAAGGTGATGAAAAATTTGACAAATAAGCTAGCCACGATAGAATTGGAAAATAAAAACTCCCAAAGACAAGTAGAAAAAAACCGAGGGGGGTTTAACCCTCAATTCAGAAGACATCCCTTGCAAATTTTGTAGAGGGAAAGAAGATATCAAGACCAGGTTTAAGTACCATTGTATATAGAAGTAGCACCTGCAGAGCCAGTAGACGATAACCAAAGGGAGGCCGAGGATCAGGTATCTGCTATGTACACAATAGAAGAGGATAAAGAGGAAGATTTTGAGGGAGAATATGTTGAAGCTGAAGTATCTTTTGATCAAGATGAAATGGATGAATACTGTAGGAAATTCACAGATTTCATGCAAGATGAGTTACATAAAAAGTATGATTTAAGGTCTAGAAAGAGATCTAGAGTGTAGGATAATATACAACAAGGTTCCATTCCTCCTCCAATGGCTACTCTGCAAAAAAAGGACCCTGTTAAACAGATCAGTAAGGGGAAACAACCTGTAAATTCACTTAATAAAACAAATGTGTAGCAAAGTGAATCTTCCCAGAACAAATCAGTTGACAATAATATTTTGGAGAGATTTGTTCTTGTACCCAAACAAGCACAAAATTATAGAAAGAGTGAAGAAGAACCTGAAAATAATGTTAAGAAAACTCATGCTTTCATTTTGGCAAAAGATTTGGAGAAGGTTAAAATTCAGGTACCTCTTCTAGAATTAGCTAAAATACTAGCTTACAAGAAATAAATTTCAGAATTTATTAATCTCACACAAGTGGAAGATATAAGTGACACGGTGAACTTACAAGAAGAAAACCTGATGGTCACCTTTGGTTCTCATGTAGAAGAAGTAGATCCTTTTGTTCCACCCTTCTATATTTCTCTGTTGCTTCATGATTTTATTATACATAATTGCATGATGGACTCAGGAGCGTCCCATAACCTCATGCCATTTTCTGTTATGAAGGAACTTATCTTGCAGATTACCAAACCTTATAGGGATCTATATTCATTTGATTCCAAAAGGGTGAAATGTGTTAGGTTAATTAAAGATGTGGCAGTTTCGTTGGCACAAATTCCAGCAAATAGTATAGTCATGGATGTAGTGGTTGCTGACATCCCAACCAGGTTTGGAATTCTCCTGTCAAGATCTTGGGGAGAAAATTTGGGAGGTGTACTAAAATTAGATTTCACTTATGCTATGATTCCAGTTTTTAGTGGGGAAGAAAGGAGATTGTACAAGGAAAGAAGGTTTGTGAAGACCACCTCCAAGAAAGATGTAGGAAATTCCCCCATTTATAGTCAATAAATAGAAGATATCTCTTGTTTCATGCTGCATGAAGATGCAGAATTTGCTAAAGACACAGAGAAGCAGCTCCCTTCATCAGTTGTAAATAATGAGCTGCACTCAATGAATATTTTGAAGTGCTACTTTGATGGTGTCTACTCCAAGGAAAGTGTAGGTGTTGGATTCTTGCTAATATCACCAGAAGGTAACCTCATTCCTTTCTCTTTTAAACTAGAATTTGATTCAACAAACATTGTGGTTGAGTATGAGGCCTTAATCTCAAGCCTTCAGGTTGCTAAACAGATGGGAGTTCAATGTATTTCAATTTTTGGTGACTCTGAATTGATAATAAGGAAAATTGAAAATCATTGTCAAACCAAGCATCCGAGGTTAAGATAATATAAGGATGAAGTTTTGGATCTGATAGAAAAATATTTTGAATCATTAAATATTTAGTTTATTCTGAGGGAGGAGAATAGATTGGTAGATTCTTTAGAAGTTTCAGCAAGCACCTTCAAACCTCCAATAAATCCAAGGCTAAGGTATGAAATTGAAATTATACATAGACTTTCTATCCCTGACAATGTGAAACATTAGCAGGTGTTTGAGGATGATGAATAGATAAATCAATTACTCACAATGATTGGAAACTTTGAAGATGTTGAAATAGACCAAGAGGAAGAACAAACAGAGCAGAAAGCAGAAGTAAGAAACCTTAAGCAGTCAATGGGTGAAAAAAAGATTATCCATTTGAAAGTTAATGTGATCCTTAAAGGGTTGGTTCCCCTTGAAAGATTATTCGATGTTAATGATTTTTTTGTTGATTCCAAGAAAACACATCAAGAAGAAGAGATGGAATATTGTAATTTGGGAACTCATTATGAACCGAAAATAGTGAAATTGTTCAAAGGTGTTCCCAAAAACTACAAAGAAAGATACATTGATATGTTTAAAAAATATAAGGATGTGTTTTCCTGGTCATATGAAGACCTGAAAACATATGAAAAAAGCATAATTCAACATAAGATTCCATTGAAGGAAGGACTCAAACCACACAGATAGAAGCTCAGTAGATCAATCCATTGTTGTTAGTGTTAGGGTCCTATAATAATAGGATTCATAATTTTTGAATTGACTTTGATTATTCTTGTAATATGTACATACTTTTCTTTCTGCAAGTTGATTTCCCATATTTGAAGATAAAAAATGTAAAGAGGGTAAAAGTCCTAAACAAAAAATCAAAGGACTTAAAAGAAAAAATATCAAAAAAGAATATAAAAAATGGACCCCAAACACAAAAAAGAGATAAGAATAATACATGAAAGGGTTGCAAGTCAAAATTCCACTACTATTTAATTTTTACTGCGAAAATAAAATGATTATGTGTAGCTTGTTCAAAATACCATAATCCATGATTAGTCAAATATTTTAATCTTGACTTTTCATGCTTTAAATTTCATGCTGATAGATAGAGAATAAATATCTTGTCAAACAGTTTAAACTTGACAAATGAGTAGTTAGGTAGAGAATAAATGAGGAGCTCAACAGTTTAATCTGAGCCCTTGGATGAAATAAGGATAGATTTAGATAGTTTCCTATTTTAAAAGAAAAATGGATAAGGGTATTCAAGCTCAAATGCACCCATGCAAATAAAGGAAAAAATGGTAGAAAAAATGATGGGTAAGAAGAAAGCAGTTTCACAAGGCATGAATAAAGATCATCTAGCATATTACTAATTTCCCTCCCCACAATGTGTTCCAACACTAATTTCCTTCAGTTATAAAGACTCAGAGAATTTCTCTGACTTTTGGTGGGACCGGACCCACGTCTTAATGATTGATTGGCATCAAAGTATTGAATTCCACCTCATTAAAACCTTTCCCCTTTATAACAAACCCTTTCCCTTAACATCACTCATTTTTCCCTACTCAAATCCTTTTTCCTAAGTTAAAACACATTTTTACTTAGGAAAAGTAAAAATCCCTTTAATTAATTCTCATTTCATTCAAAATCCCCACAAAAATCTATTATCCTAAGTATAAGTGTGAAATGTTAAATATGGGGCCAGCACTATGAAAATACCGCCCAAAGACATAAGTTACACTTTACTTAGTGTATTTTTTAATTCTCGCATTCATTTCATTCATTAACACTTAACTAGTGTATTAACTCCTTTATAAGCCTTCCACCCCGTAATATATTAATTCATGAATATTACATACCCCAAACCCATATTTTATGTTTATTCTACAGTATATTTTCCCCACGTGATAATTTCCCCACTCCCCATAGGTTTAAACTATTCCTTTTATATTAACCTGCTCCAAGGTTTACTTTACACCTGCATATATCCCATTTGCTATGAATATACATTAAAACCCACCTACCCGCCTATCCCTTTAACATTAAACTTTTATGTTAAAACTATGTTTTAACGTATAAATTTAAACTCGCTGCATAAAGGAACTCTTAAGCCCCACGCCTAATACCCAGCACCTAAGCTGCTTAGTCTTGACCGTTCGCATTCACCCGCTTGATCCAAAGGCCCATAATCCACATTGAAAATTTAATAGCACAGTCATTAAACAAATAATATTTGCGATATAAGTTGTTTTTTCCCGCTCTCTCTCCTCCATGCGTCCATTTTATATTGGATCGCATCCTTTTTAGAAATACCATATACCACCTTTTGTCAGTGCGATAACCACTCAACGATAAATCTCCCCTCCTGCGCATAAATCACTCCAATTTTAATTGACTGTTATTAAATGCAAACAGTGTACAATTCAAATTATTTATAAAAACACCAAAATGTACGCGTTTAACCCTTTTGTTGCTCTTTCTGCTGATAAACTGTTCCCGACTGAGAAAAAGACATTGTCACCCCTGTTTTAATGCAAATAACAACATAATTCAATCAAATTTACTGCTACAACTGCTCAAATCCTCCAGTCTACATTTAAAAGACCTCAGCAAGCTTTTGAAAGCTTCTAAACTCCCAGCAAACCCTTTTTCCACGTCAAATTTTTAAAATTACAGGTATTTTTCAGGAAAAAGACCTATCCCTTCATCAGAAAATAAGTATACTCTTGAATTCAAGCCTTTAAAAAGTCTGTTTTCCTTAGAAAGACCCATATTTCCTCATATACTCATCCTTGCTGCAAACCCTGAGAATTTCATAGTTTTTGAAAGCTATAATTTATTTTTAAAATCAAAATCTGATTGATTTAGCCATATGAAAACCTTTAGAAACCCTCTGAATGATTCAAAGTCCATTTACAGTGCCCGGAAGCACTTTGTGCATAAATTTGGATGTTTTAAGACTGTTTCATCAAAGAAATCTACCGTAAACCCTTGCTAGCTATTCCTGAGTGTGTAAAAGGTTAAGAATTTGGTTTTAAAAGAAAAATTGACAGTTTGAGGCAGAGAAACCCAATTTTTACCTGTTGCATTCCAAGAGAAACCTCTGTTATGCTAAAAATACCTTCTATAAATAGTTTAATCTTACAGAAGTGTGTTAAAAACCTAAAAATAGATTTTTTAAGATCAAGAAAGGTTAAATTGTTAAAAAAAAACCTATCATCTAAAAGTGAAATTGTCATCAATCCACTACAACCTCCTGTTGTAGATGTTGAACATACCCCTTTGGCTGATGTAGACTATAAAATCATTGTTATAGTAATTGAATTTAACCTTCTTGAGCTCCACTGCTGGAGCCAAGAGAAATATTTGGACCAAGTAGATGAAGTACTTTTTGGGAGTCCAATTTTCCCAAATATGTTGTTCCCCACACCCATCAATTCCCTGAGGTCATCAGATTGTGTCAAACTCATTATTCCCCAGATCAAAGAGCAATTGTCAATGCTGGCAAAGAAGTATTGTTTACCATAACTGTTGAATCCATAAACCAAATGCTTCAGTTGTAGCCAGAACCTAATGTAGTCCCTTTGTCTATTCAGGCTCTTACAAAGTTTTATCTGGAGTGAGACTTTCCCAAAATATTTCAAATCTTTCAAACATTGATGCCCTCATATGTAGAAATCCCAAAGCTAAATCCTCCCTATTCCTCTTCAAAATTCCTAGAAGGAATAAGACACATTATCTCAATGTTGTCTTTTGTCCTTGGTTACTTTACTGATGAACATACAGATGCATCTATACTTGGTTTTCTGTCCATATTTTTGCCTGGTCAGCCCCCTCCAGTCATCATAATTTTGCTGAATGTATTGTTGATAACATTCATGAACAACTTTTTAAACTTCCTATTGAAGGTGTTTTTAGGTACACCTCATTTCTCTTCCATATGTTCCTTTACTTTCAGTCAGATAAGTTTCCAATAGCTCTTCAAAAGATGGATGTAGAGGGAAATGCATAGTCTATCTTTTTTTGGACTTCCTTAATCAGAAAGGAGTCAACTGAGTTCACATATGCAGACTTCATAGACTGTTTCATTCACCCATTGGTAAATCTTCTCAAAAACAGTGTGCAACCTAGGATCAGTGATGAAATTAAGAAGGTTTTATAGTTGTCAGATTAGAGCGCGACAGGTGATTAGTATTTATACCAAAATCACACTGAAGTAAGAGTTTATGGGTCAAACCTCTTGCCATACAAATTGCCAAAGTATTTACCAATGATATTGTTTGCCTTAGAATATATAAGACAAATTTTGAACTCAAATTCTTTAATTTTTTTGGCTGCTAAAAAGAAAACCCAGTTTAAATTGAAAAAACCAAGTGGGTCCCTTCATATGCAACAACAGAGAAGCAGGTGCAAAGGCAAAAAAATAGTTGTTAGAGTATAAGTTCAATGAAATTTTCCTTTGGTACTATGATCCATATGGTATAATTAGCAAGATGAGGGTGAAATGTAAATTAAACCCATATGTTCATGATAGGAAGCCTGACATTGAAAATTTTTCAAACCAAACAGAGTGGTTCGAAAATACATTGATATAATCTGTTAAGCAAGGTGATACTAGTCACACTTTGCAGACTCTAGCTCAGGAGGACATAAGCATAAAGAGAAATAGGGAAGAAGGTTCATATACTGCTAAAACTACCAGAGAAATCAGGTTCAAACTCAGATACAATAAGAAACCAAAGATCAATCCATTAGACAAAGAAAAAGAGGCAATGGAGATTTTAGATACAGAAGTTCCAGATAAAGACATTGTGCCTCCCACAGGGATTGAAAATGAGTAGCAACTTGCTACTTCCAACACACAAATGATTTGGAAACAAAAAAATGTGGAAGTATCATCATCAAAACAAGCAGAAGATAAAGATATGGATATCAAAGAAAAGTATAAAGAGATTAAAGTAAAAAATAAGGAAATCAAGAATGAAATCTATTCTCGATACTTGAAGTAGAGTCCAGGGATACAAAATAGGCTGCTTTCAGCCTTTGATTATAAAAATAAGAAATTGTTGATGTCAATACTTCAACCTATATTCCAAACACCTAAAACAACAGCTGACTATAAAAAGGTTTATTTTGAAGTACTAGTCCAAGACATTCATCCCTTGGACCAGATTGAATTCCACAAGCAAAGCTCAGAAATTCTATATTCTACAATGACCACAAAAGAAATGAGTGTTCAAAAGCTCCAAAATGCTTTGACAAATATGAAAGATCAACTTAAGGTTGAAAAAGCTTCATCATATGCTAAAGATACCATAATCAAATCTTTAGAGGAGTTAGTGATTGAAGTGGATTATGACCCTTCTAATGTGAAAGCTACAGAAGAACTAGTAAAGAAGAAAAATGTTGATATTGCCGCACTCAGAAAATGATTGAAATTACCTCCTACAGAGCATCCAAGAGCTACAAGTTGAGACCAATGATATTCAATGAAGGATTAACCAAACCATACAGTTGCAGCAAACTAGAGAAGAAGTTTATCTTAAGTCTCAAGTTATCCAACATAAGATTAGGAAATCTTTTGACAAGAAGAGTAAAGAAGATGATTTCTATATTGGTGACAAAGTTCTAAAGTGGGATTCAAGGAGAGAAGAGAAAGGTAAACATGGGAAATTTGATTTCCTATGGAAAGGACCTTATGTTATTTATCGTTACAGAGGTAACAATGCTTTCTTTTTGAAAGAAATGGATGGATAAAATCTGCTAGGTGGACCTATCAATGGCAGAATGTTGACGCATTACTATTCTTCAGAATAAAAAATAGTTAACTTTGTTTACTTTAATCATTGTACATAACATTGCAGATTTTAGATTGGATTGGATGTTTTTCCTAACAAATTTGAAGCCCGGAGAGAATACCCTAAGCTTTGAAAGGTAAAATATCATAAGTATGAATAATTTCAGAGCTCATAAAACATTTCCAAGATCAACACAATCAAAATTCAAAGGCTACTAGTCTTAAAGTTCTTGACATTTCACCAGGAAATGCCATCTCCATGTGGAGCCACTGTTAGGGTCCTTTAATAATAGGATTCATAAATTTTTAATTAAATTTGATTAGTCTTGTAATATGTACACACTTTTCTTTCTGGAAGTTGTTTTCCCATATTTGAAGATAAAAAATGTAAAGAGGGTAAAAGTCTTAAAAGAAAAATCAAAGCACTTAAAAGAAAAAATATCAAAAATAATAGGAAAAAATGGACCCCAAACACAAAAAAGAGATAAGAATAAGACATGAAAGTGATGCAAGTCAAAATTCCACTACTATTTACTTTTTACTGCAAAAATAAAATGATTGTGTGTAGCTTGTTCAAAATACCATAATCCATGATTAGTCAAATAGTTTAATCTTGAATTTTATTGCTTTAAATTTCATGTTGAGAGATAGAGATTAAAGATCTTGTCAAACAGTTTAAACTTGACAAATCAGTAATTAGGTAGAGAATAAATGAGGAGCTCAACAGTTTAATCTGATCCCTTGGATGAAATAAGGTTAGATTTAGATAGTTTCCTATTTTAAAAGAAAAATTGATAAGGGTTTCCAAGCTCAAATGCACCCATGAAAATAAAGGAAAAAATGGTAGAATAAAAGATGGGTAAGAAGAAAGAAGTTTCACAAGGCATGGATAAACATCATCTAGCATATTACTAATTTCCCTTCCCACAATGTGTTCCAATACTAAAGTCCTTCAGTTATAAAGACTCAAAGCATTTCTCTAACTTTTGATGGGACCGGACCCACGTCTTAATAAATGATTGGCATCAAAGTATTGAATTCCACCTCATTAAAACCTTTTCCCTTCATAAAAAACTCTTTCCCTTAACATCACTCATTTTTCCCTACTCAAACCCCTTTTCCTAAGTTAAAACACATTTTTACTAGGAAAAGAAAAAACCCCTTTAATTAATTCTCATTTCATTCAAAAAACCCACAAAAGGCTATTATCATAATTATAAGTGTGAAATGTTAAATATGGGGCCACCACTATGAAAATCCCACCCAAAGACATAAGTTACACTTTGCTTAGTGTATTTTTTTATTCCTGCATTCATTTCATTCATTAACACTTAACTAGTGTATCAAATCCTTTATAAGCCTTCCATCCCGTAATATATTAATTCATGAATATTACATATCCAAAACCCATATTTTATGTTTATCCTATGGTATATTTTCCCCACGTGATAATTTCCCCACTCCCCATAGGTTTAAACTATTCCTTTTATATTAACCCGCCCCAAGGTTTACTTTACACCTGCATATATCCCATTTGCTATGAATATACATTAAAACCACCTACCCGCCTATCCCTTTAACATTAAACTTTTATGTTAAAACTATGTTTTAACATATAAATTTAAACCCGCCGAATAAAGGAACTCTCGGGCCCCACGCCTAATACCCAGAAAGTAAGCCACTTAATCTTGACCGTTCACTTTCACCCGCTTGATCCAATGGCCCATAATCCACATCACAAATTTAATAGCGCAGACATTAAACAAAATAAGATTTGTGATAGAAGTTGTTTTGTCTCGCTCTCTCTCCTCCACACATATGTTTTATATTGGATCGCATCCTTTTGAGAAATACCATATACCACCTTTTGTCATTGCGATAACTGCCTAGTGATAAATCTCCCCCCGCGCCTAAACCACTCTGATTTGAATTGACTGTTACTAAATTCAAACATTGTACAATTCAAATTATTTATAAAACACAAAAATGTACGTGTTTAACCCTTCTGTTGCTATTTCTCCTGATAAACCATTCCCGACTGAGAAAAAGACATTACCGCCCCTGTTTTAATGCAAATAACAACAAAATTCAATCAAATTTACTGCTGTGACCTCTCAAAGGCTCCAGTCTGCATTTAAAAGACCTCAGCAAGCTTTTTAAAGCTTCTAAACTCCCAGCAAACCCTTTTTCCGCATCAAATTCCTAAAATTACAAATATTTTTCAGGAAAAAGACCTATCCCTTTATCAGAAAAGAAGTATACTCTTGAATTCAAGCCTTTAAAAAGCCTGCTTACCTTATAAAGACCCATATTTCCTCATATATTCATCCTTGCTAAAAACCCAGAGAATTTCATAGTTTCTGAAAGCTATAATTTATTTTTAAAAGCAAAATCTAATTGATTTAGCCATCTACAGACCTTTAGAAACCCTTTGAATGATTCAAAGTCCATTTACAGGGCTCAGAAGCCCTTTGTGCATAAATTTGGATGTTTTAAGACTGTTTCATCAAAGAAATCTACATTAAACCCTTGCTAGCTATTCTTGAGTCTATAAAAGGTTAAGAAATTCATTCTATAAGCAAAATTTACAGTTTGAGGCAGAGAAACCCAAGTTTTACCTGTAGCAGTCCAATAAAAACCTCTATTATACTAAAAATACCTTATGTAAACAGTTTAATCTTACAAAAGTGTGTTAAAATTCTAAAAACGGAGTTTTTAAGATCAAGAAAGGTTAAATTGTTAAAAATAAACCTATCAATGGCATATAAAAGTGAAATTGTCATCAATCCACTACAACATCCTATTGTAGATGTTGAACATACCCCTTTGGCTGATGTAGACTATAAAATCACTGATCCAGTAACTGAATTTAACCTTCTTGAGCTCCACTGCTAGAGCCAAGAGAAATATTTGGACCAAGTAGATGAATTACTTGTTTGGGAGTCCAATTTTCCCAAATATGTTGTTCCCCACACCCATCAGTGCCCTAAGGTCATTAGATTGTGTCAAACTCATTATGCCCCAGATCAAAGAGCAATTTTCAATGCTGACAAAGAAGTATTGTTTACCATAACTGCTGAATCCATAAACCAAATGCTTCAGTTGCAGCCAGAACCTAATGCAATCCCTTTGTCTATTGAGGCTCTTACAAAGTTTTATCTGGAGTTAGAATTTCCCAAAAGATTTCAAATCTTTCAAACATTCATGCCCTCATATGTAGAAATCCCAACGCTAAATTCTCCCTATTCCTCTTCAAAATTCGTAGAAGGAACAAGACACATTATCTCAATGTTGTATTTTATCCTTGGTTACTTTACTGATGAACATATAGATGCATCTATACTTGGTTTTCTGTCCATATATGTGCCTGGTGAGCCCCTTGTAGTCATCTATAATTTTGGTGAATATATTGTTGATAACATTCATGAACAACTTGTTAAAATTACTACTGAAGGTGTTTTTAGGTACACCTCATTTCTCTTCCATATGTTCTTGTACTTTCAATCAGATAAGTTTCCAATAGCTCTTCAAAAGATGGATGTAGAGGGAAATGCATAGTCTATCATTTTTTGGACTTCCTCAATCAAAAAGGAGTCAACTGAGTTCACATATGCAGACTTCATAGACTGTTTCATTCACCCATTGGTAAATCTTCTAAAAAACAGTGTGCAACCTAGGATCAGTGATGAAATTAAGAAGGTTTTACAGTTGTCAAAGTAGATCAGGACAAGTTGTTAGTATTTATACCAAAATCACACTGAATTAAGATTTTATGGGTCAAACCTCTTGCCCTAAAAATTTCCAAAGTATTACCAATGATATTGTTTTCCTTAGCATATATAATATAGATTCTAAACTCAGATTCTGTAACAATAAAGAAGCAAGTGTAGAGGCAGAAAAGCAATTGTTAGAGTATAGGTTCAGTGAAAGTTTCCTTTGGTACTATGATCCATATGGTATAATCAGCAAGATGAGGGTGAAATGTAAATTAACCCCATATGTTCATGATAAGAAGCCTGACATTGAAAATTTTTCAAACCAAACAGAATGGTTAGAAAATACATTGATAGAATTTGTTAAGCAAGGTGATACTAGTCATACTTTGCAGACTCTAGCTCAGGAGGATAGAAGCATAGAGAAATATGGAAGAAGGCTCATATACTACTGAAACTATGACAGAAACCAGGTTCAAACTTAGATACAATAAGAAACCAAATATCAATCCATTAGACAAAGCAAAAGAGATAGTGGATATTTTAGATACAGAAGTTCCAGATAAATACATTGTTCCTGCTTCTTCCAACACACAAATGATTTGGAAACAAAAAAGTGTGGAAGTATCATCATCAAAACAGGTAGAAGATAAATATATGGATATCAAAGAAAAGTATAAAGAGATTAAAGCCAAAAATGAGGAAATCAAGAATGAAATATATTCTCAATACTTGAAGCAGACTCCAGGGATACAAAATAGGTTGCTTTTAGCCTTTGATTATACAAATAAGAAATTTCTAATGTCAGTACTTCAACCTACAGTACAAACACCTAAAACAACATCTGACTATAAAAAAGTTGATTTTGAAGTACCAGTCCAAGGCATTCATCCCTTGGACAAGATTGAATTCCACAAGCAAAGCTCAGAAATGCTATATTCTACAATGACCACAAAAAAAATGAGTGTTCAAAATCTCTAGAATGCTTTTAAAAATATGAAAGATCAACTTAAGGTTGAAAAAGCTTCATCTTATGCTAAAGATACATTAATCAAATCTTTAGAGGAGTTAGTGATTGAAGTGGGTTATGACCCTTCTAATGTGAAAGTTGCAAAAGAACTAGTAAAGAAGAAAAATGATGATATTGTAGCACTCAGAAAATAATTGAAATTACCTCCTACGGAGCATCCATAGGTTAAGGATATTGTATAGGAAGCAAACGAAAAAGATGAGATGATGAATCTCATATTACAGATGACAACACAAATCAAGGAAATGGAGATTGAGATGGACAATCTAGTCCAAGAAAAAGAAGTTGCAAAGAAACAAAATTTCCCTCCTACTGTAATTCCTATGGTGACAACAACAATGCCATCCACTATTGCAGAAGAATTAGCTCCAAAATTTCCATTGGCTACAGCAGTACCAGTCACTTCATCCACCACTTCTGCCACTGAGTCTTCCACCACAGCAGTTCAGAAATCAGATGAGGCCAGCAAACTCATAAAGTAAATGGAGGATATGTCCATACAAAAGAATGAGATAAACAAATTGAAAGAGAAAATAAAGAACCTTGAAGATGCCAAGAAGTTAGCACAAATAAATGCTAAAACAGAGGAACAAAAGGCTAAAAGGTTAAGTGAACAACTCAAAAAGGTAAAAACAGAGTTGACCTTGAAAGAGCCCATGGCACACATTAAAAATCAACTATGGTCCAATATCATTGAATCAGTCAATGATACTTGGCCATATATTCAGGTTATTTATGAGCAAAGGATTTACTCAAGGCAGTTAAAGAAGAAATATTGACGACCAAAGAAGAACTAGGTGCCAAGCCTAAAGAAGCATTGGAAATCATCAAGTTCCTCAATTCTAAAAATAAGCAAGAATTGGATGAAATAGGAATAACAGATAGGATAGAAACAATTCTTGAGGTAAGAATAGTACTTTCCAAGAAAAACTTGATGAAACAGTTGGAATAAAAGTGCCAAAACATGGACATGGCCATCACTAGACTCATGATAAAATTTGACACTTTGAGGAAAAAAGGCCTTCTGAATCTTCTAGTTATCAATGATAAATTGATGAAACAGGAAGATTATAATAAAAAGATAAGGGAATTTTCCAAATAACACGTGAAAAAATCATATTGGCAAGGAATTCCAACAAGTAAAGTGTTGCATAAAAGCATTGAAAATCTGTTTTATTTACAACATGAAATAAAACAACTTTTTGTAGTCAAGCCAAGTTTTGAAAGGTACACTGAAGTTGATGAGAACTTCAGGAAATTCACAAATATTAAATTACCAGAGGCAAAATTTTGGGAGAAACTCACAGATTTTCCATAAAATTCAATTTTCCGTGAGAAAGGATAAAAACAGAGTTGTTGTTTTTTACATAGTAAAACATATTTTTTGACAGTAAAACAGTAAAATCAACAGTCAAAATGTATCAAGTTAAAGAGTATCAGTTGAAAAAGGGTATCAAGTGAAAGAGGAAGACTAAAACTGATGAAAGATCAAACTTCCAGCGTGAGGGACACATAACCTGTCCAGCTGCACCCAAATCCAACAACATACAATCTAATTTGAATAAATAGGACAACTTCAATTTGTTAGGCAGTTGTCACTATATTTTTGTAAAAATATATTTTATTTTCCAAGAAATATTTTTAAGATTGTTCTATGATATTTTGTACTACTTTTTGTATAAATACTTCATCATTTGAAGTATTAGTGTGGATTAATTGCTGAAGATTTCTATAGTTGTAACGTTCTGAACCTAAAGGTTTTTGTATCAAGTTCAAGTTAGAAGACTGGATCTCAAGAAATAAAGCATCATATTACTGGATTCATGTGCTGAGCCACTGAAGTGAAGTATTTTCTAAATGTTATTTGTCAATTTTCTTATGTTTTTCATCCATTCATGAATGTGTTCTAAATTTTAAAGTGAAATCAGGAATTTTTATATCAGAATTTGTTAAAAGCACTCTGTTATTGAATGGTTTTCATTTAAATGTTTTCTACTAATATCTAGACTAGGGAACCCTTAATTACTCCCTAATTTCAATTGACCTCTCTCTTTTCACTCCTTATCCGGATCAAATAATTCTTAATTTTTCTTTATCCCGATTAAAACCATTTCACCATCAACCTTTGAAGATCTAAAGTGACTCTACTATCTTGCCCAGTGAATATTTGACCTTAGAACTTGATCCTGATCTATCTACTTGATACATTGACTCCATCTTCCCAATGGATTACATATTCACAACTATCCATCTCATTAAGTGATTTTACCACTAAAACAAATCAAAACCCCAAAACCAATTTGCCCTATCTAACTAGCCTAAAATCAGATATAAAAACAAAGTTAAATCTTATAGAGAGAGCCCTCTCTGAGCCTTAGGAATGCTAGATCCTAAAGCTTAAAATTAGGTTTGTGGTTACCTCTAATATTCTTTAAACTATAAACAAAAATCTCACAACTTTGAGAATTATTAGAGTGATAACATACTGGCGACCATAATTGGGAACTAACCAATCCTCAGTTTTAAAATAGATCTTAAAGGAAATATTTTTATTATATTTTCACCTTAAGACTGTTTTAATAAGTTGTGAGTATATTTTCATAAAAATTGTAATTCTAGCTTCCAGGAGAGTCTACTATACCAGGTCAAATCCAGATCCACAACCTGTTGTCATAGTAGATAATCCTGGCAGAATTAGAAAAAATAATAAAGGAGTAATTAGGAAATAAAGTTTCATTAGTTAGAGAAAATTCCCTTGCAAAACAACTATCAAGTTTACAAGACATAAAATTTGATTTAAATTTTGAACATTCTTTATTCAAAATCAAATCAGAAAGTGACTTAGATAGTACTATTATAGATCCTGATTTTATTTCATTTCTTGAAACTAAGAAGGAAAATGTTTCAGTAGATTTTGAATCAAAGATTTTTGAGGTTTATGATAAACTTGATGCAATAAATGCTACTATACTTAAGGAAATAGATGAAGCTATTCTTCAACATTCAGTTGAATTGAGTGCTTTATCAGCCTATACCCCTAAGCCCTCTACCACTAATTTAGATACCAGCCTTATAGAATCTGAAGGTTCATCTCTATTCGCCACCACATCATCTATTATTTCTACCACTCTTCAATCCACAAATCCATTTTTTCCTAAGAAACCATTTCAACCTAGAATATTATTTCCATCCTCCACCACCTCAACTCCACCCACTATTTTTTATTCTGCCTTTTCCAATACATCATTCTCATTCTCAAGTACCTCTTCATATATCCCAACTTCATATTCTAGCATCACAACCACATTTTCCAGTACATCTTCTTATATTCCAATCTCATCTGCAAGTTATTTAACTACATCAGCAAGTACTTCCAACATACCTCCTAGCCAAGCTAGAATCCAAGCCATGGTTGCTAGATATGTTCCCTTGGTCCTTCCAACACAATTACATGACATGCCCCAGGATTATCAAAATAAAATACCTCAATTTGATGCAACCACTCAATACACTACCCAACAGCATGTTAATAAGATGACATATTATTTTAAACTTCATGAAATAGTTGAGGCTGATGTCCAAATGAGAATTTTTTTCTCAAAGCTTAACTCGTGAGGTGAAAAAATGGTTTAAAGGTTTAAATGATGGTAGTATTAATGATTTAGAAATTTTTCATAGATAATTTATTAATAAATGGGAAAAGAAGAAAAATCCACAGCAAATCTTATATGAATTTGAAAGCATAAAAAGAGCACCAAATGAAACAGTCAAACATTATTGTACTAGATACAACAACATTTATAATTCAATTCCTGCTAATCTTAAGCCTCCTCCAGATTCTGTTCTTCTCAAATTCCCTGATGGATTTGATACAAACATAGCCTATCAATTGAGAGAGAGGAATCCTGAAAATTTAGAGCGGATGCAAGGTAATGTTGTTAGTGTAGAGGCAAATTTGTTGGTTAGAAAAGCTAGAATAAGAAATGAAAGAAGAGTAACAATAAAAGAAGAAGCATCTAATTCAGATTTTAAAATAGATCAATTAGCAAAAACATTAGAGAGAATGATGGATAGTTTAGATAATATGGAAAGGAAGCCACAATGGGATAACCAACAACAAATTATAAATCCCAATTTCAGGAAAAACACCAACACTAGAAAATCTAGAGAATCAACACCTGACCAAACAATAAAACCACCTTTCCAAGAGAACTATGCTAAAATTTCTCATCAAAATGAATATGACGAAGACACCATAAATCTAATGGATATTAATGATGATAACACCATTTTTCTTACACAAGAAGACCAAGAGTTATATGATTTACAACAACTGCAATTAGATTATGGTGAGTCATTTGATTACAAGAAAGGTTATGAGTTTGCTATCAATGAAGTACATAAGCAATATAACATTAGGAGAAAAAAAAACATAGAGCCTTCTACTAAGAAATCTGTCCAAACACAAACAAAGAAAACAGTAGAGGCTCCTACCACTAAAGTTCTGCAAATTCTCCCTAGGGAAACCAAGCAAAACTCTAGTTCATCTCAGAAAGTTTCAAGCCCTAAAATTTCACCTAGTCCCAAAATTGTTGACATCACAGATGATGTTGTCCAAACATCAACTGATTCACAAAAATCTGTTGTTGTCAAGACAACTAATTCTGCTAAAACAACAATTTTAGACTCCAAGACACCTACTGCTGATCCACAATCAGATGATTCAAAAGCTGCCACTGCGAAAGCAGCTACTGAAAATACAAAATCTGCAAAAACATCTGTTACTTCTCAAATTGTTCCTAAAAATAAAATTAACAACAGTAAGACAGTAGAAACACAAACAGAAAATGATAAAACATTTGTAGAAAAAGAAGATAAACCTACCCAAACTAAAATTACAAAAGAAGAGATAATCCAGCTAGGAAAATCACAAGCTCCATTTAATATCCAAGCTGAAATTGCCAAATTAAAAATACCAATTCCCTTGACAGAATTGGTAAAACATGATTTATAAAAAACACCTATCACTGAAACTTTGAATATGAATGATGGAGAGGATTCAGTAAACTTGAGTGATGATCAACCAGAATTAATCTTTGGTCTTGATGTTAATGGGAAACACCAAGATGGAGCAGTTCCACCTTTCTACATTAGCTTAACTGTTCATGATCAAATATCACATAATGCAATGCTAGATTCAGGGGCTTCACACAACTTAATGCCAAAAGAAATAATGGAAACCTTGAATTTAGATATCACTAGACCTTACAAATATCTCTTTTCATTTGATTCCAGCAAAGTGAAATGTTTAGGTTTGATTAAAGATTTATGTGTTACCTTAGTTCAATATCCTGGAAAAAGCATAGTCAGGGACATTGTAGTAGCTGAAATCCCTCCCAAGTATGGAATGCTTTTATCTTGCTCATGGGGAGCTAAATTGCGGGGATCTATACAACTTGATATGTCTTATGCCACAATATCAGTTTTTGGCCAGCCAAAGAAACTTTATAGAGAAACATTGATGGAGTATATGGTTAGTAGTGTAGAAATACCTATAAATTATCCCATCTACTCTACACCTACTGACATGGATTCATTCATTTTATGTAACTATGAAACTAATATTGAAAACAAAACTGGACTAAAGGAGAAAAACAAAGCCCCAAACAGTGAAAACATTTTCCATGAATCATTGTGGCACCTAGATTTTGGTGGTTCGGTCAATAAATTAGGATCAGGAGCAGGAGTTTGAATACATAATATGGAAATTAATCATGTAGAATGTCATGCTTTAGAGCTAAATTTTATATGTACAAACAACATGGTTGAATATGAAGCTCTTATTTTAGGACTGTAGATTGTTAGGGATTTAGGAGGTAAAACAATGTCAATTATGAGAGACTCTGAGTTAATTGTGAAACGGATAACTGGAGAATATTATGCTTATAATCCAAGATTAAGTCGATATATAGACATTGTTTTAGATTTAATTAAGGAATTGTTAGAATGTGATTTTTCTGCAATACCAAAAAAACAGAACATACAGGCTCACTGCTTAGCAACTTTTGCTAGTACCTGTAATCTGCCATTTCAACCAAACCATAGATACACTGCAAAATTCAAACACTTACCTATAATTCTAGACAATCTTAAACATTGGAAAATTTTCTCACTGGATGAATAAATTTATCATTTCATAAACAATGAAGGAGAATTTCAAGGTTGTAATATAGACATAGATTGTACGGTAGATCAGAACTTAGATAGTGAGATTGATTTGAATAATGTAGATGTAAATAACTTAAATTTTTCTAAACCTACTAAATTTAGTTAATTATACATAGATAGTTTAGAGAAAGTAGAAATTGAAGAGTTAGCAGATGGTGAATCTGATATTTTGAACCTCAAAGATAAATTTTTACTTAAGGGATTAGCCCCTTTAGAAGATCAATTTGACTCTAATGATGTTGCAAGAAAACCTAAAATGGAGCCATTAAGATCTAATATTGAGGAATGTAATATAGGCACAGAGTTAAAACCTAAGATGATTAAACTTTCAAAAGCATTACCTCAGGAAGAAAAATTAAAATGCATAGCTCTGTTTAAGGAATTTCAAGATGTGTTTGCCTGGAGTTATGAGGACTTAAAATCCTATGACACTAGCATAATACATCATAAAATACCCATAAAAGAATATCAAAAACATTTTAAACATAAGCTTAGAAGGATCAGTCCTGTTTTAATTCCTTTAATTGAAAAATAGGTAAAGAGAATGCATGATGCCAAAATAATTGCACTAATCAAATATTCTTATTGGGTTTCTAATCTAGTTCCCACTAGGAAAAAGACAGGAGAAATCAGACTGTGTGTTGATTTCAAAAATTTAAATAAGGTGTCCTTAAAAGACAACTACCCTCTCCGTAAGATGGATCATAATCTACAGAGGGTGGTTGGTTCCTCCAGAATTTCATTGTTAGATGGATTCTTTGGATACAACCAGATTATAGTCCAACCAGAATATCAACCTAAAACTACTTTTACTACTCCATGGGGCACTTTCATGGATGTGAAAATGCCTTTTGGGTTAATGAATTTAGGAGCCACTTTTCAAAGAGCTATGGATATAGCCTTTGCAAAGGAAATTCATGAATTCATAGTGATTTATTTAGATGACATTACTGTATTTTCAAAGACGGATAATGAACATTTAAACCATCTCAGACAAGTCTTTCTTAAATGCAAGAAATTTGGCATCTCTCTAAATCCTAAGAAGACTTTATTTGGATTGGAAGGTAAATTATTAGGACATATCATATCCAAAGAGGGAATTAGGATAGACCTAGCTAAAATAGAGGTTATTCTAAACATTATTCCTCCTAGGAATATTAAAGAATTACAAGCTTTCTTAGATAAAATTAACTTTCTTAGAAGATTCATCTCAAATCTAGCTGAAATAATTAGAGAACTAAACAATATGTTGAAAAATATTCAGTACTTAAATGGACTGTTGAGACCAAGCAATAATTTGAATCAATTAAACAAGCCTTAAAAAAAAAACCAGTCCTTATAAGTCCTGACTTTAAAAAAGATTTTATAATTTTTTCGTTTGCTTCAGAACACACTATTGTTGCAATTTTATCGCAAAAAAATGACCAAGGCTATGAGCAGCCTATTGTTTTCTTTATCAAGTCACTTAGAGATTCCACTTTAAACTATAACATAATGGAAAAACATGCCCTAGCTTTATTAAAGGCCATCAAAGACTTTAGAGTGTACATTCTTTATTCACATATCATTCCTTATGTTCCAAATGCAGTTGTAAAGGACATTCTAAAATAGAATGGGTTTGATGTTAAAAGAGGCAAGTGGATTGCCACAATTTTGGAATATGATATAGAAATCAAACCCAATAAACTCATAAAAGTCAAGGTTTAGCCAAACTCACGGCTGAATCCAATTGGCATGCTTTATATATTAATTTTATTGCCCAAATAGATGATCAGGAAGAGATGGTGACTCCAGAGATCAATGAAGCCTTTTCAGACTCACCATGGTATGCAGATATTATATTTGTATTACTAAATTTACAAGCTCCTCCTGGATTATCAAGAACTAAAGCTAGATTTTTAAAATTAAAGGCAATAAGATTTTGTATCATAGACAATGAACTCTTTTGTAAAGATCATGGTAGAATTTTATTGAATTTTTTGCTTAAAGAAGAAGCTGAAAAAGTTTTGGAATAATTTCATGCATGTGACTATGGGGGACATCTCTACTAGAATACTACTGCAGACAAAATCTTGAGAGCTGGTTTTTACTAGCCAGCCTTGTTTGCAGATGTAAAAAAGTATGTGACCTCTTGTCACAAGTGCCAAATCTTTGAAGGAAAGAAAAATCTGTTGACCCTACCCTTAAACCTCATCTCTACAGAAATTCCTTTTCAACAATGGGGTCTTGAATCCATTGGTGAAATTCACCCTCCATCTTCAGCCCAACACAAGTGGATTCTGAAAGCCACATAATATTTCACCAAGTGGATAGAAGCCATACACTCCAGGCAAGCCACTGACGCTGTCATAATCTCCTTTTTAGAAAACAACATACTCTCAAGATTTGGATGCCCCAAAAATATTATCACTGATAATGCAGTTGCATTCAAATCCAAAAATATGATTTACTTTTGTCATAAATACCACATTTCGCTTGGCCATTCTACTGTATATTACCCTCAAGGTAATGACCTTGTTGAATCCTCCAATAAAAGCCTTGTGAACATCATTTAAAAATTACTAGTAGACAACAAGAAAAATTGGAACAAGAGGTCATTTAATGCCCTATGGGAAGATAGACTTACCACTAAGAAATCTATTGGTACATCCCCTTACCAGATTTTTTATGGGATGGATGTTTTTTTTCCATCTTCCTTAGGAGTACCTGTTATGAAGATAATCCAAGAGCTACAAGTTGAGACCAATGATATTCAAAGAAGGATTAACCAAACCATATACTTGCAGCGAACCAGAGAATAATTTTATCTTAAGTCTCAAGTTATCCAAGATAAGATTAAGAAAAATTTTTGACAAGAAGATTAAAGAAGATGAATTCTATATTGGTGACAAATTTATAAAGTGGGATTCAAGGAGAGAGGAGAAAGGTAAACATGGGAAATTTGATTTCCTATGGAAAGGACCTTATGTTATTTATGGTTACAGAGGTAACAATGCTTTCTTTTTGAAAGAAATGGATGGATCAGATCTGCTAGGTGGACATGTCAATGGCAAAATTTTGAAGCATTACTATTTTTCATAATAACAAATATTTAATTTTGTTTACTTTAATCATTGTACATAACATTGCAGATTTTAGATTGGATTGGATGTTTTTCCTAACAAAGTTGAAGCCCGGAGAGAAGACCCTAAGCTTTGAAAGGTAAAATATCATAATTATGAATGATTGCAGAGCTCAGAAAACATTTCCAAGATCAACACAGTCAAAATTCAAAGGCTACTAGTCTTGAAGTTCTTGACATTTCACCAGGAAATGCCATCCCCGTGTGGAGCCACTGTTAGGGTCCTATAATAATAGGATTCATAATTTTTGAATTGAATTTGATTAGTCTTGTAATATGTACATACTTTTCTTTCTGCAAGTTGTTTTCCCATATTTGAAGATAAAAAATGTAAAGAGGGTAAAAGTCCTAAAAGAAAAATCAAAGGACTTAAAAGAAAAAAAATTAAAGAAAAGAATAGAAAAAATGGACCCCAAACAAAAAAAAGAGATAAGAATAAGACATGAAACTGATGCAAGTCAAAATGCCACTACTATTTACTTTTTACTGCAAAAATAAAATGATTATGTGTAGCTTGTTCAAAATATCATAATCCATGATTAATCAAATAGTTTAACCTTGACTTTTCATGCTTTAAATTTCATGTTGATAGATAGAGATTAAAGGTCTTGTCAAACAGTTTAAACTTTACAAATCAATAGTTAAGTAGAGAATAAATGAGGATCTCAACAGTTTAATCTGAGCCTTTGGATGAAATAAGGCTAGATTTAGATATTTTCCTATTTTAAAAGAAAAATTGATAAGTGTTTGCAAGCTCAAATGCACCCATGCAAATAAAGGAAAAATGGTAGAATAAATGATGGGTAAGAAGAAAACAATTTCACAAGGCATAGATAAACATCATCTAGCATATTACTAATTTCCCATCCCACAATGTGTTCCAATACTAAATTCCTTCAGTTATAAAGACTCAGAGCATTTCTCTGACTTCTGGTGGGACCGGACCCACGTCTTAATGGTTTATTGACATCAAAGTATTGAATTCCACCTCATTAAAACCTTTCCCCTTAATAAAAACTCTTTCCCTTAACATCACTCATTTTTCCCTACTCAAACCCCTTTTCCTAAGTTAAAACACATTTTTACTGGGGAAAAGTAAAAATCCCTTTAATTGATTCTCATTTCATTCAAAAAACCCACAAAAATATATTATCCTAAGTATAAGTGTGAAATGTTAAATATGGGGCCACCACTATGAAAATCCACCCAAAGACATAAGTTAAACTTTACTTAGTGTATTTGTTTATTCTCGCTTTCATTTCATTCATTAACACTTAACTAGTGTATTAACTCCTTTATAAGCGTTTCACCTCGTAATACATTAACTCATGAATATTACATATCCCAAACCCATATTTTATATTTATCCTATGATATATTTTCCCCAAGTGATAATTTCCCCATTCCCCATAGGTTTAAACTATTCCTTTTATATTAACCCGCCCCAAGGTTTACTTTACACCTCCATATATTCCATTAGCTATGAATATACATTAAAACCCACCTACCCGACTATCCCTTTAACATTAAACTTTTATGTTAAAACTATGTTTTAACGTATAAAGTTAAACCCACCGTATAAAGGAACTCTCGGGCCCCACGCATAATACCCAGCAACTAAGCCACTTAATCTTGATCGTTCGCATTCACCCGTTTGATCCAATAGCCCAAAATCCACATCACAAATTTAATAGCACAGTCGTTAAACAAAATAAGATTTGCGATATAATTTGTTTTGTCTTGCTCTCTCTCCTCCACGTGTCCATTTTATATTGGATCACATCCTTTTGAGAAATACCATATACCACCTTTTGTTAGTGCGATAACCGCCCAGCGATAAATCTCCTCCCCGCGCCTAAACGACTCCGATTTGAATTGACTATTATTAAATGAAAACATTGTACAATTCAAATTATTTATAAAAACACCAAAATATACGCGTTTAACCCTTATGTTGTTCTTTCTGCTAATAAATCATTCCCATCTGAGAAAAAAGACGTTGTCGCCCCTGTTTTAATGCAAATAACAACATAATTCAATCAAATTTACTGTTGAGACAACTCAAAGCCTCCAGTCTGCATTTAAAAGACCTCAGCAAGCTTTTGAAAGCTTCTAAACTCCCATCAAACCATTTTTCCGCGTCAAATTCATAAAATTACAGGTATTTTTCAGGAAAAAGACCTATGCCTTCATCAGAAAAGAAGTATACTCTTGAATTCAAGCCTTTAAAAAGCCTGTTTATCTTAGAAAGACCCATATTTCCTCACAAATTCATCCTTGCTGCAAACCCAGAGAATTTCACAGTTTCTGAAAGCCGTAATATATTTTTAAAAGAAAAATCTGTTTGATTTAGCCATCTACAGACCTTTAGAAACCCTCTGAATGATTCAAATTCCATTTACAATGCTCAGAAGCCCTTCGTAAATCAATTTGGATGTTTTAAGACTATTTCATAAAATAAATCTATAGTAAACCCTTGCTATCTATTCTTGACTCTGTAAAAGGTTAAGAAATTCATTTTAAAAGAAAAATTGCAAATAGTTTGAGGTAGAGAAACCCAAGTTTTACCTGTTGCAGTCCAAGAGAAACCTCTGTTATACTAAAAATACCTTCTGTAAATAGTTTAATCTTACAGAAGTTTGTTAAAATCCTAAAAAAAAAGTTTTTAAGATCGAGAAAGGTTAAATTGTTAAAAACAAACCTATTAATGGAATCTAAATGTGCAATTGTCATTAATCCACTACAACCTCCTATTGTAGATGTTGAACATACCCCTTTGGTTGATGTAGACTATAAAATCATTGATCCAGTAACTAAATTTAACCTTTTTGAGCTCCACTGCTGGAGCCAAGAGAAATATTTGGACCAATTCGATGAAGTACTTGTTTGGGAGTCCAATTTTCCAAAACAGGTTGTTCCCCACACCCATCAATGCCCTGAGTTCATCAGATTATGTCAAACTCATTATTCCCCAGACCAAAGAGAAATTTTCAATGCTGACAAAGAAGTATTGTTTACCATAACTGCTAAATCCATAAACCAAATGCTTCGGTTGCAACCAGAACCTAATGTAGTCCCTTTTTCTATTGAGGCTCTTACAAATTTTTATCTGGAGTTAGACTTTCCCAAAAGATTTCAAATCTTTCAAACATTCATGCCCTCATATGTAGAAATCCCAAAGCTAAATCCTCCCTATTCCTCTTCAAAATTCCTAGAAGGAACAAGACACATTATCTCAATGTTGTCTTTTATCCTTGGTTACTTTACTGATGAACATATAGATGCATCTATACTTATTTTCCTGTCCATATTTGTGCCTGGTCAACCCCCTGTAGTCATCTATAATGTTGCTGAATATATTGTTGATAACATTCATGAACAGCACACTAGAAATTTTGGCGGAATTTCCGACGACCAATTCGTCGCTATTCTAACACATAGTCGTCGCAAGAGCGACAGTTTGAGGACAGGAAAAACATGGTTTGCCATATCGTCGCAATTCCGACGCACTTAAAAAGTGTCGCACTATCGACACTTTTTCCGTCGCTTCCAAACAAGCGTCGCTCTTCCGACGTTTCCCAAACCGTCGCGCTTTTGACATTTGTAAATTGTCGCACTTCCGGCGAAATGTGGTCCGACGTTTTGAATGTCGCTCTTCCGACGTTTGTAAACTGTCACAATTCCGACGAAATGTTGTCCGATGTTTTGAACGTTGCTCTTCTGACATTTGTAAACTGTCGCAATTCCGACGCAATGTGGTCCGACGTTTTGGACGTCGCTCTTCCGACGTTTGTAAATTGTCACAATTCCGATGAAATGTGGTCCGATGTTTTGAACGTCGCTCTTCCGACGTTTGTAAATTGTCGCAATTCCGAAGAAATGTGGTCCGACATTTTGAATGTCGCTCGTCCGACGTTTTTATACTGTCGCTCTTCCGATGTTTTTAAGTTGTCGCAATTCCGATGCTTGCAAGGCGTCGGTATATCGACGGCGGGTTCAATTTAAAAAAAAAATGAAACTTTAAAACAGGACAGTAAATCTCCAATATTTTTTATGAATTGTGGGCATTCCAATGACCGTGAAATATTAATATAATAAACCACCCCGCAGCGCTTCGACTATAAACAATCATTTTTTTTTCACAAGAGAAAAAACGTTGTTTTGAATATATTATATGAAGTAAAACAGACCATGAAGTCATTACATTTTCACATCTGAAGATTGGAACCCAAATATCCATCCAGAAAAGTGGAAGTCCCACCCCAGACAATGATAGAAAAATACCCCATGTCACATACAGGGACATGATATAAAACCCAGTAACGGTCTACATGGAGATTATCGACAATCTGAGAAAGCATCCAAATATGCCCGAGGCATTTATAAGAAAGTGAAATAGCAGTATTTAGAATAGTAAAGCAACAGATAGAGTACCGACGTCCATTGTTCCAAATACAAATTAAAGTACCCAAAATCCTTGAATAGAGAAAAACGTTAATCATGTGAGGAGTGTGATATGTCCAAAATATAAAAAGACCATCAGACCATATCAATAAACCAGCAACATAGACCAGCATCGCTAGTTTTGAAGGCAGAGTGATAAACATTAATCATTTTTTTTTCACAAGAGAAAAACATTGTTTTGAATATATTATATGAAGTAAAACAGTCCATGAAGTCATTACATTTTCACATCTGAAGATTGGAACCCAAATATCCATCCAGAAAAGTGGAAGTCCCACCCCAGACAATGATAGAAAAATACCCCATGTCACATACAACGACTTGATATAAAACCCAGTAACGGTCCACATGGAGATTATCGACAATCCGAGAAAGCATCCAAATATGCCCGAGGCATCTATAAGAAAGTGAAATAGCAGTATGTAGAATAGTAAAGCAACAGATAGAGTACCGACGTCCATTGTTCCAAATACAAATTAAAGTACCCAAAATCCTTGAACAGAGAAAAACGCTAATCATTTGAGGAGTGTGATATGTCCAAAATATAAAAAGACCATCAGACCATATCAATAAACCAGCAACATAGACCAGCATCGCTAGTTTTGAAGGCAGAGTGATAAACATTAATCATTTTTTTTTCACAAGAGAAAAAACGTTGTTTTGAATATATTATATGAAGTAAAATAGTCCATGAAGTCATTACATTTTCACATCTGAAGATTGGAACCCAAATATCCATCTAGAAAAGTGGAAGTCCCACCCCAGACAATGATAGAAAAATACCCCATGTCACATACAGGGACTTGATATAAAACCCAGTAACGGTCCACATGGAGATTATCGACAAATCTAAGAAAGCATCCAAATATGCCCGAGGCATCTATAAGAAAGTGAAATAGCAGTATGTAGAATAGTAA
Source organism: Pinus albicaulis (assembly GCA_034641835.2). NCBI lineage: Eukaryota > Viridiplantae > Streptophyta > Pinopsida > Pinales > Pinaceae > Pinus > Pinus albicaulis. Next base: position 228,293,086 of record CM076576.1, read on the forward strand.
AGCAACATATAGAGTACCGACGTCCATTGTTCCAAATACAAATTAAAGTACCCAAAATCCTTGAACAGAGAAAAACGCTAATCATGTGAGGAGTGTGATATGTCCAAAATAAAAAAAGACCATCAGACCATATCAATAAACCAGCAACATAGACCAACATCGCTAGTTTTGAAGGCAGAGTGATAACCTGTCAACACATAAAATAGTATCATAAAGCGGATACAGGAAATGTGCAGAGACATGTACTGTTGATATACACCTCACACAAAAATCATCCATGATAGAGCAAAAATATGTATAAACCCAGGGTCGATTGTATGTTCTGGCTCGCTTGTTCCCGGAAATAAAAACCATCTGCAGAAACCCAAGCTCGCTTGTAAGATCAGGCTCGCTTGATTCCAAAATTGGTAACCATCTGTTGCATCCGAGATGTAAGGTTCAGGCTCGCTTGTTTCCATTAGTAGCCCGCTACAGCATCCACCTTGTTCATAGAAAAAAGGTTCCTGTAGATATACAGAGAAAGAGTATAATACGTAGACCATATAAACATGGCTCTGTATTTCAAAAAACAGGTTTAAAATAGAAACAGGGCAACATTTGTTTTTCTAAGTAAAGTTAATCTATTAACAGTGGGAATAAAATTACACCGAAGTCAAAAACATTGCCCAGACTCATGGAAAATTTGTCATCAAAAAATAAAAAAATTAAGAAGACTGCCCTCATACGGGGAAACCAGTATTGAATGTTTAATTTGCAAAATTCAAAAATATTACAGAGGTCCAGCACAGTAATATAATCTAAAAGCAGCCCAATTAAGTGGGCCGCGAAGCAAGAAAAACAAATTAACCAAACTACTCATCCGGCGGCTCCTTGACGATTCGGCACCATCCTTCGGAAGGTCCAGGATCGCTAGGTGCTACCTCCACAGTCATGCCACCGCTCCCCTCCTGAAGGCCCGAATGTTGGCCGGCTTTTTTTGAACTCAGACCCACCAGACGGGTGCATTTTTCTTCCATTTGGGCCTCCTCACGGAAAACCACAGTAATTGAAGTTGTGATTCGTCGGCGGTTCAGGGAGCAATTAAAGGAAAAAAGCGCAGTACGCGTCGTGGGAGAAGGTGAAGCAGTGGGGAAATGAGGAGCAGGGGATCCCATATGGTGGCCAGATCCTAGAACCCGACCCCGCCCACTTCTAGTATTTGGATAGCGACCTGTGTGATAATCACTGGACTGGGAAGACGACTCAGTTGAGGGGTTGGAGGGAGCGCACAGGGGTTGACCTCTAGTGCTCCCCCTGCGGCAACGCATCCTTTGATGCAGGCGAGGTATGGGTGCAGTCTCAGCAATGGGCACAAGAGGAGACAGAGAAGCAGAATTCCAAGAAACAGAGGAAGACAGACAAGGACCAGATCGAGAGAAATGCAGATATGTAGCAAGGTCTAAGCAGCAGTTCAGCTGGCCACTTCTCCTTCTCATCACAGTGAGCAGGCAGTGTAACCCAGCAACCGGCTCATCTGAAAAACCATAGCGAAATGCCATTTTATCGACCCGACTGCAATGCAATCGAAGGACACCCGTCATAATTAATCTCTGATCATTAATGAGAGCTAAAGGCCGGATCATATTGGAGCATGCGGAATCGCTAACAGGATTGGAGGTCCGATCTTGAACAGTGTTAATACTTAATGCGATTAGATGTGAAAACCTTGGAACTTAATTGAACAGCGTTAAAACTTAATTCGATTGATATGAAATCACCACATCCATGTCCCATCACCTTAAACGCCATCGAATGCACCCGCATCCGGGAATAGGGCAACATTTGATTGAGGACACATGGCAGAAATTGATTGGAGCGGATATTTGTTTGGGCCGCTCGTGCAGTGGAAATTCGGACCTGAAAAATATTAGGGCGAATTTGATAAGAAATTCACGTCACAACTCTCCCTCCGTATGCCAACCCAACTTCAGACCCGAAAAATATTAGGGCGGAATTCAATTGGTTTTCGCGTCACAAAATTGGATGACGTCAGCAGGCTATTTTGGAACGCGAATTTGGTTTGAATTATGGTTTATCGTCGTTTGAAGTCCGGCGAGCTCAACTTAAGAACAATTTTTTTTGATCCCATCTTATAAAATTTGTGTTGGTTTTCTTTGATAATACACATATTTATAATAAATCATGGGAATACCACACTAAACATGTGGAAAAGTTATATAAATTATTGAGAACAATCATTTTTATGTAAAAATATCAAAATGTGCTTTTGGGAAATAAGAATTCGAGTATTTGGTTCATATTGTTTTAAAGGAAGGAGTGAAGTTGGAGCCTCAAAAGATGCAAGATATTACAAAATGACCTATTCCTAAGAAAATCAAGGTTCTTAGAAGATTTTTTAGACTTACATGATATTATTGATCATTTGTTAAGAATTATGTATGCATTTCAAGTCCACTCACATATCTCTTGAAGAAAATATCATTTATATGGAATGATGAGGCTACTTTGGCATTCTCTCTTTTAAGGGATGCCATGTATTCTACACCAACATCGGTTGCACCTACTTTTGGTAAAACATTCATAGTAGAGTGTGAGCCACTAGGACAAGGAATTTACGTAACATTAACACAATAAGGGATATCATTGGCTTTTAAAAGCAAGGAATTCAAAGAAAATATTTGGTGAAATCTACGTATGAAAAAAAAATGGAAGCAATATTACATGCAATAAAAAATGGGGATAGTATATCACTGGGAGGTACTTTAAAGTCAAGATATACCATGATAGCATAAATTATTTTTTGAAGCTATGGATTTCATTGGAAGATTAACAAAAATGAGGAGAAAAATGCAAAGTTTTAATTTTGAGATAATCTGCAAAAAGGGTAAGGAAAATTTAGTACATGATGCTCTTTCTAAAATAGAAGAGGCCTCAAATTTATATCCAATTACATTTTCTATTCCTAGGTGGCTAGAAGAAGCTCGCCATAATGGAAAAATGACAATAGTACTAAACAAAAACTAAAATTTATAAAGGATGGGATGAACTCTATGGAGCATTGGGAGTGAAAGAGAGATATACTTTGGTGCAAATGTAGAATATTTTTATGCACGCAAGCATATTTGAATAAACAAATATTAAGGGAGTCCCATGTCTCTCTGATGGTAGGACGGACGGTTCCTTAAAACATCTCAAAGGATCAAAAAATATATTTTTGGAAGGAATGAAGAAAGATATTCAAAATTTTGTAAGAGAAGGTCAGGTTTGCATAATAAATAAAAGAGAGATAGTAAAATATATAGGGTTACTTCAACCATTCCACATACATATTCAAAGACTAGAAGATATATCAATAGAATTTATTACAGGGTTACTGAAATATAAAGGTAAGTATTACATTTTTGTGGTCATTTATATAGACAAATTTGTAGATTTTTTTTGTAGAGCTCAAAGTACATAAACAACAAGCCAAGTGGCAAAAGTGTCCGTGAAAGAAATTCATAGTCTTCATGGTTTTCCTAAAGTAATAGTAACAAGAAACTTTTGGAAATAATTATTTAATATAAGTGGAGAAACACTAGCTGCCATGAGTTCTACATATCAAACACAATCAAATGGTCAAACAAAAATAGTTAACAAATGTTTTTAAGGTTATCTACAATGTTACTCTTTAGAAAATAAATCTTAATGGATGAAGTGGGTTCATCAAGGAAGAATGGTAATATGATACTACCTATCACACATCTACTAAAATTTCCCCATTTAAGGCCCTTTATGGATATCCAACTCCTAGTATCTCATACTTTTTGCAAGATAAGTCCAAAGTATAGGAAATAGAGTCACATATGGAAAATACTAAAGAAACTTTGAAAATTATTATGGAAAACCTTCAAATGACATGAAACATGATAAAACAACAAGGGGAACAACATTGAAGTGGAAGATAATTTGAGGAGGGTAATTGGGTATTTTTTAGATTATAGCATTATAAGCAATCTTCATTCAAGAAAAAGAAGAATAAAGAATTAGCTCAAAAATGTTATGGCCCTAAATAATTATTCATAGGATTGCACAAGTGGTATAGAAGTTATATTTTTCTTCTTCTTGCATTCATAAGGTTTTTCATGTATCTTGCCTAAAAAAGGTTTTGGGAAAAAATATGCCAATGTAAATAGAACTTCCAAAATTAGATGAAGAATGAAAGTTGATTCTTGAACCACAAAAATTTATAGATAAAATTATGTATCTCTTTGACATATAACCATTATGAAGTACCTAATCAAGTGGAAGAATATTCCTCTAGAAGAAGGTACATGGTAAAATGATCAATTCGTGATGAAATACCCACGGCTAAAGGGTTCGTTTGAAGTTTTGACAAAGGTTTTGTTATATATTTTATATAACGCGCGGCGGAATAGTTTTGTTGTTTGTTAAGGTCCCACATAGTGATCAAATTTGAAGGGCAGGTCCGAATTTCAATTAGAAGGGCATATATCTATGTCGCCCTTCCATAATGAAAAGCTTTAAAAAAAAACTTTTCAATTGACCACAATAAATTATTTTTACATTTCATTTTCAGAAAGACAAAACCATCAATCTTTATATTAATAAAAGGTTGTTACATATACAACAATGAAGAAGGCTCAATATTTCATTGCTTAAATATCTCATTGGCAATGTCAACATAAGTCTTGAAGACACTATTATAATAATTTGGATACATACCACCGGGATATAGGAGATTCTTATGTGTCAGATTGTGTAATGAAATTTTGACTTTGTCTCACAAGGAGTAGCAGCATGGAGGTCTGGATTTTTCTTTTAGAAATTTTATTATTATTATTTGAAATGTTGTTTATAGATATGAAGACAACAATGAAATTATGAGCATGGTGGAAAATTAGTCAAGCTCATGATGCCAAACCATGATGATGTAAGTTTGGAATTTAACATTTTTACATGTTAAAGACAAATAGTCAAAATCACTAACAACTTAATATGCCATAATTAATAATCATTCCCTGTTCACTTTTGTTAATAGGTTTATGTCACACGATGATCTCTCTTCTCTGGCATTTACTTGTATTGAATATCACTATTCTAGGAATAAGGAGTTATTTTCTCCAAAAATAACCCTAGCCAAACATTGACAATGCATCAAGGATATCTTTCTATGCTTCATAAGTACATATGTTCTAATTCTAAATCATGTCTTGGAAGTGGTTGTTTTGCTGGAAATTATTCACCAGTTGGTTTCATACCAAATTCTTTTTCTCATTTTCAGCATCCAATACATGAAAAATATAATGGTTTAAAACAACATAAATATTTGAAATTTTGCAAAAATTGTCTGGCACACTTTGAATATGAATTTTGAAGTCAAGTGCATGATGTTGTATAGGATCAAGTATCATTTTGAATACCAAATGTTTCACAAGAAACTTCTCAACATGCTACCCTGCAGTAAGGATTAAATGACAATATTGCATCAACTATTTCCATAATAAAAGTGCACCTCGACCATAAGACTAAACAACTACAAATGTTGTAGATCTAACAAGACCACACAATCAAATGTATTCCACAAGGCCAATATTGTATGAAAAATGAAAAGGAGTTTGAAACCAAAAATACCTTAGGCAACTAATTCAATTAGATACACCAAACCATCAGCAAAAAGGAAAACCAACCTACTCAAAAGGCAAGCGTTTACCTCCTTTGACAAAATTTTGAGTTCCGAAACAAGGGCCTTTATTATCTTGTCAATGCCCCTAGTAATTTGAATGGGGTTTGCACCTGCTGCAACAACCTAAAAAAAAAGGTTTCATTTCAAATTATTTTCCACAAATTTAAGATACAACCATTGTCAGCTTTGTATTTCCTAACAAGCTCATAAATTTTGACAAAAGAACCAAAATTTTTTAATACCTGATAGCAATTTTTTCACTCAAAAACTATCTTAGACTCAATAAGCCCAACCCAAAACTAAAAAACCAAACACCGTAAGACCCTACAAAAATGAATAGATGATCTTAATCCAGTACTATCAACAAAAAGTTACCTTTACACCATCACTTATTAAACCCTGTGCTGTTGAATTTTAACTTCAACTGCTGCAGCAGAAAGACGGATGCAGCAGCAACATTTTTTTTTGGAGGTTGCTTGCACGCCATCCAGAAATTTAATTCAGCATTTAAAATTCCTGCAAGTTTTTTTTGTAGACGGCCGCAGCCATATTTTTGTACAAGATTGTATTTAAACACAACAACCAACATTAACGCAATTCACCAACCAGAAATTAAACAAACAAAAGTTTACCCCCCAGTTTTGTAAATTCAAAAGGAGGACACGTGGAGCATTAAAGTTGGATTGCATGAAATTGAAGGGAATCTGAAAACCTGAAAACCGGACCCAAATTTTTTATAAGGCACATTGGATTGAGAATTTGCGTTACAAATTAGGTAGACGGCAGCATCCCATTTTGGAACACGAATTTGGTTTGAAATTCAATCTATTCAGACTTTTGAAGTCCGAAGGAAAGGGTTCTTTAATGTTTTGATAGTTTAATTTTATGTATGCTTTAATATATACATATGTTTTAAACATATGTTATATATATATCATATGCGAAAATGAAAGGTGGGCCATAGAATTTAGTTTTAATTTTATTTTTTTTAAAAGAGGGTTTATTATAATATTATTTATATGTTACGGCATATAAAAATAAAAAGGACAAAAAATCTTGGTAGTTTTTTTTATAGATAGTACGTAAATTTTTTATTACACAGTAGTGTGTAAAAAGTGAAAGACTGAGTGTAACTTTTTAAGTGTGTATGCACAGCAGTGCGAAAGTGAAAAACACAGCAGAGTGTTTTAGAGACAGAGTATGTTTGTTTTGAACAGACAGTGAGTTGGTTTTATGCACTGCGTTTTGTAGCAGTCATAATTTTGTAATCCCTCTCAATGAGGAAGAAGTGTAATAGTTTTTTTTTGAGTTATTGAAGGGAATAGAAGTTTGTTTTCAAAGTATTGAAACTCTGTCTCCTGTCAAAGAAATTTTTATTTTCTCTATGTTAGAGGAAGGGAGATTTATTCTCCATTCATTGTTATGGAATTTTTCAATATTCCAACATGTGCAAGAACAACAGATTTTGTGGTTCCATCCCCAGCTAAATCATTTGTCTTTGCCACAGCCTGCCTCACCAACTTGGCCCCAATATTTTCAATTGGGTCCTCTAATTCAACCAATACAAAGGCCAAAACCATAGCATTGAGATACATTTCATTACACTATCAATAACAATAAAATTTGACTCAGCCATAACCCTTTCCTTTTATTGTTGTGAAAAGCTTTATGCATTACTCTAATGTGGCTAGTCCATAGGCCAAGTAGACCATTGGGTAAAAAATATGTTTCCTTTCACCTTTGAGTTTTCAAATTATGCCTACCAAATCTAAGACATTTAAGAGGGGGAACTAATACAACGTTAAAAAGAAAACCAGAGCACACATCTACAAATTACCTCCTTAGCTACCGTCACACCATCATTAACTATTTTCAGAGAACCATGCTTGCTCTCCAAGACAACATTTTTCCCTTCGCCCCAAGGGTGACTCCAACAAGATCAACAAGTTTGTTCACACTGCTTGCAAGACAAATTGACAATGCTTTCAGTAAGTGTGCAATTGAATGCCAGACCATATGCCAAAACAAACCTCCATGAAAAATTAAAATAACACATTAAAATCGAATATAAGTGGACAAGGAAAGATCCACCGCAGTGAAGTTTCACGTGCAGGTGACCTTCCTTTAAACATAATTTTTTCTCTGACCTGCAATTTTTTTGTCACTGAGCCATCCTTGTTGAAGTACAACTCCTTTCCATAGCTCTTGTATTAACTACCTTCTCTCTGTCGCGTAATCTCAGAGTCCCTCTTCTGCTTGAGCGATTAAAGGAAATGGGTGAAAAAACTGAAAGAGAAGACAATTGTCTGCCATAATTATCAAACATTGCACCCAACTTCTTCCCTTTTCCATTGTTACCCAATGAGGTAGATGTGGAAATTGTTGTCATACTTCCCAAAGCAGAGGCCATCTTCTCTTATCCTAAATATAGAATTACAAGATCTTCATATTAGTATGAACCTTAAAAAACATGACTCCCATTGCTAAAAACCACTTTTAAGTTGTAACAGGCAAACTAAACAATTATCGCAACTTTTGGCAACTTCTGGAGCATTAAGAGAGAAACAACCAAAGAGAAATACAACCACAATCCTCATTTTAATGAGACCGGACTATATATTTTCATTAAGATAATAGAAATAAATCACGAATATATTAAGGCCAGCACAAAACAATCTTTAACCAGTGTCTCTCGCGGCCTTCAGGTTGCCATGCTAGAGGTTGCATATTTTTAATTTAAATTCTTGACCTCTCGTGCCCATCTATGAATGCATCCAATGGGATATCTACATCAAATGCTCCTTTTTATCCCCAAAAACAAATTCCCTACTACAAGAGCACCAGTATTGATGGATCACCCCACACCATCCCACCCACTAGAAACGGTCAAAAAGGAAACCCGAGAAAACTTCTGAAATATCTCAAGATGACTATATGGGTGGTTCTTATGAATCAACCAACCATTCAGAACATGCTCATCAATCCAAACCATGAGTATTATGTGACGATATTCAAGCAGGCACTGAATCGGATTTCTGAAGCTATGTTAGAGAAACCCTAAACTCTCACTGAAAATAGGTGAAATGTGACACCACTCAGAGATTTACATGTGCCAATTGGTACAAGTGGTAGATAATTGGCATGCTCAAACAACGAGGTGATGTAGGAATGACATGAGGGAGAAAATATCATAAAATCCCCAAATCTGGAGAACTAAAGCTCATCACCAACCTGAGATTGACAACTTCACATGATGTAACCTATGAAATCGTAAATGGAGAAATCATAGTAACAATAAAGTAACCTATGTAACAATAAATTCGGATTCATCCTGGGAGTGGTAATGGGAGAAATTATAGTGAACAATAGGAAACATGTAGAGTTTCTTACAATCAAATAGATGAAAAAACACATACAAAAAACCTAGATAATAATCATGAACAAGCTTAATATTGAATTATGAACTGTAAAGGAACTTAAAAAATGTGACATTACGAACCTGGTCAAGCGCACAAGCAAAAATATCGTGGACATGACCCCGGTTGACAAGTTGTATTTCTCATGATGCAAGAGGATTTGTACCTGCACTGCCAAGTCAATCAAAAGCCATCATTATCTATACATAAATACAAGTAATTTATGTAGTATTTTTTACTCTAAGATGCATTCTTATGATAATGTTAGAACATATGTTGAAAATGTCAAAACATACCTGAATAAGCTCCTCTTCGTTTCAATAACAATTTATTGGAGTCGCATGAACTTGGAACAAGCCTCCCATGATCTGAAAGAGTAGCAACTAAGTCAACAGTGACTTTTTTGTTGCTACGCTAGATTGAGGGAGGTTTGCTCCAAGATTAAATCGCTCCAATAAATTATTCTCTACTAAACAGGGCCAACCATGTGAAGGTGGAAGCTCTTATGGCCCCTCCCCCCCCCCCCACCCTCACATCACTCTCAATTCCCAAATACCCAATCTATATTTCATTTTTTACTTTCATGAGCATAAAAAAAAATATTCAATAACTAATAAAAAAATAATTCAAAAAAAAGTACGCAAGGAAACATTGCAATTAATGCTTGACATAAAAATAGTATGATATATGAGTTTTTTATATAACGCAAAAAACGTTCCAAGTATGGTAACGTTTGTCTTATAATAATACAATATTTTACATTATCAAATTTCTTTTTCTTATTCCTATTTCTAAAGCTCCTAATTACATCATCAATATCATCGTGCTTTGCTCCTGTTTCGTGCCTTTCGACTCACACTGCTGACCTAGTTGCATAGTCACGATGTCTGGTCTCATCCAGTGACGGGGCATCGCCTACAAAAACAGATAATATTAAATTTTAGTTGTCAGTTTTTAAATATCATTGAACTAGTTCGGTAATATTAATAAAAAAAATTGCAATGAGATTATTTACCTGGTGCACCAGTTGTTGCCGCTGACCTAGTTGCGTAGTCACGATGTCTGGTCTCATCTAGTGACGGGACATCGCCTACAAAAACAGATAATATTGAATTTTAATTGTCAGTTTTTAAATATCATTGAACTAGTTCGGTAATATTAATAAAAAAAATTGCAATGAGATTATTTACCCGGTGCACCAGTTGTCGCCGATGACCTAGTTGCATAGTCACGATGTCTGGTCTCATCCAATGACGGGGCATCGCCTACAAAAACAGATAATATTAAATTTTAATTGTCAATTTTTAAATATCATTGAACTAGTTCAGTGATATTAATAAAAAAAATTTCAATGAGATTATTTACCCGGTGCACCAGTTGTCGCCGTTGGGACTGTTTCCCTGTCTTCCTCTCTGGTAGTAAGATCCTCAAGGGAAAAATTCTCTGTCATTTAAAAAAAAATGTTATAAGGACAACCATCAAGGTATAATTAGAAAAAATTATAAGTGGAAATTAATTACCGTCACGGCCCTCACTGATAGTAGCATTGTCGGCCTGGTCCCCACTACAATGATCAGGTTGCACGTGAGGATCATCTACATCTGGCTCTAAAACTGGGTTATTTTCCTCATCGGTAGTGCTGCTCCCCTGATTTAAACAAAGTTGTTAGACATTAAATTTATGGACGAAAAAAAACATATTGAAAGGTTAATGTTTTACCTTATCAGGCATTCTGGATCTTGGGACCTGCCCCAAGCTTCTGCGACGTTCAACTATGGCTTGATAGCCAAAATGGAAAGCGATATTTTTATCTTCCTCTGTAGTTTCTGTTCCGAAGTCATCACCCTACATTACATATGATTGTGTATTTTTAATAATATTTGATAGGATTACAAAAATGTTGGAAGGCGATACAATTAATTATAAGATGTTTAGCTACTTAATTACAATTCTTGCAGCCCCGGATGCGGGTGTTTCCATGTCAATTTAATGGGATGGGACATAGGGTTTCAAAGCTCTGCCGCCATCTGGCTGTCTGGTACGAGGAGTTAAATGGACAGCTGCTCAACAGCTGGCTCCATTTATCCTCCCCTCCTTCCAACGCTTTGAGCACTGCACACTTCTGCCCTCGCTCGAATTCGACTGTCACAAACCTTCACTCTGCATGCTTCAGCGGGTTTTTCACCATGGAAGCAGTTAAGATAATTGATCGGATGGGTATGGAAAGGACGGACTGGGCGCAGGTTGAGGTATGGCGCGATGTGGGTGGGCATCGCTCGCAACAGGTTATTTATCACCGGCTCATGGCTCATCTTCAGAATTGTTCAGAAGTATTTTATAGCTGTTTCTACAGGTGGAAGAGATTCGACCAGTGTTTGGGGCGTTTTATGTGGAGGGAGGCTCATTCTCCTGGGATTTTCAAGCAGCTATTGCGTCCCCTTTCGGATTCCCATTCAGGCCACCCTTCGTTGGCTTTCATTGTGGTCTTGGGCGCTTTCTGGAACCCGCTCATTCTCAGCATGCTGAGGTTAAGACACCGTTTAAGGAGCAGAAGGGGAAGCTCGCAAAGCCATCCTTCCCATGCTCTCTCCAGCCCTTCTCCGGACTCTTCCTCCTTTGGGGAAGGCTCTAGCCACTATCCCAGAACTTGTTCTGGCCGGGGGCGCTCGCATGATTATCGCCTTTTCTGGGGTCCTCATTTGCACCCTCCGCCTGCCTCCTCTGCTCCAACTACTAGCACGGCTAGGTTCACTTTCAACAGTAGACTCAATCGCCCTTGGATAACAGCCATTCTCTCGGTGGTTTTCGTTGAAGACAGCGTTCTGGGGGAGGTAAGCTCTCATCTGGCAGCTCTTGAGGCGAATGCTACAGCTCCTGACACCCAATTCTCGGCTTTCAATCTGGGTGGTGGCAATTTCCCAGCGCAGCCTCCGTCTCGCCCTGCAGAACCGGTTCTGGATGAAGATATGCTCTCTGCTGAACATGTTGCACCAGCCCTCATGACGAGCCTGCTTCTGACATGCGCGCCACTGGCTGGTGTAGGATTGAGGAGGAGCCTCCGGAAGACTAATGGGTTCGTTGCTTGGTCTTTTTTCTGTCTCTTTCGCCCAAACTTCTGGGTTTTTTTATGTTATGGAAGCTTTTATGTTTTCTGGCCCTCTTTTGTATCTTCTGGGTCACAGTATCTCTTGGAAAACTATGGTTCTGCACCCCTGCGTGGGTCTTGACAGTCTACAACACTATTTTTTCCTGAATTTTCTGCCTCCAAGGCAGCAGTTACTGACTTTGGTCTCGATGTAATTTTACCCACTTGTTAATAGATCAAATTTACTTAGAAAAAAAAAATTACAATTCTTGCAGCTAATTTCAAGTAGCCGCCCTGGCCTAGCTTCTGATGGCCCTTTTTTTCAATCCTAACTTTGGTTGCCTTTGAGGTGTCAGGAAACCTAGCATCAAAATATTGAATTCAGATATGACGTAGCACACTTTTATTTTAGACATAGAGAAAATTAAAGCTATTGAATTAAAGTTGTAATTTACCTTGTGGGTCCAGTTGGCATTTTTCCTTCTTTCTTTGCCCTTTTCTCTTTTCTGTCATGGATGAGTGCTCTCCACTCACTCTCTGTAACTGTGAGAGGACGCTCGTATCTAGGGTTAAATTGCAATTGCATCCTATAGGTGTCCCTGGTATATTTCAAATATTTGTCGGCTACCCGAGCCACCATTGTTCTGTCAAATGTGCCGACCCCAAAAAGGGCTTCTAGACAATCTAGAAGTTCTTTTTTCAGGTTGGAATTCTGGGAATTCCACCCTATGCGTATGGTTGGGCCAAAAATTACCAACGCCTGGCTCTCCAAAAACCTGTAGAACTCATTGTTTCCTACACAGAAAAAAAGAAGAAGATATTATCATTAATTTAAAAATAAAAATCATGATAAATATGTTTTAGATAAAGTACATGAAATAGTTAAAATATTAAAATTTACCTGGGAGTTGTACGTGCTTTACAGGGACACCTTTATCATTCACCAACATTGTGCCATTAATGGTCCCTGTGGAGCTGACACGTGTAGCTCCAGGAAACACAATAATGTAGTTGGCCATATCAGCCTTATCATTGCCAACACGTTCAGCGGTTGGTTGTGTGTCTGCTTGGGCAGGGTCTGTTTCTTGGCTGGCACCTAAAGGAGTAGAAGGTGTACGAGAGGGTTGCTAGGCAATCTCTTGCCCTTGTGTCCCACTACCACCAACACCAAGTTTAGTAAGTGCTAGAAAACACTACATACAAAAGAAATTTTTTTTAGTTTAGTCAATGTAAAAATTAAAAATAAAACTATCACAATTCATCTCATGCAGAACAAAAAAAATATCCTTTTGACTTTTTATTATTACCTGATATGTTTCTAGCTGGATCATAAGTTGTTTTATCCTCTCTTCTGTTTCAGGTGTTTGAGGCGTGTCTATCAAAGTATTAAATTCCGACCTTGCATCTCGTGCCTTTTTTCGCAACAAGAGCGCTGGAGATAGGGATGAAGAAAGCTCTTCCTCATAGAGGGAATCATCAAGCGTACCATGGCTAGGTGTCTACATATTTGAACAAAATTAATATTATTTCAATTATGTAAATAACTAAAATACTTGAAGATAGAGCAATGCTGGCACTTTACATGTTCTTCCGCTGGCCTCTTTTCGCGATCATCCCGTCTCGGGGTTGTTCTTGCACTGCTCTGATCAGTCTGCCACATTGCAATAAAATTATAAATGTAAAAACTTGAAAACAATATCTAACTTGAAAACACAAAATGAAAACTGAAATAATTTCTAATAAGACACTGGAAGATAGAGATAGAGTTTCAAATATGCCTTGCATTGAATTCAGTCCTGGAAACATGTCATTGCACATTAAGGCACCCAAACAAGAAACGAGTTGACAATGAAGACTTTATTGAATATATTTTTGGAGAAACTTCTAGTAAACTTGTTGTGAAGACCTTGAGGACATTTTTGGAGCAACATTGTTGAAGTTGATGGTATAGCATTGTTGGAGACGATCTTGAAGGGCCTTGAAGTGAAGCTTTTGGAGCAACTATTGAAAAATCCTTAGAGCATTTAAGTAAGGCACTTTCTATCTTCCATCACCTTTTTCCTTTCAATATCCTTTAAACGATTTTGTTGATATTTAATGTTTGAAATCACGTTAAGATTCCTTGATTATATGTGTTTGGGGACTTTCCCTTTGAAATTACCCAAAAATACCCTGGCATTTTTATCTTCAGGATGCATGTCTGACCCTATTGTTTAATATTTTGATTGATAGTAGTAAACATAGAGAGTTAGGGGGATCTTGAATTGGTTTGTTTGGGCCATTAGATCCCTAACATCTACTAGGGAGAACCCCCCTTGAGTTGGAGGAGAGCTAGACCGAAGTGAAAAGAGGTTGGTGAGGTGACAATGGGGCTATTGAATTACACATGGTATCACACTTTAGCTTTAGGACTTTATCTTGAGAAGTGCAAGATTTTGCTATATCAATTCTCAAATTTTTTACAACACTATTGTTAAGAACTAATAAGAAGTGATGTTGAGGGGTTTTTGGGTATAAGAAACAATACCATTTAAAACTAGGGTTCTCAGTCCTTGGCATTCCTTCACCTGGGCCTAGGGGCACACTAGAATAATTTCACACTAAACCATGCAAACTTAAAATTAACTTAACAGATCCATAAAGTAATAATAATCATAATTCCTAATTTCCTATTGTACGATATGATGAAAATTATTCAAACATGAAGCAATGAAGACATGCAATGTCTGAATTTCAAGATTGATGAACCAATACAAGAAGTTAGAAACTACAACTTTGATTCAATACTCGTGTCCTAACTCTAGGAAGGAATCTAGTTTGTAGTACAGAACATGCATCGTGTATTATCAATTCTTAATTGACAACAACTAAAGGTCATATACCTCATCAATTCCTTCCCATTTTGTGTTTTTATGTTATATTCCTTATAAAAGTGTCAAATTTCTCTCAAAGTAAGCAACCACTAAATAAAATAAAAAATAGTTGAGATATGACTGAGAAATGGTCATTTATTTCTTGAAAGGATATTCATAATTTCTTTGGTTGTTTTTCATCTCAAGAAACAAGAAATGATCTAAGAAACTATCGTGATGTAATATAAGAAACAACACGGTGCAATGGCCATTTTCAAAGCCAAATGATGTCCATTGAGGACATGGCCTTTATTTGGTTCCTGTTTCATAGGAGTTTCGGGTAGAAATGGAATTTTGTTGTACCATTTCCAGTAGTAAAAAGGGAAAACCTTCTTTTTCCATGGGAAATAATTTACCTTTCCTTTTTCAAGATAATCTAAATCACAAAAAATATGAACTATACTGCACACATTCTTGGATAATGTGAAATTGGAAAAGGAATACCCTACAAAAGTGATGCACACATGTACATTTGAACACTAACAGATTTTTTTAGTTGAAATGCAATGCTTGTTTTCATTTAAATGTAGGGTTTTTAAAGCAGGGAGAAATAATGGCTGCCAAATTAATAAGAGTTTCTTTGGGAAAAAATTAAATCTTGTATTGGGTGATAAAGATAATAGAGGGTATTGAATCTTGATTCTTGACATCTAGAGAGAACCCTACAGCCTAACACAATCCAATGGAATTGACCAAAAAAACCCAAATAGATTCAACTCTACTATAGGAGGAAGGGCCTGCAGTAAGAACTTACCATTTTGCAAGAGCTGAGGGGGAACGCTGAGGGCGAATGCAGGGCAAATGATGTTCTGCAAGAGCTGAGGGCGAGCGCTGAGGGCGAATGCAGGGCGAATGCTGTTCTGCAAGAGCTCAGGGCGAATGCTGTTCTGCAAGAGCTCAGGGCGAATGCTATTCTGCAAGAGCTCAGGGCGAATGTTGAGGGAAAATTTTTTCCTATAAGAGTTGAGGGCGAACGCTGGGGGTGAATTCAGGGTGAATGCTATTCTGCAAGAGCTCAGGGCGAATGCTGAGGGCGAATGCTGTTCTGCAAGAGCTCAGGGCGAATGCTGAGGGCGAATGATGTTCTGCAAGAGCTCAGGGCGAATGCTGTTCTGCAAGAGCTCAGGGCGAATGCTGTTCTGCAAGAGCTCAGGGCGAATGCCGAGGGAAAATGTTGTTCTGCAAGATCTGAGGGCAAATGCTGAGGGCGAATGCTGTTCTGCAAGAGCGGAGGGAAAATGTGCGCGTGATATCAGACGTTAATGTAGCTATTGCGACGGATATAAGTTTCGTATTTTTAATAAAATCATTTTTATGTAGCGTGCATATAAGTTTCGTATTTTTATGTAGCGCGCATATAAGTTTCGTTATATCGATGGAGGAAAAAGCGTCGCTATTGCGATGGATGCCTCCAAACGCCGCAATTGCGACACTTAGACATTGTGTCGCACTTGCGACGTTTGGAGGCAGTTGTCGCAATGGCGACTCTTTGGGGCATATTGTCGCAATTGTGATGTCTTCCTCCAAATGTCGCAATTGCGACACTTTGTCTAAGTTTCGGTATTGCGACACTCTTCTATAAATGTCGATATAGTGACGGTTTCGGGCGGGATTGAAAAAATTTGGGGGAATTTCTGACATTTGGTCAAAAGCATCGGAACCAAGTGTCAAGCCTCTTGCCTTACAAATTACCAAAGTATTTACCAATGATATTGTTTGCCTTAGAATATATAATACAGATTCTGAACTCAGATTGTATAAATTTTTTGGCTGCTAAAAATAAAACCCAGTTCAAATTGAAAAAACCAAGTGGGTCCCTTCATATGAAACAATAGAGAAGCAGGTTTAGAGGCAGCAAAGCAGTTGTTAGAGTATAAGTTCAGTGAAAATTTCCTTTGGTACTATGATCCATATGGTATAATTAGCAAGATGAGGGTGAAATGTAAATTTACCCCATATGTTCATGATAAGAACCCTGACATTGAAAAGTTTTCAAACCAAACAGAATGGTTAGAAAATATATCGATAGAATCTATTAAGTAAGGTGATACTAGTCACACTTTACAGACTCTATCTCAGGAGGATAGAAGCATAAAGAGAAATAGGGAAGAAGGCTCATATACTGCTAAAACTACCAGAGAAACCAAGTTCAAACTCAGATACAATAAGAAACCAAAGATCAATCCATTAGACAAAGCAAAAGAGACAATGGAGATTTTAGATACAGAAGTTCTAGATAAAGACAATGTGCCTCCCACAGAGATTGAAAATGAGCATAAACCTGCTACTTCCAACACACAAATGATTTGGAAACAGAAAATTTTGTAAGTATCATCATCAAAACATGCAGAAGATAAAAATATGGATATCAAAGAAAAAATATAAAGAGATTAAAGCCAAAAATTAGGAAATCAAGAATGAAATCTATTCTCAATACTTGAAGTAGACTCCAGGGATACAAAATAGGCTGCTTTCAGCCTTTGATTATAAAAATAATAAATTTTTGATGTCAGTACTTCAACCTACAGTAAAAACACCTAAAACAGCAGCTAACTATAAAAAAGTTGATTTTGAAGTACCAGTCCAAGACATTCATCCCTTGGATGAGATTGAATTCCACAATAAAAGCTCAGAAATGCTATATTCTACAATGACCACAAAAGAAATGAGTGTTCAAAAGCTCCAAAATTCTTTTACAAATATGAAAGATGAACTTAGGATTGAAAAGGCTTCATCATATGCTAAAGATACCATAATCAAATCTTTAGAGGAGTTAGTGATTGAAGTGGGTTATGACCCTTTTAATGTGAAAGTTGAAGAAGAACTAGGAAAGAAGAAAATTGTTGATATTGCAGCACTCAGAAAAAAATTGAAATTACCGCCTACCGAGCATCCATAGGCTAAGGAGATTGTACATGAAGCAAACCAAAAAGATGAGATGATGAATCTCATATTACAGATGATAGCACAAATCAAGGAAATGGAGATTGAGATGTTCAAGCTAGTCCAAGAAAATTAAGCTGCAAAGACACAAAATGTCCCTCCTACTATAATTCCTATGGTGACTACAGTAGTGTCATCCACTCTGGCAGAAGAATTAGCTCCAAAATTTTCATTGGCTATAGCAGTGCCAGTCACTTCATCCACCAATTCTACCACTAATTCTTCCACCACAGCAGTTCAGAAATCAGATGAGGCCAACAAGTATAAAGGAAATGGAAGATATGTCCATACAAAACAATGAGATAAACAAATTGAAAGAGAAAATCAAGAACCTTGAAGATGCCAAGAAGTTAGCACAGATAAATTCAAAAATTGAGGAACAAAAGGCTAAAAGGTTAAGTGAACAACTCAAAAAGGTAGAAACAGAGTTGACCTTGAAAGAGCCTATGGCACACATTAAAAATAAACTATGGTCCAATATCATTGAATCAATCAATGATACTTGGCTATCTGTTTAGGTGATTTATGAGCAAAAGGATTTACTGAAGACCAAAGAAGAACTAGGTGTCAAGCCTGAAGAAGCATTGGAAATCATCAAGTTCCTCAATTCTAAAAATAAGAAAGAATTGGATGAAATAGGAATAACATATAGGATAGAAACAATTCTTGAGGTAAGAAAAGTACTTTCCAAGAGAAAATTGATGAAACAGTTGGAAGAAAAGTGCCAAAATATGGACATGGCCATCACTAGATTCATGGTAAAATTTGACACTTTGAGGCAAAAAGGCCTTCCGAATCTTCTAGTTATCAATGATAAATTGATGAAACGGGAAAATTATAATAAAAAGATAAGGTAATTTTCCAAAGAATAGGTGAAAAAATCAGATTGGCAAGGAATTCCAACAGGTAAAGTGTTGCATAAAAGCATTGAAAAACTGTTTTATTTACAACATGAAATAAAACACGTTTTTGTAGTAAAGCCAACTTTTGCAAG
This sequence comes from Pinus albicaulis, assembly GCA_034641835.2. Classification (NCBI taxonomy): domain Eukaryota; kingdom Viridiplantae; phylum Streptophyta; class Pinopsida; order Pinales; family Pinaceae; genus Pinus; species Pinus albicaulis. Next base: position 228,312,122 of record CM076576.1, read on the forward strand.
GTACACTGAAGCTGATGAGAACTTCAAGAAAATCACAAAGATTAAATTACCAAAGGCAAAATTTTGGGAGAAACTCACAGATTTGGTATAAAAATCAGTTTTCAATGAGAAAGGATAAAAACAGAGTAGTTGTTTTTTTACACAGTAAAACAAATTTTTTGACAGTAAAATAGTAAAATCAGCCGTCAAAGTGTATCAACTTAAAGAGTATCAGGTGAAAGAGGAAGACTAAAAATAATGAAATATCAAACTACCAGTGTGAGGGACACCTCAACTGTCCAACTGCACCCAAATCCAACAGCATACTGTTTAATTTGAATAAATAGGACAGCTTGCAATTTGTTAGGCAGCTGTCACTATCTTTTTGTAAAAATATATTTTATTTTCCAAGAAAAATTCTTAAGATTGTTTTAGGATATTTTGTACTAATTTTTGTATAAATACTTCATCATTTGAATTATTAGTGTGGATTGATTGCTGAAGATTTCTATAGCTGTAACATTCTGAACCTAAGGGTTTTTGTATCAAGTTCAAGTCAGAAGACTAGATCTCAAGCAATAAAGTATCATATTACTGGATTCATGTGTTGAGCCACTAAAGTGAAGTGTTTTATAAATTTTATTTATCAATTTTCTTATGTTTTTCATCCATTCATGATTGTGTTCTAAATTTTAATGTGAAATCAGGAATTGTTATATCATAATTTGTTAAAAACACTCCGTTATTGACTAGTTTTCATTTAAATGTTTTCTGTTGATATCCAGACTAGGGAAACCTTAATTACTCCCTAATTTCTATTGATCTCTCCCTTTTCACTCCTTATCTGGATCAAATAATTCTTAATTTCTCTTTATCCCAATTAAAACCATTTCACCATCAACCTTTAAAGATCTGAAGTGACTCTACTATCTTGCCCAGTGAAAATTTGACTTTAGACCTTGATCCTAATCTATCTGCTGGAAATATTGAATCCATCTACCCAATGGATTACAGATTCACAGCTATCCATCTCATTAAGTGATTTTCCCACCAAAACAAATCAAAACCCCAAAACCAATTTTCCCTATATAACTAGCCTAAAATCAGATATAAAAACAAAATTAAATCTTATAGAGAGAGCCCTCTCTGAGCCTTAGGAAGGCTATATCATAAAGCTTAAAAGTAGGTTTGTGGTTACCTCTATTATTCTTTAAACTATAAACAAAAATCTCACAACTTTGAGAATTATTAGAGTGATAACATATTGGCGACCATACTGGGGAACTAACCAATCCTTAGTTTTAAAATAGATCTTAAAGGAAATATTTTTATTATCTTTTCACCTTAAGACTGTTTTAATAAGTTGTGAGTATATTTTCATAAAAAATGTAATTCTGGCTTCCAAAAGAGTCTACTATAGCAGGTCAAATCTAGATCCACAAACTGTTGTCATAGTAGATAATCTTGACAGAATTGGAAAAAAGAATAAAGGAGTAGAGGATTTAGGAAATAAAGTTTCATTAGTCAAATCAAATCCCCTTCCAAAACAGCTATCAAGTTTACAAGACATAGAATTTGATTTAAATTTTGAACATTATTTATTCATAAACAAATCAGAAAGTGACTTAAATAGTACTGTTATAGATCTTGATTTTATTTCATTTCTTGAAACTAAGCAGGAAACTATTTCAATAGATTCTAAATCAAATATTTTTGAGGTTTATGATAAATTTGATGCAATAAATTCTACTATACTTAAGGAAATAGATGAAGTTATTTTTCAACATTCAGTTGAATAGACTGCTTTATCGGCCTATACCCCTAAGCCCTCTACCACTAATTTAGATACCAGCCTGATAGAATCTGAAGGTTCATCTCATTCACCACCACATCATCTATTATTTCTACCACTCGTCAATCCACAGATCCATTTGTTCCTAAGCAACCATTTCAACCTAGAAGATTATTTCCATCCTCCACCACCTCCACTCCATCCACTAGTTTTTCTTCTGCCTTTTCCAATACATCATTCTCATTCCCAAGTACCTCTTCAGATATCCCAACTTCATCTTCTAGCATCTCAACCACATTTTCCAGTACATCTTCTTATATTCCAATCTCATCTGCAAATTATTTTACATTAGCAAGTACTTCTAACTCTTCACCAAGTACTTCCAACTTACCTTGTAGCCAAGCTAGAATCCAAGCCATGGCTGCTAGATATGCTCCCTTGGTCCTTCCAACACAATTACATGACATGCCCCAAGATTATCAAAATAAAATACCTCAATTTGATGCAACCACTCAATACACTATCCAACAGCATGTTAATAATATGACGGATTATTTTGAACTTCATGAAATAGATGAGGTTGATGTCCAAATGAGACTTTTTTCTCAAACATTAATGGGTGAGGTGAAAAAATGGTTTAAAGATTTAAATGCTGGTAGTATTGTACATTTAGCAATTTTTCATAGGTTATGTATTAATAAATGGGAAAAGAAAAAAAATCCACTACAAATATTATCTGAATTTGAAAGCATAAAAAGAGCACCAAATGAAACAGTCCAACATTATTGTACTAGATACAACAACATTTATAATTCAATTCCTACTAATCTTAAGCCTCCTCCAAATTTTGTTCTTCTCAAATTCCCTGATGGATTTGATACATACATATCCTATCAATTGAGAGAGAGCAATCCTGAAACTTTAGAGCAGATGCAAAGTAGTGTTGTTAGTGTTGAGGCAAATTTGTTGGCTAGAAAAGCTAGACTAAGAAATGAAAGAAGAGTAACAATAAAACAAGAATCATCTAGTTCATATTTAAAAATAGATCAATTAGCAAAAACATTAGAGAGAATGATGGATAGGTTATATAATATGGAAAGGAAGCCACAATGGGATAACCAACAACAAATTAGAAATCCCAATTTCAGGAAAAACACCAACACTGGAAAATATAGAGAATCGGCACCTGACAAAACAATAAGACCACATTTCCAAGAGAACTATGCTAAAATTTCTCATCAAAATAAAGATGATGAAGACACCATAAATATAATGGGTATTAATGATGATAACACCATTTTTCTTACATAAGAAGACTAGGAGTTATATGATTTACAAAAACTGCAATTAGATTCTGGTGAGTCATTTAATTACAAGAAAGGTTATGAGTTTGCTATCAATGAAGTACATAAGCAATATAACCTTAGGAGAAAAAAACATAGAGCCTTCTACTAAGAAATCTGTCCAAACACTAACAAAAGAAACAGTAAAGGCTCCTACCACTAAAGTTCTGCAAATTCTCCCTAGGGAAACCAAGCAAAACTCTAGTTCATCTCAGAAAGTTTCAAGCCCTAAAATTTCACCTAGTCCCAAAATTGTTGACATCACAGATGATTCTGTCCAAACATCAATTAATTCATAAAAAATTGTTGTTGTCAAGACAACTAATTATGTTAAAACAACAATTTTAGACTCCAAGAAACCTATTGCTGATCCAAAATCAACTGATCCAAAAGCTGCCACTACTAAAGCAGCTACTGAAAATACAAAATCTGCAATAACATCTACTACTTCTCAAACTGTTCCTGAAAAGAAAACTAAAAACAGTAAGACAGTAGAAACACAAACAGAAAATGAGAAAATAGTTGTAGAAAAAGAAGATAAACCTACCCAAACTACAATTACAAAATAAGAGATAATTTAGCTAGGAAAAACACAAGCTCCATTTAATATCCAAGATGAAAATGCAAAATTAAAAATACCAATTCCTTTGACAGAATTGGAAAAACATGATTTATACTAAACACCTATCACTGAAACTTTGAATATGAATGATAGAGAGGATTCAGTAAACTTGAGTGATGATCAACCAAAATTAATCTTTGGTCCCGATGTTAATGGGAAACACCAAGATGGAGCAGTTCCACCTTTCTACATTAGCTTAACTGTTCATGATCAAATATTGCATAATGAAATGCTAGATTCGGGGACTTCACACAACTTAATTCCAAAAGAAATAATGGAAACCCTGAATTTAGATATCACTAGACCTTACAAAGATCTCTTTTCATTTGATTCCAGCAAAGTGAAATGTTTAGGTTTGATTAAAGATTCATGTGTTACCTTAGTTCAATATCCTGGAAAAAGCATAGTCATGGACATTATAGTAGCTGACATCCCTCCCAAGTATGGAATGCTTTTATCTCGCTCATGGGGAGCTAAATTGCGGGGATCTCTACAACTTGATATGTCTTATGCCACAATATCAGTTTTTGGCCAGCCAAATTTTTTTTATAGAGAAACATTGATGGAGTATATGGTTAGTAGTGTAGAAAGACAAATAAATTATCCCATCTACTCTACACCTATTGACATGGATTCATTCATTTTATGTAACTCTGAAACTAATATTGAAAACAAAATTGAACTAAAGGAGAAAAACAAAGCCCTAGAGAGTGAAAACATTTTCCATGAATCATTGTGGCACCTCTATTTTGATGGTTCAGTCCATAAATTAGGAGCAGGAGCAGGAGTTTGGATACATAATATGGAAATTTATCATGCAGAATGTTATGCTTTTAGACTAAATTTTAATTGTACAAACAACATGGTTGAATATGAAGCTCTTATTTTAGGACTGTAGATTGTTAAGGATTTAGGAGGTAAAATAGTGTCAATTATGAGAGACTCTGAGTTAATTGTGAAACAGATAACTGGAGAATATTATGTTTATAATCCAAGATTAAGCCAATATGTAGACACTGTTTTATATTTAATTAAGGAACTATTAGAATGTGATTTTTCTGCAATACCAAGAAAACAGAACGTACAGGCTCACTGCTTAGCAACTTTTGCTAGTACCTGTAATCTGCAATTTCAACCAAATCATAGATACACTGCAGAAGTCAAACACAGACTTATAATTCCAGACAATCTTAAATATTGTCAAATTTTCTCACTGGATGAACAGATTTATCATTTCATGAACAATGAAGGATAATTTCAGGGATGTAATATAGACATAGATTTTACAGTAGATCAGAACTTAGATAGTGAGATTGATTTGAATAATGTAGATGTAAATAACTTAAATTTTTCTAAACCTACTAAATTTAGTTAATTATACATAGATAGTTTAGAGAAAGTAGAAATTGAAGAGTTAGTAGATGATGAATCTGATATTTTGAACCTCAAAGGTAATTGTTTACCTAAGGTATTAGCCCCTTTAGAAGATCAATTTGACTCTAATGATGTTGCAAGAAAACCTAAAATGGAGCCATTAAGATTTGATATTGAGGAATGTAATATAGGTACAGAGTTAAAACCTAAGATGATTAAAATTTCAAAAGCATTACCTCAGGAAGAAAAATTAAAATACATAGCTTTGTTTAAGGAATTTTAGGATGTGTTTGCCTGGAGTTATGAGGACTTAAAATCCTATGACACTAGCATAATACAGCATAAAATACCCATAAAAGAAGATAAAAAAAACCTTTTAAACAGAAGATTAGAAGGATCAATCCTGTTTTGATGCCTTTAATTTAAAAAGAGGTAAAGATAATGTATGATGCCCAAATAATTGCACCAATCAAATATTCTGATTAGGTTTCTAATCTAGTTCCCACTAGGAAAAAGACAGGAGAATTCAGACTATGTGCTGATCTCATTAATTTAAATAAGGTGTCCTTAAAAGACAACTACCCTCTCCCTAATATGGATCACATTATACAGAGGGTGGTTGGTTCTTCCAGAATTTCATTGTTAGATGGATTCTCTAGATACAACCAGATTCCAGTCCAACCAGAAGATCAACCTAAAACTGCTTTTAATACTCCATGGGGCACTTTCATGTATGTGAAAATGCATTTTGGGTTAATGAATGCAGGAGCCACTTTTCAAAGAGATATGGATATAGCCTTTGCAAAGGAAATTCATGAATTCCTAGTGATTTAATTAGATGATATTACTGTATTTTCAAAGATTGATAATGAACATTTAGACTATCTCAAACAAGTCTTTATTAAATGCAGGAAATTTGGCATCTCTCTAAATCCTAAGAAGACTTTATTTGGATTCGAAGAATGTAAATTATTACGACATATCATATCCAAAGAGGGAATTAGGATAGACCCAGCTAAAATAGAGGCCATTCTAAACATTATTCCTCCTAGGAATATTAAAGAATTACAAGCTTTCTTAGGTCAAATTAATTTTCTTAGAAGATTCATCTCAAATCTAACTGAAATAATTAGAGAACTAAACAATATGTTGAAAAAATATTCAGTACTTAAATGGACTGTTGAGGCCAAGAAATCATTTGAATCAACTAAACAAGCCTTAACAAAAACACCAGTCCTTATAATTCCTAACTTTAAAAAATATTTTATAATTTTTTCCTTCGCTTCATAACACACTATTGCTGCAGTTTTATTGCAAAAAAATGACTAAGGTTATGAGCAGCCTATTGTTTTCTTTAGCAAGTCACTTAGAGATGCCACTTTAAAGTATAACATAATGGAAAAGTATGACCTAGCTTTATTAAAGGCCATCAAAGACTTTATAGTGTACATTCTTTATTCGCATATCATTGCTTATGTTCCAAATGCAGTTGTAATTGACATTCTAACACAGAATGGGCCTAATTGTAAAAGAGGAGAGTGGATTGCCACAATTTTGGAAAATGATATAGAAATCAAACCCACCAAACTCATAAAAGGTCAAGGTTTAGCCAAACTCATGGCTGAATCTAATTGTCATGTTTTAGATATTAATTTTATTGTCCAAATAGATGATTAGGAAGAGATGGTGACTCCAGATGACAGTGAAGCCTTTTCAGACTCACCATAGTATGCAGATATTAATATTTGTATTAATAAATTTACAAGCTCCTCCTGGATTATCAAGAGCTAAAGAAAGATTTTTAAAATTAAAGGCAATAATATTTTTTATCATAGACAATGCACTCTTTTGGAAAGATCATGGTGGAATTTTATTGAATTGTTTGCTTAAAGAATAAGCTGACCAAGTTTTGGAAGAATTTCATGCAGGTGATTGTGGGAGACATCTCTACTAGAAGACCACTGCAGACAAAATCTTGAGATTTTGTCTTTATTGGCCTACCTTGTTTGCATATGTAAAAAATTATGTGACCTCCTGTCACAAGTGCCAAATTTTTGAAGGAAAGAAAAATTTGTTACCCCTGCCCGTAAAACCCATCTCAATAGAAATGTCTTTTCAACAGTGGGGTCTTAACTTCATTGGTGAAATTCACCCTCCATATTTAGCCCAACACAAGTGGATTCTGATAGCCACAGACTATTTCACCAAGTGGATAGAAGCCATACCCTCCAGGCAAGCCACTGACACTGTCATAATCTCCTTTTTTTAAAACAACATGCTCTCAAGATTTGGATGCCCCAAAAATATTATCACTGATAATGCAGTTGCATTTAAATCCAAAAAGATGATTGACTTCTGTCATAAATACTACATTACCCTTGGCCATTCTACTGTATATTACCCTCAAGGTAATGGCCTTGTTGAATCCCCCAATAAAAGCCTTGTGAACGTCATTATAAAATTACTAGAAGACAACAAGAAAACTTGGAACAAGAGGTTGGTTTATTCCCTATGGGCAGATAGACTTACCACTAAGAAATCTATTGGTACATCCCCTTACCATCTTATTTATGGGATGGATGTTGTTTTTCCATCTTCCTTAGGAGTACTTGTTATGAAGATAATCCAAGAGCTACAAGTTGAGACCAATGATATTCAAAGAAGAATTAACCAAACCATACACTTGCAGCAAACCAGAGAATAAGTTTATCTTTAGTTTCAAGTTATCCAAGATAAGATTAAGAATTTTTTTTAAAAGAAGAGTAAAGAAGATGATTTCTATATTGGTGACAAATTTCTGAAGTGGGATTCAAGGAGAGAAGAGAAAGATGGGAAATTTGATTTCCTATGGAAAGGACCTTATGTTATTTATGGTTACAGAGGTAAAAATGCTTTCTTTTTGAAAGAAGTGGATGGATCAAATCTGCTAGGTGGACCTGTCAATGGAAGAATGTTGAAACATTACTATTCTTCATAATAACAAATAGTTAACTTTGTTTACTTTAATAATTGTACATAATATTGCAGATTTTAGATTGGATTGGATGTTTTTCCAAACAAAGTTGAAGCCCGGAGAGAATACCCTAAGCTTTGAAAGGTAAAATATCATAAGTATGAATAATTGCAGAGCTCAGAAAACATTTCCAAGTTCAACACATTCAAAATTCAATGGCTACTAGTCTTTAAGTTCTTTACATTTCACCAGGAAATGGCATCCTCATGTAGAGCCACTATTAGGGTCCTATAATAATAGGATTCATAATTTTTTAATTGACTTTGATTAGTCTTGTAATATGTACATACTTTGCTTTCTGCAAGTTGTTTTCCCATATTTGAAGATAAAAAATGTAAAGAGGGTAAAAGTCCTAAAATAAAAATCAAAGGACTTAAAAGAAACATATCAAAAAATAATAGAAAAAATGGACCTCAAACACAAAAAAGAGATAATAATAAGACATGAAAGTGATGCAAGTCAAAATGCCACTACTATTTAATTTTTACTGCAAAATAAAATCATTATGTGTAGCTTGTTCAAAATACCATAATCCATTATTAGTCAAATATTTTAATCTTGAATTTTCATGCTTTAAATTTCATGATGATAGATAGAGAATAAAGATCTTTTCAAACAGTTTGAACTTGAAAAATCAGTAGTTAGGTAGAGAATAAATGAGAAGTTCAACAGTTTAATCTGAGCCCTTAGATGACATAAGGTTATATTTAGATAGTTTCCTATTTTAAAAGAAAAATGGATAAGGGTTTGCAAGCTCAAATGCACCCATGCAAATAAAGGAAAAATGGTAGAATAAATGATGGGTAAGAAGAAAGAAGTTTCACAAGGCGTGGATAAAAATCATCTATCATATTACTAATTTCCCTCCCCACAATGTGTTCCAATACTAAAGTCCTTCAGTTATAAAGACTCAAATCATTTCTCTGACTTCTGGTGGGACCGAACCCACATGGTAATGAATAATTGGCATCAAAGTATTGAATTCCACCCCATTAAAACCTTTCCCCTTCATAAAAAACCATTTCCCTTAGCATCACTCATTTTCCCTACTCAAACCCCTTTTCCTTAGTTAAAACACATTTTTACTTAGGAAAAGTAAAAACCCCTTTAATTAATTCTCATTTCATTCAAAAAACCCACAAAAAGCTATTATCCTAAGTATAACTGTGAAATGTTAAATATGGGGCCACCACTATGAAAATCTCGCCCAAAGACATAAGTTACACTTTACTTAGTGTATTTTTTAATTCCCGCATTCATTTCACTCATTAACACTTAACTAGTGTATTAACTCCTTTATAAGCCTTCCACCCCGTAATATATTAATTCATGAATATTACATATCCCAAACCCATATTTTATATTTATCCTATGGTATATTTTCCCCACGTGATAATTTCCCCACTCCCCATAGGTTTAAACTATTCCTATTATATTAACCTGCCCCAAGGTTTACTTTACACCTACATATATCCCATTTGCTATGAATATACATTAAAACTTTTATGTTAAAACTATTTTTTAACGTATAAATTCAAACGTGTCACATAAAGGAACTCTCGGGCCCCACGCCTAATACCCAGCAACTAAGCCGCTTAATCTTGATCGTTCGCATTCACCCGCTTGATCCAATGGCCCAGACTCCACATCACAATTTTAATAGCACAGTCGTTAAACAAAATAATATTTGCGATATAAGTTTTTTTGTCCCGCTCTCTCTCTTCCACGCGTCCATTTTATATTGGATCGCATCCTTTTGAGAAATATCATATACCACCTTTTACCAGTGCGATAGTCGTTCAAACACGCAAATCTCCCCTCAACCCCTCGTGCCTAAAACACTCTGATTTGAATTGATTTTTATTGAATGCAAACACTGTACAATTAAAATTATTTATAAAAACACCAAAATGTACGCGTTTAACCCTTATGTTGCTCTTTCTGCTGATAAACCGTTCCCGACTGAGAAAAAGACGTTGTCGCCCCTGTTTTAATGAAAATAACAACAGAATTCAATCACATTTACTGTTGCGACTGCTCAAAGCCTCCACTCTGCATTTAAAAGACCTCAGCAAGCTTTTGAAAGCTTCTAAACTCCCAGCAAACCCTTTTTCCGCATCAAATTCCTAAAATTATAGGTATTTTTCAGGAAAAAGACCTATCCCTTCATCAGAAAATAAGTATAGTCTTGAATTCAAGCCTTTAAAAATCCTCTTTGCCTTAGAAAGACCCATATTTCCTCATATATTCATCCTTGTTGCAAACCCTGATAATTTCACAGTTTCTGAAAGCTGTAATTTATTTTTAAAAGAAAAATATGATTGATTTAGCCATCTACAGACCTTTAGAAACCCTTTGAATGATTCAAAGTCCATTTACAATGCTTATAAGCCCTTTGTGCATAAATTTGGATGTTTTAAGACTATTTCATAAAAGAAATATACAGTAAACCCTTCCTAGCTATTCCTAAGTCTGTAAAAGGTTAAGAAAATTGTTTTAAAAGCAAAATTGATAGTTTGAGGAAGAGAAACCCAAGTTTTACCTGTTTCAGTCCAAGAGAAACCTCTGTTATACTAAAAGGACCTTTTGTAAACAGTTTAATCTTATAGAAGTGTGTTAAAAACCTAAAAACAAATTTTTTAAGATCAAGAAAGGTTAATTGTTAAAAACAAACCTATCAATGGAATCTAAAAGTGTAATTGTCTTCAATCCACTACAACCTGTTGTTGTAGATGTTGAAAATTCCCCTTTGGCTAATGTAGACTATAAAATCATTGATCCAGTAACTGAATTTAACCTTCTTGAGCTCTACTGCTAGAGCCAAGAGAAATATTTGGACCAAGTAGATGAATTATTTTTTTGGGAGTCAAATTTGCCCAAATATGTTGTTCCCCACATCCATCAATGCCTTAAGGTCATTACATTGTGTCAAACTCATTATTCCCCAGATCAAAGAGAAATTGTAAATGCTGATAGAGAAGTATTGTTTACCATGACTGTTGAATCCATAAACCAAATGCTTTAGTTGCAGCCAGAACATAATGCAGTCCCTTTGTCTATTGAGGCTCTTACAAAGTTTTATCTGGAGTTAGACTTTCCTAAAAGATTTCAAATATTTCAAACATTCATGCCCTCATATGTAGAAATCCCAAAGCTAAATCCTCCCTATTCCTCTTCAAAATTCCCAGAAGGAACAAGACACATTATCTCAATGTTGTCTTTTATCCTTGGTTACTTTACTGATGAACATACAGATGCATCGATATTTGGTTTTTTGTGTTGTGAAACCAGCTCCAAAAATAGAAGAAAAGATATATCAATGCCTTAAAAATAAGCCACTTCGACGAGTCAACCTCCAATAAATTACATGAATGAACAATTCTTGGATGATACAAATGACAAAACCTCCTATCTATATATAGGAGTCCATGGGGCCACAATGTAATCCTAGCCAACCTAAAAATAATAATGTAAGGGCACAATAATAACAATATGGGGGTTATAGGGGTACAAAAATAACAATAAGGGGGGCTACACTAACATAATAAGGGACTACACTATTAATATAGGGACTTAACATGCCCCTCTCCTTCAACCAAGTGTTATCCTCAATGCTTGATTATTTCTTGATGCTTCTGTATAAAATTCTCATCCTCCCATGTGGAATATTCTACAGGAAATTTCTTCCACTTGATGAGATACTCTGAAATTAATCGTACTTTTCGAGTTCTTGTTTCTGTGACTGCTTCAGAACTTCTTTCGATGTGATGTTGATCTTCCTGTTGTTTCATTAGATTCTGCACCAAAGTTAGGTTATCCTTTGAGAGTTGGAGAACTTGTTGTTGATGCTCTATGTGATCTTCCACTAATTTATCATCCATATTAGCTATTATTTGATCCTTCAAACCATCCAAATTAGCCTCCATTTCTGCTTTTAAACCATCTATGTCATCTTCTATTGCTCTTCGTAAGGTCGAAATTTTTTGCACTTGGTACCGTAATTTTGATATCTCATACTGCAATTCTTCCTCTTCATGTGTCATAGTATATCTTTCTGAGGGATTGATGAGTGTTGAATTCTTTTTAGGAGGCATTTCAAAACCCAATACTGAAATATATGCTCAATAGGCCCTTGGAATCACTTCAAACTGATTCTTCAAACAAGACTTATGCAATTCAGAAAAAAATACACACCTTTTACTTGCTTTTGAGGAGCTCGATATTGAAATTGAATTATCTCTATACTTGAAGATCCTAAATCTCTAAAATTCGGCCTTATGGTAGTCCTATGAAGCTTCTTTCAAATGCCACAGGTCTGACTTGATTTGGATTCTTCAAGGCAAATTTATGTCAAATCTTCCACAATGACCTAATTATGGATTGGTTCAGTAGAGCGAACTTGTATGACTTGCCACGTGTCACTATTTCCTCCTTTGGTTGTGAAATTGATATTCAAGAAACTACAGTCCATTTAATTGCAGCAAATTTTTACAGCATTCCAATATGATGCTCAGAGAGAGATTTATGAATATTTTCCCATGATCACCTCTTCGAGATGAAATTCAGGAGCCTGAAAAAGACCTAACTTTCACAGATCATATCTTTGAAAATATTGCGAACCAAGATTGGAATTTTGTGAAGTTTTTCCTCAGGATTTCGTCTTCACACACTAAAAATTTCATCTTCTAAACCTTCGTAGAAAAAACGTTATAGTGAAAATGCCACGATGACCTGTTTAGGTTAAATTCAGGAGCCTGCAAAATGACCTAAATTCCACAGATTATATCTCTGAAACTATTGCGAACCAAGCTCTGAAATTTTGCGATGATTTTCATCAGGATTTTAGTTTCGCTTTCAACTTCTGAACCTTCATAGAAAAAAATTTATAGCGAAAATTCCACAATGACCGGTTTGGAGCAGCGAAAACCCTAGAATCCAAAGCTCTGATACCAAATGTTGTGAAACCAGCTCCAAAAATAGAAGAAAATATATATCAACGCCTTAGAAATAAGCCACTTTGAGGGGGGAACTTCCAATACATTACATGAATGAAAAATTCTTGGATGATACAAATGACAAAACCTCCTATCTATATATAGGAGTCCATGGGGCCACAATGTAATCCTAGTGGGGCCACAATGTAATCCTAGCCAACCTAACAATAATAATGTAAGGGCATAATAATAACAATATGGGGGTTACAGGGGTACAAAAATAACAATAGGGGGGCTACACTAGCATAATAGGGGACTACACTATTAATATAGGGACTTAACATTATGTCCATATTTGTGCCTGGTCAGCCCCCTACAGTCATCTATAATTTTGTTGAATATATTGCTAATAACATTCGTGAACAACTTTTTAAACTTCCTACTGAAGGTGTTTTTAGGTACACCTCATTTCTCTTCCATATGTTCCTCTACTTTCAGTCAGATAAGTTTAAAATAGCTCTTCAAAAGATGGATGTAGAGGGAAATTGATAGTCTATCATTTTTTGGACTTCCTTAATCAGAAAGGAGTCAACTGAGTTCACATATGCAGACTTCACATATTGTTTCATTCACCCATTAGTAAATCTTCTCAAAAACATTGTGCAACCTAGGATCAGTGATGAACTTAAGAAGGTTTTACAATTGTCAGAGCAGAGCAGGACAAGTGATTGGTATTTATACCAAAATCACACTAAAGTAAGATTTTATGGGTCAAACCTCTTGCCCTACAAATTTCCAAATTATTTACCAATGATATTGTTTGCCTTAGAATATATAAGACAGATTATGAACTTATATTTTCTAAATTTTTTGGCTGCTAAAAAGAAAACCCAGTTTAAATTGAAAAAACCAAGTGGGTCCCTTCATATGCAACAATAGAGAAGCAGGTGCAGAGGTAACAAAGTAGTTGTTAGAGTATAAGTTCAGTGAGAGTTTCCTTTGGTACTAAGATCCATATGGTATAATCAGCAAGATGAGGGTTAAATGTTGATTGAACCCGTATGTTCATGATAAGAAGCCTGACATTGAAAGGTTTTCAAACCAAATAGAATGGTTAGAAAATACATTGATAGAATCTGTTAAGCAAGGTGATACTAGTCACACTTTGCGGACTCCAGCTCAGGAGGACAGAAGCATAAAGAGAAATAAGGAAGAAGGTTCATATACTGCTGAAACTACTAGAGAAACCAGGTTCAAACTCAGATACAATAAGAAACCAAAGATCAATCCATTAGACAAAGAAAAAGAGACAGTGGAGATTTTAAATACAGAAGTTCCAGATAAAGACATTGTGCCTCCCACAGAGATTGAAAATGAGCAGCAACCTACTACTTCCAACACACAAATGATTTGGAAACAACAAAGTGTGGAAGTATCATAATCAAAACAGGAAGAAGATAAAGATATGGATATCAAAGAAAAGTATAAAGAGATTAAAGTCAAAAATGAGGAAATCAAGAATGAAATCTATTCTCAATACTTGAAGCAGACTCCAGGGATACAAAATAGGCTACTTTCGAGCCTTTGATTATACAAATAAGAAATTTTTGATGTCAGTACTTCAACCTACAGTGAAAACACCTAAAACAACATCTGACTATAAAAAATTTGATTTTGAAGTACCAGTCCAAGACATTCATCCCTTGGACCAGATTGAATTCCACAAGAAAAGCTCAGAAATACTATATTCTACAATGACCACAAAAGAAATGAGTGTTCAAAAGCTCCAGAATGCTTTGAAAAATATGAAAGATCAACTTAAGGTTGAAAAAGCTTCACATATGCTAAAGATACCATAATCAAATCTTTAGAGGAGTTAGTGATTGAAGTGGGTTATGACCCTTCTAATGTGAAAACTACATGTTGGAACAAGGTCTCCTACGAGCTATGAAACTGGTCCAATTTTGAATATTTTTTATTATATTTAGTCTAGCGTAGGGGTTTTGGGGTGGGTCAAAGCCCCAAAAGCATTGTAATGTGTCAAAGGGTGGACCTAGAATCCGCAAACCATGGTTTGCAGACCATAGGAAAGATTAGGCTAAATTGTTATAAATAGAGGAGCATTTTGAATTGTAAGGCAGAGAAAAAAGGAAGAACTATTGATGTGAATTTTGGTTTAGTAGATCTGTTTGGGTTTTGGGGAAAGGACTCCTACTGGCTGTGTGCGCGGAGATCCAGAGTCCTGCTGTACGCGAACCTTGTTGTTGTGTGTGCAGGCTGGGACAAGTATTGTAAGAGGGAATTGATGAATTGATGAATAAGAAAGGTTGTTTGAGAACTAAATCTATGTGTACTGTTTATGCGAATCATTGGTAATTGTTGTATTATGCGTATTCTATATTCAACTGCGAAAGTTCTGTGTAAGTGTGCTTACTACATCTGGATTTGTTCTGTTATGTTTTATGCAATACTCTGCTACTGTCATAGAAGTATATAATTATCATACACTGTAGTATAATTGACCTTGCACACTTGGATGCGAAAAGAGACCTATAGATCCTGCTTAGAAAGGGGTGATCTAGGTATCACAGGGCCGGACGCAGCTCTGCTTGCCTTACCTATCCTTTCTCAGGGTGTAGAAACCTGGTTCCAGCACCCACCCATACTACTTCGGGTGAGACTTTGACCCATGCAAGCGGGTCACTGCCGAAAGGGCCAGTAGTATAGGGGTTTGTTGGCAAACCTTGAACTCTAAACCTAGGTCAGGACCCCTCAAGCCAACACTATAGAAGAACTAGTAAAGAAGAAAAATTTTGATATTGCCGCACTCAGAAAATAATTGAAATTGCCTCCTACAGAGCATACACAAGCTAAGGAGATTGTACATGAAGTAAAACAAAAACATGAGATGATGAATCTCGTATTACAGATGACAGCACAAATCAAGGAAATGGAGATTGAGATGGACAAGCTAGTCCAAGAAAAAGAAGTTGCAAAGACACAAATGGTCCCTCCTACTGTAATTCCTATGGTGACTACAGCAGTGCCATCCACTCTGCCAAAATAATTAGCTCCAAAAGTTCCATTGGCTACAGCAGTGCCAGTCACTTCATCCACCAGTTCTGCCACTAAGTCTTCCACCACAGCAGTTCAAAAATCAGATGAGGCTAGCAAACTCATAAAGGAAATGGAGGATATGTGCATAAAAAATAATGAGATAAACAGATTGAAAGATAAAATCAAGAACCTTGAAGATGCCAAGAAGTTAGCACAGATAAATGCCAAAGCAGAGGAACAAAAGGCTAAAAGGATAAGTGAACAACTCAAAAACGTAGAAATAGAGTTGACCTTGAAAGAGCCCATGCCACACATAAAAAATAAACTATGGTCCAATATCATTGAATCAGTCAATGATACTTGGCCATCTATTCAGGTGATTTATGAGCAAAAGGATTTACACAAGGCAGCTAAAGAACAAATACTGAATACCAAAGAAGAACTAGGTGTCAAGCCTGAAGAAGCATTGGAAATCATCAAGTTAATCAATTCTAAAAATAAGCAAGAATTGGATGAAATAGGAATAACAAACAGGACAAAAACAATTCTTGAGGTAAGAAAAGTACTTTCTAAGAAAAAATTGATGAAACAGTTGGAAGAAAAGTGCCAAAATATGGACATGGCCATCACTAGATTCATGGTAAAATTTGACACTTTGAGACAAAAAGGCCTTCTGAATCTTATAGTTATTAATGATAAATTGATGAAATAGGAATATTATAATAAAAAGATAAGGGAATTTTTTAAAGAATAGGTGAACAAATCAGATTGGCAAGGAATTCCAACAGGTAAAGTGTTGCATAAAAGCATTGAAAATCTATTTTATTTACAACATGAAATAAAACACCTTTTTGTAGTCAAGCCAACTTTTGCAGGGTACACTGAAACTGATGAGAACTTCAGGAAACTCACAAATATTAAATTACCAGAGACAGAATTTTGGGAGAAACTCACAGATTTGGTATAAAAATCAGTTTGGAATGAGAAAGGATAAAAACAGATTTGTTGTTTTTTACACAGTAAAACATATTTTTTTACAGTAAAAGAGTAAAATCAGCAGTCAAAGTGTATCAGGTTAAAGAGTATCAGATGAAAAAGAGTATCAGATGAAAGAGGAAGACTAAAATTGATGAAAGATCAAACTTCCAGCGTGAGGGACACCTCAACAATCCAACTGCACCCAAATCCAACAGCATACTATTTAATTTGAATAAATACGACAGCTTGCAATTTGTTAAGCATTTGTCACTATCTTTTTGTAAAAAGATATTTTATTTTCCAAGAAACATTCCTAAGATTGTTCTAGGATATTTTGTACTACTTTTTGTATAAATACTTCATCTTTTGAAGTATTAGTGTGGATTAATTGTTGAATATTTCTAGTAGCTGTGGATTAATTTCTGAAGATTTATATAGTTCAAGTCAGAAGACTGGATCTCAAGCAATAAAGCATCATATTACTAGATTCATGTGTTGAGAAACTGAAGTGAAGTATTTTCTAAATTTTATTTGTCAATTTTATTATGTTTTTTATCCATTCATGAATGTGTTCTAAATTTTAATGTAAAATCAAAAATTGTTATATCAGAATTTATTAAAAGCTCTCTGTTATTGATTGGTTTTCATTTAAATGTTTTCTGCTGATATCCAGACTAGGTAACCCTTAATTCTCCCTAATTTTGATTTACCTCTCCCTTTTCACTCCTTGTCTGGATCAAAGAATTCTTAATTTCTGTTTATCCCGATTAAAACCATTTCACCATCAACCTTTGAAGATCTGAAGTGACTCTACTATCTTGCCCAGTGAAAATTTGATTTTAGACATTGATCCTGATCTATCTGCTTGACACATTGACTCCATTTTCCCAATGGATTACAGATTCACAATTATCCATCTCAATAAGTGATTTTCCCACCAAAAAAATTCAAAACCCCAAAACCAATTTGCCCTATATAACTAGCCTAAAATCATATATAAAAACAAAGCTAAATCTTATAGAGAGAGCCATCTCTGAGCCTTAGGAAGGCTAGATCCGAAAGCTTAAAATTATGTTTGGGGTTACCTCTAATATTCTTTAAACTATAAACAAAAATCTCACAAATTTGAGAATTATTAGAGTGATAATAGTTAGCTCCAATCGAAAGGGAAGTGAAGAAATTGTTGCAGGAAAAAATTATAGTCCCTCTCAGATATTCGGACTGGGTTTCTAATCTGGTCCCTGTAAGAAAGAAGAATGGAGAGATAATATTGTGTGTAGACTTAAAGAACTTGAACCGAGCATCTCTAAAATATAATTATCCTTTTCCAAAAATGGATTATCTCTTACAGAAGGTGACAGGAGCTCACAGGTTGTCTATGGTTGAAATATTTTCTGGGTATAATCAGGTAGCAGTAGAAAAAGAAGATCAGAAGAAGATTACTTTCATGACACAATGGGGCACCTTCATGTATGCAAGGATGCCATTTGGCCTTATGAATGCAGATGCAAAATTTCAGAGGGCCATGGAAATAGCCTTTGTTGGTGACAGGTTTGTAACTATATATCTGGATGATGTAACTGTTTTCTCAGGGTCAGATGATGAACACTTCGAGTATTTGCAAAAAACTTTTTAAAAGTGCAGAAATTTTGGTCTACCATTAAATCCCAAGAAATCTTTGTTTTCCTTAGAAGAATTGGGTCACATAGTTTCTAAACAAGGAGTAAATATCGACCCATCAAGGGTGGAAGCTATTCAGACGATTCCTTTACCCATAAGCAAGAAATATATCCAAAGATTCTTGGGAAAAATAAACTTTTTAAGGAGATTTGTGCCCAATTATGTTGATATCGTGAGAAGTATAACACATATGTTGAAGAAAAATGCAGAAGTGAAATGGGATAAGGAAGCAAGAGATGTGTTTGCTATAATAAAGGAAGCACTGCAGGAAGATCTAGTTTTGATTAGTCTAGACTATCAAAAGCCTTTCAGGTATTGTCATTTGCATCCCCCACTACTATTGTTGTTGTGTTGTTGCAGAAAAATGAAGAAAGTAAGGAGCATCCAGTTGCATTTTTCAGTAAATTTCTCAGAGATGTTGAGCTTAAATATAATATTCTGGAGAAACAAGTATATGATTTGGTCAAAGCACTGAAAGCCTTCAAGACTTTTGTGTTGCAGTCCCAAATAACTTCTTATGTTCCTAATTCTATTGTGAAAAATGTGTTGGTCCAAAGTGACGTTGAAGGAAAATTGGGGAAGTGGATATCAAAAATCCAAGAGTATGATTTGGACATCAAACCCACCAAGTTGGTCAAGGGATAGGGGTTATCAAAGTTGTTGACAGAGACAAATTTTCAAGCCTTGGGAATTAATCTTTTGGCTCCAGTGGATGGAGCTATTAATGAAGAAGGTCAAAGCAAGTCCAAAATAGGTATTCAATACAATTTTTTGTGCCATGATTGGTATAAGGATATTGTGCACTACTTGTGTTTCTTTTCCTCTCCAACTTCACTAAATAGAACAAAATATAGAGCTCTCAAGCTCAAGTCTCAGCCATATTTTATCATAGAAGCAAAGCTATACTGGAAAGATCATGCTGGTATTTTGTTGTTATGTTTGATTGAAGGAGAATCTATTGAAGTCACCAAACAATATCATGAAATTCTATGTGGAGGACATTATAGCTGGAAGGTCACTGCTCATAATATTCTCAGGTCAGGATTCAGTTGGCCAACATTGTTTGCATATGTTTATATACTGGTTAGAAGTTGTCAGAAGTGTCACTTGTTTGCTGAAAATAAAAAAACTAGCTCCATTACCTCTCATCCCAGTATTTATTGAAGAAAATTTTAGGCAATGGGGATTGGATTTTATTGGAGAGATAAATCCACCATCAAGTGGACAGTTCAAATGGATTCTGACTGCCACTGATTATTTTACAAAATGGGTTGAAGCAATACCCACAAAGAAGGAAAATGACCAAGTAGTGATGAAGTTTCTAGAGGAAAACATCTTCAACATATTCGAATATCTAGTCAAATTTGTGACTGATAATGGTCTGGTATTCAACTCTTCTCATTTCATTAATTTCTGTCAAAAATATAATGTAATTTTATCACATTCCACAACATATCATCCCCAAGGGAATGGATTGGCATATTCCTCAAATAAGACATTGGTCAGAATCTTGAAGAAGACAATCACCGAGAATCTTAAGGATTCAGATATGAAGTTGAAGTTTTCCCTCTAGGCAGTTCGAGTCACTACCAGGAGATCTGCTGGAAAGTCTCCCTATGAACTAGTTTATGGAACCCAAGCACTATTTCCTACTCATCTGGAAAAACCAATGATTTATTTCCTTCAAGAAGCTCAGGAAGAACCTAATGCTCTGGTAAGAATATTGAACAAAATAATTGAATCAAGTGAAAACAGAAACAAAGTTAGGGATAAATTGATTACTTATTAGAAAAAGATGAAGTCTATATTTGATATAAAAGCAAAAGAAGTTATCTTTTAAGCAGGATATTTGGTACTAAGATCGGACACCAAACGAGAAGAAAAGGGGAAGTATGGTTAATTTGGCCCTCTCTGGTATGTTCCATACAGAATATCTGAGGCAAGGTTAAATAACACATTCATTTTGGAGGATCTGGATGGACAGTCAGTACAACTGCCTATGAATGGGAAATATCTGAAGCATTATTTCCAGCATTAAAAGTCATAATTCCACCATTGTAAATACCATATTGCTCATTGTTCATATGTCACCAAGAAATATTTGACTCCATGCCCAATGGATAAGGCACTAATCTGCAATTCTTAGCGCTTCCGTGGAAAAATCACTATCCCCACGTGGACCTAGATGTTGTGGCTCATTTGTATTTACCTTTGAAATATTTTTCAAAACACCAAAAAATAATATATGTTAGAAAATGTAAATGTTTGTATGTCGAAGAAGAATTTTGATTTATCTGTTGGTACATTAACATTTCGTGATGAGATGTGAAGGTAGGTCGAAGGATTGGATAACCAGGATAAAGCTCAAGAGGTTTTTAACATCGTGGAGAAATATGGAGTCGCATGAGTTCATCGAATGAACTATCGCAGGGAGTAGCATGGAGAAGATGGAGTTGTAGAGTAGTGACCGTTTAAGAGACAAAGAAATCGGTTAAGGCATAAAACCTTTAGAAGATTCCAAAAGGAGGTGATCAGGCAACAAGGATTAAATCCTAGAATTAAAGTGAGAGATGGACGGACCAGGTTGCACCGCAAAGTTAAGTTTGAAAAGTTGTGAAGTGGACACATTTCGGCATAACGAAATTTCGCATCAGTGATTATTTAGTTTATGTGTTAAGGAGTTCGAAAGTTAAACAAAATAACTTTTGATGCGGTAAGAACCGAAACTTGCGATGTGATAAAGGGACAAGCCACATGTTGGCACATCGATTCATTGAATACCGCACATCGGCAGGTTTAGAGATTAGCATTAAGACTTCACAAGGTAAATTATTTTGGTTGCAATGTGACAAGGACGGGAGATGGCAGTGTGAGACGGTACAACGGGGCAATTAGATCTGGCGAAGATCTACGATGGATATTATGTCGCAATTTCGCATCGGTGTTTGTATAGTTTACCATTTAATTTTTATGTTAAGTTCATCAATATGCGATGCACCGTGATTGGTCACCATATTGTGGGACCCTACAACCATTGTTCCACGTGTGTGTAAGTGGTTTGAGTTATGTGTGATCTATTTCAAAGTAAATTGTTGTTGATTGCACGTGTATGTATGTTGAAGGAAAAACATGGCAGAGAGACTCGGGTAAGTGACCTGAAACAGAGCCAAGGAGAATAAATGACTAAACACAGCAGGCATGCACAGAAGAGGTAGAGTCGGGTAGCAGGTGACACAATGATAGTGTTTGAAGCACAGAAGAAAAGGCAGAGTCGGGCAGGAGAACGTATAGTGGCACTGTTAGAAGCACAATAGCTGGGTCAAGTCAGGCACTGAGGCGTCGTTACATAAATGTGCATTTGCTGCATCATAACTAGAAAGGACACCTTAGCACTTCCGAAGGATGCATTAGCAACATTAGATTCAGCAAAACAAACAATATTTCCATTTTTAATTTTTTTTCTCGGTATGATTGCAAAAGTAATCTTAATGATTAAGGTAGCAGAGTTTTTTCAAGAAGTTCAGTAGTTACAAACTACTTTTATGCATTTAAGTAGATAGAAATAAAGAAAATAGGTTCTGATTTTTTGACCTCTAGATGACTGTTAATTTGGTACTGAATTTTCTAAGAAATTAATGAAAGAAGGTCAAGTTTTCTACACCTGTTGATGTTGATATGTCTTTCCAGTTTCGCTCTGTGTTTATTCTTCTTTGAATGAAGTGAAGTAATGTAGTAGACGGTCTCTTAATTACATCTGTGAGTAAGAGTTAAATAACCTTAATTTTCACTCCTTCACTCCATCTCTTCTCTCTTCACAAACTCCTGATGAAACAAGTAATAGATTTTGTGTTTGCAGCATATTATTTCGAGTTTCCTCTCTCTCCATGAATTTCCTCTGAAACTTAAAAGTTCCAATAGATTTATTTGTTTTCATCATATCATTTTGAGTTTCCCTGACAGTTCTTCTTTTCATTTCATTCAAATATCAGGAGTTTATGGCATTGTGAAGGCTTTCATTATATCAGATTATTGAAGGTATTGAGTAATTAAAATCCAAATTTGCTAAATAGAAGTCATTCGATATTGTAATTGTGACATACATTTATAAAATGTCTTAAGCACTGATTCCTTACCACAACCAAGGGATTGTCTCTTGAGATACAACAGCTGCAAAAATTTTGCAGTAACAACATAGGCATGTTCAATTCCTTCAATGTATCTTTGCACCTTTAGGGGAAATTTCTAGTTAAAATCCTCCAAATTGAATTAGTTCGTCGTATCGAAGGGAGGGAGTCGCCACATAACCCGCCATGGTAGCATCACAAAAATTTTCGATCATCATTTACAACAAAAATTTCACAAGAAAAGTTGCCATAATAATGTAACAAAATACGTCAATCATCATTCACAACTGATAGAGTAAATAAATCTGTAAAATTAACTCTCTACCCTAGGCGATCCTTTCTATAATAAATTTTCACCAACAAAGAAAAAAGATGCAAAGAATAAAAGTAGAAATCGATTTGATTCCTCGAGAGCATAGATAGAAATAAATATGAGTTGCTCCCAACGAAGATATGCATAATCTCGTTTTCAGCATTGATCACTTTCTCTAAACCGAGACACCCAGAATCCAACTCTCACATAGGTACACTTTGGTCTTGAAAAGTGTTTCATTTTATAATAGACAGACATAAGAAACATAATGAGAGTTTTATTTCCAAAACACAGAAAAATCAGTATAAATATTACTCATTTTATACTCTGAAAATGGAAATCCCTTTAGAAAAATTCCATGGATATAATTTTCATACATAAAAATGAAAATTCAAATACAATTAATGATTAAAAAATTGTGGACAATATTTAAAGTGATTGAGCTGGGACCTGTATGACATAATAAATTGATAGTGTTTAAAAAAAATGGGATGATTTAAACAAGTTTTTTGGTGCAAAAATGATGAATGCATTATAATTATAATAATTACTATAACTATTTTATTTGGTGCAATAATGGTGAATGCATTATAATTATACCTATAAATTACACCAAATGTTGCAAAGGAAACCCCATAAGGTAGTACATAAGGCAGTAACATATAACACTAATTAATGTTTCTTTGACAATTGTTGAAAAAAATAAAAATATCCACAAAATGGAAGGACCATGCTACAATAAAATCTTACTACAATATTGCTTCCTTGAGCCTTACAAATCATGAGGCCTATGTTGAAGTTAAATACATTGTCTGATTATGCCAACATGAATGCCTCATAAATAAAAAAATGGATCGTGATTTTCTACCTTCAAAATCAGAGGTCATTTTTGTATAATTCCTCCATATTTCTTCTTGATCACTTCCTCTTAAATACAACCTTAATCAATACAAAGATTTTATTTTTTAGTTTGAAACATGTGTCTACAAAGGAATATAGCAATTCTGAAAATAAATTTTGAATTTCTATGTGAATTAAGATCTACCCTTGAATAAAAATGGATATATCTCCAATCTACAAATTGAACCCAAGAATAGCATCAACTACACCTCTTCTTGAGAAAAATTCTTGTGTTTCACTTTTGAATGTTGACTCACTTCTATATTATTTCCTTCATGATCCTTGAAAATATTCAAAAGATCACATTTCTCTTTACCACTAATCTCCTCGTTGTCTGTCATGTTCTTGTTTTAATCCAAAAGATTCCGCTTAATTAAATCCAACCCATGTCATGTAGTTGAAAATAATGTAGAGATCATTCAAAAACATTTAAACCATTGTATCTTGAAAATAAAGCAAGTGTCATCCATAAGAGATAATGAGATGTTTTGTTTGTCACAATGATTCAAATATCAATTATTATATCTCAATATTGAATTTCTCATTGTTTGTTTTGTATATGAACCCTTTATAAAAAAACACAGGAACATTTGATTTAACACTGTGATCTCACCTACAAATGAATAAGTGGTAGGAAATCATAAGTAAATTGACAAAATTCATGTATGTATGGACACGTGTGATATATAGTACAAATATGGCAATTTTCTAAAACGGCCTGGATATAATATGGCTAGGACACATCCAATTTATATAGAAAAATGTGCATTTGCATGCAAGAAGGGGAGACAATTTTCGGAATGTAATTCATGAATTTGGAAATAGAGCCAAAAGGATAGTTCTCATTAATATTAGAAAATTTTATTTATCATTAGAAATACTGGTCATTATCAATATCGATGTATGAAGATCAAACTTAGGAAAAACAAATGCGACGATATTATAGATTATACTAGTTCAGTGAAGATGGGTAGGAGTAGAATACCAAACATTGAAAAGAATATTTGTTTTATGTAACACTAATTGAAATGTATAAGATCAAACTTATACAGTTATTGTTCAATGAATGACATGTTCACCATAATACAACAAGAAGAAATGATCCTGTGTGGTTTGAATGTCAGAACCATAAAAGTAAAACAAATTTAACTAAAGGAACTTTATTTGTTAAAGCTTGAAAGAGTTCCAAAAATGTATCAAGACCCCAAGAAAGATTAAGATCTAACCATTTTCCATTATGAATTCATGTTTAACTTACAACCATGCATTTTTTTCAAGGTATCAATAGCTTGAACATATTTCATGTTACAATCATGCATATTGTTAAATAATTGTTTTTTTTTAATCCAAAAAGTTGATTTGCTTCCTCCACTCCCTCCCTCTCGCTTTAGCATAAAAGAGGAGGTGCTTGACATTCCACATAAATTATTGCTATTAAATATTAGTAAGAATACCTATAGTAATATTTTATGCACTAATCTACCTATCTGCATCAAATATATTCATCATAAATTATGGTAGTGAACACTAAAAACAACGTTGTAAAATTTTCCTAAGTTATATCATAAGTACATGCTTCACAAGATATTAAAATCAAGTTTCAGTGCTTCTGAAATCAAACCCATATTATTGTACATCATAAAATATAACATATATTGGCTCAAAGCATGTATATTAAAAACTATACAATTTGACAGTTTACAGTCAATGAATCAATAATCCCACGTGAACCCATAAAATTGTATGTTGATAGTCACGTCATGAATATGCAACATTCTCTGAGCCCTTGGTGATACACAGTTGGGTTTCCCATTAGGAGTTGTTGGAAGAGAATGTCTCCTTACTATAGGAGTTTCGTTCTCCTGAACATCTGGACTTGACCTTGGAGGATGACCAAAAAAAATGAGTCCAATCATTGATTATGTTTTCTTAAAAATAAAAAATTGGTCCTCAAGTTCTTTACCCTCATATATTAAATGTTGTTGATCCACATGGATCCTTTGTGGGAGATCCAAATTCTAACTTCATTATGCCACATATTCAAAATAATTTATGTGTGGGTGAGGTTTTCTCAATGAGTGACTTAATCATGAATTAATCATGATTAGAAAATCATTTCTTCAAAAAAATGGCAAGAAAAAACATGGTGTGTACCCTCTTTTATTATGATCAACAAATCATAATTTATGCATGGGTGATGTTTTCTCAATGAGTGACTTAATCATGACTAGAAAATAAATTATTCAATCAACTTTCAAGAAAACACTTGGCATGTACCCTCTGTTATTATGATCACCAAATCTGAGTACCGACACAGTTGTTGGAGATAATCCTACATTTACATTATTACTATGTTTATGGACTTATAAAATAAATTTAAATTTATTATATGGACTTTGACTTACTCACCAAGGGATCTTAATGCAATAATTTAATCGAGGGTTAGTTTCCTTATGTAGCGATGAACTTATAATCTTATTTTTTATTGAGACTTATCATGTTGTTGCTATGAACTCATGGTCTCGAGCTATAAGTTCCTCTCTTTATTTTTTTCTATTAAGCATGTGGGATATTACTTGGAAATTATATCTATTTGGGAGTAGTCTAGCCTGATGACAATTTCGACTAGGAATTTTCATTGGTCACCACCTTGACGTTTGTGTTTGGTTCTTGTGACTTATGCCATCTCTGTCTCCCAACCTTGATGTTTTGACTCCTCATGCGTGTGACCATGGTTAGACATTTCCCTTCTTGTTCTATGACAATCACCAACCATCCTTGTATCCCAATGTTTTTTAACCTCTGTTATAAAACTCTCCTTATCACACTTCCAACTACCATCTGTGATCCATGTATCTACCATACCAAGGATCATTTTGAAATTTGAAATGGTGTCAGGCTAGAAATTTGAATTGAATTCAAATTTCATCATAATCTAGCTGGATTTGAATTTCGAATTTCATCATTGTTTACCAAGTTTGAGAGTTAATAGCAGGAGTTGTTTTGAAATAAGGTGGTCAATTTTTTCTTGGTGAAGCTCCTAGGTTGGGACTATAGTATGGTTCTGACACCCATGATAGGAACTAGAGGATAATTGGCCTAAAGTGGCTTTTAGGTGTTCCCAGTATTGCCAAATCTGATGTCAACTGCTTTGACATGACATGATATTGTTCGATATTGTTCCCATGTCGGTTGCAATGCTTGTTAACAAAGGAAATGCAATAGATATGGTTGACAAGAAATTGATGGAAAATGTAGAAACAGAGCAAGTGAAGAGGGTTGCCTTCGTGGGAGGATTGTGCATACAAGATGATGAAAATGCAAGGTCATTGATTAGTCACTATATATTGTATTGATGAACATTAATAGACACCATAGATCTTCCATTTGTGTTGTGCTTCATGCAATCATTTTTTGTATGTGATTACTCTTTTACAAATGATAAATCAGAAAGGTAGGTATGCATTTTGACAAATATCATGATTATTACAATCAGAGAATTGGATTATCTTGTATAGTATTTCGATACTTTAAGGGTGAAAACATCCAAGAAAACCCCATAAATATATTTCCTAGTTTTAATATCATTTAATAGAAAATCATTGCATACATGTGTTGTGGAACAAAACTAAGTAAGCACATTGCTTAACATCTACAAAACAGTATTCTCTTCTAGATTTGCTTTTATATAACTACCATAACAATATCCAACCAACCATTGAATGAGACTCTAAAATATGAGAAAATGGTGTTGCTGGACTTAATCTTTCTTAAATGTTTCCTACATGACCAAGAAGTCGTGCAAGTGGATGATTCATTGTCATCATTCTTATGATTTTCATTCATGATGCTAACAAGAGAAGCACCCAGAAAAACTGAAATTCTCCTATTCTCGTCCTCGTTTTCATGCCTAATGTTGGAAAAATAAGCACCCACCGAGAATCCAAGTGCATTATAAAGAGAAAAAAAATCGGTCCTAAACCATTCCCAGGAGTGTGGTGGAATGATGGGCCAAATTTAATGCATATTCAACAATGTCAAAACTAACATGCAAGTAAACGTTATGGGATGTTCATAGGCAACCACATCGATCTGTGGGAATCCTAATATTGTAGCACATAGAAACAAATTACATATTCATGAAAATTAACATTAGGATGCACACTTGATCTATCGATAAATTTCACAGCCAAAGAAAGAAATGCAATCATACTACCTATATCATTGTGGGTGCATAGGTAACCTACATGTAACCTGTAGAACATAGCAATTAACACCATTATTCTGAAATTAGTTAATGGATTATACATGCCACTTTATTGAAAATATGTTTTGAGTTCATGCAGATTATAGCATACTAGTGCATATACCCACCTCCTGGAGCATCAGGATCCGTCAAAACCTGATTATGGTTTTATGAAATAATTAATGATATGAATTTTAGTTTGAGGAAATACAGGTATATAAATAACTATTACACAACGTATTTATTAAATTAGGAATTAAAATTACGAGTGCTACTAATTTCAGTTCTCTAAAGATTTGGTGTATCTCTAAATCATCAATATTATAATATTTTTCAAACCTAGTAGGAAACTGTTTCAATTGAGCAGGCGTTACTTCATCACCTATGTTGATTCATGTATCGCAGTAGAGTAGAATGATCTCCAGATGAGAATTTAAATCATGGAGAAGTGTGGTGATATAACTCCCCACTCTATCAACCTCTATCTTATCTCCTCCATTATTTTATGCAACACAAAGTGGAAGCATCCGAAAGAAAAAATGGACAACATGTTTGAAATATTTGGAGCCAAAGATCCCAAATGAAGAATACTTAGTGAAATAATGGATGGGAGTTCCACAGCGGATTTCTTTGCAAAGGGGGGGGGGGATGTCGAACCCATGAAGAAAGACTTAAATAATGTGAAGAATTGAGTCAAGGTTTGAGATGGAGGCGCTTCTCACAGAAAATGTGAGGTAGATTTGTTTCACGCAGTATAATAATGAATGATAGAAATCACCAAATACTAATTGGCATATGAAAACCAAATAAATTACCAAATGCTAATCAGAAAATGAGAGAAAAAATACCTGCCATGAGCTTCCATTCTTAGTAAATCATAGTCCCCTATAAAGCATTTAACAATAAAGCATAAAGCATAGATTCACATTTATGAATATCCACTCATGCACAAAGATCTTGTACTATTGAAAATTTTGAAAAGCATGAGCGTCGATTCAGTCTTTGAGTAGCATAGGATATATTATAATGTTTAGGAGCTTCTTTTTGTATAATTGCTCAGATAACACAACCTTATAGATCTTCTCAGATATTAATTTTTTTATTTAATACCAGGAAGGTTCAGGAAAAGCACAAAGTTAGGTTGGATACTCAGCTACTCCTCTTGGTTGGGTTACTATAATCAAATGGAATGCGATGCGGTATTCAGGATGGGCTACTTGGATCAGATACCAATTATTGAAAACTGCCGCCATTTATTTTTTCCCAATTATTGAAAACAACCTCAGTCGATGTTTTTCCAATTGTTGAAAACAACCTCAGTCATCGTTCTTCGCTAATGAAATCGCTACTTTGGTGGTGAGAGCCAATTCAACAGAGCATTTCAATCGATTTTATCTTTTCTGATATATACCCTTTCAATTTGTTTCCCTACGATAATACTGATGTACTCAGTTAGTTGATAACAACTAAACAAAAGAAGTTGGTTCACTATGATTGTTTTTTATTTTATGGCAAACCAATGTTCAATCGTCTAATAATTTATCTGATGGTCAACAAAAGTACACACTGGCAGTTGGGGGAGTTGTTTTCAAAGTGGAACGTCTTATGGCGTAATTATTATTTTAATTTTTAAATTAAAATGTAGATGTAAATGTTGGAATTATGATCCATTCTTTAATTGTAAGTGTGATTGTAAAGTTGTTATTTTGTGTGAGAGAATTGTGGATTGGTTGATTGAGAGAATTATGGAGTGATTTGTGGAGTTATTTATTGAGAAATTTGTGGAATTTAAAAAATCCCGAGACCTCTCTTCATGTATAAATATATGTCTATGTTAATGAAATTTTATTAGAATTGGTTTTTGAGAGTTGTGTGCATTATTGTCAAATTATTTTTCTCTATCATTTGTTTTCTGCTGGTGTTCTTTCTTCATTTGGTATCAGAGCCAGAGTGGTCGTTGTAACATGGCGAATTAAGAGCTAGTGTAATATATTTTTACTGTGTTTTATTTCATGGAGGAATAATTTTCTTGCATTAAGAAATATGCCTACAATGGAGAGAATCTACGTGAATCAAATTATGGAGTTATGAAAACTTCTATGTGAAGCATCAAACGTTTATGTGCTTGCATGGACATCTACATGGATTGGTGCCTCACTACATTACTGTGTGTACTTCTCCAGATCTGCGTAGGAGAAGATTTTCATGGAGCTTTGCTTGGAAAATTGTGCACTGATAATTAGACATTGCATAGCATGCATACATGTGGAACATTCGTTGTAAATTGCTTTCAAATTATTGGAATGTGTATGCTTTGAACATGTATACATGTAAACTTGTACGTGAAAACTTGCATGCTTTAATTTGTTTTAACCTGCTTACACTCCACAAAACTACATGAAATGCCTTTTTTGAATTTTTAAAAGGTTCCTTATATTATGAGATGCATGGTGTTTTTTTTATGTTTATGCATATAAATATGAGAAAGTCACGTGGGTCCTTTAAAGGCACATTGTTGGAGTGGGGTCCCCTAGGGCACACTTTTTGATGTAATTTTGTATAAATTTTGTATATGTGCATTGCGCGAATGAGTCAAGGGGCTTTGGGGTGGGTCAAAGTGCATAATTTTGATGTAAACGGGTTTAAGGGTAAATTGTGGGCCTCAAACAAAGGTTTGATACCATAGTATCTACGCGCTAGAAGAATATAAACAGATAGATCAAGTCTAAGTAAAGTAGTTCATTTCAATTTAAGAAGAACTTGATCATGATATGTATGGGTCTCTAATACATTGTAAGGGTTTTGTCTGGGTTGGGTAGAAAGGCTCCTGCTGGTTATGTGCATGGAGACCTAGTCATTAGAGGAAATTTAAGCCTAAAAGTGGCCTCTTAACAAAAGATAATAAAATAATAGTTAAAATAATAAGATAATAGTTATTAATTTTGGAGGGAAAACAAAAAACTACTTTTTTAAATTGTATTTCTGGCTTATCTCATTATAGTTTTACTCAAATTTCAATTTTAGACACTCATTAGATGCGAAATTAAATTCCACATCCAAGGAGTACCCATTATGCACACTTTTGAGAGGACCCGCATTGATCAAAATTAAAGATACATTAAAAAAACGTGTTTTAATTCGTCCATAATGGGTACTCGTGGGATGTGGAATTTAATTCCACATCTAATGAGTATCTAAACTTGAAATTTGAGTAAACCTATAAGGAGATAAGTAAAAAATACAATTAAAAAAAGTAATTTTTCTTCTTTTCCCTCCAAAATATTTACATGTACCTCTTTTTAAATTTAAAGCATTTTGATTTTTTTACATATTATGACATGGAAATTTCACGGGCACTTTTAGAATGAAATTTTCTCTAATGCCTGGCAGTGTGTGGACTCTCGCAGTTGTGTGCATGGAAGGGTTATGTGTAAGGGTAAATTCTAATGTATTGAAAGGATCTTAATTAATACAAGGACAGGTTTTGGCGAACTTATTGTGTTATTGATCTAAGTTATCTATCTATTGTTTCTGTTCTGTTTAACATCACACTATTATGTGTTTCTTATTTATCTTTTTTCAAGGATATATATTATGGTTATTTATGCATATTGATGGTTGGTAAATCTGCTTAAGTGGTTACGCATTTCTTAGACCTCAATCTGGTTCTGTTATGCTTTATCTACACTAAAGCAATTTGTGATTTTGTCTTATTCTGTTAAGTATTGTGTGCTTTTGTTTATGATTGATATAAGTCTGCGATCGATCGTCTTAGGCCCACTTCATTATGTTCTTCCTCAGGGTGTGAAAACCTAGTTCCAGCACCCCCCAATATTGCTTCGGGTGAGACATTGATCTTTCCAAGCAGGTTATTGCCGAAAGGGCCAGTAGTTGGAGGGTTTGTTGGTTGCACGATAAAATCTGAACCTGGGACAGGACCCCTCAAACCAACAAATGGTTTTGTTTCTGAGACCATTTTTTGGCTTGAGGGGTCTTGACCCAGGTTCAAATTTTATCGTGCAACCAAAAAACCCTCCAACTACTAGCCCTTTTTGCAATGACCTTCTTTTGCGGATCAAAGTCTCACCCGAAGCAGTATGAGGGGGGGGGTGCTAGAACTAGGTTTCCACACCTTGAGGAAGAAAATAATGAAGTGGCCCTAATAAGATCGATTTCATACTTGTATCAATCATAAACATATGCGCGCAATACTTAGCAAAATAAGTCAGAATCATGGATCGCTTTAGCACAGATAAAGCATAATAGAACCAGATCCAGATCTAATAAATGCATAATATCTTAAGAAGATTTATCAACCATCAATATGCATAAATAACCATAACATATATCCTTGCGCAATGATAAATAAGCAACATAGAATAGTGTGATCTTAAACAGAAAATAAATAGTAGATACATAACTCAGATCAATAACACAATAAGTTCACCAAAACTTGTCCTTGTATTAATTCAGATCCTTTCAATACATTAGACTTTCCCCTTACACACAACCCTTCCACGCACACAATCAGTGGATTCCACACACAACCAGGACTAGGTTTGCATGCACACAGCCAGTAGGAGCCTTTCTACCCAACCCAGACAAAACCCTTACAACGTATTACAGATGCATATAGATCATAATCAAGTTCTTCTTAAATTGAACTAAATTAATTTACTTAGACTCGATCTGTCTAATTATATTCTTATTCACACATTGGGGAAGGTACCTACTGATTCGTATTTTGAGACTGAGTTGCGTCGAGGCACTAATGAATGGTATGCGCTAATAAAGAGTTTTACTCTTACATTCAGCTTTGAGAATGGATTTGATAAGATTGGCCAATTTTTTCATAATAGTCAAGAACTCATGAACTTTAGAATTCTGATAGTTATGGGGCCTAGGGGACAGTGCGCAGTCGCTGAAACCTCGACTCCTCCCCCTGAGAATTTCAGACAAGTGTGCTCAATGATGAGCCCTGTTAGATACTATAGGAAGCACATTATGAGTTATGAGTTGATAATTGTGCCTATGACTAAATTACTCAGAAAAGGTGTGACATTCCATTAGGATGAATAATGTTAGAGGACTTTGCATTTATTGAGGGATGTGACGGACACTACCCGATATGCTTTGAAGTACCTGGTCAATAAGCCTGTGTTGGGGAGGATGATCTGTAGATGGTTATCCTTAGCTCTCGAATATATGCGTAGTAGGGTACGACGTGCATGCGGTAGTTGTGCAAGGAGGTTGACTAGGTCATAGAGGTGTTAAAAACTAGCCTTTGGAACAGTAAATCTGGAAAAAATAGTTTTATTGTTGTTTATGGGAGAGTCTAGGTTGCATTTAAAGAAGGGATTTTTCCAGATTTGGGATCGTTTTGTAATTTATGGAGACACATTAATGCATAAGTATTCGTTGAAGACACGCCATAACTATAAATATGACCTATGGGGTCGTATTAATTCCTTTTTCTTTCTAAATGAATTCTTTGATTTGAGCTCCCTGATTGACGTTGCATAATCTGTGTATATGTCTGGTTTAGATCTAGGATTTGAGGAAGCATTGCGCCATGCAGGGTTGGGATATGTAATTCCTGGAATTATGATGGCCACACGACCTGGCGATGACCTTGTTGCACCCAAAGTCCCTATTATTGAAATGCTTGTGCCCGAAGTCCCTATTGTTGAAACGCTTCTGCCCTCAAAGTCTAAGAAGGGGCAGTCCTCTGGTACACAAAAATCAATGAGGGAGAAGACCCTAAAGCTTCAATCTACTGCTGCTGAGCAACAAAAAAGGCCTATGGTGAGGTCCTCGAAACAATTGTGGAAGAAGAGGAGGATGTGGTTGAAGTGGCCCCATTATTTTGGCTAACAAGCTATGTTGCACTGCGTAAACCCTCAATCTGAATTCCTAAAGATCTGGACAAGGTGTGCGCAGGTATCCAGATGTAATTAATCCCTAAAAACATCTCGATGGAAGGGAACATGTTTTCTAAAGTGCCACAACTCAGACTAGAGGACTGGGACATTGCGGATTTTGATAAATTTCCAGAACTTGTGCCAAATTTTTACCTATATCACATCACATATGAAGGAGGCATCATGCGCCTTTATCAAAAGATATGGGTGCTAGGTCTGCATAAGGTAGGCCTTCTAAACTTACAGCAGATCCCTTATTTTGGGTCCAACCCCATAAACAACATATGTGTCTAGAAGTTGCTCGCTCTAGTGCATGATGATGAAATGTGGTTGGGAGAGCGCATCCTTATTGATAATGCATTGATCCATAGGATCACAGGTCTTTCCGCTAAAGGCGCCAACCCCATTTCTAATTTAGGTGGTAAAGCCTAGGAGAAATCTTTTTCGGAGAAAATTAAAACTAAATACCAAGTCTCGCGCAAGAGATGAGGCTTCATTTTAAATGAGATAAATGACCAATATTTCATTCCAGCACGCTCATCTTGGCCTACAAAGTGATGTGCAAATTCAAACCAAAGGATTTTCCCGCGCATGTCATTGCTCTCCTTGGACAATGCGAGAAAGGAGCTATTTATAACTGGTGTAAATAGTTTGTTACAGTTCAATTTGGGCATCACTCTCGAAACTTAGATCAATACAAATAGGGTCTATCATACCCTAAATCAGTTGCTACTTGCCTTAAACAAGTCATCTGATTGCTGGTTTTTATCCATGAACGTTTCACTACTTGAAGTCCAACTGAAATGTTCCATTGAGCCACTAATGGACCCCTAGACTGCAGTAAGTGCTTTGCAGAGCACTTACTCCCATGCAAAGCAATGTTGCAGAGCACCTAGGCCCACTTAACAGTGTGTTGGTCGAATTTGAGCGAATTTTTCAAAGGATTCAAGGAATATTCCCACTTTCTAGTGGCTTTTAGAAGTGGTTCCAGCTATCATGCTATCTGATAACCTCGAATATGAACACCATGGAGCCATTGTAGCAATTATATGCACTAAGAATGCATATGTCCAAGATCCACCTGATCTCACACTATTTAAACTTATGCAAGATACTGAATCTATTCCACTTGTTAATATTTTGTGGAAAAATTAATTTCACACACATGTGAAGCATAAACAAAAATTATCAATCGCACATAACACAGTTTTTAACTAGGAAAGCCTGAAGCTGAAAACCCCAACTATATATTATGTAACATGGAGATCATATGACAATCTCATACAAACATACAAAGCTTATCACAAGCTCTAAGACAAGACACCTTTCATACACTATACAAAGCCTAATCTTGCATCCATGCACCGATCTTTGCCACCTACTAGCTTTCCTCCACCGCACAATATCCGCTGAAGAATAGCTCGAATGAATTTGAATTACTCCATTTCGATCGCGCAATCCTCATTGGCATCTCCATCGAGTGTGTGATGCAATCAATGCATCACTATAGTCACAACAAATAGTCTATCTTGCCCTTTCACCTATCTCTCCACTAGTCTCCACTGAAACTGCCATGCACTGTAGTTAACTGATGTATTGTTCAGTTGATTAATGAGTTATTATTTGTGAATTAATTAGCTAATTAATTCACTCCACTCTCACTAGTGTATCAATCAGTTAGACTATATACAACTAGCTCAAATGAGTCTAACTGAGTTAAAATAAATACAACTCCATAACTACTTCTTCCAACTGTGTCATAACTCTGCCACTTGAGTTCTAACTGAGTCCTCCATGCAATATCTCTAGTAAACCCTTAGGAATAGCATAATTCCTTCTGTCAGTTTTTTTGCGACATCTGTGCACTGAACTGAAGTGCTCCAAGAGAATAAGTTGTTGTTTAGAGTCTGAATATTATTAATAGCTAATAATAATCGACATGCATCTATTTTGAGATTAACGATCTATAAATAGACTTCACCCAATATTCTAAAAATATAATTTCATATATTTTTCCAACTTGATCAATCATCCACAAATAGCATCCTACAACTTCTGAAATATGATCATCATCTCTAAAAATAGACATAGTCTAAAAATAGACTTGCACTAAAAATAGCCTACGGGCCCACTTAGTGAAGGCGACTCTTTTCACTGAGCTCATCATCTTGTTGAATCTCAACACTCCCTCTCAACAATATAGGGATTATCCTTCACCCTAATCCTGCCTCTATGGTATTCGAATTTTCTCCTGGTGAGCGCCTTCATCAGAATATCTTCATCCTGATCCTCTGTAGGAATGTACTGAAGCAACATGATCTTCCACTGCACACAATCTCTGATATGATGATACTGGATATCAATATATTTAGATCTATCATGAAACACATGATTAATTGAGAGTTTAATGCAACTCTGATTATCACAATGAATCACCGTGGGATCTAAATGTGAACCGAACAAACCAACCAGAATCTTCCTCATCCAGATAGCCTCACATGCAGCTAAACTTGCTGCCATGTATTCTGCTTCCACTGAACTGAGTGCCACGGATATTTGTTTCTTGATGTACCAAGAAACTACTGTGGATCTGATACTGAAAATCCCTCCTGATGTGCTCTTTCTGTCTGTTGGGCTTCCTGCCCAATCTGCATCCGTGAAGCCATGAAACTTCACCTCATTCGTCTATCTGTACCATAAACCATACTCAGATGTGCCCCTGAGATATCTCAGGACATGCTTTCCTGCCTTCCAAAAGAGCTTGGTAGGCTTAACCATCGCTTGTGAAATCTGGTTCACTGCATAGCATATGTTCGGTCTTGTATTGACTAAATACATAAGCAAACCCACCAACTATCGATAAACAGTGGCATCCACTACCTCTGCCGATGTAGCATCCTCTTTCTTCCAATTTCCTAGAAGAGGAGTGTCGATAGGCTTGCAGCCTTGCATGTGAAACTTCTCCAGTATCTCCCCGGCATACTTGCCTTGAGACACAAACAGTTCACCTTCCCACTACCATATTTCCAATCCAAGGAAATAATAAAGGAGGCCCAAACCCTTCATCTCAAACTCCTTTGCAAGATCAGCCTTGAATGAGTGTATCAAATTCTCATCACCTGTTACTATTAAATCATCAACATAAAGTACAATGATTAAAAGCTTACCCTCAACCACAATCTGGTACAAGTTTGCATCTGCCTCACTCTTGGTGAAGCCAAGTCTAGTGAAATAGCTGTCGATCCGAGTGTACCAAGCACGGGGTGCTTGTTTCAGCCCATACAATGCCCTTTTGAGCCTGCACACATGCGACTCACTGCTGAAGATCTCAAATCCTTCAGGATGCTCAATGTACACCTCTTCTTCAATGATCCCATTAAGGAACACAGTCTTCACATCCATCTGATGAATGTGCCAACCCATCTGCGTTGAGAGAGAAAGGATGGTCTGTATGGAATAATACCATGCGACATGTGCAAAGGTTTCTTCATAGTCAATCCCCTCAATCTGTGAGAAGCCCCGGGAAACAAATCTTTCCTTATACTTCTCGACGCTCCCATCAGCAGCTTTCTTTACCTTGTAGATCCATCTTGATCCTACAACTGATTTTCCTACCGGCCTTGGAAAAATCTCCCAAGCACTGTTTTTTACAATGGATTCATACTCCTCCACCATGGAATCTACCCATGTGGGCTCCTACGCTGCTTCTTCAAAAGAATATGGCTCTATCACAATACATTTTCTCATAAGAACCATGTATCTAGTATATCGGTCAGGTGACTGTCTTTGTCTGCGCTGTGATGTAGGAACTCCTACATTCTGTGTCGCATCCACCTTCAGTCTCTCAGCTTCTGTGGTACTCTTCCTGCCTTGTCTAATGTTTGGTTCTGCATGAGTGGACTCCTCCACTCCATGAATCTCCTCCTGTGGCTGATCCACATCTAGAGGCTCATCTTGGGAACAAGAAGTTCCTCCTCCGCATGCAAGTGTAGCTCCCTCTCAAGAGACAACTTCATGGCTTTCACCTAATTGAATTTTATATCCTGTCACATAACATTCATCCGATTGTTTAGAAAATACACATGATAGTTATGGGGTGTTTCTGTGTACCCCACAAATATCCCAACTTCTGCAGTTGGCTCCAACTTCTTCCTGGTGTCTTTCGTCACATGAATGTAAACAAGTGATACAAAAATATTCAAATGAGAAATATCAGGCTTCTTACCAGTAAAAGCTTCCTTGGGTGTACTCATGCCAAGTACTCTATAAGGACAACGGTTTTTCACATAAACCGCAGTGTTGCATGCTTCCACCCACAAGTGCATCGGTAGGCCTTGGTCATGCAGCATCGCTCGTGCATCACCCACAATCGTTTTGTTCTTTCTCTCCGCGACCCCATTCTGTTGTGGGTTATGAGGCGCTATGAGTTCTCTTTGAATTCCTTCTTTGCTACAGAAGTCTTTGAATTCGCCCGAGATGTATTCACCACCATTATCGCTCCTTAGAGCTTTCACCTGCTTCCCCAACTCCTTCTCCACCAATGCCTTGAACTCACAGAACTTTGAGAATGTTTCACTCTTCTTCTCCATGAATAAGATCCAGCGTCTATGAGAAAATTCATCAAAAAATATCACATAATACCTATGTTTTTCTGTTGAAGCAACCGAGAATGGTCCACACACTTCTGTGTGAATTCTCTCCAGGATCACCGAAGCACGGTTCTCCTTCTCATGAAAAGTGGTCTTCACAAACTTACCCATTGTACATCCTTTGCACTGATCTGACTGCGTAAGAGTACCCTTGGGAAGTCCAGTAGAAATTTGCTGCAAAATTTTCAAAGCACCATGGTGAAGATGGCCCAATCTCCTGTGCCATAACTCGCCCTCATCCCGGCTCACCACTTCTTCTGCTTTGCCCACCATTGCAGTGCAGCCATCTACCTCCAGCTTGTAGATATTCTTAATTCGAACCCCTGTCTTCTTGGTTTGACCCATTGTTTTATGTCGAAGGAATGCTTTTCCCTCACTGAAAACAACATCATAACCCTTTTCTTCCAGCATTTTGACTGAGACCAAGTTCTTCTTCAGACCTGGAACATGCATGACATTCTTCAACAAGAATGGATTACCGAACTCCCTCTCAAAGGAAATGGTCCCAATGCCAGTCCGCACTGTACCGACCATCATCACCCATCTCTATATGCATTTGGAGGTCATTCTCCTCCAAGTCACTAAACAACTCTTTGTCTCCCATCATATGGAAATATGCACCACTGTCAAGACACCACACTGATCCTATGCAGCTTGAAACCAAGCATGGAATCAAGGAAAAATCTAGCTCAAATTGCAAGGCTAAGGCCTCTCCAGCTGTAGATCCAGTAGCCTGCTTATTCTTCTTCTTCTGTGGATAGTTAGTGGCGAAATGTCCATGCTCGTGACAGTGAAAACACTTCACTTTAGACAATTCCTGCTTCTTTCCTTTCACACCGGATTTTGAAGGATTTTTCCTACCCTTCCCTTTCCTTGCTTTGGCAGCCAAAGCGCAATTCTCTTTATCTTCATTCTTCGATGAAGATCCATCCCTGGTACCCTGCCTTATCTCCTCCTGCACAAGATCCAACCAAAGTCGCTCCCATCCTGGTAGTTTCTCTCGTCCATTGATAGAGTCTTCGTAGCTATTCCAAATCTTTGGAAGCCCAAGGAGAGCCAAGCTCACCAAGTATTCTTCATCAACAGTAACCCCCACACCTCCTAGCTCATCCTTTCAGTGGACAAACTTTGTGAGGTATTTTGGAATACTGTCGCCTTTCTCCATTTTTATTTTTCTGAGCTTGTCTTTCAGTGCCAACTTCCTCTGGTCACTTATGCTTTGGAACAAGTCTGTCAAATCCTTCCACATTAAGAATGGAGTGGCCTTCTCGTGAAGGTTGGACAAAATGTGGTCCTTCACACCTTCCAACAGAATTCTCCTCATCTTTGCAGTCTTCTTTTTCCATGCATCAAGTAATGCAGCATTGCTAGATCTCGACTTAGGAACATTGCTATCGATGAACTCCTTTAGCCCATTATCCTCTAGCACCGCCTCCATCCTATCCTTCCAAGCTATGTAATTCAAGCTACCATCAATGGCATACTCCAATATCAACCCGTTGAAAGACATACTCAATTTTTGCACCAAGAATCTTCTGTAGCAAATTCAAATTGTCCACTAGCACAAACTCACTTCACAATTGCAATCTTCAATCAACAATGCTCTAATACCATGTAGAAATTATATGCACTAAGCATGCATATGTCCAAGACCCACTTGATCTCACACTATTTAACTTTATGCAAGGTACTGAATCTATTCCACTTGTTAATCTTTTGCGGACAAATTAATTGCACACACATGTGAAGCATAAAC
Source organism: Pinus albicaulis (assembly GCA_034641835.2). Classification (NCBI taxonomy): domain Eukaryota; kingdom Viridiplantae; phylum Streptophyta; class Pinopsida; order Pinales; family Pinaceae; genus Pinus; species Pinus albicaulis. The sequence continues at coordinate 228,352,803 of CM076576.1, forward strand.
AAAAATTATCAATCGCACATAACACAATTTTTAACCGGGAAAGCCTGAAGCTGAAAACCCCAACTATATATTATGTAACATGGAGATCATATGAAAATATCATACAAACATACAAATCTTATCGCAAGCCCTCAGTGTAGTACAATCATCATACATTATACAGGCCTAATCTTGCAAATCCATGCACCGATCTTTTCCACCTGCTAGCCTGCCTCCACTGCGCAATCTCTACTGAAGAATAGCTCTGAATGAATTCGAATTACTCCATCCTTGACTGCGCAATCCTCATTGGCATCTCCACTGAGTGTGTGATGCAATAAATGCATCACTATAGTCACAACAGATAGTCTATATTTCCCTTTCACCTATCTCTCCACTAGTCTCCACTGAAACTGCCATGCACTGTAGTTAACTGATGTATTGTTCAGTTGATTAATGAGTTATTATTTGTGAATTAATTAAATAATTAATTCACTCCACTCTCACTAGTGTATCAATCAGTTAGACTAGATACAACTAGCTTAACTGAGTCTAACTGAGTTAAACTAAATACAACTCCATAACTACTTCTTCCAACTGTGTTATAACTCTGCCACTTGAGTTCTAACTGATTCCTCCATGCAATAGCTCTAGTAAACCCTTAGGAATAGCGTAATTCCTTCTGTCAGTTGTTGTGCCACATCTGTGCACTGAACTGAAGTGCCCCAAGAGAATAAGTTGTTGTTTAGAGTTTTATTATTATTAAGAGCTAATAATAATCGACATGCATCTATTTTGAGATTGATGATCTATAAATAGACTTCGCCTAATATTCTAAAAATAGAATTTCATCTATTTTTCAAACTTGATAAACCATCCACAAATAGCATCATGCAACTTTTGAAATATGATCATCATGTCTAAAAATAGACATATCTAAAAGTAGACTTGCGCCAAAAATAGCTTGTGGGCCCACTTAGTGAAGGCGACTCTTTTCACTAAGCTCATCATCTTGTTGAATCTCAACAGCCATTAAACCACTTATCCTTTTATCCCATTGATAAAGGAAACTCCCTCATCCATTTATGAAAAATCCATTCAGTGACCAATTAATTCCAAACTACCCTCATTTACTATAAATTGAGCACTGATCATAGTGAAAAAGGAGCTTGAATTTTGTAGTGTTATGATGGTAATAGTATAGCTCTTTGAGGTATTGTTTTCAAGTAATGTTATGCTCCTGGAGTAATGTTGCTGATGTAATGAGGATGAACAGAAGCTGGGGCGAGTTGACATCAAATCGATCGAACTGTTTGTAACTTCTCCTTCTATCTTATAATAAAGAGATTTGTTCTTTTCCCAATACATGTGTTCATGCTTTTATATATGTATTTTCAAATGCAATCGATTTAGTTTGATTAAGATGAATAGATCATATGCCTTATATCGTTTTTTTCTTCTGTTAGTAATTACAGGTACCAATCAAACGAGTTCAGTTCGATTGAGAGTGACGAAAGTGATAAAAGGGAGACGAAGAATAGTGAAGGATCAAAAGTAGGTGTTTTTCTCTTATCTGTTTATCTTAAGGAAAAGGTCAAGTGTATTTCATCTGTTGTTCTAAGTGCATCCACCACACTTAGGGAAAATTATCTATCCGTAGGTTTGATTTCTGTAAAACAAATTGGAAACCATAGTGGGGAGTGATTGATCATCCCTGGTGGTTTTATCCTTGTTTGTCAGCCTCTAATAGACTTTACTTGCTTCATTACAATCATTTGAATGTGTTTTGGTGAAAGAAGTGTGTTTGCTTTCCTGTTTTGAGATTCCTTTGGCACCAAAACACTATTGGTCTTGACACAGTGCTATACAATGCACTGCCTCCCACTCAGGGGTGCATTGCTCCTATGACCAACGAAAATTCAACATATTTTTGTCTTTTACCATTAAATTCAGTGTCTTTTTTGCTGATTTTTCAAGTGTCTGATTACCTCTAGAGTCCAGATTTATTTTTCTATCCTTGCTCACTTTGGGTGTCTATTTGTTCAATTTTTCTTCTTGTTTTCTTTATCATTGTTGAAATAGCTCCAAAGTTTAAAGTTTACATTTGATCAGTTCTTTATTTTCTAAAAGATGAATTGTTGTACTAGTCTTTGTTTATCTGGAAAGTATTGATTGATTGTTTGTGCATCTTAGTTTCTTTTTCATTCATTCATACTTAAAAGAAATCAAAAATAAAAACATGCATTTTCATATAGGGTTTGTGAGTGTTGCATAGGAATAGCTAGGGAATTTTCATTTAGATGTTCTCAATGTTGATTGCTTATGATCTGATTGCTCTATCCCTTGTAGCTAAGGTTTTCATTGTCTAAACTGAATCAAAATGAATGCTTATCATCTTAGTTTCATTTTAGGAATTTAAAATACATCACGTGGTGACCTGAAAGGAAAATTTATAAGCAATATCGACTTAAAATTTATCTCAATTAACCTAAGGGAGCATTGTCACTTAACGATAACATTTAGAGATCTAGGCTAGAGATGTGTTCCAGCGTCGTAAAACATAGCAGCTATTGTTAATTGTCTGTGATACATTCCGAGTGTGATACCTCATCTCACATACGTAAGTATATCGGAACTCATCCATGTACCTTGAGTATATCGAGAGGTGTTTGAATATGAAAAGTATATGGGGATGCTCTCACTGTGCAATTTCGCATTAGACAGTGCTAACACAGATTGGTCCTCCACGTTTCGTCGATTATATTTGGGAGGAAAACATTAGGTTTCTTACCATCCATAGGTAACCAAGTCAATCGCCTTGTGCACTCTGATACACCGAACACAACATTCGGGGAGATTGCCTGCACATATGTAAGTTTTTGGTTTACTAAGGCAGTATATTATAGTTCACAGTTGCTTGGTAATCCTTTTTCCTAGCATTACGCTCTTCTTCTTTTTTATAATAAAATTAATCAGTAACTTTGGAAGAAGATCAACCCTTTCCCCGTCGTTCGCGTAGGACAGCAAATAAACCACCTTTACCGCCATAAGCTACACCTGGTCGACGAAGGTGAGCTCTTCCTATCAAGTTTGGTACCTCTGGAATCGTTGATGCTTCATCATCATCTAATTTACCATAGTCATATGATCATTTGAGTACTGAGTCTCGAGTCATTTCTACCGATCCTGGTTTATCTGCTATCATCGAGATGGAACCCTCACAGTTACCTGAGGACACTGAAGTTGAATACAGTGAAACGGTAAATCCAGAACTCAAATTTGTTCAAGCGGAAGTTGATCCAGAAACTGTCATTATTTTACCAGAACATTTTGATCCCGAATTTTAACAATAAGAAGTTTTTCCCATGCCGAAGGAAAATCAACCGGCTAATCCTCTCTCATCCGTAACTATTGAATCTTCCTCTTTACAGCAGAGTCTACCGCCTGAAATTTATCTCAGGCCTGGCGGTGAATTACTTCCACCTGGTTTGATTTCAATTGAGGAAGAGACAACCCCTATAACTCCAACTCATTTTGGGTTGGGGCTTCATCTTTATCTACCTTTTCCTTGTTTGACCCACACTGCTCCTGTTGATCCTGCTCAGTTTCAAGTTCCCGTAGATTCTTTAGGGTATTTACTAGGTCATTTAACCATGGATGAGATAGCATCCTAGACCATACCATCTATTACAGCTGCAACAGCATCTACTGTTGCTACCTATTCGATGTTTACTACGACACCATCGTCTCATATTTACGGTGGTCCGTCTGTCCCATGGGGTTACCACTCTTTAAATGGAACCCACTCTGGTGCCTTCTCTAGTCTATGGACTTATCCCATGTCATCATCTGGAATTTTATCTGGTTCCTCTCTTACGAGTATTGAACGGCCTAATTCTTTATTTACATCTTCAGCTCAATATCAGGCTGGTCCATCCAATTACCATCCATATTATCCAATTTCTACTGGACTCCCACCATATGAAGGTCAATGTGCTTAATATTATTATACTCCATATGTTGGGGGGCATCCCATGGTTACCCCATATGGTAGTACTCCTTCGTCTTTAGGTCAGTCTTATGCTAGAATGCTTATTTGTCAATGGCAGCCTACATTTTTTGTTCAACCACAAATGGTTTTGTATCCATATCAACCATTTCAACCTGTTCCACTCGTACGTACTACGCTTGTTAGTACTTCCTTGGCTATAGCTCAGCCTTCTCAGGTGGTTCCTTCAACCCTTTACCCTCAATTTTCAGGTCTATAAACTCTGTCTTCCTAGGTTGGTTTACAAGAACCGTCTATATCAAGAATTTCACAACCATAGGCCAGTTTACCTTTGTATGGAACGTCACAAGATTCTACTGGTCCCGTATATTCACAACCTAGTCCAATCTATCCCTGTGGGCAACAACCATATTATCAAATCCCATGGCAACCACAAAAGAAACTCCAAAAGTATCAAACCTATCTTGGACTTGGTCAACAAGCCTATGCTGGGTTTGGTCAACAGTAAGATTATCTAAGTTCTACTCAATAGGCCTATCAAGGGTTTGGTTAACATTCTTACCCCTATCAGGGTTACCAATAGCAGGTTCCTTATGTTGCTGCACAACAAACTATTGCCCATGCAATTCCATCTTACCCTAGTTATGCTCAACCTAATCTAAACCGATAGTTTCCCTTTGTTGCAACACTAGAGTTGATTTAATTCGGCTAACTAATGGTCCCATTCATTATTTAACTTGGTAGTTGGTGATTCCTCATAAATTACCCTCTGATATTCTGAAATTCAATGGAAACCCTAGAGAATATCTGTCTACGCATGTTATGACTTATCATTTATGGTGTTCCTCAAACTCCTTGAATGATGATTCTTTTAGACTCTATATTTTCCAGCGAATGCTTACTGGTCCGACTGCAAAGTGGTATATTGAATTACCAAGAGCTTCTTTAGATAACTTCACGAATTTGGCCACTAATTTTCTAACCCACTTCTAGTTACCGATCAGATATGAAACTGGAACAGAACTTTCGACCAACTTTAAACATACGATTTCTACTCACATATCAAATCACATTCATGAGTGGCATCGTCATCGTCAAATGGTTAAAACCTTTATTTCAGATCAGCTTTTCGCTGAGTGGTTTATAAAGTCCTTGTTGTCGTCTATCACCAAGGACGTGGCCAAAGGGGGTTTTGTCACTAAAGATCAAGTCATTTCTCATGCCTAGTATCTGCATTTTATTTATACTCAATCTAGCACGCTCTACGAAAAGATTTTGAATGCACCGTGACTAAATTTTACTATTCCTCCTCCTCCATATGGTAAGGACTTGCATGTCGGCGACGATGTGATTGTTTTTGCTAACACTCAACCATCAATTTGACCATATGTTTCCACACTTTCTGTGTCTAATCAAACCCTTGTTGCATCTGATCCTGCGTCTTCTTCTAAAATACATGTCGTGTCATGTGACAAGGGTAAAAGTGACAAGCAACTTGGAAGTAAGAATAAAGGGAAAGATAAGAAAAAACAAAATTCACCCCAGCAGGAAAAATCATCTGATACATCCAGTACTTATTGGAAACCTTGTTACCCTTGTTTGATATGTAATGAGGATCATTTTGCACGAGACTTTCCTCAATGCTCAGAAGTCTCGAAACTTCTTAAGACTTCTCCCGCATCTGCGGTGTTGACAAAACCTTTTCCGAACTCAGAAACACATATGGTTGCTACAGATCACTCTTCTTGTTCACAAGTGCTTATGTTATCCTCCACTAATCCCAAAACTGATGTTTTGGTGTCCACTCAAAGTAAATATTATGGTAATCCTCTTTCATCACCAAATAGTCAAGCTACAGATCAACCTAATACTTCGAATTCGACTTCGTCTGATTCAATTTTAATGCCTTTTATTCCTAAGTTAACAATAAAGCTACCAAAGGGAGCTGTTCATAAATCAACTTTCAACCCTCGAGCTCATGCAGATCAAAATTATAGCATAGTTGAAGATCTGGCTCAGTCACTTTCTGCTATGTCGACGCTTGAGGTTCTTCAGAATTATCCCTCCCAAGAGCACACTTTATTTTCAGAAATTGGTGGAATCAATCCGACAAAATCTAATCTCGTAGTCTTTAACTGTGCGAGCTATGTGCCACAATTTCCAGCACAATTAGCATTTTTTATCCCAGTAAATGTCTTGAATCACCACATTCATTAGAATATTATTTATGAAGGTGCATCTACTTGTATCATGTCTATGAATTGTTGGAATTCATTTGGCTCGCCAAGTTTATCACAATCACCTACGACGTTGAAAGCTTTTGACGGTCATACATATAATCCTTATGGAATTCTCAATAACCTACAAGTTTAACTGGGGGGGGAATTTTTACTATTGAAGTTGAGGTTGTTGACATACCCCACGACTACAATATCTTACTAGGAAGATCGTGGATTTATGCTATGGTTGCAGTTGTCTCTACTTACTTTTTCATGGTCACCTTCCCCCATTAGGGCAGCATCACAGTCATCGATCAACCTGCCTTCTTCGCCTCTAGTTCCCAAGCAACTGGAAGAATTATGTTCATTCACAGACCCTTGCCATCTCTTCAGAATATTGGTGTAGGAATATTTAAGGATTCTTCCCTAATGGGCACATTTTTGTTACCGTTGCTTGCGAAATCGGAGGAAATCACAAAAATAAAAACCTGCAATATGATATCTTCCACTTCATGTAATTTATGGAAGGTTCCCAATGATTATGAAATAGATAGGTTGGGTGTAACTATGCAGCTAAGTCCAATCTAGATCACATATCAATCAATCTTTTTGATTGTGCAGCCAATCCTGATCCTTTGTCGCCCACTGTTTGGATTGATCGTTCTTTGGATTATGGTACTTCTTATGACCCTTTTTCACGTATATTCTCAACTGATGAGAGAATTATGGAATCCATGATTCCGAAAGAAGAACCATGGGCAGATTCTCATCACCGATCCCATCTTCCAAATTACATTGAAGATATTCTAACTGAAATATATCACCCTACAGTCATTGATTTCTTAACGAATTCCGTTTATATCCACACCGTCAATTCTATGCAAAACCCATCAAATATCGAATAAATGATTTCTATTGATATTTCAGCCAAACCTAGAGTAGTAGAAAACATTCATGTCGGTGTGTCTTGTTCTACATTTGAACTGGACACTTACCGATCTCTTTTCCATGAATTTCTTGATGTATTCACTTGGTTGTATGAGGAAATTCCGGGCATCGATTCCAGTATCATTGAGCACGAGATTAAAATGTACCCTATTGTCAAACCGATACAACAGTGCCTCCATCCTGTTAAACCTAAGAAGGTTGTTTCCATTAAAGCAAAGGTTGAAAAACTTTTGCATGCTGGTTTTATTTACCTTGTTCCACTTACCAATTAGGTTTCCACCATTGTCCTTGTCATGAAGAAACAAGGGACAATTAGAATGTTCGTTGATTATCAACATGTTAATCATTCTTGTCCAAAGGAAAACTATCCCACTCCCTTTATCGACCAAATCATTGACGAATGTGTCGGATGTGAGATATTTTCCTTCATGGATGGTTTTTTCGGTTACAATTAGATCAACATTCGCCCAGAGGACCAATATAAAACAAATTTTATCTACCCCTGGGGCACATTCACTTATCGAAAACTCCCTTTTGGTTTAAAGAACGTTGGGGCAACCTTTTGGAGGGAAATGAATTATGCCTTCCATGACATCAAACACATTGTTCAACCTTATCTAGATGACTTACCTGCCCATTCAAGGAAATGGGCTGACCACCTGGTACATTTGAGAGCCATCTTTTTATGATGTCGTCACTACAAAAGACACCTCAATCCACACAAATGTGTGTTTTGTGTTGATTTTGGTCATTTTCTTGGTTTCGTCATGTCGAAAAATGAAATTCAACTTGATCCCTTGAAGTTCTAGGCCATTATAGACTTGCCTTCGCCTTCCAACCTACTTTAGTTACAGTGACTCCAAGGGAAGGATAACTTTATAAAGAGATTAATTCCCAACTACGCCAAAATGGCTAAAGGATTTACTCGACTCTTGAAAAAGGGGACTCCCTTCCATTGGGATGAGGTTGTGCAAACTTCTTTTGGTGCTCTTAAAGATACCCTGATCCTAGCATCATTAATGTATCCCCGAAATTATTAGAGTGATTATTTCTTGAATCTCGTCACTACATATACAACCATCGCCATGGTTTTAGTCCAGGAATAAGATGGGATTGAACATACGATCTATTATTTGAGTAGAAATATCAATGATATGTAATTTAAGTACACTTATGCTGAGAAGCTTGCTTTGGTATCCATTTAAGTTGTGCAAATATTTCACCACTATATCCTACTCCAGAAGACCATTATCATTTCGGATTTCAACCCTATGACATACATTCTATCACATCAATTTATGGGGGGAAATACTCAAAATGGATAGTCATTTTGCAGGAATCTGATTTGGAATTCATCAAATCCAGGTCAAAGAAATCTTTGGTTTTCGCTGAGCTTATCTACGACCTTCCTTCGAGTAGCACTGAGTGCCTTTCTCTTTAATATATTGGAAAACCATTAATCCCTGCAAAATATAAACAATAATTATAAAATCATGCGTCACTTGGGAAAAACTACTTCATAGGTTGCGTATTAGGTCGCAGTCATTGGATGAAAGCATTCAACGGTGGAGATTCACTTGCGGGAGTCAAAGGAGGCGATTTGAAGAATGGAGCATTGGATTAAGTCTGGGCCATAGATCTATTTTGATCGATGGTCTAGATCAATCGGGGCCTTTGTGATTAGTGGGGGAACAAAATTGAATAGCGCCGATGTGATTGAGCACTGGTCGTCGATCTGCAGATCAGATCGACGGTGGCAGAGAGTGAATCGGAGGAGTTAAAAAGGGCGGAGGAAGGGTTAATAATCGGAGCGATTGTGGGCTGTTATATGAGATCAAACGGACAGTCCGGATGTAATCGGAGACACTCAATCGGCGGGGAAATAAATGGCACAGCGCTGAAAACTCGCGATGCGATTAAGCGCTGACCGTTGATCTAAGGATTAGATCAACGGTGGAGAAAGAATCGGAGGGTTGGATGATCGGAGGAAAAAACAAATAGTACCGATGGAAAACTCCGATGTGATTAAGCGTTGGCCATCAATCTGCAGATCATATCGACGGCGGTGAGTGAATCGAAGGGTTTTGAAGCGAAGGTAAGACTTGTGTTCGGAGGGAACGAGGACCGTTGGATCACGGAAAGGTGGGGAGGGGATCAACGGCGGACAACCAATCGGGGATCGGCAATTGGGGGTGGTAAATAAACGCGTCCAATGAAAATTTGCGATGCGATTTGAAACTTTGGGATGTGATTTTGAGCGGGCCATTGATCAGCCTTTAGATCAACGGTCAATATCTTTTCAACTTTGCATCGGCGGAAACCCTTATACTTTATGAAAAACCCACAAGTTTTAATAAAACCAAGGTTTTAGTGGATCGGGGCGGAAAATATATATATATGAAGTGACTAGCGCCCGATTTCGGGGCCACTGGATGTATGGAATACAATGGGCCCGGGGCTTTATATAACAAGGGCCAATCGCAATTGGAGCTTTGGACTCGGTATCTTAATCAACCCATTTGGATTTTCTCCGATGCGATTGTGCGTCGGGTCTTTTTGATCTAACCATTTTATATTAACACGTGACTTTAGCACATTGGATCAAAATTTTGGATAAATGGGTTTTTGGGTTTTGCAGAGAAAAAGAACATCGGGGAAGAAATATTACAAGGTTTTAAGCACGGAAGGCGGGCCCATGGTTTATATGAAAAATAGAAAGGGGAACAAATGAAGGTTAGTTTTTAGTGGGAGAAGAGGGAAAATGATGGTTTCTTAGCAGACTTTTCTCATGAAATTAGCAGAACTTCAGAGTATAAAATGGAAATAGCAAATGAAGATTTTTGGGACAGAGGCATGAGGCCTTTAGGAGTCTTCAAGAGCCAACACTTTTTAGCAATAAAATTTGTTCCTTGAAGGCTCTAAAAATTTTTAGCCACCTTTTGTTATGACAAATTTTATAGGTGGCTAACAGTGGCTCCACTTGGGGATGGTGCCTTCTTGAAGGCATCAAGAACTTCAGACTTGCATTCTCTGGGAGGCTGACCTATGCCTGATCCATTGGGCTGCCTTTCCTTTGCTGGGATGATCTTTTCTAAAAACATATTTAGCAGCCATAAAAACAATGGATCTTTCCTCAACAAGCTTTCTACCTACCCAATCCTATAGATCTATCATTTTTTCTTCCTTGGAGTGCACTTGGATTGGCAAACTCTCTTACAACATTTTATTATTTTGAAAGCAAAAAATCTAATCTAATTCTACTTCTTATTTCTCCATGGGCTCAGATTAAATAGTTGATTCCATATGATTATCTACCTAATCTACCATCTGTTGGGATTAAACTATCCAACAGATTTTTATTTTTCTAAATTCTATAACAGAAATTTAAAAACAGTCAAGTCAAGATTAACTTGTTTGACTTGCTATGATCTATGGCATGAAAAACAAGCTGCACATAGACATTATTTTGCACAAAATTAAAACAAAAATGAAGGCTTAAGATCTAGTTTTTCAAAGCACTTCCTTCATCCTTTTGTACAGCTCTGTTTTGAATTTTGTTTTTGAGTTGTTCCTTTGCTAACTGGCTAAGATTTTAAGCTGATTAGAACCAGATTTTTACATATTTTGACTCAGAATTTGAAACAGATTTGAGTCATTCTCTTTGGAAACTTAGGTTCATATTTTGAGCATGTTTGAACCCTTAATTTCTATCCTAATCTATCTACTGATAAGCCAAGATTAAAAAATTTAGCAAATCGAATTCACTATCCTATCAGCAGAAAATTTAAAACTAATTAGTCAAGATTAGGGGGTTTGACTAACTAGAAGTGTGTTCTTTAGGAGTGGCATTTAAGCTTGCACACTTTCATATTTTTGTTTCTCTTTTGGTATGGGGTTGTACCTTTCTTTTTTTACAATCTGCCCTCTTTTCTTTTTCTATTGTTTTTAGATTTTTCTTTTTCTTTCAAAGACAAGAAATCAAAAACTAACTAAAGGCTCAAAGCTGAGCTTTATTGCTTTCCTATCTAACCTAATCTAACTTGGAACATTTACATGTTTTAGCTAATGAACTCTCTTTTCTAGTAAAACCAATCTAGAAAATGATTCCATGATTGGTCCTTCTTCATCTCCTTGGGCAGGCTGGACAAACAGGGCCGCTCCCATTCTTTTTGTTTTTTAGCAGCAGCGCTAAATAATCCTCTTTCTTTTGGTAATATACTGCTCCTAATAACCTTTATCCCTTCTTCAAATATTTTCAAGAAATGAGCATAAGGATCTTGAAATAATACCTGGTTGTGAGTGTTTGAAAGATATGTTTCAACCAGGATCATCTCTTCTTTCTCCACTGGATTAAGGCAAAGATTATTATGAGGAAGAAAAACTTCCTCATTTTCATTATTATCTGAACTAGAGGATTCATCATATATTGCAGTGTTGTCCTCTTGTAGTCCTGGTATGCTCTGATTCAGTGGACTGTGCTCTGTGAAGAGATCATCATGTTCTTGAGCAAGGGTATCTTTTATTACCTCAACCCTTTCAGGAGGAGGCTCCTTATATGCATCTTGTTCAATAAATTCCTCTTTCTTCTCAACCCCAACATTACAACTAATAGATAGCTGATTCCCAATTATGTGAAAGCTATTTCTGATGAATTGGATTGGCTGATTGCTGCTCTCAAGCTGATGATAATGAAATTCATGACACCAATCTACTATTGGTTTCCCTGCATGATTAGTTTATGTTTGAAGCTCATCATCATCATCAGATTGATCAGAAGTTGAAAAATCATTAGTGTACACAATTTCATCAATCAAACATATTGGGTTATCATTTTGTTCCTCTTTGAGCTTTTTTATAACTATGTTTTCTGATTCAAGACAAAAAGGTTCAGTAAGTAGATGAGCATAAGTGTTTGTTCAAATGGAGGTTTGGAGGTTGGTTGTCTGTTTAATATTAGATCAATCTCTTCTTCTGTTAAGAGAGAAGGAATTGTCTTTTTTCTTAGGACAAAAGCACAGCGGTCTTGATGAGCCTCTTCTAATGGATCTCCATTTGAGTTTGCAGGGGAAATTTGAGGTTTCTCTTGTTTTTCCTGGTCTATCTCAATTTGAAACAACACCTCATTATTTTCATGGCAGTCACTTTGACTATAAGGTTCATGAGTTGTTTCAAGTATATTGTCAGGATGCCATTCTTCTTTGATAATCTAAAATGAGTCATAACATAGAGGCAGAGACTCTGGTTGTGTTGTCTCTTCTCCTATTTCAGATTTTGTGGGTTCAAAGTGGCTTATGTTTTCCTCAAGGCACTGCTCACTATTATTTTTTGCAATTTGGTCATGAAGTTCTCTTAATAGCATGATACAAGATATAGGTAGATAATCAGGAATTTCCTGACAACCTTTTTCATTTCTTTCTTTGTAATCTTGTTCACCTTCTTTTATAAAGTCTTTATCATCATCTATATATTTCTCATTGTCTAGGTCTTGTAATGGTTGAGTTTGTTCTTGATTTAGAAAAATAAAGGGCTGCTCCTGATTATCAATATTCTTATAATCTTTCAAAAAGAGATTAAACTCATGAATGGTTGTTAAAAGATCTTCAGGATGCATTTCTTCCAGAGCTTCCTCATTATCTATAATGTGTTGGGTGATGTTTTGTGATGGATCATAATATATTGCACCTAATGATAATGATGAAGTGTTTTCTTTATAGTTCTCATAAAACACATATTCAAGGTCTCTTAAAGAAAACAAACTACTAGATCTTAAGCATTCATACCAATCCCTAGCTTTTCCTTCTAATGTTAACATGAGCATTTTCATTAGGTAGTCTTCATGCCATTCAACTTTCACCTCCATACATGTATGTCAAATTTGATAAGATGTAATAAAGGGTCATCAAACTTTTCACCTTGAAAAACAGGCAGGTTGTCATCCCAATTCACCTGGGGCATCTTATGTGGAAACCCAGGGATATGATCTCTATTCATTGGGGCATATCTTCGTTGTATTCTTGGAATCATGTTTTTGAATCAAGAAAGAGGTCACTGTGTCTGGTCAATCAGTTCAGGGTCTTCTACCAGTGGAGTCATTTGGTATTCTGGGAGTTTCAGAGTGTGGAGTCGCCAGGTGAAAGATTTTGAAGTTCATTGTCCACCAACAGCATGATTGGGTTTGCTCAATGCATTCCCAGGAGAGCTTACAAGGACTAATGAAGTAATAAGCCTACTGGAGGCCAGTGGAGTCACCAGGTGGAAAATTTTTAGCTTTTGTAAAGGTAAAATGTTTTATGGTTCCACCACCAAGTTTATTATGAAGCCAAACTGAAATATTTTTGGGTTATTCTGAGTTTCTATGGTTGTTTGAAAGACTAATGAGTTTATAAGAGCTTGCTCGGAAACTATAGTCTATGAACTCAGTGGTCCCACCGTGATCCATTATGTTGTTGGCGATGAGGTGGCTAACAATCACTGGATATTCTTTGAAAATAAGGGATTTCTGGAGTCCTAAGGGGTACTTATATTGTCACTAACTCAGAAGTGTCCCACCATGATCACCATTATGTTGGTGTCATGTTTTTTGATAGTTTGGCAAATCAAAAGACAAGGCAACAATAGAACCAATATTTAGAGTCTCAAGATCTAGTCCTCTTGTTCGCAGAGAGGGATCTCTCGAATGTTTGTTTGCAAAGGTTTATCTTGTGTGCTTAGAATATGGATTTTATACTAGTTATTAAGTGCAGGTGTTTGTTTTTTTGTTTGGTTGGGTTGACATAGCAGAAAATAAAAGATCTAGGAAAGATATATAGAATGGAGAAACATCTGGTTCATTGGGAAATGGAGTCAAAAAGAGGTCATAACATACTCATCAATGGATATGGGATATCAAAGGGCAAATCTAACTTGGCCACAGGATCCTTTGGTTTTTGGAATGAGATGGACATCAATGATTTGGAAAGAGAAGTTTAATTCTCAACAAAGGGAATTGGGAAACACAATTTGAAAAATAAAGAGCTTTCTGATATACAGGGCTAACCATGAGTTCTAAAAATCAAAACTTTAAGCAAACAATGATTCCAAAACAAATTTTAAAATGAAATCTAAGATTCGGGGAACACCCTATTTCCTCAAAGATTTTATTTCAAATGACTTAGAAAACATAAAAGATTCACTAATAATTGCGGTCATAGAAGAGGGAACACCTAACACATCTATGATTACAACTATAAAGACCTTCAAGGCAACTGTTTAAGCAAGGAAAAAGGGAAATATCAGAACAGACCTCCTTGATTCACTGTAAACAAGAAACTTCAAAGGGAGACTTCAATAAAAAAATTTAAGTGGCAGCAGACAAGTAGGGAAAACCATAAATCATGTTGAAACCAACTATTCGAACTATTAAGGAAATAAACAAGCATGAAGACTAAAGAGAGATATTAAAGACTCTAAAATACTTTAGCAGAAGAAAACATAAAACAGTGAAGGATGAACAGGTCTAAGGTGCTTCTGGGAGTCATTTCTTAGCCTAAAAATTTCAACCTACTGTAGTAAGAAGTTATGGAACATAATGAAAACAAGGGAAAAGCATTAAACAGTTCAGAATACTTCACCAACAACCAAGCTCATGGATCCAATGATAGAGCCTTCTCAGTCACGAGCATGCAACAACCTCATCAGGGCTTCCAAGACTTCAATTTCTTCTTCAACTTCAACAGACAATGTATTATTTCAAAGAGTTCCAATATTACAACTAGTGATCAACCAACAACCAACCCCTATCTCATCTTCTTCAGAAGTATTTATAGAAGAAATGAGGAGGTGGAATGGGATAAAATATCTTCTAAGTTCAATTAATACAGTTTATTGTCTCTCGGCCTTTGAGGGGATTAATGGAGAACATTCTGATATTTTTCCTGTATTATTGGTTTATATTAACTATCGAGCTTGCTAGAAAGAATTTGTTGACTTTAAGGCTCTTCGTTATCCTCATAATAACTTCTGCTGTCAGTTTGCAATAAGTTCCTTTGGTTGAAATAACTATTCAGCCGTATTGATGCAAATTCTCCAGGTCTGGCCATAACTTGGCCTCCTTTTGATTATTTTGAGGCTGTAGGTGGCTCTATGGTAGCTGTGGGATTCAATTTGCCCCTGATGTGGCGGTGGAGGCCTTTCTGTCTGATAAAACACTTATGATTTTCTTTTAACTGTGTTTTAATTTTGGGGATCAGGCTTTTGTTAATCAATCTTAGCCGTAATCCCCACAAATTGATCTTCAATATTCTATTCTGTTGCACTCTGTCATCAAAACTGATACTCTTTTAATTGTGATTAAAATCACAGTGTCTTGTTGATGTGCAGGCCGCGTAGGTCTCTTATGGCATCACTGCCTCGTGAAGCAATGACGAGACATGGAGTAGAGCCCCGTGAATGGTTCCCTTTGATAAATCAAAGGTGTGGGAATCGTCATTCTCGGCCTTCGGCCTTTCTCTTTAATATAATGGAAAATCATTAATCCCTGCAAAATATAAACAATAATTATAAAATCATGCGTCACTTGGGAAAAACTGCTTCAGAGGTTGCATATTAGGTCACAGCCGTTGGATGGAAGCATTCAACGGTGGAGATTCACTTGCGGGAGTCAAAGGAGGTGGTTTGAAGAATGGAGCATCGGATTAAGTCTGGGCCGTAGATATGTTTTGATCGATGGTCTAGATCAATCGGGGCCTTTGCGATCAGCGAGGGAACAAAATTGAATAGCGCCGATGCGATTGAGTGCTGGCCGTCGATCTACAGATCAGATCGATGGTTGCAGAGAGTGAATCGGAGGGGTTAAAAAAGGCAGAGGAAGGGTTAGTAATCGAAGTGATTGTGGGCCGTTAGATGAGATCAAACGGACAGTCCGGATGTAATCGGAGACACTTAATCGGCTGGGAAAGAAATGGCACAGTGCTGAAAACTAGCGATGCGATTAAGCATTGACCGTTGATCTAAGGATTAGATCAACGGTGGAGAAAGAATCAGAGGGTTGGCTGATTGGAGGAAAAAACAAATAGTGCCGATGGAAAACTCTGATGGGATTAAGCGCTGGTCATCGATCTGCAGATCAGATAAATGGCAAGCAGTGAATCAGAGGGTTTTGAAGCAGAGGTAAGACTTGTGGTCAGAGGTAACGAGGACCATTGGATCACGGAAAGGCGGGGAGGAGATCAACAGCGGACAACCAATCGGGGATCGGCAATCGGGGGTGGTAAATAAACGTGTCCGATGAAAAGTTGCGATGCGATTTGAAACTTTGGGATGCGATTTTGCACGGGCCGTTGATCAGCCTTTAGATCAACAGTCAATATATTTCAACTTTGCATCGGCGGAAACCCTTATACTTTTATGAAAAACCCACAAATTTTAATAAAACCAAGGTTTTAGTGGATTGAGGCAGAAAATATATATATATGAAGTGACTGGTGCCCAATTTCGGGGTTGTTGGATGTATGGAATACAATGGGCCCGGGTCTTTATATAACAAGGGCCAATCGCAATCGGAGCTTCGGGCCTGGTCTTTTAATCAACCCATTTGGATTTTCTCCGATGCGATTGCACGTCGGATCTTTTTGATCTAACCATTTTATATTAACACGTGACTTTAGCACATTGGATCAAAAGTTTGGATAAATGGGTTTTTGGGTTTTGCAGAGAAAAATAACGTAGGGGACAAGGTTTTAAGTGCGGAAGGCAGGCCCATGGTTTATATGAAAAAGAGAAAGGGGAACAAATGAAGGTTAGTTTTTAGTGGGAGAAGAGGGAAAATGATGGTTTCTTATCAGTCTTTTCTCATGAAATTAGCAGAACTTCAGAGTATAAAATGGAAATAGCAAATGAAGATTTTTTGGACAGAGGCATGAGGCCTTTAGGAGTCTTCAAGACCAACACTTTTTAGCAATAAAATTTTTTCCTTGAAGGCTCTAAAAAGTTTTAGCCACCTTTTTCTATGAAAAATTGTATAGGTGGCTAACAACTTCTTCTTGGAAGGATACCTAGTCTTGCTTTATGATCAGGAATCTGATAAGATAGGAACAGACAATTCGAACCATTGTGGCATGGCCCCTATATTTTCAAGCGTGTTCTGTAAAAGGGCGCCTATGATTTGGTATATTATTATGGGATTCCATTGTCACAACCTCGGAATGGGTTGTATCTTAAACATAATTATGCTTGATTCTACGTAGTAAACACTGTATGATATTGTATATATGCTTTGATTGCGAGTGTGTCACAGTGTGTCTTTTAAGATTTTTCATGTGGTTAGTAATCTGCTTTGCATTTTTTTGCAGATGTCAGTATCTTCAGAACCATTTTTTGGTTATGCTGATGGTGCTAGTCGTAGTACACAGAATCTATCTTCTACAGCATGGGCCATCTTCTCTCCAAGTGGAAATTTAATGAGTTTCCAAGGGATTTGTATCGGTTGATCCACCAAAAATATCATTGTATAAATGCATTGATAGAACTCCTCTTTTATGCCATTTAAATTGGCATTCACCACATCATCATTAGGATAGACTCACAACTTGTCGTACTACAGCTTACTAGTGTTTATATTGTCAGAAATCCAACTATTCATCGAATGTTCCTTAGAGTTCGTATTTTGGAAAGACATTTTGCTCATTTCCAAAAACTTTAACACTTTGACTGATTCTTTAGAAAATTATGTGTTAAACATACATTTTCAACATAAATACATATTTTCAATTCACATCACACAATTGAATAGGATTGCACATAACCATAGTAAAACACTTAAATTAAAATAGATATATAATTGAGCTTTTACAAATATTTGTGTCCAAGACACATTGGTCACATTACCTCAAAATGCATGTAGACATATCATATCCCAAGTAGATATAGTGGTGCTCATGATATCAAGTCACTGCTTGAGCTATCATGCGCAATAGCCTCATCCATCGGCTAAGCACACCAATAGTATGGCGCTACAGCCTCATCGGTAACTCCTCGATCTGGATATCCAGTATCCCTAGAGTCAGCCCCTCTACATGTTGTTGTAACTTAACCACAGTCTCAGTCAAATCCAAATCCCGAAGGACTGCTCTGCCGATAGTCCTCTCTGTTGGTTCATCCTTCTACTGTGGAAGACCCACTAGTCAAACACTGCCCACATCTGTATACGTAAAACATATTTACTTTAGTCCTGGAAACATCAAAAACACAAAAATATGTAAAAAACCCAAAAAATCAAAAAACTTGGTCAAAACATTTTACCTATAGCATCCCATTGAGCGCCTATTGGTAACATCAAATCTGGGTCTCCGTGAAAATCCACCCTTGTATATGGATGCTCCACTATGACGATATGTTGCCATCAGAGCTAAGTAAAGAATGTAGTAGAGAATAATATCAATGATTGGCCAGCATGTCTAGCCATCAACTCTACCCACTGCTGAATCTGTGGATCCCTAGGACCAGGTACACCCAGCGTTACATGTTGTGGCTGCATCAATGGAATTCGCTCTAGAATGATCAGGATCAATCCATAGCTAAAATTCTTCATCCTGCCACTTTTCACTTTGGTCAATTGTTCTTTCATCTGTGAGAGTACTTCTTCATCCCAATCGAACACGGTCGGCTCGAAACAATCAAGCACATACTGCATGTATGATCTATTCGCAACATGAAGTGTCACGCTGCCAGCTAACTTTGTGATGGTGAGAAGGAGCGTTCGCAAAGGAATATAGCGCGCATCCCTAATATTTATCTTTCCATCCTTGCTAGGCTCTGTACTTGGCTGAAAAAACTATCGAATGTAATCCTTCACTGTCTCACCCCCACATATATAACCTGCAAGGGAAATGGGGGCACCGTGTCTCAACAAACCCATCAAAAAGTAAATATCATCGACCAATATTGGGAGCACTTTGTCCCCAATGTGAAATGCATGCTCTATCGAATTCCATGAGAAAATCAAGAACTACAATAGTTCCAAATGTTGCCTCATCCCTAATATTTTAAATTACTTAAGTAACCCACAGTCTCTGAAGGCTCTCACAGTGCTAGGATCATTTAGGGCAACCATATCATGTTCCTCATGTTCTCTTTCTTTCCATGTAATTGAAATTCTAGTCTGATCAAAGCCTGCAATCAAACCATAAGGTTAGCTAGGATCCATTTCATGAACAAAACTGAAGAGATTTTGGGCACAAAATACAAAGAAAATTCCTCAACTACACCCAATGCACCCCTTCTTCCTAGACAAAGCGTTTCAGAGCACCTGGGCTTTAGTTCAGTTCCTCTGCAACGCACCTTTCGACACTCAATGGTGCGTTGATCCTAGGGCGTTGTATATTTTCCCTAGGAGCCCTAAGACCCTAAAAAAAACTACTGAAACTGTAAAAGAATGATACCAAAATAAAGATAAAGATCATATCTCTTACCTGGTCCTGATGGCACGAGAAATTGCCCACAGAATCTGTTGCAATCAACTGCTGAAGTTAAAGGTAAAAACTAGTTTAGAGCACTCAAAAATTAATGGTAAATGTAAAATGGTAAAATGACATGGTAAATTCTTTTTTTTAAATGGTATTTTCGATTATATCATGCATATTTAATGAATTATAGTTTTTACCTATTTTTACTATTAAACAAGTATGTTTAGTCCATTTGGTGGTTCTTTGAGCAGGTTTACAGCTGGTACAGTGAATTTGACGTGCATGATCTTAAAATGAACTTTGACACAGATCACACTTTTATATATTTTTCGAGCTTTGTTAAACATCGAAAAAGGAACCCCCCTAGAGTCCTCTTTCATCTCTTTTCAAACTCCCAAAACATGAAAATATTGTTGAGCACTTATCCTTTCAAGCTCATAAAAGGAACTGAAACAACATCTACTCAGTATAAGTTTAACCCTTTTCCAGACTAAGATAGATTATTTACAAAAAAGGAACATCCTAGATGAACATGGCTAGGAGGTTCTCACAGGTATTATTTTATGCTTTTTCAAACCGAAGGGACAAATTTACAAAAAATAACTTGTGGATTTTTCTTTTCGTCCCTTTTTCAAACTCTCTAAACATGAAAAAGAATTGAGTTTTCACTATCGTTAAACTTGTTAAAAAATCAAATAGTGTTGGACTTGTCCATCATAACAAGATCAAGTTTCACTTTTTCTAGACACATTAAAACATCACATAGCAATGGATTCACCTGAAGGGTGGAATTATACATCAAGTATATGTTATCCTCCTCAATATTGTTAAAAAATAAAGAGGTACTGGTTAGCAATGACTGGGGCAAATGGGAAAGGGATGAATCATTTTATGGTAGAAGGTCACTCTTGAACATGACACTCATTCACTTCATCTTCGTGGCTATCGGGTTGGGTTATCTGCTTGATGGTCTATCATACCTATGGTCTATCATATCATCCATCACTTTGATTTTGAGTCAATGCTTTCAACTCATTCAGTGTCATCGATATGTTCAATAGAATTCACTCAATAATTCCTCATCCTTTGCAATACTCATAAACTTTCATTTCATGACCGCCATCCCTGAGCATTGCTTCATCAGTTACATTATGTCTCTGAAATCATTACTCTTGTTTCATGTTGTTGATGGGGGATACATCAAGGCCCTCCTGTGATTAGTCACTTCCTCTCGACATCAGCTCATCACCCAGGAAGTTGACTTAGAAACACCCTTCCAGTACCTTGGATCTTGCATACATCAACGGCAAGTTTCTCGCTTCCGGAAATAGGTTGACATTATTGGCCTTCGACCGAAATAATTTGTATGGTGTTCAACATCAAATCATCTATTCACACCATGCAGATTGTACTGCAGTACCTTGAGAGCCATTATAATCATCGGTGGTTTCTCTCGCATATGTTAATGGCTTAAATCATTGGCTGGTAATCAGAAAATGTCTTCCCATGTTCGACTTCATATCACATATTTTCATTGTTAGACTCGTACTTGAACAATTAAATGAACAAGATAAAATACCCCGAATCTAGTTCATCCATCCAGGCTGTGATTTCAGGAGTAGTACCACATCATCCGTACGATGTTTTTACACAGATGGTCATCCCATCATCATGGGTCTATATATATAGACCACTTTCTGATTTATATACATGCTATGATAGTTTATGTGCTGAGTATGGGTATGCCTCCCTCAGCAATTCATGTCCAAAATGTAAAATATAATGCATTTCATCGTCTGCTTCGGATCCTACTCATCACATCATTAAGCATATCACTCAACAATATCATTTTTAACTTCATGATTTAGGGGGAAATTATTAGAAGTCAATTTGGGCATCACGCCTGAAACTCAAATCAATACAAAAAGGGTCTATCATACCCTAAATCAGTTTCTACTTGCCTTAAACAAGTCATCCCATTGTTGGTTTTTATCCATGAAAGTTTCACTGCTTGAAGTCCAGCTGAAATGCTACATTGAGCCACCAAAGCACCCCTAGACTGCAGTAAGTGCTTTTCATAGCACTTACTCCCATGCAAAGTAGCATTGTAGAGCACCTAGGCTGACTTAATAGTGCGTTGGTCTAATTTGAGCGAATTGTTCAAATGATTCCAAGAAACTTCCCACTTTATACTGGCTTCTAGAAGTGGTTCAATCTATCATGCTATCTGATAACCTCAAATATG
Source organism: Pinus albicaulis (assembly GCA_034641835.2). Taxonomy (NCBI): domain Eukaryota; kingdom Viridiplantae; phylum Streptophyta; class Pinopsida; order Pinales; family Pinaceae; genus Pinus; species Pinus albicaulis. The sequence goes on from CM076576.1 coordinate 228,374,643, forward strand.
AACACCATGGAGCCATTAAATCACTTATTATTTTATCCCATTGAACAAGGAAACTCCCTCATCCATTTATGTAAAATCCATTCAATGACCAATTAATGCCAAACTACCCTCATTTCCTATAAATTGAGCATTGATCATAGTGAAAAAGGAGCTTGAATTTTGTAGTGTTATGCTGGTAAGATTATAGCTATTTGAGGTATTCTTTGCAAGTAATGTTATGATGTTGAAGTAATGTTGTTGATGTGATGAGGATGGACTGAAGTTGGAGCGAGTTGACATTAAATCGATCCAACTGGTTGTAACTTCTCCTTCTATCTTATAATAAAGAGATTTTTTCTTTTCCCAATACATGTGTTCATGCTTTTATATATGTATTTTCAAAATGAAATTGATTCAGTTTGATTAATATGAATATATCATATGCCTTTTATGTTTTTTTTTTCTTATGTTAGTAACTGCAGGTATCAATCAAACAATTTCAGTTCTATTGGGAGCGACGGAAGTGAAAAAAGGGAGACGAAGAATAGAGAAGGATCACTAGTAGGTGTTCTTCTCTTATATGTTTATCTTAAGGAAAGGGTCAAGTGTCTTTCATCTATTGTTCTAAGTGAATCCACCACACTTAGGAAAACTTATCTATCCATAGGTTTGATTTCCATAAAACAGAGTTCCTAGAAAATGTGCGTGAAGCATAGGAGGAAGGCAAGCAGTTTCATTATGTTTGGTTATTACTGTTGATCGCATTGATTGGGTGGAAGATCCCCAAGGAAACCCAGTCTCCTGAGATCGAACCTCAGATGTGTGAGGCTACGCGATATGTGACTCTGTGTAACTCTTCAAACCTCATGTGCACCAAGGAGAATAAATTTTTTTGGGTCCTTTATGATGTTTCCCTTTATCAAGCTGTACAGTCAAAGTCACGACTGTTGCCCACACTCTATGATCAATACAAGATGGTAGCTAATTTCAAGGCTATGATCCATAACATGCACATCCACGTGAAAGGCACCATGGAAGGAGTTTGGTACGAGTTACCATACTTAGTGACAGAAGATGACCTGATCAGAGTCACTGCAGAATGGCCACCAGAATGGTTGAAACCTACAACGCCGATAAAGCCACGCACTGGAACTCAGCCCGTGAAAACAACCAAGAAGGTGACTGATAAAACTACTAATAAAAAATCCACGCTAACCATAATAGGTGAGACTATTGACCTTGAAAAAGAAATGTAGTCGGAGAAGAATGGGTCTGCACCGAAAGACACAGTCGAGGAGGTAGAGGTACAGACCTCTAAGGGAACAAAGTGCATCTCTCAGGCCGTTGGTGGATCAAGAAAGAAAAGAAAGGGCTCTAAAGAAGCCGGGAAGGAGATCTTGATGTTGAAAAAGGACAATATCAATGAAATTTCTAACATATTCACGTTTTCAGCCTGTGATTGTTGGACAGATATGGAGGTGCAGTATAAGACTGTGCTAGATATTTTTCAGGTGGGGATACAAGAAATTAATTAGCAAGCGAGCTAGATACAAGCGAGAATTTCTCAAGCTAGCCAAACCAGCACACAACCATTATATGTAGTGTTACCAGCTACCGGGGATGCCCACCTTGTACAAATCCCCACACCAACCATTCATGTGGACGCCAGCCGGTGCGCTCAATTCCGTGGTATAGGTCATATAAATATTAATATATATTTATTTTACCTGTAGGGAATCTACACTTTTTGCATACCATGATCATAGATGAACTTCAATTCAAAGATTTTGTTGCTCACACCACTACAACAAAATCCCAGAAGCAGACCGAAGAGGCACATCAAAAATAGCAAGTAGCAGAATTAGCATGTCACGGAGCCAAAGCCTAGTCCACTGCGCTAGAGGCCAAAATCCATCAAGTCTGTCGCGATGTTCTAGTAGTCCTGGCCACAGTTGCCCCAGAAGAAAAAATGAAAGGACTGGCTCCAGGTCTGAAAGCATCGTGCGCTAAGGTGCAAACTATCAGAGTAGAATATGAACATCAAATCGTAGCTCTGCAAACGAAGTTGCAATATGAGACTCACTAGAAGGTTGTGCCCAACGAGAAACAGAAATAAAACAAGCCACAGACAGTATCACTTATGCAGTCACACAATGTGACAATCTTTTGTATGAGGATATGGGCATATGGACATACATATAGAATGATCTAGTAGTTCAACAGTTGCGCAACGAGTTGCATCTGAAGAAACAACAATTTGAAGAGATCCGGACAGTGGTGCCAACCCTGGTTCTTACACAGCACCTATCTCGTCTGCAAGAGGGACAGATGATCCAAACAGAGATTGATGACCTGCATTGAAAATAGAAATTTTTAGAAGAACGTATGCAATCGTGGGCTAAGGAGGCTCTCCAACTTTCACAGACATAGCGCAGCATCGAGATGGCCATTGAATGGCCCGACATGGAGAAGTTAGTTCAGCAAGCGCAGGGAGTTGCGGCGCAAATTTTGGACATGATGCTCCCTCTAAAATCTTATGTCAGCGCACTCCAAGCCAAGCTAAAGGAGCAGACGCCTCAGTGACTCGGGCCGAGTCATATGTTTGTGTTAGGGGCTTGTTGGAGCGGGGTCTCCTGGGCCACACTTTTTGATGTAATTTTGTATAAATTTTGTATATGCGCGTTGCACAAATGAGTCAAGGGGCTTTGGGGTAGGTCAAAGTCCCTAATTTTGATCTAAATTGGTTTTAGGGTAAACTGTGGTCCTCAAACAATGGTTTGATACCATAGTATTTGCGCGCTAAAAGAATATAAATAGATATATCGAGTATAAATAAAGTAGTTCAGTTCAATCTAAGAAGAACTTGATTATGATATGTATGTGTCTGTAATACATTGTAAGGGTTTTTTCTAGGTTGGGTAGAAAGGCTGTTGCTGGCTGTGTGTGTGGAGACCTACTCCTGGTCATTGGCTGTGTGCACAGAAGGGTTATGTGTAAGGGGAAAGTCTAATGTATTTAAAGGATCTGAATTAATACAAGGATAGGTTTTGGTGAACTTATTGTGTTATTGATATGAGTTATCTATCTATTGTTTCTGTCCTGTTTAAGATCTCATTATTCTGTGTTGCTTATTGATCATTACACAAGGATATCTGCTATGGTTATTTATGCATATTTATGATTGATAAATATGCTTAAGTGATTACTCATTTCTTATATTTGGATCTGGTTTTGTTATGCTTTATCTACGTTGAAGCGATCTGTGATATTGTATTATTCTGTTAAGTATTGCGCACATCTGTTTATGATTGATACAAGTCTGAAATTGATCTAGTTATGGCCACTTCAATATTTTCTTCCTCGGGGTCCGGAAACCTGGTTCCAACACCCCCCATGTTGCTTCAGATGAGTCTTTGATCTGCCCAAGCAGTCATTGTCGAAAGGGACAGTAATTGGAGGGTGTGTTGGTTGTGCGATAAACTCTGAACCTGGGTCAGGACCCCTCAATCCAACACACAATTTACATTAAAGATATTTTATTATAATTATGTAATGAGAGAGTTAGTGGAGAAAAGTTTTAGGAGAGAAAATTAGATTGTTTTTTGGGGAATTTATTTTTAGAGAGATATTTCAATGATTTTTTGTAAATGTGAGAAAAATACTTTTTATTGAAAAATATATTATATATAGTTTCTCACAAATAATGTAGAAAAATCTTATATTATCTCCTCTCTCATTAACATATATTGTACTCATTAAGAAAATGTATTAAGAGAGGAAGTCTTGAATGAGTCTTGTTTAATATTTGTGCTTCTTAGCTCTTCATTGTACTCAACTATTAATAAAAAAAGGATATTTGGTGGTGGTTCATTCCCAATTTTGGGACATTGGTTCTTGTCCCGGCTTGAAGTGGGACAAATTGTGTTCGTTGTGCACTTTCTCTCTCTAATTCTCTAATTCTCTCTTACTCTCCTCATGGCGACAAGTTGTATTGTATTGCCTAAACTTGTTGGCATAAACTATTTTTATTGGAGAAAATGCATGCAACCTATATTCATCATTAGATATTTATGGGCACTTGTAACTAATGGATACACTATGCCTTCTCCTGATGAATTCAAAGCATTAGGTGATGATGAAAATAAATCTCTTTAAGGAACTTATTAAGAAAGATAATGAAGCACTTTCACTTATAGCCAACGCTCTTGAAGAATCTATATTTCCTAGAATCAATGGTGCAATATCATCTAAAGAAGCATGGGGTGTCTTAAAGAACATATATGAAGGTGTTTTTGTAGCTAAACTACAAACATTAAGGAGGAATATGGAAAATGCCCATATGAAAAGTAATGAATATATTCATGATTACATCAAAAAAATGAAATATATTGTTAATCAGATAAGGTCATTAGGTGAATATTTTCCAGAAAGAAAACTAATTGAGAATATTTTAAGAAGTGTTATGCCTGAGTTTCAGATGGTCACTACCAATATTATGGCCTCCAAAGATTTAAATACCATGAAAATTGATGAATTCAGTCGATTCTTGTGTTGAAGATAATAAACCATCTAAGCAAGTAGAACATGCCTTTTCAGCAAAGCATAGTGGAAGAGGAAGGAGTATGGGTCAATATCATAATAAAAATCAAAACAAAAATCAACAAAATTGACAAATACATCACCTTCAAGAGGTAGAGGCAGGAACCCCAATCAGTTTAGAGGAAGAGGCAGAGATGGATATTGTAGAAGAGGACAAGGAAGATATGGACGCATAAATGGAGGAAGAGGTGGCAGACCATAGTGTTATTATTTCCAACAATTTGGCCATCTTGAAAGAGATTGTTATGGAAAAATGTGAGATATGGAGCATAAGGGTGATAATACAATTGTTGAAGAAACTAGGAATGAGAATTTATTCATCTCAAGTTTGATGGCACATAGTGAAGAAAGTGAAGCATTGTATATTGATTTAGGATGTTAAACTCATATGACATCTCAAGAGGAGTTTCTTACCAAAATTAATGACAATTATTTTGGTAAAGTTAAATTTGGTGATGATAGTGCTTCTAAGGTGAAAGGGAAAGGAACATTTGCAATACCAGCATCACATGGAAAGAAGAAGTTAATTGAGTACACATTGTTGACACCAACATTGAACAAGAATCTACTTTCTGTAGGACAGATGATGGGGTAACACTACAAGTTAGTGTTTGATAATAAATAATGCCTAACCATGGATAAGTTTTATAAAATTAAATTATAGCAAGAGGTGAAATGACCAAGGAAAAAAATTTCAAGCTTTCCTTTGATTCAAGTAATTCACAAAGTTTGAATACAACAGAAGAAACAAATAGTAAGATTTGGAATTATAGGATGGGACATCTGCATTTTCGAAGTTTGGTGTTGATGAGAAAGAAAAACATGGTGAATGGTCTTCCTAATATGAAGTTGGATGATAAAGTATGTGAAGGGTGTATTTTTTGGAAACAACATAGGGAAAGTTTCTCGGATAGAACATGGAAGGCTAGAGAACGACTATCGTTGGTGCATTCAGATTTGTGTGGTCCAATGGAGACTGTGTATTTTGGAAAGGGACATTATTTTCTCGCTTTAATTGATGATTATTCTAGGAAGACATGGGTGTTTTTTCTACAAGATAAGTCTGAAGTGTTTTCTCATTTTCTTGAGTTTAAGGCTTTTGTTGAAAATAAAGGTGGTCTAAAAATTCTCAGCCTAGGAACAGATAATGGGGGAGAATACTAGTCAAATGATTTTTTGATTTATTGCAGGAAAAACGAAATAAAGTGACATTTTACTAATTCATCCTCTCCTCAACAAAATGGTGTTGAAGATAGGAAAAACATGACCATAGTTGAAATGGTTAGAAGCATGTTAAACACTAAGTCTCTTGGAAATGAATTTTGAGCTGAAGCAATACACAAAAAAATATACACTCTTAACCAATTTCCTACAAAGGCAGTGTTTAATTTGACTCTAGAAGAATCATGGTCAGGATACAAACCAAGTGTTGCACATATGAAAGTTTTTTGTTGTACTACATATACACATATTCCTAAGGAAAAAAGGAATAAATTGGATGATAAAAGTGTGAATTCTATCTTTATTGGATACAATACTAAAACAAAAAGTTACAAGTTGTTATATCTTGAAGCAAGGAAGGTGATAATAAGTACAGATGTTGTGTTTGATGAGCAGTGAATCTATCAGCCAAATCAGGTACAATTTTAATTGAGGAAATATGTTGAGAATATTGGTGATGAATCAAATTCCAAATCACTAAAGATAAATGAAGTTAAGAATAAGCCAAAGTGGCTTGAAAGAGGTCATTCAGAAAGCAGTATGTTGGATAGAAATTTTGAAAGAAGGGTTACTAGATCTCAAAATATCTCTATTGAATTATGCACTTATGGGACATGTAATGAAAATGGATGAATCACATGATGATGCAAAAGCATCAAGAATGAAATAATGGAATGAAGCTATGGAAGCAAAATTGAATGCCTTGGTGAAAAATGATACATTGGACTTGGTCAAATTACCAAATGGAAAAGATGTAATTGGAATTAAGTGGGTTTATAAAACCGAGTATAAATCAGATGGAACAATTGATAAGTATAAGGTGTGTTTAGTTGCAAAGGAATATGCACATAAAGAAGGAATTGATTATACTTATACATTTTCCCCAATGGAAAATTTGGATACAATCAGGATGGTTCTTGCATTAGCTGCACAATACAAGTGGCCAATTTTTCAAATGGATGTTAAATCATCTTTTTCTAAATGGTTATGTGGATGAAGAAATTTAAGTGGAGCATCCTGAAGGTTTTGAAGTTCCATGAAAAAAAAAAGTATTTTTATAATTTTAACAAGGCCTTGTATGGTCTAAAGCAAGCACCAAGGGCATGGTATTCAAAAATTGATAAGTACTTTTAAGATCATGGCTTAGTTAAAAGTTTATATGAGCCAAATCTCAATATATTTCAATCAAGATAGGAAATTCTAATAGTTGTCTTATATGTTGATGACTTGATCTATGACAGGGAACAATAAAAATATATTTTAAAGGTTTAAGTCACATATGATTGTTGAGTTTGAGATGACAAATCTTGGTGAGTTGCATTATTTTTTGGGTATTGAAGTTTGGCAGAAGTAAGATTGTATTTTCATGTCACAAGCCATGTATACTTGGGACATTCTGAAGAAGTTTATAATGTTTAGTTGCAAGCAAGCGAGAACTCATGTGGAAGTTGCGTTGAAGTTATACACACGTGATGACTCCAATTCATTTGATGTTACTTTGTATCATCAATTGCTTCAAATTTTTATCTACTTAACTATAACTCAACAAAATATTTCTTTTGCAGCTAGTATGGTATCAATATTTATGGCAGAACCCAATGAATTGCATTGGAAAGAAGAAAAGAAGTCTTTAAGATATCTGCTTGGAAAAGTTGGTTATGGTTTGGTATAGAGGTCTGCATAAGATTTCAGTTTGATTGGTTATGCAGATTCATATTTGGTTGGATGCATGGATGACAAGAAATCAAATTCAGGGTATTCATTCAGTATGGATTCAACGGCTATTTCTTGGAGTACTAACAAACAACCTACAGTTTTTCTCTCCACAATAGAAGTAGAGTATAAAGTTGTAGCGACAACAACATGTGAACTAGTTTGGTTAAGAAGAATTATAGAGGATCTACATGAACAGTAAGAGAAACAAACTCAGTTGATGTGTGATAATCAAAGTGCTATTCAGATGACCAAGAATCTAGTTTTTCATAAGTATGCCAAGCACATTTATATTCAATATCATTTTTTCGGGATCTGGTTCAGCAAGGAGTGAGCAAGATCAAGTATTATAGAACAGATGATCAGGTAAATTATATATTCACTAAAGCACTATCTAAGGAAAAGTTTTGAAAATTCAGGGATGATCTTGGAATATTTCCAAATGATCATTATGGGGGAGAAATGTTGGAATAATGATCCATTTGTTAATTTTTAGTGTTATTGTAAATGTAATATCCCAAAAGGGAGAATGCAGTAATACTGAAACAAAATATAAGAACTGCAACTAGGTAAACAATAGATCTAAAGACAAACATCAGAATATACAGAGAAGCTGAGCTATTTTATTATGTGCAGAAGATTCAGTTACAACAGTGTACAAAATATGAGGTAATCTAGCCAAAGAGATGGCCTAGAATGACCTTGAAAAGATGCTAAAGTAGGCACTACGTAATTGGAGAGCTACTGGAAGCAAATACTGCATTGTCCCTTCAACAGATAATGAATATATGACTGTAGGTTGAAAAGGAAAATGCAGATCTATGAAAATCTGGAGCTCTGGTGATGCCAATATTTAAGATCAGGGCTCTATGATGGATACCCAAGATAACCCAAAAAGGATTTTCCAGGTCTACAACTTTGGAAAATCACCCTCCTAGAGATTGATCCTTTAACTACTGGGTTATGAAAATTTGAAGCTAGATTTGACAAATAGATGGTTGAAATATGTCACAATATCATATCTAAGCTTGAAGGGTTGATCCCTTCACTAGATCCTCAAGCTAGAAGCTCAAGATCTAGCTCCTCAATCCTCCAAAGAAGGTTGCAGCTACTGCTACACAACTGCTCATGAAAAATGCATTGTAAAGGAAGGAGGCTCTCTATACTGCTACTAAGATATGAAATATAGCTTAGGAATGATGGAAATAATGTATACAATGTGAAGGAATGGTCCTCCACTGGATTACTAGCTAAAATGCTAGCAACTTCCTTTCTCCCTTGGATTTACAAGAATGGACTGCGCAATTCCTGAAGGGATTTCTACTACTGGGAGATGAATAATAGATGGCCTAATGCCTGATATAGATCTGAAGTACTGGAAGGCTGAGTTTGAAGCTCAAAGCGATGGGATGAATCCTTCACCGGTTCCTCAACTGAAATATTGAAGGACAACCTCCTCCTCTCAAAATTATCTTCAAAAATGTGCAATTTCTGAATATGGATGTTCTACAGAAAGTAGGAACAATATGGCACCAATGCCTGGTGATGAATGAAGTACAATACTCTTTCAAGAGCTACTCAATGAAAGAGGTGGGATTCCCGACCAATAACACCTAGTGCTACACAGCACTTGCAATCTTAACTAAACAGCCAAAGAAAGCATGGAATGTCACATGACAATTCCAAATATAAACAGATCATACATCAATACTAATCTTCAACATGCCTTCTATTGTGCCTTCATATTCTTTATATATATTATGAGCCTTCTCATGCCTTGGCCCTCCTCATAATTGCATTGTACATGTGGACATAGGTTTCCATGTTGATTGTGTTGTCTCTCCATGATCTCCATCATGTGTGAATGCAATGATCACCCTCCCCATCATGTGTGCATTAAATGCACCACTCCTTCATCATCTTATCATGAATGCTTAATGATCTTACATTTGATTCTTTCCATAATCTTATTTGAATGTATCAACCTCCCTGATCCATCTCATTAATGAGACATGATCTCCACTCCTTTCACATTAAGTGGTTGCTCTACTACTCCATTATGTAGATCTAGATCTGAAATATCCACATACACACATCAAAAGTGGATTTTATTCATGTTTGAGGATTATGGGTCCCTCCACCCTTTTATTTACTTAATTAATTAAGTTTATTAAGAACTCTAATATTCTAAATATTATGTGAAAATTTGGGAATATTACAGTCCTCCCCGGTAAAATGTTGATTGACCTCAAGCAACTGCAAAAGTGGATGCTACAACAAACATCCTCCCCTCCAAATGGCATCCTCATGTGGAAGGCCTTCCCATCTGTCACAATGTGTCATGCATTTCCAGCTCCAAAGTTGCCTCTCTAGAATGTCTAGAATGGCTTCCAACTGAAAATTTAGATACCCTTCCTCATAAATTAATCTCCAAATGGCAACCATATGATGACGAAAGTTCTCCTTTATACATGAGATACATAAGATGAAGTGGTTCATTCCCAAAGTGGAAAGTCCCAACTCATGAATTACCTCTGCAACCCATGATACATATATTATATTACATCTATCAATTCTAATCATTAGCCCTATTGGCTATGTAGGAATAAAACATCATATCATCATAGTGAAAAACAAGAAGTAGATACATATGGGGAAACATGTAAAATTTCAAACCATATTCTCCTAATAACAACGAACACGGCAAAGCCTTCTGTTACCATGCTAGATCATCATGAAAACAAGTAAGAGAGACATACTCTCTCAAAAGAAGCCACCGCAACAATGCTTCTTGTTGCCATGCCACATCAACATCAAACCAAGTATGAGAGCCATACTCTCTCAATAGAAGCCACCACAACAATTCCCCTTGCTTCCATACCACATCATCATTGTACCAAATGTAGTGGCCATATTCTCTCAAGAGAAACCACCTTAATACGGCATCTTGATGCCCCATCACATCATCATTATACCATGTACAATGACCATAATCCCCCAACAGAAGCCAACACTGTAAGGCATCTTATTTCCATCCTCCAACAATGTCATGCAATGTATGGGAAGAATTCAGCCCATACTTTCCCAATAGTAACCATAGCAACAAGGATTCTTGTTTCCTCCTTGCATTATCATGATGCAAGTCATGGAGCAATGATATAGTAATGGAAATGTGAGATGTCTCATCAACATAATATAAACAAGCTCCTTTATGCCACATCATGTGAGAGTTATACTTTCTCCCAAACCCAAGTACATACATGAACAGGAGATACATCCCAAACAGAAATACATGTAAATACATGAGACATATCCCAAACAAGAGTAAATACATGGACATAAAATATATCATGTGATTTCCAAACTCTCTCATCAACAACCAAAGCAACCATGCCTTTTTCTTCTGAATTCTTCTAGTGATGTGTAAGGCATGAATCAGAAAATTATTATTCCTTGAGTGGTAACCATGCTCACCCAAGAGCAACCAGCACATCCATGCTTCTTGATGCCCTGTATCATAGATCTACAAGTGGTTTGGTAACCCCTTGCTCCATATCATCAACCATTCATCCCAATGTGGATGATGGATCTCATTCTACAAAAACTTGGTATCCTCCCATTGTAGGACACCAACCTCCTCAAACTGATGAAGAACTTTGCACTCCATGATATGTTGAAGTGCACCTCCAATGAGATCTCTCCATGAGACCTTATTCTCATCAATGGCCCTCCAAAACCAATAAGGTTTTGGATCTGCTGCAGGTAGAAGCTTCTCTTTGAGTTGTGAGATTCTCATTGAGAAATTGTCATCTAGAAAGGAGAAAATATTTCTCATCTCAAGATGTCTACCATCTATCATCTTTTCCTTCATTATGTTATCACAAAATTTCTCCCTGATAGACTGCTAATCAGACGATCTTGTGCAACTATTTCAAACCAATCTTGTGATTGAGGCTTAGCCTCCTCAACCTGAGAGGGCTCTCTCAAGGGTTAATAATATGAAATAAATATATAGATGGCTAACTCTATTTAGGAAATGAACTGGTTATGATGAATGTAGGTTGAAAATAACATCAGCATCTAGACATTGGGCTTATGGAGTCAAAATTTCAGTAATTCATTGAGTTTACTTGACATGGAATTTGAGGCAGATTAGAGTTTTTAGTAATAGAACACGGACACATGAAACATGAAATTACACAGCCAATTCACTTATAAAGGAAGTCAGAGCATCAAATGGATGAATTCTGAGTAATATAAATGAAAACCACTGCAAGTGAGATACATAATATGTACAAATGGAATAGGAAAGCATTAAAACTCCTTCAAAATCTCAAGTTGGCCAAGTAACAAATCTTTGTATTAGCTGAAATAGTCAATTTACAATAAACTGCAATTTTGCCAAAAATCTCCAACCCTTGAAAAATTCGACCCAATGGCCTTTAATAGAGATCTTACATCATCAGATGATCTACCTCTAGGCTAGATACATTGAATTTATGTCCACTAAACACCTTGCATAACCATAAAACATGAAATTTATGACAAATAGACACCTATCCTACTTGACAGTCCTATTTCAAAAAGGACTCAAACTCCTTATTACTATCTTTAACAACCTTATCTACTTTAAATTACATCATTGACAATTATGTCATCACATGGTTGAATTTGGAAAATGGAATTCATTTATTTATGACCACTTAGTTGACCTCCACAAAAATAGGAAAAAATACCCTGTTTTTTAGGCAAAGGATCTTTTTTCTTCTTTGAACATTATGGCTATCATTTAATCTCTAATTCGTGGTCTTGAATATTTAACCTTGGCTTGACATAGTCCATAACCCTTCCATAGCCTCCAGCTATTCAAAAACCTCTTTAAAGGCTGCTCAAAAGGATGTAATGCATTGTGCTATGAAAATAAAGCAATTTCATAGTGTTTTTTGTAGCACTGCCTTACAAGCCTTTATCTTCAAAAATTCTAACTCTTTCCTCTTATATCAGCTTTATCATCCTTTAACACATGTATCATAACTTTTTCAGCCCTTAACACCCTTTAACACTAATCAGGAAGAAAAAAACACAGCTACAGTAGTTTCGTAGCGCTTTACTGCTTTTTAAGCCTGGAGGCGCTACGAAACTGCTGAAAACTACTAAAAACACAGTTTTTTGCATAATTTTTTCAAATGAAAATTGTAGTTGCCAAAAACTTGTAACCAACATGTATTCATCATCCACAAACCATAAACCAACTCCATTTTAGGTTCCTTGAGGCATTTCTTCCTCATTTACAATTGGTTGACCTAATGGTTCTTCAATCACTGTCATTTTAATACCTTTGCTTTGTAGTTCATCATGAATCATTTCAAGCTCCTCTTGTAAATCCTTTACCTAATTTTTAAGAATTTTTTTTGGTAGCTCTCAAATGAATATTCAAATTTCTTACATGTTTAGCTTCTGCTCTTGCTAGAACTACCCACTTGACAAACTGATGTGTATATTGTCTAAGTCTTTAGAGACAGTATCAACCTGTTCTTCCCAAACTGCTTTCATCTTTTCAAATTGAATTTTCTAAACACTGTGTTTCCTAGCTTCCTTTTTCATGACAGCAATTTCCTGATTTTCCAATTTCAACTCTTCCTCAAGGAGCTGCAACTCTGTCTTTTTAATCACTTTCTCTTTTCCCTTTTTTAATTTGTTGATTGTATCCTTTACTGTGGGTGATGAGAGGTAAATAATTTCTTTAGGTGTTTGAGCTGTCTCAATGGCTATTGGGACTTCTTTTCTGCTCTCCATCAATTTTCTAGCATGCCTTGTCATAGGCGTTCTTGCTTGGAAAATGAAACCTGCATCTTCTCCCTCAAACTCTAATCTCTTTGCAGACTTGGCTTTTTTCAACTTTTTCTCATCTTCTCCTATGAATTTAGCTTGAAAAATAGGTGTTTCCTCTATGTCAATGGCATGAATAATATCCTCTAAATGCCCCTTTGTTACTGCTCTGCCTTCTGTAGCCACTATATTTTGCTTCAAAACCACTGTTTGGCTTCTAGTTGTTCTTTTGGTCCCTTGTTTGCTAACAACTTGTTCTTTTTTTGCATGTTTGACCGCCTTTAATTTTTGTTCTACAGATAGGGGATTTTGTGTGTCAAAAACCTGCACTTGCTTTGACTTTTTATTATTTTGTTTACTTGGCTTTACTCTTGCAGGTTATTTTTATTTTGCAACCAAAGGTTGGCTCTGTTTAGCTGCTAGTGGTGATGGAATTCTCTTAACTTTAGGATTTCTTGTAGGAGTTAGAGTATCCAACTCAAAACAATTAACAAACAAGAATGAGGACCAATCTCTGCCTAACCTTTGAATTTCATCTAAAACCAATAATTTCATTAAGCCATGATGAAACAATGATGTCTCACTCCCCTCAGAATTTGCTTGAACCTTTTCAGCCATCTTTGAAAGAATTTTATGCAGATAAAAAGGTAAGTCTAGGGAAATCTTACTAGTGAAGTGCAGAAGTAATTTGAAATGGTATGAATAAACCTTGTGATATATGCCTTCGCATGTAAAGTATTTTTGGATGATGAGCAATATTTTTGAATAATTATCTTTGATGCAGCTTCTTGGAATAGCATTGTTGAGATCCATCTCAATGTGCTCGGGCTTCATGAACTCTTTACACTACTCCATATTAAATTTGAATCCTTTGAACCATGTTTCTTGACCCCTTGGAATTTCTGTAATAGCAGCAATGACCTCTGGCGTAATAGACAAACTTAGCATCCCCACTTTAGTGGTTGTTCCACTGAAATTCATAGCAAATTCCTTGGATACTTGTGTATGACAACCCTGCAATTTCTCACAAAACTGTAAGAAACTTGCTCTTCTAAATGCTTCCATTACTACTGGGTCTTCATTTATTGCTTTCATGTCTTCAAGTTCATGTCTTAAGCATTGTCCTCCTCTGTGTATTTTTATTTCCTCTGACATAGTTCTCCATAGAACCTCCCAGCCTCACTTGATATGGATGTAGTAATCCCTTTGAAATAACCAACCACATGTTTGGTTCAATACAATAAAGCTTCGGAGCTCAGCTACAAATCATGGAGGCAAAAGGAATGAGAATGACTAGTTAGGAAAAGATTTGAAATTTAAATGTCCTCTCATGACCAAAAATGATGGCTTATTCATTACCTACACTGACCGTGATGACTACAAACGTGGGTATGTACTTTGATTTCATCATTACATGACTCAAAAGACATCTAACTTACCCTTTCCCAATGGTTTCTGACATTTGACAACTCGACTGACAAGACAGTTACAAAACCACGCTTTCGTAGTGCTTGTAGTTTAAATTTTATTGTTTACGCTATGAAACTATCAGCATTTTCGTAGCGAAAAGTGAATTTTTACAGTGTAATGCGCTACAAAACTGTGGTTTCTTGGCTAATTAGGTAGTTTTGGTATAAAAACTTTGGTAAATGAAGTGAAATGGAAAATGATGAATGTTTTGACATGAAAGAGTTTAAAAATGAATTTGTTTAAACCTTAAGGTAAGCTCAAACTATAAAAATTTAAAACTTCCCTTGATCAAACTTAAAATGACTCCTCAATCCTATTTTGACCCATGAACCTTTGTAACCTTGTCAAAATTATTTTTTGAATCTTTTGAGTGATAACACATTGCTTCATGAGTGAAGTTGCCATATGATTGCTCCCATAAGGAATGGGTCCTCTTCTTCTCACTTCTGCTCATTAATAGCGTTGTAGATCTGCAAGGTGATACATGTGCTATCTCAAAGCAAGGCACAATGCTGAACTCATAGCCAGCCATTGTACATAGGATCATACTCATCCCATTTTCATAAATTATACACTTCAATTCAAAGGGTTGAATGTAGTCACCTCTTCCTTGATTAGATCAAGGGTCCTCTGTGCAGTGATATAATGTTGCTCCAAATCAGCATGATTTTCTAACCCTTGGTCATGGAATAGCCTTGATAGCATGTCCCCATAAGTTTCAATAAGAGGTATTGAAATGATATGTGATGAAAATGGATGCATACAATGGATCAACTGAGATTCAGAAAAATCTTGCAAGAACACAAGAATTTCCTCTTCCGATGCAAAGGTCTCTCCAACTGCTGGTAAGAGCGATGGTTGCACTTCTACAAGTGTAAAAAATCTGGTATCTATATCCTCCTCCTCATGCATCTCATCAATCATGCATGCACTAGTATCCTCCTCCTCTTGATGTAAGCACATCTGCAGCTGGTGGTGGTAGAGGCTCCTCCTCTTGAGTGATAATGAGAACATCTTCTCTGGAATATTCATGCATTATCTTCTTGATGATGGGATATGTCATTATGTGAGATGTCTCTGGTTTCTTCCTACCATATTTCTTCTTCATTATTTTCATAAAATCTACATAAGTAGACACTTTCATGTGTGACAAGAGACTGAACCACCATTTTCTTGCTTCACCCTCTAGGTGCAGCGCTGCAAACTCCACAGCCTCTTTTTCTAATATAGGATATTTCAGAAATAATGTAAATAATTATTCCCTCCAAGCCCTTAAAGTGCTTATGGAAGATCCATCAAATGTAGGAAAAAAGAATCTATGCCTCTTTCTTATATTTTTGCTTCTAGACCTCCTCCCTTCTTTGAGTTGCAGAAACTGTCGGAGAGAGAGATTCTCCTTCAATGCTCTAGGTTGTGACTTGTATTCAGACAGATATTCACCTATGGTCTCATGCCCCAAGCCTTCATCATATTCAGACCAATCCTCTTTCTTAAAGAAAGTGGATCTAGTGGAATAATGTGAAGCTCTTTGCTTCTCCGGTCTTCTTGGTTGTTGAAAAGAAGTGTTGGGACCTTCTTCATCTTGAAACCTTCTTGAGGTTTTTCTTTGACTTACTCTTCTTGCTTCATTTATCTCCTTGGAGATATCCTTCATATATCTAAAGGAAGATGAGGCAAAACTTAATCCCTCCATAGTAGATCTCTACTATCTTATTTTCTTATGTTGTCAAAATGTCCACAAGCTGAGCCAAATATCATACTCTCATACCATTGTAATATCCCAAAAGGAAGAATGGAGTAATAGTGAAACACAATATAAGAATTGCAACTAAGTAAACAATAGATCTAAAGAAAAACATAAAAATATACAGAGAAGATGAGCCATTTTATTATGTGGAGAAGATTCAGTTACAACAGTGTACAAAATATGAGGTAATATAGCCAAAGAGATGGCCTGGAATGACCCTGAAAAGATGCTAAAGTAGGCACTGCGTAACTGGAGAGCTGCTGGAAGAAAATATTGTGATGTCCCTTCAGCAGATAATGAATATATAACTGCAGGCTAAAAATGAAAATGCGGATATATGGAAATATGGAGTTCTTTTGATGCCAATATTCAAGATCTGGGCTCTATGATGGAAACCCAAGATAACACAGAAATGATTTTTCAGATCTACAATTTTGAAAAACCACCCTCCTAGATTTTGATCCTTTGACTACTAAGTTATGAAAATATGAAGCTAGATCTGACAAATAGATGGCTGAAATATGTCACAAGATCAGATCTAAGCTTGAAGAGCTGATCCCTTCACTAGATCCTCAAGCTAGAAGCTCAAGATATAGCTCCTCAATCGTCCAAAGAAGGTTGCAACTGTTATTATACAACTAGTCATGAAAACTGCACTGTAAAGGAAGGAGGCTCTCTAGCCTACTGCTAAGATATGAAATATAGCTCAGAAACTATGGAAATAATGTATACAATGTGAAGGAATGGTCCTCCATTGGATTACTAGCTGAAATGCTAGCAACTTCCCTTCTCCCTTGGATCTACAAGAATGAACTACGCAATTCCTGAAGGGATTGCTGCTGCTGGGAGATGAATAATAGATGGTCGGATGCCTAATATAGATCTGAAGTACTGAAAGGCTCATCTTGAAGCCCAAGGTGATAGGATGAATCCTTCACCGGTTCCTCAACTAAAATATTGAAGGAAAACCTCCTCCTCTCAAAATGATCTTCAGAAATGTGCAATTTATGAATATGGTGTTCTGCAGAAAGTAGGAACAATATGGCACCAATTCCTGATGATGAATGAAGTATAGTACTCTTTCAAGAGCTACTCGATGAAAGAGGTGGGATTCCTGACTAGGAACACCCAGTGCTAAGCAACACTTGCAATCTTAGCTAAACATCCAAAGAAAGCATGGAATGTCACATGACAATTCCAGATCTAAATAGATCATACATCAATAATAATCTTCAACATGCCTTCTATTGTGCCTTTTTCTTCTTTATATAGATTATGAGCCTTCTCATGCCTTGGCCCTCCTCATAAATGTGTTGTACATGTGGACATAGGTCTCCATGCTGGTTGTGTTGTCTCTCCATGATCTCCATCATGTGTGAATGTAATGATCACCCTCCTCATCATGTCTGCATTAAATGCACCAATCCTCCATCATCTTATCATGAATGCTTAATGATCTTACATTTGATTATTTCCATGATCTTAGTTGATTGTATCAACCTTTGTGATCTATCTCATTAATGAGACATGATCTCCACTCCTTTCACATTAATTGGTTGCTCTACTACTCCATTATGTAGATCTAGATCTGAAATATCCACATACACACATCAAAAGTAGATTTTATTCATGTTTGAGGATTATGGGTCCCTCCACCCTTTTATTTACTTAATTAATTAAGTTTACTAAGAACTCCAATATTCCAAATATCATGTGAAAATTTGGGAATATTACAATAAAGTTGTTATTTTTCATAAGAGAATTGTGCACTCGTTGATTGAGAGAATTATGGAGTGATTTGTGGAGTTATTGATTGAGAAATTTGTGGAGTTGACAAAATCTCGAGACCTCTCCTCATGTATAAATATATGTTTATGTTAACGAAATTTTATTAGAGTTGGTGTATGACTTCAAACTACTATGTATAGCCTTATAAATTATTTTAATTTGGATATGAGATAGTTGATAGTTGGTGCAAAAGTAGAAGAAGAGGATGTACAGGCTTTGTTGTTGAATAGTTCGCCTTCTTCTTACAACAATGCTATTTTTAGGTTAAGTCAAATGTATTCATAAATATATGATATCAGGATGAATCAAGGATATTGGGAAGTGTTTTCATTTAAAAAATGAATTAGTTACCGTAAATATAATGAGCGAAAAAATAATATGACAAATTGTTAAAAAGGCTCTTGGTTATTTCCCCAAAAATAGTTCACCTAAGATGGAAGTGTAAAATTTGAGCCTGTGATCTTCTAAGGGGGTTGGCTAGCCAAATGTATTCATAAATATATGATATCGAGATGAATTAAGGAGATATGGAAGTGTTTTAATTTTAAAAATGCATTACTTGCTATAAATATAATGAGAGAAAACATAAGATAACAAATAGTTAAAAACAAATTAGGAGTTATTTCCCAAAAACAATTCACCTAAGATGGAAGTGTAAATTTTGAGCCTGTGATCTTCTAAGGGGAATGTCTATAGATAAAGGACATTGGTCATTATAATTTAGGGGCATTGGTCATTACAATTTAAAAACATAACAAATTAGTACTTACATATATGAAAAAAAAATATAAATATAAAGATTCAAATATTGTTAGAATTTAGAAACTAGAATATTTACATCTACAAGTTTAATAGTGGAAGCTTAATTTCGTCCTCCTCTGACCAACCATTTTTGAACTTGTGGTAAAACACAACAGTTAGAAAGTTTGGTCAAAACACAACAATTAGAAAGTTCGTTCAAAACACAACAATTAGAAAATTCCTTCTATAATGACCTCCCAAATTTTGGAAATTACATCCTAATTCTTTCTCGGTTATACCTAAGAATACTAAAGAAAGCTAAGAAAAGCAACTAGAAACTTAAATCTTATGTAGTGGACATGATTTTTCCATAAAGCAACCCCTAAAATTAGTAACACATTACTATAAACTAATTGGACAATTTATCTTGGAAAAATACAATATAAATTAGATTTTATAGCTTTTAATTTTCTAATATTATGGTTTTCTATGATTTTAGTGTTAAAAACAACTAATAAATGAATCATTATAGGAAGTCTTTATGACACATGATATATATATATATATATTCTTTAATTTTATTTTATGTAATTTAAAAAAACTATATTATCAATAATTTATAGTTATGTATTTATTATGCTATACGATATAAATTTGGTATAATAAATTATTTTAATAATGATTTAAAATATTATAATATAATTTTCTAGTCCACGAAAATAAATATTATGGAATTTTTTTAGAGAATTCTTAATGTATATTTTTCACAAGAATCTTTAGGATTTCTGGACAAATTTAAATTCTTCAAAATTTAGAATAATTAAACTATGACTCAAAATAATCACATTATATGTATTTCACATTTATTTTCACATCTATCTTTTCTCTGGTGTGGATAAACTAGGTAACTTTTTTATAATAATTTTACATAAAGAAACAAAGTATAACTGAAAATACTAATTGACAATTAAAAAAGTTAGAGAAACTTTCTTTAATCTTTATAGTTTTGATAACCTAAACTTTTCCTGAGTAGATTTGGCAAACCACATCCTTCCATTTTTGTCCTCCTCTATCGAATCATTTTTTACCATGTGGCAGGATCTCACTACTGGATTTTAACATGTGGCAGGATCTCATGACTGACGTCGTAGTTTTTCCTTACGCTATTTTGGAGTTCAAAACACTCAGAAAATCCACCAGAGGAGTTATAATCGCACCATTATTGCCTTCTTTGATGACATACTATTGCTTGAGTACCGACAAGATGGAAATACAACATGAGAGTGCACAAGGGAAATAAGAGGAAATCCATATGGGTTCTCTCTTAGACTCTTCGATAATTCCAACAATGGATTTCGATACATAAAAATGGAACTCTATGGAAACCTAAAGTTGTATTTTCAAACAACTATTGTGGCCCCTATGATATCTGTGAAAATATTGGAGAACCATTGTCATCGTGATTTCATTTCCGATGGCTTGGATGGAAACAATAAGTCACGTGGGTTAAGTGAAGATCTGGTATGCAACTGACACGAGACGGTGCCACGACAACCGACTTTGACACTCTTCAATGCTCATAAATTTATGTGTGGTCATTGGGATGATATTAAATATAAAATAGAAAATAGAAGCACTGACTAAATAATATATAACATATTTGGCGAGGAAATTATCCACCATGTATTGGTAAAAGCATCATTAAGATTTAGAAGGTTAGCAACGTTTAAATCACTCATGTGAATATAAGACTTGTGTTGTATGAATTTTGCAGTTTGTGGTTTTGTTTCACATTTCTTCAATGTAGTGGAAAAAAGAGCCCAAATTGTAGTGCTATGAAACTATTTATTGTTATTTTTTATAAATAAAATATAATTTAATTGATTTTTAATGAGATAAAACTAAATAAGATGTGTTTTTCAACTTAATTAAAAATTGTAAAATTTTAATTATTATTTTATGATTAATTGATATATGCTTTCAAATCAAATAATCTCTTATTTTTACTAAATATTATAGGTATTTTACTAACAGAGTTTATAAATGCATTATTTCTATTTAATTGGGGCACTTGTGATAGACAAAAGAGAGATAGTTGGGCCTGACGCACTTAGGGCAAGGTTTGTAAACACGTTTTTCTCATGTATATGCATACATAGGTTGTGAACAATGATTTTTCCTTGTGGAATTTGCATTGGAGAGTTTAGCGGATCTTATACGCATGCATCCAATAATGGGTTTTAGATCATCTTCCCAAATCTTCTATTCCTTTGGTGTACCTTTGAACCTTTAAGGGAAATTACTAGTTATATAACTAGTTACTACTTACATTAATGATGACCAAATGTTCCCGGATGCGGATGCCTACTAGATCGGAATGCCACTTGGCCTTGCCTACACCAGGCAGTCGTCCTTGCCACGAGGAAGCACATGGCCCAGGGGAGGGAGCCATTAAATTCGACAACCTACAGCATGTCGACATCACTACCCTTCATTTTCCTCGCCACGACTTCAATTCGTCTTGTCCTCATCGCAGGTAGCCCATGCCATTCATGGGCCATGGAGCTACCCCTCTGCAACACTCTTCCCTTTGCCTCTCTGCCCATTTCGAATTTGTCTCTATCAAACTCTTTTGTAGCTACGCCCTCTCGCTCTGCCAATCTATTTTGCGACTCTACCCCTCTTGCAATCCCTTCGTCTCCCCCCGCCCTTTTGCTCATCGCTCAGCTATGTCACTCTGCTAGCCCGCCTCATTCCATCCTTCCGGAGTCATCCAATTTCGCCTCTATGCCTCAATGACACCATATGCACTTCCGCAAAGGACGAGGTCGTGGCTTACCACCTCGACCACCAATTCATGTCTCGGTGGGTCACTCTATGGATTTTTCCCAGGAATTGGAAGCGTTGCAGGCCATTGACCCCTAGATCCTCTCTACTCACATTACTTTGCGTCTTCCATAAACTCAGCCTAGTTCGAAGTCCAGGAAGCGATGTCGTAAATCCACTCTGTCCCCCTCCTTTCAGAATCAACCTTGCAAGATGGTAGCCTTACTGATCAAGACAACGGAGGATTCCCCTGTCAGTGGTTGAAGCAACAGCTCCACTGACGGTGGCAAATAAATTGCTCCAGGTGCTCGTCGACTTCAACGTCAGAGCATCCCAAGTCAGAGGACGACTACAACTACTTCATTGTGGAAGAGCAGTCTCCCTAGCCTACTTTGGATGACAAGGATAAGAATTCCTAGCGCTATGGTACTCTTTTCTCATGGTTTTTATAGACATGGCATAGTTTTTTTGTTTCTTTACTTTCTGCACTGGATATCTAGTTATGGGGTATTTCCGTCTAATGTTGGTTTCCCCTCCAGGGGCATCCATTTTCATGCTACTTGGACTAGTTCTTGGGTTGGTTTCCCCTTGCGGGGTATCCCCTCTTCTTCTTTTTTGAATTTTCCCACTAGAATTAGCTAATTCAGCAACTCCAGTCTGGATGATGAACTGTAAAAATGCATTTTTTGTATGATATAGTAGAAGTAGACATATTCAGGAAAAAAAAATATGATGACCAAATGAAAAATACACAAGAAATTAGAAACATAAACTGTATTTTTCTCATTAAGTCACAAAAATCAAAATGTATTACATAGATACTAAGTTACTACTACTATAGGAGGGAATGTCAATGACAAATACAAAATCCATAGTCTAATTGTATTATGTATTGGAAGTTTTTTGGGCATATTTTCCAGTCAAATTTACTTGAAATATGGCAGGGATTTGTTGGAATCACAAGTTTGAGTTGTGAACTTTGCAGAATTGGAGTGCCCAAGGGGTTTTTCAGAGCGTTGAATCCACGTATGCTTTCAAAAAAAAATTCAAACAACATAAAATCATGATATGACAAAAAATTATTTTGCTATATTTTGGTAAAAATCTCCAAAACGTAGAAAAGTTAGATGGCTCAAATACAAAATAGGGTAGATATTTAACCTTAGATGGAAAAATCTCATAGCTCATGAGTGTTAGTAGTCCCCCTCCATGTCAGAGTAATCAAAATTAGCACCAATCCAACTACTCTCTCCTCCATCCTCCTCCTTCTTTTCTATATCCAATTGAGTCACAATAGATGGAACACTAGCAGAGGTTGATGAAATTGAAGGAGGGGGTGCAACATCAATAGGAGCATTCCTTCTTTTCGTTGACCTTTTCCAGTTGCTCTTACTGATTGAGACATGATTTCTATGAAATGAAGAAGAAAACATACTGATGTAGGAAAATACTTGAAATCTGGTTTACAAATCCACTTTCCTAATACTTCGAATCCCTTCAAAGTTGCAATTGAATCCTCAGTTTCACACCAAAACACCTTAGAGCTCCAATTTGCAGAAGAAATGATGAACATCTCTTTTTGAAAGGCTCGCGGGTTGACTTTTAAGAGACTTGTATCCTAGCATATATGTATTCAACACATGGCCCTCTAGGGTGTGTCGTATGACTTAGAATATAGTTCTGATAGTGGAAAATACAAAAATGGAAGAAAATCTAACCATGGAAGAATCATTTGAGGCTCCTTTTGAGGTTGAGAATTGTGACAAGGAACATAAAAGGATTACTTGTTTTTAGCGGTTGAATAATTAAGACAACACTGAATCAATGAAGTTTTAACTCGATATGGATTGTTGTCCAAGTAGTTTGGAAATTTGGGAATTTCAATAATTTTGGAGTTCAGGAAATCATGGAATTCGAAAACCCATGGAATTCAAAAAAATTGTAAGTTGGGAATTCTAGACTCTATAGTTCAAAAATTTCTAGAATTCAGGAAATACACCTTTGTGAGGGTGGCGAGACAGCATCCTAGCATATCTATGTTTGGCACATGGCCCTCTAGGTTATTTCCTATGACTTATAACATAGCTTTGATAGTGGAAAATCTAACAATGGAAGAAAATCTAACCTTTGAAGAATCATTTGAGACTCTTTTTGAGGTTGAGAAGTGTGATAAGGAACATAAAAGGATTGCTTGTTTTTAATGGTTGAATCTTTAAGACAACATTGAATCAAAGAATTTTTAACTCGATATGGATTGTTGTCCAAGTAGTTTGAAAATTTGGGAATTTAAATAACTTTGGAGTTTTGAAAATTGTAAAATTTGAAAACCCGGGAATTCAAAAAAAATGCAAGTTGGGAATTATAGACTCTGTAGTTCAGAAAATTCAGAAATTTAGGAAATACGCCTTTGTGAGGGTGGTGAGACAACATGATGGAGTACATGCAATATTCTAGGAGTACTTTCAAGTTTCTATATTTGTAAAGGATAAAATTTTCTTAAGAAAAAGTTTTAATAGTTAGAACTTAGTATTGTAGCATTAAGAGGGGACATTGGAGTATACTACTTCAATACAACTTATGAAAATATAATAAGGTCACATTTTAAATGTGACTCTAATATCAGAGAGTAATTAGAATAAGCATTAAATTTAATAAACGTAATTAGGAAAATGCAGTTAAATCATGCAACCAATTACAAGCCAAAGAAAAGAGAATTGATGTCAATATATTTAATGGCTCTACGTGTAATGAAATGCATTTTTTATAATGAAATTGTATGCATCACCTCGTCTCTTGAAGAAAACTTCTTCCCAAATGTCTTTGTATATTGTATAACATATAACAACCCCCACATGAATGTTAAGTCTAGACTCCATACAACTGATCTCATGTGGGTTAATCCTAGTAGTCATATACAAATTGATCTCAACTTCATATATCTATATACACCATATTACATGGCTACATACAAGAAATTTTATTTGCCTCGCATAGTTGACCACAATGAGTTATTTTTTCAAATTTTATGTAATAGGAATTTCCTCCAAAATTGTTGTACATGTCCTTGAATTGAAATAGTAACCAAAAATGGAATTATGCACACCCAATAGCCAACACTTAGTTGCATTATATGGTCAATCTCTCATTATCAATAATATTCAATTCGTCTTCAGGCTATACCCATTCAATACAAACACAAAACTAATTGATAATCTTGATGGTTGGCCATTGACGATCCACTTTGATTACCTTCTATGGATCATGGAATCTCCTTTCTCGCTTCTAGTTTCTGACTTATCCCCGCATCCTTCCCATTGCTATTGGATGGTCTCTCTATTTATTTGGAAGAAGTGCTCATATTCATCATTATGAGATGATGTTGATGTAGCTTGACCATGGAAATATCATTCATAGCTTGCCCAAAAGACTTGGCCACAAGTGTGTTTTGATGAGAATGACTGCCAAATTGATGATAGTAGTTTCCATGGCCTTGGTTTGGTACCTAAAGAAGCAACATACTACTATTAGGGTGCTCAATTTGGACTTCAATGCTATAGGACTCCTCAACATGTTTTCTAGGTCTCTTATTAAGTAATACAACATGGACCTCAGGGATGTCATTTCTTTATCGTGTGTGTTGAGCACGTGTTTAGCTCATGTCCCCAATTTGGCCTTCAATGTGATAGGACTCCTCAACATGTTTCCTAGGTCTCTTACTAAGTAATAGGACTTGGCCCTTAGGGGTGTCGTGTCTTTATCTTGTTTGTTGAGCACGTGTTTGGTTCATGTCCTAAAACTGAACACTTTCCAAACACATGTTAGACAAGTACCCTAGACATGTCCTACATGTTTGACTCTAAAAAGCATAACAAGACACATGCCAAACATGTGTTTGACGTGTGCCCTACATGTGTACTAATTTTTTTACTCTAAAAAGCATATTTCATTACTATTTTCTCACTTATAGTTGTATAGAAAGAGCTCTTATGGTCTCATTATGTAGGTGAAGGTTAAAATAGAGATTAAAGGGATTCCAAGGGTTGATCTATTTTCTAAAAAATTGGTTCATTATGTCTATATTTCATTTTTGTATTACTAATTTGCAATTTATTTTGTCTATATATATATATATAACATGTCGTAATGTCCCCAAATTTTGGATTACCTGGCGAGATAGTTAGGAGGGTTTTCAGAGATTATGTATGCCTATTCATAGGAGCAAGAAAGCTCCATTGGTGAGCCCGAATGGTTTTAGAGGAGTTTTATGGGTCCGACTAGGATCACTTACCATATTTAATCATCGAGATCAATTCTGCGTGATTTTCTCTTGGATCCATTGAATTCCAATGATTTCCGTAAAATGGTGTTATTAATAGGCATATTTTAATTAATTATGCTTAAGGTGTTGTTTCAGGATAATTACTTGGAGACATACCTTAGTGTAATAACTCGTTGGAATCGGGGCGAAAATATATACAAGGCAGAATGATAAAATTGGGCTTTGGGTGGCTGGTATGACCACATAGGTGAATTAAGAATTTTTTGGCATTAAAAGTGACTTTAATTAGATTATAAAATGTACTTTATTAAATAAAGAAAGGAAAAGTGCTTTTAAATATTTAATTGGGGGGGGGGGGAGGTAAGTGAGTTATAAAAAAGGGAAATGAGGGGGTCTCTCCTCATTGATTTGTGCATTTTTGAGTTTGGAGAAAGAGCTCTTGGAGAGAGTTTGAACGAGAAACTTAGGGATTTGGAACTCTAGCCGCCATAATAGACTTCAGTGTTGAAACTAGACACCCTAGTTTGGATTTGAGAGTGAAATCACTAAGATTGCACTGTTAGGGTTCAATCTAGAATAAAATTTTCAAAGGATATTGAGGTACCCAAGTTCTATCAGCTGATTTTATGATCTTATTTAGTGTTTTCCATATCATCTCGACAAGTTGAAGGAAGCCATGAAGAGTTCCAACTTCAAGTTCATCTTTGTGGGTCATTTTAGTGGCCAATCATCACATTGTTGAAGGAAACAAGTTTATATTATACCTCGGTCGATTTTCTCAACTGTGGGACAAGTTTCCTCTTTGCAAAATTTATACCATTGCTAGTTGTGGGCCCATTCTCCTAGTTGAATGAGTCTTGAGCCTATGGACATCATATATGTTGGATACCTAATCCTCTAAGGGGTGGTTTGGAAGCTGAACAGTCAAAGGGAGTCCAAGAGACCACTTGGTATATGAAACCAAGGGTCACTAAACTTGTATAAATATGTATCATTGTTAATAATATATGAATTCAAGGTTGATCTTTAATATTTTTTGTCTTCTCCATTGTTGTGTTTAAAATTGTAGCAGAGTGAATGTTCTCCTATCTTACTCAAATGTGAGCCACTTGTTTTTGTGTCCTTTGTAGACATGCACTTATCATTCACTGTGTGCATTTTTGTGTCCTGGTATTTTTATTGATTGTGCACTCGTACTCCTGGATATTATTAATTTGGAATCATAAAACCTTTTTATGCATATATGCTTATCTCTCCACTTGCATATTTCAATGCTACCCAGAGAAACGCTCCTTCACACAACGTTATTTATGCCATTTTCTACCTGCCTTCTATGAATGAGCACTGCATGAGCTACACAAGATTTATCTAATTTAATTTCAAAGTTTTGTGTTTGTTTGCTGGCCCCGACACTCTTTCTTAAAGAATCAGAGTGATTATTCAATTATTTCTATCCATCGATTTTGTCACTCTACTGTAGTGTTATGAAACCAGCTCAGAAAATAGAATAAAAGAGAGATCAACAACTTAGAAATCAGCCTCTTCGAGGGGTCAACCTCATTTACATTGCATAAATGAACAATTCTTAGATGATACAAATGAAAAAACCTCATTTCTATATATAGGATTCCATGGGGTCATAATATAATCCTAGCCGACCTAACAATAATAATGTAAGGTGTTAAGTCCCTATATTAATAGTGTAGCCCCTTATTATTTTAGTGTAGCCCCCATTATTGTTATTATTGTACCCCTGTAACCCCCATATTGTTATTATTGTGCCCTTACATTATTATTGTTAGGTCGGCTAGGATTACATTGTGGCCCCACTAGGATTATATTGTGGCCCCATGGACTCCTATATATAGAAGGAGGTTTTGTTCATTTGTATCATCGAAGAATTGTGCATTTATGTAATGTATTGGAGGTTGCCCCCTCGAAGTGGCTTATTTCTAAGGCGTTGATATCTCTTATCTTATCTTTTTGGAGCTGGTTACACAACATTTGGTCTCAGAGGTTTGGGATTCTAGGGTTTCGCTGCTCCAAACAGGTCATCGTGGAATTTTCGCTATAACTTTTTTTTCTACGAAGCTTCAGAAGCTGAAATTTTTATGGTGCGAAGCTGAAAACTTGAGGAAGCTTGTACAAAAATTTCAGAGCTTGGTTCGCAATATTTTCAGAGATATGATCTGTGGAAGTCAGGTCTTTTTTCAGGCTCCTAAACAGGTCATTGTGGCATTTGCGCTATAAATTTTGTTCTAAGAAGGTTTAGAATCTGAAATTTATATGGTGTGAAGCTGAAATCTTGAGGAAATTCTTAAAAAAATTTCAGAGCTTGGTTCGCAATATTTTTGGAGATATGATCTGTGGAAGGTAGTGCTTTTTCAGGCTCCTGAATTTCATCTCAAAGAGGTGATCGTGGGAAAAGTTCAATAACTCTCTCTTTGAGGATCGGATTGGAGTGCCGTAAAAAGTGGTCGCAAGTACACAGACTGTAGTTTTGTGGCTATCAATTTCAGAGACAAAGGACAAAACAGTGACACGTGGAAAGTCGTACAAATTCGCTCTACTAAACTAGTCCAGAATTAGGTCATTGTGGGAAATTGGACACAACTTTGTCTTGGAGAATCCAAATTAGGTCAGACCTATGGCATTTGAAAGAAGCTTCAGAGGGCTAATACAGGGCTGAATTTCAGATATCGAAGATTTTCAATTACACAAATAATTCAATTTCAATATCGAGCTCCTCAAAGCAAGAGAAAGGTGTGTATCTAGTTTTTAAAATTGCATAACGTTTGTTTAAAAAAGCAATTGAAGTGATTCCAAGTGCATATTTTAGAATTTTTATCAGTATTGGGTTCTATAATGCCTCCAAAAAATAATTCCATACCCATTAATCCCTCAAAAATCTATACTATGACGCATGAGGAGGAAGAGTTGCAGTATGAGATATCAAAATTACGATACCAAGTGCAACAAGTTTCAATCTTACGAAGAGAAATTGAAGATGAAATAGATGGTTTAAAAGCAGAAATGGAGGCTAAGTTGGATGGTTTGAAGGATCAAATAATAGCAAATATGGATGATAAATTAGTGGAACATCACATCGAGCATCAACAACAATTTCTCCAACTCTCAAAGGATAACCCAACTTTGGTGCAGAATCTAATGAAACAGCAGGAAGATCAACATCACATCGAAAGAAGTTATGAAGTAGTCATAGAAACAAGAACTCGACAAGTACGATCAATTTCAGAGTATCTCAGCAAGTGGAAGAACTTTTCTGTAGAAGATTTCACATGGGAGGATGAGAATTTTATACAGAAGCATCAAGAAATAATCAAGCGTTGAGGACAACACTTGTTTGAAGGAGAGGGGCATGTTAAGTCCCTATATTAATAGTGTAGCCCCTTATTATGTTAGTGTAGCCCCCATTATTGTTATTATTGTACCCCTGTAACCCCCATATTGTTATTATTGTGCCCTTACATTATTATTGTTAGGTCAGCTAGGATTACATTGTGGCCCCACTAGGATTATATTGTGGCCCCATGGACTCCTATATATAGAAGGAGGTTTTGTTCATTTGTATCATCGAAAAATTGTGCATTTATGTAATTTATTGGAGGTTGCCCCCTCGAAGTGGCTTATTTCTAAGGCGTTGATATCTCTTTTCTTATCTTTTTGGAGCTGGTTACACAACATAAGGGCACAATAATAACAATATGGGGACTACAGGGGTACAAAAATAACAATAATGGAGCTACACTAACAACAATAAGGGACTACACTAGTAATATAAGGCCCTAATAAGCCCATCTCCTTCAAAAAAGTATTCTCCTCAACGCTTGAGTAGTTCTATATGCTTTTGTATAAAATTCTCATCCTCCCATGTGGAATCTTTAGAGGATAAGTTCTTCCACTTGATGAGATACACTGAAATTGATTGATTCGTAGTTTTCGAGTTCTTGTTTCCATGACGCTTCAGGTTCCAATATGATTTTTCCTTCCTTATCAAGTTCTGGAAATATTTTTTGAACCAAAATTTTGTTGCCTATAACCTTATTTAAGCATGAAAGATGGAAAACTGGGTGCACTCGGGAAGATGTCGAAAGCTCCAATTTGTATTCCATAGTACCAATCTTTTGCAACACCTTGTAAGGACTGTTATCACTCAGATTTTCCTTGAAGTTGTTAGAAGAGGAAAGGGGTCCGAGGTAACCACAAACCAACCTTCAGATACATAATCTAGCCAATCTGTATCTAGAGAGGGCTCTCTCTATAAAATATAGCTTTGTTTTTAGAAGATATTAGGCTAGTTGTAAAGTCCAGGGGTTTTGATTTTGTTTGAGTTGATGGAATTCTTTAGCTAAGATTAAGATCAAGTAGTTTCAATCCATTGGGCTATGGAGTCAAAGGATTGGCTGCACTGGGTTAAGTCTTTCAACAGAAGATGGTTTATCAGGGCAAGATAATCAAACTAGAAACAATTATAGATCTAAAATGAATGGAATGGAATTCAAACGGATGAAAGGAAACAAAGAATCTTTCAACACATTCAAGAGAAGAGAAATAGATTGATTATCAATAAAGAGCAGTTAAGTATTCTTTACTAAATAACCAAAAATGTATGAACTAGACAAACAGGAGCAATTAAGAATTCGTTGTTTAAACCAGTTTGGAAGAAAACTTTTAGAATACTAACGACTGAAATCAGATTACACCTAAGTACTTTCTGATTTAATCCTTTTCGTTAAATATTAAGATAATGAAACACAGATGATATTGTAAAAAAATATAAAACTTCAAAACATGGGATAGAGATGACTTATTGATCCTTCATTTGACACATGAATCCTGAGAAAAGTCTTCTGCCTCAATTCCTTGTCCAGTTTTGCCACGAAAAAATTCTCCAAAGCTCTTTATTCCAAAATATTCAATGTTACATCAAAGTATAAGAATCCACACTCAATAATCCGATTGAGGGCTTATTTATACAAAAAATCATACAAAATATCTCTTAACAAAACGAGATATAATCTAAAATGACTCACAAATAAGTTACAATAAAAATAGAGACAGATGGTCTCATAGATAAGACAAAAAAGCAACTAATGTTGTGTTGTTTCCTCCTTTTGAGAATGTGCTGGAGGCAGGACCTATATTTTAGCTCTTCGTTGTCCTCTTCAATAATTTTGTTCTAACTGACTTGCTTCACTGATACTCTTTGTTTTTACTGATACACTTTCAACTGAGCTGATACTCTTTGACCTTCGTTTGTCCCTTTATCCCTTATACTGTAGTAAATAGGAAAAATTTCATATAAGGATAAATTTTACAAAAGTTCCAATAGATCTTCCCACCATTTATCTTCTGCTATTTTGGTCCGTTGAAGCTTCCTTAATGTTTCATCAGCCTCAGTATATTTGAAGAAATTAGGCTGATTAGGAAACAAATGTCTTACTTCATGTTCAAGATAAAACAAATTCTCTAATCTGTCATGAAGATTCCTTCCTGTAGATAATGTTGCCTCTGATGAAATGGTTGAAGAACTAGCAATGAAATGATTGTGAGCATGTATGTCCAATTTCTTGACATAAGTTTCCAGGTCCATTATTTTATCTTCTGAAACCATATGGCTGGGCAACCCTTTATTCAATAAAACATTAAACCTTTCTCTGAAAGCAATGATCTCACTTTGCATGTCAAAACACCTTCGTTCTAAATTTTGCATAAGAGTTCTTTTAGTAAAAACTCTTTTTATCTCCAAGATGTTGCAGTTATGTCCTGAATACCCATATTTGCAAGTTGCTGCCTGGTTTGGGTGTTTAGGAATTGTATGAGCTGATTGGCTTCCTCAGGCCTATTTCCTAATTCTACTCGTGTATTTTCAACTTCATCCAGAGCTACTTTGACCAAATCGTTTTGCTCATATATTATCTGGATTGAGGACCAGATATATTTTATTGATTGAATAATATCATCCCAAAGAATGTCATTTATTTCTCTTAAAGGTTTCTCCAATGTGAGATCCCTTTCCAAAGCTTTAACCAATTTTTCCAACTTTTTGACTTCTCTTGTTTTGTCAGCAACAGTCATTTTTGAAAGATCATATTTCTGTTCCAAACTAATAAGCTGTAACTTTGTGTGCTGAAGTTCTGTTACTTGAAGTTTTAAGTCATTCATTTGCTTTACTAATTCGTTTGTACTCAAAGTTGAAATATTTACCTGTGATGGCTCTGCTGGTTGACCTGTTGGTTGACTTGTTGTACCTGTGATAACCACTGCTGTAGATACTGGAACATTGGACTGCTTGTCTTTTAAAGCTTGTTACGGTTCTTTTTCTGTTTCAATCAGTTGCTCATTCATTTTTAAGACCAACTCCATTATTTCTTCTTTAGAATTCTTCTTTATTACTTCTTCAGTTTGAGGATGTCTGGAGGCTGGCAATTTCAACTGCTTTCTCAAAGCAGCAATGTCATCATCTTTTTTCTTGATTAGAGCTTCTATACCTTTTACATCCTTTGGATCATGTCCCAAACCAATTATTATTTCTTCCAATGTTTTTATCCTATTGTCTTTGGCTTGAGAAGAAGCCTTTTCAAGTTTTAACTGTGTATTGGTGTTCTCCAAAGAATCCTGTAACTTGTGAGCTGCCATTGCCTTATCAGTCAAAGTAGAATAGATCATTTCACCAGTCTTCTTATGTAACTCAATCTGATCTAAAGGATGGATATCCTTTGCTAGGACTTCAAATTTTGTCCTAATATAATCAGCAGCTGTTTGGGGTTGTTCACCTTGGGTTTGAAATGGCTCATTATCATTTTGCCCTGTTGGATGTCAAAAGCTGACATCAATCTTTCTTGATTCTTTGGAGCCATTTTCAGATATTTATTATATACTTGAATTCTCAGTGGATCATTCCTGGCCTTGATATTGATAAATGTCTTCTTTATATCTCCTATATCTTTAACTGGTGTTTTGAAAGAAGATATTTCAACACTTTGTTGCTTTTGAAGTTCTTTCCTTTGTGAGGTAGTGGATGCTCCACTGACTGAACCTATTTGTTGACTGCCCAATTGTTCTGGTCCTTGACTATCAAGGATTTCATCAACAGATTCTACTTCTGGAGGAATATTCAATTTTTGTCTTTTGGCCTGAGGCTGTTGTGAAGATCCAATGAAAGGGGTAGCAGCTTCAGCTTCTCTCCTTTTTCCCTTTTCCACATTTAATGGAGTCTGAAAAATTGACATTTATGTCTCATTGATCTAAACTGGAGGGATTGGTACTTGATTTTGTTCTTTGGATGTCCCTGGTTGCTCTGTCATTGTGAACTTTTCAACTACTTGTATATCCGGTTCCTTTTCTTTTCCTTTTGATTCTACTGCCACTGTACTGATCTCCTGCAAATGTTGTTGTGAAGTTCCTGCTGAGGAAGGTCCTGCTGAAGAAGGTCCTGCTATCTGTACCTGGCCAAGAGAGTCCAGGTCAAGTATTTTTTCAAGGTATTTCATTACATTATCAATATTGACCTGCTCACTATCTTGCTCTACCAAAGTTCCTTCCACCCATTCATCTGTATTTGCATATTGTTCAATTTCTGGCATCCTAAAATGAATGTATGGGGATAATTTGTTTTTCATTCTTCTGTCACAAATAAAGCTATATGGATCATAGGGTGCCCAGTAGAAAATCTTTTGTAATTTGAGGTAGTCTTATAAAATCCTTTCGGCTTCTTTCCCAGCCTCCCTAGAATTACACACAAAGGGACCTAATTGGCTCTTTATCCTGAGTTGCGCCTTCTTCTTAGCATTACAGAAATGAACTATATCTGAATTGTTCATCTGTCTGAAATACTCAAGTGAAAAAAGTCTCATAGGAACATATCTGGGTAGCTTGATTGGACACAATTCACATCCATAAATTCTAATTTCAGTATAATTCTGATATAAGTACCAATCTCCCACTTTATATTGTTTTGAGAGTTGAAGGATCCTCTTGATTCATTACTGACTCTGGGAGGAGAAATTCCAGTTAACAAAGTGGTTTCTGGATGTACAAATAGATCAATAAATTCATTGTACAAGTAAGGAGAATCAGAAGAATGATGGGTGATAGCAGACCAAAAGATAACTGATCTAGGGTTTCCTTTAGCATCAAGTTTCTGAATATGGAAAGGAAAACTTTCTGACTGATAGCATATCATGAGATGATATATGAAGGAAGAATATTTGAATACTCTCTCATTTCCAAATCTCATGAATTGATCATGGATTTTGTCAGCAATATAAGATGCAAAGTCATATTTAACAGCAGGAGGCTATCCTGGGGTAAAAATAGACAATAATACCAGGGTCAATTGGTCAACAAACTCACTAGTATTAAAACCCATTATTGAAGATATCATGTTTAAAATAAGTCTGCCCTCATCAGTAAAATAAGTGTGGCCATAAGGGGGAGGGCCTTTAGGTTGATGCTGTGGCAGAATGAAAGTCTGACAAAGACGGTTTAACTCTTCATGGGACAATTGGGTAGACTTCTCAAGTAATTCAGCCATGTACAAAGGAGTAAGGGCTTGACCAGGTTGGAAATGTAGCATCTCATTTATGGATTAAGCAGTTATTGGGAAGAGGACATCTTGACTTGGGGATAAAACTGCTCTTTGGTTAGGATCATAGTTGGCATGGAAAAGATGGATGATTTCAAGGAAGATACGGACTGCTGGGAGAAAGTACATGGGCATCTTGGATTCCCAGAGTCCAATTATGTCAGAACCATTCAAATAATTGTCTCTGCAGCGCCAAAATATTCGAAGGGGATTCTCACTGATACCCAGGTCTTTAATTTGAAAATCCATATCGGCTAAAGGTAAATAATCCAAGTCTTTGTGAGGGGCATTCAACGGTGCTACGTTTAAAGCCACGGGAACTTCCATTTTTGGTTCTTGTGGATTCAAAAATAAGAATTCGGCTTATGGTGAAAGATTTAGCAAAATTACAGGTGTCGACAGGAGAAACAGGTACAATTGCAGATTGGAAATTCAATTACAGTTCTTGGGATTAAGGAATGAACTAGCAATTAATTTTAACTCTGTTTCAATGAAAGAAAAAGCAAAAGCCGAGTTTCTTACAAAGTTCAGTGGGATTTTTTAGGGTAAATACATGTTTCTCTGAGGATGACGCTGGTTTCAAACAGGTACTGGATAAGGCAAATGATTTCTTGAATGCTTGACAGCAATTTTCTTAGGCGAGGCAAAGGTTGGCGGTCTTCGGCTATGAAAATTTTGAATTACTGTGCATGGAAGTGTAGTCGCTCTCTGTGAATGAAAAAATGAAAAACGTGGGCTTATTTTGTTTTATTCACAAATTCAATGGGTGGCGGAATTTTTTATTATTTTATTTGATGACGTCAGCATGGTATAGTGGACATGTCATGAGCGGAAAGGTGGTAAGTGGTTTCTATCGCACCGTTTATGAGGGAAGGCGGTTTTAGGCGGAAGGGCAGCGATGCGATACAACGACTGACACGTAGCACGACACTGTTTGAAAAACCGCTTGGCCATCGCGCGTTATCTTTCGTACGCGGATGGCCAGCGAAATGGATGAGGGTCGTAGATCTTTGATGGATCGATCGGACGGTCGACGGGACAGGGAGATGGCAGGGAATTAACGACGTGAGCCCAATGTAATTAACTGTTAATTAAACCCATCGAGTGGAATTCGATTGGCTGGGGTCGATTATTAATTAATCGTGTGGATTAATTAATCCCTGGTACGGTGGATGGCTGGGAATTATGTTATTTTTATTTTTAAACATATATAATATGTTTAAACGCTTTTTCAGATATTTTTATTTATACAATAATTAAATCAATGCGATTTATTCACTGTAGGGGGTGGGAATAATATTAATGTTATATTTTAGCCAAAAGGGGGTATATTGTGGGTTTTTTATTTGAATAAAATAGGAATTAAATACTTTTGGCTAAAAAGTCATAATATAAAAGTTTTGGGGATATTACTATAAAAGGATTTATATATAATAGGAAAAGGTGATTTTCATAGGGAGTTAATATATAAATTAGAGTTAATATGACAAGGGAACAATGTGAACTCAAAATACTTAAATATAACCAAGAAAGTGAAGTTTCAAAAGTAAATGGAATTATTATACTTTCATCACTTAGACTTAGAATAAAAAGTTATTTTGAGGGCTTTTCATGAAATATTGAAGGATTTTCCTAAGTAAAATGGGATTTTACTTAGGAAAAGATTTTAAAAGGTGAATGAATGTGATAATGGATGATTTCAAGTACTTAGGTTTTTTTCAATTATTGGGCCGAGGGTCCGGTCCCTCCAAAAGTCAAGGAAATGCCTTGGGCCCCTTTAATTTTCAAAATACCTTAGCACTTAAGGGAAATTAGTTAATTCTTTAGGGAAAAATGAAGGGGAAGTTAATAATCTTGACTTTGCTTTGCTGTGAACTTTTTCCAATGTAGTATCTGCCTTTGCACTTGTGATGAAAGTAAAATTGAACACATTTAGAACCATCATTCATCACATGTAATTCTGCAACAACATCTACCTACCCTACCTACTTTACTCTACCATTTTTCTTCTTTATTAGGGTGCACTTAGACTGGCAAACCCTTATCAATTTTCTTTTTCTTTTACATGGCAAACCTATCTAAGTCTACACTTATTACATCCAAGGGCTCAGATTAAACTGTTGAGCTCCTTATATTCACTCTACCTATCTACTTATCTGCCAAGATTAAACTGTTTGGTCAGATATTTATTCTCTATTCTATAGCATGAAATTGAAAAATGAATGAGTCAAGTTTGAACAGTTTGACTCTTCATAAATTGTGGCAAAAATTTGACAAACTGCACACAATTTTGTTTATTACATCAGAGCAAAAAGCAGTGGCATTTAGACTTGCACACTTTCCTTGGCCTTTCTTTTGGTGGGGTTCATTTTCTTTCACTTTTTTGGCCAATTTTATTTTTTCACCCTTTGATTTTTCTTTTAGGATATACCCTCTTTACATTTTTAAAATTTTTTGATTTTTTGATTTTTTTTAAGAATATGGAACACCTTTGCAACAAGAAAAAGGTTTGAACATATTACATAGTTCGACAAGTCAATCATGAAAAATGACACCTATTGGTATAGGAGTCTAACAAGGACCATTGTACTTTGGCAATAATTTATTATCCTTATTAGCTTGCTTGAGGGACATTCATTTGTATGGTTGTAGGTGTGCAATTCCAAAAGAATCTTTTGTTTTAGTTCAGAATTCTTACAAAGATAAAAGTGATATTTTTACCATAAGGAATCATTTTTCCATCTAAATGTACTAGACGTATAGGGATATTGCTGCAACTTTTAAGTGATTGTCCATACTTCTTCGTCATTCTTCCATTCCTCCCTTGCTTCGGTTATCCAATATTGTTGGATAATAGAAATGGCACAAAGAAATGCTTCCACATCCTCATTATTTCTTGAGAGAGCACCTGCAACAACATTTAGCATCCCTTTCTTGTATATGATTTCAAAGTCATAACCCAACATCTTTGTGACCCATTTTTTCTACTCTTCTGAAGATAGTATTTGTTCCAAAAGTATTTAAGACTGTCATGACCAATTTTTACCTTGAACCGTCTTCCCACTAGGTAAGGTCACAATTTATTTAGTGCATGTAGTATTGCCAACATTTTCTTCTCATAAATAGCTTTCTGTAAATACTTTTCTTTTATTGGACGACTTTCAAAAGCAATGGGTCTTCCTTCTTGCATTAAAACAGCACCAATTCCATTTCCTGAGGCATCACATTCCACAATAAAGGTTTTTGTGAAGTCTGGCATAGCTAAGATCGGTGCTTGGCACATTGCCTCTTTAATATGCTCAAAGGCCTTAGTTTCTTTAGGATTCCATGAAAATGCATCTTTCTTCAATAATGTTGTTAGAGGTGCTACTATTTTCCATAATTCTTAACAAACTTGCGATTACCCTGTTATCCCAAGAAATCATCACAATTGCTTTATGGTTGTGGGGACTTTCCATTCCTTAATGGATTTAATTTTTTTAGGGTCTACCTTAACACCCTCCTGAGATACAATATGATCCATATATTCCACCTCTTGTACTTCAAATAAAAATTTGGAGGTTTTTGCATATAATTGTTTCTCCTCCAATAGTTTGAGCACCTTGTCAACATGTTGAACATGATCCTTCCAAGACCTATTGTAGATTAGTATATCATCAAAAAATAGTAACACAATTTTTTTAAGGAAGGGTTTGAAAATGGAATTCATCAACCCTTGAAATGTAGAAGGTGCATTGGTAAGGCAAAAAGGCATGACAAAAAATTCATAATGACCCTCATGAGTTCGAAATGTTGTTTTAAGAATGTCTTCAGTCTTCATTCTAATTTGATGATATCCTGAACGAAGATCCAACTTGGTGAAATAAATTGCTCCATGTAATTCATCCAATAATTCACCAATCATGGGAATGGAAAATTTATCTTTAATAGTGAGCTTATTGAGCTCCCTAAAATCTGGACACATGCACCATGATCCATCCTTCTTATGCACCAATACTACTAGAGTAGAGAAAGAACTTTGACTAGGTTGAATTATACCAACCTCTAGCATTCTGCAATCATAAGTTCAAGTTCGCTC
This sequence comes from Pinus albicaulis, assembly GCA_034641835.2. NCBI lineage: Eukaryota > Viridiplantae > Streptophyta > Pinopsida > Pinales > Pinaceae > Pinus > Pinus albicaulis. Next base: position 228,413,521 of record CM076576.1, read on the forward strand.
CTTTGGACATAATAATATTTGTAAGGCATGATGTTTAGAGGAACACTTCCTAGAATCAAATGAATAGTGTTATCATGATCACGAATAGGTGGGAGTCCTTTGGGAGTTTCAAACATATTGGAATGATTGTCCAAGACTTTTTGGAGATCTGGAGAAATAGATGATTTTGATGTCGGAACTTCTAGTGAGCATGATTGTGCAATGACACATCATTGTTCTTTCTTCAAAATATTTGTAATGACATTAGAGCTTATTATCTTTCTCGACTTTCTTGCAATACCCCATAATTCAACTTCCTTTCCTTCTGAAACAAATTTCAAGAAAATTTCGTGAAAATTAAAATCTATTGTCCCCAAATATTGTAACCATTGTACTCCTAATACAACATCAGCACCACCCATTGGAATGGAAAGCATTGGGCTATTCAATACATATTCCAACATGGTTAGCTTGATATTATGGCACTTTGCAAAGAAATTTATAGTTCCTCCATTTTCCACCATCACTTGACACTCTGGTGCTGGGTATAGAAATAAATTCAACTCCTTGGCTACCTTACAATGAATAAAGTTATGGGTACTACCCGAATCAATAAGCACTATTAAATTTTTCTTCTTTATATGTCCTCCTATCTTGAGAGTTTGAGGAGTGGTAATTCCTGCCAATGCATTACAGGATGTGGTCGGATTCATTTATTCTTCCTCTAGGGTTGGTTCCTGGTGTATATCCGCTTCTTTTGAGTTTTGTTATTCATTTTCTTCCTCCTCTTCACAATCAGTGTAAAATAATTTATTCTCAGCACACTTATGACCTTTAGTGTATTTTCTATCACAACTATAGCAAAGCCCTTTTGCTCTTTTTTCTTCCAATTTTTGTGGTGTCAACCTTTTAGGTTGTGGAAGTCTAGGACTAGCAACACTTCCATCTTTATAGTTGTGAGTGGTAGGCTTCTTTGTCACCATAATTTTGCTTTAAATTTTCCATGCCAACCTGAATGCCTTATCCAATGTATCAGGTTCCCAAAGGTGAACCTCATGTTGGATGTTATCCTTTAGAGTCCCTATGAAGACATCAATCCTATGTTCCTCTGGAATATTATTTACCCTTATATTCAAATTTTGGAAGTCCTCAATGTGCTCCATCATTGAACCCTTTTGTTTGAGATTTATCAATTGGCTAAATAAGGTGTTTCTCTTTGTATCCTCATAATGTGCTATCATTTCCTCATGCAAAAACTGACCAAGTGACCAGTGGTTTACGTGAAAAAAGACATCGATACCATACAAACTTATTTTTTTCTAAATACAAAGTTGTAATGCATACCTTTTGTGTGTTTTTTATATTATGGAGCTCAAAGTATTGCTCCATTAGTAGTATCCAATTTATCAGATCCTTGCCATTAAACTTCCTCATAACTATCTTTGGAATATGGTGGGTCTTAAATCCAATGTTAGAGTCTTTGAAATCATGATTAGAATTTATTTTGTTCTCATCATGAGTTTCCTACACTACCTTTTCTCCATTAGGAAGCTTTTATTATAGCAACTTTCCCAAACCTTCCTTCAAACCTTCCATATATTTCTTCAAATATTCCATGTTGCCTTATATACCGTCCATCTTAGCTTCCATGCCATTCTTCAAACCATCCATCTTAGCTTCTACTCCTTTCTTCAAACCATCCATGTTGCCTTCTATACCATCCATCTTAGCTTCCACGCCATCCATCTTAGCTTCCATGCCATCTATTTTAGCTCATGTTGTCACTCCTAGAGACAACCTTGAGTTTCAAAATACTAGTGCCTAGGACATCTTAAGAATCAGAGGTTTTAGACTATGTCGTCTGGAGAATTCTCTGAATGTATCTTTGCTTAGGATTGATGGAACAGTGGTTCAAGATGGTTGTAGAAACAATGGTACTAAACTTCATGTAAACTGAACAACACTCTGAATGAGTTTGGGACTGCATGAATTCAGGATGTTTCGAGTGGGTCAAATAAAGAACCAATGAACATACTTTGAAATATAAGGTGGTGGTAACTCAAAGGAATTTCGAGGAGAAACCCAAGAAAGGTGGGCTTATTTTGCAATAATAATTTGTCCTTCTTAGAATTTGAGAGAAAAGTGGCAGATGAGAGGTTGATGAAGGGAGACTCTCACAGGGAGAAATATTAAGGTAGCAAGATGATTAATGTATGAGTTTCATCTTTCCTCAATGAGGATACATACAAATTCATTTATTAAATCATTTACAACCATCATTTCATGCATAAGACTTTTGAAGAGCAACTAAAAAAATGGAAATAAATTTAAGCAAACGGGAGACAAACTCATACATACTGCTCATTAACCCAATTGGAATCCATTCACAAACAAGGTCATCTTTATATTAGCTTTTAGAAACAACTCTCCAAGATATGCATTCAGAGCTCAAAACAATATTACATGAAAATATACATAGTATGGACCCAAAATTTCCACAAAATCCAGAACCCTTTCATACTTTCTAAGTTTCCTATTTATAGCATTTCCCTCACAGGCTCTTAGCCAGATATTTCTTAGACATATATTCCACGCCCAATGTACTCTGAGGCCTCCTCGTCAAGTTGCTCGATGACATGTCCTTCAGGCCCCTCTTTTCTTTGTTTTTTGTTGGGGTGACCTTCCTCCTCATGATACATAAGGTCCTGGGCCATTTGATGACTTCCTTGATCTTGGACCTCCACCTCATTGTGCGCACTGTCTCCTCTCCCTTCAGCATTTGGGGATTCAGCCTCCATCTCTATATCCAAAGGCCACGAATCACAATTATCCTTCCATTATATTAGAGTTCTAGGCGTATGTTCATATGTCAAAGACTTAATCTTCTTCCTTCTGTTTGCGATGAATCCCTTAGGATCATAGCACCATACATCTCCTTGCAGTAAATTCATCTTCTGCATCAGCCCCTTAGCTAGGGGGAGTGCATGTCCTGAATTGATAGTAAAATTCAATACCGCGCTTGGGAACCTAAGGATATATCCCTTCTTTGCGAGCACAAAATGAGTTTGGTCTGCACTCAGGACTTGTCAAATGAACTCAAGGGCGAAAATTCTCATGGACATGAAAACTGGCAGATGAAAAGGAGGAACTTCAGAACCATAAACCTTGATCAACGTGTGATATTTGAACAAATACCAATTCCCGACACAATCTCTATCACTGAACTGGAGCAGCTCCTTCTGTTTAGAAAACATCCTGTGCGAAGGGTTGCCATGTATAATTTCATAGGCCCTAGACATGAAATTTGTGATGAATTTCGTGTACCCCCTTCCTTTGGGGTGTTAATGGACTGAGAAGTTCCATTCAAAAATGAATTTTGGCTCAGCATCTTACATGGAGAACTTGTCTAGGCCTAAGCCCTCGAACTTCTCTACGTGCTTGAACAGGAACAAATAGAATACCAAAGAATAGTACCTAAAACAAATTGAAGTTGATAGGTCTTGAAATTGAGCTTGAATAGTAGAGGCTAGGAAGGTGGGGATATCTAGTAGAATCCCGAGTTGCATCATGAGGTCTAAAAACCCTAGACTAGCATTTTTTACCCTATCCGCATTATCTAACCCCAACATCCATGAAATAACTGCTAGGATTGACTGAACGGTATCGCGGAAGAGCGATAGAGGGATAGTTTCCATGAGCAGGAGAGTGAACATGCAAGATGCGGTAATGAGCTCAAGGAAACCCCTTTGTTTTTCAATAGGAAGGTTTGAGAAATGACATGAGAGGGTTACTTTGGTGAATTCGACGCACTCATGAGAGAAGGTATAGCACAGATATTTCCTTATTAATTGAGGATTGATTTCAAAAACTTTATCCCCCTATGTAGAAAGAAACATATCCTTTCGCTCAATGTAAGCATCGGTGAGCCACATTATAAACTCAAGGAAAGGGTGGACGAATGGGGGAATTTGATAGTAAAGCCATAAATCTATAACCCTAAACAACTCCTCACCCCACCATTTATAACCCAAAATCTCAAACCTCATATTAGCTAGATTGAAAGGATAAATGGTATCACAGAACTGGGCTTGAGAGTCCATGAGTGGCTCAATACCAAGTGAAACTTTGACTTCACGGGCCTGTGGGGTTTCGGGAGCAGTTTTCTTCATTTTCTCCATCATAATTTTGACAAATAGTAAAGGAAAACAGAGAGGGACTTGACAAAATACCTGAGGCAGCGACGAGAGCGACATGAGGAGGGAATTGCATACACTGTGGCTTTTTACCCGGGTACTCAGCTTGGTAAAAATAAACTACAAATGGTAAGAAACAATTGTCACTCGTGAAAAATGGGTGGGAAAATGGTCTTTTTCTAGGATGGGAGCAGGGGCGACAACTGCAGGGCTGACTTCAGGAGGACGTCAGTGGGAGGACACGTGGCGTGAGGAGATTAGCCGACGGCAGTCAATTGGGTGAGAGGCCACGTGCCTGACACAGGGATACCAACTTCGTACCTGGACGAATTTACCTTACCTTACCTTATCGTTCCGCATTTTTCCGTAGGAAGAGAAGTCCCCACAAAATTTCATTGGGTCAAAACCTTGATGGTGGATCCCTATCTTATCCCCCCCCCGAAGCTCTCCAAATTGGCCCACGGGGTGACTGACGTCACACCCTCTAGCGGGTCATTTATGTCGCTTCCTTCCAGTTTGAGAGCCATCAGAGTGGCCATTCTACGTTTTTTTTTAGTTGTGCCACTGCTTTATGGGCCATGTGGCTGATGCGAGCTGTGCGTATGGGGAACCTGCCACTAGGGCTACACAGACCTTCTCTCAACTCACCTTACCTAGCCATTTTTCCACCTTATAGACTTGTACTCCCCTATTTCCTTATGCTTGAATGTTCACAGGCCAACATTGGCTCCACCTAGGGGAAACATGCTATTTTCAATGCGTTGAGAACCTACAGACCGAGCACCTATGTCTTCTTGGGTGAATGGATTCATCATTGAAAATTTCATGAACAATGCTCAATTAAATTCAAAGAGTAAAGCATGAAAAATTAAAAATGGCATATATACAGTGAGGAGGATATGTATAATATATTGTTGGTGTCCATGTTAGTGCTGGAAATAAAGCTTGAGAAACTGTCCATTGACAGGAATCTCAAGTATATCTCCCTCCAGATTCTCCAGCATAAAATTAGTGTTCCCCTTTAGTTCAGCCACCCTAAACGGTCCAAACTAGTGTGGATAAAACTTCATGTTTTTTCCCTTGTCTTATCTTCTGACATCCCATCTCAGTACTAGGTCCCCTGCCTGAAATTCTTGATCTTTAGCCTTTCGATCGAACAGACACTTCATCATTTCCTGATAGCCTTCCAACCTGAGGTTCACTTGCTCCCTGATCTCATTTAGCTCGACCAGTTGATTCATTCTCCTCGTGAGGGCGTTAGGCTCTTCTTCACTATCTTGCAGAAACTAGGCTACGAGTAGTGCGAGTTGAGTAGGAAAGACCATTGCCCTGCCATACACCAATTCGTAGGCATATTTCCCTGTGGATATCTTGGTTGTGATTCTATTCACCCGGAGTGCGAACTTTAGTTGGGAATCCAAATTCTTTTGGTTTTCGCTGATTATCTTCTTTAGGATCCTCACCAGCATTTTATTATACAATTTGGCCAATCCATTTCCCTGTGGGTAGTATGTTGTGGAGTGCCCGAGCAGGATGTTGTATCGCTGGAAGAATTTTATGAACTTAACGGACTTGAAGGCCTAAGCATTTTTTGTGATTATCTTTTTTAGGAACACAAACCTTGCTACTATATTCTCCTCCAAGAATTTGATTACTACTATGTCCGTAGCATTCCTCACATCCACCGCTTCAACCCACTTGGTGAAGTAATCCGTTGTGGTGAGGATCCACTAGTGCTGGTTATTGGATGCCAAATGGAATTCGCCTATGAATTCAATTCCCCGATGTTTTAATGGCTCTTCAACATGGACCGAGATCAGCGGGAGGGATGCAAACTTTTGTTTATCGGAAAATGTCTGGCACTTCTCACAAGCTCTAACACGAGCTTGGACATCGCCAAATAACTTAGGCCAGAAGAACCCTGCTCTGAGGATCTTATGGGTCGTTGAGCACCGGCTATAGTTTCCACCACATGTTCCATCATGAAACTCCTTCGTCACTTCCTCCACCTCCTGCTCTACCAAAAACAATAGTAGTATTCCCACTAGGTCCCTCCAGTACAAATGCCCTTTTTATACTGCATACCTTTGAGACCTCAATCGCAGTGTGCAGTACTTTGTTTTGTCGAAATCAGGAGGGAATATTAGAGTAAAAATGTATTCAACTATGTCTTTGTACCATGGGGAGACTAGGTACTTTACGTGTGTTTTCTCTATGGAGGTTTCTATTCCTGGTTGCATGCCCATGTCACCTTTCACCTCGCCTCCTTTCATCGATAATTTTATTCCCAGAGCTTGATAGTTGAATTCTGAAAAAATATTAGCCAACCCCTGGCCTTTGATAAGCTTAGTAGTCTTGATCTCCATTTCATATTCTCGGATCTTTGCAATCCACTTGCCTCTTTTCCCTTCACTATCACCCTGCACGAGAATGTCTTTTACAGTGGCGGTGGGTACGTAAGATTTTATGGTGGACTGTAAAACATATACCTGAAATGCTTTCAAGGCCTTAGCCAAAGCGTATACCTACTTCTCCAATATGTTATATTTTAATTCTGCATCTTTGAGGACTTGGCTGAAAAATGAAATAGGTTGCTTTTGTCCCTCACCATTCTTTTGTAACAATACTATGGCGATTTTGTGAGGTGATGCAAATGAAAAAATCAGGAAAGGCTTCTTATAATCCGGGCAAGCCAAAACTTGGGCTTCTGCGAAGGCCTGCTTGATCATGTCAAAGTAATCCCTTGATTGAGGAGTCCGTTATCACAAGAGTGTACTTGATTGGTTGCTTATCAAACAACTCTATGTAACTATTTCAAACCACTTCTAACTGAAGCTTAGCCTCTTCAGTTTGAGAGGGCTCTCTCAAGGAGGTTTTATGATATTGAATAATGATAGTACTAGATGGCTAACTCTATGGGAAATGTAACTTATTTTATTTATGTTTGCAAGTTATAAAGAATGCAGGCTTGCTACCATTTGGCTTATGGAATCAACAATCAGTAGTTTCAGTGGTAAGGTTTCTTGACATGGAAGCTGAGGTAGATAGAGGTCTTTAACAAAGGAAACTCACACATAAAACATAGGAAAACACATCCATTTCATCACTAAAGTAAGTCAAAGCATAAACTTATGAATTCTAAGTAATAGAGATGAAATCTACTGCAAGTGGTAAACATAAAGATATAGATCAATAAAACATTAAAAACCTCATGAGAATATCAGGTCTGTCAAAAAGAAAGTCACTCTGTATTATTGATATAAGTCAAATACATAAAAGCAACAATTTATTGAAAAAAAATTCCAACCCCTGACTACTTTGATGCTTTGTCTTTAAATATACCTTATTTACAATAAGGATGATCTGCCTAGTGGCTAGACCATCGAAGTCTCCTATGGCACATCACATAATTGAAATACATGACTTCTAATAGAAAGCTGATAGCTACACATTTCGTAATAGGACTCTAACTCCTATTTATTACATAACTCTACCTTATCTTTTGAAAAAATTATATGACAGTTAAAAAATAAGAATCACATGCTCGAAAGACACATGACAGATTCCATTACCACTTTACATATTTAAAACCCTCCTAGACTTGTGGAGCATAACCCTACTTTCTAGGAATGCATAACCCTTATCTTCAAAGCTGCTTTGGTTGATGACCTGTCTTCATAGCACCTCCTTCAAGTCATAAATATTTGATGATAAGCTCCCTTGATGTGTTGGAGGAGTCCAGCTATCCAAAACTTCCATTAAGATGCTCCAAAAACTTTAACAATTGCTCGCTATGAAAACAGGATAGTTTCGTAGCGAGTTTTGGTAGCATTGAAAAAGTGGCGTTTGCTCCCAATAACTTCGCTCCTTTTCTATTCCATGATGCAAATCAAGTCATGACACATCACCACCATCAATCTCCCTCCTTGAAAATTTCAAAAATTTACTTTAGAAGAAAAAAGGCTGCTACAGGTTTTTTCGTAGCGTTTTCCTGGCTTTAGGCCTAGGAAAAGCTACAAAACAATGTAAAAACCCGAAAATTGCCCATTTCAAAATTGTCTCCAAAAAGTGACCTCCAACTGCAAAAACTTGATTTTCTGCATGTAGTGAACCTTCTAAGGCATCTTCAATCTCAAATTATTGTTCTTGTGGTGTTTCCTCCTCATTTATGATCACTTTAGCTATGGGCTCCTTAACCACAGTCATCTGTAAACCTTTCTTTTCCAGCTCTTCATGAATCAGTTCCAATTTTTCTTGAAGATCTTTGACTTGGTACTTCAGTGTCCTATTCTTGGATTGCAAGTGCAAGTTTACCTTTTTTATGTTATTTTCCTCTCTTCTTAGTGGCTGAGTCGACTCTATCATTTTTTTTGTGTTGTCCAAGGTCTTTGAGACACTTGTGACTTGATCCTCCCAAATCTTCCTCATTTGTTCAAACTACACTCTTTAAGCTCTGTGCTTCTTTTCCTCTTTCCTCAAGACTGATGTATCTTCACTTGCATCTTTCAACTACTCCTTAAGAGCTTCAACTTCTAACTTTTTAGTGATTTTCTCTTTTCCCTTCTTTTGTTTGATGACCAGATCTTCTTTTGCAGGTGAGGAGAGGTCTGTGATGCTTGGTGGTGGCTGAGTAGTTTCATTGACCTTCTGAGCCTCTTTGCTTCTTTCTAAGACCTTTCTTGCATGTCTTGTCATTGGTTTTCTAGCTTGAAACATGAAACAAGCATCATCACCTGCAAATTCTAACTTCTTAGTTGTTTTTCTTTTCTTAAGCTTCCTTCCTCCCTCATCTATGTCTTCAGCTTGGACAATGGGAGTTTCTTTAATATCAATGACATGAAAGATGTCCTCTAAGTTACCCTTAACCACTGTTTGGCTCCTTGTAACTCTCTTGTTTCCATGTTTGCTAACTATTGGATTAATTTTTGCAGGTGTAGCTTTGGGTGTGTCATTCTTCTGCAAATGCTCTGTCCCTATGCTCACTGTTTCAACTTGCTCTGCCACTGTAGGTGATGAAACATCCCTAGGTTTGGGAACTCTTTTAGGAGTGACAACATCTACTTAAAAACCACTGATGAACAGAAAGGATGTCCAATCTCTGCCTAATCTCTTAAACTCCTCTAACACCAACAACTTGATCAAGCCATGGTGAAAGAGAGAAGTTTCATTTCCTAATTTTTTAACTTGGACCTTATCTGACATTTTAGTTAGACTTCTGTATAAATAAAAGGGAAATTCAAGAGACCTTTTACCCACAAAATGCAGCAGAAGCCTAAGGTGGTAGGAGTAGACCATGTGAAACCTTCCTTCACAAGTGAAATACTTCTAAATGATTAGCAACAGCTTTGAGTATTTTTCCTTCATGTAGCTCCTTAGGATATCATTTGTGAGATCAATTTCACTATTATCTGGCTTGATAAATTCTTTGCAATCCTGCATGGTGAACTTGATGCCTTTAAAACATTGTTCCCCTCCTATATGGATTATTTTTTCTGTTGTAATGGTTTTTGGTGTTACTGTGAGGTTTAACATTCCCACCTTTGAAGATTTCCCATTGAAACTTATAGAAAACTCTTTAGAAACATGTAGATGACAACCCTACAGCCTTTGGCAGAACTGCAAACAACCTGTTCTTTTAAATACCTCCAAGGCAGTTGGGTCTTCATTTATCAAATTCATGTCCATGGGCTCATACCTGAGGCAGTGAACACCTTTGTTAGTCTTCTTTCTTGCAGCCATGGTGAATATATATCTTCTCAGCCTTTCTTGATTAGTGACACCTGCAAATTTTGAAAATGCCAGCAACCAGCTTAGCTCGATGAAGAAGCTCTCTAAAAACTCAATAACATGCAAGGATAAAGCAGAGAATGACAAAAAAACTCAATTGGGTATTTTTTTATGGTTTCAATGACAACTCATGCCTTAATCATGACACATGCATGCTAAAAACGGTAATGATGACCTCAAACATGATCTTTGTACCTTGATTTAACCCTAACAGACTCGAATGACATCCACCCTAACTCGTCCAATGACGAACTAAAACTTCACCTCAAGTTTGATAAGCAGACAGGAAAACATTTTTTTGTAGCATAGCTAGTTCATTTTCTGGCAGTTTCACTACAAAACTATTAGGCAATTTCGTAGCGAAAACTACTATTTCACAGTGTAAAATGCTACGAAAAGAGGAAAAACTGGCTAAAGTGTCCTTTTTAGATTTAAACACTTGGGAGATGGAATCTGACACCTAATGATGACTGATGGGACATGATGTGACCTATATGGAGGTGGGTTTGAACCTTAGGATAGGTTAAAGATGAAAAAAATTTAATTTTCCTATACCAACTTGTGACAAATGAACTCTATGACCATGTCAAATAATGTTTCACATTTTTCTAAGTGATAACAGAGTCCATTTCACTTCATTGTTTTTTTCAGTAATTTGGTGATTTCTTTGACAATCTCAACATAATTAGGTATGAACCTCCTTAAGAATTTGATTCTCCCTAAAAATACCTGCACCTATTTCTTATTTCTTGGTAGGGGGATGTTTTTTATTACTTCCACCCATTTGGGGTCAATATTTACCCCTTCTATAGTCACTATATGTACCAATAACTTCCCTTCTTCCAGGGAAAATAGTGATTTCTGAGGGTTCATGGATAAACCGTACCTACGACAATTGTCAAAGGTCCGCCTTAGGTGTTCTATATGTTCAGCATCGGTCTTGGAGAAGACGGTGATGTCGTCCAAATAAATCACCATGAACTTATCTTCATCCCCTACGAAAGCGATATCCATCGCGCATTGAAAGGTGGTGCCCGTGATTATGAGACCAAAAGGCATCCGGGCATACATAAAGGTTCCCCAAGGCGTGGTGAATGACATCTTTTTCTAATCTTCTAGGAGCACCGCCACTTGATTATATCCCGAGAACTTATCCATCATAGACATGCGGGAGGATCCCACCACCTTCTGGAGGATGTGAAGCACAATTCAAGTTTCGAAAATCCACATAGAGCCTTATTTCACTGTTCTTCTTCCTCACAGGAACCAAGTTCGCTACTCGCTCTGAATATCTCAAAGGCACGATGATCTTTGCATGCAAAAATTTATTGATCTCTTTTTCAATGGCTCGGAAGAGGAGTGGATTAATCTGCCTCAAATTTTGTTTGTGAGGCTTGGCATCTTCTTTGAGAGGGATCTTGTGTTGTATGACATCAACGTCAAAAGTATTCAAATCTTGGTATTGTTTTTACTCCATAATTTGTGAGATTGGTAAGAAAAAATGACAAAGGACTGCATCAAACCAATTTGGAGTCTAGGACCTAGCCTTCCTAGACTTAGAGAGGGATCTCTCTATTTTTATGATCTAACTTGAAGATTATAAGTGCTTATATTAGGCTAGTTACAGATATGGGGGTTGTTTGTTTGATTGATGGTGTGGTTGGATAGATAGAGTTGCAGAAGCTAATCCATTGGGCTATGGAGTCAAAAGGCTGGAATGGCACATCAACATCAAGAGCATCACAGGGAAAGCTAACTATGTTAAATGGATATTTAGAGTTGTATTAATATGAGGTGAAATAAATAGTAAGGTTTAGTAATGACTAAAGAGCAGCTAAGAATTATTTAATCAGACTTCAGTAGAAAACATTTAGATTGTAAATGCAGATAGAATTAAGGTGCTCCGACAACAAATCTTAATCTAAAATTTCTGATTTACAATTAGATGAACAGAGAAAACAACGGAAACATTTAAACAGAGAAGTAGCACATCACCATTTTGACACAGCTCAAGAATCCTATAAATGGTCTCTGATTATTGATGTCCAGCTCCAAAATTACATAGCTCCAATATAGTAGTTCTTACAATGCAAGGGCTAACAATATCCAACCCCTGATAATGAAAATTCAAGCAGTATCTAACTAAAACTAAGTCGGTTTCCCTAATTTACTTTGCAAAACTTCATTAATTACAAACAAATTGAATTTAGACAAGTGTGGCCATGCAAGGCCTAAACAAACAAAATCTCTGACAAACACCGCCTGTAGAATTAACTTTGGTAAATCTTCAAGAATTTAAAACTCAGGTGGCTCTTCGTGAATCAAAAACATGGCTTGGAGGCGGCTGATATGGTTGCAAGGAGGCAACGATGGGTGGCTTTGACATCTAGCTCCTCTTTTTGGGTTGCTTTTGTTGGATCATTAAAGATGATGAAATGTTGGCATTTCTGATCAATCGATGGTTGTGCTGAGGTGTCCACCATGCTTTTTCAATATTGGTATATACATAACTTTTTCCACTCCTTTTTGCTGGGAATTTTCATGCCTATGACTAGTCGGTACACTTCATCCACTTTTGTGTATTTTCAAAATGTGGGCCTAGTGAGGAAAACATGCTTCAACTCATGTTGAATAAATATTTCATTGCTCAAGTGGTCCCAGAAAACTTTCCCAGTCATCTTTCCTCTGATGCTGGTGAATTTGGTGGTACCCTTAGTTGTTTCTTTGATTTTGGTTATATAATTTTGAGATTCAACAAGAAGATCCTAGTGAAAATTATGCACCTACACTAGGATGGAGCCTCGGGTTATTTTTAGGTGGGAGTCTATTTTTAGAATGCATGAGAAAATTCTATTTATAGATGATGTTCTATTTTTAGATGTATGTGCGAGTTCTATTTATAGATCACATGTCTATTTATAGATGCATGTCAACTATTATTATCCCTTAATAATAGTTGGACAATAAACATTAATATATTCTCAATGAGCACTTGGAAATAGTTAACTGAAGTGGCAAATCAGCTAGCTATAGTAAATTCGAGTTCAAAGTTTGGTTGGTGGGACATAAGTAGACTTTGTTGTAACTAAGTGATTTTAAGTTGTAACAGAGTTGGATGTGTAGTTATGTGAGTTGTAAAGTAGTTTAACTTAGTTAAGTGAGTTAAACTTAGTTGTGCTAGTTGTAATTGAGCATACACTAGTGAGAAATCAGTGAACTAATTATTTAATTAATTCACAATTAGTGGTCTCACATGCAACTGAAGATTTACTATTATTAACTACATGCATGTCAGATCCAGTGAAGACCCAGTTGAGATGGAGGTGAAAGGGACAGTTCGACTATCAGTTGTGACATTAGTGGGTGCACTCATGCAACCACACACACATTGTATGTGCCCATGAGGATTGCGTAGTCAAGGTAAGTAATATTCCATTCATTCAGGGATTGTTATCAATAGGGATTGCACAGTGGAGGTAGGTTGTCAGGAGGCAGTAAATTGGCACATGTATTTGCCAATATTTGTATGATAGTGTGAGACGATTGTATATTGTACTGAGAGCTCTTGGATTAGAGTTTTGTATGATATTTTTTCATGATCCATTATATATACATAATATATGATAGTGGGGTTTTTAGCTTTATGCTTTCCTGGTAAAAACATCTGTGTTATGTGTGATTGATCTTTCTTCTTGATATTGCAATTGGCGATCATGTTTTAAATTCCACAAATATTTTTGTAGAAGCGATTCTATATTTAATAGTGGCATATAATTTTTAGATCAGTATAATCTAGGCAATACATAATTGCATTAAAATTTCTACAAGGTATCGGAGCCTAGAAGATTGCAATTTTGAAGTAGGAGTTGAGTTTGTTGGTGGAAACAATTCAAATTTGCAGAAATATTTTCTTGGTGCTACAGTTGAGTAAACATCGAAGTGGATTTCAATGGCCTACAGCTAGAGTATGCACTCAAGAGCAGCTCGAACTACATTTCCTGCAAGGACAGGATGGAGGCGGTGCTCGAAGATAATGGCTTGAAGGAATTCATCGACAATGATGTTCCTAAGCCCACTTCGATGGATGTTGCATTACTTGATGCATGGCAAAAGAAAGTGGTAAAGGGGAGGAGGATTCTATTGGAAGGTGTACGAGACCACATTGTCTCAAGCCTTCATGGGAAAGCCACACCATATGCTATGTGGAAGGCTTTGACGGATCTTTTCCAAAGTAGCAGCGACCATAGAAAATTGGCGTTGAAAGATGAACTCAGGAAGTCAAGATGGAAAAGGGAAACAATATTCCAAAGTATCTCACAAAGTTTTTCCAATGTCAGGATGAACTAGGGAGCCTAGGAATCACTATTGTTGATGATGATTTGGTGAGCTTGGCTCTCTTGGGACTTCCTAAGAGTTGGCACAGCTATGAAGATTCTATTAACGGATTGGAAAAACTATTGGATTGGGAACAACTGTGGTCGGATATAGTGCAGGAGGAGTTCAGGCGGAACACCAGAGATGGCTCTTCATAAAATCATGATGATGAAGAGGATTTTGTTTTGGCTGCCAAGGAAAGGGAAGAAATTCCATTCAAAATCTAAGTCTAAAGGCAAGAAGTTGGATTTGTCCAAGGTGAAGTGTTTTCACTGTCACAAACATGGGCATCTCGCTACTAACTGTCCGCAGAAGAAGAAGAACAAGAAGGTTGTTGGAGTTGCAGCTGGTGAGGCCCTTGCCTTGCAATTTGAACTTGATTTATCTTTTATCACATGCATGGTGTCAAGTGCATTGGGATCGGTGTGGTATCTGGATAGTGTAGCTTCCTTCCACATGACGGGAGATAAGGAGCTTTTCAGTGACTTGGAGGAGAAATATCTCCAAATGCATATAGATATGGGTGACGATGGACGATACAGTGTGACTGGCATTGGTATCATTACCTTTTAGAGGGAGTCAGGTAAACCATTTCAATTGAAAGATGTTATGCATGTTCCAAGTCAGAAGAAAAACTTGGTCTCAGTCACAATGTTGGAGGATAAAGGCTATGATGTTATTTTCAGTGATGGAAAATATTTCCTACGACATAAACAATGGTTCAAGCCAAGTGGATAGGGATTCGAGCTAAGAATATCTACAAGATAGAGGTATATGGTTTTTCTGCCATGATGGGCAAGGCAGAAAAAGTGGTGAGCCGGGATAAGGGTCAATTATGGCACAGGCGATTGGGCTATCTTCATCATGGAGCCTTGAAAGTCATGCAGCAAATATCTACTATAGTTCCAATGGGAACACTTTCTCAGTTAGATTAGTGCAAGGGTTGCACCATGGGGAAGTATTTAAAGCCCACCTTTCATGAAAAGGAGAATCGTGCTTTGGTGGTCCTGGAGAGAGTTCACACAGACGTGTGTGGACCATTCTCGATTGATTCAACAGCAAAACATAATTATTATGTTATTTTTGTTGAGGACTTTTCTCGTAAACTTTGGATCTTTTTCATGTAGAAGAAGGATCAAACATTCTCAAAGTTCTGTGAGTTTAAGGCATTGGTGGAGAAAGTGTCGAGGAAGCAAGTGAAGGCTCTGAGCAGTGATAATGGTGGAGAATACATCTCTAATGAATTCAAATAATTCTTCCGCAAATAAATAATTCGGAGAGAACTCATAGTGCCTCATAACTGGCACAGAAAAATGGGGTTGCGGAGAGGAAGAATAGAATGATCGTGGGTGCAGCATGATCAGGACCTACCAATGCATTTGTGGGCGGAAGAATGCAACACTGCGGTTTATGTAAAAAATTGTTTTCCTCATAGAGTACTTAGCATGAGTACACCTGAAGAAGCCTTCACTGGTAAGAAACCAGATGTTTCTCACTTTAAGATTTTTGGCTCATCTGTTTATGTTCATGTGACCAAGAATGCCAGGAAGAAGCTAGAGCCGACTGCTGAAGTTGGGATATTTGTGGGGTACACAAAAACACCCCATAATTATTGTGTGTATTTTCGTAACAGTAAGATGACTATTATGCGACGGGATATAAAATTCGATGAGGGGAAAGGCATGTGGTTGTCTCTTGAGAGGGATCTAGACTTGCATGCGGAGGAGGAATTTTTGGTTCCCAAAGATGAGTCTTTAGATGTGGATCAACCATAGGAGGAGGTTCATGGAGTGGAGGAGTCCCCTCACGTAGAGCCAAACATCAGAATTGGCAGAAGGCATACCACAGAAGTTGAAAGGCTAAGGCTTGATGCTACGCAAAATGTAGGAGCCCCTACTTCACAATGCAGACAAATATAGTCTCCTAACTGATTTAATGGATACATGGCTCTCATGAGAAAATGTATTGTGACTGTGCCATCTTCCTTTTAAGAAGTAGTTCAGAAGCCTACATGGTAAGATACAATGGTGGAGGAGTATGACTCCATTGTCAAAAACAGTGCTTGGGAAATTGTTCCAAGGCCAGTTGATAAATCAGTGGTAGGTTCGAGATGGATCTAAAGGTAAAGCAAGCTATTGATGGGAGTGTTGAGAATTACAAGGCCAGATTTGTGGCTCGAGGCTTCTCACAGATCGAGAGGATTGATTATGAATAAATCTTTGCAAATGTCACACGATATTCTTCCATAAGGACCATCCTTGCTCTCTCAACACAGATGGGTTGGCACATTCATCAGATGGATGTGAATACTATGTTTCTCAATGGGATCATCGAGGAAGAGGTGTACATAGAGCAGGCTGAATGATTTGAGATCTTCAGCATCGAGTCACATGTGTGTCGACTCAAAAGAGCATTGTATGGGCTGAAGCAAGCACCCCGTGCTTGGTACACTCGAATAGACAGCTATTTCACCAGACTTGGCTTCACCAAAAGTGAAGCGGATTAAAACCTATACCAAATTGTAGTGGAGGGTAAGATTTTAATCATTGTTCTTTATGTTGATGATTTAATACTAACTGGTGATGAGAAGCAGATAAACTCATGCAAGGAGGACCTTGCAAAGGAGTCAGAGATGAAGGATATGGGCCTCCTTCATTATTCCTTGGATTGGAAATATGGCAGCGAGATGGTGAAATTTTTGTGTCTCAAGGAAATTATGCAAGGGAGATATTGGGTAAGTTTCACATGGAGGGACGCAAACCCATGGATACTCCTCTTCCAGGAAACTGGAGGAAAGAGGATGCTACATCTGGAGAGGTAGTGGATGCTACTCTCTATCAACAGTTAGTGGGTTCGCTAATGTATTTGGTGAATAAGATACCATACATATGCTATGCAATTAACTAGCTGATTCAAGCAATGATTAAGCCTACCAAGCTCTTTTGGAAGGCGGGCAAGCATGTCTTGAGATACCTAAGGGGAAAATCTGAGTGTGGATTATGGTACAGACGGACGGATGAGGTGAAGTTGTATGGCTTCACGGATCTAGATTGGGCGTGAATGCCAACGGACAGAAAGAGCACATCAAGGGGGGGTCTTTAGTATCGGATCTACAACTATTTCTTGGTACAGCAAGAATCAGATATCTGTGGCACTCATTTCAGCAGAAGCAGAATACATGGCAGTGAGTCAAGCTGCATCTGAGGTTATCTATATGAGAAAGATCCTGGTTGGTTTGTTTGGTTCTCATTTAGATCCGACAGTGATTCATTGTGATAATAAGAGTTGCATTAAACTCTTAATTAATCCTTTGTTTCATGATAGATCTAAGCATATATATATCTGGTATCATCATATCAGAAATTTTGTGTAGCGGAAGGTCATGTTTCTTCAGTACATTCCAACGGAAGATCAGGATGCAGATATTCTAACAAAGGCGCTCACCAGGAGAAAATTCGAATACCATAGTGTAATATTCCTACATTAGCCTACAACTAATGGGAATATTAAAATTTTGTTTTATCACATAGATAGGTGAATAAGGGGGTGGGAGGACCCATAAGACTCTTTATGGTGAATAAAACCACTTCTCTTGTGAAAGTGGACTTATATTTTCAACTGAGTAAAGCACCTTAAGGTGTGAATAGGGGCTAAAACATATTGATTGGGTCAACCTTGACCAAATCTACAGCATTGTCTTGGAGGAGTGGCCATCAATGAGGTACAACGCAATTTTAGATGGAGCTACTTGGTGTGAAAGGAGGGTTTTCAATGAAGGTGGTTTAGGGTTTGCAAGCTCTCAACTTATAAAAGGAAGAGGATAGTAGCATGAGAGAGGTTGATGATGATTATCATATTTCTAAATATATTGTCTGTTTAGAAATATATCATTCTCTGGTTGTTTAGCTAAGAATAGTATTGTTTAGCACATGGTATTCCTATTTAGGGATTCCATTCTCTTTCCTCGAGAGGCCTCTTGGGAGAGTTTTTACTACATTGTCCACTATCTAGCTGAATTCCAAGCTACTTCTTTCAACTACAATGCAGATCCTATTGAGGGTTTGGCTGTCTTTGCAAGCTGCAGCAAATAGAGGCTAGATCTACTCATATCTAGATCATTTCAGTGCCCTTTTTCAGTGGATGAGGCTTCTAATCCATTGGGAGGAGTGTATTGGAGTGCTTGGGCATAATTTTCTGATCTTGGCATGTGGCCAACTATTATCTAAACCCTACAGCGCAATTTCCCTTCCATATCTACGTTATTCTTGTAGGTGTTGTTGCAGGGTGTTTTGGCACATCAGTTGGAGAGTTGGTTTTCAAGTGTTGGGGATCTACCCTTCACTTTGAATATCCATTCAAGGAAGATCTATTTATTTTCTTATCAGATCTAATCTGAATACTTTGTATACTTCTGAATTTCTGAATATTTCTGCATATCCGTAGACTTAGATCTCAGATCTACTGCTTGTACTTGGTGTAATGCTGAAAACCCCAAGGGGATTTGAAAGAGGAGCCTTTCTAGTGCATGGATCTATTATAGATCTAACTTTTCATGCACAGATATACTCTAGATCTAAAATGTAACCAACAACTATTGCAGCCTAATAAAATAACATTGTCAAGGCAGTTTCAGTCAATACATGTGGTTGTCGCACCTCTTTTGAGGTATTTTCTTCTATTGGAGTCTTGTATTTCCAGTTATGCATCTTATGGGCCATCTTTTACATCTGATTTGTTGTTGTAAATACATTTATAAGGTATCCATATTGGCCTCCTACTTTTCTTTAGATAAATTGTGTTATTTTCCTGCAAATTTGCATTGTATTGTTGCATTCCTCATTTGGGAATATTACACATAGAGACAGGATCAAAGTGAAGGATAATCCCTTTCTTTTTGAGAGGGAGTGTTGAGATTAAACAAGAAGATCCTAGTGAAAATTATGCACCTACACTAGGATGGAGCCTCAGGCTATCTTTAGGTGGAAGTCTATTTTTAGAATGCATGAGCAAATTCTATTTATAGATGGTGAGCATATTCTATTTATAGATGATGTTCTATTTTTATATGTATCTGCAAGTTCTATTTATAGATTGCATGTCTATTTATAGATGCATGTCGACTATTATTATTCCTTAATAATAGTTGGACAATAAACATTAATTTATTATCAATGAGCACTTGGAAATAGTGAAAAGTGGAAAATCATCTAGCTATAGGAAATTTGAGTTCAAAGGTTGGTTGGTGGGACATGCAAGTGGACTTAGTTGTAACTAAGTGATTCGAAGTTGTAACAGAGTTGGATGTGTAGCTATGTGAGTTGTAAAGTAGTTTAACTTAGTTAAGTGAGCTAAACTCAGTTGTGCTAGTTGTAAATGAACATACACTAGTGAGAGATCAGTGAATTAATTATTTAATTAATTCACAATCAGTGGTCTCACATGCAACAAAATATTTACTACTGTTAACTACATGCATGTCAGATCCAGTGAAGACCCAGTTGAGATGTAGGTGAAAGGGACAGTTTGACTATCATTTATGACATTAGTGGGTGCACTAATGCAACCACACACACATTGGATGTGCCCATGAGGATTGCATAGTCAAGGCAAGCAAGATTCCATTCATTCATAGATTGTTGTCAGTAGGGATTGCGCAGTAGAGGCAGGTTGTCAGGAGGCAGTAAATTGGCGCATGTATTTGCAAATTTTTGTATGATAGTGTGAGATGATTGTATATTGTACTGAGAGCTCTTGGATTAGAGTTTTGTATGAGATTGTTTCATGATCCATGATATATACATAATATGTGATAGTGGGGTTTTTAGCTTTATTCTTTCCTGGTAAAAACATATGTGTTATGTGTGATTTCTATTTCTTCTTGATATTGCAATTGGTGATCGTGTTTTAAATTCCACAAAGATTTTTGTAGAAGCAATTATGTATTTAACAGTGGAATATAATTGTTAGATCAGGAGAATCCAGGAAATACATGATTCTATTAAAATTTCTACATATAATATCCCTTTTGGACCAACTTGTTATTAGTTACATATAGTAAGGGAAAACATTTTGCCACCGGGGGTTCAATCTTGTTCAGGAATCTTCTGATGGCCAAGTCCAACTCATGACACTTCTCCTCTAATTGCCTCACTAAATTCCTCTTAGTGAGGACCTTTTTCACTTCTAATATCGTTGTTGTTCTCTTTTACATCCAGTTCTTCAAGCTTATAACTGGTTTTTGAGTTCAGGAATTTTATGATTTTAGGGGTTGTGATTGGCATGTTCCCTAATTCTTGATTTTCTCTTTCAGTGGCCACTGCACTTTTTTCCCCCAACTCTTTCTGTTCAAAAATGATGTGTATGGAGTGCCAAATTTCCTCCACTGTCTTTATGATATTGTCCCAAATTATAAACTTCATTTGGCCCAAAAAAATTTCGTCAAAAAATTCTTTCTCTGCCTTCTCCAATCTCTCAATCTGCTTTTTTGGCTATCTCATGGACAATTTCAGACCTGGCCTTTTGATCTTTCAGGATACCCATTTGCGCTTCCAATCTCTGGATCTCTTATGACTGTAGAGTCATACTTTCCATGGTCTTTGACAGCTAGTTTGTCCCACTAAATGTTCCAATAGTTGTGGGAATAGCTAATGGGATTGTTGAAATGGGAACTGCTTCTATTGGGATGAGTGCCACAAGAGTTGCTTCTTGTTTTTCCTTCAGTAGCTTCTCCATCTCGTTTTCCATCTGTTTGATTTGGGCAGATTGTTCCATGACTAACTTCAATAGCTATGCCTTCTATAACTTACCTTCCTCAATGCCTTTGGCCAAGGGGTCTTCTATTTTTGGCATCTTGAGTTGTTTCCTGGGGGCTGGTATGTCAGCACTCTTCTTCTTCAAGACCTCCTCCACAGCTTAAAAATTGGTTGGGTCATGACCCATATTCAATATTAACTCCTCCAAAGACTTGATCCTTGAGTCTTTAGCCATGGTATATATATTATCCATCTTATTTGTGACTGAGCATTGGATAAGGATACCTGCATCTTTGAAAAGCTCATAGTAGTACTTGTCAAGGTGGAGGCCACCATCTCTCCATTCTTCTTGTGTAATTCCATTTGGTTAATCAGATGGATGTCCTTGGCATTAAATTCAAATGATGCCTTCCTGTAATCTCATACTCCTTGGGGTTGTGGGATCAAGGCTTTTAGAAATTCCATATACATCCTTCTCTTCTCAATGTCAAAAGCAAACAACAGCCTTCTTTGTGAACTTGGGGTCTGCTTCCAGAATTGATTGTAAGATTTAGTCTTCAGCACTTCATTTATTAATTTTATTTCCTTAAATGTGTCATAAATTGATTTTTCTTGACCTTCTATGGTAGGTCTGGAAGTAGATGTATGCAAGGCTTGTTGCTGTAGAGACATTGTGGTTGTAGATGTAGGGGAGGTCATTGTTTGACCACCCACTAGAGATGGCCCAGGGGTGTCTGAAATATGAACCATTGTTTGCTGCCCTAATTCCCTCCTTAATCAATATCCATATGAACTCGGGCCCTCTTCCTATATTTTATTTTGAATTATTTACTAGAGGTATCAGTCATTGAAGGTGACTGATCCTCTTTTGGTCTTTTTTCCCTATCTCTTTCTATTTCTCTTTCCCCTTGTCTTCTTTTCCTTCTGCATTCTTCCTTTCTTATGGTGTTGGGGTTTGGACTCCTAGAGTGGAGAACACTTTTTCTTACTCTTCTTTGAGGGTATTATTCACCCATTCTGTTTGATTAGCATACTTCTCAATTGAGGGTCTGTGTGTGAAGATAGGGTGTGAATTTGTTTTCCACCCTTTTCCTCTAGATAATCCCTGCAGGGTCATAAGACAAAGTGATGTTGTGGATGAAACCCATCTCCTTCATTATCTTTTCTGCCTCCTCTCTTGCTACTCTATTGTTATAGATGAAAGGCCCAATTTGTGTCTTGATCTTGAACTGAGCCTTCTTCTTTGCAGAGACAAAGTGGAGCTCATCTACATGTATCATTTTCCTTATGTATTCTAGTGCAAAGACCCTCATGAGAGGAAATTTGACAATTTTTAAGGGGCTAGCTCACTTCCATAGACTCAAATATATGTGTAATTTTGGTATAAATACCAATCTGTTGTCTTCACTTTCTCTGCTAGCTACATTGTTTTCTTGATTGCTTCATTTATCCTGGGCTCTGTTGTATTGATGAGTGTGCTAATGGCTCGGTGCACAAACAAATCCACAAAATCCTTGTATGTATAATCCTTCTCATCCTTTAATAGCAGGGTGGTTTAGAACATGACATATTGGGGCTCATCTGGAATTGAAACCTTCTAGACTGTAAATGGACAAACATATATACCAACACAGAGGGGTATTTTAAAACCTCCTCTATATCAAACTTTAAAAAAAAATTCATGAATGGTCTCTGCAAGAAACTGAGAATAGTTGAAACAGACTGTGGGTTTAGAATCTAGGGAAATAGTGGACAAAAAACCTGTCACAGCTTCATCTACCCACTGATCAATGTGATAATCCAATAAATAAGATAAAACTGAAAAAATGTGCTTGGTCCTATCATAAAAGGTAGATGAGGGATAAGGAGATTTTTTGGTAGGCATTAGGGTATCAAGGGCCAAGGAGAGTTGCAAAATTTTGGCTCTGCTAGCAGTTTCAAGCTTATGATAAGATTCTCTGAGGGCTTCATATGAGAAAGGGACCACTTGTTCAGGAGTGGGGGTCTGCATCATCTGCTGGATAGATTTGGCATTGATGGAAAACAAGATTTCTCCTGTTGGGGTGATTATGGTCCTCTGATTAATGTCATAACAACTCTGGCACTTCTTGATGAACTCTAGGCAACTATGGGTTTTTGGAAAGATGTAAAGAGGTAATCGGGTCTCCCATGGGCTAATGTCATCGTCTCCTTCAAGAAATTGGTCTTCAAACTAGAAGTAAACATCGAATAAATTAGAATATGACTCTGTCTCATGGATTTTGTAGTCTCTATCTGCTAGAGCCAAGTGATCTAGGTCCACTTGTGGTTAGACCATAGGATTAAATGGTCATTGATCTAGCTTTGGAGGCATTTTCTTTAATGATTCTTCTTTCACAATCCTGAAATGAAGAAAGGGATGACAGAGAGGGGGAACCGAGAAAGGGAAATGATTATGAGCCAGCACTGGGGAAGGGAAAATGACAGAAAGGGGTATTAACCGGGATTGATAGTCTAAAGGAGCCCTGTAATTCGATTTCGCAGAGTGCGGACAACTCTTCTTTGAAATTCACACTTTATCCAATATTACTTGCAAATATAACTACTGTGTTAGTTTGACAATAACTGATAGAGTAAACTTTGTACTTATGTCGGCATTTGGCTTTTAAAATAGCAATGCGATGGTGTGGAGGTGGCGCGGGTCTGTTGGATAACAGCTTGACCCTTTATGGCACAACGATTTTCTAAATGGGAGGGGATGTGATTAAAGCATACAACAGGAGAAAAAGTGGTGTGGATAGTACATGCAATGGTAAAAAGGCGTAGTGGTTTGGTGAGTGGTGCAAAGGGATTTTCGGAGGGGGTTGTGAGTGGTAAGAGGTATTGGAGAGAGAAGTGCGGAATAGCCCTGGGTGCAACATGTAGCCAAATGAGCGATATGGGATACCACCCATTTCAGACCCCCCTCCCCTTTTAACCTTCGGCGGGTGCAGGGAGGCCGAAATACGTTGTAGGCCATACGATGCGATGGAGATGAGTGGGGGTGGCGGATAGTTGCGGGAAGTTTACACATACTTGAAGTGGCGAGGAACAAGTGGGTTCGCACGGACTTGAAAATTCTTAGATATTGGTTCTGGAAAACATTGCATCCGCTCTGATATCACATTTTGCATTTTTTCATACTTAACTTTTCCTTTGCACTTGTCTTTTAACATTTGCGATGTGCGCATTGCGATTGGGTCCCACCGTCATCGCACATCGCACTTCGGAAACTTTAACATTTTACCTTTGCGACTTATCCTTTATCTTTTGCGATGTGAGCATTGCAATCGGGTCCCACCTTATCGCACGTCTTGCTTCGGCGTTCCATGGCTTTTTACGTTGTAAACCCTCTTTCCTCCTTCGATCTGATTTAAAACAGAAAAGGTCCTTCATACAGATTTGAAATCCTTTGGATTGTGCCTTTGAAACTACCTCGCGTCCGGGCCTCCATCGCACTTCGCAACTTTGAACTTTTAACCATAAAATTAACCTATGAGATCTGCATTGTGCGGTACGCGGGCCCGACCACGTCATCTACCACGTCCTCTGCCACATCACTGCTACGTCACCTACCATGTCACTTTTCCATGTCATCATAATTCAGCTATGATCTGTGGGGTCAAATCCACATCACTACCCTGTCACCATGCCATGTCACTTGCCACGTCACTTGCCACATCACTTCATATCGCAGATCAGTGAATTTAACATTCGTCTTTTGCACTTGTTTTCTAAAATATTTGAACTGTGATTGGGCCCCACCCATCGCACATCGCACTTCGGTGATATTAACCTCCCGCACCCATCCTTTAAACTCTACGATTTGCAATTGTGATCAGGAAATGGACCCCACCATAATATTTCTCCAAGAGGACAAGTGATTTTAGTTAAAACATGGAAAAAGTCGTGTGACCCATAATATGAAAGATTTCCAAGCCTCGGATTTGTACAAGGGAAATGTGGGTCCCGCCAGTCTGCATATCACAAGTTAAAACCTTTAACTTGTGGGCGCTGTAAGGGGATAAGTTGTGAAATGCGGGAAGTGCGAAATGCGACGTGCTAATCGCTGAAGGGTGTGAACCAACAAAAGGTAAGTAAAATGAGAAATATGAAGGTTTGCACATAGTTTAGACAATGCGGTAAAGGTATAGTGGGTCCCACTCCATTGCATTAGCGGAAAAACAAGATTCGGCATAAGTTTTTAAGAGGTAAATTTAAAAATCTGTGGGTTGCGAAGTGCGGGCACAGGTAAGGTTTATGTTGCATACCAACAGTTGTTTGGTGGGCGAGCAGAGCTATGGTATAGAAATTCATAATTAGATAATGAGTGGGTTTTATACAAGGATAAGCCCGAGAAGGTTATGTGTGTGTGGGTTTTAGGGTAAAATGGGGATTTAGAGCATTAGAGTACAGAATTATTTTAGGAAAATGAAGGTAAGAACAAGGAATATGGACTAACTGAGGGCATTATGGACTTCTCCTCACTATTACACTTACTCAGCAACCCTTTATTTCTTCCTTGAACTGAAAATGGTAGATGAATTCTTCTGAAGCTCTTGGCAGTCAGGAGCCCCCTTTCTTTCTCTAAAAATAAATGATAGCCATGGAATGTTATTCTCACTATGAAAAATATGAGCAATAATCAGTCACCTGGTGATACTATAAATTACAAGAGTCTAACAGGTATGACTAGGTGAAGACGTCCTTATATGACCTGAACGGCTTCAAGTATTTCCCTTGATACTCCTCAGGAACCCCTTTTGATAAATTCACCAATTTAGGGTCTTCTTCTGTCCCAACATTTAAATCCCTAGCTGGTTCATCGAGCGTTGTCTTGCTTGCATTCAATGGGACGTCATTCTTGTTGAAAATTCTTTCCAATGGTATGAGGCCTCTGGGGATGAAATTTCCCTTTAGTTGCAAAATTCAGTGTCCAGCCAGAGTCTCCTCCCACCTCATCTTTGTTTATTTAGATTCAGCCTCATCTCCTAGGTCAATGACTGAATTAGAGAATTCTCCCACCATTTCTATGAAGCGTCTGACCTGCTCCTCATCTTCAAAAACCTGCCAGTGTTTCACATTATCAAGAATAGAAGGGTGGTACCACACCTCTACTTCATACCTGAGTAATGGGTTTTGAGGAGGACGAAAATTACAAGTCAGCATAGCTAGTGAATCTGCCATTTTGTTCCTGTCTCTAGGCATGAATTTAATATTGAATGCTAAGAAAAAAAATTCAATCAGATCCCATACTTCATTCCTATAAGCTCTGATTCGAGGGTTTTATTCTTGGCATTGACTCCTTACTAGCCTCACCACTAGCTCCGAAGCTCCAAACTCCTTGAGGCTCTGTATATTCATATTTTGTGTTGCCTGCAATCCTAATAGTAGCTCCTCATACTTTGCCAAGTTATTGGTGGATTTTAATTCTAGATTGAAGGAGAGGGGGATCAAACAGCGTTCAGGAGATATCAGGAGTATGCCTTCCCCATTTCCTTCTCTTGAATAATCCCCATCGAACTGCAGGGTCCGGATTTTATTTATCTCTCACCTTTTTGGGTCAATTTGTTTTGGGGGATAGACCTTCGTTTCCTGGAGGAACATCTCATCATCTTCCAACATCATACAAGAGAACTCGCCTTCCTTTCCATATATTGGGGATTTGGTTGAGCCATCAGCTTTGGTGACCATTTTCACAAACCTTGACTCCCGATACAATCTTCTCTCTTCTCCACCGAACACAAGGATGGTGGCATAAGTCAATTCAAGCTTTATTGATCCCCCAATTTTGGATCCCAAATATCCGGATAGCAGCAAACCAACCGGGCTGGGATGTTTTCTACAACGATATCCATTACCAAACTCTTGGCATGGATTTGTGCCAAGTTTACTCCCAAGTCCTTTATCATCCCCGAACATTTCACTCTTTTGGAGTTGAACGAATACAAGTCTTTGTAAGGCCTTGTAATCTACAATCCTAGTTGCTCCATGATAGACAATGGCAAGAGGTTATGTGATGCCCCAGAATCTAGCATAAAATTGTGTAATAGTAATTCATGTATTACCAAGGTCACATAGAATGGAGGTGTGGTTGAGTCTTGTTCTTCTACATGGGGTCCAAAAATTACCATGGGTTGTTCTTCTTGGAGGTTGAGACTATCCGGTAGGGGAATTTCACCAGGGGGTTGAATGAATTAAGATACTTAGGCTTTTTATGAGGGTTTCTTCAATAGCTCAATTAGGGGAATTGGTATTTTAACCTTTTCCAACTCCTTCTGGAGATTAAAAATAGTTGTTACCTTTTCAGTGGGAATTGTGTTGACATGTTCCTTAGGGGGGTTAGATGAATTCAGAGGTGGAGGTGAAGACTTATAAATCTTGGGAGGGTCAAGCTCCTCACTTGTGGTGGCCTTTTGAGGGACTGACTCTTCCAGTGGTTTTTTCCCTTTGCCTGAATAAATAGGATGATTTTGGTTCTTTGATACTGACTCTTCGTTTTTTTCTTGAACCTGGGTTATCTTACGAGATGACCTGAGGTCATACTTCTTATGGAGCTGAGCCTCCATGAAATCTACAAATTGTCTACAATAATTGTCAATATCTTTTTCCTCGAGAGGAGGTTCCTTCTCCTCTAATTCCTATTGTAAGATGAGTTCACCTTATTCGTCATCAGAATAAGCAAGGAATTGATTTTTTTGACTATCTATGATTTCCCCAAATTTCCCTTCCACTTCACCTTCCAAGTACAAAGGACGCGGGATATGATCTTGTTGCTCCTTCTTCTCACGTTGCAAATTTGCAGAGGAGGCTTTTAATTCTGGGGATTGAATCCTTGATTAGGAATTATCTAATTAGATCTAGGTACAGAATTCTTGGCTTCTAGCTCAAGCTTCACCAATTTACTTGAAAGGTTTTTAATTAATTTGTTCATTTCTTCTATTTTTTACTCTTACGGTTCTCTTTCTTGATTTGAGGTAGTAGCTTCCTCTTTGTTTTTCCTTCTCATTTCTTGCTCTGCTTTCCCCTTGAATTTTCCAGTAGAGGAAAAGTTTGCTTCTACTTCCAATGCATCAGTCTCGATCTGATCTAGAGATGCAGACTTCCTTTCTCTTAAGGTGAACCCAAATTCTGGTTCAAAAGCACCTGCGAAGAATACCTTAGCAGCCACTTGGGGGGGTTTTATTTCTGCAGGGAGAGTATTATACAGCTTATTTAATCTCTTGATAAGCGTTGTTAAATCCTTGTTAGGTCTCTTTTTTAGTGCATTAAACTCAGTGAGAACATATCCATGGTCCCTTTTTTCTCCCCATTTCATCGTGAAGAGATTCTCCATCTCTTCCCAGGTGTGCACCGTGTTATTGGTTAATGATTTGAACCATTTTCGAGTTTCTCCATTCAGATATTGGAAAAAAAGCTTCAACACCACATCAAGATGTTCCACATTCACATTTTCAACGAAGGCGTAGAAGTTTTCAATATGTCTCTGTGCTAGAGTTCTATCTTCCCTTGTGAACAATGATAGGAGTTTAAGATAGTCCTATGGCATGTCATTTAGAAGCTGAGGAAGGGCTAATGGAGCACACTTATTGAGAATGAACCCAGTTACAGTCATCAGGGGAGATGGTGGTAAATTGTGGATCTGAGCTTGATGATGCAAGGTGTGAGGGATAACATGTATCTGATAAGTGGAGGAGTTGAGGTTGATTTGAAAGCTATTTTGGGGTACAGAAACCTCTTTTACCTCCTCGGCCTTGGGATTAGGATGGAAGGCAGGTAAAAAGGTACCAGCTAACTGTGCTTCATCCTTTATGAATGGGTTGGATAAACCAAAGGCTTCTGGAGGATATTCGAGTACTTGGGATGTGGAGCTCTGGCCATAGATATCATCTCGTTGAGATGAATAGGGTGAAGCTTCAAGAGAGAAAGGGGGTAAGTCATTCTGGCTAGGATGTTTGTCCTTCCAGACCCTTCTGAATATGATTTTCTTAGGATCAAATATAGAGGGGGTTTTCAACTGAGAGGTATCTGATCGGGTATGTGGTCTTGTGAAAGAAAGGATTACAACTAATTTCAACTTGATTATAGTGGAGTCACCAAGGTGAGGGCTATGCAAATCTCAACCCTTTTTTCTCACCTGATTGAAGGGTGAAACTTATGTCGTATCTGAGGGAAATTTTTTTTATAATTCATCCCCGGCAACGAGGCCAAAAAGATGTTGTCACTCCTAGAGACAGCCTTGAGTTGAAAAATAACAGTGCCTAGGAGATATTAAGAATCAAAGGGTTTAGACTATTTCGCCTGGAGCATTATCTGAATGTATCTTTGTTTAGGATTGATGGAACAGTGGTTCAATATGGATGTAGAAACAGTGATACTAAACTTCATGTAAATTGAACAGCACTTTGAATGGGCTCGGGACTGCATGAACTCAAGATGTTTCGAGTGGGCCAAATAAAGAACCAATGAACAGACTCTGAAATATAAGGTGGCGGTAATTCAGAAGAATTTGGAGGATAAACCCAAGAAAGGTGGGCTTATTTTGCAATAAGAATTCGTCCTGCTCAGAATTTGAGAGAAAAGTGGCATATGAGAGTTTGATGGAGGGAGAGTCTCATGAAGAGAAATATTAAGGTAGCAAGATGATTAACGTATGATTTCCATCTTTCCTCAATGAGGATGTATACAAATTCATTTATTAAATCATTTACAACCAACATTTCACGCATGATACTTTTGAAGAGAAAATAACAAAATGGAAAGAAATTTAAACAAACGGGAGACAAACACATACATACTTCTCATTAACCCAATTTGAATCCATTCGCAAACAAGGTCATCTTTATAATAGTTTTAAGAAATAGCTCTCCAAGATATGCATCCAGAGCTCAAAACAATATTACATGAAAAGATCCATAGTATGGACCCAAAATTTCCACAAAATCCATAACCCTTTCATACTTTTTGAGTTTCCTCTTTATAGCATTTCCTTTACAGGCTCTTAGCTAGATATTTCTTAGACATATATTCCTTTTTTATCCCCAATACATACATCAAAATCAAAATATATGGTCCAACCGTAGTGTGCTATGAGCAATTCTCTCCGTAACATAAAATAACAATAACGGGGTGAAATCGTGATTTCACCAAGTAAACATCATAACAGAAAAGTAAAATAAAACAAAGTAACTATAGGCCACATGTGCTGAATCTTGATATCTTCAACAATTGTGCCGAGGGGTGGCATAAGGTCCCGAGCTGCTTGGTCATATGGGAGTGGAGGAAGAGCCAGAGTGGTGAGATGATGGAGGAAACATCGGTTTTGAAGGGGATGCAGCTGGTGGGTGCGCATGTTCATAACACCTCTGCCATATGACATCTGCAAGTAACATAGTAGAGCTATAAATCTCGAAAAATGTGCACAGCAAGTTAGTTCTGAGTAGTTGAGGTTGGCAAAGAATAATTGCTTGACCTTAGCGAGTAGTAGGAATTCCTTGCAAAGTGATGCCACCAAAGTTTTGGCCTTAAGGTGGGAGGAATTTTCTAGGGTCAGGTCAGCCCTGCATTTAATATTGGTCATATGTTTCTCATCCGTGGCCCAAGGGAGCAGTACTCCCAATGGGTCCCAGCATGATGGAAATCCTGCCTCTACCATCTTACTCCATTCACAATCGAATTATTCCACCCCTTTGGCCATTATCCCCACATATCCAGCTACTTTAACTCATGCCTCCTCCTTTTGTACCATCTTCATATTTCCATTATCATCCTAAAACATCCGACCACTCCACGCATGCCCAACTCTTCATTAGGGAGCTCGGTGATGAATCGGATGTATCCATGTGCGGTCTTCACGTTGTCATTTCCCTCTCAGCGACCTGCGTCCAGCTGCACTTTGAAATCGTGGATGGCATTCTTTTTATCATTTTCCAATGTGATGAGCTCCTAGTGATCCTTCACCTCTTTCATGATCTCACTCCAGATGATCTCTCTGGCCTCCACCAGTGACATATTACCTTCAAGCTGGGCTTTTAAGTCTTTGACTGACTTATGCAGCTCTTGATATTCCCTCCAATTGGCATCCATTTCTTTTTACAAATATGAGACTGTCTTTTCATTTTTGCGAGGGTAACCTTTGCTTTGTCTAACAACTGGCGCACTATTTGGGTCTCATCCTCTAAAACCCTCAGCTCTGTTAGGGCCTTATTTAAGTGTTCTGAGGCATTATGTCGATCATCGGGCACTTGAGCTAGGCATACATGACTGTCTTGAGCCTGTTGGAGCTCAGTTATCCTCCACTTCACCTCTGTTATCTCCTCATCCTTTAGATAAGCATCTCTTGAAGGGTTTCCTTCTCTTTCTTAACTTGAGCTAGCTCCGTTATTTGGATGTGCTCAGAATGAGGGATGTTCAACTTACGTCGCAACTCCTGCACCTCCAATTTCATCTTTTGTAGTAGAGTTTGTATTGCCACGTTCTAATCAATGCCTTTACCCCTTATCATATTCTTGTAAACCTTGAACTGATTGGAAAGAGCCTTTACAATTTCTCTTTCCCTCTTCAAGGTATTTGACATCTTGGTCAGCTTACTCTAAGCTTTTTCCAAAGCAAGGGTGTGCTTCAGCACCTCTATATGCAACATCTCTCCAATAGCCTTGTGTAGGTTCAGCTTGTCAGCCAATGGGATGGAAACAAGCTCGAGTATCATCTCTAGGGATTTATACTTGGAACCTGGGGGCAGAGGGTGAGAATTCGAATGCTGGACTGCAACTATTAGTTGATCATTCTCCACATCCAGAGATTTCAAGAGCCTAGTATGGTGTCTTTCTATGAACTAAGCTAACTCTGCCCTCAACCTCTCCCTGGAAGACTGGTTCTTTGCTTCAATCTGGCTTCCTTTTGGCCATTCCATTCCTGATCCTGCGTCCCTTTCTGAAGGGCCTTCCCCTGAGGTGACCACCTATGATTATTCTGAAGGCACCTTTGAAGACGCAGAGTCAAAATTTATTGGAACCCTGGCTTGTCATGTCCTCACCCAATGTACTCTTGGGCCTCCTCGTCGAGCTTCTCGGTGACCTATCCTTCAGGCCCCTCTCTTCTTTGTTTTTTTGGGGGTGGCCTTCCTTGTCTTCATTCATAAGGTCCTGGGAAATTTGATGAATTCCCTGATCCTGGACCTCCACCTCATTGTGCGCACTGTCTCCTCTCCCTTCAGTAGTTGGGGATTTTGCCTCCATCTCTGTATCCAAAGGCCATGAATCACAGTTATATTTCCATTCTATTAGATGTCTAGGCTCATGTTCATATGTCGAAGACTTAATCTTCTTCCTTTTGTGTGTGATGAATCCCTTAGGATCATAGCACCATACATCTCCTTGCAGTAAATCCATCTTTTGCAACAGCCCCTCAGCTAGGGGGAGTGCATGTCTTGAGTTGATATTAAAAGGCCCTACCGTGCTCAGAAGCCTCAGGATATATCCCTTATTTATGGGCACAAAATGAATTTGGTCTACACTCAGGACTTTTCGGATGAACTCGAGGGTGAAAATTCTCATGGACATGAAAACTGGCAGATGGAAAGGAGGAACTTCAGAACTATAAACCCTGATCTCTATGTGATATTTGAGCAAATACCAATCCCCGACACAATCTGTATCACTGAACTAGAGCAACTCCTTCTATTCGGGAAAAATCATGGGTGAAGGGTTGCCATGTATAATTTCATATGCCCTGGACATGAAATCCGAGATGAATTTCGTGTGCCCCCTTCCTTTGGGTTGTTGAAGGACTCAGAGGGTCCATTCGAAAATGGATTTTGGCTCGGCATCTTGCATGGAGAACTTGTATAAACCTAAGCCCTTGAACTTGTCTGCATGCTTGAACAGGAACAAATAGAACACCAAATAATAGTACCTAAAACAACTTAAAGTTGATAGGTCTTGAAATTGAGCTTGAATAGCATAGGAAAGGAAGGTGGGGATATCCAGTAAAATCTCGAGTTGCATCATGAGGTCTAAGAACCCTAGACTGGTGTTTGTTACCCTATCTGCATTATCTAAACCCAACATCCCTGAAATGACTATTAGGATGGGCTGAATGGTATCGCGGAAGAGTGACAATGGGAAAGTTTCGATGGGCGGGAGAGTGGCCATGCGAGACGCTGTAATGAGCTCAAGGAAACCCCTTTGTTTTTCAACAGGAAGGTTTGAGAAATGACATGAGAGGGTTACTTCAGTGAATTCGACACATTCATGAGAGGAGGGATATCACAGGGATTTCCTTATTAACTAAGGAGTGATTTCAAAAACATTTTGCCTCATGTACAGAAAGAAAGATATCATTTTACTCAATGTAAGCATCGATGAGCTAGGCTATAAACTCAAGGAAAGGGTGGACGGATGGGAGAATTTGAAAGTAAATCCCTGAATATATAACCCTAAACAAGTCCTCACTCTGCCATTTATAAACCAAAAGCTCAAACCTTATTAGCTACATTGAAAGGATAAATGGTATCACAAAATTAGGCTTGAGAGTCCATGAGTGGCTCAGGACCGGGGACAGCTCTAGCTTCTCGGGCCTACAGGGTTTCGGGAGTAGTTTTATTTATTTTCTCCATCATAATTTTTACAAATATTAAATTAAAACAGAGAGGAACTTGACCAAATACTTGAGGCAACGACGAGAGCGATGTGAGGAGGGAACTACATACACTACATATTTTTACTTGGGATCTCAGCTTGGTAAAAACGAACTGCAAATGGTAAGAAACAATAGTCGCCCATGAAAAATGGGTGGGAAAATGGTATTTTTGTATGATGGGAGCGGGGACGAAAACTGGAGGGCTGACGTCAGGAGGACGTTAGCGGGAGGAGACGTGGCATGAGGAGATTGTCCAACGGTGGCTAGGTGGGTGAGAGACCATGTTCCTGACACAGAGGTACCGACTTCTTACCTGGACGACTTTAACTTACTTTATCTTACCGTTCCACATTTTTTTGTAGGACGACCGGTCCCCACGACCTTTCATTGGGTCGAAACCTTGATGGTGGATCCCTTTCTTACCCCCCCCCCCCCCCAAGAGCTCTTCTGATTGGTCCACAGGGTGACTGGCGTCACACCCTCTGGAAAATCATTTCTGCCACTTCCTTCCAGTTTGAGAGCCGTCAAAGTGACCATTCTACGTTGTTTTGTGAGTTTTTCCACTGTTCTATGGGTCGCGCTACCACTGTGAGTTGTGCGTATGGGGAACCCGCCACTAGGGCTACGCAGACCTCCTCTCGACTTACCTTACCTAGCCACTTTTCCACCTTATGGCCTTGTACTCCCCTATTGCCTTAGGCTTGAATTTTCATAGGCCAACAAATCCCATGCCATTATTCAAACCATCCATCTTATCTTCCGTGCATTTCTTCAAACAATCCATATTAGCTTCCACATATTTCTTCAAACCATCCATCTTAGCTTCCATTTCATTTTTTGTTACTCGTTGCGAGAGCGAAATTTGTTACACTTGTTCTTGTAATTTTGATATATCATGTTGCACTTCTTCCTCTTCATGAGTCATAGTAGAGCCTTCTAAGGGCTTAATGGGTGTTGAATTATTTTTAGGGGGCATTTTAGAACCCAATACTGATATCTATGCTTCAATATACCCTTGGAATCACTTCAAACTGATTTTTCAAACAAGACTTATGCAATTTTTAAAACAACTACACACATTTCTCTTGCTTTTGAGGAGCTCAATATTGAAACTGATGTATATCTGTAATTTCAGATCCCCAATATTTTATATGTGGTACTTTAGTAGCCCTATGAATCTTATTTCCAATTTCATAGGTTAGGCCTAATTTTGATTATTTTAAACAAAGTTATGCCCAATCTCCCACAATGACCTAATTATGGACTGGTTTAGTAGAGTGAACTTGTCTGGTGTTCCAAGTGTCATTGTTTCCTACTTCGGCTCTGAAATTGATAAAAATTAAACCTCAGTCGATGTACTTTTAGCCACTTTTTACATAATTCCAATCCCATGCTCAGAGAGAGAGTTACGATGATTTTCCTAAGGTCACCTCTTTGAGTTGAAATTCAGGAGCCTGCAAAAATCTTAAATTCCACAGATCATATCTCCTAAAATTTTGCGAACCAAGATCTAAAATTTTTACATGAAGTTCCTCAGGATTTATTTGCAAATGGGTTTGTTTTTTATTTTTTGAAACTTCGAAGAAACAAAGTTATAGCGAAAATTCCACGATGTCCTATTTGAAGCAGTGAAACCCTAGAATCCAAAGCTCTGATGCTAAATGTTATGAAACTAGCTCACAAAATAGAAGAAAAAAGAGATAAATGACTTAGAAATCAACCTCTTTTAGGGGGAAACCTCCTTTACATAAATGAACAATTCTTGGATGATACAAATGAAAAAACCTCCTTTCTATATATAGGAGTCCATGGGGTCACAATATAATCCTAGCCGACCTAAAAATAATAATTTAAGGGCACAATAATAACAATATTGGGACTACAAGGGTATAAAAATAACAATATGGGGACTACACTAACAACAATAAGGGACTACACTAGTAATATAATTCCCTAATAGGTTGCCCATATCATCTACGCTCTCTGTTACTAGAGTCTGTCAAACAATCAATGTGCATTTCTAGGGTCTCTCATAGCATTTCATTGTTTCATTTCCTGTCTATTCTCTGCGTCTTATTCATTACATAGCATGTCCGGTAATGTCCAAGCTCAGTACATTACATCGCTATCTAAATTCTTAAATCATTTCTACACCAAACAACATCATCTAAATCGTCTTTGGAATCTATGCGTGTGACACATATGCTCGTTGTAGTGTATAAGGAGTATAAAAATATTGGTTACATATGTGGTGAAGTGTTTACTTCGAACACGGGAACAACGGTGAATTAAGCATCAACCACAACTTGAATTAGAGTTTGTACAAGAAACGCTTGAACTTAGGATCTAGATTTTTCTCCAGAACATCATTCTGGGGGGCAAAGATCAGGACCAACAATGCTTTCTTAACAATCTCCACTAGCTGGGTGTAATGGGAGTCCAACAAAGCCTTGAGCACCGAATTAGAGCTAATAGCTGCCTTATAACCTGATTAATTTGATGGTAACCCACCTTTCTGCAATTTTGCAGCATTGGAGGCCGCAATGAACATAACTATAAACATAACAAAGAGAATCGATCTTAGGCTTTGGTAATCCATGGTCTAAATGCTTTGGCATAAGGTGATTTTGCATTTATTAATGGGTGTTTCAATTAACTCAATTTGGGTACAACTGGTTCTATTTGTGGGTGTAGATATTTTCTGATCAAAGCTTTTGAATCATTGGGTATTTTTCCTCTTGGGCTTTAGTCTAATTATGTTATCTGGTCAAGTTATGGCCAGGTATTTCCAATCTGCAATCCAGTCGAATATCTTTAACATTTTTCCAATTTCCCATGAATTTTTTTTTTATCTAATAACTTGCAAGATATCCTAAGGATTTTTGACACCAACACGGCTCTATGAAACATTCAACAGTATCCAACAGCCAAGATAAAGATAATGTTTAAGTGCACCTAATAAGATTCAGTAATGGTGAGTAAATTGCAATTTATCAAGTGCGGGGCGACTTGGTAATAATGAACGAGGTAGACTCTCTGAAACATATTTGGTGCCTAAGTTTGATGAAGTGATCTGGGTAGAATTTTTGTAAGTGTGCATTGGGTGTTTAATATGAGAACACTTTTGGTTTAGTGTTTAATGGGATACACATTTTGATTCAATCATAAATGCACTAGTATCATGTGTGCAAATTCAAGACATAATATTTTATATATTTTCATATTCATCTTTGGTCATTATCCCTTGTTGTTGGACCCTCTTTATTTGAATATTGATTGTACCTCGAATTTAACGAATTGAAAAATATACTCTCATCATGGCGCTAGTTGAAAAACAAAGCTCTCAATTGAATTCTAATTGACAGTGTATGGTGTGTGGAACCGTGCTTTTAATGGTGCATAACTCCTACAAGTCATGGTATGTTTGTTGTATGACGATGAATTTCGTTGCATTGTCTAGTATATAAGCTAGTAAAAAATCTGATGCGTTGATAATTAAAGCTTCCTGTTGTCAATTAAAACTCTACGTTCAAGACCTTGAACTTTTGGTGTTGATACAAGTAAACTTGTGTAAAACCAGATATTTGCAAATAAACTAAAGGAATAATTCCTCATTCTGTCCTAATGCAAGTTTTGATGGTGTCATTTTCATGAGCTAGATTTGTGATCATGTTGCTAATTCCTCATTGGTTCATAGTTGTGATCGGAAAATGGCCAAATTTTATGAAGTATTAGAGTTCTTGAAAATTTTGATACAATATTTTGTTGATGGCACATTTAAAATCAAGAATGAAACTTTATCTGATATTAGAACTTGTTTGCACAATGCACAAGAACAAATTGAGTTTTTTTAGCCTGAGACAAAGCTACAACAAGAAGAATTACAATAGTGGAGTCACCATTCTAAACATGTTTTTGTTCAGAACATTGAGACTGACTCCCATCAGCACCAAGAATATAAAGTTGAGTTTGATTCACATTCAATGCCTAGTGCGAGAGCATATTTTCGTGCAGAAGAATAAATTCAGCATGCACTTCCCAAGCCAATCATTAGACCTTGGGAAGATATTGTTAGCAACAAGCACAAAACAGGTCTTGGATACGATAAGGAGGCATCCTTTCATATTCCAGATTACTCAAATTCAATCCAATTTTAGAGTGTTGGATTTATTCGTGACAACCCATCTTCAACTATTCTAGATTCTACTCCTCTTTCACAACAACCACGATAGGTTCTTATATGTCAACATTGTAACAGAGTTTTCCATATGAAATATCAATATTTTTATCTTCATCCATGTGAGCACTATCATAAAACCACTCATTCTTCAAAGATATGCTTAAAAACAAGCCTCCTGCAAGAACAAAGATTCATCTTGGATGGATAGCTTTGTTGAGACCTGGTATTGCACCAAGAGTGTTGCAACTCCCAGAGGCTACTCTACTTTACTTTTTCAACCTGGGTTTCATACAAACTTGGAGGTGACAATGATATATACACAACAGATGAATTCTACTCATGCCATCTTCTTCTCATTTCTACGAGGGGGTGTAACAACTAGGGTTACTGCTAGGATATGAAGTTTGTCACACTTCTGAATGAAAAATAATACTGAAATAACTCATGATCATTACTCTATCAGAAAGACAAGAAACTATTATAGATCATAAAGACTCATCTAGCTATTTAAAAGAAAGGAAATCCACACTTAACCTAATGCAAGAAGTAAAGTTAAACTAAGTGGCATTCAAGATTTAAATTGTTGAACTGAATTTTCAGAAAGGGAAACTAATCTAGGCACACATGTTGAACCAAATGACTAGTTGAAATATATCTACCTCATGCTTGACTGCTATGCTTAATAACGCATCTATCAATGAACTAATTATGCTTGTAAATAACTTTGTTTTGCAGCAAAAGGAGGCGTTAAGGCTGCCTAAGAGGGCCTTGGGATCATGGTTTCAGATTTGAAGGTGTCTTGGAGGTTGTGTCAGGTCTAGATGAGGTGAAAGATAGGTTTTTGGCTGAATAAGTGACTGATTGGCGCTTCTACTATAGGATTTCCTATAGTGCTGCAAGATGTCCTGAAATACTACAAGAAATAGGCCAAGAGTATTTTGAGGCCATAAATAGTGAGTAAATGGGTAGGATAGGTGAAATGAAGGTGTATATAGGTGGATGGAAGGTAGCCAACCCTTTTACAAAGCTCAGAACTTCTCTCAAATATTTTCTTGCACCTCCAAGGTGGCTCTCGTTGTTGTAGTGGAGATGTCCAAAAACATGTCTGAAGGTGATTTAGTTGGAGGTTGGTTGATGAGGGGTGGAAATTGAAGCTAACGATGTTGGTGGAGTCCCCCTCTACTGCTCTACTCAAACCTGCAAGAAAACTACATGTTCATGCAGTTATCATTAACAAAACTATTATGAAAATGGTGGAAAGATGAGTTGAATTTAAGTAAACCTACCTATGCACTTAAAATAGAAAAATAACTCTACATCTACTACATGTTCATGACAAACAAAGCAACATATCAAAATTTTCCAAGAAATCATAAACTAAAAGAAAATTTGGGTTTGTGGTGAATATCTACCCTCCTAAAAACCTAATGGAAGATGTGAGAGAGGGAGGCTTTAACACACAGTTTTAGAGTTTTCTATGCTACTGCAACATGAAAGGTAAAGACTAATTACAACAACATGAAATGGAAGAAACACAACTATAACGATATGAAATGTAATAAAACTAACTACAACAACATAAAAGGTAAACAAAAATACATAATATAGACTAAGGCCAATGGATTGGGCCCTAACCCACAATCTCAGCTCCATGAAACTAACTCAGTAAAGAAGAAATTGAATACTCATTTTATTTCATAACCAATTCTGCTACATAGCATATGACAGTCACAAATTTCTATTACAAGATCTAAGAGTGCTCTATCTATCTCCAAAAATTGAATCCTATTGAGCTCTTGCTCTGCCTTGTTTATCCTAAAGGGTAACTACCAATAGCTCCCTAAAAAGTAGGTGATTTGTCTCCTTGGAACTCGAGAGAAGTGGAGCTTGGATCCACTTGATCTTCCACTTGCTCGGTTGACTTTGATTTCGAGTTGTTGGAGGAGAATCTCAAGGATCCCTTGGTTGCCTTTAGGAGTTAAGGAGGTGGTCAACCCCCTACAATCACTCTTATATGTCTAATCTGAGTCCCGATTGTGCAATCTTCAGCAAAAATGGAATATTCACTTGATTCTCCTGCATTGAAACCACATTAGGCATTCGAAATATGACAACCCTCAATACACAATCTACATAAAGAAACATATGAACATAATGCAATTAAATATGAGAAAGAGAGACTAATAAGGCTAAAAATGTGACAATTAACCCCTTAAAATGTACCTAATGATGGTGCTCATCATCACCCCCTACCAAATGGTCGCTCATCCTATGAGAAACTTAGTCCTGTTTCTTTATCTCTTTTAGTGCCTTAGTGGATTCTCTAACATCCCAAGGAATTAATGAAGGAGTCCCTGCATGGGGGTAGAATCCAACATTCTTTTCAACCTCCTCACATTCTTTTTTTTCTTTAGCTTGGTATTTTCCTTCCCCAGCCCCAGCAGCAAAGGTGGACTAAGTTTCAAGCCAAGCCATTAGATCTTCATTGTATGCATAGACCTCTTGTACAAAGGTGCCCTTTCTAGGGAATTTCTCAATCTCTCTAGAGTATGATACTTCGTGTTTCTAAGGCTAAAATGGAGGCCATTCCATCTCCTCTAACTTTCCATTACACATTCTTCTCCCAACAATCTAGAAATGCCATCAAAGTGTGCAATGGCTTGTGCTTGGGTGTTGAGGTATTTATCTGCAAGGCTTACATCGTTTGATATCATTAGGTGATTGTTAATGACCCCTCTAGGGATGAATAGTTCTACCCTAATATTAAAAGGCTCCTTTCCTTCTCTTCTCATCAGCCTGTTTACCTCCTCTGCCCTTGCCTCCTCATTGGTCATCCAAGAGGCTAGGGCCATCAACTGCATATCCTCCATCCTAGGGTTAGGATCCCAAATGTTTAAATCAGTCAAGAAAATATTATGCATATAAAAATTTTCCAACTTGGCCTTATCTCTTATGTTGGACTGATTGCAAAATTCAATAAACTACTTGAAGATTTAGAAAGGTAATGATCCATAGGAATCTAGTGCTTTGATCTAAAAATGTAGCCATTGTTCCTTCAGGTAAATGGCATAAGATTTTGAATGATGTATGTGTTGTATTGCATCCATGTGCAAATCTGACATGGTGGAAATATGCTTTTCCTTCTGTTTTAGTTGGCTTTGTAACCTTACATTTTCTTCTTGTGTTTCTTGTAGCTGCTCTTTTAAAATTTCTTCCCTGAGTTTGACATCATCCAAATCACTCCCCATCTCAGTGAATTTTTCTTCCATTATCCCTACATCTTGCACACCCTTTGTTTTGGAATTTTTCATCTAATGATGTGTGCATTCTATCTCTTCCTATGGCTGACAAAATGGGGGAACTAAGAGCTTTTGAGGGATCAACCTTACTCCTTCAATGAAAGTGTAGTAGGAGCTTATATTTGGTTGTGGTCTAGGATGTGTAACTGTTGATATGTCTTTTGGAACATATTTTGGAGAGGCAGGCTCCCCTTTTGGTTCTTCCTCTTCCTTCCCTTTGACATCTTGGCCTTAAATTTGTGCCTCTTTTTCAACATCTTAGGCCTCCTGCCCTTCCAAGGGTACCTTATCTCCTTCCCCCATGACCTTCTGCTCTTTTTGTGACACATCTGGGGTTTCCTGTACACTGACAGAGTTTCCTGCAGTAAACCCTCCTTTTCTTGTTGTCCTTTCTTTTCTTCTTCTTCTTCAATGTATTTGGGGGTTGGTACCTGTTTGAGGGATGCTAGACTTGAATAATGTCTCCTCATATATGTCACAGGTGTCTTCTTAGGTGATGTGACCTCTTGAATTTTTCCTTCTTCTAGGCTTATTTTGTCTTTCTTCTTGGGTGACTCTTCAATTGTTATTTGGCTTTTAGTTGGAGTCTGGGGTCTCTCTTGCTTCACCCTGGTACTCTTTTTGGTCTTAAAGTACATGGGGGTTTGTCTTTTCCTCTTTTCATTCATTGGTGTGCTTAGGCTGGCTAAGGCTGCAACCACTTCTTTTTTGAGGTTCTGGGTGATAGGTTGTGTTAGCCACCTATAAAATTTGTCATATCAAATGGTGGATAAAACCCTTTCGGAGCCTTCAAGGAACAAAATTTTATTACTAAAAAGTGTTATCTCTTGAAGAATTTTGAAGACATCTTCCCCTCTATCCAAATCTTCACTGCTATTTCCATTTCATACTCTGGAATCCTGTTGTTTCCCAAGAGAAAATACTGCTGCAAAGGTCATCTTTCCTTTCCCTCTACCACAAGACTAACCTCAATTTTTACCCCTTTCATTCTCATAAAATCCTTCTATTTTCATGATTCCCCTTCTTCCATTCATGAAAATCATTTTTACATAGTTTAAAAATCATTTTTAAACTATACCGAAACCCCCAAATCCATTGAAAAAAATTGAAAATTTCATGAAAAATACATATTTTTGCATAAAGGCTTAAGCCCCCTTGGGCTAAGTCTTAAAACCACTTCCCCTCCATGTGCCCATGCCCTGGAACCAGGCGTTATGCTCATCAGGCGCTTATCGCATCGGAAGTAATCAACGAGGACAAGTCTTTGGCTTTCACAAAAGCCTCCGATGCGATTAGCTCTGTTATAGATGAGCCCCGGTCCTTTTGCCGCTTCACAAAACCAGAGGCCCACAATCGGGCGCTCAAACTAAATGAATAAACCCTGCCCGATTGATTTTTCCTTTGTTAAGTCATAAAACCCACTTATCCAAAGTTTTGGTCTAACACGCCCATACAACGATTTTTAAATAAAAATGGTTAGATCAAAAAGACACGAAGCACAATCGCATCGGAGAAATCCAAAATGGGTTGATTGAAAGACCGCATCAAAAGTTCCGATGCGATTGAGTCCATTTATTATAACTCCACCCCCACCGCTTTTCATTCCATATAGTCTGTGCCTGGGACCAAGAGTTAAAGTCCCAAGGCGCTTATCGCATCGGAAAAGTTCAATGGTTAGATTGAAAAGCCCAAGCCCGAGGCTCCGATTGCGATTGGCCCTTTGTTATATAACGCCCCGGGCATACTACATTCCATACATCCAAAGGCCCCGCAGACGGGCACCTAGCCATATTATATATATACCCCACCCATGCCAAAACCTTTGTTTTATTAAAATTTTTGGGTTTTTTATATCATAAATGGTTTCCGTCAGTTCGCTTTAAAACCGATCCCCGTCGTTGATCGTAAGCCGATCCAACGGCCCGCATTACATCGCATCGCAAGTTTTCAACGCTATGTAATTTCTTTCCCCGCCGAATGAATGACTCTGATTGCATCCGGACCGTCTGTTTGATCTCATCTAACGGCCCTAATTCGCTTCGATCATTAACCCTTCCTCTGCCTTTTGAAACCATCCGATTCACTCCCCACAGTCGATCTGATCCTCAGATCGATGGCTAGCGCTCAATCGCATCGGCGTTTCCCTGTACAATCGGCGCCATTTAAGTTTTTCCCCCGATTTCGATCCTTCGATTGGATCTGGACCATCCATGTCCAGATCGGACGGTCCCAGATCATTCCCGCATTTACTTCCCATCGCTCTCCTTTCAACTATTATACGCAGATCCCCACCGTCGGATGCTACCATCCAACGGCTACACTCCTCCCCATACCCTCTGAAGCAGTCTTTCCCAGAAAACACAAAATTTCATAAATTTTTTGTTTATTTTGCAAGTTTCGAAGGTTTTTCCCATAATATGAAGGAAAAGAAAGCCGAGGGTGACGATCCTTTGGCCTTTCGGTTATCAAAGGGAAAAGGACTAAAAAGGCTCTACTACACGTCTCGTCAATACTTCATAGGCATTGATGCCATACGAGCCTTGCATGGCATGCACATCAATAAGACACTGTGTTATTAAAACACAGTTAAAAGAAAAACATAAGTGTTTTATCAGACAGAAAGGCCTCCACCGCCACATCTGAGGAAAATTGATTCCTCCCAGCTACCACAGTGCCACCTGTAACCACAAGCATACAAGAAGAGGCCGAAGTTATTGATCAAACGAAGATATTTACCTCAAAGCAGCCAGAGAGTTAATTCTGCCAGGGGATTTAATGCACAAAATATCAGCAGAGTTACTTTAATATAAAACAGAGCCTAAAAGGTCAACAAAAGCTCCCACCAAGCTTAATTCATAAATGTAAATCAATTAATACAGTAACACACCTGTAAACTTCTCCATCAAGCCCCTCAAAGGCCGAGAAGTCATTAATCTATATTAATTGTGCTGAGAGATCTTTTATCATATCTCACCTCCTCATTCTTCTATAAATACTGCTGTAGAAAATGAGAAATCGTTGGTTGATCACTAGTTTTAATATTGGAACTCTCTGAAATAATACATAGTATGTTGAAGTTGAA
This sequence comes from Pinus albicaulis, assembly GCA_034641835.2. Classification (NCBI taxonomy): domain Eukaryota; kingdom Viridiplantae; phylum Streptophyta; class Pinopsida; order Pinales; family Pinaceae; genus Pinus; species Pinus albicaulis. Next base: position 228,457,824 of record CM076576.1, read on the forward strand.
GAAGAAATTGAAGTCTTGGACACCTTGATGATGTTGTTGCATGCTTGTTACTATGAAGGCTCTATCATTGGATCCATGAGCTTGAATGTTGGTGAATTATTCTAAACATTTTAATGTTTTCTCCTATTTTCATTTTGTTCCATGATTTCTTACTACAGTAGGTTGAAAGTTTTAGGCTAAGAAATGACTCCTGAAAGCACCTTATACCTATTCATCCTTCACTATTTCATGTTTTCTTCTGCTGAAGTATTTTAGAGTCTTTAATCTCTCTCTTGAGTCTTCATGCTTGTTTATTTCCTTAATAGTTCGAATAGTTGGTTTCAACATGATTTATGGTTCTCCCTGCTTGTCTGCTGCAACTTTAAAACTGTTATGGAAGTCTCCCTTTGTAGTTTTATGTTTACAGTGAGTCAAGGAGGTCTGTTCTGATCTTGCCCTTTTTCCTTACTTAAACAGTTGTCTTAAAGGTCTTTGTAGTTGTAATCATAGATGCGTTAGGTGTTCCCTCTCCTATGACTGCAGTTATCAGTGAATCTTTTATGTTTTCTAAGTCATTTGAAATAAAATCTTTGAGGAAATAGGGTGTTCCCCGAATCTTAGATTTCATTTTAAAAGTTGTTTTGAAATCATTGTTTGCTTAAAGGTGTGATTTGTAGAATTCATGGTTAGCCATGTCTATCAAAAAGCTTTTTCTTGTTGAAATTGTGTTTTCAAATTCCCTTTGTTGAGAATTAAACTTCTCTTTTCAAATCATTGATGTCCATCTCATTCCAAAAACCAAAGGATCCTGCAACCAAGTTATATTTTCCCTCTGATACCCCATATCCATTGATAAGTATGTTATGACCTCTTTTTGACTCCATTGCCCAATGAAACAGATGTTCCTCCATTCTATATATCTTTCCTAGGTCTTTCATGTTCTGCTGTATCAATCTGACCAAACAAACAAACAAACACCTGCACTTAATAACTAGTCTAAAATCCATATTCTAAGCACACAAGATAAACCTTTGCAAACAAACACCTACACTTAATAACTATTCTAAAATCCATATTCTAAGCACACAAGATAAACCTTTGCAAACAAACATTCGAGAGATCCCTCTCTGAGAACAGGAGGACTAGATCTTGGGACTCTAAATATTGGTTCTGATTTTTCCTTGTCTTTTGATTTGCCAAACTATCAAAACACGGGACACCAACATAATGGCGATCACGGTGGGACGGAGTAAAATCTTCAAAACAAAACACTCACTGTCTCGTATAACATAAGTAACCTCCCTCAAGCACTACCAAGCAACGGTAATCATGATAGGACCTTTTTGAATCAGTGACAAACTAAGTAACCCTTAGGATTCTTATAAAGCCTTATCAAACCTTGAGGGATTTAGTTACCAAGCCATAAGAGTGAACTCTATTTGTTTTGACACCCTAGCTAAGTGTTAAGTCAGATTTAGAACACTCTCATATCCTTTAAGACCATAGTAACTCAGAAAAACCCAAAAAAATTTCAATTTGGCTTCACAAATAAACATGGTGGTGGAACCATCCAATATCTTACCTTCATAAAAGCTAAAAAGTTTCCACCTGGCGACTCAACTAGACCCAGTAGGCCTATTACTCATATAGGTTCCCAGATCTCTTTACGACTGTGTTAACCAGCCTTGAAGAAGTTTAGATCCTATTCCCATATTGGATAAGACATCGTGAGAGATAAAAATTTCCAAAAAACAGCCCTTAAAACCTCAACCTCTCTCATTTTTGAAAAACAGTCTAGCTTCACATAGGATCAACACTAGATCCCATCCAGACCCAAATCCCCCTTTAATCGTTGACAATCCTGAGAGAATTCTGTGGCAGACTTCTAACTCTGGAAAATCAGCTGCTAATAGGAGCCTCTTAAGAACAAATTATGTCCCTGAAAACCTTGTTGTCCTAGAGGATTCACACTTTGATTTACATCATAGACAGAACATCTTTAGAACTAGATCTCAAGGTGATTTAAAAAAAACTGACCTTAACTTTGCAGATTTGCAATAGAGCTTTAGTAGAGAAGCCTCACCTTCCACTCCTCCTGATTCCCAGCTTCTTCATCACTTTAGTCTTTTCCATAACAGGTCTGCTCAAAATTAGTTTGCTGGCCCAAGCGTTTCTTCCACTCCAATCCATACTACCACTGTTCAAAACACTCATGTTCAGCCCACTTTTACTCTTGTAAATCCGCCTCTTGTAAATCCACCTCTTGTAAATCCATCCTTATTTCTAGCCATGGCAACATGGTATTCCCCATTAGTGTTACCACAACCTCTACTTCCCTTACCAAATGATTACCAATATAAAATCCCTCACTTCACTGGAAAAGGGTCTACAACATCCCAACATCATGTAGATAGGATGAAAGATGCATTTGATTACATGGAGATAGAAGAAGAAACTGTGAAGATGGGGATCTTCGCCCAAAGTTTAGGAGGAGATGTAAAGAAATGGTTCAAAAAATTACCTCCTAACAGCATAAATGATCTCCCTGCCTTGCATCAAACATTTATCAACAAATGGGAACTCAAAAGGAACCCTCTCCAAATACTAGCAGAGTATAGCAGCCTCAAGAGAAACAAAGGGGAGAGTGTCCATGAGTACTCCACTAGGCTCAATAGCGTTTACAATGCTCTCCCACCTCACATGAAACCTCCCCAAGGCATGGCCTTGGTAAGGTATCCCGAAGGCCTTGATGCTAAAATGACTTATGAATTAAGGGGGAGAGATTACTTAACCTTGGAAGACATGCAGAAAGGAGCTTTGAGTATAGAAGAAAACATAATCGAGAAAAGAAATAGGTTGAGATTAGAGAAGAGGGTAACTTATAATGATGACCTACTACCCTCAACCTCAGCCTCTGACACGAAAATTGACAACCTAGTGAAGGTAATGGAGAGGATGCTTGAAAAGATCAATTTAAATGAGAGAATTCCACCAAGAGAACCTCAAAACAATCAAAACAGAAATAGAAATCAGAATTATAGAAGAGAAAGAAATCAAGATAAGAAAAAGGAAAGCGACCAACAGATTAGACCTCCCTTCCAACAGAACTATGTAGATCAATATGAGGAAGATAGGGAGTTGGAAAGGTTGGAAGAATCTCATGTAAACTTGATTGGATCAGACAGTGGGGATGATGTTTTCCTCACTGAGGAAGAACAAGGTTTCTTCTCTTATGATCAAAATACAAACAACTATGAAGATTTTGATGATTATAGATTGGGTTTTGAAAATGAAATCATGGAGGTACACAAACAGTATGATCTTAGGAGCAAGGGAAGCACAAATAATTCAAAGGATAAGAAAACTAGCACTATTTTCAAGAAAAATGTAGACAACCAGCCCAAAAAGACAGCAGAGAAAACCAACATTTTGGCCAAGAAACCAGACTTAAACAAAGACAAAGGTGTCTAGCCAAATGTTGAACAAAGTACCCCTAGCACTTCGGCTAGTAGTCCTAACAAAACTGTCCCAATTATCGGTCCAAACAAGGTTCAACAAATCAAAGTTGCTGAAAAGAATTCAATTGAAAAGGTAGATGTAAATATCAACAAGTCAATTATTCCTTTCAGCCTTGAGGGAGAAATTGCTAAGATAAAAATTTCCATTCCCCTAGCTGAACTAGTAACCCAAGAGCTGTACAAAAACCAAGTTTTGAAAGCTTTGAACCTAGGAAGTGATACTGACACCTTGAACTTGACAGATGACAAACCTGAGTTGTTGTTTGGTCCAGAAGTTGAAGGAAAATACCAAGAAGGGGTTGTCCCTCCCTTCTATGTTAGCTTGAACATACATGAGAAAATTTTACACAATGCCATGTTAGATTCGGGAGCTTCACACAATCTAATGCCCAAGGTGGTAATGGAAAGCTTAGGCTTAGAGATTACTAAACCATACAAAGATTTGTATTCCTTTGACTCAAGCAGAGTCAAATGTTTGGGTTTAATCAAAGATTTGTGTGTTAATTTAGCTCAAATCCCTGCTAAGAGTCTAGTAATGGATATAGTTGTAGCTGACATTCCCCCTAAGTATGGCATGCTCTTATCAAGATCTTGGGGAGCCAAACTTCAGGGGAGCCTTCAAATGGACATGTCTTATGCCACCATCCCTGTTTTCAACCAAAACATAATACTATACAGGGAATCTCACATGAAGTACATGGTGAGCAACATAGACAAACTAAACAACACTCCAATCTATTCTATTCAATCAAGTTTAGAGTCCTTTATCTTATGTAAAGAATATGACATCACCCAACCAGATAAGTAAAACATGTACCCAGTCAGTTCACCAGAACAATCAAATCTTCCCTTCAATCAAACTCAAAACATTGACAATCAACAGCAACAAGAAGCTGAAAATGAGGCAAATATACTTTGGACAATAAACTTTGATGGATCCTGTAACAAAACAAGTGCAGGGGCAGGTGTTTGGATTCAGAATACGAATCAAAGTTTTTCATACAAATTGGATTTCCCATGCACTAACAATATCGCTAAGTAGGAAGCCCTTCTCCTAGGCTTACAATTGCTTAAACAGTTAGAAGCCCAAAAGATATCCATCTTAGGGGATTTCGAACTTATCATAAAAAAAATCAAAGGAGAATACTCAACTAGAAATCCAAGGCTTAGGGAATATCGGAACGTGGCCCTTGATTTATTGAAAACCTTCGAAAAATATGAACTCATTTTCATCCCTAGAGCACTGAATCATCTAGCAAATGAACTCGCCTTCAATGCCAGAAACTGCCAAATACCCGAGATAAATGAACAACTCAGTGTGAAGGTGAAACACTGGCCTGTTGTGCCTGATAACGAGGATCACTGGAAATTTTTTGAATCTAACAAACACATAGATGATTTCTTGAAATCAGAAAATGATTTCAGCATACCAATATCAGAAACCAGCCATAAAGAAAAATGTTTGTATATTGAACAAATCCCAGGAGTTGAAATGACATTTTCTGCTGATATAAATTATTATGAGAATCCTTTTGAAGCAGAGATAACTAATAACGCAGACCAAGAAGACTTTACAATGTAAAAATGACCAAATTCCAAGAAGTCTCACACCTTTAGAACACCTTTTCGATTTTAACGATGTAGCCAAAGAACCGAGAATGGTGCCTGTGGAAACCAACGTGGAAGAGCATAACATAGGCAGTCTAGCAGAACCCAAAATGGTCAAACTATCCAACACTCTCCCAGCTCACATAAAATCGCAATACATAGAGTTGTTTAAAGAGTTTAAAGATATTTTTGCTTCGGGATACAAAGACCTGAAATCTTATGATACCAGCATCATCCAGCACAAGATTCCCCTGAAGGAAAATCAAAAGCCTTTTAAACAAAAACTAAGGAGAATAAATCCTCTCTTACTACCTTTAGTTAAGGCAGAAATTGAAAAAATGCATGATGTTGGAATCATAGTACCCATTATATTTTCAGAGTGGGTATCAAACTTAGTTTCTGTTAGAAAATGAACAGGGGAAATCAGGCTCTGTATTGACTTCAGAAATTTAAATAGAGCCTCTTTAAAAGACAACTACCCCTTACCCAAGATGGACCATATACTTCAAAGGGTAGTTGGGTCAAGAAGGATTTCCCTCTTAGATGGGTTCTCGGGTTACAACCAGGTGTTAGTGCTCCCAAGTGATCAAATCAAAACTGTTTTTACCACACCTTGGGGCACCTTTATGTATGTCAAAATGCCTTTAGGATTAATGAATGCAGGGGCCACTTTCCAAAGATCCATGGACATAGCCTTATCTGAAGATATTGGCTATTTCATAATCATTTACCTTGATGACATAACCGTTTTCTCAAAAACCGATGAAGAACATTTGATTCACCTAAGAAAATTTTATGAGAAATGTAGGAAATTTGGCTTGTCATTGAATCCCAAGAAGACACTCTTTGGTCTCCAAGAAGGTAAACTTCTTAGCCATATAATTTTGGAAGAGGGAATAAAAATAGACCCTACAAGGATAGATGGCATATTGCAGATCATCCATCCAAGAAGCCTCAAAGAATTGCAATCTTTCATTGGAAAGATTAATTTTCTGAGGAGGTTTATTCCTAATCTTGCTGAGCTATTAAAAAACATTACAGACATGCTTAAGAAAAATGTCGGTGTAAAATGGACTTTACCAGCTAAACAATCATTCAAACTAGTCAAACAAGCTCTTACTCAAACACCAGTCCTGATTAGTCCAGATTTTATCAAAGAATTTTACATCTTTTCTTTTGTGTCCGAACATACAATAGCTGTAGTTTTACTTCAAAAGAATGATTTTGGGCAGGAACAACCAATATCTTTCTTTAGTAGGGCCTTAAGAGATGCTCCTCTCAAATATAATATCATGGAGAAGCAAGCCTTAGCATTAGTGAAAGCTTTAAAGGACTTTAGGGTCTATATTTTACACTCTCACATAATTTATTTTGTTCCACATACTGTTGTCAAGGACATCCTAAGTCAAGACCCTGATGGCAAAAGGGGAAAATGGATTGCAACTATTCTTGAATATGACTTAGAAATCAGGCCCACCAAACTAGTTAAAGGGCAAGGATTAGAAAAAATTATGGCTGAGTCTAACTTCCAAGCGCTAGACATGAATATGGTAGATGTGTTGGAAGAAATAGAAGAATTTACTGCTCCTTTTATTGAAGAAACATTTCTGAATTCTCCTTGGTATGCTGACAATATTTATGTGATTTTATATTTAAATGTCCCTCCTTCTTTTTCTAAAACTAAAGCTAGATTCTTGAAACAAATTCTTTGAGTTTTTGCATCCTAGATGGGGTATTATATTGGAAAAATGCTGTTGGAATTTTGCTTAAATTTTTACTTGAAGATGATGCAGGGAAAATCATGCATGAGTTGCATGATGGAGAATGTGGAGGACACCTCTACTGGATGGCCGCAGCAAACAAAATTCTTAGATCAGGTTACTATTGGCCTACCCTTTTCCCATACACTCAGAAGTTGGTCATGTCTTGCCATAAGTGTCAAATCTTTAATGGCAAGAGAAAACTCCTTCCCTTACCCTTACATCCTATCAAAGTTGAGGCACCTTTTCAACAATGGGGGCTGGAATTCATTGGGGAAATCCACCCATCCTCCTCAGCTCAACATAAGTGGATCCTCACGACCACTGACTTCTTTACCAAGTGGATAGAAGCTATACCCTCCAGAAATGCCAATGACTCTGTCATTATCAAGTTTCTTGAAACTAATATCCTATCCAAATTTGGTTGTCCCCGAAAAATCATAATAGACAATGTTGTTGCTTTTAAATCTAAAAATATGGTTGACTTCTGTTACAAATACCACATAACCTTGGGCCATTCCACTGCTTACTATCCCCAAGGAAATGGATTAGTTGAATATTCCAACAAGAGCCTCATCAATATCATTAAAAAGTTGTTGGAACAAAATCAGAAATCATGGCACAGTAAATTGGTTCATGCCTTATGGGCTGATAGGTTAACTACAAAGAAATCAATAAATATGTCCCCCTATTAGCTAGTTTATGGCTTGGATGCAGTTTTTCCCACCTCGTTGGGAGTGCTAGTCATGAAGGTCCTTCAAGAATTGCAGGTTGAAGAGAATGATATGCAGAGGAGAATCAATCAAACCATCCATTTACAACAGACCAGAGAAGAAGTTTATGAAAGAACACAGTTAGTCCAAGAAAATATGAAGAAGCTATTTGATAAGAGGACTAAGGCAAACAATTTCCAAATTGGAAATGTTGTTCTTAAATGAGATTCAAGAAGAGAAGAGAAGGGAAAACATGTCAAGTTTGAGAACTTGTGGAAAGGGCCCTATATTATTCATGTTGAGAGGGGTCACAATGCATTTTTCTGAAAGAATTGAAGGGAGAAGACTTATATGGGGGTCCTGTCAATGGAAGGATGCTAAAGCATTACTTCTGCCAAGAGTCTTGAGTTTAAAGCATTTTATTTTTCATTGTAAATATCTCATCCACCATTGCATTCAAAGTTATAAAAAATCAAAAATACAAAAACAAAGAAAAGAAAGAGAAAAGAGGGCAGATTGTGAAAACAGAAAGGTATAGCCCCATACCAAAAAAGAGAAACAAATCTGAAAGTGTGCAAGCTTAAATGCCACTCCTAAAGAACACACTTCTAGTTAGTCAAACAGCCTAATCTTGACTAATTAGCTTTAAATTTTCTGCTGATAGGATAATGAATTCGATTAGCCAAACTTTTTAATCTTGGCTTATCAATAGATAGGTTAGGATAGAAATTAAAGGTTCAAACATGCTCAAAATCTGAACCAATTAACAAAGGAAAGACAGCTCAAGAAAAGGTCAAAATAGAGTTGTAGAAAAGAGGAAGGAAATGTTTTAAAATCTCAGATCTCAAGCCTTCCATTTTTGTTTTAAATTTTGTGCAAAATAATGTCTATGTGCAGCTTGTTTTTATGCCATAGACCAGCATCAAGTTAGACTGTTCAATCCTGACTTGAATGCTTTGAATTTCTGTTGTAGAATTTAGAGAATAAAGTCTGTTGGACAGTTTAATCCCAAAAGATAGTAGAATAAGTAGAGAAGCATCTGAACTCAACTGTTTAATCTGAGTTCAGGGAGAAATAAGGAGTATAATTAGATTAGTTTCTTGCTTTCAAAAGAATAAAATGTTGTAAGAGAGCTTTCCCATCCAAGTGCACTCTAATGAAGAAAATATGTTAGATCAGTAAGATTGGGTAGGTAGAAATCTTGAGTTGATGAAATATCCATTTCTTTTCATGGCTGCTAACATGTTGCAGAGCAAAGAAGATCATTCAATCAAAGAAAGGCAACCCAATGGATGAGGCACTGACCAGCCTCCCAGAGAATGCAAGTCTGAAGTTCTTGATGCCTTCAAGAAGGCACCATCCCCAAGTGGAGCCACTGTTAGCCACCTATAAAAAAATTCATATCAAATGGTGGCTAAAACCCTTTCGTAGCCTTCAAGGAACAAAATTTTATTACTAAAAAGTGCTATCTCTTGAATACTTTTCAAGACATCTTCTCCTCTGTCCAAATCTTCACTTCTGTTTCCATTTCATGCTCTGGAATCCTGTTGTTTCCCAAGAGAAAATACTACTGCAAAGGCCATCTTTCCTTTCCCTCCACCACAAGACTAACCTCAATTTTTACCCCTTTCATTCTTATAAAATCCTTCTATTTTCATGATTCCCCTTCTTCCATTCATGAAAATCATTTTTACATATTTTAAAACTCATTTTTAAACTATACCGAAACCACCAAATCCATTGAAAAAACTTGAAAATTTCATGAAAAATACATATTTTTGCATAAAGGCTTAAGCCCCCTTGGGCTAAGTCTTAAAACCACTTCCCCTCCATGTGCCCACGCCCTGGAACCAGGCGCTATGCTCATCGGGCGCTTATCGCATCGGAAGTAATCAACGAGCGCAAGTCTTTGGCTTTCACAAAAGCCTCCGATGCGATTAGCTTTGATATAGATGAACCCCGGTCCTTTTGCCGCTTCACAAAACCAGAGGCCTGCAATCGGGAACTCAAACTAAATGAATAAACCCTGCCCGATTGATTTTTCCTTTGTTAAGTCATAAAACCCAATTATCCAAATTTTTGGTCGAACATGCCCATACAATGATTTTTAAATAATAATGGTTAGATCAAAAAGACCCGAAGCGCAATCGCATCGGAGAAATCCACAATGGGTTGATTGAAAGACCGCATCAAAAGTTCCGATGTGATTGAGTCCCTTTATTATAACTCCTCCCCCACCGCTTTTCATTCCATATGGCCTGTGCCCGAGACCGAGAGTTAAAGTCCCAAGGCGCTTATCGCATCGGAAAAGTTCAATGGTTAGATTGAAAAGCCCAAGCCTGAGGCTCTGATTGCAATTGGCCCTTTGTTATATAACGCCCCGAGCATACTACATTCCATACATACAAAGGCCCCGCAGACGGGCGCCTAGCCATATTATATATATATATATATATATATATATATATATATATATATATATATATATATATATATATATATATATATATATATTATATATACACCCCGCCCATGCCAAAACCTTTGTTTTATTAAAATTTTTGGGTTTTGTATATCATAAAGTGTTTCTGCTGGTTCGCTTTAAAACTGATCCCCGTCGTTGATCGTAAGCCGATCCAACGGCCCGCATTACATCACATCGCAAGTTTTCAGAACTGTGCAATTTCTTTCCCAGCTGACTGAATGACTCCAATTGCATCCGGACCATCCATTTGATCTCATCTAATGGCCCTAATTCGCTTTGATCATCAACCCTTCCTCCACCTTTTGAAACCCTCTGATTCACTCCCCACCGTCGATCTGATCCTCAGATCGACGGCTAGTGCTCAATCACATCGGCATTTCCCTGTACAATCAACGCCATTTAAGTTTTGCCCCCAATTGCGATCCTCTGATTGGATCTGGACCATCCACGTCCAGATCGGACGGTCCTAGATCATTCTCGCATTTACTTCCCATCGCTCTCCTTTCAACTATTATACACAGATCTCCACCGTCAGATGCTACCATCCAACGGCTACGCTCCTCCCCACGCCCTCTGAAGCAGTCTTTGCCAAAAAACGCAGGATTTCATAATATTTTGTTTATTTTGGAGGTTTCGAAGGTTTTTCCCATAATATGAAGGAAAATAAAGCCGAGGGTGATGATCCTCTAGCCTTTCGATTATCAAAGGGAAAAGGACTGAAAAGGCTCTACTCCACGTCTCGTCAATACTTCATAGGCATTGATGCCATACGAGCCTTGTGTGGCCTGCACATCAATAAGACACTGTGTTATTAAAACACAGTTAAAAGAAAAACATAAGTGTTTTATCAGACAGAAAGGCCTCCACTGCCACATCCAAGGCAAATTGATTCCTCCCAGCTACCACAGTGCCACCTGTAACCACAAGCATACAAGCATAGGCCGAAGTTATTGATCAAACGAAGATATTTGCCTCAGCGCAGACAGAAAGTTAATTCTGCTAGGGGATTTAATGCACAAAATATCAGCAGAGTTACTTTAATATAAAATAGAGCCTCAAAGGTCAACAAAAGCTCCCACCGAGCTTAATTCATAAACGTAAATAAATTAATACAGTAACACACATTTAAACTTCTCCATCGAGCCCCTCAAAGGCCGAGAAGTCATTAATCTGTATTAATTGTCCTAAGAGATATTTTATCAGATCTCACCTCCTCATTTTTCTATAAATACTACTGTAGAATATGAGAAATCGTTGGTTGATCACTAGTTGTAATATTGGAACTCTCTGAACTAATACATAGTTTGTTGAAGTTGAAGAAGAAATTGAAGTGTTGGATGCCTTGATGATGTTGTTGTATGCTTTTTACTGTGAAGGCTCTATCATTGGATCAATGAGCTTGGCTGTTGGTGGAGTATTCTAAACTGTTTAATGTTTTCTTCTATTTTCATTCTGTTCCATGATTTCTTACTACAGTAGGTTGAAATTTTTAGGCTAAGAAATGACTCCTAGAAGCACCATAGACCTATTCATCCTTCACTGTTTCATGTTTTCTTCTGTTGAAGTTTTTTAGAGTCTTTAATCTCTCTCTTTAGTCTTCATGCTTGTTTATTTCCTTAATAGTTTGAATAGTTTGTTTCAGCATGATTTATGGTTCTCCCTTCGGTTCGCCGCAACTTTAAAACTCGTTATGGAAGTCTCCTTTGTAGTTGGTAGTTTTCGTTTACAAGGACCATAAATTGCCAAGGAGGTCTGTTCTGATCTTGCCCTTTGTCCTTACTTAAACAATTGTCTTAAAGGTCTTTGTAGTTGTAATCATAGATGTGTTAGGTGTTCCCTCTTCTATGACTGCAGTTATCAGTGAATCTTTTATGTTTTCTAAGTCATTTTAAATAAAATCTTTGAGGAAATAGGGTGTTCCCCGAATCTTATATTTCATTTTAAAATTTGTTTTGAAATCATTGTTTTCTTAAAGGAGTGATTTGTAGAATTCATGGTTAGCCCTGTCTATCAAAAAGCTCTTTATTGTTCAAATTGTGTTTTCAAATTCCCTTTATTGAGAATTAAACTTCTCTTTTCAAATCATTGATGTCCATCTCATTCCAAAAACCAAAGGATCCTGTGGCCAAGTTAGATTTGCCCTCTGATATCCCATATCCATTGATAAGTATGTTATGACCTCTTTTCGACTCCATTGCCCAATGAAACAGATGTTCCTCCATTCTATATATCTTTCCTAGGTGTTTCATGTTATGATGTATCAATCCGACCAAACAAACAAACAAACACCTGCACTTAATAACTAGTCTAAAATCCATACTCTAAGCACACAAGATAAACCTTTGCAAACAAACATTTGAGAGATCCCTCTCTGAGAACAGGAGGACTAGATCTGGGGACTCTAAAGATTGGTTCTGATGTTGCCTTGTCTTTTGATTTGCCAAAACTATCAAAACACGGGACACCAATAGGTTGGTCTACGGGGAGAGATGTCGCTGCTCGCATGGGGCCTTATATATATTCTCGTATTTCTTCCTTTTTCTTTCTCTTTATCTTCCCCTCCTTTTCATCTCCTTCTCCTTTTTTCATATTTCTCTTCCTCCTCCTCTTTACTTCCTATTTCTATGGTTTCTATGTTGGAACGCTTCTACCTCCATCCTCTTATTCCTCTGCTTCCTCTGTTCCTTTAGTCTCTCATTCTTCCTCTTTCATACCCCTCTATCCAAGACTAGAGGTAGGTTTTTTTCTAGGATTTACAGCTTGTATCCCTATCAATTATTCCCTATCCATATCTATGAAGGTGGACCAAGGTACAAGGATGTTCAACCTATTGAGAGCATCTCCTACTATTAGTTTGATGAGGCCATGGTGAGATAAGTTTTGATACTTTCTTTCCCTCACCCTCTCGCTCTCTGATGGAATGTAGGAAGAAGTATGGAATGTTTAGTCTCTGCTCTAGTAGCAGATCTCCTTTGAATCTAAGCTCATGTAATAATCTGACGTGGTATCCATAAACCACATTGAGTCTTCCTTCACAAAAAATGTATTTCATGACGTGATATGCTACTTCATCCCATGGGTAAGGGAGGCTTTCCCTTCTCACTCCATTTTTATCCTCAATGTATTCCTTGCTATGCAAAAATAATCTCTTCTTGGAGATAATGATGGACACTCTATCCTTTCTATTCCACTTGACTCCTAGAGGAAAGTTTGTAACTTTGTTAATCAATTCAGGGGTTATGGTTATGGCTAATCCTCTAACCACAGTGGTGGCCCTATCATATTCTTGTGAGTGCAAATCCACTACAAATTCCTGATCCACTTCATCATCAAATCCCTTGACGAGCTTGAAGAATCCTAGGCACTGATAATTTCTAAAAATATCAACCACCTAAGTGTGTAATCTAATTATTTTTATATATGTGGGTTCCTTTTTGTTAAAACCTCCCCCCATTTTATGATTGTGTTATGGAGACGGTAGGGTGATTTTTTTCTTAGAGCATTAGTGATATGGGACCTCAAAACTCAATTCAACACGAAATCAGACTTTCTTGACCCTACTTCCCTCAACCACCTCTTAAATTCTGAATTATTTTTGTGACTGTGTATAACCTTTTCATGAAAAATTTCATAACATGGTGGGGTGACATCCACTTAGCTTTGCATTTTGTTGTTTCTTTCTTGGGAAATGGTGGTGTTGAGTGTCAATACTATCTGTGAGTTGCTCTTACGGCAATTCTGGTCACTATGCATCCTTCCTGTATATTTCCTGTAGGTCATCAAACTTCTCGTAGCATGAAATTGCATGCAAGCTTCGATCAAATTATTCGATGGAACATGTCCCTCTCTTCTATAAATATTTTTGAAATTCACAATAGAATGAAGGAGGGTGAGCCAAAGCACAATTTTATTCCAAATTGAGCGGACTTGGATTAGAGTGGTGATTTGGATTTGGCACGAGGTTTCCTCTTTTGGGCCGTTGGCCCCACTCGAGCCAATCATTTATACCTTCCTCGGAATCACCTCCATCTCCTCGTGATTTCTTTCTTAACTGGTTTTACAGCTCGGGTGGCATGAAAAACTCCACTTCTCCTTCACTTTAACTTTACAAGGGTGGCCAAGTTAACTGGCCACATTTTTTCCTTTTTAACTCTCTATCCTTGACATTAATTCATTTTAGCAATATGATGCATAGTGAGAGGGTGAGGGAGCCATACCTGAGCCTCCATCTTGTTGAGGAGTCTTATTATTTCTTTGATGTAGGGAGCTAGAGTCTGGTGATAACCATCAATGTTTTTTATTTGTTGTATTTTTTTTTTTGTTTGCATATTTTTTGAGTGAGCAGCTTATTTCGAAGTGAACTACTTATTATTTTTGTTAGCTTATTATTTTTTTAGGTGTTGCATGGAGATCCTCGGGTGTTTTTGATGGTGTGGCCTTCCTCCTGGAGCCATCTGGAATTGCTACAGGAAGTGATCATATTCCTGAAGCAGTCCCCTTTCTGCTGCTTTGGAGCTCCACTTAGCTGAGAAATTAGAAGGAGTGAACGAATGCAAGGGATGGAGTTATGGAGTGAATGGAGTGGTGGAGAGATGAGGGGAGAGGCCTTGTGTACGAGTTTATCTAAACTAGCTCACAGTGGCGAAAGAGAGGGGTTAGTGAGTGAATACTTATGCATGGAGTGGAGTGATGGTTAGGAGTGGTATATATGGTTAAGAGAATGATTTTCATGTCTTAATTGAGGGTTAGGTGTTCCTAAGTGAGATTTTTCTCTCTCGGATGAATTTCCTGTAGCAGTATAGGGTTTCCTGTAGCACTGCAGGAAATCCTGTAGCAGCTTAGGTTTCATGTAGCACTGCAGAGAGTGAGAAAACATGGGGTTTTTTTGCTCAGCTGGAGGGAGAAATGGATGGATGGATACATACTGGGGTTGATTATGGAGTGGATAGCTAGAGGAAAGAGAGAAGAGAGAAAGAATGGTGCTCCTCTTTGTCTCAACTGTCCTTGATTAGCAACCTGCAAAACAAAAATAGGTGAGTGCGTAGGTGTTGTTTAATTTTTTCCTTTTCTCCTTGTTTTTCCCTTTTTTACCTTTTTCTTAAAAGACATGTGGGCTCTCTCCACAAAGTTTTTCAACCCACCAGCCTGCCTTGAGTGCCTCACAGAGTTTTTCACCTGAGGATCTTTTACTTTTATTTTTTCCTTTTTCCCCCCCCCCCCCCCCCCCCCAACACCTTTTTTTTTTGCTCTAGGATCGCCTCATAGAGGTTTCAACCCAAGAGTTGGCCTAGGATACATCAGAGAGGTTTTCAACCATGCCTCTTTATTTTTTCTTTTTTCTTTTCTCTAGGAAGGAGAGGGGTTGGAAACTATGGAGCTCCCAATGATGTTCACCTCCATGTTTATTGAATTGATAAACTCAGCCTTAGACAGAGGATTTTTATACATTTTTAGCTTGTGACCATTGATAAGCAGGGGGATCCCCTCCTCATCTATGGTTCTAATCTGAACAACCCCATTTTCATGGCATATTTCTACTTGATGAGGTCCTAGCCACCTTTTCATCAATTTTCCTTTGAAGTCCTTGAATCTGGAGTCATAGGGCGACATCCAATATCCTTCTCGAAATGGCTTTTCATTGTTGTGATTGTCATGCCAAACTTTCCTTTACATCTGAATTACCTCTGTGTGAAGGAGGGTATGCATTCTAAACTGATCCAAACCATTTAACTGTAACAACCCTTTTTGTTGTGTCTTTGTGATGTTCAAGTCTAATCGAGCTGCCATTCTCAGGGTGTTGTACTCAAATTCAATGGAAAGAATATCTTTCTTCCCATAAACTAAATCATATGGAGTGAACCCTGTGGTGGTCTTCCAAGCGGTATTGTAAGTCCAAGTGTCTTCCACCAATCTATCTTCCCGATATTTTCTGTTGCTGCTCACAACCTTGGTAAGGATGTTCTCCAAGGCTCTATTTGTCACTTCCACCTGGCCATTTTCTTGAGGATGATAGGCATTAGAAGTCTTGTGATGCCTTAGGAGGTTTTCAATGAATATGAGATGTAAATTGAGCCCCCTTATCAGTGAATACCTCTCTGGGGTATCCAAACTTATAGAACACATTATCTCTCAAAAACTCATCTACCTTCTCTTTTGTTGCTACTTTTACAGCTCTTATTTCGTCCCACTTGGTCAAGTAGTCTATGCAAACTATATTATACCTTTTCTGCCCTGATAGTGGATCAATGGGTCCAATAAAGTCCATTCGCCACTTGTCAAATGGTTACAAAGCCACTTGAGGGTGCAAGGGAATTTCATCCCTTGGTTTAGGTCTCCCCATCCTTTGGAACTGATCACATCTATTGGTGTATCTCCTGTCATCTTGGTGGAGGGTAGGCCAATAGTAACCTGCTTACAAATATTTGAAGGTTGTCCTCTTAGCAAAAAATTGGCCCCCATAGGGGCCATCATGACATGCTGAGAGGATGTTCAAAACCTCCTCTTCTCTCACAAACCTTCTAATAATTTTTTCAGGACCCAACTTGAAGATATTTCCACCAATCCAGATGAAAGGGGTGTTTTTATTGATAATATTTCTCTTCTCCTAGATGAAAGGTTCGAAGGGAACTTTTCAGCAACCAAGTAGTTAACTATGTCAGCAAACCAAGGAGAGAGTGTTGATAGATTGAATAGGTGTTCATCCGAAAGTTGATCATCCACCTTCCCTTCCTCATATGTAGATAGAGTTAGCCTAGATAAGAAATCCGCAACAACAATCTCCTTTCCTGTTTTATCAACAATTGTTAAATCAAATTTTTGCAATAACAACAACCATCTAATGATTCTAGTATTAACATCAGGTTTATTCATTAAATATTTGATGGTTGCATGGTCAGTGTGTACAAAGGTCTGATAACCAGTAATATAATGCCTAAATTTGTTTAAGGAATGGACAATGGCTAGAAGCTCCTTTTCTGTGACAATATAATTAAGTTTAGCTTTGGACATATTCTTTCTAATGAAATAGATGGCATCAGGTAATTTGTCTTCTAATTGCCCAAGGCTTCCCCCACAAGTTTGTTTGATGCATTTGTGTGGATGTGGAAATGTAGAGCCCAATTTGGACCTCGAAGAAAGGGGGCAGTAGTTAGCTTTTCATTAATGAGCTCGAAAGCTCCTTGACAGAGAAGAGACTAGAAAAACTCGGAATTTTTGGCCAACAACCCAAATAATGGCAAAGCCACTTTTCTGAAGTCCTTAATGAACCTCCTATAGTAGCCAGCCAAACCTAGGAAACTTATTACATCTCTCTGCTTTTGAGGAACATGCACCCTTTTTATGATGGTGATTTTGTTTAGGTCTACTTGTATTCTTGCTTATGATATTGAGTGGCCTAGGACTATCCCTACTCTTTTTAAGAATTCACACTTTTCCGAACTCGGGGAGAGATGCATTTCAATGCATTTTCTCAACTTTTTTCCCAAATTAAAGAGATCCTCCTGGAAATCATACCTATAAGGTGTGAAATCTTCCATGTAGATTTTGACAGAGTCATGGACTAGTTCAAAGAAAATTCTCAAGACTGCTCTTTGAAAAGTGGCAAGAGCATTTCACAACCCAAAGGTAAGGACTCTGTAAGCAAAAGTGCCCCAGGGATAGGTGAAAGTATTCTTGTCCTATTCCTTAGGGATAATTTGGATCTGGTTTTACCCACTGAACCCATCTACGAAATAAAAAAACTTCTTCCATGGAAGTCCATATAGGATTTGATCTATAAAGGGCAGGGAAAATGGTCCTTTTTAGTGGATTTGTTTAGTTCCCGGTAGTCAACACAAATTCACCACTTTCCATTCTTCTTTGGGACTAGAACAAGAGGAGACACCCACTCACTGTTTGATATGGGATAGATGAAACCTGTATCCAACAGCTTTTGCATCTCATCCTTCACTATTTCCTTTAGAGATACGTTCATCCTCCTTTGGGGCTGGAGCACAAGCTTGCATTCTTCTTTAATATAAATATGATGTGTGCACACTGAGGGATCCACCATTTTCATTTCTTTGTAGTCCCAAGTGAATTCATCAAGGGTTTCTTTCAATAGCTAGCATAACTGCTCTTCTTCTTTGGATGAGAGGGATGAGTTAATATTCAGAGATATTGATGGTCCAAATTGTGAAAATGATACTGTAGTATCTTGATTTATTTCTCCTACTTGATTTAGATTAACACGAGTCATTTTAATAAATTAGATGCAGAAAACACCGAAATAAACATAACTACAGCCTACACATGCAGATAATTTATTGAATAATACACTCATACAACAAAGTGACACATGGATTTTTGGACATAAGTCCATGGAAAAACCCAAAGCGGGAAAATCAGTGTAGAAAATATGAGGGTTTATTATTAAGTAGATTCTGAGGATAGTAAATCTAGGTTCCAGATCTGGAAAACCTAACAGAGAATAAAATAAATCAAATCTACAGCTAACCTAAATTTCTAGTGCCAAATATTTGATTGATCCACACCCTCAAATGGGATTTAAAGAACTCAGCTTGGATCTGTTCCTAGAAACCCTCAGCGCTGCCCCTGAAGCCCCAATGTCAGCCCTACTAGCTTTAGAATGCCACTGCGCTACCCAGAGAGGTACTGTGTAACCCATGGAAGGGTGACGCAGGCCTTACACTGGCCCTAGAAACCCTTTGCGTAACTTCTGCAGCCCCTTAGAGCCTTTGTGTTGTCCTACGTAGTACCTGCATAGAGGTTGCGCAACACCTGCGTAGCTGCTACTCTCCTTCTCTGTGTTGTCCTTGTTGCTGCTCCTTTGCCTCTTACTAACTCTTGGCTCTGGGATCAGATCGTCCCCTTAGCCAATACTACCCCTCGTTGCCAGAAATTCCTCCGGAAATTCTTAGCAAACCCGCCCTAGAATTCCAGATCTATTTCTCAGCTTTGCAACTATGTGTATTTTCCAATTGACCCTCAAGCCTTTCTCTTATACTTATTTCATTCATCTCATTAACAGCCGAGATCAAAACATTCATCAACGACTGACATTAAAATACTGCTTGATCTATGTCTTTTAGAACATTTCAGCACATGTGTTAATTAATTCACTTTAATTATTTAATTTTCCTAAGCCTTAGACTTAGGAAATCCATTAAAATAATTAATTATTTGAATAACTCGAACACCAACTGAAATTTCTCAAAACACTTTCTGGGTTTTGGATATCAAGTGTCTCCTATCCCCTCCACAAAATTTCAGGGCTAGACCACACCCGATTCTACACCAACTATACAAAATATCAACACTCCCTTTTAGCATGGAGTGTGCTCTAGGAAAGTGTACTCTAGCAATGCATCCACACCATGCACTACAACATCTTGAAGCTGGATTATGTGCTGCTGTTATAGCATCATTTCTCACCTTGACTTGATTCATGATTGCTTCATGGCTTTATGGGCACCCATTCCTACAGACTTGGACAAATTCACTTAAAAACAGTGGAAAATCCTTCATACGCGACTATGCCCGTGTTTTTCCGCGTGTATACGCTAGTACAGCTAGACTTTTCCGCGTATGCATTTTTAATGATTAAAAAATATATAAAAAATCCCTAATTTCGCGCTGGGTTGATAGTTACTCAGGTAGTTCAACTACCCCAGCCCGTGGCCAACTGTTTCCAACTGTTGAAACTACTTGGAGGGACTATAAAAGGACCTCATATGTATGGCCTAAGGGAGAGAGAGAATTATTATTATTATGCTCTGTTGGTTCCCTATCCAAGTCTGATTCCCCGTGCCTCCTGCACTTTCCCAGTTCATTTCAGGAAACCCTTGTTTCCTGGAGATACACATCAGGGACTATAAAAGACCTCATATGTATGGCCTAAGGGAGAGAGAGAATTATTATTATTATACTCTGTTGGTTCCCTATCCAAGTCTGATTCCCCGTGCCTCCTGCACTTTCCCAGTTCATTTCAGGAAACCCTTCTTTCCTTGAGATACACATCCCTTTATATGTTATCTCGTATGCACTCATTTGGAAGGAGTCTTAGCGAGGCAAGGGCTGGACGGATCCGGACGACGGTCTGCGAAGGCCTTGGAAGGATCAGGTGATCTCTCCACTTACTTTTGTACGTACTATTTTTATAATACAGAAGTATCATGTTGTTCCCGAAATAAACATGTTAGTGTATGCTTTAATGTATGAAGAATATTCGTTATACAAGCATTCATGATGATTTATTTAATGTTTTATATGAATCTCACTAACATATAGAGTAGAAATATACTGTACAACTTGTCCTTTGTGCTGGTTTCTTCTTGTATTTCAGGTGAAGGAGGAAGGACGGTTGCAGGGAGTTTGAACTCCACGTGGATCTACTTCAAATGTAGGACCAACGGGTAAACCTCTCATTCTACTCGATTTCGTTTTTATGAATGTGCATGATCGTGTGAGTCTCTGTTAAGTAGTACGCCCCTGCTCTGTGGAGGTTGAATCCCAACCAACCTCTAGGGTGTTAAATCCCCGAAACAGAGCTGGCGACTCCGCTGGGGATCACATTTTTGTGATTCTCCTGTTGGGTTGTTTCAGCTGTTTGGTAGGTTGCCAACAGTTTCTTCTGTCTTTTACAGTCCAGTTTGTTTTCTTGCAGTCAGTTTGAAGCTTTTATACCTTTCCCAGACTTGTACTTTTTATTTTTCACTATCTTTTTTTGTATACGCAGTTTTTCTTGCACACAGTCGCGTATACCCGCGAGTTTGTGTAGAAGGAACCGCGTATACGCGGGTTTCCCTCAACACAGACGCGTATACACGCCTGTTGCATAACTGCAAGGTCGCGTATACCTAGGCTGAATTTGAAATTTCAAGATTCTGGTGTTTTTGGTCTTTTCTGGCTGTGGAGGCCTGTGTCTTCAGAGTCTCTGTACTTGCTGGAGTGTGACAGAAGTGGTTTTGAGTCTCGGTTCTCTTTCGTTTTTCCGAAAACTGATCTTTTTGGCGAAGTGTTCTTGTTGGTGCTAGCACTCCTGGATTGAGTTCCAAGATCGCTTTCTGAGCGTCCTTGGCTGTTCTGCTTTACCAGAACAGGGAGCTTCTGCTCACTGACTCGTTCCTATCTTTGTGTTGTGCTTTGCATTGCGTTCTTTGCTTTGTTTTCGATTGGTTTTCTTGAGTTTCATAAGCTAGGGTTTCGTTGCATTTTTCGAAGATCTTTTCTTGTTTCTTTGGAGTTTTGTGTTGCAACGAATTTGCACTATTTCTCTTGGCTGTTTGATTGAGTTTTTAGTCTTCCATTGCTCTTATTGATCTTGCTATCATTAGCTTTATAAGGTTTGGGGGCATAGTTGAAGTTTATGCTTGAAATTCGGTCTCGTTTTGGCTTTGATTGGGATAGTTGTTCTTGGTTTTTTTTGAAGCTCTTGTTTTATAAAACTAAAAAGCCCAAAAACATTTGTTTTGCTTTTTGTTTTTGCATATCAAAAACTCAAAAAACATTGTCTCTTGTTTTTGTTTTTGATTTTGCCTTTTTCATTTTCGTTTGGCTTCATCTTTTGGGACTTTAGTGAAGTTTCTTGCTTCTAGTTTTTAGCTTGATTTTGAGGAGAGGGTGTCTTTTGATTTCTTCTTCTTGTTGAGTATTTTGGTGTCTTATATTGAGAGTTCTTGTTTGCAAGAATTGGCTTTCTGGATATCAAAAGATGAGTTAAAACTGAAGGAGCCTTTTTGGAAATTTCACCTTGTTTCAAGGGACTTTCTGCATCTTAGAATTTACATGCTAGTGGTCATTTGCATTAGGTGCATTGAATCATTTAGTTAGCTTCTTAATTTATTTATTTTTGTGCGTGTGAGTTTGTAATTCGAAAAGAAAAATACATTTTAGTCTCGTAGAACTTACATAGAAATTGCTCTTCATCGAAAGACAAAGAACTGCATGTGCATGTAGTCAGGTTTTTATTAATTTCTTTTGCGTCAGAACATCATTGGTTTCAACTCCATATCCTTATGACTTAATACAACAGCCCTTAAAATAAGCGATGTAATCTAAAATCAACTAGCAAGTTTTATTAAGTGTCAATCACCAACTAGCTAGGTTGTAGGGCCTTGGAATAGGAGAGAGGAGAGTTAACTCTCCAAGGCCGCTCAAACAAACATAGAAGTTTATTAATTGAGCGAAATCAAACTCCGTGAAGTGGACTGGGAAAGCTCTCATTCGAGAGTCAAGCGCGAGGGGAAGTGAAGGTTAAGAAGAGGGATACCCCCCCTCCGATTAGCTGAATCTAACCTCAAGACCGTTCCGCCCAGCTTCTGATACGGATTGGTGGCCATAGTTGCTGTTCCTAGGTTCCACACAGGTGACTGCGGGGGGGAATACCCGTGGTACCTGAGGCAGACGTCGCATCACTTCCAGCAGTACTTCTGGGGGGTGCCCATGCGAAGCTTGGGTGCTTGAGCCGGCAAAGGCTGTTGTTAGGAGGTCGGCGTAACTGTTTCTGATACCTTCGCTAGTTGTTCTGGGCCCTAATCATCCCAAACTGCTTTCGGAAGGCCCTATACTTCGCTTTCCTGTATTTTGGTGTCCGGTCCTCATCACCCAGAGCGGAAATACTTGGAGGCTGTTTGCTTGCTGTTTCTCAGGGTTTTGTTTTTAGTGTGTGCTCTTTGCTCCTAGCTTGCCTAGCTTTTCACTTTTCTTGAGTCTAATATAATAAGTCTGTAAAAGTGGCTGATCAAGCGCCTCGACGTTCGAGGAGAGTCCGGGGGTTATCTCCCGAGAGTGCAGAGCCTTCTTCGAGAAGGCGTAGGAGCGATTTAGCAGGTGGTTTTCACCCTGTAGAGTCTGACGCTGTGGAGAGAGATCCTCCACTAAGGTCCGAAGGTTTCGTTGCTGATTCCGGTGTCGGTTCCGAGAGGAGCGTTCCGCTCACCTCGAGAGTATTGTTTCCTCAGGAAGAAGATTTTCAGATAGAAGATATACCTGAGCCTGCAGCTACAGGTCCATCTCCTCTTCCTCTTGATCATCCGTTTGTTATTTAGTACGTCGGACCGGAGTCTGAGAGACCGCTGGATCTTCCATATCTTTCTTATCTTTCGATGGCCACGACTGGGAACGCGGCTTCTACCGTGAGTGCTGCGGGCATTCAGACCCCTGCTTCCGCCGAGGCAGGGGGCACTATTGCTCTATCTTCGAGTGCTTCTAGCACTACTATGTTTGGCTCTGGGTTCACCCAAGCATATGCTTCCCAATCTGGTCCCTTCGTTTCAGGGATGTCCATTGCTGGAAATCCCTCTTTTTCCTTTACCGCCGGTGCAGCTGGATCTACGCCCATGTCCAACATGGCTAGTGGATCAGCTTCTTTCCAGGGTTTCCCCTTTGGGACTGGGGATATTCCTAGTCCCAATCCTTCTTTAGGGTCGTTTCCTTTTACGTCCCAGACCCAAAGTTTTAATCCTTGGGCTCAGGGGCCAAGTTCGACCGCTTTTATGGGGTGGAATCCTATGTTTGTAACGTCGGGGGCAGGGAATCAGTTCATCGCGAGTCATCCAGGGAATGCTTCTTTCCCTGCATCGAGTGCTTATCAGTCTTTTTCTCCTCTATCTAATGCATGGAACCCCTACCAGGGGCTTACATCTTCAGTCAATACTACAGCGGGGGGAACTAGTCTGGGTCTTGGTAACTCGGCGTGGGGAGGAGGTTCTTCTCCGTTTTCTACGGGTCCTTCCTGGCAGCCTGGTGCCTCATCAAATCCAGGCTATTCTTTTCAGAATGTGGGAAATCCATCCCATCAAGGATGGAATTCTCAGGCTCCGCCGCGATTACCATTTCTGGCAACGTTAAACTTGCCAGACTTGGCGAAGTTAACTAATGACCCGATTCGATATAGTCCGGGTTGGCCTCCGGTTCCAACCAAACTTCCTTCGGACATTCCTAAGTTTGAAGGTAAGAATGGTGAAGATCCGGCAGACCACGTCACCACATTCCACTTATGGTGTTCATCCAACTCTCTGATCGACGATTCGATTAGATTGAGATTATTTCAGCGCACCTTAACTGGAAACGCCGCGAAGTGGTATATAGAGCTTACTGGGGGCAGTTTCGCCACATTTGGAGAACTGGCTGTCTCTTTTCTTAACCATTTCCAGTTGCCTGTCAGATATGAGGCTGGGACCGAACTCCTGGCTAATTTTAAGCAGGATGAGGCAACTCACATTTCTGATCATATTCAGGAATGGAGGAGAAGGAAGAGGCTTATCAAAGCCCATATTCCGGGTGAGTTCCTTCTCGAGTGGTTTTTGAAATCGCTTCAGTCAGATATTTCAAAGGATGTATCCATGTCAGGGGTATATTCCGAGGAGCAGGCCATCTTTAGGGCCCAGCAGTTAGAGTTGATCTATTCTCAGTCTGGCATGCTTTACAAGTATTTTCCTAATGCTCCTCGCTCCAAATTGGATCTATCGAAACCCAAACCTGGTCCGCATGGTGACGGACTTGTCGGATCGGTCGGTAGTAGTGCAGCCAGCCTGCTTTCTCAATTGCAGTAGTTGTCTTTACAATCTGCTTCTTCTGGTCAGGCTGTGCCTGCTGATTCATCACCTTCCCAGTCTTTGTCCATTAATGTTGTCCAGTCTTCTGAACCCAAAGGAAATCAACAGTCCGATGGGAAGAAGAAGGGACGTAATAACAAGAAGAAGGGCAAGAATAAGAAGGGCAATGCAAATAAGACCAACGAGCGTGTTGGTGAAGGGCAAAAGGAGAAAAAGAAGGTTAAGTTTCCGTGCAAGCTTTGTGCTGGAGATCATCTCACGCACCTTTGCCCGAAAATTCAGGATGCTCAGCGCCTGTTATCTCAGCAGGGTTCTTCTAGTTCCCGGTGGTAACCTATGAGTCCCTTTTCCCCAAAGGGCAGCAATTAGTTGTTGGCGCGAACCAAAATCCTGGGGCTTCCTCTGGGGGCACCCAGGAAGGGGAAATTCCATCGAACATTTTTATGATGAGTGCTCACGCGGATATCGCTACGAGATCCCGTGATTATGGCGGAGAGGAATCTTTGAAAGCTAAGGAAGTTCCTGATGCTACTGAGCCGCTTCACATCACGAAGCCTACTGTTGAGTCTATGCCTCGGATGCCCAAAGCATCTTCTAAGCGATCAACGATTAATCCAAATGCTAGGGCTGCCCAGAACTACTCGATTGTGGAAGATCTGGCACAGAGTCCTTGTGCTATGTCAGCTTTAGAGGTACTCCAGTCTTGTCCGGCTCAGCGCAGTGCTTTGCTCACTGCCATTGGGGCTATAGATCCGAAAAATTCTCTTCTGATTACCTTTGATATGAAGAATTTTAAGAAGAGACTTCCTCTTCATATGGCCTTCCATATTAAATCATCGTACCGGAAGACTAATATCTTTCGTACGGTCGTTGATGAGGGTGCTTCTACTTGCGTGATGTCTCTCGCATGTTGGAAGACACTAGGATCTCCCAAAGCTGTTCCATCTAGCACTATTCTTACTGCATTCGATGGCCATTCTCATAGGCCCCATGGTATTGTCCCGGCTTTGCCCATCTGTGTTGGGGGCAAAACCGTTAACATAGAGGTTGAGGTAGTAGATGCGGCCTTGGACTACAACCTTCTGTTGGGGAGGAACTGGATATATGATATGGATGCCATTGCATCTTCACTATTTCGGATAGTATGTTTCCCCCACGAAGGGAGGATAGTTACGGTGGATCAACTGGACTGTCCTCCTGTAGACCTGGATGCGCCTCCTGACTCATCTGTCCCTAAGTTGGATAATACCAAGGCGCCTATCGAGAATTTAGGAGTGGGAATGTATTCTTCCCTGATGGGTTCTTTTGATCTTCCTCCTCCTAAGGTGTCTATCAATGCTATTTCATCCTCCAAGGCTCCCCTTCGAAGAGAGTTCTTCCGAACTCATTATTTTTCGGACCCTTGGACCTTACCTTCCCCAACTGCCACTTTGGAGGAAGGGCAAGTGGGTGGAATGGCATTCCCGATTTCTACAGCTGAGATTGCATATCAGTCTGTTGTTGACACTGCAGAGTCTGATCCAGCTCCTCTTTCGCCGAAAGAGTTGGATGGTGATGTGGCTCCGGCTTGGACGCTTACTTCTTCTTCTGCCCAGGATTGTCTAGATACAACTCTTCCATCTGAAGAGGCCATCCTGGAAGCAATGACAAGTATAGAGAGACCGTGGGATGACTTGCATCATCGGTCTTACTTCCTACCTGACTTGAGCGAAGTCGAAGCTAGTTTTCCAAGTCCTCAGTCTCCTGGACCTGTTCACCCGGTCTTGAGCCCCTTAGCACCAGCACAGGTTTATGCTGAAGGGAACATGGCTGTGATCTCTCCGACTATCCCGGTGAACATCTCCAGGAATCCCAACATTATCAAGAACGTTTTCATTGGAGCTGAATGTTCCCGTGAAGAAGTTCAAATCTATACCGAACTCTTCAAAGAGTATAGGGATGTTTTTGCTTGGTCTTATGAGGAAATGCCTGGCATAGACCCATCTATCGTCCAGCATGAGATCAAGACGTATGAAAACGCTAAGCCGGTCGGGCAAAAACTTCGTCCGGTTAATCCTAGGAAGGCAGCAGCTATCAAAGCTGAAGTTGAAAAGCTGCTTAAGGCGGGATTCATTTTCCCAGTTCCTCTGACTGAATGGGTTTCAAACCCCGTTCCTGTTGATAAAAAACAAGGAACAATTCGAGTATGCATCGATTTCAGAGACCTGAATAAGGCGTGTCCTAAAGATAATTACCCCACACCCTTCATTGATCAGATTATTGATGAGTGTGCCGGTAACGAAATTTTTTCCTTCATGGACGGTTTTTCTGGTTATAATCAAATTACTATCCGTCCGGAAGATCAACATAAGACCGCATTTATTTGTCCCTGGGGTACGTTTGCATATAAGAAAATGCCTTTTGGTCTGAAAAATGCTGGAGCTACTTTTCAGCGGGCCATGTCTTACGCCTTCCACGACATCAAGAAAATTATTGAGGCATACTTAGATGATCTAGCTGCTCATTCTCGAAAGAGGATGGATCATCCAGGACACCTCCGGCAAATATTTGAGAGATGTCGTTTTTATAAAATTCGTTTGAATCAGAACAAGTGCGTTTTCGCGGTAACATCCGGTCGGCTGTTGGGATTTATCGTGTCTAATGAAGGGATAAGGGTAGATCCCTTCAAGGTTGAGGCAATACTTCGGTTGCCTCCCCCGTCTTCAATCCGTCAACTTCAAAGTCTCCAAGGGAAGTCCAACTTTCTTCGGAGGTTTATCGTTAACTATGCTGAGATTACAAAGGGATATATGAGACTGTTGAAGAAAGGAGTCCCTTTTCTTTGGGACGACTATGCTCAGCGCTCATTCGATGCCTTGAAAAAGGCATTGACCTCTGCTCCTTTACTGAGTCCACCCGATTATAGCAGAGATTTTCTTTTGTATCTGGCTACAGCAGAATCTACCATTGGTATGGTTCTGGTTCAGGAGGATGATGCTCTGGCTGAGCATGTTATTTACTACCTTAGTCAAGGACTGGTAGGACCTGAACTGCGATACACCCCGATAGAAACATTAGCCTTAGCAGCAGTCCATGCTGTGCAGCGACTCCGGAATTATATTATTCTTCACAAAACTTATGTCTTGGCAGCTGCCAATCCATTTCAGTTTGTCCTCAGCAGGCGAGTGATTGGGGGCAAATATAATAGATGGATTGTGATTTTACAGGAATTTGATCTAGAGTTCCTGTCTGCCAAATCCAAGAAGTCATTAGTCTTTGCGGAATTGATCTCCGAGTTGCCTTGTGGAGAGGAGATGATCTATGATGAGTCCTTTCCGGACGAACACTTGTTCCTAATCTCTCCACAAGATCCTTGGTATGGGGATATCATTGTGTATCTCCAGACTGCGAAGTTTCCCTCTTCTTTTTCGAAAGATGAGCGTCGTAAGCTGCGTCACTTAGCCAAGAATTATCTGATTATTGGTGATGCTTTGTACCGTCGAGGGGTTGATTCAATCCTAAGACGTTGCTTAACTTTCGAAGAAGCTGAGGCTGTGCTTAATGATTCTCACGGTGGAGCTTGTGGGGGTCATTTATCAGGGCTTGCTACAGCCCAAAAGATTTTGCGTGCTGGCTACTTCTGGCCCTCGATTTTCAAAGACTGTATTGAATCGGTCAAGAAGTGTCATCCTTGTCAAGTGTATACTCGAAAAATGCGCACTCATCCAGCTCCGCTTTTTCCAGTCGTTACTGTCGGACCCTTTACAAAGTGGGGTATGGATTATACTACTTGTAACCCACCTTCGGCAAAAGGTCACAAGTACATTATCGTAGCAGTAGACTACTTTACGAAGTGGGTCGAAGCTATGCCTACTTTTGGGAACGATGGTGAGACTGCAGCTCTTTTCTTCTTCAACCAAGTTATCGCTCGTTTAGGTATACCTAGAGAGATTGTCACTGACCATGGCAGTCACTTTCAGAACAGTATGATGGCTGAGTTGGCTCTTAAATTGGGTTTCCGGCAGGAGCATTCATCTCCATATTATCCTCGGGCCAATGGCCAGGTGGAAGCCGTGAATAAGTCCTTGAAGACAATTCTTCAACGGACGATTGATAAACATAGATCCAACTGGCACATTATGCTATATCCTGCACTCTGGGCATACAGGACGTCAGTTAAAACTGCAACTGGCTTTACTCCGTTTCAGTTAGTCCACGGGGTGGAATCCGTATTTCCAATTGAATGCGAGATTCCTTCCCTTAAACTGGCTGTTGAGCTTCTTCCTGACACTTCTAGTCTGGCAGAGCGGCTTCTTCATCTGGAACATCTTGATGAGCAGCGTCGAGATGCGGCCACGTTGAACGAAGCGCATAAAAACCGAGTCAAAGTCCAGTACGATAAGGCGGTTAAGCCTAGGGTCTTTTCCGAAGGTGACCTTGTTTTGGTCTATGCCCAAGAAAAAGATGCCTTGGGGGCGGGAAAGTTTAAGTCGATGTGGTATGGCCCCTATATCGTCAAAAAGGTCCTTAAGAAAGGAGCGTATACCTTGGTTGACTTCGAAGGGAACGAGTTGCCGGAGCCCCGAAATGGGCTCTATTTGAAGAAGTACTATGCCTAGGCTTTGGCCTGGCATTTTGCTTTGTATATAGTAGTTTTTTGTTTTGTACATATCTGTTTTGATTTTCGATTTTTGATGAGATGGTGATGTTTTTGATCTGCTTTGGCAGGTTGTGTTGATGTCATGAGTCATTTTGGTTTCGCTGATGGTGCTAGTAGACACACCCGGAACTTAGCTTCCGCGGCTTGGGTTCTTCATTATCCTTCCGGTCAGCTGTTGGTATCAAGAGGGGTCTGCATTGGTCCTGCTTCCAATAACGTAGCAGAATACACTGCAGTCATTCATCTACTCTCGGAGGCAATATCTTTGGGTGTTGATTCGTTGGTAGTTTTCTTGGACTCCCAGTTGGTGGTGTCGCAGTTGAACAACACTTATCGGGTACGAGATCCCTTTTTATTACGATTGTTCTTGAGGGTACGTTTGTTACAAAGGTCATTTCAATTTTTAACATTCATTCATATTCCTCGAGCTGACAATTGGTTTGCTGACTCATTAGCTAATCAAGCTTTAGATTGGCATATTAATCATTCAATACAATAATTTCTAAATCATCAAGAACATCATACATTTGATACATTTATCACATCACATCAAACATCGCTGTATATATATCATCGGTATGTCAAAAAACTTTACAAAATTTTGGATCCATCAATGCCGTACAAAACTTGGGCTTATGCCCCATCATGTTCAGTCTCAAAAAAATATACAGTCATCTAATATGTAAAATCTATCTACTCCTGAGGACCCTGCCCAGCGTTCCTATAGAACATCACTGCGGTGGCCACACGGCGGAACAGTCTAACCCAGTCCCGGGGTACTCCTACAACCCGTCTCTGGACGGCTTCTGGCAAGTCCTCCACAGCAGCCAGAGGGATTTGGCGGGTCAGTCCCTCCAAGTTTCTCTGCACGGCCTGGAGTGTCCTATCAGAATCCGCTGTTTCTGCTTCACCTCTGCGGCGTTTGTGACGTGCTAGGCCCTCAGGACGCACTGGTCCAACATCTGAAACATGATCATTTTTCATTTGTCAGTCATTATGAATCCAAACCAAAAACATGTTTGTTTTTCATTTTCATACATATTTGAAAAATCCAAAAAAATCATATAAGTTAAAATTTTTGAAAAAACTTACCGACTGCTCCCCATGCTGTACCGGGTGGAAGTACTAGATCAGGATCTCCTCGAAAATCCATCCCGGCATAGGGATAGTCATCCACTGCGATGATTTGTTCTCTCCACCATAAGAAGAACTCATCGTCCCAGGTGGTTCGGGGTACCTCGCTGCCCCCCAGTCTCTTCATCATGTCTGCCCAACGGGCGATTCTTGGTTCCCGAGGGCTGCTGATAGTTGAGATGACTTTGGGCCTCAAAGCTGGAACTCTCTCGAAGAAGAATGTAGTCAAAATGGTTCCATAGCCAAAATGTTTTGTTTTTGTTTGGCGAATGGAGGTCAGTTGTTGTTTCATGTTCTGTAGCAGGGCAGTGCACCAATCATACACATGAATTAAGCACTCTACAACTATACTCATGTGCGTCCTGGACGCCTGATGCAGTGAGGCAGATCCTGCCACTCTGCCGATGGTGAATAGGAGGATCTTTATGTGCAAGTCCCTGATATCTCTGATTGCAATCTGTGTGCCAACTTTCTTGGAATTTTCTATGCAATAGATTTGGACATAGTCCTCCACGGTTAACCCTCCCGGGGGCCTTCCGTGCAGATCCACTGGGTCTCCCCTTCTGGAGAGTCCAGTGATGAAGTATATATCTTCCACTTCTATGCGTAGTGGCATTTGATCAATGATGAAACAATCCTGATCCGGTTCCCAATAATTTACCAGCATTTCAAGCAATCTCACATTACTTTTCATATTGGGCATTTTAAAAAATTTGAATAATCCACAGTTTCGGAGGACATTTTGTGCTGCGCGATCTTCCATGACCTCTTGGTCTATTGCACTATGCTCGCGTTCCCTCCATGAGATAGTCATCCTGAAAAATTTCATTAAAATTTGCATTAGAAACTTATTTTTGAGTTATGGACCTGCGCATACGCGATTTGTTCTGTGCACAGTCGCGTGTATACGCGGCTCCACTTCATTGAACCCGCGTATGCGCAGATACGCATTTTTTAAGAAGGGTTTCTAGGCAAAAATTCACTTAATTTTAATTTTTAAACGGAAAAAATGATTAAGCAGGATGAATAAGGAGCCTACCTGAAGTTTCGCTGAATTCCGACGGTCGGTTGTTGCTGATTTGACGAAACAAGTTTTTAGCTCCAGAGCTCTTTTTCCAAATCAGCTATGCAATAATGAACCAATTGAGAGGTAATTTGTGTATTTATGGCTAAAAAATTGAAAATTTTTGCAAAAATTTCCTTATGCTTATTTTTTCGATCTGTCTTATGTTGTATAACTTGATTGCTTGGAAGTGCCTAGTTTGGTATGTTTCAGGTACATTTTGACGATTTCGATATTTTTTCTGGTTTTTGGCCCATGTGTTCAGACTCTTCACGGCAAGTATATGATCTTCACTGGCATATAGGTTAGGGAATCACTTTCCGTTGCATCTTGCATTATAGCCTCCATACTGATCACTTGCCTTAGGGTCGATCCCATCAGGTCATGAGTATTACACCCATTTCACTCACCGATTTTTAGATCATGACTTGATGGTAGAGCCTTCCTTTACATGGGCTTCCTAGTTAGTTCCTCGCTATCATTTGTTGCCCATGCTGCTTTTTATGTAGGCTCGGGAGTCCTCTTTAGTCCCGCCATGTCTTTTGTGTTGAAGCTTCATTCTTCTCCTTCATCACTTATCATTTTTATGGCTTATACCCTAGAGGCTCCCTGGTGTCGTTAAGTTGTATTACTGCATTGCATATTGGCTACTTGTTTATCCTGGCCTTTAGCCGGCTTCATTTGGACTCGATGTTTAAGCCAACTTTTGACCTTGACTTTCTGTACAAGTTAACCATTGCATGCACTTACCTATCACGACTTGACACCTTTATACCCATGGATGGAACGTTCCTCTGAGTATCACTGACCAGTTTTCGCCACCTTGCATTGAGCATAGGATTGTTCCAATCCCAGGAACTAGTGCATCTGCTTTCTTGATACTCGTTCTGTCCATTGTATCATAGCATTCTTTTATTCTTTTTCAGGCTTATTATGAAAAAGACAAAAAAAATCAAATATAACAAAAAGAGCGGGAACGGGATGTATCTTCGTTATTTTGATGGCAGTACAGAGTCAGTTTGTCGCCCTTGAACAAAGCACATATACTTATATATATTTCCTTCATTTGGGATGGTTATAGTTTGACCTAGGTTCGGCCTTTACCATGTTTCACTTGTCAGTTCTCCCCCGGTTGGTTACCTCTTCCAATCATATGGAGAGTTTGTTTTGCCTCCTGCAAGACAGACTTATACAGTGTCACTTTTTACTGCCATGGTCATCACAGAGTCGTGCTTTTGTTCAAGGGAAGTCTAGCCTGAGTCGGCCATTCTGCGGTGTCTCTTGACTCATTATTCGGTCGGCCTTCCCGGTCTTGTCAGTATCATGTTCTATCACATCAGATGTTTTGATCTTCTGCTCGTGCTGGTTTGAGAAGGTCCCCATTGACTTCTTGCCGGCGGGTTTGTCTCTTATCGACTACGACACATTGCTATGAGAGCAAGCCTAGAGCCGCACCTTGGGCCTATTTCCATCATTGATAGGTGACCTCGTGCTCAGCATTTGATCATCATCATGGGTCTTTGACTGAGTGGTTTCCCCTGTGTTCGACGTCGGCACACATTATCACACTTGGGATTCGTGCAGTACCTGGATTTCCATTTGACCCTATCGGTGGATTTCTCGCCTCTGTGTCAGCTTTCATTATTGGTTGGTTCAGAGGGTTTCTTCCGTGCGCTAGCTTCATCTTGTGCACGTCGGAAACGTACTTCGGTTTTGGTTCCATCACTCTCCTTCGTCCGATTCCTTCCAAATCTTGGCTTGCGGGTTACACTCGCGCTGGACTGATGTGGGATGCCTTAATGCCTTCCTTCCAGCAGATCTTTTCCCATCGACTCCGACTCATTGCTCTGGGAACAAGATCTAGAGTCTTTTATCAGTACCTTAGGGTTTGCAGTCATCAGTGGCAGACTCTTCGCTATCGACAGTGGGGATTCATCATTGCCTCCTGATTGGTAGATTCTTTCAAGTGTTCGACTTCAACTCATTCATTCGCACTTGTCAGATTGTAATGGGGCACCTTGACACTCATTATCATTATCGGTGGGTTGTCTCGCGTTGGTTAACGGGAAACATCATTGCCCGGTAATCCAACGATTTCTCACATGGTCGACTTCAGCTCATTTATTCCCAGTGTGTAGAATTGTGCCGTTGTGATCGGTGAAGACCTCGGGTTGCATCGGCATTTCTCGGTTCACTGTTGACAGTTCTCTCAGTTTCTGCCAGTGTTGCCATCCACCCTTATATGTTGCAGTTCAGCACAACATCATCTTATATGTTGATCCCCGAGTTGCGTGATTGTACCGTTTGATCCGCCTCTTATGATCCGGTACTTGGAGATTCAGTTACTTGATCAGACATCCAGTTGCACTATCTTTGATCAGTTTTCTATATGTGATACTTGGACATTGATACAGACTTGTATTTCCGGGCCCTGCTCAGATGATTCACTATGTACTTTCAGTTCAGTTATACTTGTATACATGTTGGATCTATTTCAGTACTTTCTATATATATGATGTATTTTTGACTGAGCATGGGTATGCCCGCCTCGGCATGTGTTGACTCTCTGATTTCTTTCATTGGTTTTTGGCAGGCTGAAATCTGGTGAAGTCCTCTCTTGTCCTTGCGAAGTTCTTTCTATGTGCATAATACATTTCGGCCATCATGTACCCCTTCTGACCTCATATATTAGGGGGCATCTGTTATAGCATCATTTCTCACCTTGACTTGATTCATGATTGCTACATGGCTTTATGGGCACCCATTCCTACAGACTTGGACAAATTCACTTAAAAACAGTGGAAAATCCTTCATACGCGACTATGCACGTGTTTTTCCGCGTGTATACGCGAGTACAGCTAGACTTTTCCGCGTATGCCATTTTAATGATTAAAAAATATATAAAAATCCCTAATTTCGCGCTGGGTTGATGGTTACTCGGGTAGTTCAACCACCCCAGCCCGTGGCCAACTGTTTCCAACTGCTGAAACTACTTGGAGGGACTATAAAAAGACCTCATATGTATGGCCTAAGGGAGGGAGAGAATTATTATTATTATACTCTGTTGGTTCCCTATCCAAGTCTGATTCTCCGTGCCTCCTGCACTTTCCCAGTTCATTTCAGGAAACCCTTGTTTCCTTGAGATACACATCCCTTTATATGTTATCTCGTGTGCACTCATTTGGAAGGATTCTTAGCGAGGCAAGGGCTGGACGGATCCGGACGACGGTCTGCGAAGGCCTTGGAAGGATCAGGTGATCTCTCCACTTACTTTTGTACGTACTATTTTTATAATACAGAAGTATCATGCTGTTCCCGAAGTAAACATGTTAGTGTATGCTTTAATGTGTGAAGAATATTTGTTATACAAGCATTTATGATGATTTATTTAATGTTTTATATGAATCTCGCTAACATATAGAGTAGAAATATATTGTACAACTTGTCCTTTGTGCTGGTTTCTTCTTGTATTTCAGGTGAAAGAGGAAGGACGGTTGCAGGGAGTTTGAACTCCACGTGGATCTACTTCAAACATAGGACCAACGGGTAAACCTCTCATTCTACTCGATTTCGTTTTTATGAATGTGCATGATCGTGTGAGTCTCTGTTAAATAGTACGCCCCTGCTCTGTGGAGGTTGAATCCCAACCAACCTCTAGGGTGTTAAATCCCCGAAACAGCTGCTAATGCTTGGTCTGCTGCCCTCCATCCACTGCACTGATGCTCTTTGTACTTTTGCCCATGCCACTGCCACTGCCACATCTATATTGCAACTCCCTCTCAGATTTCTGCATCATGCTGCCCATAGCACTGCCACTACTAACTACTGCACTGCAACTCAGTTCTTGAGAAGTAAGCAAATGAAAGACTTATGCCCAACTGTTTGACAAATAATTCAAGTTTCCTTCCACCACTGAAGCTCCCCAGATGATGATTTACGCTGCCCTCCTGGAGACACTGTCATGTTGCAACAGTACACCATGTGAGCACAACTTTTGTACAAAAACCGAGCATACTACATTCCATACATCCAAAGGCCCCGCAAACAGGCACCTAGCCATATTATATATATACCCCACCCATGCCCAAACCTTTGTTTTAATAAAATTTTTGGGTTTTTTATATCATAAAGGGTTTTCGCCGGTTCGCTTTAAAACCAATCCCCGCCGTTGATCGTAAGCCGATCCAATGGCCTGGATTACATCGCATCGCAAGTTTTCAGCATTGTGCAATTTCTTTCCCCGCTGACTAAATGACTCCGATTGCATCCGAACTATCAGTTTGATCTCATCTAACAGCCCTAATTCGCTCTGATCATTAACCCTTCCTCTGCCTTTTGAAACCCTCTGATTCACTCCCCACCGTCAATCTGATCCTCAGATCGACGGCCAGCACTCAATCGCATCGACGTTTCCCTATACAATCGGTGCCATTTAAGTTTTTCCCCTGATTACGATCCTCCGATTGGATCTGGACCGTCCACGTCCAGATCAGACGGTCCGAGATCATTCCCGCATTTACTTCCCATCGCTCTCCTTTCAAATATTATACGCAAATCTCCACCGTCGGATGCTACCATCCAATCGCTACGCTCCTCCCCACGCCCTCTGAAGCAGTCTTTCCCAAAAAATGCAAGATTTCATAAATGTTTTGTTTATTTTGTAGGTTTCGAAGGTTTTTCCCATAATATGAAGGAAAAGAAAGCTGAGGGTGACGTTCCTCTGGCCTTTCGGTTATCAAAGGGAAAAGGACTAAAAAGGCTCTACTCCACGTCTCGTCAATACTTCATAGGCATTGATGCCATACGAGCCTTGCGCGGCCTGCATATCAACAAGACATTGTGTTATTAAAACACAGTTAAAAGAAAAACATAAGTGTTTTATCAGACTGAAAGGCCTCCACCGCCACATCTGAGGCAAATTGATTCCTACCAACTACCACATTGCCACCTGTAACCACAAGCATACAAGCAGAGGCCGAAGTTATTGATCAAACAAAGATATTTGCCTCAGCGCAGCCAGAGAGTTAATTATCCTAGGGGATTTAATGCACAAAATATTGGCAGAGTTACTTAATATAAAACAGAGCCTCAAAGGTCAACAAAAGCTCCCACCAAGCTTAATTCATAAATGTAAATCAATTAATACAGTAACACACCTGTAAAATTCTCCATCAAACCCCTCAAAGGCTGAGAAGTCATTAATCTGTATTAATTCTCCTGAGAGATCTTTTATCAGATCTCACCTCCTCATTCTTCTATAAATACTGCTGTAGAAGATGAGAAATCGTTGGTTGATCACTAGTTGTAATATTGGAACTCTCTGAAATAATACATAGTTTGTTGAAGTTGAAGAAGAAATTGAAGTCTTGGACGCCCTGATGATGTTGTTGCATGCTTGTTACTGTGAAGGCTCTATCATTGGATCCATGACCTTGGCTGTTGGTGAAGTATTCTACATTGTTTAATGTTTTCTCCTGTTTTCATTCTGTTCCATGATTTCTTACTACATTAGGTTGAAAGTTTTAGGCTAAGAAATGATTCCTGGAAGCACCTTAGACCTGTTCATCCTTCATTGTTTCATGTTTTCTTCTGCTGAAGTATTTTAGAGTCTTTAATCTCTCTCTTTAGTCTTCATGCTTGTTTATTTCCTTAATAGTTCGAATAGTTGGTTTCATCATGATTTATGGTTCTCCCTGCTTGTCTGCTGCAACTTTAAAACTGTTATGGAAATCTCCCTTTATAGTTTTCTATTTACAGTGAGTCAAGGAGGTATGTTCTGATCTTGCCCTTTGTCCTTACTTAAACAGTTGTCTTAAAGGTCTTTGTAGTTGTAATCATAGATGTGTTAGGTGTTCCCTCTCTTATGACTGCAATTATCAGTGAATCTTTTATGTTTTCTAAGTCATTTGAAATAAAATCTTTGAGGAAATAGGGTGTTCCCCGAATCTTAGATTTCATTTTAAAAGTTGTTTTGAAATCATTGTTTGCTTAAAGGTGTGATTTGTAGAATTCATGGTTAGCCCTGTCTATCAAAAAGCTCTTTATTGTTCAAATTGTGTTTTCAAATTCCCTTTGTTGAGAATTAAACTTCTCTTTTAAAATCATTGATGTCCATCTCATTCCAAAAACCAAAGGATCCTGCGGCCAAGTTAGATTTGCCCTCTAATATCCCATATCCATTGATAAGTATGTTATGACCTCTTTTTGACACCATTTCCCAATGAAACAGATGTTCCTCCATTCTATATATCTTTCCTAGGTCTTTCATGTTATGTTTTATCAATCCGACCAAAAAAACAAACAAACACCTACACTTAATAACTAGTCTAAAATCCATATTCTAAGCACACAATATAAACCTTTGCAAACAAACATTCGAGAGATCCCTCTCTGAGAACAGGAGGACTAGATCCTGGGACTCTAAAGATTGGTTCTGATGTTGCCTTGTCTTTTGATTTGCCAAACTATCAAAACACGGGACACCAACAGGTTGGTCTATTGGGGAGAGATGTCAGTGCTCAGCATGGGGCCTAATATATATTCTCTTGTATTTCCTTCCTTTTCTTTCTCTTTATCTTCCCCCTCCTTTTCATCTGCTTCTCCTTTTTCATATTTCTCTTCCTCCTCCTCTTTTACTTCCTCTGTTTCTTTGGTTTATGTGTGTTCTTCTTCTACCTCCATATCCTTTTCTTCCTCTTATTCCTCTGTTCCTTCATTCTCTCGTTCTTCTTCTTTCGTACCCCTCTCTTCAATACTAGAGGCAGGGGTTTTTCCAGGAGTTACAGCTTGTGTCCCTATGAATGTTTCCCTGTCCATATATATGAATGTGGACCAAGGTACAGGGATGTTCAACCTATTGAGAGCATCTCCTACTATAAGTTTGATGAGGACAAGGTGAACTAAGTGTTAATATTTCCTTTCCCTTACTCGCTAGCTCATGTCTCTGATGGAATGTAGGAGGAAGTATGGAATGATTAGTCTATTCTCGTGGCAGATCTCCTTTGAATCTAAGCTCATGTAATAATCTAAAGTGTTTTCCATAAACCACATTTAGTCTTCCCTCATAGAAAATGCATTTCATGATGTAATATGCCACTTAATCCCATGGGTAAGGGAGTATTTCCCTACTTACTCCATTTTTATCCTCAATGTACTCCTCATTAGGAAAAAAGAAGTTCTTTTTAGAGGCAGTGCTAGACACTCTATATTCTTTGTTCCACTTCAGTCCTAGAGGAAAGGTTATGACTTCTCTATTCAATTCAGGGGTTATGGTGATGGTTAGTCCTCTAACCACAGTGGTGGCCCTATCATCTTCTTGTGAGTGCAAATCCACTACAAATTCCCGATCCACTTCATCATCAAATCCCTTGAGGAGCTTGAACAATCCTAGGCACTGATAATTTCTAAAAATATCAACCACCTAAGTGTGTAATCTAATTATTTTTATATATGTGGGTTCCTTTTTGTTAAAACCTCCCCCCATTTTATGATTGTGTTATGGAGACGGTAGGGTGATTTTTTTCTTAGAGCATTAGTGATATGGGACCTCAAAACTCAATTCAACACGAAATCAGACTTTCTTGACCCTACTTCCCTCAACCACCTCTTAAATTCTGAATTATTTTTGTGACTGTGTATAACCTTTTCATGAAAAATTTCATAACATGGTGGGGTGACATCCACTTAGCTTTGCATTTTGTTGTTTCTTTCTTGGGAAATGGTGGTGTTGAGTGTCAATACTATCTGTGAGTTGCTCTTACGGCAATTCTGGTCACTATGCATCCTTCCTGTATATTTCCTGTAGGTCATCAAACTTCTCGTAGCATGAAATTGCATGCAAGCTTCGATCAAATTATTCGATGGAACATGTCCCTCTCTTCTATAAATATTTTTGAAATTCA
Source organism: Pinus albicaulis (assembly GCA_034641835.2). Classification (NCBI taxonomy): domain Eukaryota; kingdom Viridiplantae; phylum Streptophyta; class Pinopsida; order Pinales; family Pinaceae; genus Pinus; species Pinus albicaulis. Next base: position 228,497,179 of record CM076576.1, read on the forward strand.
CAATAGAATGAAGGAGGGTGAGCCAAAGCACAATTTTATTCCAAATTGAGCGGACTTGGATTAGAGTGGTGATTTGGATTTGGCACGAGGTTTCCTCTTTTGGACCGTTGGCCCCACTCAAGCCAATCATTTATACCTACCTCGGAATCACCTCCATCTCCTCATGATTTCTTTCTTAACTGGTTTTACAGCTCAGGTGGCATGCAAAACTCCACTTCTCCTTCACTTTAACTTTACAAGGGTGGCCAAGTTAACTGGCCACCTTTTTTCCTTTTCAACTCTCTATCCTTGACATTAATTCATTTTAGAAATATGATGCATAGTGAGAAGGTGAGGGAGCCATACCTGAGCCTCCATCTTGTTGAGGAGTCTTATAATTTCTTTGATGCAGGGAGCTAGAGTCTGGTGATAACCATCAATGTTTTTTATTTGCTGTGTTTTTTTTTTTTTTGCATATTTTTTGAGTGAGAAGCTTATTTCAAAGTGACCTACTTATTATTTTTGTTAGCTTATTATTTTTTTAGTTGTTGCATGGAGATCCTCGAGTGTTTTTGATGGTGTGGCCTTCCTCCTGGAGTCGTCTGGAATTGCTACAGGAAGTGATCATATTCCTGAAGCAGTCCCCTTTCTGCTGCTTTGGAGCTCCACTTAGCTGAGAAATTGGAAGGAGTGAAGGAATGCTAGGGATGGAGTTATGGAGTGAATGGAGTGGTGGAGAGATGAGGGGAGAGGCCCTGTGTACGAGTTTATCTAAACTAGCTCACAGTGGCAAAAGAGAGGGGTTAGTGAGTGAATACTTATGCATGGAGTGGAGTGATGGTTAGGAGTGGTATATATGGTTAAGAGAATGATTTTCATTTCTTAATTGAGGGTTAGGTGTTCCTAAGTGAGATTTTTCTCTCTCGGATGAATTTCCTATAGCAATATAGGGTTTCCTGTAGCACTGCAAGAAATCCTATAGCAGCTTAGGTTTCATGTAGCACTGCAGAGAGTGAGAAAACATGGGGTTTTTTTGCTCAGCTGGAGGGAGAAATGGATGGATGGATACATACTGGGGTTGATTATGGAGTGGATAGCTAGAGGAAAGAGAGAAGAGAGAAAGAATGGTGCTCCTCTTTGTCTCAACTGTCCTTGATCAGCAACCTGCAAAACAAAAATAGGTGAGTGCATAGGTGTTGTTTCATTTTTTCCTTTTCTTCTTGTTTTTCCCTTTTTTTCCTTTTTTTTAAAAGACATGTGGGATCTCTGCACAAAGTTTTTCAACCCACCAACCTGCCTTGAGTGCCTCACAGAGTATTTCACCCGAGGATCTTTTATTTTTATTTTTTTCTTTTTCCTTCCCCCCCCCCCACACCTTTTTTTTTCTTTTCTCTAGGATCGCCTCATAGAGGTTTCAACCCAGGAGTTGGCCTAGGATACATCAGAGAGGTTTTCAACCATGCCTCTTTATTTTTTCTTTTTTCTTTTATCTAGGAAGGAGAGGGGTTGGAAACTATGGAGCTCCCAATGATGTTCACCTCCATGTTTATTGAATTGATAAACTCAGCCTTAGAAAGAGGATTCTTATACATTTTTAGCTTGTGACCATTGACAAGCAGGGGGATCCCCTCCTCATCTATGGTTCTGATCTGAACAACCCCATTTTCATGGCATATTTCTACTTGATGAGGTCCTAGCCACCTTGTCATCAATTTTCCTTTGAAGTTTTTGAATCTGGAGTCATAGGGCGACATCCAATATCCTTCTCGAAATGGCTTTTCATTGATGTGATTGTCATGCCAAACTTTCCTTTACATCTGAATTACCTCTGTGTGAAGGAGGGTATGCATTCTAAACTGATCCAAACCATTTAATTGCCACAACCCTTTTTTTTGTGCCTTTGTGATGTTCAAGTCTAATCAAGTTGGCATTCTCAGGGTGTTGTACTCAAATTCAATGGAAAGAATATCTTTCTTCCCATAAACTAAATCATATGGAGTGAAACCTGTGGTGGTCTTCCAAGTGGTATTGTAAGTCCAAGTGTCTTCTACCAATCTATCTTCCCAATATTTTCTGTTGCTGCTTACAACCTTGGTAAGGATGTTCTCCAAGGCTCTATTTGTCACTTCCACCTGGCCATTTTCTTGAGGATGATAGGCAGTAGAAGTCTTGTGATGCTTCAAGAGGTTTTCAATGAATATGAGATGTAAATTGAGCCCCCTTATCAGTGACTACCTCTCTGGGGTATCCAAACTTATAGAACACATTCTCTCTCAGAAACTCGGCTACCTTCTCTTTTGTTGCTACTTTTACAGCTCTTATTTCGTCCCACTTGGTCAAGTAGTCTGTGCAAACTATATTATACCTTTTTTGCCCTGATGGTGGATCAATGGGTCCAATAAATTCCATTCACCACTTGTCAAATGGTTACAAAGCCACTTGATGGTGCAAGGGAATTTCATCCCTTGGTTTAGGTCTCCCCATCCTTTAGAACGGATCACATCTATTGGTGTATCTCCTGTCATCTTGGTGGAGGGTAGGCCAATAGTAACCTGCTTGAAAATATTTGAAGGTTGTCCTCTTAGCAGAAAATTGGCCCCAATAGGGACCATCATGACATGTTGAGAGGATGTTCAAAACCTCCTCTTCTCTCAAAAACCTTTTAATAATTTTGTCAGGACCCAACTTGAAGATATTTCCACCAATCCAGACGAAAGGGGTGTTTTTATTGATAATATTTCTCTTCTCCTAGATGAAATGTTCGAAGGGAACTTTTCAGCAACCAAGTAGTTAACTATGTCAGCAAACCAAGGAGAGAGTGTTGATATATTGAATAGGTGTTCATCCGAAAGCTAATCATTCACCTTCCCTTCCTCATTTTTAGATAGAGTTAACCTAGATAAGAAATCCGCAACAACAATCTCCTTTCCTATTTTATCAACAATTGTTAAATCAAATTGTTGCAATAACAACAACCATCTAATGATTCTAGTATTAACATCAGGTTTATTCATTAAATATTTAATGGTTGCATGGTCAGTGTGTACAAAGGTCTGATAACCAGTAATATAATGCCTAAATTTGTTTAAGGATGGACAATGGCTAGAAGCTCCTTTTCTGTGAAAATATAATTAAGTTCAGCTTTGGACAGATTCTTGCTAATGAAATAGATGGCATCAGGTAATTTGTCTTCTAACTGCCCAAGGCTTCCCCCACAAGTTTGTTTGATGCATTTGTGTGGGTGTGGAAATGCAAAGCCCAATTTGGACCTCGAAGAAAGGGTGCAGTAGTTAGCTTTTCATTAATGAGCTCGAAAGCTCCTTGACAGAGAAGAGACTAGAAAAACTCAGAATTTTTGGCCAACAACCCAAATAATGGCGAAGCCACTTTTCTGAAGTCCTTAATGAACCTCCTATAGTAGCCAGCCAAACTAGGAATCTTATTACATCTCTCTGCTTTTGAGGAACATGCACCCTTTTTATGATGGTGATTTTGTTTAGGTCTACCTGTATTCTTGCTTGTGATATTGAGTGGCCTAGGACTATCCCTACTCTTTTTAAGAATTCACACTTTTCCGGACTCAGGGAGAGATGCATTTCAATGCATTTTCTCAATTTTTTTCCCAAATTAAAGAGATCCTCCTGGAAATCATACCCATAAGGTGTGAGATCTTCCATGTAGATTGTGATAGAGTCATGGACTAGTTCAAAGAAAATCCTCAAGACTGCTCTTTGAAAAGTGGCAAGAGCATTTCACAACCCAAAGGGAAGGACTCTGTAAGCAAAAGTGCCCCAGGGATAGCTGAAAGTATTCTTGTCCTATTCCTTAAGGATAATTTGGATCTGGTTATACCCACTGAACCCATCTACGAAATAAAAAAAAAAATTTCCATGGAAGTCCATATAGGACTTGATCTATAAAGGGCAGGGAAAATGGTCCTTTTTAGTGGATTTGTTTAGTTCCTAGTAGTCAACACAAATTAACCACTTTCCATTCTTCTTTGGGACTAGAGCAAGAGGAGACACCCACTCACTGTTTGATATGGGATAGATGAAACCTGTATCCAACAACTTTTGCATCTCATCCTTCACTATTTCCTTTAGAGATACGTTCATCCTCCTTTGGGACTAGAGCACAGGCTTGCATTCTTCTTTAATATAAATATGATGTGTGAACACTGAGGGATCCACCATTTTCATTTCTTTGTAGTCCAAAGTGAATTCATCAAGGGTTTCTTTCAATAGCTAGCATAACTGCTCTTCTTCTTTGGATGAGAGGGATGAGTTAATCTTCAGAGATATTCATGGGCCAAATTGTGAAAATGATACTGCAGTATCTTGATTTATTTCTCCTACTTGATTTATATTAACACAAGTCATTTTCATAAATTAGATGTATAAAATACCGAAATAAACATAACTACAACCTACACATGCAGATAATTTACTGAATAATACACTCATACAACAAAGTGACACATGGATTTTTGGACATAAGTCCCTGGAAAAACCCAAAGCGGGAAAATCGGTGTAGAAAATGTAGAAAATTTGAATAACTGATATATTATTCACCGAGATTCTCCTGATCACACACTATTTTAGCTTCATGCATAATACAGAATCTCTTCTACAATTGATCATCACATGCGGAAATAAAATCAATTGCATTCATACATTAAAACCACAAACAATCACACATATGAACACAGTATTTAATGGGAAAGCTTAAAGTTGAAAACCCCAACTATCTGTATATTATATGTCATGGAGATCATGTAACAATCATAGTACAAAAGCTCCTCACAAGATCTCATGCACACCCTCAATTGCTACACACTATCAAGCTAGATCTAGCAAAACACATGCTCCAATCTTTTGCCACTTGATAGCCAGCCTCTATTGCGTAATCAATGCTATGGGATGGCTTCATTAAATAGATAAACCACCTGAATTGTACTGCGCAATCCTCATGGGTTTCTCCACCTATATGTGTGTTGAAAATAGCAACAGTATAGTCACAACTGATAGTTAACCTGCTCTTTCACTTATTTCTGCACTGGTCTCCACTGAAACTGTCCATGCACTGAAGTTAACTGATGCATTCTTTAGTTGATTAATGAGTTTATAATTAGTGAATTAATTAATAATTAATTCACACCACTCTCACTAATTGTATCAATTAGTTAAACCGAATACAAATAGCTCAACTATGTTTAGATTAGTTAAACTGAATACAACTCCACTAACTTCCTCAATCAACTCCACCAAACTCTGTCACATGAGTTCTAACTGAAGTATCCATGCAATAGCTCCACTTAACCCTCAGGAATAGCGTAATTCCTTGTGTCAGCTCCTGTGCCACATCTGTGCACTTAACTGAAGTGCTCCAAGAGAATAAGATAATGTTTAGAGTCCAAATATTATTAAGAGCTAATAATATTCGACATATCTATTTTTAGACTGGCAATCTAAAAATAGATTCCACCCAATATGTCTAAAAATAGAAGTCCATCAATTTTTTTCGACTTGACCAACCATCCACAAATAGCATCCTGCAACTCATAGAACATGATCCATATGTCTAAAAATAGACATAGTCTAAAAATAGACTTTGCGCCAAAAATAGCCTGCGAGCCCACTTAGTGAAGGCAACTCCTTTCCACTAAGCTCATCATCTTGTTGCAATCTCAACACTCCCTCTCAACAAGATAAGGATTATTTGCAACCCCTATCCTGCCCATGTGGTATTCGAATTTGCTCCTGGTGAGCGCCTTCGTCAAGATATCAGCATCCTGATCCTTCGCGGGAATATATGAAAGTAACATGACCTTCCGCTACACACAATCTCTGATATGATGATACCGGATGTCAATGTGTTTAGATCTATCATGAAATATTGGATTAACTGAGAGTTTGATGCAACTTTGATTATCACAATAGATCACAGTAGGCTCTAAGTGTGAACCGAACAACCCGACCAGGATCTTCCTCATCCATATAGCCTCGCATGCAGCCAAACTCGCTGACATATACTCAGCCTTTGCTGAACTAAGTGCCACGGATCTCTGCTTCCTGCTGTACCAAGAAACTGATGTCGACCCGATACTGAAAATCCCTCCAGATGTGCTCTTTTTGTCCGTTGGGCTCCCTGCCCAATTTGAATCTGTGAAGCCACATAGCCTCACCTCATCCGAATGTCTGTACCATAATCCATATCCCGATGTGCCTCTAAGATATCTCAATACATGCTTCCCCGCCTTCCAAAAGAGCTTGGTTGGCTTAACCATAGCTTGTGAAAGCTGGTTAACAACATAGCATATGTCGGGTCGCGTATTGACCAGATACATAAGCGACCCCACCAACTGTCGATAAATAGTGGCATCCACTACCTCCGTTGAAGTAGCATCCTCCTTCCTCCATCCACCGGGAAGAGGAGTATAAATAGGCTTGTAGCCATGCATGTTGAACTTCTCCAGTATCTCCCAGGCATACTTACCCTGAGAAATAAACATTCCACCACTGCGCTGCCAAATTTCCAATCCCAGGAAATAATGAAGGAGGCCCAAGTCCTTCATCTCAAACTCTTTTGCAAGATCAGCCTTGCATGAGTGTATCAACAGTTCATCACTTCTCAAAATCAAATCATCTACATAAAGTACAATGATCAGCAACTTACCCTCCACCACAATCTAGTATAGGTTAGGATCTGCCTCACTCTTGGAGAATCCAATTCCGGTGAAATAAATGTCTATCCGTGTGTCCCAAGCATGAGGTGCTTGTTTCAACCCATACAGCGCTCTCTTGAGCCTGCACACATGCGACTCACTGCTGAAGATCTCGAAACCTTCAAGCTGCTCTATGTACACCTCCTCCTCAATGACTCCGTTGAGGAACGCAGTCTTCACATCCATCTGATGAATGTGTCAACCCATCTGCGCTGAGAGAGAAAGAATCGTTCGTATGGAATAATACCTTGCGACAGGTGCAAAGGTCTCCTCATAATCGACCCCCTCAATCTGTGAAAAGCCTCGAGAAAAAAATCTTGCCTTATACTTCTCCACACTCCCGTCAGTTGCCTGCTTCATTTTGTAGATCCATCTCGAACCCACCACTGATTTCCCCTCTGATCTCGGGACAATCTCCCATGCACTGTTTCTAACAATCGAATCATACTCTTCCACCATGGCATCTACCCATGCGGGATCCTCCACAGCTTCCTCGAAAGAGGATGGCTCTGTCATGATACACTTGCCTATAAGAGCCATGTATCCAGTATGTTGGAAATTTTGTCATTGATGGCAAAGTAGATGGCTAAGGAGAAGTCAAAGGAGCAGCAGAGGAGCTTCAGGAGCAAGGAGCAGCATCAGTCAAGAAGCAGAAATATTTGATTTGAGAAACTAGTTCTGAGTGTGGAAACATATTATAGAAAGTATGAAAAGAGTGTTGAAAACTGTGTGTGAAGGGTCATAGAAATGCCCTACATAAAATAAGGAATTCGGTGTTTTTGAGTAATTGTAATAAGGTTTAATGCAAATGGTTTGATTTATAAATAATTCTGATGCACTGAGGATATATATAAAATAAGGGTTAGTATAGATATATGAAGATCCTCTGTTCCGAACTTAGATGTGTTGTATTGATCGAATAACTCTGAAATAAGGGCTCATTCAAGATTATGCACATATATATCTTAAGGGCCGGAAGGATCGATGTCACAAAAGGAGAGGCGGAACCATAGTCAAATGCGCAGTGCGAATGGAGCTATGTGTAGTAACAGATGAAATCACAGCGGTGAAATGTGATGAATAGTTATATATATATCGCAAGGAGCGAAGTATTAGAAGATGGAACTGAAGTATTAGTATTAGAGTGAAAGGCGGAAGAACCTGAGCGCAACTGAATAGGGCGTTGATGGACAGAACCTTGGAAGCACAGAGTAATGGAACTATGCGTAGGACTGTGTTGAAACGCCAGGGACCAAGGCCACTTATAAAGGAGTGGAACACATAAAAGAGCGGAACAAGGCGAGGACGGAACCTAGAGCGTGAGAGAAAGATGGAACCTTGCGAGAGGAACAGTGACGCAGTTTGGAGTGAGCAGTAAAGGATGGAAGCGGATTTCATCGCACCACCTTTCGTCGGCAAGTGGTAATTGAGGAGGGGGGAGTGATTCCATAGAGGTGTTGACGCGTGGCAAAGCGGGACCCAACGAAACCACCGTCTAAAGTGTGCCATCGCACGTTATAGTTCGTACCAAGACGTCAAGCGATATTGTGATGAGCCGTTGATTTGGGAAGGGGCCATCGAACGGTGATCGCACGCTAGACATGCCCGAAGTTTAATAAAAGAGCTCGGATCATATCGACAACGATCGAAGGTGTAGATTCATTGCAGGTGGGGTCCAGAGCCAAGAATTATTATACGGTTATGTGTTTAAAACAGAGCGTTGGATTTAATATAAAGTGCGAAGGGTTATAACTTTAGTCCTAAGGTTCGGAGATATATATATATATATTATGAGGAAACCATGAGCATATAAGAATTTATTTATGTTAATATATATTGAATGTTGATGCGTTGGGGTTTAAGCCAAAGTCAAGGATACTATGCAGCATTTCGAAACACTGGGTAGAAAAATTTACAATATATTGGTATATTATGTTGTGAGCTAATATTACAGTTGTTCTAAATCAATAATATAAGTGCAAAGGCCCGAAAAGTTGGAGATGCATGGTTATATGCATAGAAAGAAAAAATTGGGTTAAGTACTAAATTGAGTGCAGGTAATTTTATGTGCAAGTAAATTTTAATTATTTAAATTGTCAGCCCAGAAAATGGAGTATTGAAATTGCCCAGATCAACAATTGGATTGAGTACAAATTTGTTGTATCAATTTCATACGCACACAGAAAAAGGAATTATGAGGCCTGACAGAGGTAAACGAAATTTGTAGAGTTGAAGAGATGTACAGCAAAGGGATTCAAAAAGTGCAATGAACAGGTGAAATATACAGATGACAGTAAATAAAGAGAATGCAAAACAGTTTCTTAAACAGCAGTAGAAAAAGACAAAATCCAGTAAAGCCAAAGTTTATAAGAAGAGCTGAGTGATATTGAAATGTGTAACTGAAAATGTAAATATTTTTGTTATTTATATTGTTTGTGATGCAAAGGCAAGTATCCTAAGGAAAAGACAAAATCCCACTGTAGCATGGAAATTTGTTCATATTGGTATAATTTTAAAATTGAGTTGGATAAAGGAATGAGAAGACAGAAGCCAAAGATTCATGACTGTTCACTCCAAATTCTTTATGAAATACAAACAGTCATGTGAGGAACTCTATATATAATATCATATTTATATGCACAAGAGAGAAAAGAGAGAGCAAATATAGAGAAGGCAGAGTATAGAAGTGTAAGGCAGAGAATATTAAGAAAAGAAGAGCAGAAAGAGAAGCTACAGAACAGAGCTGATATCTGAGGTAAATCAGCAAACCTTCAATTTGATAAATTGAGGAAGTTGGAGCTTCCCTATCAAGTTGCAGCTTGATAGCTGTCAGTTGTAGCTGACTGAGGTTGGAGCCTCCTGTAGGTTGGTGCCTGCAGAAAAATTGAAGGGAGTTGGTGCTTCCTTGCAAGTTGTAGCTTGCAGAATTGAGGTAGGAGCCTCCTGTAGGTTGGTGCCTGCAGAAAAACAGTGGTGAGAGGGGGTTGGAGCTTGCCTTTGCATCTATATGTATAGATGTTCTACCTTTTATGTTTTCACTTATATGGTATATTTTCAGTTTGTAGTGAAGAATCAGTTTGTATATATACAAAGCCAATACTCTTTTCTTCTGCTCTCATATTAAGTCTGATGTTATATTATATTAATACTTGCTACTCACATTCTAAGATTACTCACATATTAAGCTGGACATGAAATGAAGGTGTAAATAAGGTTTATTAAAAATTCAAAAATATTACGAATGTGTTAAACTGATTCAACCCCCCCCCCCCCCTCTCAGTTTAACCTAGAGTTCAACAATTGGTATCAGAGCCGGTTCCTTTGTACAAGTCTAACAACTGAAAGGAGATCCTAAATTCCCAAGATGGCTAGTAAAGAAGGATGCTCAACCAATAAAGCCCCTTTCTTCACTGGTGAAAATTATGCTTTCTGGAAAATCAGAATGAGGGCATACATAATGTCTCTAGGAATAGAAGTCTGGGCTGCTGTGGAATTAGGATATGCCCCGAAGGCAACTGACACAGAGAAAGAAACAAAACAAGATTTTGTGGCTAACGCAAAAGCCATGAATGCCATCCTGAATGGATTGTGTGAAGCAGATTTTATTAAAGTAATGCACAAAGACACTGCCAAAGAAATATGGGATACTCTTGAAAACATACATGAGGGAGACAAGAAAGTAAAGACTGCCAAACTTCAAGTCTATAGAGCCCAGTTTGAAAACTTAAAAATGAATGATGATGAAGACATTGCCAGTTTATTCCTAAAGGCTGCAGAAATTATTAACAATATTAAAGCTCTTGGAGAAAAAATGCCAAAAAGTATAATTGTGCAAAAGATTCTAAGATCTCTTCCATCCAGGTTTAATCCCAAAATCCAAGGTGTTGCAATAGGAAGAAATATTAGGCTGATTCAATTGACCTTGACCATGAACACGACTACTTGGAAATCTGTGACCTGAAATACAAACTTAGCAGAAAGAGAAAACTAAGTCAAAGGGGAAGTAACTAAAACAAAAAAAGAAGAAGAAGGAAGAGGGAGACATGCTCTTGCTCGGATGAAGAGGAAGGGCATCAGAAATTGGATAGAGCTCAAGTTACAATGGTAAACTACCCTTCAAATTATTTATGCATAAGAGTGGGACACTATCTTGCTAAGTATATACAGAAAGTAAGAGTCAGAGCTCAAGATTCAGGAGAAAAATAGTGATAAGAGGCGCAGCGAGAAAGGAAAGAAGTTCAGCAGAAAATCCTTCTATGCTCAACAAGACAGCAGTACATCTGAAGATTCAGATGAATCCTCAAGTGAAGAAGGAACCTCTGAATTCTTATTGATGGCCATAGAAGAACTTGAAGTTATCCTGCTAGAAGATGAAGAAGAAGAAGGTGAAGTCGACCTTGAGGGGGAGCTAAGAAGTGCTCTAGAAGAAATTGATAGACTCAAATTGAAATGCAGAAAACAAAAGGATATTCTCCTCAAATATGTACAAGAAGAACAGAATTCAGAAGTCCTTAAGCAGCTAAAAATAGAGCTTGAAGAAGCCAAGAAGATAGAGGACATGTTACTTAAGCAAATCAAAGAAAAAACTCAAGAACAAGAAAATTTGGAAGAAGAAGTAGTATGTCTCAGAAAGAAATTAGAAATAATCAAAGGAAAGTGGTTATAAACTCTTCCCAAACAACAAGCTCTAGTAAGTTGAATGAAATTTTGGTTGCTCAAAGATCCCCTATGATAAAGACTGGAATAGGCTATGAAGGAGAGTCAAGTAAAGGAAAAGAAAAGGTTGACAGAGAGATTATTTTTGTAAAAGAAAAGAAGAATGATGAAGCAGCTCAAACAATTCCTACAAAAGAATAAATCTGCAATAAGGAAGACAGAGATCAGAAGAAACCACTAGTAGCAAAGAATGTAATAAATACTAAGACCCCAGAATATGTAAAATTTGGAAACCATCAAAGGAGATTCTTCCCTCCAATGAAGAATGCCACCTGTTATGTCTGCCACAAGCTGGGACACACTGCTGCATATTGTCATGCAAGGAGGAGTAATTCAAACCAGCAAAAGATGCAAACCTTGAAGAGACTGCCTCAAGCAAACAAATGGAAGAGACAACCTTACATCAGGTATGCAAATAGCTTCTATGGTTACTGCTTTTATTGTAAGGAATTTGGTCATAAAATCATTGAGTGTAGAAAGTATGGACAAAAATTAATGTTTAACATCTCAAGGAGATTTATGAATCAAAGAAATTCTGTTCATACTCATAATTCTACAAAAATTATGATCAAATGTTGTGTATGCAATCAAGTTGGACATATACTTTCCAAATGTCCTCTAAGAAGATATAGTTCATCTCCTCACAAAAGATACCAAATAAAAGGGTGCCTCCAATGGATAAAGAAGGAGAATAAATGTGACTTGGCTCTAACTGCTCAAGACCTGAAAAGCCAGTGGTACCTGGACAGTGGCTGCTCTAAACACATGACAGGAGACAAAAGTAAGTTTATAACTCTTGATGAAAAGGAATCTGGCAATGTCACTTTTGGCAATGACAAATCAGGTAAGATCAAGGGAAAAGGCTTAGTCAGCATAGACAATGGCAGAGGAAAGGCCCAAGATGTAATATTTGTAGATGGGCTGAAAGAAAATTTACTAAGTTTCAGTCAGATGTGTGACAAAGTTTGCGAAGTTCTATTTAGAGCACAAGACTGTGAAGTCAGATCAAGCACCACAGGAAAGACTCTGCTCAAAGGTGTTCAAACAGAGAGCAATGTTTACATTGTGAAAGAGGAATATGAAGCATGCCATCTTAGCAAACTTGAGGAGTCATGGTTATGGCATAAAAGATTGGGACATCTCACCTTCGATCACATCATTAGACTTAGCAAGAAGAAAACTGTCAGAGACATGCCAGAAATAAAGAGGCCTTCTAATACCTTATGCAAATCTTCTCAATTGGGTAAACAAACCCACACATCCTTTAAGGCCAAAGAGGAGTTGTCAATAAGAAGACCACTCCAACTTGTGCACATGGATCTGTGTGGACCTGCAAGAACTAAAACACCAAGTGGATAATCCTACTTCATGTTGATAATAGATTATTTCTCCAGAATGACATGGGTTTCTTTTCTCAAGAATAAATCGGAAGCTCTGGACAAATTCAAAATATTTAAGGCATTAGCAGAAAATCAGACAGGATGCAAGCTGAAATGCATCAGATCAGACAGAGGAGGTGAATTCACTGATTATGACTTTGCTAACCTATGCAATGAACATGGCATAAAACAACAATTCACTATTGCAAGAACACCTCAGCAGAATGGAGTAGTAGAAAGACAAAACATATCTGTTCAACAAATTGCCAGAGCCATGATGCAAGAGAATAATATTGCTCAAACCTTCTGGGCAGAAGCAGTGCACACAGCAGTACATATCCTTAATAAAGCTCACTTAAGGCCAAGCAGTGACAAGACTCCCTACGAACTGTGGCATGGAAAGCTAGCTTCAATCAAACATTTCAGAATCTTTGGTAGCAAGTGTTACATAAAGAATAATGATGAAAATCTTGGAAAATTTGATGCAAGAGCAGATGAAGGAATATTTCTAGGATATGCATCCAAAAGAAAAGGGTACAGGTGCTACAACAAGACTCTTCGGAAAATAGTAGAAAGCATTGATGTGAGATTTGATGAAGAACTTCCAAACAATACAAAAGATACTGACTGCTGCAGTCCATCAGATAATCATGAAGAAGAAGACCAGAATGATGATGAAACAAGCAAGACTACAGAAGATGAAGAGCTGAGCTCGAAAGCCCCCTCAAGATACACTCAGAAGAATCATCCCGAAGATCAAATCATAGGAGATAAGAAAGCAGGGGTCCAGAAAAGAAGGCAGCTAACAGAACAAACTGAAGAAGTATACATAGCCATGCTGTCACAGATAGAGCCCAAGAAATTTGAAGAAGCCAGCAAGGACAAGTCTTGGATAAAAGCAATGAATGAGGAATTGGACCAAATTGAAAAGAACAATACCTGGGAACTAGTTCCTAGACCAATTGAGAAAAATATCATTGGTTCAAAATGGGTATTCAAAAACAAAATGAATGAGCAAGGACAAGTAATCAGAAATAAAGCCAGAATAGTCTGCAAAGGATATCCACAAGTCGAAGGACTTGATTATGATGAAACATTTGCCCCTGTAGCCAGAATGGAAGCTATCAGAATGTTCCTGGCACTTTCATGCTACCAGAATTTCAAGGTATATCAAATGGATGTAAAATCTGCATTTCTGAATGGAGACTTAGAAGAAGAAGTCTACATGGAACAACCAGAAGGCTTCTCATTGACAAACAAAGAAGATTATGTGTGCAGACTGAAGAAGGCCCTATATGGACTGAACAGGCTCCTCGTGCTTGGTACTCAAGACTGGATAAATATTTGCAAAAACAAGGCTTTAAGAGAGGTGGAGTAGACAACAATCTGTACATAAAAGCCCATGAAAATGAACTCCTGATTGTTGTTGTATATGTTGATGACATTATGTTTGGAAGCAATAGAGATGACCTAGCAAAAGGATTTGCAGAAGAGATGAAATCAGAGTTTGAAATGTCCATGATTGGAGAGCTCAGTTTCTACTTAGGACTTCAAATTCAGCAAAAGAACACAGGCACTTTCATCTCGCAAGAAAAGTACTTAAAATAAATGTTGAAAAAGTTCAAAATGGAGGACTGCAAACCTGTGTCAACTCCCATGATCATGGGATGCAAGCTGTGTGCTGATGATGGGTCTGCTGATATAGATCAAAAACTCTACAGATCCATGATAGGAAGTCTATTGTATCTGACTGCATCAAGACCAAACATCGTGCTAGCAGTAGACCAAACATCGTGCTAGCAGTAGGACTAGTGGCTAGATATCAAGCAACACCTAAACAAAATCATCTTCTGGCAGTAAAAAGAATATTCAGATATCTACAAGGAACAGCAGTGTATGGACTTTGGTATCCAAAAAGCAAAAACTTCACTTTGACAGCATACACAGATGCAGATTGGGCCAGCTGTGTGGATGACAGGAAGAGTACAAGTGGAGGTGCATTCTATCTAGGAGAAATTCTGGTGGCATGGTTAAGCAAGAAACAAACATCCATCTCCTTGTCTATAGCTGAAGTAGAATATATAGCAGCAGCAGCATGATGTACACAAGTCATGTGGATGAAGCAAACTCTTCAAGACATGAAGGTAAGCATTAATGAACCTATCTCAATCAAATGTGATAATACAAGTGCTATAAGTATATCAAAAAATCCTGTGCTTCACTCAAAAACTAAGCATATCCCAATCAAGTATCATTTTCTCTGAGAACAAGTGGCTCAGAAGATAGTAAAGTTGGAGTATGTGCCAACAAAAGAACAGCTGATATATTTAACAAACCTCTTGCTAGAGAACCATTTGAATATTTGAGAGATAAACTAGGGGTAGTATCTATAGATGCTACTCTCTGATATGAAGAGAAAGCATAGTTTCAAGGGGAGAACAAAAACGAAAATATCATTCCAGGGGGAGATCAGCGAGGAAGGAAAGCATGAAACAGGTCCTCAGGGTCAAAGGTTTATGGAAAAAATACACCCAACATACAGGAGTCAATGAAAAGGCTAAAGGATCATAATTTTAGATTTAATCCAAAATTAGGAGCAGCAGGGTACAAATTCAGAAGATCTCAGAGAGAGGAAATGCAGAAAGCAGAAAGGAAATGAGCAACCCTTTGCCATTGATGTCAAAGGGGGAGGATAGCAACAAAAGAAAGGGTCTTGTCTTAAAAGGAAAGCAGAGGAAGTGCATTTCCATCAATGCAAAAGGGGGGGACTATTGGAAATGTTGTCATTGATGGCAAAGGAGATGGCTAAGGAGAAGTCAAAGGAGTAGCAGAGGAGCTTCAGGAGCAAGGAGCAGCATCAGTCAAGGAGCAGATATATTTGATTTGAGAAACTAGTTCTGAGTGTGGGAACATATTATAGAAAGTATGAAAAGAGTGTTGAAAACTGTGTGTGAAGGGTCGTGGAAATGCCCTGCATAAAATAAGGAATTCGGTGTTGTTGAGTAATTGTAATAAGGTTTAATGCAAATGGTTTGATTTATAAACAATTCTGATGCGCTGAGGATATATATAAAATAAGGGTTAGTATAGATATATGAAGATCCTCTGTTCCGAACTTAGATGTGTTGTATTGGTCGAATAACTCTGAAATAAGGGCTCATTCGAGATTCTGCACATATATATCTGAAGGGCCAGAAGGATCGATGTCACAAAAGGAGGGCGGAACCATAGTCAAATGCGCATTGTGAATGGAGCTATGCGTAGTTACAGATGAAATCACAGCGGTGAAATGCGATGAATAGTTATATATATATCAAAAGGAGCGAAGTATTAGAAGACGAAACCGAAGGATTAGTATTAGAGTGAAAGGCGGAAGAACTTGAGCGCAACTGAATAGGGCGTTGATGGACAGAACCTTGGAAGCACAGAGTAATGGAACTATGCGTAGGACCATTTTGAAACGCAAGGGACCAAGGCCACTTATAAAGGAGCGAAACACATAAAAGAGCGGAACAAGGCGAGGACGGAACCTGGAGTGTGAGAGAAAGATGGAACCTTGCGAGAGGAACAGTGACGTGGTTTAGAGTGAGCAGTAAAGGCTAGAAGCGGATTTCGTCGCACCACCTTTCATCGGCAAGCGGTAATTGAGGAGGGGGGAGCGATTCCATAGAGGTGTTGACGCGTGGCAAAGCGGGACCCAACGAAACCACCGTCTAAAGTGTGCCATCGCACGTTATAGTTTGTACCAAGATGTCAAGCGATATTGTGATGAGCCGTTGATTTGGGAAGGGGCCATCGAACGGTGATCGCACGCTGGACTTTCCCGAAGTTTAATAAAAGAGCTCGGATCATATCGACAACGATCGACAGTGTAGATTCATTGCAGGTGGGGTCCAGAGCCAAGACTTATTATACGGTTATGTGTTTAAAACAGAGCGTTGGATTTAATATAAAGTGCGAAGGGTTATAACTTTAGTCCTAAGGTTCGGAGATATATATATATATATATATTATGAGGAAACCATGAGCATATAAGAATTTATTTATGTTAATATATATCGAATGTTGATGCGTTGGGGTTTAAGCCAAAGTCAAGGATACTATGCAGCATTTCGAAACACTGGTAGAAAAATTTACAATATATTGGTATATTATGCTGTGAGCTAATATTACAGTTGTTCTAAATCAAGAATATAAGTGCAAAGGCCCGAAAAGTTAGAGATGCATGGTTATATGCATAGAAAGAAAAAATTGGGTTAAGTACTAAATTGAGTGCAGGTAATTTTATGTGCAAGTAAATTTTAACTATTTAAATTGCCAGCCCAGAAAATGGAGTATTGAAATTGCCCAGATCAACAATTGGATTGAGTACAAATTTGTTGTATCCATTTCATATGCACACAGAAAAAGGAAGTATGAGGCCTGACAGAGGTAAATGAAATTTGTAGAGTTGAAGAGATGTACAGCAAAGGGATTCAAAAAGTGCAGTGAACAGGTGAAATATACAGATGACAGTAAACAAAGAGAATGCAAAATAGTTTCTTAAAAAGCAGTAGAAAAAGACAAAATCCAGTAAAGCTAAAGTTCAGAAGAAGAGTTGAGTGATATTGAAATGTGTAACTGAAAATGTAAATATTTTATTTATTTATATTGTTTGTGATGCAAAGGCAAGTATCCTAAGGAAAAGACAAAATCCCACTGTAGCATGGAAATTTATTCATATTGGTATAATTTTAAAATTGAGTTGGATAAAGGAATGAGAAGACAAAAGCCAAAGAGTCATGACTATTCACTCCAAATTCTTTATGAAATACAAACAGTCATGTGAGGAACTCTATATATAATATCACATTGATATGCACAAGAGAGAAAAGAGAGAGAAAATATAGAGAAGGAAGAGTATAGAAGTGTAAAGCAGAGAAGATTAAGAAAAGAAGAGCAGAAAGAGAAGCTACAGAACAGAGCTAATATCTGAGGTAAATCAGCAAACCTTCAATTTGATAAATTGAGGAAGTTGGAGCTTCCCTATCAAGTTGCAGCTTGATAGCTGTCAATTGTAGCTGACTGAGGTTGGAGCCTCCTGTAGGTTGGTGCCTGCAGAAAAATTGAAGGGATTTGGTGCTTCCTTGCAAGTTGTAGCTTGCAGAATTGAGGAAGGAGCCTCCTGTAGGTTGGTGCCCGCAGAAAAATAGTGGTGAGAGGGAGTTGGAGCTTGCCTTTGCATCACAACAATAATAAGATGTGGTTTTCTCCCTTTATGGGTTTCCACTTATATCTGGTGTCTCTGTGCATGATGTTTACGTGTTGATCTGATTTATATCATCTTCTTAATACCTGCTGCTCTCATATTAAGTCTGTTGTTATATTATATTAATACTTGCTGCTCACATTCTAAGACTACTCACATATTAAGCTGGACATGAAATGAAGGTGTAAATAAGGTTTATTAAAAAATCAAAAAGATTATGAATGTGTTAAACTGATTCACCCCCCCCCTCTCAGTTTAACTAAGAGTTCAACACAGTATACCGGTCAGGTGACTGTCTCTTCTTGCCCTGTGATGTAGGTGCTCCTACAACCTTCTCTGCATCTTGAGCCAGTTGCTCATCTTCTGTAGTGCGCTTCCACCCTCTGATGGTTGGCGCTGCCTGAGTAGTCTCTTCCACTCCATGAACCTCATCTTGTGGCTGATCCACATCCTGAGACTCATCCTTAGGAACTAATAGCTCCTCATCTGCATGCAAGTGTGGCTCCCTCTCAAGCGAACACTTCATGGCTTTCTCCTCATGAAATTTGATATCCCGTCGCACAACAGTCTTGCGACTGTCTGGAAAATACACACGATAGTTGTGGGGCGTATTAGTGTACCCCACAAATATCCCAACCTCTGCAGTCGGCTCCAGCTTCTTCCTGGCATCCTTCGTCACATGAATGTAAACAGGTGAACCAAAAATCCTCAAATGGGAAATATCAGGCCTCTTACCAGAAAATTCCTCCTCGGGTGTACTCATGCCAAGTATCCTGTGAGGACAATGGTTCTGCACATATACTGCAGTATTGCATGCCTCCGCCCACAAGTGAATGGGTAGGCCCTGATCATGCAACATCGCCCGTGCAACACCCACGATCGTTCTGTTCTTCCGCTCAACAACCCCGTTCTACTGTGGGTTATGAGGTGCTATGAGCTCTCTTCAATTCCTTAGCATTGTAATTCTTAGATTAGCCTGAGAATGAGTCCTTTTCATTGCTCACTCCCAGAGCCTTCACCTGCTTACCCGATTCTTTCTCAACCAGTGCCTTGAACTCACAGAACTTTGAGTATGTCTCGCTCTTCTTCTGCATGAAGAAGATCCATCACTTACGAGAAAAATCATCAACAAATATCACATAATACCTGTGCTTTGCTGTCGAAGCTACTGAGAAAGGTCCACACACGTCTGTGTGAATTCTCTCAAGGATCATCGTGGCACAACTATCCTTCTCGTGAAAGGTGGCTTTCACAAATTTTCCCAAGGTACACCCCTTGCACTGATCTGACTGCGCAAGAGTACCCTTAGGAAGCCCAGTAGAAATCTGCTGCAGTATCTTCAAAGCTCCATGGTGAAGGTGGCCCAATCTCCGGTGCCACAACTCGCCATCATCCTGGCTCACCACTCCTTTTGCCTTGCCTGCCATTGTTGCGCAGCCATCTACCTGCAATTGATAAAGGTTCTTAACTCGAACCCCTATCCTCCGAGTCTCACCAGTTGCCTTACTGCGCAGGAAAGCCTTTCCCTCACTAAAGACAACATCATATCCCTTGTCTTCTAACATCGCCACAAAGATAAGATTCTTCTTCAATCCTGGAACATGCATCACTTCCTTCAATACGAAGGGTTTACCAGATTCCCTCTCAAAGGAAATGGTACCGATACCGGTCGCACTGTATCTACCATCATCACCCATCTCGATGTGCACTTCAAGATCTTTCTCATCCAGATCAGTAAACAAATCTCGATCACAATCATGTGAAAAAGAGCTCTTGTCAGACCACACTAGCCCAGTCCCTCTTGCTGAGACTAGCCTCCGTTGGGTGAAAATCTAGCTCAAAGCTGCGAGGCTAAGGCCTCTCCAGCTGCAGTCCCAGCAGCCTGCTTATTTTTCTTCTTCTGTGGACAATTAGTGGCGTAATGTCCGTGTTGGTGATAGTGAAAGCACTTCACCTTGGACATGTCCTGCTTCTTGCCTTTCGCACCAGATTGAGAAGATTTCTTGCTCTTCCCCTTCTTTTCTTTGGCAGCCAAAGCAAAATGCTCTTCATCATAGTTCTTTGATGAAGATCCATCCCTGGTACTCCGTCTTATCTCTTCTTGCACAAGATCCGACCAAATTCGCTCCCATCCTGGCAATTTCTCCTGACCATTGACAGAGTCCTGGTAGGAATGCCAACTCTTCGGAAGCCCAAGGAGAGCCAAGCTCACCAAGTCCTCATCATCAACAGTAACCCCCACACTTCCCAGCTCATCCCTGCATTGGACAAACTTCATGAGGTACTTGGGCATACTGTCGCCTTTCTCCATCTTTATGTTCCTATGTTTGTCCTTGAACGCCAACTTCCTCTGGTCGCTCTTGCTTTGGAATAAATCTATCAAAGCTTTCAACATCAATAATGGAGAAGCCTTACCATGAAGGCTGGATACTATGTGATCCTTCACGCCCTCCAACAGAATCCTTCGACACTTTGTTGTCTTCTTTTTCCATGCGTCAAGTACGGCAGCATCACTAGAAGTAGGCTTTGGAATTTCATCTGTTAACTCCTTCAACCCATTGTCTCTAGCACCGCCTCCATCTATCCTTCCATGCAATATAATTCGAGCTGCCCTCAAGGGCATACTCCAATCGCAATCCGTTGAAAGACATCTCAACTTTGACACCAAGAAAAACACTGCTGCAAATTCGAATTCCACCAGCACAAAACTCAACTGCTTCAATGTTTTGAAATTGCTCCAATGATCAATATTGCTCTGATACCATGTAGAAAATTTGAATAAATGATATATTATTCACCGATATTCTCTTGATCACACACTAATTTAGCTTCATGCATAATACAGAATCTCTTCTACCATTGATCATCACATGCGGAAATAAAATCAATTGCATGCATACATTAAAACCACAAACAATCACACATATGAACACAGTATTTAATGGGAAAGCTTAAAAGTAGAAAACTCAACTACTTGTATATTATATGTCATGGAGATCATGTAACAATCATAGTACAAAAGCTCCTCACAAGCTCTCATGCCCTCAAATTGCTGCACTATCCGAAACAATCTGTCGAAACACATGCTCCCGATATTTTGCCACTTGATATGCTTCTCCTGTTGTGTCAATGCTATGACCTGGCTTCATTAAATAGATAAACCACCCTGGTGCTCTTTGCACTTAATCCTCATGGGCTTCTCCACACCATCTGTGTGTTGCAAATAGCAACAGTATAGTCACAATTGATAGTTAACCCGCTCTTTCACCTATTTCTGCACTGGTCTCCACTGAAACTGTCCATGCACTGAAGTTAACTGATGCATTCTTTAGTTGATTAATGAGTTTATAATTAGTGAATTAATTAATAATTAATTCACACCACTCTCACTAATTGTATCAATTAGTTAAACTGAATACAAATAGCTCAATTATGTTTAGATTAGTTAAACTGAACACAACTCCATTAACTTCCTCAATCAACTCCACCAAACTCTGTCACATGAGTTCTAACTGAAGTATCCATGCAATAGCTCCACTTAACCCTCAAGAATAGTGTAATTCCTTTTGTCAGCTCTTGTGCCACATCTATGCACGAAGTGCTCCAAGAGAATAAGATAATGTTTAGAGTCCAAATATTATTAAGAGCTAATAATATTCGACATATATTTTTTTAGACTGGCAATCTAAAAATAGATTCCGCCCAATATGTCTAAAAATAGAAGTCCATCTATTTTTTCCAACTTGACCAACCATCCAAAAATAGCATCCTGCAACTCATAAAACATGATCCATATGTCTAAAAATAGACATAGTCTAAAAATAGACTTTGCGCCAAAAATAGCCTGTGGGCCCACTTAGTGAAGGCGACTCCTTTCCACTAAGCTCATCATCTTGTTGCAATCTCAACAGAAAATATGAGGGTTTATTATTAAGTAGATTCTGAGGACAGTAAATCTGGGTTCCAGATCTGGAAAACCTGACAGAGAATAAAATAAATCAAATCTACAGCTAACCTAAAGTTCTAGTGCCAAATATTTGACTGATCCACACCCTCAAATGGGATTTAAAGAACTCAGCTTGGATCTGTTCCTAGAAACCCTCAGCGCTGCCCCTGAAGCCCCAATGTCAGCCCTACTAGCTTTAAAATGCCACTGCGCTGCCCAGAGAGGGACTATGTAACCCATGGAAGGGTGACGCAGGCCTTACACTGGCCCTAGAAACCCTTTGCGTAACTTCTGTAGCCCCTTAGAGCCTCTGCGTTGTCCTACATAGTATCAGCATAGAGGTTGCGCAACACTTGCGTAGCAGTTGCTTAGCACCTACATAGCAGCTGCGCAACACCTGCGTAGCTGCTACTCTGCTTCTCTGTGTTGTCTTTGTTGCTGCTCCTTTGCCTCTTACTAACTCTTGGCTCTTGGATCAGATCGTCCCCTTAGCCAATACTACCCCTCGTTGCCAGAAATTCCTCCGGAAATTCTTAGCAAACCCACCCTAGAATTCCAGATCTATTCCTCAGCTTTGCAACTATGTGTATTTTCCAATTGACCCTCAAGCCTTTCTCTTATACTTATTTCATTCATCTCATCAACAGTCGAGATTAAAACATTCATCAACGGCTGACATTAAAATACTGCTTGATCTATGTCTTTTAGAACATTTCAGCGCATGTGTTAATTAATTCACTTTAATTATTTAATTTTCCTAAGTTTAGACTTAGGAAATCCATTAAAATAATTAATTATTTGAATAACTCGAACACCAACTGAAATTTCTCAAAACACTTTCTGGGTTTTGGATATCAAGTGTCTCCTATCCCCTCCACAAAATTTCAGGGCTAGACCACACCCGATTCTAGACCAACTATACAAAATATCAACACTCCCTTTTAGCATGGAGTGTGCTCTAGGAAAGTGTACTCTAGCAATGCATCCACACCATGCACTACAATATCTTGAAGCTGGATTATGTGCTGCTAATGCTTGGTCTACTGCCCTCCATCCACTGCACTGATGCTCTTTGTACTTCTGCCCATGCCACTGCCACTACCACTACCACTGCCACATTTGTACTGCAACTCCCTCTCAAATTGTTGCATCATGCTGCCCATAGCACTACCACTACTAACTACTGCACTGCAACTCGGTTCTTGAGAAGTAAGCAACTGAAAGACTTATGCCCAACTGTTTGACAAATAATTCAAGTTACCTTCCACCACTGAAGCTCCCCAGATGATGATTTACACTGCCTTCCTAGAGACACTGTCATGTTGCAACAGTACACCATGTGAGCACAACTTCTGTACGTTGTTGAAGTCCCATCAGAAGCTATGCATTGTTGTCTCCATGATGTTTTTGCCTCTACATTACGCTGCTCCCTCTTCTGCTTCAATATGGCCTCCTAAAACCATCTCGTAACTCATCCCGCTATCATCTTAAGGCTCTCGTAGCTCGTATGTGATCCAAGAGTAGGGCTAACTCAAGGATCTCACCACACTATTTGTAGATACTCTACAGATCCATGTCACCCCACCTCTTCTCTCAAGGCACTTGAGAGCTCATGATTGCATCATCATCAAAGCCATATTCTTTTGTTGCTGCAGCCTTGGAATCAAAAGATCCTTTGTCCTTATTCTTAGGAAAACTATTGGCGAAATGTCCAAGATCACCACAGTTAAAGCACTGGACCTTGGAAAGGTCCTTCTTATTCTTCCCTTGTTGTTTCTTTTCCCTTGATGAAAGGGTTGCATCCTCATCCTGCTCCTTGAGTTTGGCCTTTCCGCTTCCTCCACTGATATTTTGTTGCTTGGTGACCCTCCTTATTTCCTCTTGGCGGAGGATAGCCCACATGTCAGCCCAAGATGGTACCGCTGCCCTTCCCAGAATGCTCTGGACAAACGTTTCCCAATCTTCCGAGACTGCATTTAGAGAACTCCTCACTAAGAGCCCTTCATCTAGAGTAGCACCAATTCCAACCAGTTTATCTTGGATGGCTTGAAGCCTGAAGAAGAATGGATCTATCTCTTCACCCTTCATCATTTGGAACAACTGCATCTGGTTCTCCAGAAGCATTCTTCTTTGGACGGAGCCTCCTTGGTACATTGTGTCCAAGGCTACCCACATGTCATTTGCTGAAGTATTTCTAGCAATATGAGGAATAATGTGGTCCTTAACTTTGTCTATGATCAAACGCTTAGTCTGCGCTTGATTTTCTTCATACTTCTTCAGAGGATCCGCATCGATTGGTACAGAAGAACCTTCTCCACATGATCTTTGAGACCATACTCATCTAGAACTGAAAGGATTTTGCCCTTCTAGATAACATAGTTGGACATGCCATCCAATATATCTTGATCCCTCAGTCCATATCGAGCCATATTGCTCAGATCTCATAGAAACAATACTTCTCCCTCTAGATCTGGGTTTCTTGGTGACTAGAAACCCTCTAGTAATTGCTTCTACTGAAGACTGATTTCCCTCCTGGAAATATTTCACCCAAACACAAATAGAAAACACTCTTCAATCCTCTTGATCGAATCTCAAATCTGTTTGGCTCAGATCTGCTGAGTAACTGTCTTCCTCCTGCCTTCGTTGACGTAGCTAGGCACAATTTTGCACCCACAGAATTTCCACCCCACCAGCACTGTTGAAGATTTGAAGCACTACTTCCGGACCTTGGCAAAATTCTTCTGTAGCCAAAGAAATGACTGGACTACATCTCACTAACTAGCCCATCGTAGCCTCAGCGCTGCTCAGAAGTGGACTGCGTGACCCCAGACTGGGTGACACAATCCTTACGTTGCCCTGGGAAGGGTTTGTGTAAGCTTGAAGGCCTTCTACTGCTTCAACATTGTCCTCTTCTGGATCTGCACTCTCTTATTGCTAAGATGCCCTTTTCGGATCTGCTGCTTCTTCTGCCACCCTACAGAAAATTATTTCTTCATCTAGTTACTGGAGATTCAGCTTGATTTGCTATCGCTCTGATACCATGTGAAAATTATATTGCAGTATCTTGATTTATTTCTCCTACTTGATTTAGATTAATACAAGTTATTTTCATAAATTAGATTCAGAAAATACCGAAATAAACACAACTATAACCTATACATGCAGATCATTTACTGAAGAATACTCTCATACAACAAAGTGACACATGGATTTTTGGACATAAGTCCCTAGAAAAACCCAAAGCATGAAAACCGGTGTAGCAGATATGAGGATTTATTATTAAGTGGATTATGAGTACAGTAAATTTGGGTTCCAGATCTAGAAAACCTGATAGAGAATAAAAGAAATCAAATATGCATCTAACCTGAAGTTCTAGTGCCAAATATCTGACTAATCCACACCATCAAATGGGATTTACAGAACTCAGCCCGAATCTGTTCCTAGAAACCCTCAACGCTACCCCTGAAGCCCCAGCGTCAGCCATGCTAGCCTTAGAATGCCACTGCGCTGCCCAAAGAGGGACTATGTAGCCCACGGAAGGGTGACGCAGGCCTTATGCTGGCCCTAGAGACCCTTTGCGTAACTTCTGCATCCCCTTGGAGCCTCTAAGTTGTCTTGCGTAGCACTTGCATAGCGGTTGCACAGCACCTGCATAACTGTTGATCTACTTCTTTGTGTTGTCCTTTTTGCTACTCCTCTGCCTCTTACTGACTCTTGGCTTTGGGATCAGATTATCCCCTTAGCCAATACTACCCCTCGTTGCAGGAAATTCCTCTAGAAATTCTTAGCAAACCGGCCTAGAATTCCAGATCTATTCCTCGGCTCTGCAACTACGTGTCTTTTCCAATTGACCCTCAAGCCTTTCTCTTATACTTTTTCATTCATATCATCAACGGCCGAGATTAAAACATTCATCAATGGCTGAGATTAAAATATTTCTTGATCCGTGTCTTTTAGAACATTTCAACACATGTGTTAATTAATTCACTTTAATTATTTAATTTTTCTAAGTCTAGACTTAGGAAATCCATTAAAATAATTAATTATTTGAATAACTTGAACACCAACTAAAATTTCTCAAAACACTTTATGGGTTTTGGAGATCAAGTGTGTCCTTACCCCTCCACACAATTTCAGGGCTAGAGCACACCCGATGCTACACCAACTATACAAAATATCAACACTCCCTCTTAGCGCGGAGTGTGCTTTAGGAAAGTGTACTCTAGCAATACATCCACACCGTGCACTATAAGATCTTGAAGTTGGATTTAGTGCTGCTAATGCTTGGCCTGCTACCCTCCATCCACTGCACTGATGCTCTCTGTACTGCTACCCATGGCACTGCCACTGAGACTACCACATATGTACTGTAGCCCCCTCTCAAATTGCTGCATCATGCTACCCATAGCACTACCACTACTAACTGTTGCACTACAACTCAGTTGCTGAGAAGTAAGCAACTGAAATACTTCTACCCAACTATTTGACATATAAGTCAAGTTGCCTTCCACCACTGAAGCTCCCTGGATGATGATTTATGCTTTCCTCCTGGAGACACTTTCATGCTGCAACATTGCACTGCGTGAGAACATATTCTCTACACTCTTGAAGTCCCATTAGCCTCTCTGCGCTGATGTCTCCACGTTGTTGTTGCCTCTGCATTACGTTTCTCCCTCTTCAACTCCCTCTTCCTCTTCAATGTGGCCTCCTTCGACCATCTCCCGACTCATCCCGCTACCGTCTTAAGGCTCCCGTAGCTCGTATGTGATCCAAGAGTAGGGCTGACTCAAGGATCTCACCACACTGTCTGTAGATACTCTACATATCCATGTCTCACCACCTCTTCTCTCTAGGCACATGAGCACTCATGGCTGCATCATCATCAGATCCATCTTTTTTTGATGTTGCATCCTTGGAATTAGAAGATCCTTTGTCCTTATTCTTAGGAAAACTGCTAGCGAAATGTCCAAGATCACCACAGTTAAAGCATCAGTCCTTGGAAAGGTCCTTCTTCTTCTTCCCCCGTTGTTTATTTTCCCTTGATGCAAGGGTTGCATCCTCCTCCTCCTCCTTGACTTTGGCCTTTCCGCTTCCTCCACTGATATTATGCCACTTGGTGACCCTCCTGATTTCCTCTTGGCGGAGGATAGCCCACATGTCAGCTCAAGACCATAACGCTGCCCTTCCCAAAATGCTTTAGACAAACTATTCCCAATATTTTGAGACTGCATTCAAAGAAATCCTCACTAAGAGTCCTTCATCTAGAGTAGCACCAATGCTAACCAGCTGATCTCCGATGGCTTGAAGCCTGAAGAGGAATGGATCTATCTCTTCACCCTTCATCATTTGGAACAACTGAATCTAGTTCTCTAGAAGCATTATTATTTGGACAAATCCTCCTTGATACATCATGTCCAAAGCTACCCACATGTCATTTGTTGAATTATTTCCAGCAATATGAGGAATAACGTGGTCCTTGACTCCGTCTATGATCAAATGCTTAGTCCGCGCTTGATTTTCTTCATACTTCTTCAAAGGATTTGCATTGGTTGGTACAAAATAACCTTCTCTGCATGATCTTTGAGACCATACTCATCCAGAACTGAAAGGATTCTAGCCCTCCAGATAACATAGTTGGACATGTCTTCCAATCTATCTTGATCCCTCAGTCCATATCGAGCCATATGGTTCAGATCTGACAGAAACAATACTTCTCCCTCTGGATTTGGGTTTCTTGGTGATTAGAAACCCTCTAGTAACTCCTTCTGCTGAAGACTGATTTCCCTCCTAGAAATATTTCACCCAAACACAAACGAAAAACACTCTCCAATCCTCCTGATCGAATCTCAGATCTGTTTGGATCATATTTTCTAAGTAACTGTTTTCCTCCCGCCTTTGTTGACTTATCTAGGCACAATTATGCACCTGCATAATTTCCACCCCACCAGCAATGTTGAAGATCTGAAGCACTGCTTCCGGATCTTCGAAAAATTATTCTGTAGCTGGATAAATGACTGGATTGTGTCTCACTGACTGGCCCAAAGTAGCCTCAGCGCTGCTCAGAAGTGGACTGCATAACCCTAGACTGGGTGATGCAATCCTTATGCTGCCCTGGGAAGGGTCTGCGTAAGCCTGAAGGCCTTCTGCAGCTTTAGCACTGTCCTCTTTTGGATCTGCATCCTCTTGTTGTCAAGATGCCCTTTCCGGATCTACTGCTTCTTCTACCACCCTGAAGAAAAATATGTCTTCATCTGATTATTGGAGATTCAGCTTGATCTGCTATCGCTCTGATACCATGTGAAAATTCTACTGCAGTATCTTGATTTATTTCTCCTGCTTGATTTAGATTAATATAAGTTATTTTCAGAAATTAGATTCAGAAAATACCAAAATAAACACAACTACAACCTACACACGCAGATCATTTACTGAATAATACGCTCATACAACAAAGTGACATGTGTATTTTTGGACATAAGTCCCCAGAAAAAACATAAAGCGGGAAAATCGGTGCAGTAGATATGAGGGTTTATTATTAAGTAGATTCTGAGTATAGTAAATATGGGTTCCAGATTTGGAAAACCCGACAGAGAATAAAATAAATAAAATATGCAGCTAACTTGAAGTTCTAGTTCCAAATATATGATTGATCCACACCCTCAAAGGGGATTTACAGAACTCAGCCCAGATCTGGTCCTAGAAACCCTCAGTGCTTCCCCTCAAGCCCAAACGTCAGCCCTGCTAGCCTCATGATTCCATTGCGCTGCTCAGAGAGGCACTGTGTAACCCCTAGAAGGGTGACACAGGCCTTACGTTGGCCCTAGAGACCCTCTGCGTAACTTCTGCAGTCCCCTGGCACCTCTGTATTGTCCTGCGTAACACTTGCGTAGCTGTTGCTCTACTTATCTGTGTTGTTTTTGTTGTTTCTCCTCTGCCTCTTACTGACTCTTGGCTCTAGGATCAGATCATCCCCTTAGCCAATACTACCCCTCGTTGCAGGTCCTTCGGAAATGCTTAGCAAGCCCACCCTAGAATTCCATATCTATTCCTTAGCTCTGCAACTATGTGTCTTTTCCAACTGACCCTCAAGCCTTTCTCTTATACTTTTTCATTCATCTCATCAACGGTCGAGATTAAAACATTCATCAATGGATGAGATTAAAATACTTCTTGATTCG
Organism: Pinus albicaulis; assembly: GCA_034641835.2. Lineage (NCBI taxonomy): Eukaryota > Viridiplantae > Streptophyta > Pinopsida > Pinales > Pinaceae > Pinus > Pinus albicaulis. The sequence continues at coordinate 228,526,349 of CM076576.1, forward strand.
TGTCTTTTAGAACATTTCAGCACTTGTGTTAATTCATTCACTTTAATTATTTAATTTTCTTAAGTTTAGACTTAGGAAATCCATTAAAATAATTAATTATTTGAATAACTTGAACACCAACTGAAATTTCTAAAACACTTTCTGGGTTTTGGAGATCAAGTGTGTCCTAGCCCCTCCATAAAATTTCAAGGCTAGAACACACTCGATGCTACACCAACTATACAAAGTCTCAACACAAATTCTATAGCCTTGGTGGTTTCATAGGTTAAATCAATTGAGTGCAACACCATCCAAGGGTGGCTTTTAGATTCTTTAACTAGGTCATTGAGTGAAATGTCATTGGGGGGCTATTTTTGATTGATGTGGTGAATGAGCTCATCCTCATCGGGTTTCCCCCCTCTAAGAACAATATATATGGTACAAATGGGGTAGGGTGTGGTAATGTATACTTCATCTTCTTCTTCTTCATCATCCTCCAACCAAAAAGGTAGATCATGGTCAATGGAAGGTTGGGTTGGAGGATATAATACCAGCTATTTAGACAAGGGCCCATTATTTATAGTCATTTTTCTGGCCCTACAGCTGATATAAGCATCGATAGTGGCTAACCAAGGTTTTCCTAAAATGAGAGGATATCCATTAAACTTGGTTTTTGGATGGAGGACCAAGAAATATGTAGGATACTCCCAAGAGTTGATTGATACCATAACATCCTCAAAAATTCCTTCTAGAGCTACTGTGGACCAGTCCACAAGTTTCAGAACAGTGATGGTCTTTCTCAAAGCTCCCTGTAGGTTGATTTTAAGCATACTTTACTTGGTCATCACATTGATGGTAGCTTTGAGATCAATGAGAGTATTGGGGACTACGACTCCATCGATGTGTATGTCTACTACTAGACTTCCACGGTCCAGGTACTTCAGGAAGATCACCCTTCCCAACATTAAGTCGGACAATTGTCCCACTACATTGACGGTAGGGGTGTCTTTCTTCTTTCTCCTAGGTTTCTTAAAGCACTTTTCTTTGATGAGCCCAGTGTAAATAGGAACATCCTTAATGGCCTGGAGAAGGGGTATTTTCACACGCAATTTTTTCAGTTCTCCCAGAAGTTCAGTCTCTTTTTGGGTGTGCTTACTAGAGTGGATCAGGCGCTTAGGAAAAGGAGGCTATTGGATATGAGTGTTGATTTCTTCCTTTTCCTCCTCAACCTCTGTAGGTGGAGATGGAGGATGATTTTCTGGGAGTACTCTTCCCAAACTGAGGTTTATCTCATGTATCTCCACATCATAATATGGATAGAATCTTTCCCCATTGTAAACATGTTTTTTCTACTTGTTGTTCAGGTTCAGATTGGGTTGCGAAGGCATCTGAGGCAACTTAGGTGGAGCAAAATGGGTGTGATGAGCTTGAGGTTGGGGTGGAGGCAGTAAAGAAGGTGGTTGATTGTGTTGGGGCCTCCACCCTTGTGATGGGTTGCTCCACTGAGGTGGTTGAGGAACATATTTTTGGAATGGTTGGTTCACAGGATGAGGGTAATATGGAGGGTTGTAAGGCCAAGTAGGAGGTGTAGGCCAGGATGGAGGAGTGTATGTGTACCAAGACTGCATAGGTGCATTTTGGTTTGTATGATAGTAGGAGTAAGGTGCACCTTGCATGCCCCGCTGATATGACCTAGGCCCTTGAGGCCTCCTCTGATTTATGAAACAGAGTTGCTCGCGTCCTCCTTCCCCACCTTAACATACAAATTTGAGCACAGGCAAGGAGGGACACTTATCTGTGGCATGATTCTCTTCACAGACTAAGAAAACCTCTATGACATTTAGTGGACATTCATTCTGAGGGTGTTTTCTAGTACATCTAGGGAAGAAGATAATCAAGGCCCTCTTTTCGTCCTCTTGCTTCCTCTTGATCTGCATTGTGTCTATTTTCAAAGAAAATGTGTGAAACATCTCACTTTTCAAGTCCTCCAACATATTTCCAATCTCATGCTTGATGGAAGTGTAATAGGAAGGGGTGTTGGTCATGCTTTGGCTAGCTCTACCTTTCTTCCTAGCTGGCCTAGGGTGATTTCTAAAGACAATTTTGATGTCCTCATAAGGTAGTTGGTAGATGTCTTCTCGAGACAACACATTAAGGGTTTCTATCACCTCTTTCATGATCCCCCGGAGAAGTACCAATTTAAGTGATCTGGGATCAAGGGTGTAGTTGGATATTTTATAGATCAGCTGGAATATTTGTTCATAATCCTCCAAGGATTCATCAGGTCCCTGAGTCATCCTAAATATTTCTTCTTTGGTTTCCTTGGACCTACAATAGTCTCTATATTTTTTGTTAAAGGACTCTTGCATCTATGCCCAGGTAGTGATGTTTTTCCCAGGAAAAACCATGAACCAGCGCAAGCCTGTGTCCTTGAGGGTCGATGGGAATAGTTTTAGCTTCTGGTCATCTAAGGCATAGTCATAGGTCTTGCAGACAACAATGAATTCGAACATGAAGGTGTTAGGATCCTCAAAAGTAACTCCATGGAAATGTGGAAGGGTTGAGGGACTGATGTTCTTCACTCTAGTTTCCCTATCTGTTTCTCTAATGGGAAAGACTCCTTGGGTCCTAGTCTCAGCCATGACTTGAATTGGTGAAGCAGGTTGCTTAGGTGAAGCAAGTTCCTCTTCTTCTCCAATAGGTTCTTCAAAGTTTTCAAGTGGCTCACCTATGGTGTGTTCAAATTCATAGTCACTGAAGAAGAGAGAAGGGTGACACCTCCCTGGCAATGACGCCAAAAATTCATGAGCCCTGGTATTACACCAAGGGTGCTGCAATTCCCAGAGGCTACTCTAATTTACTTTATCAACTTGGGGTTTGTACAAACTAGGAGGTGAAAATGATATATACACAACAGATGCATTCTACTCATGCCATCCTCTTCTCAATTCTACGATGGGGTGCTACAGCTAGGGTTGATTCTAGGAAATTAAGTCTGTCACGCTTATGAATGAAAACTAAGGCTAAAAATAACTCATGACCATTACTCTATCAGCAAGACAAGAATCTATTCTAGATCATAAAGACTCATATAACTATTTGCAAGAAAGGAAATCCACACTTAAACTAATGCAAGAAAGAAAGTTAAACTAAATGGCATTCATGATTTAAATTGTTGAATTGAACTTGCAGAAAGGAATACTAATCTAGGCACATATGTTGAACCAAATGACTGATTTAAATTTATCTATCTCATGCTTAACTATTATGCTTAACAATGCATCTATCAATGACCTAATTATGCTTGTAAATAACTCTGTTTTGCAGCAAAAGAAGGAGGCGCTAAGGTGACCTAAGAGGGTCTTGGACTCATGGTTTTAGAGTTGAAGGTGTCTTGGAGGTTGTGTCGGGTCTATATTAGGTGAAAGAGATGTTTTGGGCTGAAGAAGTGACTGACTAGCGCTGCTACAGGATCAACTATAGGATGTCATCAAACGCTACAAGAAATAGGTCGAGAGTAGTTTGAGGCCAGAAATGGTGAGGAAAGAGGTAGGATAGGTGAAAATAAGGTGTATCTAGGTGGATGGAAGGAAGCCAACCCTTTGGAGAAGCTTATAACTTCTCTCAAAGACTGCCTTTCACCTCTAAGGTGGCTCTCGGTGTTGTGGTGTAGATGTCCAAAAACAGGGCTGCAGGCGATTTGGTTGGAATTTGTTTGATGAGGGGTGGAAACTGAGGCTAATGGTGTTGGTGAAGTCCTCCTCTGCTACTCTACTCAAACCTGCAAGAAAACTACTTGTTCATGCAATTATCATTGAGAAATCTATTATGAAAATGGGGGAAAATATGATTTGAATTTAAGCAAACCTACCTATGCACTTAAAACAGAAAACTAACTCTGAATCTACAAAATGTTCATGATAAACAAAGAAACCTATCTAGCTTTTCCAAGAAATCATAAACTCAAAGCAAATTTGGGTCCGTGGTGAAGACCTACCCTCCTCAAACCCTAATGGAAGAGGTGAGAGAGGGAGGCTTTAACACACAGTTTCAGAGTTTTCTATGCTATTGCAACATGAAAGGTAAAGAAACTAATGAGAGCAACATGAAATGGAAGAAAACCAAATACAACAATATGAAATGTAAGAAAAATAAATAAAACACTTGAAGCAAACTAAATACAATGAGATGAAATGTAAGCAAACTAACTACAACAACATAAAAGGTAAACACAAATACATAAGGGAGACTGAGTCCAATGGATTGGGCCCTAACCCACAAGCTCATCTCCCTAAAACTAACTTAGTGAAGAAGAAACTGAATACTCATTTTATTTCATAACCAATTTTGCTACATAGCATATAAAAGTCACAAATTTCTATTACAAGAGCTAAGAGTGCTCTATCTATCTCCAAAAATTGAATCCTAATGAGCTCTTGCTCTGCCCTATTTATCCTAAAGGGTAGCTACCAACAACTCCATAAAAGTAGGTGATTTGTCTCCTTGGAATTCGAGAGAAGTAGCGCTTTGATCCACTTGATCTTCCACTTTCTTGGCTACCTTTGATTTCAAGTTGTTGGTTTTGATTTTGGGGTTATATATGAGAAGAATGTGTTATTTCTAAAGTCTATTGGGGCATATTAACTTTGAGAAATTTGTTCTGGGCATTAAATTTATGTTCAGTCACCTATAACACTATTCAATCAAATTGTTCGAAGAAAATATTCACTGAGATTTGTATTTATAATTCCATAATTTCACTATAGAATAAGATATTTCCTCAGTGGGGTTACTAGAGTGGTATCAAAGCCTTAATCTTGAATGGGCCAGAGTTGTTGTTAAAAACCAGAGCATGTTCTAGGACAGTTAATGGGTTCAAAGGGAAGATTATAATAAGGAAAAAATAATTCCAAGTCAAGAGAATTGTTGGCCCAAAAATTTGAAAATTATAACAAAACCTTTGCATAGGTGATAGAGCACATGGAAGCATGGGTGTCATCAAATGCAGTAGATAACAAAAGGAATAGCAAATCGAAAGATGAAAATGTAGTCAAGGACCAGGAAGCAAGGATTGAAGGTGAAAACCATGACCAAACCTTCCAGGACAAACTGGGAAAAGTCACACCTGTTGAAATGAAGCTATCACAAATTCACTCCAACAGGGTGGAACAAAAGTTTGGGATGAAAGGGAATCAGAAATTGCTATAGAATGCTTGTCATCACTTAGCGAGATTGTTGAGTTAGATGAGGAGTACAAAGAAAATCATGAATGCACAACAGTTGATGATGATTCCCAAGAGGTGTGCAAAGATGATAACACACAAGTGGTCGACGGTGCAAACTCAGTCCCATCAGTTGATGAGGTAAATGTTGCTCACAAGCCTACTTATGTCTATAACTTGGAAAACCAATTGAAGACAAATGCAGACAATATTAGGGCAGCGACGAGGCATTATGATGATGCACCGGTATTGGTGACAAATTATTGTTGGAGAAGTGCAGTGGCACATGACAGTTTAGGAGGAGAGCCTTTACTTGCAGATTTCCAAACCCTCAAAAAGGCATTGGTAGAGATGAAATCTAACTATGTATGCCTTCTTTCAGACAGAGAGCACCTACTCATGCTTGCTGAGATATATCATGATGCACTAGTAGGGAAAGAGGAGGAAGTTGATAGGCTTACACATGAGCTTGGAACTACCCAGAAGTTGTTGAAGAGCACTCAGATGGCCCTTCAAGAATTAGAGTTGCAGGTTGACCAACTTTGTATGCAGTTGAATTATGTACATTCTTCTATGGCAACCATCACACAAGAGGATGTTAGGGACACTCATGATTTGGTAGAGGAACTTCTTGTGATAATGGAGCACAGGGAACACCTAAATGAACTGGCACTTGCAGAGAGGCATGTTCAAGAGGTTTCTAATTATAAACCCATGGGATGTGGATACAAATATATTTCAGATGAGGATACATCCATCTGGGATCCAAAATCAGTTAACATGAGTGGAGTGGAAATTGGAGACCCTGGTTGGCATTGGGACCCGGGTGGGGTTTTCAATCATTTACCGGGTGTGAAGAATGGCTATGGTGTTGACAGGGTGATTGACCCAGTGACCAAGCACTCACGTTCCTTCACACTTCCATCAGAGTTATGGTCAGTGCTAGGGGCGAGTTGGTTTGATTCAGGAGTGTGTAGACTTCGGGAGATGTCTTGGCACATTGTTCATGCATGGGGTTGCAAGGTGGTCAGCATGCCCTAACGGGAATTATTCAAATGGGATGGCATTTGTATGCCATGAGATACAACAATATATGGGGATGATGTTCTTCCATTGATGTATTGGGCACAGGGGCCACCGAGGATCTACACAACAGTGACATCCCCATTAGCATGTGAGGATTCATGCCACTCAGGTCTACCAGGACAGAGGAGATATGGCTCACATCATGGAGGGTCCACTAGCAGGATGGCAGATACATTGGCACATGCGGGATACCAGACAGTACAGGGTGCATCAGCAACAATCAGGGATAGCCAGTGAGGTACAGGGATATGCCATGTTGTGCAGGGGTATGCAGAGGAGTACGATGATGCATGGTTTTATGCAGTGGTGTATGGTGCTAAGTACAATGATCTTGGAGCATTTCTTCAGATATGGGGATTGATTGGGACACCTGCATACTACCGAAGCCCGGGCGGTACCTGTGGATCAAGGGAGGGATGGATGAGCGTTAGTGAGAATCGGGCCTTCAAGTTTGATCTTTGATTGGAACATCACCTAATTAGGGTCAGAGAGCAGGATACTCACAAGAATACCCGTAGGTATCCATATTGTAGAAATTTGAATAATAGCTGAATTATTCACCAAGATTATCCTGATTACACACTATTTAAGCTTCATGCATAATACATAACCTCTTCTACAATTGATCATCAATTTGCGGAAATAGAAGTAGTCGCATGCGCACATTAAAACATAATCAAGCACACATATATCAACACACAAAAGATGTAATGGGGAAAGCAATAGCCGTAAAACCCCAACTATCCGTATATTATAATGATAGAGAACATGTAACAACACATAGCACAATACCTCCTCACAAGTACTCAAGACTATCTCCCAAAGCACTATCTCCCAAAAAGTTACACACAACTAACTCTAGATTTGAAACAAGTCCTTGGTTCAAATCTCCACAAGTCTCCGCTCGCCTCATCGCGCAATCCTCATTGGAAATCTCCATCAATGTGTGTGCAAATCTCCATGGCCACATATAGTCACAATCGATAGCAACCTACCTTTTCACCCACCTCTAACACTGGTCTCCACTAAACTGTCCATGCACTGCAGTTAACTGATGTATTCTTTAGTTGATTTATGAGTTAATAGTTAGTGAATTAATTAATAATTAATTCACACCACTCATCACTAGTGTATTTATCAGTTAGACTAAATACAACTAGTTCAACTAAGTTAAACCGAACACAACTCCACCAACTGTCTCATCAACTCCACCAAACTCTGCCACATGAGTTCTAACTGAAGTCAACCATGCAATAGCTCAACTAACCCTTAGGAAAAGCATATTTCCTTCTGTCAGCTGCATGTGCCACATCCAAGCATTAAGCTGAAGTGCTCCAAGAGGATAAGATAATGTTTATAGTCTAAATATTATTAAGGGTTAATAATATTTGACTGTTCTATTTTTAGCCTGGCAGTCTAAAAATAGAAACAGCCCAATGTCTAAAAATAGAGGTCCATCTATTTTTACCAACTCGACCAATCATCCATAAATAGCATCCTGCAACTCATAGACCATGATCCATATGTCTAAAAATAGACATAGTCTAAAAATAGACTTTGCGCCAAAAATAGCCTGCGGGCCCACTTAGTGAAGGCGACTTCATTTCACTAAGCTCCATCATCTTGTTGCATTTTCAACACATATGAGTTCTTGATCACGCCTTTGTGATTGACCCATTCATTTGTCACTTTTTAGTCCTTCATATTGTTGCAGAGGCTTATGTTGTTGTTCTTTGATGCTCTCATCACATATAGTAGGACACATGGGGGTCACCTGAGATAGTTAGGTGAAACACAGTGCATCGTGGACAGGATAATGACTTCCCAGTTGAGGCATATGGTCGGAGTGCGAGTTGAAAGATACAAGATTAGGGATGGCGTATGTTTCGCCCCTGAGTACAAACTTGGAGATGACGAGGAGAGAGTTGCATGACACACCTTCGACAGGACATTTCGAGGCACTATTGACACAACAAAACTGAAAGTCACCCCTGAGGAGAGATGGTCAACTATAGCATGGCTCTGTCAGCACTTCTTGTCTGAAACCCCGTTCTTTGACTCCACGTGGTCCACTTATATCTATTCCTCGGAGATTTATTTATCAAATTCGTGGAATTTGATAAATAAACTTTATGCACAACCTTTGCAATTTTAATTAAATCTCTCGGCTTTATATTATACCGCCAACTTTATAACCAATGTTTAATCTTCGAAACTTTATATTAAACCCATTCGCTGTGTAATAACCCTCGCAACGAGCCCCACCTCTACGCTCGATGGCCCAATCAACCACATGCACCGTACCAGTTATCTTCCACGCGTCTTTATCCAACAACCACCGTCCGATGGCCCTCTCCCAAATCAACGACTCGTACGCATATCGCTCGGCATCCTGGTACGAACGTTAACGCGCGATGGCGTGCTTTGAACAGTGGTTTTCCAGGGGTCCACCTCGCCACGTGTCGACAACTCTATGGAATCACTCCGCGACCGGGAAATACCACTTACTCACCGAAAGCGGTGCGATATGGGCAATCTGCCTCCTCAAATCCGCTCGTGGTTTTGGTAAAGTGTTTGACTACGGGTGTAAGTCTGGTTCCGCTATCCTCTTGTTCATTAACTCACGTCTAATCCTCAGGTCAGGTTCCGAAAGCAAACAACTATGTCTGTCTTTATTAAGCGGGAATTTTATATTTGAACAATGTTCACGACCATGGTTCTCTACACAGACCTCGCCGGCGGGTGGGGTGGATTCACAGGGTTATCCAGACAATTTACGGGAATTCAAAGACAGAGAAACGGAATTTCCAGTACACAATCGCCTCACAGTTAAACAATTCTTCACAATTATCGATTCAGACAGTTGGAAATCAACAGGACTCGAAGTCTATTCAACCTGAAGCAATTGCTCAATACATAGAGTTTTATTGCAGAAATTTCTCCTTTTCTTCTCCTCTGCTCCCCCCTTATACATCCAAGGGATTACATTTATATACATGAACATTTGTCTGTTCGGTTCCTCTAGGAGGACCGTTTTAGAAAATCAACGGCCGAATTAAAATAATTCAACTAACTGAAATATGACAGCTAGACTAACTGAGCTATTCGACTTCTATGACTCTAACTGATCTAAATAATACAATCAGCTGAGGTATTGACACCTAGCTGTTACAATTCAAATATTTCGACCCCTACTAGCCACAACATGTGGACAAACCTCCTACATTGTTGGCTAGTGTCTAATGCCCCTGCATCAACTATACAAGAATGGGGCACAATGGATGGTAGGCCTCTTATACAGGAAGACTTGTGGACTCCAGGAAGTAATTGGGTACATCACTAGGAGACGGGATAACATAGTTCGCTTTGTGATTAGGCAGGAGTAGGGAAGTTAAGCATGCGCTGTATTTATTCATGATACATGGTGTCTATCTATTGGTTGCATACATGGACTAGTGATGAGGCATGGATGGGCGTCAACAGTTAGCAGTACTTCGCCACAACAGTAAGTTATAATCAGAGCGATGTAACAACAACATGGCAATTCTGTTTTGAGATTAGAATGGGACATGGGCATTATAGGTCTCGATAACTTAGCTACCATTATGGATGAGTTGCTCTTTATCACTCAATTCTTCCATTGGACTTCAATTTCCCATAGGGTGTTTCACTTCTCAGTGATCCATTGAGGGTATCAAATGTGGTAGTGGTTAGTTCCCGTGGGTGAGGACGCTTTTTAGCAGGTTTTGGATGATACTTTCAAGAGTTCACTCATGAGGTGCTTGGGATTGGTTTTTCGATAGAGCAGTTCCTTGAGGAGTTGGTCAGAATTTTACATTTTCAATACACTCTACTTATTGGCAGTATGGAGAGGGCCTCTGGTGTCTATTCCTTGTTGGGGAGTGAGTGGAGTAAGAGATGCTTCACGATGATTAGGATGGTTTGGGACCCTGGTATTCACTTGGATCAACTTGTGGAGTGACAACATGCGATGGCATTGCTTGAGGGCAAGCAATTTTGGGGAGGGGAGACTGTAATGTCCCCAAATTTTGGATTACCTGGTGAGGTGGTTAGGAGGGTTTTTTCAGAGCTTGTGTCAGCCTAGTCATAGGAGAAAGATTACTCCATTGGTGGGCTCGAAGGGCTTTAAGGAGTTTTAGAGGTCCGATTGGGATCACTTATCATATTTCATCACTGGGATCAATTCCGCACGATTTTCTCTTGGTTCCCTTGCATTTTGACAATTTCCGTAAAATAGCGTTATTGATAGGCATATTTTAATTAATTATGCTTAAGGTGTTATTTTGGGATGATTACTTGGAGAAACACTTTAGTGTAATAGCTCGTTGGAATTAGGGAAAAAAGATCTACATGACATGATGATAAAAATGGGCTTTGGGTGGCCGGTGTGACCACAAAGGCGAATTAAATATTTTCCGAAATTAAAGGTGACTTTAACTAGTTTATAAAAACCACTTTACTAAATAAAAAAAGGAAATGTGTCCTAAATATTTAATTGGGGAAAAAATAAGTGAGTTGTAAAAAAAAGAAATGAGGGGATCTCTCTTCATTGATTCATGCATTTATGCCAAAGATTTCAACCCGACATGGTCTCATGATGAGAAATATAATTGGGTGCCAAAATCAAAGGAAAAACTAGATTATTAATAGCACACTTGAGGACCCTAGATTATTAATCACAGAGTCGAGGAGTTGAGGACGAGGTCTCATCATCACAGATCTAAAACAAGTAGATGAACAACTCCAAAAGAAAAGTGGGAAGAAAGAATTTGCATCTTTTGTAAGAAAGGAGAGGTTGAAACAGAATGACACTACATCATGGATTGTCAGGGTTGTGAGTATAATCATAATCAGTGAAAAAGCATTTTGAAAGTAGATTGTTTGAACAAGTTGTTCAGGGAAAAAGATTTATAAAAAAAAAGATTCATGAGAAGAGAGACTTGAGAGAAAAGTTTGAAATAAAAGTTTGAAGAAAGTAAACTTAAACGAAAAAAATTAAAATTGTGGTGCTGTGGAGTCCTAGGCCCCTTAGACAGCTCGGTGTTGTGGACGTCATTAAAATCCATTCATTCCTTCACATTGTTGAAGGAACAAGTTTTGGTATACCTGGGTCGATTTTCTCAACTGTGGGACAAGTTTGCTCTTGCAAGAAAGTATACCATTGGTGGTTGTGGGCCCATTCTCCCAGCTGAACGAGTCCTGAGCCTGTGGACAGCCTATTTTCTTGCTGTAGCAGCGTTTGGGACATACACGCAAAGGCTAACACGCTCCAGAATGTGGGCAGCATATTGAACACTATTCTCCCAGAGTTTTGGAGGCCGTATGGATGAAAGAATAGGGCCGCAGTTTTCCTATACAACGCTGGAGTGAATGCCAACAAGAAGAGAACGAGTTTGGGGATTGGCTAACTGCTTTGAACCGGAGACTGTAGCCTTCTCTTGCTGTGCGTAATATCAGTCCCCAGAGCATTAGTTCTGAACTGCGTTGAAGTTGAGGAGAGCTGAAGATGTCACTTAAAGTATAGGCTGGAGCTTTCAAGGAGGGTCCTGTGGTTCAAGTTGGTCAAGTGAGACTCACAGAATCAATTGTGGAATTTGCATCTGAAAATTGGAGCTGATCTCCGCAATTAACGAATTGTATGTACCCAGATTTACCTAATGGAGTAAATACCAGGTTCAATTGTTCCTAATTGCTCACTGTATGTTCTTAGTTAAAAGCAAAATAAAGACTATTTATGTTGGTGACATTTCTATGGTAGCTGTGTATTGATTTTGGGGTTATATATGAGTAGCATGTGTTATTTCTCAAGTCTATTGGTGCATATTAACTTTGAGAAATTTATTCTGGGCATTAAATCTTTGTTCAGTCACCTACAGCACTCTTCAATCTAACTGTTTGAAGAAAGTTTTCACTGAGATTTTTATTTATAAACCCAGAATTTCACTATAGACTAAGAAATTTCCTGAGTGGGGTTACTACACTTGTCCTCTGTGTCCTGTTCCGGTGTCAATGTGTTCCATGTTGGACACTTATATTTCCATGTCCTGTGTGTCTTGTGTCATGTCATGTGTCTTAGGTATCTTATGAGCACATCCATTGGTGAAACCTGCCACAAGATTTGTTAGTCTCGATTACCATGGCATTGTTCTCATCTTTGATAATTAGAATGTTCATCCCCATAACCTTGCTTTGGAGGGCGACTTGAAACCTTAACCCACCATTGTAGAAATTGGTTGCATATGACAAATTTCATCTAAACAACATTTTCTCTTGCTTGCCCTGGTGATTGGCCTTTTGTTTGCTAGGATGTATTGGCCTAAAGATATTTGGCTTGGCTTCATTGTCGATCTTGACCATTGATCCAAGGAGAGATCTTTCCTCCAAATAATTCTTGTTCATAGTTCTCTGTTTCTTCTACCTCCATGTTACGCTTACATCTTCACTATTCCAGTGGTCCTTTTTGCTGGGGTTTCCGCTTCCATTGACTCAAGGCACCTTTGGGAGCTTAGCCCTCATCATGTATTTGTGCATCTACAAGCCACCACTCACCTAAGGTGCACCTCCTTCCTTTTAGATTACGGGATTGCTATTCCAAAAAATGGCTTCTTTTACTTGTTGGTCACCATGGCTAAACACAAGACATTCGTCATCTCCACCCTCGAGTCAACGTGCCTCTACACTTTACCATGCATGCACCAGCAACAGTCACATAGAGCTACACGTTCTAGGAGCAAAATGAAATACTTGACAACATAGGTATCCACAGATCACTCTTGTTAGAGAAGTCCATGGATCACAGCATGTTCTCTCATATGCTCCAAATCTTCTACAAAATAACCTGGAAAAATGACAAGGTGTGGATTGTTTTCTGCTTTATCTAGACATCCTCTTGATCTACTTGTACTAGATGGCTGTTTCGATTTTGATCCCTGATCCTGCTTCTCTTTTTGCTGCTGCTCTGCTTTTTGTAGGAGCTTGCATTTCCTGCCAGAATCTCCTTCTAGGAAGGAGGAAGGGCAGCACCCCAGCAGAGGAACTCATGGATGGATACTAACCAGAAACCCTCACCTAACCAAAAACCCTAGCCCTTTACCAGCTAAACCCTCACCTAACCAAAAACCCTAGCCCTTTACCAGCTAAACCCTAGCCCTTTACAAAAACCCTAGCTCCTCCAGATTACTGATTAATTGGTCTTGCATTCCTGTGTTAATAGTAAATATTAGCTGTTTACAACATACTTGAGCTGCAAGTTGGTGTTACCATATGGGGATCATTCTTTAGTTTAAAATTTGATTTGTGGGTGACCGACCTTATTACCAATTTGGGTTATCTGCATCAACATGAGAAGGGTATCGTTTTTGTCTTCTGCGTGGTTCAGTCCCAACTAAGTAATTTTGTATGAATCATATATAAGATTGTGGTGGATGCAATCTCCAATAAGAAAATCAATAGTTTGACCGTAAACTAATGATGTTCTGTTTTGGTATTAATTTCTTCAAAGGTCATGGCACCATATTGTAAAATGTTGAGGCTTTGCGTGTTTGAAAATAATTGTAGTAAAGTTAAGAGTCAATCTGGTGCGTATCAGATTCAGTAAGTGACAATAATAAAAATATTTGTTTTGGTAAAATTTTCAATTCTAAGTTATTTCGAAGTGATCATGAATTATGGTTTGAAAATCAATTGATAAAGAGATTTTTTTTTATTGAAACTTGGCCTCTAGCCCTAACAAATGTACTTTGTGTATAAGAAGTCGAATGTCCAACAATGTGTTTTACGAGTCATTAATGTGTGACATAGTCGGTTCAGTATTCTCAGCTGGTCTCTTGCCAAAATCTGCAAAACAACTCTGTAGGGCAGAAATTAAGATTTTTTCACAGCAGGGATTAAAAATTCATTTGCAGACAGGCAATGGGAGCTGGAATAACCTCCAAACCAAAAATCCCCTTCTTTGTATTTTTCACTGTCCATAATAAATATTAAAAACAAAATAATTCGGTGAATATATGATAAATTCTCCTATTTTGAGCAAATACTGTTGAAACAGACTCTACAAATGTACCTAAATATCTCAACTAAAACTACTAACTATCCACCACTGGACCATAAACATAAATTTACCAGACCATAAACATAAAATTTATTAGACATGACTAATTTACAACATTTCCCAGCGATGTCAACACCACCGTACAGCCTATAAAACCCGAAGATGACCTCGCTTCATCTGAAATCTGTGTACGTAACGGGCAGTACATGAAGCTGCCTAGTGTTCCTAAGAAAATCTGCATAGTGGTCCAAAATGTTTGTCAAAGTCCTTGAGTCATATTGGTCATATAAGCTTTCATTGTGGGCCATTTAGAGCAATGTTCCACCAAGACGTGGGTGCGGGGAGATGCATAGGGGAGACGTGTGGGAGTACCTTGAAATTTTAGGGAAATTTCGGGGGTGTGGGGAGTCGTCGGGGTATATAATTTTTAATTATATATATATATATAATTCAAGTTCATGTTCATTGTTAAATAATGAAAGCATAAATATTAAATATTAAATAGACTAAAGTCTAATAATAATATAGTATATAGTATATACTAATATGAATACCAATACATTGAAAATTGAAATTTGATCTACACATGATAAAATTTAAATTCATAATTGAATTGAATAATAACATACATTGATCCATCCTCATCATTCATTTTGATACATACATCATTCATTACTTTTATTTTTTTTTGAATTTATACTATATGATAGTCATTTTTTTTACATTAGGTGTATTAGACAAATCTAAGCGGGGACAGAAGCACCCTTTTTGGGGAGTCGCGTCCCCTTTCAAAAGAGGGACGTCCAAAAGCACCCTTTTTGGGGAGTCGCATCCCTCTTCAAAAGGGGGACGCCCAGAAGCACCTTTTTTGGGGAGTCGTGTCCCCCCACACAGGGGAAACGCACCCCCTTGCGTCTCCCTGAGACTCCCCAAAAAGGGTGCACGGGGAAACACACCCCCAAGAGACTCCTCGTCCCAGGTGTGAGGGGTGCGTGCACCTGACCCTGGGGGACGCGACCCCGTGGAACACTGATTTAGAGTCAAAGTAAGTCAAGCGCTGTCCTCTCGTCTTTATTGAAGGCTAATAGATTTCTAGATAGGTATATATGTTTATCACATTAATTGAGAATGTAAATGGGGTTAGATGCAATGTGGTTAATTTTGATTTGCAGCATGATTTTAATTTCTAAATTTCAGAAACAAGGACAAATTTCTTTGTTCTTTTGTATTTGAAGTTTTGGAAGAAGGAAAATTAATTCTCCTATAGTTGAGATTTTGGGTGGCATTTGTTATGGAGAGAATAGTAAATGGTATAAATCCAATGTCCTCAGATGCATATATAGATGTTATGAAATAGAATTTTCAGATTTCCATTCCTATACATTTATTTGCAGTTCTTACTGGGTAGTTAGGCAAAGTTTGCCAGGACTAGTTGGGTTAGCCATTAAGGTTGTTAGTTTTATATCTTGACTATTCAATTAGATAGCTCAGTCTTCATGTAGGTGGATCCAGTTGTACTCCTATGTTCTTGGAACGTGATTACTTGCCACTTCTCCTCTGCATATGTGCTATTAAAAATTAAAATTGTAAAAGCAAAAGAGTTAGTGGGAAATTTATACAAATGAGCAATAATTCCCAACTTCTTTAACAACTATAAGAAAATTTAAGCCCACTGGAAAGGGGCTTCAGTTACCAATTAATTTTCTACTACTAATTCTGTCTTTTTTTCCAATGATCAACAGAGAAAGAAGCTAAGTAGTAAGGAGAAATTGCAGTTTCACACTTAGACTTTGGTTGTATTTCTCAATTACAGTCAAGTATCGAAGGTATAGAAGATGTCTTTGAGGCAGTTCTTTGGCTTGTCGAATGGGGAGCTGATGAGGCCAGATGCAAAGCCCTGCTTAGCCATGATGAGACAGACGGCTAGCATCTTCTGCATTGGTGGTGCTTTAGCATTCTGGACTCTCTCTAGGGTACACTATGGTCCACGCATAACATTTCCCAGAGCTGTCAGGTGGGGCTTATGTGGAGCAGTAACTTGTAGCAGTAGCACAGCTTTACTTGTTCGTCTCTTTTCAACTGAATGTGAGCCACAAAATGTAGCTACTTACGACAAACCTACCTCTCCATAATGTTGCGAATTATTAAATTTTGTTCAAACTATTTGATGTCTTGAAAGAAATAAGTTGGGTCGAGTATCCCTTTTAACCACATCTTCCATTTCTATCTCCATAATCCTAATGCTTGTACCATCTTACATCATTGGCATAGTTTTAACTTTTTACATGGTTCATGTCCAAGACGTAGAAACCTTTTTGGTTAAAGCGATGTGAAAGGTACAAGCCCTTTAATTTGAGATAATAGGTCTTTGTATATCTCTAATTTAATGTCTGAAAGGAGGTGTAATACTCTTCCTTTGGTCACAAATTTGCAAGTTGGAAAAATTAAATCATCTTATTCGGATTTTGAGTTTTCTCTGGCTGGAAAAATACAGTGTTCAATTAATGTTCTTCATCTGCACAGTTGATCAGTACAGAGCAGAACCGAGGAAAAATACTGAGCAAAAATGTAGTTCAGATACAAATGTAAACATTTTTTTCGTGTAATATAAGTTGTATATCACTAGAACATATGACAACAAAATTAGATGTCCCTCCCTAAACAATGTCCGCAGAAGCAATAACACTTCAAAAATTTCATTATTCGAATTCTTATGGCAACTTTTTATTTTACTTTGCATTGTGGATTAACTATTTTGTCCTTTTTTAATGTTCTTCAATTTTATATTATTAGAGCAAGAAACCATATTACGAATGGTGTGGCAAAACGCATGCCAATCGATAACTCATCAGCATAGGACCAAAAGCGCTTAGTCTGATTATCAAATCCTTGTAAGCTGCATAGAGTTCGACACTGGAAATACAAAAAACAAAATACTGTGAGACTTCCCCTAATAAAACATTGCACTGAGAAACATGCAGGGTAAAGGTTGGTTCTTAGAGTTGAACAAAACAAACGCCAATTATTTGAGATTGATTTGAACTAGGAGCCATGACAACCCTACAGATCCACTACAAATATTTGTCGAGGAAACTGATGCAAGCTGGCTACTGAGATGACCAGTACCCGTACTAGTCCTCTTTCTCTGCTACAATCTTTCTGAAAAACTCCCTTCAATCCAACCAATCTTCCTTTGAATCCTTCTCTCTCCTTATGCCCATAATCAACGCTTAATTAATATCTAAAGTGGGAGGAGCCACAAGGGAATCGTTGCTAAATTTATATAACCATGGTGTTCTATGCTTGATGCAATTTTACTTCAATCTTTCTTAGGCCCGATACAAAATAGCAATCACATAAACATGAAAGTAAAATGCCGATAGAACATAATAATAGATCAACAGAAGACAAGCCAAATATAGATCAGATTTACAATTCCTTTTGTCCAGCAAAGATATGAGATATTGTTGCGTTATGGCAGTCAACGGGATGCTTCAGCCGATAAAGTCTTTCTTAGTCAGCCAATCCTCCAAGTGTCACACCCACAGCCCTCAAAGACAACTCATCACAAGTCAATGCCGGTCAACTTAAAGTCAACCTGACTGTTCATTTATACGTTCCTCTTTCGACCTCTAGGATGGAACCCCTGACCTGATGCTATTAAATGACAGGTTTTGTCTTGATAGAATTCTAACTTCTGTGACCCGACGTTGTTAAATGATGGACTCTCGTTAGGACTTGGAAAAACACTAAGTGTTGCGCCTTTTTGTCTATATACTCCGACTCGACTCCTTATGCTTTGATCTTTGGTTGCTTTGTCTCTACAGACTCTTCTCGGTCCTCGACCTTTAGGCTTTCTTTTTGCTTCCTGTCAGCTAAAATACTCCATTCTTTACAACTGTTGGTTCTTTGCTTTCGTTGCAGGTCTGATCTTGCTTCTATCTCAATGCCTTTGCATTCTTTAATCTCCTCCGCTCCTTTTGATCTCTACTCCTACTGTCGCATGTTCAGATTCTCTGCATTATATATATAAGCGTCGGTACCTCTCGAGCTTCGTTCATGCCTGTAAATACTTAGATTAATAGTACAATTACACTTTAATAAAGTCTGTGATAATCAATGAAAGCTAGCATTCAGATTTCAAATCACTCAAGTAAAATGCTTTCTTTGTTAACATATATACATAAAATAAATACAGAGGCCCTCTTAGCTTGATTTACAATAAAAGCCCTCTTGATCTTGAGGCCTTACATGGCCTTCAAATCCTCTTGAACTCTCTCTTTTACACTTCTTTACACATCATTCATTTATATTATTAAATACAAGAGGATTCTAAACTAATTTAGTTCAGATTCACCATTTCCTCACCTAAATTTCTAATCTAGGATTTTCTAGATCCACAAATATGTCAAAGGATCTAACTACCCTTAAATCTCTTTAATTCACTAAAAAATTCTCAAGATCTATCCTCAAGGATAGATCTGATTACAATTTCCTTCTTTAATTACATATTTTCTAGAAATATTTAAATACATAGGATATACAAATAATTTAAACAAAAGCACTTAGTGAACCAACTCCCTTGGTAAATGAAAGACCCCTAATCTAGTCAAAATATGATTTTGACTTGAAAACCAACTGCTCCAACATAAAAAACACTCCTTAAAGAAATAAACACAATCCTCAAATAATTTGAATTGCCTGCAACTTTACAACAATATTAATAGGAATGAAGATTATCCAAGTGAGATACCCACCATGACCATCATTTTAGTGTCCGTCACACCCAATCATCACATTTCTACAATCGCCTTACAAAACCACTAGGATGGTTGAAGAAAGTAAAATCTGTGGGCCAGAAGACCACCCTCCATGTTTCTTCTACATCTAGTTGATGTGTAAGCAACCTCCTCACGTCTTGATTATCAACTGACACTTAGTAGAGCCACATTTTGGTTAAAAAATTGAATTATAGTATCACCATCACATGCCAAAATTGTAGTAAAGCAGTGATGCAATTCACTAGAAGCACATGGACTCACATCTTGGCCATACACAGCCTTTCACGTGCTTCCCCGTGCCACTATCATGGTGTCCTTATGCTGGAAAATTTGGGGATTTGGAGCAAGACTTGCATAGGCTAAAAGAGGTAAGAGCCTCTCTTCGATCAATATATGTTCCACTGTATTCAGATGCCACTGTTTCAAAAACCCCAACAAAGCAAGAAAGCTATTCTAATAACCAGAAATTGGAAAAGCCCAACAAAGCAAGAAAACTATTATAGATATTATAAAGATAAGCCATTTCAAGAATATTGTGAAGACATTCACTGATACAAATGGGCATTGGAAGTATCTCAATTAGAAGTAAGTTTATTTGTTTGATAAAGCTCATACACATGGGCATATAAGGTGAGTCTCAATTATGTGAATTAGTTTTTCTTCTATGATGAAGTTAATTTAATTATATATTATGAAGGGCATGGATTAGTTTTATACAAAAAGACCTATGGAATTCATTTACAAATAGATAGTTGAAGATACATTTTTTTTTTTAAATATTATACATAAAGGAGATGTAAATGTTGTAACCAGGGAAATATTGATATAGTAGATTGTGAAATTATTGGAATATATAGTCACTTAGAATTTCATTCATCCTAGTCATTTTGGAAGTTGTTGAATAATCAAATGCTTGCATATTATGGCGTAATAGGATACTTCATATTGAGTATTGACATTCACTTGAAATAGAGGGAATAGGCAATTGATAAGGCAAGTCTAATAATCATTGTAGAGTTGTTATGTTAAGAAAGAATTAACAAAGCTATGACAATGAAAAAATTCTTTAATTATATAAATAATCCACAATATAAATTTTACACATTAAAGTGAATTTACAAGTCTAGATTTAATTAATTATAAATAGTGTATAATTAGAGCTTGGACCAATCTCCCTTTCTATCCTTTCTCTCTCTATGTCAAAGAGAGAGAACACTTTCACAAGTGATATATTATTGAAAATATGTGCATAGTTTTTCTACTAAAGATATAAATATTCTTTAAAACATCACATCACCTCATGGATAAAACATTAGATTCATATTAAAGTCTACCAAAAATACAAGTTAAAAAAATGCTCAAAAAATAAAATTCAAGAAATAACATGACAAACAAAATTGTTTATAGAGTGAATGAATAGTTTAGAAATCATAATACAGACTAATCATTCTCTAGAACTCTATTATGTACTTTCTATAATATTTTCTAGTTTACTTATTGCATACTTATATCAATGTCTCTAGTAAAGCAATAAATTTTAGGAAATATGATTTTGGAAGAAAATGAAAATTGGATGAAACACATTGCTTGTTCCTTACTCCACCTTTTCTAAGCTTATAAATAACCAAATTACGACTTACATATGCCTTGAGTAACAAAGTAAACTCCAAATATGTTCCACCACAAACCTAGCCCTCTAAAGCTAGGTTAAGAATGGGGGTTATCTAGACTCGACCTCCTAGGTCACCTCAAGGAAGTGGGTTATCGAATTTTCGTCTTTCAACTTCCTCAAAACCTAATTTTGAGACTTCCATCTTTTTCTCTTTGAGAGCTTTCCAACAATATAAATTTCATCTCATTTTGATCTTTGGGCACAAAGTTATGCCAATTTGAAAATGACCTTTCATATGCCACATTAACATATGTATTAATGCCACATGGTGTCCCTTGATCTCCTGTCACCATGGTACGATGCCATGTCATAGATAAGTGGCATCCATTGTCCACATCCTCTCACCATGTCATATGCTTGTTGACATGCCACATTGGGATTCCTTGTTGGGTTTCAACAATTTTGGGAGGAAACCCCAATAGCTTTTTCTTGACCACCTGATACCTTAAAATGATGATAACCAATATATCGGAGTCGAGTAACAAAGAGCCACTCTACAACAACTAACACAATTTGTAGGTTTTGTTAGTATTTGTGAGTAAGCTTGATTTGGAGGTTCCAAACATAAAAGAAATTTTAATGGAAGCTCCCTTCTAAGTCCTTTGCATAACTTGGATTTCACAATTCAGTTGTTCTTAATAGTGTAGAGTCCACCTCGACCAATCTTGATTTAAATCTATTTTCCTTCATTCAACTTTGCATTTAGCTCAACAAGGGCAGTTCCAAAAGTCCATGCAAAGCTGAAGCACATTAAATATACACCATAAATGTTTATCCTTCTTTCTTAATAGGCTTGCCAACCTAATTTTCTCTTCTATAAAAACCCAGGGGAACCCTCCCCCTTGCACTTTGTGCATACAACTTTCTATCTTTGGCATTTACGATACATATAGTGTTCATTTACAACTTATTTTATTTTATCATTTTTCATAACTTTGTCCTCCTGATAAAGTCTTTCCATAGTCCACCCAAGGGACCATCTTTCCATGCTATCTTGTATGTTGCATTTAGTTTGATCTTATCATGATCAAACTACTCAATTTCCTTTGTTTTTACCAACACTTACCCAATCGGGCTTCCCATCATCTCTATGCAAACTATTCGACTTCCACAATGATAACAACAACATTTCCATTTCGTTGCTTTATGACTAGACATCAATCCTTACTATTAAATTTTAGACTGCTCTATGTAGTTTCAATTACTTTAGCCCAAATTAATTCTTCAATTAACAATATTTCATCAATAAATAAAATTTCTAATCATCAACAAAAATTAAAGATAGAACAATAAATGGAATGACAAAGGATATAATCAACACATCAACACGAGACAACAAATTTTCAATCAATGACCAGGGAAAATCCCACTACAGGAAAACCCTTTGTAATTATTCTTTTATTAGATTGTCATCAAATGTTCATCAGAGAGTACAATGAGCCAATACAAAATCATCTAGTAAAATTAACTCAATGACATTCATAAATATGTTCCCAACATCAATCAAGATCATAGACAACTTTTCTTATCTATAGTCAACTATAGTCAAATGTCAAATTTGCAACCCTAAAGCCCAACCAGCCGGAGGAAGAGGTTTGAGTGCGGTTGAGAGCTTCCAACCCTATGGATGACACTACCTGCCTGCGGTTATAGTCGAAAATTGCCTATGTCAAGCCTGCGGTCGGAACCAAAAACCCTAACACATGTGAGCTTCAGATCTTGCAATCTTGGGCCTGTACAAACAAATTTACTCAACCCAGCCTTAGACTTGTGTGAACCAATCAATGAAGAAGAGAGGAAGAAGATTCTTGGTGATGTCCAAATGAGCTTGAGGTCACTCGCATTATAGGCTTCCAAGGGTGTCCACTTTCCTATTAGGGCCGACCTGACCAAATGTGACATTGTGGGCTTCAATTCAAAAATACATTTTCCCTCTGTCTAAATTGAGTGCATCAATAGTCAAAATTGGTCCCTCGAAAAGAGGAATCTAATCCCATGGTTGAAATTTGTCACCGAGCTGCCAAATTAACACTCCCTCTTAGTTAGGGAGAAATTCCAAATAATTCATGTAATAATCATATCTATCTTGTCGTCATATCATTTCCCATCTTTGCTCAACTCTATCTGTTGAAACATTCTCGAATCTAAAGAAGAATTATTATTAGGGAGCATTAGCTACCACCCTCTCCAGACAATGAGGAGGGTCATATGGGACACTCTCACCTCATGTCATCACATAGGGGAGCAAACATCTTCCACCTTATGTTGAGCAATAAGAGTCATAGCATAGGTGAGCTAACATCTTCTACCCTATGTTGATCAATACAATATCTCATCCATCTTATTGCTCCCTAATCTTCCCAACAATGACCCTCAAAGGTCATGTGGTACTACACCTGCATCATAATCAGCTTGGGTAACACACCTCCACACACTCTCTCAACCTGTTAGCCAAATGGGGAGTGATAATCCCAACAAGCCCAACTTGTGGGTATGATGCCAACTAGGGTATACTCTGCATACACCAATGTAGGGGAGCGACATTTCTGACCCTATGGGTAACAAATAGGGGTGATAACCTATTGTCCAAAGATCCCTCACCCCAAGAGCCCTCCATCTCAATTCCTCACCCTAGGAGCTCAGATAGGGGGGAATAGTCGGCTTAATGTTCTCGATTAGTGATGCCCCTTATTTGGAGGGGTCACATCCATCAATCCAAGTTACTCTCTTAAGACCAAAAACTTTCCTTTCGACAAAGCCTTGGTGAGAATATCTGCAATATGCTCATTTGGCAATATATGATGGAGTCTAACAACTCCTCTTTGCACCATATCTCGAATGAAATGATATTAGATCTCTATGTGCTTGGAATTGTCATGAAATACATGATTCTTTGCCAAACAGATCCCACTCTTGATGTCGTAATATATTACTGCAGTGTCTAGGACATGCTCAAATAGCTCTCCAATGAGCTTCCTCAACCAAACTGCTTTGCAACTAGCCATTCTAGCGGAAATGTACTCTTCCTCGGCGTTACTCAGTGCTACAGACTTTTGCTTCCTGTTCATACAAGATATCATGGCAGATCCAAGTCTAAAATAACATCCCGATGTACTCTTCTTGTCGACAACATTTCCTGCCCAGTCAACATCGGTATATCCACGAAGTCGAAGATCTCTGGTAGAATATCTCAAACCAAGGGTGATAATCCCATGCAAATATCTCAAAATGTGTTTGGTAGAAATCTATTGTGCATGGAGAGGCTCAGTCATGAATTGACTCAACATGTTCATTGCTTAACATATGTTCAGACTAGTGTTCACTAAGAACATCAAAGCCTCAATCAACTGTCTATACTTGGGATTCTCCAAATTGGGTCTTGCAACTTCTCCACATAACTTCTTGAAATTCATTTCCATCGGTGTTTAGGGACTTGCATTCTGTCATTCCAAATCTCTCCAACAATGTTAGGTCCCTATATCACTAGTATAGTCCCTTATTATTGTTAGTGTAACCCCCTTATTGTTATTATTGTACCCTTGTAACCCCCATTTTGTTATTATTGTGCCCTTAAATTATTATTGTTAGGTCGGCTAGGATTACATTGTGGCCCACTAGGATTACATTATGGCCCCATGGACTCCTATATATAGAAAGGAGGTTTTGTAGATTGTATCATCCAAGAATTGTTCATTTATGTAATGTATTGGAGGTTTCCCCCTCGAAGTGGCTTATTTCTAAGGCGTTGATATCTCTTTTCTTCTATTTTTTGAGCTGGTTACACAACATTTGGTATCAGAGCTTTGGATTCTAGGGTTTCGCTGCTCCAAACAGGTCATCGTGGCATTTTCGCTATAACTTTTTTTCTACGAAGTTTCAGAAGCTGAAATTTTTAGGGTGCAAAGCCGAAATCCTGAGGAAGCTTGTCTAAAACTTTCAGAGCTTGGTTCGCAATATTTTCGGAGATATCATCTGTGGAAGTTAGGTCTTTTTTCAAGCTCCTAAACAGGTCATCGTGGAATTTTCGCTATAACTTTTTTTGCGAAGGTTCAAAGTCTGAAATTCATATGGTGCGGAAAATTTGAAATCTGAGAAATTCATCAAAAATTTGAGCAGTTCGCAATATTTTTGGAGATATGATCTGTGGAAAGGTAGTGCTTTCGGACTCTGATTTCATCTCAAAGAGGTGATCGTGGGAAAAGTTCAATATCCTCTCTGGGCATGGATTGGAGTGCAGTAAAAGTGGTCGTAAGTACACGGACTGTAGTTTTCTTGGCTATCAATTTTAGAGACAAAAGGAGGACGAGGAAATAGTGACAGAAGTGGCAAGAGTCAATACAGTTAGTACCTCTGAACCAGTCCATAATTAGGTCATTGTGGGAGATTGGACACAACTTTGTCTTGGAGAATCCAAATCAGGTCAGACCTGTGGCATTCGAAAGATAATTCAGAGGGCTACATTGGTACTGAAATTTAGATATTGAAGTACTACAATCACATAAATAATCCATTTTTAATATCGAGCTCCTCAAAAGCAAGAAAAAGGTGTGTATTTTTTTTCCAAATTGCATAAGTCTTGTTTGAATAATCAAGTTAAATTGATCCTAAGGGCATATTGTAGAATAGATATCAGTATTGGATTCTAAAATGGCCCCTAAAAAGAATTCAACACCCATCAAGCCTTTAGAAGGCTCTACTATGACTCATGAAGATGAAGATTGGAAACATGACATATCAAAATTACAAGAGCAAATTTCGCTCTCGCAAAGAACAACAAAAAATGAAATGGAAGTTTTGAAGAAAGGCGTGGAAACTAAGATGGATGGTTTGAAGAAAGGCGTGGAAGCTAAGATGAATGGTTTGGAAGCTAAGATGGATGGCATGGAAGTGGGCATGGAAGCTTAGATGGATGACATGAAAGACAACATGGAAAACATGAAGAATGATCTAAAAGCATACATGGAAGGCTTGATGACAAGTTTAAAACCAGAAATGATTCCTAATGGCGAAAATATAGTAGAAGAACCTCATGATGAGAACAAAATAAATGTTAATCGTGATTTCATAAACTCTAATGTTGGCGGGAAGAACCACCATATTCAAAAAATGGATATGAGGAAGTTTGATGGAAAGGATCCTGTAACATGGATACTATAGATGGAGCAATATTTTGATCTCCATAATGTGAAAAACACACAAAAGGTACGCATTGCAACTTTACATTTAGAACAAAATACATTTGTATGGTATCGATGGCTTTGCTCTGGTAAAAAAATTGTCACTTGGTCAATTTTTACGGAAGAAATGATAGCACATTATGAGGATACAAAGAGCAACACCTTCTTTAGCCAATTGATAAATCTCAAACAAAAGGGTTTAGTGGGGCAGCACATTGAGGACTTCCAAAAATTGAATATAAGGGTCATTGATATTCCAGAGGAACACAGGATTGATCTCTTCATAGGCACTTTAAAGGATAACATCCAACATGAAGTTCGTGTTCTGGAACCTGATTCATTGGAGAAGGCATTCAGGTTGGCAAGAAAAGTTGAATGTAAAGTTATGGCGACAAGGAAGCCTACCACTCAATTCTATAAAGAAGGAAGTGTTGCTACATCTAGATTTCCACAACCTACAAGGTTGACACCACAACAATTGGAAGAAAAAAGAGCAAAAGGGCTTTGCTACAGTTGTGATAGCAAATACACTAAAGGTCATAAGTGTGCTGAAAAGAAATTATTTTACATAGATTGTGAAGAAGAAGAAGAAAATTAACAAGAAGAGGATATACACCAGGAACCGGCCCTAGAAGAGGAAGAAATGAATCTGACCATATCATGTAATGCACTGGCAGGAATTACCACTCCTCAAACTCTCAAGATAGCAGGACAGATCAAGAAGAAAAAGGTAATAGTGTTGATTGATTCAGGTAGCACCCATAATTTTATTCATTGTAAGGTAGCCAAGGAATTAAATTGTTTCCTATACCCAGCACCAGAATGTCAAGTGATGGTTGCAAATGGAGGAACTTTAAATTGCTCTAGAAAATGCCATAATATCAAGCTAACCATGGGGGAATATGTATTGACTAGTCCAATGCTTTCCATTCCTATGGGAGGTGCTGATGTTGTACTAGGAGTACAATGGTTACAAATCTTTGGGGACGGTAGCTTTAATTTTCAAGAACTTTTCTTGAAATTTTTTTCAGAAGGAAAGGAAGTCGAATTACGGGGTATTGAAGGGAAGCCAGGAAGGATAATAAGCTCTAATGTCATGACAAAACTTCTAAAGAAAGAACAACGAGGCGTAATTGCACAATTATGCTCACTAGAAGTTCCAACATCAAAATCATCTATTTCTGCAGATCTCCAACAAGTCTTGGACAATCATTCCAAGGTGTTTGAAACTCCAAAAGGACTCCCACCTATTCGTGATCATGATCATGCTATTCATTTGATTCCAGGAAGTGTTCCTCCAAACATCAGGCCTTATAGATATCCTTACTTCCAAAGAGCGAAATTGAACGTATGATTGCAGAAATGTTAGAGGCGGGTATAATTCAACCTAGTCAAAGTTCTTTCTCTGCTCCTGTAGTATTGGTACACAAGAAGGATGAATCATGGCGAATGTGTCCAGATTATAGGGAGCTCAATAAGCTCACCATTAAAGACAAATTTCCCATTTCTGTGATTGATGAATTATTGGATGAATTACATGGAGCAATTTATTTTACCAAGTTGGATCTTCGTTTAGGATATCATCAAATTAGAATGAAGACTGAAGATATTCCAAAAACGGCATTTCGAACTCATGAGGGTCATTATGAATTTTTGGTCATGCCTTTTGGCCTTACCAATGCACCTTCTACATTTCAAGGGTTGATGAATTCCATTTTCAAACCTTCCTTAGAAAATTTGTGCTAGTATTTTTTGATGATATACTAATCTACAACAGGTCTTGGAAGGATCATGTTGAACATGTTGACAGGGTGCTCAAACTATTGCAGGAGAAACAATTATATGCAAAAACATCCAAATGTTTCTTTGGAGTACAAGAGGTGGAATATCCGGGTCATATTGTATCTCACGAGGGTGTTAAGGTAGACCCTAACAAAATTAAAGCCATTAAGGAATGGAAAGTCCCCACAACCATAAAGCAGTTGCAAGGATTTCTCGGGTTAACAGGGTATTATCGCAAGTTTGTTAAGAATTATGGGAGAATAGCAGCACCTCTAACAACATTATTGAAGAAAGATGCATTTTCATGGACTCCTGAAGCAACTAAGGCCTTTGAACGTCTTAAAGAGGCAATGTGCCTAGCACTGGTCTTAGCTATGCCAGACTTCACGAAAACCTTTATTGTGGAATGTGATGCCTCAGGAAATGGAATTGGTGCGGTGTTAATGCAAGAAGGAAGATCCATTGCTTTTGAAAATCGTCCAATCAAAGGAAAGTATTTACAAAAACCTATTTATGAGAAGGAAATGTTAGCAATACTGCATGCACTAAAGAAATGGCGAACTTACCTAATGGGAAGACACTTCAAGGTAAAACCCGATCATGATAGTGTTAAACACTTTTTTGAACAAAGACTATCGTCAGAAGAGCAGCAAAAATGGGTCACAAAGATGTTGGGTTATGACTTTGAAATAATCTACAAAAAAGGAAAGCTTAATGTTGTTGCAGATGCACTCTCAAGAAAGGATGAAGAGGTGGAAACATTTCTTTGTGCCATTTCTATTATCCAACCAGATTGGATAACTGAAGCAAGAGATGAATGGAAGAAGGACAAAGATGTATGGACACTCATTCAAAAGTTGCAGCAAGATCCTAGTACATCTGATACATTTAGTTGGAAAAATGATTGCTTATGGTACAAAGATCGCTTATATCTTTGTAAGAATTCCCAACTAAAACAAAAGATTCTTCTGGAATTGCACACTTCTCCTTTAAGAGGACACTCAGGATTTTTAAAAACTTACCACAGGGTGAAGAAAGAATTTTTTTGGGATGGCCTTAAATCTGATATTCAAAAGTTTGTGGCAGAATGTTTGGTTTGCCAGCGGAATAAAGTGGAGACAATTAAGACCCCAGGACTTCTACAACCTTTATCCATTCCAAGTCAACGTTGGGAGGAGATTTCAATGGATTTTATCACAGGTTTACCTAAGTCCGAAGGAAAGAATGTCATCATGGTGGTAGTTGATAGACTTACCAAGTATGCACACTTTGTGCATTATCTCATCCATTTAAAGCAAGTACAGTTGCTACTACATTTATGGACAGAATTCAAAAGCTACATGGAAGCCCAAGGGTTATTGTGAGCGGCAGAGATCCCATTTTTACTGGAAATTTTTGGACGGAGTTATTTTCTTGTTTGGGTACTCAATTAGCTCATAGCTCATCTTATCATCCTCAATCTGATGGTCAAACTGAGATAGTAAATAAATGTTTGGAAGGATATCTTCGTTGTTTGTATCTGATAAACAAACACAATGGGTCAAGTGGTTACCTCTTGCTGAATGGTGGTATAACACTTCCTTCCATACTGCAGCAAAAATGACCCCATTTATGGCACTTTATGGATATCATCCACCATCCATCACACATCTTTAAGAGAAAATTCTAAGGTTCAAGCAGTGGAAGATCACATCGAGCATCAGCAAGAAGTTCTCCAACTCTTAAAGGATAACCTGAATTTGGCAAAAAATCGAATGAAACAATAGGCAGATCAACATCGCAACGAGAGAAGTTTTGATGTAGGAGATTGGGTATTTTTACGGCTACAACCATACAAACAAATGTCCCTCAAGCAAGCTAAGAAAGATAATAAATTATCACCAAAGTACTATGGTCCTTACAAGGTGTTGCAAAAGATTGGTACTATGGCATACAAATTGGAGCTTCCTGCTTCTTCGCGAGTACATCCAGTTTTCCATGTTTCATGCTTAAAGAAGTTTATAGGTGAAAATCTTCCAGTTCAAACAATATTGCCAGAACTTGATGAGGAAGGAAAAATCATATTGGAACCAGAAGCGGTCATGGAAACAAGAACTCGACGACTACGGAATCGATCAATTTCAGAGTATCTCATCAAGTGGAAGAACTTACCCACTGAAGATTCTACATGGGAGGATGAGAATTTTATACAAAAGCACCCAGAGCTACTCAAGCGTTGAGAAAAACACTTTTTTGAAGGAGAGGGGCATGTTAGGTCCCTATATTACTAGTATAGTCCCTTATTGTTGTTAGTGTAACCCCCTTATTGTTATTATTGTACCCTTGTAACCCCCATTTTGTTATTATTGTGCCCTTAAATTATTATTGTTAGGTCGGCTATGATTACATTGTGGCTCACTAGGATTACATTATGGCCCCATGGACTCCTATATATAGAAAGGAGGTTTTGTAAATTGTATCATCCAAGAATTGTGCATTTATGTAATGTATTGGAGGTTGCTCCCTCGAAGTGGCTTATTTCTAAGGCGTTGAAATCTCTTTTCTTCTATTTTTGAAGCTGGTTACACAACAAACAACTTCACGACATATTTTCATTGTGAAAGGAAAATCTCACCAGGTTTTTGCCATACCTCAAGGCCTAGAAAGTAGCGCATGAGTCCAAGGTCCTTCATCTTGAATTCATAGGCTAAATCCATCTTACACTCAATCATTAGGGGCTCATTACCTGTCAAGAATAGATTGTCAACATCTAAAACCAAAATCAACGAGATACATTGGACTACCTTGAAGTAGAGGTCGGGATCGACATTGCTTCTTGTGAATCCCAACTTCACCAAATAACTATCTATGCGAACGTACCATGCTCCCGGGGCTTGCTTCAAACCATACAATGCCTTCTTCAGCTTGCAAACATTTGTCTTTCGATCCTCTACTTCAAATCCCTGTGGCTACTCAATGTACACTTCTTCTTGTAACATGCCATGGAGGAATATTGTCTTCACATCCATTTGATGAAGGGTCCATCATTGACTTGCGACAAGAGAAACTATCGAACGAATGGTTGTATATCGAGCCATAGGTGCAAATATATCATCATAAGCTTCTCCATATTTTTGGGAGAATCCTCGAGCCACGAATCTTGCCTTATATTTCTCAATGCTTCGATCGACTCCATGTTTGATCTTGAATATCCATTTTGAAGTCACCACAAATTTCCCCTTTGGTCTCGAAACAACATCAAATACGTCATTCTTCATAATTGATTCATATTATTTGGCCATAACATACTTCCAAACTTGTTCTTTCATGGCTTCTTCAAAGGTGGGAGGTTTGGCTTGAATCATAGTGCTCAGAGCTGCAACATATCCCTGGTACTTGCATGGGTTCTTTCTTTCTCTAAATGATTTTCGAACGGGAACGTGTCCCTCTTCATCCTGTAATATGTCACAAAGCCAAAGTGGCCTCTTCCTGGCAGGAGGATCACATGGAGGAGGATCTAAAGGTTCCATGGGCTCCATGGGATCATAAACAACGTCTCTCTTGGATTCAGGCACGAAAGGACCATCTAAAATATCCATATCATCATTCTTCTTCTCAGGAGGAGGAGGTGGAGGAAGGTCCCTTGTTTTTCCAAGGGCAACATCTTCATCGAATGTTACATACCTGCTAATTTCATCCTTCCTTTGACCAAGAATATATATTCTAAATGCTTTAGAATTTTCACAATATCCAACAAATGTACCTTATCTTCTCGTTGCTTCCATCTTGTTTCTTTCGTCCTTTGACACGTGGAAATATATGGGGCAACTAAAGATACGAAGATGGCCAACATCGGGTTTGAAACCGGTGAACACTTCTTCGGGGGTCTTGTTGTCCAATGTTTGATGTTGTACCTTGTTTTGAACATACACGACAACATTTAGTGCTTCTCCCCAAAGGAACTTCGACAACTTTTGATCATGGAGCATGGCACAAGCGACTTCTACAATAGACCTGTTATTTCTTCTATCTACTTCATTTTGTTTGGGAGTATAGGGCACAATCGTTTCTTTCTCAATACCTTCCTTCTTGCAAAAATCAATGAACTCATTTGAAATGTGTACTCTCCACCATTGTTAGACCTGAAGATCTTAATTTTATTCCCTGTTTGATTTTTCGACCAAAACTTTGAACTCCTTGAACATTTCGAAGGATTCATCCTTGTGCTTCAAGTGATATATCCACTTCTTTCTTGAGAAGTCATCAATGAAGGTGATGTAGTAGATATGGCCACCAATAGAATGTACGAGCATCAAACCACATCTATCACAATGAATAAGTTGGAGGATGTCATTTGTCTTGTTCTCGCTAGAGGATATTGGTCCCCTTGTCTTCTTTCCACTGGCACAACCTGGACATACACCATCATGTTGGGCTTGAACATTGGGAATACCATAGACCAATTTCTTCAATTTGGGAAGAGCATCATAATGTAGATGGGCCAATCTTCGGTTCCATAGCTCACATAGATGATTAGTGTCATGAACCAATGCTAGAAGAGGTCTACCGGTGACTCTATAGAGTCCTTTAAAATCTTAATGTAAATGCATCTCTCATAGGGGATCCAACATGCCAAGTAAGAGCCTTTCCCTTGATGAAGACAACCCTCATCCCTTTGTCTTCCAAAGAAAATATTGATACCAAATTCTTCTTCAATCCTGACACATACATCACATCATGGAGCAAAAAAGATTCCCTAGAATTCAAATAAAATTTGACAGACCTAAAGCCTTTAACGAGATAAGTGGAGTTGTATCCAAGAATAAATTTCAAATTTGACTCCTTCTCTACAAAATTAAAGAGAACTTCCTTATACCCAAAGATATGATGAGTGGCCTCACTATCAACCAACCAACTATCCCACGAATCCAGGGGAGAGGAACTAGTGAGAGTAGAGATAAAAATACATTCTTATTGATTTCCAACATTTCTTTTATCCCTAGAGTATCTTGACTTCTTTTGAGAATGATGCTCTTCTTCATGATCAATTGGAGCATCTCTTCTATTATGATAATTCCTTTAGTCATATCTTCATCTTGAATCATCAAACCTATTATTGTTGCTTCTAGTGTTGTAGCGTGGACCTTTGTTCTTCTCGGGGCAATCTCAAGCATAATGAACTTTCTTGTGGAAATTGTAACATTCAATGTGTGATGATTCTCTATCATTCCCTCTCTTTGAACTTCGAGGAGGAGGCTTCCTTGAATTTGATGGACCTCCTTTTCCTTTTTCTTCTTGTTTTGAGTGATGAATGCAACGCCGACTCTCCTTCTTCATGCTTTTGAATCCTGTCCCTTGATATCATCCTTGATTCTGTAGGAATTTACAGGGTAAGTTCCTTAGATCCAACACCAAAGGTCACCGCTCACAAACAGATCACATATCAGTACACTAGTATTTGACATGGTTAAAACCCTCAAAGGGGGAAACAGTACACAACCTGAGCCAACACGGTCACTTTAAGAAATTTATTAATATAAAGAAAGAAAATTTACATAATTTTATCTCATAAACGGTTACCGAACAAATTACCCTCCATGCTCTTTAAATAGAGATCATGGACCAATCAGGTGTTAAGCCATAGATCAAGTGTCGGTAATACCGAGGAGAGAATGAACTGTCACATCACTACATATCATGATCGTCGAATTATAAGCTACAAAAGTACATAGTAAAGAAACACACTTTACTTAACTCTTCGCTAGACCAAGTTATACTTAACTATTTCCTATGTGTCGGGATATCTTAATATCCCCCCTTAAAAACAACTTGGGATAGGATTGAAGGATTTACAAAGGTGACACAATAGGAGAAGGAAGGAGGCATTAGAGCCTATCCCCCCTTAATGATAACTTTCCTGAACTCCAAGCATAGATCGAATGTTATGAAACCAACTCCCAAAATAGAAGAAAAGAGAGATAAACCACTTCGAGGAGGAAACCTCTTTTACATTACATAAATGAACAATTCTTGGAAGACACAATTGAAAAAACCTCCTTTCTATATATAGGAGTCCATGTGGTCACAATATAATCCTAATTGACCTAACAATAATAATGTAAGGGCACAATAATAACAATATGGGGACTACAGGGGTACACCAATAACAACAATAAGGGACTACACTAGTAATATAGGGCTCTAACATGCCCCTCTACTTCAAAAAAGTGTTGTCCTCAACGCTTGAGTAGTTATGGATGCTTCTGTATAAAATTCTCATTCTCCAATGTGGAATCTTCAGTGGGTAAATTCTTCCACTCGATGAGATACTCTGAAATTGATCGATTTTGTAGCTATCGAGTTTTTGTTTCCGTGGTTGCTTTAGGTTCTAATATGATTTTTCTTTCCTCATCAAGTTCTAGCAATATTGTTTGAACCGGAAGTTTGTAACCTATAACCTTCTTTAAGCATGAAACATGGAAAACTTGATGCACTCGGGAATATGCAGGAAGCTCCAATTTGTATGCCATAGTATTAATCTTTTGCAACACCTTGTAAGGACCATAGTATTTTGGCGATAATTTATTATCCTTCTTATCTTGCTTGAGGAACATTTATTTGTATGGTTTTAGGCGTAAAAATAACGAGTCGCCTACTTCAAAACTTCTCTCACTGCGATTTTGATCTCCCTGTTGTTTCATTCGATTCTGTGCCAAATTTAGGTTATCCTTTAAGAGTTGGAGAACTTGTTGTTGATGCTCGATGTGATCTTCCATTGCTTGAACCTTAGAATTTTCTCTTAAAGATGATGTGATGGATGACGGATGATATCCATAAGTTGCCATAAATGGGGTCATTTTTGTTGCAATGTGGAAGGAAGTGTTATACCACCATTCAGGGAGAGATAACCAATTGACCCATTGCGTTTGTTTATCATATACAAAGCAATTAAGATATCCTTCCAAATGTTTGCTCACTATCTTAGTTTTCCCATCAGATTGAGGATGATAAGATGAGCCATGAGCTAGTTGAGTAGCCAAACAAGAAAATATTTCCGTCCAAAAATTTCCAGTGAAAATGGGATCTCTATTGCTTACAATAATCTTTGGGTTTCCATGTAGCTTTTGAATTGTTTCCATAAATGCAGTAGCAACTATACTCGCTTTAAATGGATGAGATAATGCACAAAAGTGTGCATACTTGGTAAGCCTATCAACCACCACCATGATGACACTCTTTCCTTCAGACTTAGGTAAACCTGTGATAAAATACATTGAAACCTCCTCCCAATGTTGATTTGGAATGGATAAAGGTTGTAGCAGACCCGGGTCTTAATTGTCTCAACTTTATTTTGCTGGCAAACCAAACATTCCGCCAAAAACTTTTGAATATTAGATTTAAGGCCATCCCAAAAAAAATATTTCTTCACCCTGTGGTAAGTTTTTAAAAATCCCGAGTGTAGGTTTTAACCCTGTACAGAAATTATCTACGAACGAATCTTTAAAACATAAAATAAACAATAGTGAGAGCATAAAACATAAAACAAATAAACACAGATATTTTCCCCTGGATCCCAAATCGAGACGACCAACTTGATTTTTCATTATATTCCTTTTAGTGTTACAACACATATATATACATGCCGAAGCATACATAAACCCCAATCCATTACCCTAGATTAGAACATAACCGTAGTTCCCTTGACTGGATCCACAAAATACCAGGGGCCGAAAACCATCATGCCCCAAAATCATGGGCGAGTCCGCCCACCAGAAAATAAGGACCAATTTTTTTATTTTTTTTCGGGGCGCTACCCCGAACCCTGACAGGGGGGCTACCACCCCCCATACGTTACGCCCAACGCAATGTACAAGGGGGGCCATTGCCTCCCCTGTTACCCCTCGTGCGTGACTAGTCGTGGAAAGAATATAACACAAATCCAACATTCTCCCACTTGTTGTTTTCTTTCCGCAGGGGGTCACAGGAGAGCTGAGTCATTAGCCCAGCTTTGCAACACCCATTGTTTCTCTACACCAAAAGAACTTCTGAGTTCTCACATACTTTGTCAATGCATCTGCAACGTTCTTCAAAGTTTCCACCTTTACCAACAACACCCTTTTAGCTTCAATCATATATCTCACAAAGTGATATTGAACAACAATGTGCTTTGTCTTTAAATGATAAGCAGAGTTCTTAGCCAAGAAAATTGCACTTTGGCTATCACAGTCTATCCTTATAGCTTGCTGCACCAACCCCATGGTTGAACACAATCTCTGCAACCAAACTGCTTCCTTGCTTGCATGAGTGGTTGCCATGTATTCTGCCTCTGTAGTTGAAAGAGCAACTACAGACTGTATTTTACTCATCCAACTAACGGCACCTCCAAATAGGTTAAACACATACCCACTTGTAGATATTTTTTGGTCCAAATCTCTAGCCCAGTCTGCATCAACAAAACCACGAATGTCCAACACTTTTTCCAATCCTGGTCTTTCCTGGTAGCACAAGCCATAATCATTAGTGCCACGCAAATATCTAAAAACCCGCTTCACTGTTGTCCAATGCTCCTTCCCTGGGTTTGACATAACCGTCACATTGATTCACTCCATATATGTATCAATTAGCATACATATCACTAATATATCAAAGCACTCTATCGACTTTGCATATGAACATGGGACATATCCTCCTCTCTTCTTGTGGCCTGGGACACTGCTTTGCATGTACTCTTTTGTACATACAGACTGTAATATCTTATCAAGTTTACTATCCTGCATATTGAACCTCTGCAATATAGTCTCGACATACTTCCTCTGGTTTAACCAGAGCTTCCTCTTTGCCCGATCTCTCTTAATTTCCATACCCAAAATATAGTTTGCAGCACCCAGATCCTTCATGTCGAATTTGGAGAACAGTTGGGTCTTCAAATATTGGATAATTTCTTTGTCATTTCCAATCAACAACATATCATCCACATACAAGACCAAATAAATAACACGTTCACCAATTAATTTAAAATAAACACAGTGATCCTCCTTGCTTCTGGTGAAGCCAAGTCCCCGTATATAGGTATCAAATTTCTGATACCACATCCTTGGTGACTGTTTTAACCCATACAGAGACTTCTTTAACCTGCATACCATCTCTTTCTTCCCCTTCACCATAAAGCCTTCAGGTTGTTTCATGTAGATCTCCTCTTCCAGATCCCCGTGAAGAAATGTTGTCTTCACATCCATCGGTTCTACCTCAAAATCAAATGCAGCAACAACAGATAAAAGTAATCTAATAGAAATAACTTTGGCAACGGGAGAAAAAATATCACCAAAATCAATTCCCAGCACCTGGGAATAAGATTTTTCTACCAACCGAGCTTTGTATTTCTCCACCTTGCCTTCTACATTCATCTTCTTCTTAAACACCCATTTTCTCCCGATGGACTTCCTTCCAGCCGACAACTCCACCAGATCCCATGCCTCATTTTTATGCAAGGATGCCATTTCATCAACCATGGCCTCCTTTCAGAGTTTTCCATCCTATGAATCTACTGCTTCCCTGACAGTTCTGGGATCATCATCAATTATAGTTAAAGCAAAATTTGAACAGAAAACAGATGGACTATACCTTTCTGGTTGTCTTCTTTCCCAAACTGATCTTCTCACAGCTGGAGTTTGTGGCTCTTCCTCTTATGAGTCTTCTTTTGTTGTAGAGTCTGATTCATCCTCCTTTAGCTCAAACTCTACCTTCTCAGGTTCCTTTGGTAGGACTTCATGTTTAACAATATCTTTCACCTCTCTAAACACCACATCTCGATTGTACACAACCTTCCTTATTTCCGAGTTCCAATTGTAACCCTTTA
This sequence comes from Pinus albicaulis, assembly GCA_034641835.2. Lineage (NCBI taxonomy): Eukaryota > Viridiplantae > Streptophyta > Pinopsida > Pinales > Pinaceae > Pinus > Pinus albicaulis. Next base: position 228,563,954 of record CM076576.1, read on the forward strand.
AACCATCCTTATACCTAATAAAGATGCACCTTTCAGATCTATTATCCAATTTTCTCCTTTTCTCCTTTGGAACATGTACATATGCATCACATCCAAATACCCTCAGATGTGAAAGAGAGGGTTTCTTACCAGTCCATACCTCATGTGGAGTTTTATCCTCCAATGCTGATGAAGGTGATTTGTTAACCAAGTAACATGCAGTCTCCACTGCCTTTGCCCAAAATTCTTGTCCTAACTCAGTACCAATGAGCATGCTTGTTGCCTTTTCCATCAGCGTTTTGTTCATTCTTTCTGCAACTCCGTTTTGTTGAGGTGTGTATGGAGTAGTCTTCTATCGTGCTATACCACACTTCTTACATAACTCTTCAAATTCCTTCTTGCAGAACTCCCCACCATTATCTGTCATTAACACCTTTATCTTCTTCTCTATCTGGTTTTACACCAGAACCTTAAATTCATTAAATCTGTCAAAGACTTCAGATTTATTCCTCAAGAAATATATCCATGTATTCCTTGAGAAGTCATCTATGAATGAAACATAGTACACAGACTTACCCAGTGATGGAACCGACACAGGTCCAAACACATCACTGTGCACATGCTCTAATATCTTGTTCACCCTCTTAGCACCAGAAGGAAAACTCACCCGATTATGCTTCCCATACACACAATGTTCACAGAAATCAAAATCTAGAGAGCTATTGGACATACCTTCTACCATACCATTTCCATGCAATATCCGAAGGCCCTTCTCTCCATTATGTTCAAGCCTTTGATGTCATAGCAATGTCTTTTTTTCAGAGACCGCTAGGCTTTCTGCTCCACTTTCGGGAACCACAGAACTGTTGCACCCATCAATAATAGTGTTTCCCTAAAGCTTGTACAGAGTTCTAATGCGAACTCCCCGCATTAATACCAGTGCTCCTCGAACCATCTTACAAGTATCTTTCTCGAACACTGTTTTTACACCTGCATCATCCATCTTGCTTACATAAATCAGATTTCTGGCCAATGCAGGAATGTGCAGAACACCAAGAAGTGTTCTAATCCTTCCACCTTGCAGCTTCAGCTTGACTTTTCCACATCCGAGGATTCTGGCCTTCCTATCATCACCTAAGAAGACATCACCGCCATCATATTTCTCATACTCGCAGAACCACTCCCTATGGGAAGTGAAGTGAAAGGATGCACCCGAGTCAATCAACCATGACTCATGATCTACATGTGTATTTTAAGAAGAAGCCAAATACACATCCCCACCTTCATCTGAGGTGGTTTTTGCCTCTGCAGAAGGAGCATCATCAGATCCATTTCCTTTCTCAGGAGCTTTAGATCTGCAGTCCTTTTTGTAGTGCCCTTCATTTCTGCATTTCCAACACACCTTTACAAACTTTCCAGGAGATTTAGATCTCCCTCTAGATTTATATCTCCCACTCGAAACCTTATTCTTGTTTCTGTTCTAGGACCTTCCTCGTACAGATAAGGCATCTCCATTCTGACCCTCCATATTTCTCCGTCTCATTTCCTCTGACAACAAGGCTGAGACAATGTTATCAAAATTCATGGTAGTTGTATTGCTATCTATTGCAATAACCAGACTATCCCACGAATCTGGTAGAGAGCACAATAAACTGATGCACTTATCTTCATCTGAGATTTTAATATCAACAGATGATAGTTGACTTACCATAGTATTGAAGGCGTTCAGATGCTCTGTCACTGAGTCTCCATCCTTCATCCTCAGGTTATACAGCGTTTTCCGCAGGAACAATTTATTCACTAGAGACTTAGATTGGTACAAAGTCCCTAGCTTATCCCACAAGGTCTTCGCCATAGATTCCCTAGATACATTCAACAATATTGAATCTGAGACACACAACCATATTGTGCTCTTTGCCTTCCGATCCAGCTTCTTCTAGTCTTCATCGGACATTGCCGTTGGTTTAGTACCCAGATCTACCGCGATCCACTAATCTTTATCCACCAGCAGATCCTCCATCATGAGCTTCCACAACTCAAAACTCTGACCATTAAATTTCTCGATCTCTATCTTCTCGCCGCTCGCCATATTCTTTCACCGCAAGAATCTATTCCGTATATCTCCCACTGAATAGGGTCTACCTCAGGCCTGAGCAAAAAACCCCTCAGCAGCAAAGGCATCCCCTTGCAGCCAAAACTGCTTCAATACCAAATGTAGGTTTTAACCCTGTACAGAAATTATCTACGAACGAATCTTTTAAACATAAAATAAACAATAGCGAGAGCATAAAACATAAAACAGATAAACATAGAGATTTTCGCCTGAATCCCAAATCGGGACGACCAGCTTGATTTTTCATTATATTCCTTTTAGTGTTACAACACATATATACATGCCGAAGCATACATAAACCCAAATCCATTACCCTCGATTAGAACATAACTGTAGTTCCCTTGACCGGATCTACAAAATACCAAGGGCCGAAAACCATCATGCCCCAAAACCATGTGCAAACCCATGCACAAAACCATGGGCGGGTTCACATACCAGAAAATAAGGACCAAATTTTTTTTCCGAGGCGCTGCCTCGAACCCTGACAGGGGGGCAATAGCCCCCCCGTTACCCCCCCACGCGTGACTAGTCATGAAAAGAATATAACACAAACCCAACACCGAGTGTCCTCCTAAGGGAGAGGTGTGCAATTCTAAAATAATATTTTGTTTTCGTTGAGAATTCTTACAAAGATATAAGCAATCTTTGTACCATAAGGAATCATTTTTCTAACTAAATATATTATATTTATTGGGATCTTGCTCCAACTTTTGAATGAGTGTCCATACATCTTCGTCATTCTTCCATTCCTCCCTTGCTTCGGTTATCCTATCTAGTTGGATAATAGAAATGGCACAAAGCAATGCTTCCACTTCCTCATCCTTTCTTGAGAGTGCATCTGCAACAACATTTAGCTTCCCTTTTTTGTAGATGATTTCAAAGTCATAACCCAACATTTTTGTGACCCATTTTTGCCGCTTTTCTAAAGATAGTATTTGTTCCAAAAAGTATTTAAGACTATCATGATTAGTTTTTACCTTGAAGTGTATTCCCATTAGGTAAGGTCTCCATTTCTTTAGTTCATTTAGTATTTCCAACATTTCCTTCTCATAAATATCTTTCTGTAAATACTTTCCATTGATTGGACGACTTTCAAAAGCAATGGGTCTTCCATCTTGCATTAAAACAATACCAATTCCATTTCCCAAGGCATCACATTCCACTATAAAGGTTTTTATGAAGTCTGGCATAGCTAAGATTAGTGCTTGGAACATTGCCTTTTTAAGATGTGCAAAGGTGTTAGTTGCTTCAGGAGTCCATGAAAATGCATATTTATTCAATAATGTTGTTAGAGGTGCTACTATTCTTCCATAATTCTTAACAAACTTGCAAAAATACCATGTTAACCCAAGAATAAAGTAGGGACTTTCCATTCCTTAATGTCTGTAATATTTTTAGGGTCTGCCTTAACACCCTCCTGAGATACAATGACCTAGATATTCCACCTCTTGTACTCCAAAAAAACACTTGGAGGTTTTTGCATATAATTTTTTCTCCTCCAATAGTTTGAGCACCCTGTCAACATGTTGAACATGATCCTTCCAAGACCTACTGTAGATTAGTATATCACCAAAAAATAATAACACAAAATTTCTAAGGACGGGTTTGAAAATGGAATTCATCAACCCTTGAAATGTAGAAGGTGCATTCGTAAGGCCAAAAGGCATGACCAAAAATTCATAATGACCCTCATGAGTTCGAAATAATGTTTTCAGAATGTCTTCAATCTTCATTCCAATTTGATGATATCCTGAATGGAGATCCAACTTGGTGAAATAAATTGCTCCATGTAATTCATCCAATAATTCATCAATCACAAGAATGGGAAATTTATCTTTAATAGTGAGCTTATTGAGCTCCCTATAATCCGTACACGTGCCATGATCCATCCTTCTTGTGTACCAATACTACTGGAGCAGGGAAATAACTTGGACTAGGTTGAATTATACTAGCGTCTAACATTTCTGCAATCATACGTTCAATTTCTCTCTTTTGGACATAAGGATATCAATAAGGCCCGATGTTTGGAGGAACACTTCCTAGAATCAAATGAATAGCATGATCATGATCATGAATAGGTGAGAGTCCTTTGGGAGTTTCAAACTCGTTGGAATGATTGTCCATGAATTTTTGGAGATCTGGATAAATAGATGATTTTGATGTTGGATCTTCTAGTGAACATAATTGTGCAATGAAGCCTCATTGTTCTTTCTTAAAAATATTTTTCATGACATTAGATATTATTATCTTTCCTGTCTTCCCTGCAATACTCGTAATTCAACTTCCTTTCCTTCCAAAAAATATTTCAAGAAAAGTTCTTGAAAATTAAAAGCTACCATCCCCAAAGTTTGTAACCATTGTACTCCTAGTACAACATCAGCACCACCCATTGGAATGGAAAACATTGGACTATTCAATACATATTCCCCATGGTTAGCTTGATATTAACTCACTTTCCAGATCAATTTATAGTTCCTCCATTTGAAACCATCACTTGACACTCTGGCGTTGGGTATAGGAAGCAATTCAGTTCCTTGGCTACCTTACAATGAATAAAATTATGGGTACTACCCGAATCAATAAGCACTATTACGTTTTTTTTTTCTTGATATGTCCTATCTTGAGATTTTGAGGAGTGTTAATTCCTGCCAATGCATTACAAGATATGGTCAGATTCGTTTGAATTTCCTTGTTCCCTTTCTTCCTCCTCTTCACAATCTATGTAAAATAATTTCTTCTCAACACACTTGTGATTTTTAGTGTATTTGATATCACAACTATAGCAAAGCCCTTTTTCTCTTTTTTCTTCCAATTGTTGTGGCGTCAACCTTGTAGGTTTTGGAAGTCTAGAAGTAGCAACACTTCCATCTTTATAGTTGTGAGTGGTAGGCTACCTTGTCACCATAATTTTGGTTTCAATTTTTCTTGCCAAACTGAATGCATTCTCCAATGTATCAGGTTCCCAAAGGCGAACCGCATATTGGATGTTATCCTTTAGGGTCCCTATGAAGACATCAATTATATGTTCCTCTGGAATATTATTTACCCTTATAGTCAATTTTTGGAAGTCCTCAATGTGCTCCATCATTGAACCCTTTTGTTTGAGATCTATTAATTGGCTAAAGAAGGTGTTTCTCTTTGTATCCTCATAACGTGCTATCATTTCCTCCGTAAAAATTGACCAAGTGATCAGTGATTTACGATAACAAAGCCATCGATACCATACAAACTGATTTTGTTTTAAATACAAAGTTGCAATGCATACCTTTTATGTGTTTTGCGTATTATGGAACTCAAGGTATTGTTCCATTTGTAGTATCCAAGTTATTGGATCCTTGTCATAAAACTTCCTCATATATATCTTTGGAATATGGCGGGTCTTAAATCCAACATTAGAGTCTATGAAATCATGATTAACATTTCTCTTGTTCTCATCATGAGTTTCCTCTACTACCTTTTCGCCATTAGAAAGCTTTTCTTGTAGCAAATTTTCCAACCCTTATTTCAAACCTTCCATGTCTTTCTTCAAATATTCCATGTTTCCTTCTATCTTAGCTTCCACACCATCCATATTAGCTTCGATGCCATTCTTCAAATCATCCATCTTAGCTTCCACGCCATTCTTCAAACCATCCATCTTAGCTTCCACGTCATCCATATTAACTTCCACGACATTCTTCAAACCATCTATCTTGGCTTCCACGTCTTTCTTCAAACCATCCATTTCATTTTTTGTTACTTGTTGCGAGAGAGAAATTTGAAGCACTTGGTCTTGTAATTTTGGTATATCATGTTGCTTCTTCCTCTTCATGAGTCATAATAGAGCCTTCTGAGGGCTTAATGGGTGTTAAATTATTTTTAGGAGGCATTTTAGAACCCAATACTGATATTTATGCTTCAATATGCCCTTGGAGTCACTTCAAACTGATTTTTCAAACAAGACATGCAATTAAAAAAAAAAAAACACACCTTTTCCTTGCTTTTTAGGAGCTCGATATTGAAAATGATGTATGTCTGTAATTCTAGATCCCCAATATTTTATCCGTGGTCCTTTGGTAGCCCTCTGAATCTTATTTCCAATGCCAAATGTCATACCTGATTTGGATTCTTCAAGGCAAATTTATGCCCAATCTCCCACAATGACCTAATTATGGATTAGTTCAGTAGATCGAACTTGTACGGTGTTCCATGTGTCACTGTTTTCTCCTTTGACTCTGAAATTGATACACAGGAAACTGCAGTTCGTTTAATTTTGGCCATTTTTTACAGAATTCCAATCCGATGCTCAAAGAGAGTTATGACGATTTTCCCAAGGTCACCTATTTAAGATGAAATTCAGGACCCTACAAAAACCCTAACTTCCACAGATCATATCTCTGAAAATATTGTGAACCAAGATCCGAAATTTTTACACGAAGTTCCTCAGGATGTCTTCGCAAATGGGATTTTTTTATCTTCTAAACCTTCGTAGAAAAAAAAGTTATTGTGGAAATTCCAAGATGACATGTTTGAAGCAGCAAAATCCTAGAATCCAAAACTATCATACCAAATGTTATGAAACCACCTCCCAAAATAGAAAAAAAGAAAGATCAATGCCTTAGAAATCAGCCACTTCGAGGGGGAAACCTCCTTTACATTACATAAATGAAAAATTCTTGGACGACACATGAAAAAACCTCATTTCTATATATAGGAGTCCATGGGGTCACAATATAATCCTAGTCAACCTAATAATAATAATGTAAGGGCACAATAATAACCATATGGTGACTACAGGAGTACAACAATAATAATAAGGAGGTTACACTAACAACAATAAGGGACTACACTAGCAATATAGGGCCCTAACATCGAAGTTCGGTAAACTTTTCTTCTGTGAGAGCCTTTGTAAAGATATCAATAGCTTGATCATTGGTTGAACAATAGTGCACTTCAAGAACACGATCATGAATGAGTTTTTCGATGAAGTGTATGTCTAGCTAAATGTGTTTCATGCACTAATGCTAAACTGGATCTTTACATAGCTGAATGACACTCTGATTATCACACCAAAGCGTATTTGGATGTTGCTAATGAAGACCAAATTTAGACAAGATATAAAGAAGCCACAGGGCTTCCTTGCTCACTTCAACAACACCACGACACTCTGATTTTGTCGAAGAAAGAGATACAGAAACTTTTTTCTTATAAGAACATGTAATAGGTCTTGAACCAAGAGTGAATACATAACCTGCAGTAGATTTTTGATCATCAGGGTCACCAACCCAATCAGAATCAGTGAAACCAACCAACAATGGAGATGCTCCTTCATTGTAATGAATCCCGAACTGAAATGTACCTTGAATATATCGAAGTGTTCTTTTAGTTTCTTTCCAGTGACTTTCATGAGGTTGGTGCATAAAGCGAGTAACATGATCAATGGCAAAAGAAATTTCAGGACGAGTATAGGTTAAATACAAAAGTTTACCAACAAGTTGACGATATAAGGTAACATCAACTTTAGGGGAAGTACAAGTGATTGAAAGCTTGACTCCAAATTGAAAGGGAGAAGGGGCTAGCTTACAGTGTTCCATGTGAAAGTAGTGTAGAATATCACAGGCATACTTGGACTGAGAAAGGGTAATACCTTCTTTGGATTACAAGACTTGAAGACCAAGGAAATAATGCAAGTGTCCCAAGTCTCTCATTTCAAACTTCTTTTTGAGGCTAGACTTCACATGGTTTATATGGTTGGGATCACTACCAGTAAGGATAATATTATTAACAAAGAAAAAGGATGATTAAGGACTCACCCACTTTCTTGGTGTAGACAATGTTATTGGAATGACATCTAGAAAAGCCATTATCTGAGATAAAGCTATCCATTTTGGCATACCAAGCCTGAGGGGCTTGTTTGAGACCATAGAGAGACTTCCAAACCAGAACGATAACGACCAGACCATTTCCAGGAATCCAACGCAACTCGTTTCGTCTAAAACCGAGTTTGGATGAAGAAGTTATAGCCTGTTGATCACTGTTCAGAACAAACAATTTAAAAAAAATAAATTGCAGAACAGGTATAGGCTGATGACATGGCAGCCCAGTGAGCAGCCCAGTCAGCATACATAGAATATTGTTCAATTTTTTCCCAATGGGATTGTGACAAGTGTCAATGCAGGATTTGCTAGTTTGGTTTTGAAAAGGTGGAATTTGTCTAATGTTCTCCAAGGTTGAATTTGGGTTCATGAATTTTTACGTGTTGTAATTTTTTTTTTTTTTTTTGTATTAAGGTTGGATATATATATATGATATTTAAATCCAAAACTATATTATAATTCCGCATATTGTTTAATCCAAGGTTCAACGGATGTTTAATGTGGGAGCATTACAGATTTTGTAATATGCCAGAGTCCGATTAATATTGCAAAAGTTATATATAACGGAGGTTTGAATCTATACTACGGTGGTGAATATATGTAGAGGGGGCGGAGGTCAGGGTCGAACCCGTGACCTCCCCCCAAACAATAAGATTTCTTACCAACAGGCTACGGGCAGTTCCTTGTTAAAGCTTGGTGCCTAAGTTATATTTGAATGCACATTGTGACTCCGATGGCGGGAAGGAGGGGGCCAACCTTCCTCCCATAGGACCCTTTCACGTGACCTTCCACCAAGTGCCACCATAAAGGCCCTTAGTGCACATTAGTCCGCCCATTACCCTCCTAATCCCCGGTTTAAGCCTTAATTAACTCTCAATTAGGTTGGCGGATTCCCCCACTTTCGGCGGACTTGCTAGTTTGACGGAGTTATCTAGAGTCTTCTCCAGATTTGGAGGAGGAACCTAGGGAAAAATTAAATGAACACTACCTTGAGCAATTTTCGACCAATTTTGGCTCAGGAATGGTCATTCCTAGTAAATTTGCATGCTATGAATCCATTTGAACAGGTTGCAAAGGTAGAGGAGAAATTTTACAGGTATTTTTGGCACTTTGAAGAAAATTGAACCCTAGGGCCACCAGGAAGGAAGACCATGCCCAGATCAGTTGAAGACCAATATTGGCTCAAGAAGAGTCATTTTTATATGTATTTGATTCTCTGAACACAGTGGTATAGTTTGCAGAGGCGTTGGAGCACTTCTGAAAGTGCTTTTGTCACTTTGGATATTAAACAATCCCATGGCCACCAGGATGGGAGGTCAAGCTTAGATCAGTTGGAAACCAAATTTAGAGATTGAATAGTCATTTTTGGGGTTGTTGGGTGCTCTGAAGCCAATGGAGCAGGTTGAAAATACATTGGAGCACTACAGGTGCATGTAATAAAAAAAATGACTCTTAATCCCAAGAGGACCTAGCTAGTTGAAGCAGGTCCTCGGATATGTAGCCTAGGAGGGGTGAACTTTGTTATCATCCATGGTATTATGTGATTGTTGTGTGTTATTTCTATGCATTTCATTTGTTGTACATGAGTTTTTAAAAGTTAATTAACTCATAATTTGATCATCAAAGACACATGAAACTTGACACATAAACCCCTTCACAAATTGTTAACTTGAGACGATCCTAATCACACATTTTTAATACTGATAAGGGAGCTAGCATAGCAATAACTAGTTTTACTATATTAAAATCAAGTTGGTAGCAGATAAAATTTTAACGCATTTTAGCCAAGGGTAGATAGAAGAATTGGCTATTGGTTTTTGAATTTGTGCAAGGAGAATTAACTGTGTGCAAGTTTATGTGTATACCTTCTCCTTAGAAGAAGTCAAGATTGAGAGCTCAGTTCTCAAATTGCAGCAAAGAAGCTTTGTATTCATTGCAGGTGTGATGCTAGCTTCATTAAGCAATGTTTCTATTCCATATTTCTTATAAAAACTCTTTGATAAAGAGATGTTACAGAAGCTCTACATCATGATTGATATGGTGCAAGAGAAGTATGAAGATAAGAGGGAGAGCGTTATACTTCAAGAGCAGTTGATTGCCATGAAGGAGGAGAAGAAAAATATTCTTGAAAGGATGCATGATATGGAGACTCAGCTCCATGATGCTAAGGAAGCCTTAGCCATGTATATACATGAAAAATAGGTATGCAATTCAAGTTTACCTTCAATTTCCTCTCAAAATGAATGTGTAAGTGCTTTTGAAAAACACACTAGAGGAATAGTGTCCAAATTATTGATGAAGATGGGCTATGAAGTTAAAGGATTGGGCAAACATGCACAAGGCATAGTTGATCCAATTATTGTTGAGGGAAGGCCTAATTATTTTAGTCTTGGTTATGGAAAACGTGATGGAGAAAGCTCTAAATCCATGAAGACACATGAATGTGTTCCAAGAAGGACTTACATTTCATATTCATTACCTCAAGCTTATGAAGATTGTGTTCATGAGGAATGAATTTTTTTTAAACCCACTTGGAAAGAAGGTGCTCATAATCATGCAGCTAATGAGAATGATGAACAAGAGGATGTTGAAAGCTCTAAAGCCATTGAATGCATTTTTGGTATTCAAAAGAGAGCCACTACCTCATCAAATTCACCTCCTCAAGAAGGCGACAAAGGTGAAAGTTCAACGTATAAATCTTCTTTTAATCAAGTTGCTTTTGATTATGATAAACATGGTAAATATTCACATAAGATTTGGAGAAAGTTTGCATGTTCCTTTTGTGGTTTGAATAACCACAATGTTTCAAAATGTTGGAAGAAGATAGCCATGCACATGAAACTTTTAAAGAAAAGAGATAAGAAGCCAAAGGTCCATTGGACAAAGCAAACCATGTTGAAAAGAAGATGCAATTGTTTTGCACTCATCGCTATAAGCAAGGTCACCTTGTAGACAAGTGTTGGACTTTGTATCCAACAAGTCATCCATGACATTTGAAGAAGGTGAAGAAAGAGAATGGAAAGAATGGAAAAGAAGATTCCATAATTGATGTGGGTCAAGATCATTCACATGATGAAGTGCAACTGAAAGAAGCGTCACTGAAATGGTTTTCTTTTACACTGCATGTTGCATGTCAACGCCAAGAAGGTGATTGAAAGTGGAGTATGTTGACTCACTTTATTGCAGCAAAATTTGTTCATTTCAGCTCTTTAAGTACATATACATACGAATAGGGTTCGTGTACTTATGATTGTACTTGTGAGAGAGTTGAAGAATTGTATACATGCATGAGAGTTTATGTGTATGAACAGTCGAATTTTGATGATTTCATTGTGCTTGAACATGCATGAGTAATTGACTTGTGTTGGTCGATTTCTTTGTTTAACATGTATGTTGTCAACTTGAGAGTGTTGATCATTTACACATGCAAGAGTGTCGACTTGTGTTGGTCGATTGTGCGTTACATGCATGTCGAATCAACTTGGAAGAGTTGATTTTGTCTCCAAATATGAAAAGGAGATGTTGACAAAATGTTTCATGAAATGTGAAAATCAATTTTTTTTTTTGGAAAAGAATCGTCAAATTATTACACATGCTTATGCTTGACATGAGAGTCATTTGTTTGAAGATGCATGGTTTTTTTCAAAACTCATCGACAAATTACACAGATGTTTAGTTTTGACACCAAAATGTAAGAGTACATGGCGATGTTCACATGATGTGAAATTTGTTGCTTTGAAGGAGCAAGAGGATATGTCGTAAAGTTATGTTTCTCGCATGATTTGTTTTTCAGATTGATGGTTGTGTTTGTGACAAGATGTCAAATAATTTTTAGGCAAAAAATTTTGCATCCATTGTAGACCATTTTATGTGTTGATGCCAAGAAGAGAAGGAGATGGCGAATGCATTCTTCCATATGTGGAATTTGGAACCGTGGAGGTAAAATAATGGTCATTTATTTTCTTGTTATTACTAATGTTGGAAATCATTGCTGTAGTTCACTCAAATGGGCTTATTTTGGAAAAGTGGTTTCCAAGGAGAAGCTTTCATCGAATGCATGTTTGTGCAAAGGAGGAACATGATTCTCAGTGGGAAGGAAATTAGTTAGTTTTCCAAGCACCGAGGATTCGATTTGGTACAACAAACTGTTATATCAGTCAGCAAGCAGCGAACAAGTGTTGGATTGGGTCAGTAGCAAAAGGAGAACATTGGTTGAAGAGCTAAGCCATTTGCAAGGCAAGTCATGTCAATGAACCCAAGTGGTTTTCATGGTGATTTTTCCAAGTAGAATCAAGATGATAGAACTGGGGAAATAGAAGAGTATTCATCTCTCATGAAATAATCAGCTTTTGTGGGTCCAAAATCATGTCGGTGGGAAGGAGTGATCAGAATCTGGATTAGGGGCAAAAATTTGCTCAAAATTCAAAGTTCTCAGAATTGCAACAAAATAGAATGACAACGACCATCCCATCGCCAGGAATCCAATGCAACTTGTTTCGTAAAAAACTGAGTTCGGATGATGAAGTTGTAGCCTGTTGATCGTCATTCAGAACAGGAAAAAAAAAAAAATGCAGAACATGTACATGTTGATGACATGGCAGCCTAGTTAGCATGCAGGGAATCTTATTTAGTTTTTTCCCAATGGGACTGTGACAAATGTCACTGCAAAATTCGCCAGTTTGGGTTTGAGAAGGTGGAATTTGTCCAATGTCCTCCCAAGGTTGAATTTGGGTTCATGAATTTTTATGTGTTGGATTTTTTTTTTTTTTTGTATTACGGTTGGATATATATATTTGGTTTTATTAATCATATATTAAGTTATAATATATATATATATATATATATACACACTATTTAAATCCAAAATTATATTATAATTCCACATATTGTTTGATCCAAGGTTCAACGGATTTATTCATGTGGGAGCATTACATATTTTGTAATATGCAAAAGTCCAATCAATATTGCAAAGGTTATATACAAATAAGGTTTGAAACTATACTACGGTGGTGCAAAATATATGTAGAGGGGGCTGAGGTCAGGGTCAAACCCGTGACCTCCCCCCAAACAATATCGTTTCTTACCAACATGACGCGGGAAATTCCTTGTTAAGGCATGGCGCCCAAGTTATATTTTAATGCACATTGTGGCTCTGATGGCGGGAAGGAGGGGGCTAGCCCTCCTCCCATATGACCCTTTCACGTGACCTTCCACCAAGCGCCACCATAAACGCACTTAGTGTGCATTAATCCACCCATTATCCTCCTGTAACTGCTGCTTTAGACTGACTGATAAAGAATCAAACAAACTGGGTCATGGCTACCACCATGGGATGGGAGGTCAAACCTAGATCAGCTGAAAACCAAATTTAGAGATTGAATAGTCATTTTTTGGGTTTTTGGGTGCTCTGAAGCCAATGGAGCAGGTTTCAAATCCATTGGAGCATTACAGGTGCATGTAATCATATATTTGACTCTTAATCCCAAGAGGGCCTAGCTAGTTGAAGCAGGTCCATAGAGATGTAGCCCAGGAGGGGTGAACTCCGTTATCATCCATGATATTATGTGATTGTTGTGTGTTGTTTCTATGCATTTAATTTGATGTACATGAGTTTTTAAAATTTAATTAACTCATAATTTGATCATCAAAGACACATGAAACTTGACACATAAACCCCTTCACAAATGGTTAACTTGAGACGATCATAATCACACATTTTTAATACTGATGAGGGAGCTAGCATAGAAATAACTAGTTTTCCCATATTCAGATAATTAAGCCACAGATCAAATGTTGGTAATACCGAGGAGAGAATGAATTCTCAGATCACTACATATTGTGACTGTTAGATTATAAGTTACAAAAGTATATAGTAAAGAAACACACTTTACCTAACTCTATGCTAGACCAAGTTATACTTAAATATTTCTTATGTGTCGAAATATCCTAACATATTCTTATTGAGTGAAATTTCCAACAATCTCATCAAATGACAAATGTATTGTTGTTTTTTAAACTAGTAATGAAGGTTTCCCAAATAAAAGGGAGACCTCTAAGAATTATAATCACCAAGTCCATGTCAGGCGTAATTTCCCCAACTCTTTGCAATTGAAATCTAAGAAGAGATATCCTTATAATTTAGGATTGCACATACTCTCCTTTATTCATCTTCATATCTTTGAGTTGATATTTCAAGGAGAGGATTTCATTCAAATTGTTTACTTCATACATGCCAACTATATTATCATACATGTCCTTGGATTTCCTCAAATTTCCAACATATGCAAGTAAATTATCTTGTAAACCATCAACTTTAATTTGCTTTAATTTTAACTCACATTTCTTGTGCTTGTTCTTGGAAATAGTAGAAGCATTCTCTGGAGGCTCGGGTACTTTTCCTGGAATGAATTCTAGAACGTCGTTGTTATCATCTATGATCTCCAACTTGATTTTCCATGTAGCAAAGGTAGATGAGTCACCTAAATTCTCATGTTCCTTGAAGAAATATGAATACAACTTGAATTGATTAGATAGGTTCCTTCAACTTTCCAAAGTTGATTGCTTCAATTCTTCTCTCCTTTTGGGATTGTCCTTCACATGGGCTCTGATGCCATATTAAATTTCAGACTACTCTGTGTTGTTTCAATTACTTTAGCCCAAATCAATTCTTCAATTAACAATCTTTCATCAATAATTAATATTTCCAATCATCAACAACAATTGAAGATAGAACAGTAAATGCAACGGAAAATGAGACAAGCAACACATCAACAACAAACACTATATTTTCGGTCAATGACCAAGGGAAACCCCACTATAGGGAGAACCCTTTGTAATTCTTCTTCTATTAGATTGTCATAGTAGAGAGTACAGTGAGCCAATACAAACACTTAAACTGAACCCAACCCAATCCCTTAAACCGAAGTTAATGTTGCAGGTTATCTTGACTTGAATTCCAAGGTCACATTAAGGAAGTGGGGTTATCAAATTTTCATTTTTCTTTAACTTCCTCAAAACTCGATTATGAAGTTTCCATTATATTTTTCTCAGTGAGAACTTTCCAACACTATAGATGTCATCTTATTTTTATCTCTGGGTACAAAGTTATGCCCATCGAAAAATCATCCTCCATATGTCACGTCAACATCCGAACTAATGCCATGTAATGTCCCTTTCTCACATGTTTCCATATTATGATTCCATTTCATTAACTTGTGGTATCCTTCTTCCACATCCTCTCACCACAGTATTTTCCTCCTGACATGTAACGTCAAGATTCCTTATCATGTTTCAACAATTTTGAGAGGAACCCCAATAGCTTTGTCCCGATCTTTGAACACTTGATACCCGAAAGGTTGATAGTTGATATACCACAATCAAGTAATGGAGAAACACACTCCAACAACTAACAAAATTTTCACATGCTGTTAGTATTAGGGAAGTAAGCCCAATTCAGGGGTTTCAAACTCCCAAAATCCAGATACTATAAAATTTATCTAACGATTTGTTTATCATCATAACTCCATGTCTCTCATTAACTAATGATTCATCCCGAACCACTAGACCATAGGCATAACACATACAAAACCACTCACAACCACCTTTCTCGATTTGATCGTTGGATGTATATTGACGAGTTTATTCTCGTTAGTTAATGGTATTGTTGGGATCTGTTAGTATCGAGATTCATAGGGTTCCAATATTTCCCAACAAATAATACCCCAACATCCCAACATTCGATGCCTTGGTCACCTCCCAACTCAATTGCCATCTCAGTGCCAGTACACCCTCTAGTGATGTCATCTTGCCACGTTTTCTGTCCATTTTAGCACCACTTCATCTCCATGTCAACACCACAGCATCTTCACATTCATGCCACAACGACACCACAACATTGTCTTCTAGTCAAGGCCGTTATTGGGTTTGAAAATTTCGAGAGGAAATCAAAAGCCAATCCTTTTCTCTCTAACCCCTGATCCCCGCCATCCATCAATAACCATTATTTGGTAACAATAAGTGCCTCTCCAGCAATAATTGGGTTTTTATGGTCCCATTAGTATTGCAATATTATCCTAGTGCAAAAGGTCCACCTCCAAGTATCTTGACTCCTGATGCTCAATCGACACAATCTTATTGACGAGAATATTCCCATCAATCGTCAGACCTATAAGTGCCCTTAGTACTAGGATTTCACAAGGGTTCAAGATCGTCCAATGCCCATTCATCTGATGACTTGTTCTTGTCTTTTGATGTCCTTGAATCTATGTCTATGTTAAATAACATGGTTTCCAGATTCTATCTATATGGGGCTTTGTGGTGGACGTTGTTGGTTAAGTCCTTCCTAGTATCAATATCTCGATGCCTGATAAACTCCTTATCTACTAGCTATTAGCTATTTCCCCTCTTATTGACCATGTGTTCTGGGGATAAGGTTGGGGCCTCGAAACCCCAAATTTATCTAAGCTCCGGTGGAGCTTCCAAGTCTGATCTAAAAGGTCTGAAATTGATAACAACGAGGTATTAAATTGTCGATAACACCTTTAAAACTTAAAAATAATACTTACCCCTTTATGGTTATTAGACTCTACCCATAGACAAGCAATCTCACTAGAGAAACATATAGGAAAGAGATGGCCAAGGGCCAACATCATAACTTCTCCCAATTAGATGAATTTTCTTCTCACATTGACCTGGTGAACGTCATTCACACTACAAAGTACATAAAGAGCCTTACACTCAATTTAGCTTATGAATTATACTCCATGACATTACACCTCTCACTTTCATCATAGGAAGCATAATTTTCAAGAATACCTTTGTATGTAGAGTTTCATGCATAGGGAGAATAACAACTAGTAATTCAAGTATAAATACACATTGTTCAGTGCATTATTACAAGATTTCCAATAAACCAACACAATAAGAATCATGTAACCCTAAAAATTATTTTCGTTTATTGACAAAAAAGTAGATACACTTATTTATTGTCCAAGAGTTTGGATACAAACTGAACAAGGGTGAGCCACATTCCACCCCACCATAGGCTCAACTACACAACAATATTTCTTGTGGTTGGCGACCTGTGTTAGATTTTATTCCTAACAGAAAAATTCACTCAGGGTTATACAAACGTTAAGTCAAGGTAGGGGGTATGAAGGGCACTCTCCATATTTAGGAAATTAACACTCAAACTCTTAGCCATTGAGTCGAATCCTTTTAACATTTACAATAAGGCCAATTTGGAATTTTTAATAATGAAAGTGTCACCAACCTGGGCTTGCACTACACAAAGGGATCCCTTCACTGAATCTACAATCCTTCAATGCTTCCTTATTGTGCTTTATGTGTAAGTCACAACCAATCATCTAGATAACTTTTGGCTCCTTGAACTGCTTTATTGATTCCACATGTTGACTACTTCTTTCAATAAGGTCATACATGACCTTCCATGATTTGTTTCCACACAAAAGGATTTATTTCACCTTCTACTTAGAGCGCAATATTAGATCACATGTATCTTTCAATGCAAATCACAAGTCACTTTGGTTCGTATGCATAATATTTTTCTATTCCCAATCACTCAGTTTGAACACATGATTTTCTTTGGCCCAAGGAAAATTTTATGTAAGTTTATCTTAAAGTTTAGAAACCTTGACGAATCTTACCAGTCCCTAATATACAATTTGTAAAATGTTTGGAAATATTTTTGTAAAACTATTTATATTTCTAATGATTTTATATTAGTCTATATAAAATTTTGGTTATTTTTAATGTAAAATATTTTTATACTATAAAGTGTGGGTGACTCATTTTTAGAAAAAATGGAAATTGGCGATTTTTTTTTTGGAAAAAAACATGGAAAATTAGCCTACTTGTGAATATTAGCTCCTAAAATTTTCCTTTCTTTGGCCTCTCCCCCTTCCTTCATGCACTTCTCAATGTGAATATTCTCAAGCTTCACTTTTGGGACACGTGGGGTAGTTTGGAAATTATTTTTTCAAGGTTAGAGGTTTGGATAACTAATTTAGGTAGATAGGGAGACCTCTTATATTCCCCTTTACAACTTATCCTCGGGCTTTGAGATCTATGTATGCTCTCCCTTTTCTTCAACTTTAGTAATATATTAATAAATGTACAATACAATTGTTTCGGGCCTTTGACCCATTTACCTTTACTCGCCTATACAATGATCATTAACATAATTGCATATAATATCAACGGAGGATTAATGATTAGGCTGTTACAATCTCCTCCCCCCTAAAGGAACATCATCCTTACTGTTCACACCAACTCAAGTGTCATATTCAACAACATTACACCATTTCAAGTGACTTTTTCAGCAACACACTATTTCAGGGGTCTTTTGTTGATTGCAGTAGGGCATATATTGTTTCCTTTTAGTTGTACTAACATCATTTCTCTAGGATTTCACCATCATTTTCCTATTCTTTTCCCTTCCCAATACTTCAGTAATGGCATTTATCTTCACTATTTGGCAACTTCTAGACTTGCATCATTCCATTAAATGCATACATCAGAAAATCAACAACAAAATTGTATTACAACCATGTTCATATACAACCATTAACCTTTTCCATAAAATATCTTAATATTCCACAAAGCAACATACATTCCAAATAGTTGAAATTTTAAATAAATATTTATTTGTATGGTTATCCTTCACTTTATAGATTTCCATATGAGCAAGTTCAACTCACTAATTGCATTAGACACACCCCTTTAATACTCACAATCCGATGAATGAGTGACATAATATTTTTATAGCTAAAATCAAACATACTCATTCACACTCACAATTCGGTGAGTGTGTGACATAATATTTACATAACCATTTTAAGTTTAGGCAATCCCCTTCTTTGTCACATAGTCCTTCAGGTGACTATGTGGAATGTTTGGGGCGAGTAATCAGATAAATTTTTTTGGTAAAGAGTTTTCTTTGTCTATGGAAGATTGGATGGAAGTCAAGGAAAATAGTCAAGATGTTAGCCCTTTCACATCTTCGCATAGTATCAATAATTTTGGGCATGAAAGGGATATGATGATTGAATTATTTGTTGAAAATCCTTCTCCAGATCAAGTATTCGAAATTGCAAAGGATAAAGGATTGACTTATCAAAGAATGGATAAATATCAAGGTAATAATAAAAACTCCCCCTCGAATTTTTAATCCAAGTCCTAGTTTAAATATTGATTTAGGAGGATGGTTGAATAATGCAATGATCTTGGTGCATGTCACAGAGATATTGAAGCTTCCTGCTCAAAGGGCTAATCTTTTAGATTCCATCTAAGTTTCGCATGTTAATGTTTCTCAGGATAAGACTCCTGAAGTTGCTTAACGGGATGCCCCTATATATCTGCAAAAAATGGAACCAGATAATAAGGATCATCAACCATTTTTTATTTCTTTAATGGTTAATGGTTATAAATTGAATAATTGTATGTTGGATTTTGGTGCTTCGGCTTGTGTGATGACAAAGAGGGTCATGGAACAACTCAATTTAAGAGTTTCTAGACCATACTACAACATATGTGCCGTGGATTCTAAGAAAATTTTAGTTCATGGGTTAATCAAGGATTTACAAGTTCATTTATCTATTTACCCTTACGTAATGATTGTTATGGACATAGTTGTAGTTGATGTTATGGATTCTTGGGGTATGTTGTTATCAAGAAAATGGGCCTTTGATCTAGGAGGAAGTATTCAGATGAATTGGTCTTATGCTATGATTCCTTCTCCTAGTGGTGAGGTTTTTGTGAAACTCAACGGAGAGCCTAAAAGAAGATTCCATGTGGAATATCCTAAGAGACTTCATAATGAAATATTTAAAGAGCAACCTGACATAGGGAATTATGCTATCATGTCTAATTTCATAGTTCCTTTAGATGATAAGGTTGATGAGAAGTTCTAGGACCTAAAGGATAAAGTTTGGTACATGAATTTTGATGGTAAAGGTGTTGGAATTGTATTAAAGTCTCCCCTTGGTAATATTTTCAAATTTTCCTAGATACTAGAATTCGAAGGGACCAACAATGTAGTTGAGTATGAAGCCTTGTTGTTGAGTCTTGAATTGGAAAAAGATTTAAGAATTAAGTTTTTTAGTATTAAGGGAGACTCTGATTTAGTTATCATGCAAGTTAAAAATAAATTTACATGTAAAAATCAAAGGTTAAGGAATTATCGAAATGTTGTGTGGGATGTTATGGAATACTGTAAATTTTTGTAGATGTTCTATGCTTGATGCAACTTTGCTTTTTCTTCAATATCAGATAACAATCACATAAAAAATAAAGTAAAATGTTGATAGAACATACCAGTAGATCGACAGAAGACAAGCCAGAAATATATAAGTATGGTGGTGTGTTACGGCGGTCAACAAGATGCTTCAACTAGCAAAGTCTCAATATGGTCAGCCAACCAGCAATGTCACACAACCCTCTAGGACAACCAAATGGTAAACTCTAAAGTCAACCCAAAAAGTCAACGTTGTCAGTCAATAGTCAATGCAAACAGCAGCAGCAGCTAGGTCAATGCAGAAAAGTCAAACTCAATGTCTTTCCTCGGGAATAGTGTTAGAAAATGCAGATTAGGAAAATAAAAATTTTGGGAGATTTTCGGGTCCTTTTGACCTTGCGTTGACCAAAGTCAACGCTGGTCAAAGTTTACTGCAGAAACCCTAGACCGAAATCAGAAATGTGTTGTTGTTGGAATTTTCCCATGTGTGGAGAGAAGAGCCACCAAGGTCATCAAACCAATCAGATGAGGAGAGAGAAATGTGTGAGGATGAGATGAGTGAAAATGTCCTCCGACATTGACCAATATGTATCCATCAATGAGGGTATGTGACACAACTATTGGGGTTCCAAATCTTCAGGCCAACCTGCACATATTTTGAATAAATTCAAAATAAATGGTCTACCCATCGGATCAAGATGATCTTTAGGTCGATCTTGAAGCTCTCCGAAAGAGGAGTCCAATAAAAATATTGGCATCTTCATCCGAGCATCACAACATGGAGTTTGGACCTAGTTGTCCTAAATTAACACTCCCTCTCAACTAGAGAGAACTCCATCCACCTGTGCAATCCAAACATCGTGCATCATCCCTCCGTAACTTGCTTTTTTGGCTTCTTTATTTCAGAACAGAAGTGGGTCAGTCACAAATAAATCATTCCCGACTAACAGATTCAGCCCAGAGGTCTGAAACCTCTATAGGACTCAAAAAGAGTCTCATACCAACCTGGAGTTGGTTTATCTAACCCGAAGTCAGTAGGTCTGAAACCTCATTGGGACTCAAGAGAGTCATATACTAACCCAAAGTTAGTTTCACTTACCCAAAGTCGGTTGGAGGTCTGAAATCTCACTTGGACTCAAGGGAGTCATATACTAACCCGAAGTTAGTTGGAGGTCTGAAACCTCACTAGGCTTGATCCCAAATCAAGTGGTTGGACACGTGCCATCCTAGATAGAGAGTACAGAAATCTCTTATGCGTCTATCAATATTTTCTACTAGTCTCTAGCTTTTCCTACCTCACTGGCCAAATGAGAGGTACTTTCCATGATCCCGAGACTCAATGGGTAGGATGCATACGGGGCACAGACCATGAGAGGTGAACCAACTCAATATCATAATGGTGGGGTAGAATCACACCAACAAGGTTCGGCAAGCCTATCCTTGTGGTTGCTTATAGCTCCTAGATGCTATCCCTAAAGCCCCCCTAGAGCTCCCAGAGCTCATCGTCCAACATGAACCTCAGAATAGGGTTGTTCCACGATTCCATGATTCTCACGAATGGTTAGGAACATGACCTTCCCCAAGGGCATTATGAGAATATCTGCAACCTTCTCATCAGTTCCTATATGACCGAGCCTTACGGCGCCTTGTTGTACCATATCCCGGATAAAGTGGTACGAGCCATCAACATGCTTAGATCGATCGTGAAACATGGGATTATCTGACAAACGAATCCCCCTCTGGTTATCACAAAGGATAATGGTGGAATCTAGCACATGCTCAAACAAATCACTAAAGAGCTTTCGCAACCAAGGGACTTCACAACAGGCCATACATGCTGCAATGTATTCGGCTTCAATGGTCCTCAAGGCTACTGAATTCTGCCTCCTGCTTGAAGAATACCTAAGTGTGAAGCAATATCCAAATGTGCTCTTGCGATCCACCACACTGCCAACCCAATCGACATGAGTATATCCATGGAGTGTCATGCTCCCAACAGTGTATTTTAGCCCATGTTCTATCGTGCCCTAGAGATATCTTAATAGTTTCATGGCACCAACCCAGTGAATGTTATGAGGATTGACCATGTGTTGACTCAAAGTGTTCACTGCAAAACATACTTCCGGACGAGTGTTCGCTAAGAACATCGGGGCCCCTACGAGTTGACGATACTTAGTAGGATTTTCTAGCACGGGCCCAACAGTGTTGCCACTCAACTTCTTGAAGTTGAGCTCCATCGGTGTCGACATGGACTTACAGTCCACCATTCCAAATCTTTCCAGAAGCTTCACAATATATTTTCCTTGAGAAAGGAAAATCTCGCTACGTCTCTGCCAAACCTCCAGGCCTAGGAAGCACTGCATCAGTCTTAGGTCCTTCCTCTCGAACTCAACAGTGAGCTCCCTCTTGCACTGATGAATGAGAGGGTCAGCACTTGTCAAGAAGAGGTCGTCCACATATAGCACCAGAATGAGAGGATTTTCTCTATCAACCTTGAAGTAAAGGTTTGAATCAACATTACTACAAGTGAAGCCCAGCTTCATCAGGTAGTTATCTATCCTCTCGTACCAAGCTCTGGGTGCTTGCTTCAACCCATAGAGGGCTTTCTTCAACCTGCATACATGGGTGTCCCGATCCTGAACTTCGAACCCCAGAGGTTGCTTCACATACACCTCTTCCTTTATCGCACCATGCAGAAATGTGGTCTCCACATCCATCTAATGAAAACTCCATCCTTGCATAGCAGCAAGGGCTATGATAGATCGGATGGTGGTATATCGGGCCATAGGTGAAAATATGTCATCATAGTCTACGCCTTCCTTTTAAGAGAAGCCACAAAAAACGAATCTTGCCTTGAACTTCTCAGCACTTCCATCAGATCCATTCTTGATCTTGTAGAGCCATTTCAAGGTGACAACTGCTTTGTCCTCCAGTCTTGGAACCACATCCCAGACATCATTCTTCATTATGGACTCATACTCTTCGTGCATAACATCCTTCTAGACTTTATGCTTTACGGCTTCCTCAAAAGATCCAGGCTCAGATTGTACGATAGTACTCATGGCTGCTAGATACCCTTGGTATCTATCTA
The DNA here is from genome assembly GCA_034641835.2 of Pinus albicaulis. NCBI lineage: Eukaryota > Viridiplantae > Streptophyta > Pinopsida > Pinales > Pinaceae > Pinus > Pinus albicaulis. The sequence continues at coordinate 228,587,245 of CM076576.1, forward strand.
GCTTCCTGCTTTCACAAAATGTCCCCCTTGGGGCCATATGTCCCTCAACATCCTCGAGAGTATCCCTGAGCCATGATGGTATTTTCCTCATTGAAGGAGATGGATCAATCGGGTCCATTAGTCCTTCAACATTGGGCATGGTCTCATCCTTCGGTTCTTCTTTATTTTTAGGCCTTGCTTCATGATCTTCATGAGATCTCGAAAGATTGACTACTTTCCTCAGGGAAGCATCTTCATCAAAGGTAACATTGTGGCATATCTCCACTTCCCTTTGACCAAAGCACATAGACTCTATAGGCCTTCGAAGTTTCGTTGTAGCCCACAAACATTCCCTTCTTCCCAGAAGCATCCAGCTTGATCCTCTTCTCCTTCGGCATATGAAAATAAACAGGACATCCAAAAACTCTAAAATGTGAGACGTCATGTTTCTTACTAGAGAAAACCTCTTCGGGAGTTTTGGAGTCCAGAGCAGAATGCGGGCATCGGTTTTGTATTTACACAGCAGTGTTCACAGCTTCTCCCCATAGAAACTTTGAAATACCTTGGTCACATAGCATGGCACGAGTAGCTTCCACAATGGTCTTGTTCTTTCATTTAGCAACGTCATAGACAGTTGTGGTCTCCCTCTTGATGCCAACTTCTCTGAAAAAGTTCTTGAACTCGTTTGTCTCATATTCAGTGCCATTATCGGTCTGTCAGATAGTATCACATGTCATCGCTCCCAGTGGACTTCCTCCAACCTGGTAGAGTGTATGAACTCTAAACCCAATTGTGATAGCTTCCATGAAACTCTTCTTCTAGATACGCACCTCCCCAACAACGAATGCCACATTGAAACCTTTGTCTTCCATGGCCGATATAGACACAAGTTTCATTTTCAAATCAGGTACATATAGTACATCTTGCAAGTGGAGGACTTGACCTTGAGGCAAGTGGAGGGTCACAGTCCCTGTCTCTTTCATGGGATATGAGGAATTATCTCCAAGGATCATTTTCAGATTAACATCCTTCTCAACCATATCAGAAAGTGCTTCCTTGAACCCATTGATGTGCCTTGAGGCACCACTATCTATCAACCAGACATCCATAGTGTCGGGTGGAGATGTAGTAGAGAGGGAAAATATAAGAATGAATTCATTTCTTTTATCATCAACAACATTTGATTCCTCATACCTAGAATTTCTCGACCTTTTGAAAGGTTGCCCATTTCCACCAGAGGAAGCCTTCCTCTTTTCTTTGAACCTATTGTTCCTTTGATTTCCATTCCTCTGGTTGTTTTTGTTTCCATCATCATCGAGAGTATCCTTCTTGAAAGGGCATTCTCTAGCATAGTGACCTCGCTTGTGACAAGTGTAACACTTGCCTTTCTTTCCTTGGGCCCCTGCTCTTCCTTTGTTCCTTGGACCACCAAAGTTATTCTTCTTAGTATGAGCAACGAAGGAAACATTTCCTTCATTTTCATACTCCTTTGTCCTTGTCTCTTCTTGTACGCATCTTGATAGTACTTCGTCAAAGTCAGGTATCACATGGTTATTGAGAATGGTAGCGTTGAACACATGCCATTCGGATGAGAGCCCTCCAAGTGTTTTGAGTACCATATTTCGTTCAGCTATTATCTCCCCAATAGCCAGCAGATTGTTCATGATCTCAGTCAACTTCAGAAAATATGATTGAACAACTCATCCCTGCCTTTCTTCAGATTCTTCAATTGATTTTTGAAGAATAGGACTTTATTCGCATTGTTGGCCTTGAACATGTGGAGCAACTTATCATACATCTTCTTGGATGTGCTGAGCTCAGAGATGTAGGCAACCAGACTTATGAATTGAGTCCTTGATCATCAGCTTTGCTTTGATCTCCCCCTTCTTATACTTAGTTTTTGCAGCAATAGTTGCAGTGGATGTAGGCTCTTGGATTTTACCATGCACATAGTCCATATCTTGGTCTTCCAAATTAAGATCCAATGTCATCTTCCAGGCATGGAAGTCATACTTCCCAGACAATTTTTCATCAACCTTAAATCCATTGTAGTTAGAGGAACCCGTGCTCTTCTTTGGTGATTGCTACAAACTAGGGCTTTGTCTTCACCTCAACTCTGATACGCTGTAAAAAAATTTAGATGTTCTATGCTTTATGCAACTTTAATTTTTCTTCAATATCAGACAACAATCACATAAACAATAAAGTAAAATGTTGATAGAACATACTAGTAGATCGACAGAAGACAAGCCAGAAATATATAAGTGTGTTGGTGCGTTACGGCGGTCAACAGGATGCTTAAACCAACAAAGTCTCAATATGATCAGCGAACCAAAAATGTCACACAACCCTCTAGGACAGCCAAATGGTCAACTCAAAAGTCAACGGTGTCAGTCAACGGTCAACGCAAACAGCAGCAGCGCTAGGTCAATGCAGAAAATTCAAACTCAACGTATTGCCTCGGGAATAGTGCCAGAAAATGTGGATTAGGAAATAAAAATTTTGGGAGAGTTTTAGGTCCTTTTGACCTTGCATTGACCAAAGTCAACGCTGGTCAAAATTTGCTACAGAACCCTAGACTGAAATCAGAAATGTGTTGCTATTGGAATTTTCCCACGTGTGGAGAGAAGAGCCACCAAGGTCATAGAACCAATCAGATGAGGAGAGAGAAATGTGTGAGGATGAGATGAGTGAAAATTTCCTCCAATGTTGACCAATATATATCCATCAATGAGGGTATGTGACACAATTGCTGGGGCTCCAAACCTTCAGGCCGACCTGCACATATTTTGAATAAATTTAAAATAAATGTTCTGCTCATCGAATCAAGATGACTTTTAAATCGATCTTGCACCTCTCTGAAAGAGGAGTCCAATAAAAATATTTGCATCTTCATTTGAGCATCACAACATGGAGTTTGGACCTAGTTGTCCAAAATTAACAAATACTTTGATGCCCTTAAACTTGAAGCTATCCCAAGAGAAAAGAATAGCTTGGCAGATGAATTGATCAAGGATAAGTTAAAAATGGAAATTATTTTTAGACCTTATGCTTTAGATAATTCAGAGCATTGACAAGTTTTTAGTGATGAGAAGCAAGTCATTCGTTTTCTTAATAATTTGTATGATTTTGAATATTTTGAGATAAGTTATAGGGAGGATGGATCTGATGCTCATGAAGATATTGTAAATCCTACTCCTAGGAATGTTGTTTCTTTAGAGCAGCACTTTGATCGACATGATGCCACAAATATGAAGGAGGAAAATAAAATGGATTCGGGTGAATTCATCTAAGTAAATATTGGTACCTCTAAGGACCCTAAAATTGTCAAAATTGGTAAAGGTATTAATGATGAAGAAAGGAAAATTTTGACCAATTTACTTCATGAATATAGGGATGTTTTAGCATTTTCATATGACGAGTTAAAAGGATATAGGGAAGATATCATTCAACATACTATCCCTTTAAAGGATGAAAATGCTAAACCTTTCGTCAAAAGCTCTGGAAAATAAATCCTAAGTTAGCCCCTTTGGTTCAGAAAGAACTTTCAAAGATGCTTGCAGCTGGAATTATTGCTCAAACTAGGCATTCAACATGGTGTACCAACCTGGTGACTGCTAGGAAGAAGAATTGTACCATTAGACTTTGTGTCGATTTTAGAAACCTTAATCTAGCATGTAAAAATGATAATTACCCTTTGCCAATCATGGAGACTATGTTGCAAAGAGTAACGGGTTCAGGAATGATGTCATTGCTAGATGGTTTTTCTGGATACAATCAAGTTTGGGTTAAGAAGGAAGATCATCACAAAACTACATTCACCACACCATGGGGTACTTTCGAATATATTAGAATGCCTTTTGAGTTGGCTAATGTTGGGGATACCTTTCAAAGGGCTATGGATTATGCCTTTAAAGTTTTAATTGGTAAAATTATTGAAATGTATCAAGATGATCTTACTGTTTTTTGCAAGGATGGTATTAGTCATATAGGTCATCTTAAGCAAGTTTTTGACAAGTGTAGAGAGTTGGGATTTCCTTGAATCCAGCTAAGTCTATTTTTGGAGTAATTGAAGGGAACTTACTTGGTCACATCATTTCCAAAGATGGGATCAAGATTGGTCCTAAAAGAGTTGAGGCAATCTAAAACATTCCTCTCCCTTGTAAACTTAAATCCCTTTAGTCTTTTCTTGGAAAAACTAATTTTCTGAGAAGATTTATTCCAAATTACGCAGAAATAGCCAAGCCTGTTCAAAGTCTTCTGAAGAAAGATGTAAAAAATTTATGGAAATATAATGGCAAAAGGGATTTTCAGGAAATCAAGGGTGTTATTACCAAAGCTCCTATTTTGGTTAGTCTTGATTATTCGAAGGATTTCATGATTTTCTCTTTCGCTTCTGAAGATACCATTGCTGGTGTCTTATTATAAAAGAATAAGGAAGGTTAAGAACAACCTATTGCTTTCATGAATAGAGCGCTTCAAAATTCTGATTTAAATTATACTACCATGGAAAATCAACCCTATGCCTTGGTTAAGTCTCTTTAGCATTTCAGGACATGTGGGTAATTCCAAAATCATTGCTTTTGTCCCACATTCTGCGATTAAAGATGTATTAACTCAAACAGATTGCTTAGGGACTCGTGCTAGGTGGGTTACTAAACTTCAAGAGTATGACTTAGAGATTAGACCCACCAAGTTATTTAAGGGTCAAGGCTTGGTTGAAATGATTACTGAAGGTAATGAGAAAGCTCTTGGTTTGATTTGTCTTAATGATGCTTCTTCACCTAAGCTACAAAGATTAGGAGAGCATGAATGGTACAATGATATTATGTTTAAAAGCCAATAAGTATTGCCTCATGAAGGATGGCCTTGGATGGAGAAATACTGAGGGCATAATACTTAGGTGTGTTGATGAAGTTGAGTCCAAGAAGTTGATTTATGAGTTTCATTCAGGATTTTGTGGTGTTCATTATGCTGCTACAACTACCGCCCAAAAAATTATGAGAGTTGGTTATTATTGGCCTTCGATTTTTTCAGATGTGCATAAATTTTTTAGAAGTTGCCAAGCTTGTCAACTATTCACTGGGAAGCAGAAGCTAGCTGCCTTGTCCCTACAACTTGTGGTTGTTGAGGCACCTTTTCAACATTTGGGTCTGGATTTCATTAGGAAATTCCATGTTAATTCTAGAAATGGCTACTCATGGATCTTAACTGCAACCGATTATTTTACGAAATGGGTTGAATCCATTCCTGCTAAGAATGCCAATGAAAATATCATTATGGACTTTATTGAAAATCAAATTATTACTAGATTTGGTGTCCTCGCCAAGATCATTAAAGAAAATGCCAAAGCTTTTAGTTCTATTGAATTTTCATCTCTTTGTTTTAATTATGGCATTTCACTATTTCATTCCTCTAACTACTATCCTCAAGTTAATGGCCTAGCTGAGTCATGTAATAAAAATATTATAACCATTGTCAAGAAGATAGTAGGAGATAATAAGCAATATTGGGACAACAAAATAAAGTATGCTTTATGTGCAGATATAATTACTAAAAATAAGGCTACTAGAAAATTTCCTTTTGAATTAGTTTATGGCTTGGATATAACTTTTCTAGTGCACCTTAAACTACCAGCTTACCAACTCCTTCAACATTTTTCCACTGATAAAGATGTTGTTCAAAATAGAATTGATCAGATTGTAGATTTGGATGAAAATCGTAGGAAAGACTTTAATAATATGTGTAAAAATCAGTCTAACATTAAGAAAAGATTTGATAAATCATCTTGATCTAGATCTTTGTAGGTTGGATACATGGTATTACTTTGGGATCAAAAGAATGAAAAACCAAGAAAACATAAGAAATTCGACAGTTTGTGGCTGGGACCTTACATTATTAGAGGCATTGCTAGACCTAACTCATTCCACTTGAGCACGTTGGAAGTCGAACCACTTCACTTACCTGCGAATGGCCAAATGCTCAAGTTGTTCTTTAGAGATGACATCTGATGCCATAGGGCATCCTTTGTATTGTATTTCTAACCTTATACCTTGTCCTTTCATCATTTCATTTAGTAGTTAGATTAGATTTACTTTTCATGTTAGTAGAATAATAAATGATAGAAGAGCTTCTATTTTTCATGTGCTTAATGTTATATGATGATGTTTGGATGGACACTACTTACGTAATTTTGTGTGTTGCTTAGATGCAGATTCTGGATTCTCACATTCTTTCAAGGAAGCAACGTGTCCCCAAGTAGGGCCAGATGTTGATGACTCTGTGTCAACAACCCCATAGCAATACACCCTCTTTTTTGCAAATGGGATTTATCATGTTCGAGGTGTTCATGCCATTCAAATTTCATCATCAGTCGACAGTTTTGTAAAATATGTAAACCCATTCCACATGTTTCTAATGTAAATGATCTTAGTAAGACCATCATATATGTAAAAAATTAGGTAAGTCTAGTATTTTAGTGATAATTTCTATCCTAGGAGGTTTTTCGTCTCACTGATTCATTTGTGTTTCTCGACACAAATTATCGGTAAAGTTTTCCCCTCCAACCTCACCCCAAAGCTAGGGTGGATTTTGTCGTCAAGATACTAAGTAAGTACTAGTGTTTTCTATCGATTATTTGTAAAAGTAATTTGGGAATAGTCCTAGCTAATTGGCTAGATTATTTTATTACTGATTACTTGGCCTGTTAGATCATGTTTTGAGTCATAGAATTGGGTAGCTATTTGAGGGTCTATTAGGAATGGGTTTTCCCCCTTCATGTGTCAAATTGTAATATCTTGATGTAAAATATTTTAGTGCATGGTCCTTCATAGTTAGACACTATGGCTAAAGTATTAGAGGGTTGGAAAATTAATCAATCCCCTCATGAGTCAATTAATTAAATTTTCTGGTCAAATTAAATTAAAAATCCTACGCCAGAAATTTAATTAATTTTATGTTCTAAGTCGAATTAAATTATTCAAAGGCTAAATTTGTGGGTCTATAAAAAATAATTTTTTAAAGGTCCGAGGCCAAGGTAATATTGAAAATTTTGAGAAATTTTGGACCCTTGGGTTTTGATAGTTAAGTGAAAGTCAATTTTTTGAAGTAATTAACTCAAAAATATTATTTTTGAGTTAATTAAAAATTAATTAATTGAAAAATTCGAAATTCCTCAAAAAATAATATTTCGACAGACGAGATTAAAAGATAATCAAATCCTTTTCAACGGTCAATATTACTTTGACAGAGATCAAGCGAATTAGCCGTTGGAGATTTTACCTATAAATTAGAGGTCAGTGTCAGTCTGATTTTTTCATCCGATCTCTTGATTGTGTACTAGCTTTTGAAGCTCTCCTCTGATATTTTCTGGAGTAATACAAACAAAGTCTTTGGGGTTTTATTTGATGGTCGTTTTCCTCTTCGACATTTTATGGTAAACTTGTTCTTTATATTCTGTTGGTGATAATTTCAATGAATTGTTGATTAATGGATCTTGTAGACTAATCTATCGCACAAGTATCTTTCTTAAGTTATTGAATTTAGGGTAAGAATTTTAATTGGATTGAGTTAGCATGTATCTCTAACTCTTGAAAATTTCATTTTTATCTTATTTCTCTATTGATTTCACAGTTTATCTTTAAGTGTGCAGAAATCTCTCGAATTTAGAATTGGGCGTTTGGGGAAGTCCTTGGCTGGATCAGTTGAATCCCAAGGAAATAAGATTTGAAGAGCCCTCCGGATCTAATTCCCCGAGCTTATCTTAAGTTCTCTTTTTGTAGGTTTTTTCTAGGGCTTATGCCTAAAAAAAATAAAAATAAAATAAAAATTATCTTAAATTTTATTGAATGTAACGTTAGATCTGGCTAGTAAGAGCCTTAGATCTGGCTAATAAGAGCCTTAGATCTTCAGATATGGGAGCGAAGTCAAACTTACACTCCTCAGATCTGAGAGATCTACATATCCCGTGCATAGATCTGTATTTTTAATTGTGTAAACGTTTAGAATTTTTATTTTAGATTTTTTCACTTCTAACTTGGGATCGAGGTTTTATTTTCGATTTTTTGCATGTGTTGGGTTTATGGGTTCTTTGTTTATGATTTTGTGCAGGTAATATTGGGAAATTTTCAAAGAATTTTTTTAGATCTGAGCTAGATCTAGGTCTTAGAGGGTAAGATCTGGTCTCAGGATCAAATTGCTTGTAGATCTAGGAGGGATCTTGCCTCAAAGTATAAATTGCAGGTGCATTCATTTAAATCCAAATTTTATCTTTGATTCTGCTAGTTAAAACTCTGGGAAAAAAAGAAATTTGTGTGCACCAGTTTGTGCCTCCGTTTTTGTTTGTCTGCAAGTACCCTCTGTGTGTTTCTCATTCCTTCACGCTCATTCTGCCTTCTCCTCTTGCACATTTCCTCCTCCACGCAGTCTCTCTGCGTCCAGCTCACGTCTCGTTGCTCTCATTCTTGCTCGAAGCCCTCGCCTTCACTTCCGCTCTCCCTCGATCCCTTCCTCCTGTCGGCTTTCTTCTTCCTGCAGTTTCCTTTTCATTGTATCCCTCACGCTGCCTTCAATATGTTGCCAGCTCCATCCCTTCCTTATTCTCGTTGCCCTCATTCGTGCACTCTCCTCACGCTGCCATTCTTTGCCTCTGTTTTCTCTTCGTGGCTCCTTCCCTTGCTACGCAGTCATCCTCTCTCGTCTGTTGCCTCCTCGACAGCCTCAGCTCCTTTGCACTCTTCTCTCACGCTTCCTTTTCTCCCGTGGACTTTCACCTACCCTAAGTCCCATCCTAATTTCGTTTTTTTCTTTCTTTTTTCTCTAAAGGTTTGGGTTTTTTAATTTTTATTAACATTTCAAAATCTTATAATTTTCATTAACTATTAATTTTGTGAATTTTTTTTTTTTTTAAAAGTCCCAAAATTTTAATTAATTTTTAACTTTAAAAAATTCAAAAAATAATTTTATTTATTTATTTATTTTTATATAAATTTCAACTTTTGTAAAAAAAAATCATTAACTTCTAATTTTTTAATTCTCTTTTTCCTTTTGTATGATATATTTGAGGGTGATCTTGGGCGTCAAAAAGGGATAATCTAAATTGTTCCATAGTCAAAGGTAAAATATTTTATTTTTAACACATCTAAAGTTTGACTATGGGGAATTTGAAAATTTCAGGATTGAAATACTTAAGAAAATCGTCAATTGCTTAGCATTTAAATTTCATTGTTCTTTCATGGTAATCGCTTTTGAAATTTAAAGTGTTCAAGTTGCGCATTGGGTTTTGAATATTTCTTGCTTAACATCTATTAAGATTGCTCGTCGTTTAATTAACTCTAACTGTGGTTTAATTTACTTGGATTAATAAATATTGCATATTAAACTTTGAGAGCTTTTCAAGTAATGGTAAATTGCATGTGCTTCTTTCTTAAATTGAGTATCTTTAATGCATTATCTTGAAGGTGATATTGAATAATTGTGAAGATATTTTTGTTCTCTTTGAATTGTAATTGCATTGGAATAACAAACTTATGTTTAATTGGAAGTTATATTACATTGTTGAACAATATTGTCTTTCAGTTTGGTAAATTGAGCATTTATTTGAGCAATTAAATACTGTGGTTGTGGCTTAAACGTTTTTCTCTCATCTCGTGCATTCGCCTTTTAGATTGGATTGGAATTTAATAACAAGATAGTTGTCCATTCTAGCAGCATTTATCGATCAACTACTTGATCCTAATTTCATAACAAGATAATTGACTCCATAAGGCATTGGTATCAAACTTTTAATCTAATCAAATCTGTTAAATCTCATTAGATCTTAAACAATTACTTGGTTGCTTGACTGTGTCTCTCGAATTGGTTAGTCTCCAACTAGTTCTCTTCTATTCTATTCCTATATGTTCTACCCCCCTTAGTCTGTAGGGAGACAACTTAAACAGAGAGATTGGGGATCAAGGTGACAACCCCCAGTTTGAGCGATTGTCGCGGTGCCTAGACATTTTGTGTGACAACAAGGCCTAACTAGGCAAACTGAACCCTTAAAGGATGACATAAATTTATGAGAGGCTCATTCTCCTCTCATCATCACTTAGATTTGGATCATTGTTTCTTCTATAATTTCGCTATAGTTATTGGAGGATGAATTGGAGATTATTTAATGCATTTTTATGTTTTGGTTAATGCTATTCTATTTTTGAGATTTTCTCCATCAAATGTGATGGATGAATATACTTCTTATGCCATGTAAGTTTCTATTTTGTGTGAAATTTTCATTATATGTTTAGTTTATGGGATACTGCATCATGTTGTTGCTTGTGCTCTAAATTATGTGAAAATATTGAATCATTGTGGTATTCTTGATCTATTGCATGTGCTATTCATTGGGAAAGAAAAAGTGAAATTTCCTAGTGGTTGTTTTGAAAACCTAACCCTAAAACTAAATTCTTTGACAATTCGAAGTATAAATCCTTCTTTTTTTTGGGTAGAGACTTCACTAGGGAATGTGAAGTTACAATTAGGCTCCTTAAAAAGAGAGAAAACCTAATTCAATCTCATTTTTTACCCCATTATCCCAATAGACTAGGCATTGGTCTAATCCTTGGTGATCATATTAATGAAAATATTTTCGCCTCCCTCTCTATTTTTCTAAGCCCTAACCCTAGTTTCTCTTAGGGAATCACACAAAATTCATTGTGTCATTCCATTTGGTGAGATTTGGCCCATAGTTGCGTCGGGGTGTCCTCAAAGCCTCCACAAATTTTCAGATCAATCTCATCGCTACATTTGGAATTATTCCATGCCCTAGATCCAACTCCATTCTTGCCTCTACGTATCATTTGGTTAGTGGCTTCATTAAGTATGATTTCACTAAATATCAAGACAAATCCAATCTCTTTTATCCTCTTCCTCTCCATAACATGGTTTAAACCTTTTGTTTGAAGTTTCACCCTAAACCCTTGACCTCGTTTGGGTCCACTAGTGTTTCTTTGTGGTCCTCAAACCGTGTCACTCTAATTTCAAAAGCATAATTTAGGAAACCCTATTCTCGTATAATTCTTAGGTATATGGAACATTATATCAAGAAATAATCCTCTTCCCTAATTCTAGGTTTTTCCTTTAGCCCTTCTTGGAGAACCATCCATTTTTATTCTCAAGAAAGTAAACCTTATCACTAGATCTTTGAATAGGATATTTAAATCACTACATCCCATTCATTGAATACCATTCTTAGTGATTTCCCCGATACCAAGACTCCTCCCATCGATGAAATTTTGTAAAGAGCAGGGAGATTTAGTTGAGGTGACAATGGGTTATTGCTCCATCCTGTTCAATCTAGCAGGGTCCTAGGATGGGTTCCTATTGAGAAACTACTAGGTCAAGTGGAAACAAGTCCTATTTCACAAGGTTTCATTTTAACTCATAATCTTGTAGGGTAGATTTTAAAAAAAAGTATGAACCTAGATAGATATATGGTATTGTCACCATTATAGTAGAATAATTCTAGTTAAATACTTTGCAAGAAAAAACCTTTGTATCATCCCTAAATTGGGAGTAATATACCAATTGGAATGAATTCATGGTCTCTCTATAAGGGAGTAAGCATTCGTCTGTAGACTATATGTATCAAGAAATAAACCCATAGACTATGAGTTGTATACAAAGGAAATTTAAAAACCTGCATAGAATTGTAATGGGGGCTCATGGATTCCATATAACTATCCACATCGGGATGCAAAGCGAAGGTTTATATTCATGTAGATCCAAGTTCCAGCACAATGGAAAGATGATACGAGAGGAGTGAGGAGTGTTAACCCTTTGACAAAAAACACACAAAAAACATAAAAACATAAGACCTTTGATGTGACAGAGCACTTTTTCTAGAGCTGATAAAATAATGATACATACCTCCTTCCTAATCTTAAATCATGAGTAGATTCAGTTATAAACCGTTGTAGAGCCAAGAATACATTTCTTGACAGGTTCAAGCAAGATTATTTCATGGGCTCCAAGATTTCCCATCTACTTTTATTCATTGAACATGAATGAAACTGACCCTATTCTCATCGTGCATGTAGTGGCTCAAAGGTTGGCTTGGCATTTAGAGGCATGTCGTCTCCATTTATTGACTTAACTACTCAAAATTAAACTAATGTACTAGCAAGATTACTACACATTACAAACAATGACACGTCAGACTATTAATATGTGTTGGGTATTTGAATAAATTTTTAGTGTATCAGTCATACATCACTGTTGTGTGAGAACATATACACCAAATATGGTGTATAGTCCAGCCAAGCACTGTATCAATACAATATAATACCACATGGTTACTATAATATAGGAGGAGAAAACATTTAAATGAGATTCAATGCAACCATCTATTAAATATTATACGTACGCGGAAAATCGGTTATGAGATAGGTCACACTCCACTCAGTAAAATTCTATTAATGTGAATTAAATCTAATTAATTACCATGCATTGTGTGCTTATATAACATGCCTTTGATATACCACATGTAGGGTATGGCTCTCATATTAATGCAATATATCTAAGTCCTAATGAATAACACTCCAAATATGTTCAGAACATTGTGATATGCATCGAGGAGGAGGGGTGACGTTTAGTTTAAGTTTCATTATTTGGACTTTTTAATACTTTATTTATAGGAGAGATCTAATAAATATTTGCAATGTTTTGTGTTTTTTTTTAGGTAGGTGTATCTATAGGTACTTCTAGAAGAACCCTCTCCACTTAGATCTATCTCCAAGACCATATCAGCATTGTATTTTCTCCCTGTGACCTTGAATCCTATCTTGCTACCTGGCCTGAAACCTAAGTAGAGAAGCTATCACAAGCAACCATTCTCGAAGGAGTCCTATCACACTCTTGGGCATCTATCAATGTCATATCATTTCAATTGAGTCTCTTGGTAGTACTTGAAGAATCATTGCTCTTAGTCACATGTCCCCTCTTAGTAACTAACATTGATCTTATATCCAAGATGCCCTTCTATACAGCCACAGGTTGTCCCAACAACATGTATAACTACCCCTATCTAATGCAAATCACTACTGCGACATCCAAGGTCACTCCCTATGAACATAGAAGCATGTGGTCATCCTAGAATAAAACCATATATCCATCATTCTCCAAGGATTATATCGAGAGAATGTACCATCAACCTTGGAACAAATAAAATCCTTGTCATCTCTAGAAATCCTTCTAGATCTAGTTGGAATCTAACACATCCAAGCCCCTTTACTACATGTGTGGTACCAGCTCCACAACTCACATGGCAGGCTCATCCAGTCTCTAGAATACTACAACACACTAACCTTATCCCAGTCATGTGATTGGATGCTCTACTTTCCACTATCCATAACCCAATGTCCTCATACACAATAGTACGACTGTCGGAAATATAGGTGAAAAGAGAAAAATAGTTCTCAAATTTCTTCGCAAAGTCATCAATCTCAGTTGATGTTGTTGGAGCCTCCCGAGTCTCTTTGTTCTTCTTCTTATAAGGACATTGTATTGCATAGTGACAAATCTTGTGACATGAAAAGCATGTCACTTTGTGCATGTCCTTCATAGAAGCAAATCCCATAATTCCATTTACTTTATCTTTTCCCTTTGTAGTAAGAGAAACATTCTGCTCATCATCCCCACCATCATGTTGGACTACATTTTTGGAACGTATCCTTCTCTCTTCCTGTATGAAATTATCCTACAATCTATCCCAACTGGGAAAATTTTCCCATGCAACAATGCCATCAACAAAGAGTCTCATCTCATTCCATAGGAAAACCACTCTAGGTTGATTTAATCAACTCTTAACTATCAATAGTTTCCCCACTTCTACCTACTCATCTCTGATTCGTATGATCTTTGTCATGTATGATGCAACTGTGTCAGTTTCAGACATCTTGATATTTCTCAGTTTCTCTTTCAACACCATCTTTTTGTTTTGGTTTGTACTCTAGCATAACTTAGTTAAGGATGCCCACATATTAAAGTAAATATTCTTCCCTGTCACGTGAGATATAATATGGTCTTTAATGGAATCCAATATTATTCTCTTGACCTTCACATTCATTTTATTAAACTCAACCAACTGATTACCATTTGTAATAATATTGACAACCTTCTTTACAATATCCCACAACTCCTCCTCCTCGAACAATAAAACAATCCTCTCCTTCCATGGGTTGAAGTTTCCTACCCCATCCAATCTATCCTCATAACACAACCCAGGAGCCATCATTAAACCATTTCAAAAACATTAAATTTCCCTTCACTTTTTCCTAAAACAACCCTTTGCATGTTGAAAAACCAAGTGGAAAATAATTTTTAAACTACTAGGAATTAGTTGTGAATATACTAGGTCTTATTTACAATTTAATTAGCTTCATCAAGTAATTACACTTAAAAAATTAAAAAATAGTAAGTACAAAGAAGAGATCATAACACACAATAACAAGAGACACCAAAATTAGGTCAAAGACAAGGGGAAAACCACACAAGGGGGAAGCCCAACCAAATATTTCTTAGAGAGATCCTTGAACAATACATCAAGACAAGGTTATACTGACCCAAGAAGGCTCCCACGAGTGCTAAGGATTCACAATTGAATGTCCAAAAAACATCACCAAGGAGAGGTTGATCCTCTCATCATATCACATAATACAGAGATATTAGAACTCAGATCTAGGCTCATATCTCAGACCCAAGCTTCTAATCACTATAATAATAAGAAAATATATGACACCAAACTTCATATCACAATGATAATAAGAAAATATCGAATACCATACTTCAGATCTCATTGATAATAAGCATATATTGAATACCAGAATCCATATCTCAATGATAAGCAGATCTATAATACCAGACTTCATATCTCAATGATAATAAGCATATCTTGAATACTAGACTTTAGATCTCGATGATAATAAGAAAATATCAAATACCAAACTTCAGATCTCAATATAATAAGAAGATCTTGAACCTTTGACTTTAGATCATAAATATAATGACCATATCTCTAACCTCTTACTTCAGATCATAAGTATAATGAGTATACCTCAAACCTATGACTTCATATCCTAAGTATAATGAGCAGATTTTGAACCTCTAAATTCATATTATAAGTATAATGATCATATCTCTAATCATTAATTTCATATCATAAATGAAATGAGTAAGGTATGTGTGTTCAAACAACATGCAAAGGAGAGTGAATTAACCTCTCTATATAACCATCATATGATCTGAATGAGTGAGTTTCTATGCAAGTCAACTAGCCATCATGTGACCTGAATGAGAGAGTTTTAAGGCAATATAACTAGCCATCATGTGATATGAATGAGAGAGTTTCAAGGCAATCCAACTAGACATCATGTGATACGACTTAGCACTTGTGGAGCCACTTGAAAATATAAATAAAATAATAATTTTCTTCTTCCAAAT
Source organism: Pinus albicaulis (assembly GCA_034641835.2). Classification (NCBI taxonomy): domain Eukaryota; kingdom Viridiplantae; phylum Streptophyta; class Pinopsida; order Pinales; family Pinaceae; genus Pinus; species Pinus albicaulis. The sequence continues at coordinate 228,602,698 of CM076576.1, forward strand.
ATACATTTTGACCAAATCAAAAGCATGAAGAACATGCTAGAAACATTAATAATTGTGTTCTTCCCAAGTATAATGATAATTATAAATATCGTCCATAGCTATACATTCTTCAACACTCCCTCTTAGCTAGGGATGTATTCATAATAATAGTCAAGATCTCATAAAATATGAAAATGTTCTCTAAGAAAAGGCTAAGATTAGATCAACATCACCAAAGGATTACCAGCATCACTACCCAATACCAAATCACCATGGTACTCTTCTTGCATACTCTCCCCAAGAGACAAAATCAATTAGTGTCTCATAATTTCATAGCCATGGTACCATATAAATCAATTAGCTAATACTAAAGAAATAGAGTACTACCTTATCCATTCATGGTAATAATAATACACTCTTTAGAGCTAGATATTGAGAGTCACATATCCAACCCGGCAACCTCTAACCCCATTATCCTATCCAGGTCACTGTACTTTACTCGGGGACTACAACCCTATCCAGGTCACAGTACAAGACCCGGGAAAATTTTTATTTTCCTTTAGGTTATTGTTCATAGTGCTAGTGACAGAAAAAATTCCATCTTTTTATACAATTCATTGTATTGACACATGGATGTTAAGCCCTATATAGGTCAAATACATGACTTAGCAAGATTCCCATCTTTCTATACAGTTCAATGTGCTTAATACATGTATGTTAATCCCTATACAAGTCAAAGCACAAGACACGAAAATATTCTCACAAGACCATTCTCCCTATTCAGGTCAGTGTACAAGACTCAGGGTAAAAGCCCTATACAAGTCACAGTACAAGACATAGGGAGAATGATTATCCACAATGTTGATCAATCTATCAAACCATTCTCCCTCTTTAGGTCACATTGACTCAAGGAATACATCCCTATCCAAGTTAGTGTGACACGGTAAGAATAACATGATCTAAGAATGTGATTACTCCCTCTCAACTAGAGAGGAAATATCCACAAGTCCAAATTATCTCTGAAATATACAACTTCCTCTGGGGAGAGGATTTTATCAATTTTTTGTCATCAGTGGAGATATAGTGTAGCTTACTACTCCTTTCTACACCATGTCACAAATGTAGTGATACTTGGTGGCATTATATTGGATTCTTTGATAAGTTCATGTAGTTTCAATTATCACGGAATATCACTTTGGCCTCCAAACACGTTAGAAAGAATTATCATAAGTAAAATTTCTTCTAGAGTCACTACACATGTTGCTACTTGTTTTGGCCTCAGCACAAATATCCAAGAACCATAGTAGTAAAAAACAACCCTAGGTTGTATCATCAATACTTTCGACTTAGTCAGATAATCCCTGCAACCTTACCAGCATCAGTAATAGGCAGTAGTCAACATTACCATAAAGGTGTTAACTATAATCCAACATAGAAAATAAAATACAGATTCAACCAATTGCTTGTACAAAAATGAATCAACAGAGTGATGCATTTCTCTCAGTTTTATTATCATGGAAGTTGTCATGATCTTGCATTCCAGCAACCAAAGCCTCTGCGGGATTTTGATAACAACCTTCCCTTGCTAAAGGGAGACTTTATAAGACTTATAACCCAAGATCCTTCATATTCAATTTAACAACCAACTCCCTCTTTCATTGAAGAACCATATCTTTAAAACCTTGATAGATATGCATCAAATATTTTGATGAGCCAATCAATATAATTTATCAATTTAACAGCGGAGCTTTACCATGTTCCACATCACGCAGATTTTCATGGATATACAAAGTTCATAATACTATATCTCATAAAGGATTCTATCAAGCTTCATATTCTCAATCTTGAGTATAATCAAGATTATTTAACTAGATCCCTCTACTCTTGTTAGAGATGGGTAATAGCACATAAGAGAGATTATCTTCAGCAACAATCTTCAGAAAGCTTCTGCATATTATGGAAGTCACAATAGATTATATTGTATCTAACATGTTGATTATGTCTTCTCCCTCTGAGTCCAATGCTCATCAATCATAAGCCTTATTTCCATCATGTTCTCCCATCGATTTCCAGGACCAAGGATATCCTTATTATGTACCTGAAATTATCATTGAGAGGTCAAAGAAGAACAAATAAAGCCAATATTTATATACAAAGACAATATAAAAAAGGAAACAATATCAGAATTAATCAAGAAGGCACTTATATCTTGAGAGTGTATCGACTCCCTCTTGATATTGGTCTTCTTGCATCCAATCATCGAATCTGCCTCGTTCACCTCATCATCCAATAGCTAAGCTTTCTTCTTTCAAACAGAAGAAATCATTCCTATGGTTCATTTCACAAACCCTATGTGTTCTTTTCCAACCTTATTGATTGGTTAGGGTTTACAATTCTATGGATAGGGCGTTAATTTCAAACCCTATAATTTAATAATTCCTCAAATTTGTCTATGGTTTACAAACCCTAAATATGTGACACTCGTCCTTGCATTAGCATAATGAAATGGTCAATCTAGGGTTTTTCCACAAATTCTAAATCAAACCCTTTCTATGTCTTTCAAACCCTAAACACTTACAACCCTAAGGACAACCCAAGACATGCTTCCACATCTTACGTATTTTTGAAAAGTATGCATCAGATAAAAATTCCATATAGAGATACTCTGGTATCAATATTTCCAACATTAACATACCAATACTTCAATCAAGAATTTTCATCTTGCTGGGGTTTTAAAAATTCTTTTGTTATCAAATGTTAGAAAAATTTCCTTGTCGTCGTGTATAAGGAATGACTTCATCACCCTCTATTACCTAAAGCAAGGAATTTGGATTCTGCTTTGATATTTTAGATATTCATCATCATAATATTCTATTTCAAGCATGTTGTTGATGATACTTTCCTTTCTAGATGAATCCTTTGTAGCGCAAGGAAAGCAAGTACTCAAGCTTGGAATCTTGAATTTCAATGCAAGCCTTATGTCACATCAATTATCAGATATCTGCATGGTTTTTTCACCCTTCAATACTCAGAAGTTCAATTACTTTGTATGAAATTGTATCTTCAAATGGCTCAGTACCATATTCTGATTTAGCTTCTGCAATTATACTCAGATAGTTTCATTATGACACTTGGTATCTTTTTTATTTTTAGGCAGACTAATAGAGATATGAATCTTGGAGTAGAGTTTATGATGTAAATCATTCCAAGCCTCCAAAATTTTGCAACATACTTTGATCTAGAATCCACAAAAAACTTGTAATATTTTACTTCAATAGATATTCCACAAAGATATAATATGAATGCCTTGGATATTACAGATATTTAGATGGTGATTGAGAGTTTGAATGCCATATGACATAGATAGATGGCTCAGTTTGGCATGCACTTTATCCTTTCTCTAATTAGGTAAATGGGGTTTACTTAGAACTTTAAGACCTCAAGACTTTAGATCGGATCTTGATCTACCAAATATATTTGATCTTGACAACTTACAACAGTCGTGCATCAAATAATTTGAATGATAATACCATAGATAGAGTAAAAATATTGACTTTGATTTCCAAATCACTACTTGAATGTCATTTGTATATACCTTAGGGTAGATATTAATGCCTTTATGAATCTTGACTTGCAATTTTTCATTGATGCAACTCAGATTGACTTTGTCATTAGATTTAGAATAGAAGCATGTGTATTTCATTTCCTTCTTTGAAACATAATTTTAATTAGTCTGTAAGCATGCTCGGACTTTGACAAAGGTTACCTTTTATGTATGGAGACATATTTGAATACATGATTCCTTTAGCCAAGTACTATACAATGAGAACGAATAAATCACCACAGTATTATCAAGATATTTGTGAAGATGTTAATGCAAGATTCAAGCAGATAAAAAATTGTATAAACTGATGCAAATACATTTAAAAGATTCAAATCTTCATGTAGCATACCTTTGAGAATCAAATTATTAATCTTGAAGATAATAATCTCGGTCAATAGAGATGGAAGGAGTGTAGTTTTTAACCTTGTACAAAAATTATCTGCAAACGAATTCTTAAAAACAGAAAATAAACAATAGCAAGAGCATAAAACATAAAACAGATATACACAGAGATTTTTCCCCTGGATCCAAAATCGGGAGTACCAGCTTGATTTTTTATTATATTCTTTTTAGTGTTACAACACATATATATACATGCCGAAGCATTCATAACCCCAATCCATTAACCTTGGATTAGAACATAAATGTAGTTCCCTTGACCGGATCTACAAAATACAAGAGGCAGAAAACCATCACGCCCCAAAACCATGTGCAAACCCATGCACAAAACCATAAGCAGGTCAACCCACCTAAAATAGGGTCCAAAAAAATTTTCCCAGGGCATTGCCTGCCCCCTGCTGCTCCCGACACAAGCGAAGGCAGGCTACTGCCCCCCTATTACACCCTACTTCATGCATGTTCTAGTCGTGGAAATAATATAACACAAAACCAACACTATCCCACTTGTTTTTTTCTTTCCACAAGGGGCCACAAGAGAGATTAGTCATTAGTCCAGCCCTGCAACACCCATTATTTATCTACACCAAGAGAAATTCTCAGTGCTCATAGACTTCGTCAATGCATACGCAACATTCTTCAAAGTTTCAAACTTTACCAACAACACCTTTTTATCCTCAACCATATCTCTCACAAAGTGATATTGAACATCAATGTGCTTTGTATTTGAATGATAAGCAGGGTTCTTAGCCAAGAAAATTGCACTTTGACTATCACAGTCTATCCTTATATCTCATTGCACCAACCACATACTTGAACACCATCTCTGCAACCAAACTGCTTCCTTTCTTGTATGAGTGGTTGCCATGTATTCTGTCTTTGTAGTTGACAAAGCCACTACAGACTGTCTTTTACTCATCCAATTGATTGCACCTCTAAATAGGCTAAACACATACCCACTTGTAGATATTATTTGGTCTAGTTCTCCAGCCCAGTCTGCATCACAAAACCACGGATGTCCAAAACTCTGTCCAATCCTGGTCTTCCATGGTAGCACAAACCATAATCACTAGGGCCACACAAATATCTAAAAACCCACTTCACAGTTTTCCAATGCTCCTTCCCTGGTTTTGACATAAACCTGATCAATACTCTCATTGCATGTGCAATGTATGGTCTAGTACAGACCATTTCATACATTAGGCTACCCATTTCACTTGCATATGGAACATGGGACATATCTGCCTCTTCTTCTTATGTCTTCGGACATTGTTTAGCAGATAGCTTTACACATATAGGAATAGGAACCTTCATCGTTTTACTATCCTGCATATTGAACCTCTGTAATATTGTCTCGAAATACTTCCTCTGGTTTAACCAGAGCTTCCTCTTTTCCTAGTCTCTCTTAATTTCCATGCCCAAAATATAATTTGCAACTCCAAGATCCTTCATGTCGAATTTGGAGAACAATTGGGTCTTCAAATCCTGGATAATTTTTTTGTCAATTCCAATCATCAACATATCATCCACATACAAGACCAAATAAATAACACGGTCACCAATTAATTTAAAATACACACAGTGATCCTCTTTGCTTCTGGTGAAGCCAAGTCCTTGTATATAGGTATCAAATTTTGGATACCACATCTTTGGTGGTTGTTTTAACCCATATAGAGACTTTTTTAACCTACATACCAGTTCTTTCTTACCATTCACCGCAAAGCCTTCAAGTTGCTTCATGTAAATCTCCTCTTCCAGATCCCCCTGAAGAAATGTTGTCTTCACATCCATCTATTCTACCTCAAATCAACTGTAGCAGAAACAGATAAAATTAATCTAATAGAAGTAATCTTGGCAACATGAGAAAAAATAGCACCAAAATCAATTCCCGGAACCTGGGAATAACCTTTTTCTACCAAACAAGCTTTGTATTTCTCCAGCTTACCTTATGCATTCATCTTCTTCTTAAACATCCATTTTCTCCCGTTGGGCTTCCTTCCAGCCGGAAAATCCACCAAATCCCATGCCTCATTTTTGTGCAAGGATGTCATTTTATCAACCATGGCCTCCTTCTAGAGTTTTCCATACTATGAAGCCACTGCCTCCTTGACAGTTCTGAGATCATCATCAGTGATAGTTAAAGCAAAATTTGAGCAAAAAGTGGATGAAATATACCTTTCTGGTTGCCTTCTTTCCCGAACTGACCTTCTCACAACTGGATTTTGTGGCTCTTTCTCTTCTAAATCTTGTTTTGTTGTAGAGTATGATTCATCCTCCTTTAGCTCAAACTATATCTTCTCAAGTTCCTTTGGTAGGACTTCATTTTTAACAACATCTTTCACCTCTCTAAACACCACATCTTGGTTGTACACAACCTTCCTTGTTCTGGTTTCCAAAGCTTGTAACCTTTTAAACCATCCTTATACCCAATAAAGATGCACCTTTCATATTTATTATCCAACTTGGTCATTTTCTCCTTTGGAACATGTACATATGCATCACATCCAAATACCCTCATATGTGAAAGAGAGGGTTTATTATGATTCCATACCTCATGTGGATTCTTGTCCTCCAATGCTGATGAAGGTGATCTGTTAACCAGGTAACATGAAGTCTCCATTGCCTCTGCCCATAATTCTTGTCCTAACCCAGTATCACTAAGCATGTTGCTTTCCCTTTCCATCAGCGTTATGTTCATTCTTTCCAAAACTATGTTTTGTTGAGGTGTGTATGGAGTAGTCTTCTGTCATGCTATACCACACTTCTTACATAAATATTCAAATTCCTTATTGCAGAACTCTCCACCATTATTTGTCCTCAGCACCCTTATCTTCTTCTCTATCTGGTTTTTCGACAGAGCCTTAAATTCTTTAAATCTGTCAAAGACTTCAGATTTCTTCCTTAGGAAATATATCCATGTATTCCTTGAGAAGTCATCTATGAAAACTCACCTAGTGATGGAACTGACACTGGTCCAAACACATCACTGTGCACAAGCTCTGATATCATGTTTGCCCTCTTAGCACCAGAGGGAAAACTCACCCGATTCTGCTTCCATATACAAAATGTTCACAGAAATTGAAATCCAAAGATAAATTAGACATACCTTCTACCATACCATTACCATGCAGTATCTGAAGACCCTTCTCTCCAATATGTCCAAGCCTTTGATGCCATAGCATGGTATTTTCTCCAGAGACTGCTAGGCTTTCCGCTCCACTTTCAGGAACCACAGAACTGTTGCGCCCATCAATAATAGTGCTACCCTGAAGCTTGTACAGAGTTCTAATACAAACTACCTGCATTAATACCAATGCTCCCCGAACTATCTTGCAGGTATCTTTCTCGAACATTGTTTTTACACCCGCATCATCCATCTTGCTTACAGAAATCATATTTCTAGCCAATGCAGGAAAATGCATAATACCAGGAAGTGCTCTAATCCTTCCACCTTGAAACTTCAGCTTGACTTTTCCACGTCTGATGATTCTGACCTTCCTATCATCTCCTAAGAAGACATCACCACCATCATAATTCTCATACTCGCATAACCACTCCCTATGAGGAGTGAAGTGAAAGGATGCACCTGAGTCAATCAACCATGCATCATGATCTACATGTGTATTTGAAGAAAAAGCCAAATAAACATCCCCACCTTCATTTGAGGTCGTTTTTCCTCTGTAGAAGGAGCATCATCAAATCCCTTTCCTTTCTCAAGAAATTTAGATCTGCAATCCTTTTTGAAGTGCCCTTCCTTTTCGCATTTCCATCACACCTTTACAAGCTTTCCTGGAGAATTAGATCTCCCTCTAGATTGAGATCTCCCACTCGAAAACTTATTTTTTTTTATGTTCTGGGACCCTCCTTGTACAAAGAAGGCATCTCCATTCTGGCCCTCCATGTTTCTCCGTCTCATTTCCTCTGACAGCAAGGCTAAGACAATTTCATCAAAATTCAAGGTAGTTGTATTACTACCTATTGCAATAACCAGATTGTCCCACGAATCTGGTAGAGAACAAAAAATACTAATGCACTTATCTTCATCTGATATTTAAATATCAACATATAATAACTGACTTACCACATGATTGAAGGCGTTTAGATGCACTGTCACCGAGTCTCCATCCTTCATCCTCAGTGATGGCGGCCTATACCCACAGTCCCTTTTTATTCAAAGTTTCAACCTCCATCTGTGTGTAATTACATCCAAAGTTTCTTCCATGCCCAAGCAATTCATAAATTGGGCAAACTCTGCATACCCAAACCTTATATGTACACTATAATATCTCAATGTATATAATACCGCCTCCATTCAAATAACTGGGACTTTAAAATGAAATACCAATTCTAATACATACATGTCTGACCTTAAGGTAAGACCATTACTTATAACGTTGACGTTCTATCAACATATCGCCATGTTCCGTATTATAAAGTGAACCATGCAACATATAAATATCATACCTTATTTAACCCGCAAACCTTAACAATGATCAACACATACGTATGCATGGGCCCCAACATTGACAAGCCTTCCACATCCGACGGCGGATAATACGTCGCCTTGCCCCGTGTGATCCGACAGATATCGCTCGAGTTACTTGCATGAACGATAATGCGCGATGAGAACGTTTTTTTGGGTCCCGCCTTATGCCACGTGTCAGCCGCTCTATGGAATCACTCCAATTTCTCGAATACCTCTTACGCTACGAAGGCGGTGCGATCAAAACCGGAAACCCGCCTTTACTGTTCACTCCTGCAAGGTTTTGCGTCCTTTCGTGATCTAGTTCTCGCCTTCAAGGTTCCGCTCAGCTTTCGATTTAGACATTCAAGAATTCGCCAAACCATCGTGACCCTCGCTGGTACACAGAGAACACATAACCCTTTCACCGTACTCGGTTATCGAACGCTAGTCAGTTCCTTATGCGCGGCATAAAACCTCTATGCGTGGCTTAAAGCCATACCTCTGTTCATGGCATATACTCAATGAATATATAACTCCACTGTCTATCATTTCGAGACATAGTGTCGACAGTGTTAACATCGATCCCTCCAACCATATATAGAGTGCAATTAACCCCAATTTGTAGAGTACATAATTACACATTATCATACACTCTCCTTTCTGAATACACAGGCAAACTCTTAGCTCAATTTATAGAGTCCTGTTCCTACAAGAATTTAAGGCAATTTCACGTAGGAATTTCACCAATAAATGCACAACTACGAAGGTACTCTCCACACAGAGTTAAACAACAAATGCACAGTTACACTGAGATAATTTCCTCGTACGATTCGACCAAGAAGACATAAAGTCACACATGGAACTTATAAACAATTCTCCATAATTAGATATATATACATATAGGCGATCAATCTCAAAAGCAATCGCTTACAATTTCATGACAGGCCAGATATTCAGTTCAGTGGCCATTATCCTCCTACTATGTTGCTGAAGAATTTCTCCTCTCTAACTCTACAGGAATTTACATTTATACTGACACAAATGAGTCGATTCGACTTCTTGACAGAACCTCTTGAAATTCTCTAGTTCCTAAATTTAGACTTCAAACGGAAACTACTGAAACTGATCCTAAATCTACTCATACCCTTGGTTGTCTCTTCATATTCCTATCTTAACCAATTTCTCATGTTCTCAAATGACTTGAGAACAATTACAATTCCCTAGCAAATTTATTCAAAATATTAATATTTACAAGAAATTAAAACAACATCGGACCCCCTATGTCTACTTATGTACAAAGTAACTTTTGAGCCTAATGCCCCTGCATCAGACTCCCAAGCTTCAAATTGTTCATGATCTCCTGATCATGTGCTCTTCATCTCTGCCTCCAGGATCCCATACTTGGTTTTGTTGTTGTCCATCCGCTGCATCATCCTTCAACTGATCTTCTCCAGGCTTCCAGACTTTGTCCTGTAAGTCACCTCCAGCTATATTTTCACAATTTGCCTTTGTCCTCCCTGTACAAAAATCCTTTTGTTTCCTTACTGTTGTCTGCTGCTTAGGAGACACCCTTACCATCATTCTTCTGATGTATTCAATCTCCATGTCTAGCTTATCCTCTAGCTGGAAATTATCTTGCCCTCTACTGCTGCTTTCAATCTCTGTCGCTGCCAATATTGCTGCTCTTGCAGTCTCACAAGCTATTAACATGTTTACTACTTCTGCAGGTGTCATCCCCCATGTTGCGCCTGCTGCCACCATGGGTGTTGTTGATGCCAATGTTGCCTCCGCGCAAACATCCTGAATATCCTTTAGGATATTTCCCTCTGCAACACTCTTCTTTTGTTCACCATCTGCAAATTCATTCTCAGAAAATAATTCACTATTTAATTTCCTACCAGCAGTGACATATTCCTCTAGTATACTAGTAAACAGAATATGATTCTGCAAGCCAGTATCTGCTCCTCTCTTCTTCACAGCTTCAGGCATCCTTGCTTTAGGGTCTGCAATCCCTTTCTCTTCTTCAAATTCTCCCAGCAAACAACTCAGCCTTCTCTTTTGTGTTTGTTGCACATCTTCAATATGTTGTAATTTAAACTCAGCCTTTTCTTCTTCTTTGTGGGAAATCTTCAGCAATTTCCCCTCATCTCCTTGATTGAATTCAGCAATCAAATCAAGTTCTCTAGCCACTGTATCTTCATCTTCTGTCAGCATGGAATGTTGATTTTTCCTCACTTCAGCAGCGTTTAAAATCTGCTCGTCAGGCCGGCTTTGGCCTATCCAACTAGCCAACTCTTTTCTGTCAATGGTAGTGACAAATCCCTGCATATGAGACATGGTTGTCTCATCCTCCTTCAGCAACAGTTTTTCTTCTCTCAAGACAATTTCAAAGGATGAATTGTCTTCTGCATCACCTGTACACATAAACAAACTGTCAGTGTTAAAACCATGAGACCCAATGATCTCAATTGATGACCTGGTCACCAACTCTTCTCCCAGCAGTTCTAAGTCTGGTTCAAGGCTCAGAAATTCTTCATCATATTTCTCTTCAGCTGTCAGAGCAATCTCTACTGCTCCAATCATCATGCCCAGATGTTGATCCTTCACTAATGTTTCAGCCAACACAGTTTCCTTCTTATTCATCTCTCTGAAAACTTCCAATTGTTGTTCTTTCTCTTTCTCTACATGATTAACACATGAATCATCAGCAGTAAAGTTCCAATGCTTCAATGTCTCCTTTTCCTTTGACAACACATCAGTATGTTGTTTGGAACTTCCTTCCAAATCTTCTGTCAACACCCCAGCATGATAATCTGCATCCTTCGTGAGACTGTCAGCTAGTCTCACTTTTCTTCCATCATCTGCGCCATTAACTTCATCCATGAAGATCTTCCTACCTTGCTTTCCCAGCAACTTATCTAGTGCATAGGTCCTCTGCTTTTCCAAATATCTTCTTTGAAAATCTAACCTCCTATACAATTCAACAACTTCAATAAGAGTAGATTTCAGGAACTTTACACAACCTTTTATGCCTCTACTTGTTCTTGACCAATCCTCTGTTGGTCCTTCTCTCTCTACTCCAACATTCTGCTGGATATCTTCATTTGATCCTTCTGTCTTCATCTCTCCCTGAGATCTCACTATCTCAGCATTGATCCGAACATATTTAAGATTCAATGTCTTCTTCTCACCAACAAACTCTGAAGCTTGTTCATCTTCCTGTGGTGTTCCTGCAAACATACACAACTTTTTAGTTTTCAAATCACAAGACCTTTCAGCCTTGGCTGCTTCCTCAAGCACTTCTTCTTGAACAGGTCTGCACATGGAATCTTCAATTTCCATATTTGCCTCAAGAACTCTGGGTTCTTCTTCCTCTGTGGAGTCTGTCATCACTTCACATTTGTCAAACTAAAAAACACAAGCCCTTACATCATCTGGACTTGCCCAATAACTCAGGAAATCCTCAATGATTTCCTCCTCAGAAAGACAAGCTTCTTGCTGCTTCAAGTCTTCATCATGTCCCACAAGATCTCCTGTAAGTCTCCAATCTTCACCTGTGCTCTATTCTGCTTCACAGGCAGAAATTTCTTCTTTCAACTCAACTGCTCTGAGTTCTTCTCTCAATAAGGCAATCTTCTTCTGCCTCAACCACAACTGTAATGGTTGCCATTTCACATTCTTCCTCATGAGCCAACCAACTCTCTGGCTTTCTTCTATCCTCAGTTTCAATCTGTTGAACTCTTCCCTAATCTCAACAAATTCCTTCCAATACTCTTCATCTGTGAGTCTCTTCCCCATGCCAACTGTTTTGGCATCTTCCATCATTCTTCTGTTGTGGCCTCTCTTGCAATCTCTGCAGTCTCTGTTATGGCTCTCAGTATCCATTTTCTTCTCTAGGAGTTCTTCACTCACAAGTTGCACTAAGCCTCTGCAACAACAAGCTCTCTTGCTGCAACTTACCTCACCAATCCCTTCCTCTGGATCCGGATTTTGGCAAGCACTGGTTCACTATTTGCAAGAACCTTCTGAGCACTCTCTTTTGCTCACTAGGCTTCACTCTGCAACTTTCCTCAAGAACACCTCTTTTCTTCTGTCATCCAACCTCAGTTGGGAATCTTCCAGGTTCTGCCACACTTTTCTTCACTCAGAATCCCTTGTTGGATTCTTCTATCACTGTTCTCAAAGCTTGTGATCTGTTTCTGCTGAGATGTCTTCAATTGTCTGCACTCTGACTTCTGCAAACAATCCTTCAACCAGAGTTAAACACTGCTCATTTCTCTTGAGAACACTGCAATTGTCCTCTTTATCCAGCCTTCAGCTGAATACCAGGCTCACTGTCTTCACCATCAAGCTCTGTCTTCAATTTTCAGCAACCATAATTCTGCAATTACAATTTCAAATCAGATTAAAGTTAATTACCTGCAAGATCATGATCTTGTCCTCCACTCACTCTGAAAATCTTGTTCATTGTGATTATGTGTATCCTTGCTGCCTAATCTTCCTTCTTCAAATCTGCAGTCTTCAAAACTCTTGTCCTTCAATTGGACTCTGCAATTCTGCAATCACCTTCATTGTATCTCTGTAGGCTACAATCTTATCAGTTTCCACAAGTCTGGTTTCCTTGCATTCACCAAACTTGGACTTTTCAAAAAGAGCTATTCCTGAAGCTCTGATACCACTTGATGGCGGCCTATACCCACAGTCCCTGTTTACTCAAAGTTTCAACTTCCATCTGTGTGTAATTACATCCAAATTTTCTTCCATGCCCAAGCAATTCACAAATTGGGCAAACTCTGCATACCCAAACCTTATATGTACACTATAATATCTCAATGTATATAATACCGCCTTTGTTCAAATAACCGGGACTTTAAAATGAAATACCAATGCTAATACAGACCTGTCCGACCTTAAGGTAGGACCATTACTTATAACGTTGACGTTCTATCAACATATCGCCATGTTCCGTATTATAAAGTGAACCATGCAACATATAAATATCATACCTTATTTAACCCACAAACCTTAACAATGATCAACACATAGGTATGCATGGGCCCCAACACTGACAAGCCTTCCACATCTGACGGCGGATAATACGTCGCCTTGCCCCGTGTGATCCAACGGATATCGCTCAAGTTACTTGCATGAACGATAATGCGCGATGAGAGCGGTTTTTTGGGTCCTGCCTTATGCCACGTGTCAGCCGCTCTATGGAATCGCTCCAATTTCTCGAATACCACTTACCCTACGAAGGCGGTGCGATCAAAATCGGAAACCCGCCTTTACTGTTCACTCCTGCAAGGTTCTGTGTCCTTCCGTGATCCGGTTCTCGCCTTCAAGGTTCCGCTCAACTTTCGATTTAGACATTCAAGAATTCACCAAACCACCGTGACCCTCACTGGTACACAGACAACGCATAACCCTTTCACCGTACTCGGTTATCGAACGCCAGTCAGTTCCTTATGCGCGGCATAAAACCTCTATGCTTGGCTTAAAGCCATACCTCTGTTCATGGCATATACTCAATGAATATATAACTCCACTGTCTATCAGTTCGAGACACAGTGTCGATAGTATTAACATCGATCCCTCCAACCATATACAGAGTGCAATTAACCCCAATTTGCAGAGTACATAATTACACATTATCATACACTCTCCTTTCTGAATACACAGGCAGACTCTTAGCTCAATTTATAGAGTCCTGCTCCTACAAGAATTTAAGGCAATTTCACGCAAGAATTTCACCAATAAATGCACAACTACGAAGGTACTCTCCACACAGAGTTAAACAACAAATGCACAGTTACACTGAGATAATTTCCTCATACGATTCGACCATGAATACATAAAGTCACACATGGAACTTATAAACAATTCTCCATAATTAGATATATATACATACAGGTGATCAATCTCAAAAGTAATCGCTTACAATTTCATGACAGGTCAGATATTCAGTTCAGTGGCCATTATCCTCCTACTTTGTTGCTGAAGAATTTCCCCTCTAAAACTCTACAGGGATTTACATTTATACTAACACAAATGAGTCGATTCGATTTCTTGACGGAACCTCTTGAAATTATCTAGTTCTTAAATTTAGACTTCAAAATGAAACTACTGAAACTGATCATAAATCTACTCATACCCTTGGCTGTCTCTTCATATTCCTATCTTAACCAATTTCTCATGTTCTCAAATGACTTGAGAACAATTACAATTCCCTACGAAATTTATTCAAAATATTAATATTTACAAGAAATTAAAACAGCATGGGACCCCCTATGTCTACTTATGTACAAAGTAAATTTTGAGCCTAATGCCCCTGCATCACTCAGGTTATACAATTTTTTTCATAGGAAAAATTTATTCACCAGATACTTAGATTGGTACAAAGTCTCGAACTTGACCCACAAAGTCTTCATCATAGCTTCCCCATATACATTCAACAGTACTGAATCTGAGATATACAACCGTATTGTCCTCTTTGCTTTCTAACCCAACTTCGCCCAAACATCATCTGACATTGTCATTGGTTTAGTACTCGGATCTACTGCGATCCACTGATCTTTATCCACCAGCAGATCCTCCATCTTCAGCTTCCACAACTCAAAACTCTGACCATTGAATTTATCGATCTCTATCTTTCCACTGCTTGCCATCTTTTTTCACCACAAGAATCGATCCCACAGATTTTCCACTGAATAGGGTCTACCACAGACTCTAGCATAAAAAACCCCTCGGCAACAAAGACGCCCCCTTGAAGCCAAAACAAATCTAATATCAAATGTAGGTTTTAACCCTGTACAGAAATTATCTGCAAACGAATTCTCAAAAACAGAAAATAAACAATAGCGAGAGCATAAAAAATAAAATAGATATACACAGAGATTTTTCCCCTGGATCCCAAATCAAGACTACCAACTTGATTTTTCATTATATTCATTTTAGTGTTACAACACATATATATACATGTCGAAGCATTCATATACCCCAATACATTAACCCTGGATTAGAACATAGCCGTAGTTCCATTGACCGGATCTACAAAATACTAGGGGCGGAAACCCATCATGCCCCAAAACCATGTTCTAACCCATGCACAAAACCATAGGTGGGTCTGCCCTAAAATAGGGTCCAAAAAAAATTTCACGCGGTGTTGCCCCAGAGCCTGTGCACGGGGCTACCCGCCCCCTATTGCGCCTGGCACAAGCGAAGGGGGGCTCTTGCCCCCCGCTTCATGCCTGTTATATTCATGGAAATAATATAACACAAACCAACATGGAGATTTGACTTTGTAGTAGTGAGTGGTATAATGAGAGCATCCTCAAGCTAGGGTAGAAATCATACCTTCCAGGATTTTCTCAGGGAATTTTTACGAGCTTCTTTCAAGGGTATCTCCTAAAAGGTGATCCACAACTTTCTTCCTTTACTCTTTCTCTGATACCATGTTGAAAAATCGAGTGGAAGAAAAATTTTGAACTACAAAGAATTACTTGTGAATGTATTAGGTATTCTTTACAATTTAATTAACTTCATCAAAAAATTACACTTCAAAAATTAAACGAATAGTAAGGAGAAAGAAGAGATCACAATGCAGAATAACAAGAGACACCATAATTAGGTCAAAGATCAGAGAAAAACCCCACAAGAGAGAAAACCCAACCAAATATTTCTTAGAGAGATCCTTCAACAATACATCATGACAAAGATTATACTATCCAAAAAAGGATTCAACGAGTGCTAAGTCTCCACAACTGAATTTCCAACAAAGATCACTGAGGAGACATTGATCCTATCATCATATCACAAAAGACAATCATATTAGAATTCAAATCTAGGTTCAGGTCTCAGACCCAGACTTCATATCACTATAATAATAAGAAGGTATCGAACACCAAACTTTAAATTGCAATAATAATAAGCAGATCTTGAATACCATACTTTAGATCTCAATGATAATAAGCATATCTCAAATGCCAGACTTCTTATATCAATAATAATATGTAGATCTTGAATTCCAGACATCAAAACTCAATGTTAATAAGCATATATTGAATACCATACTTCAGATCACATTGATAATAAGAAAATCTTGAATATCGGACTTCATATCTCAATTATAATAAGCAAATTTCGAACCTTTGACTTCAGACCATAAGTATAATGAACAAATATCTAACCTCTAACTTCAAATCATAAGTATAACGAGCAAGTCTCTAATCACTGATTTCATATCATAAATGAAATGAGCATATCTATGGATCTCAGATGACTTCACATAGGAGAGTCGATGAGTAAGGTATGTGTGTTCCAATAGCATGCACAGGAGAGTGAATTAAACTCTTTATATAGCCATCATATGATCTGAATGAGTGAGTTTCTGGGTAAGTCAACTAGCCATCATGTGATCTGAATGAGAGAGTTCCAAGGCAATCCAACTAGCCATCATGTGATTCGAATGTGACAATTTCAAGGAAAGACAACTAGCCATCATGTGATCCGACATATCACTTGTGGAGACACTTGAAAATATAAATAAAATAATAATTTTCTTCTTTCCAAAAATAAATTTTGACCAAATTAAAAACATGAACAACATGCTAGAAACAATAATAATTTATTTCTTCTCTAGTACAATGATAATTATTAAGACCGACCATAGCTACACATTCTTCAACATTGCACTCCTTGCAATATCCATTTTGTCAAATTCTTGGCTACTCGTGACTTGATATGTTATCTATTACGTCTCGATCAGGCTTGGAATGTAAATTATCTGTAAACTATCATGGATATTCCACTAGATACTTTGTCACAACAGATTTGATAATAATACATTAGAACACTGAATTTTTACATTATTACAGTTTTATTAAAATTCTATATTTGTATATTTAATTGTAATTATTGCATGCATGTGAATGGAAATTATGCAGAAAAGTAGTGAAAGACAAAATAATCTCACACACTCACACAAGACATAAGATATTCCCTTTGGGAAACCCTTTCGGGAGAAAACCCAGCTAGAAGGTGAGGTCGCTTCGCTCTCTTTCTCTGTCTGGAAATATGGTTGCAGGTACAAATAAGTAATGCATGTGGCCCATGGGCTACTAAAGTGCACATATCCTCTCTGTGTTCTCTACCTCCTATCTCTCCTAGCTATTTTTTCTTAGCTATGGAAACAAATGATCTCGAAAGAATGGTATGCCTCTTCCTCCTAGTGGCTCAATTATAACACAACCTAATATCCTACAAGTGGTTAAGTTTGACTACGTCAACTCTTAACTAGAGTTAAAATATAGACTCATATAGAATATTTTACATCACAAACACGTGGCTAGCCCCTTTTCCATGAATAATGGGGGTCGATGTGGCATCCTCCCGAACTATAGGTGTGAAAACATGAAGGTCAACATTTGAGTGGCATAACTTTTGCATACAGACTCTGATTGACGGGCTTCTTGCATCGTTTGAATAATCTATGTAGAATAGCATGGAAAGGTGAAATCTATAGCGACAAATTTTTACCCCCAAAAAATTTCGTTTGATGCCTCAAAATTCTCCTAGAATGTTTCAGACCTTGTTTTTCCAAACTGGGTCCCGCCAGTAAAAATGGTCCCATCAATTGATTCCTCCAATTTTTCCACTATAAATGCATCGATATGGATGAAAAACAATATAATGATCCAATCTGAATCACACCTCCCCATTTTGGGAGGCTTTTGGTCCCCAAAAGCTTTTACTGAATGAGGTGAGGGAATTTTTCCTCCACCTTCTCTCAGGTGTACCATTTAGCTTTTCCTGGAAGTTGTCCCTTCAACCCAATCTGCAAAAGGTAATGTTTCCCATGTCTTGTAGTTCTGGACCTCTTCTACAAAACTGTATCTTCTGTCAATGTTTCCTAAGCGTCTGGTTCCAAAACCTCCACAGAAGGTAGGAGTTGTTCCTCTTCCTAATCTAGTATGGAAGGCTCATAGAGTTTCAAATTCTCCGCATTCATAACTAAGTAAATGTGCATATATGGTGGTAGACTAAGTCAATAGGCATTATTACCCACCATTTCCAGTATCTTAGAGGGACCATATCTCAGAGCCTTAATTTTCTTACCAGACGCCTACAGCCTCTCCTTTTTCAACTGTAGCCATACTTTGTCACCCACCTTGAACAATTGCTCTATTTTGTGTTGGTCATGCCTGACCTTATACTTCTCTTGCGACTTCTGCAATGTTTATTGTACCTGTAGATGGATCTGCCTGATCTTCTCTATAAATTTTTTAGCTCTCAAAGCATCTCTTATAATATATTCCCTCACTCCTTGATGACCATATGAAATATCCAAAAGTGAAGGTGGAAAATATCCAAAATAGGTTTCAAAAGGGGGATTTCCTGTAGAAGTGTGGATTGCTATGTTATAAGAATGTTGATTATATACCAGATTTTCATCCCTGGTCTTTAGATGCTTATAGTTGTATCCCCTTAGAAGTTGCCCCAAAGTCATGTTGACTACTTTTGTCTACCCATCTGCCTATGGATGGAATATTGTAGATCTCTTCAACTTTGTGTCCATCTTCTCCCACAATGTAGTCCAGAATGCATTGAGAAATTTTTTTTTGCTTCTTGTCCATTGATGGTCTTTTTACAGGGCATCAAAACACACATATTTCTGAACATGTCGACTACCATGAACATGTAATCATGTCCCTTCTTGGTTCTCGGTAAACCTCCCACAAATTCCATGGAAATGCTTTCCCAAGGATGAGTAGGTACGTGTAAGGGATGATAAAGACCCTATTTCATGTTGCTAGGATTGCTGGTACAACAAAGCATGCATCCTCTTATTAACCTAGCTACCTGATCTTGCATCTTGGCCCAATACACATACCTCTGCAATTTAGCCATGTTCTCCCTACACCAAATTTCCCTGCAACCTTGGGGGTGTGATCCTCTCTAATCAACTGCAATCGCTCACCTTTAGGAACACATAGCTTATCTAGCCTATAGAGTAATATGTCCTAGAGATGTTATTCAATGATGTCGCCATCGTGCACACGACTCTGATTCTGCAACTAATGATACACCTCCTTGAAGTCCTCATTCTCTAAATATTTCTTTTTGTATGTATCATGGATGAATGGCTCCAAGTGCATAAGAGTCCCCAAAGTTGTAATCATTGATGTGGTTGGCCTTGAAAGCATGTTTTCCAACTTGTTTATTCTTCCATTCTTATATTTGATCACTAAATGAAATTGTTGTAAAAACCACATCCAATTGTAATTCTCGGTTTGTTGTAGCTTACTCTAGCCCTGCAAGTGTTGTAATGGCTAGTGATATGTGTGGATCACTGTCTCTTTTCCCATCAGTTAGTGCTTTCACTTCACAATGTGCACCATGGTATAAATCTCCTTGTCGTAGGTAGGGTAGTTAAGAAATGCCCCATGAAATACTTCAGAATGGTAGCATACACGTCTTCCTCCTTGCATCAAGACATCTCCCATAGCATACCCACTCACATCTATATCCACTTAGAAGGGTCGATGCAAGTTTGATAATGCCAGAACTGGTGCTTGACTAATCTTCTTCTTTAGCTCCTTGAACACCTTGTGTTGACCTTTTCCCCACTGGAAACTCTTGCCACTTGTTGTTATAGTATGGAGCGGTGTTTCTACCATTGAAAACGAGGCTATGAATTTCCTCAGGTATTGTGTTGCCCCAGTGAAACTCCTGATCTCAAAAAAATTAGTAGGCATCAACCATTTCATAATGCCCTCCATCTTGGAAGTATCTATCTTCAGCTCTCCTCCACCGATCACATACCCTAGATACACCAAAAGCTATTATGCAAACTCGCACATCTTGAGATTTTTTAGTAGTTGGTGCTTCTTAAATGTTTCTTGCACCTACGTCAAATGTGACATATTCTCCTCCCAGGTAGCACTATATACCAGTGTATCAAGTAAATATAAAATAACAAATGAATTTATAAAAGGGTGTAGTACATCATTCATTAATCTCATAAATGTAATTGGTGCATTACATAGGCCAAATGGCATGACTAACCACTCATACAAACCATGTTTGGTTTTGAAGGTGGTCTTCTATGTATCTTCTTCTTTGACTCGAACTTGGTGACATCTAGACTTCAAGTCCATCTTGGTGAAGTACTTTTCTTGTTGCAATTGATCTAGCATATCATTTATCTTGGGTAGAGGGTATTTGTTTTTGAGTGTGATTTTATTCAATTCCTTGTAATCTATACACATTAGCCAAGTCCCATCCTTCTTCGCCACATTGATGATGGGTGACCCACATGGTCATGTACTTGGTTGAGCTACACCATGTTCCAATAGTTGTTGCAATTGTTTCTTCAGTTGAATTGCTTCTATAACAAACTTCATATACAACCCAATATTTGGCAATGAGAAGTCTGGAAATAGTTAGATCTCATGTTCCACTTCTATCTTAGGTGGTAACCCCTTGGGTTCTCAAAACACATCCTTGTATTCCTGTAAGCATTACTCCAATTTTTTTTTTCCATAGTACACCCCTCAAGGGAAGCCTTGCTTTTTATTGGCTCCTCTTCGAACTGACTTTCTCTTAAAAACAATAAAACATACTTCTTGCTGGAATTGATCAATTTCTTGGCTTGGTTGTCACTTACAAGTGGAATTTTTTACTTGCATTTGTGTGCATTGATTATGAACTATTTTCCATCCTTGACGAGCCAGTATTGGTTGGTTCTCCTCATGAATATCGCATCACACATGTACATGTATGGAATCCAAAGCACGACTCCATGTACATAAAGGGGAACCACATCTAGAAATAATTCATCAATAAAATCAACATTGATATTTACCCATCCCAGTGAATATGGGTTTGGATGATCACAAACTTCCAGCGCCAACTTCTTGAACAACACTACTACAATGAGATTCGCCTACAATTTTGAGTCAAACAGAGCATCAATCTTTGTCTTCTTGACTTGTATCTTTATATGGAAGAGTTTGATTATTTCTTTCTCTTCATGTTGCTAAAAGATACTCAGATTCACCTCTTTCTATACTGACATACACAAATTTTTATCATCCATATCTGAGTTGCTTTCAAATTGGTTGCTCTAATCTGTGGCCATGAGATTCTTCTTCTTATTTTATTTCTTGTTCTTCGATTTTAGCTCTGGATGCAACTTCCACCACTTCTCCTTTGTATGGCCATCAATGTTGTAGTGGTTGCTAGGATGTTTGCACTGATGTGTTGTGGCTTCATATTTTTACCTTTTCCCCCTTTTTGCTTCTTCTTCCCCTCCTTAGAAGCATATTGTTGCTCCTTCTACTTGTATCCAATCAAGTGGCGGTGCAGACCCCCCAAATACTTGAGTACATCTGGGTTCTTTGAAGAGATACCCGACATTATAGCCATCTTTCTGAATTTCATGTTGTACTCTTGCACGCTTTGGCCCGGAATTTGTCTTAAGTAATGCCACCGGATCCACTAGTCCTCCACGTACCCAATGGGATAAAACTGTGACTTAATGAGGGTTTTGAAATCCTCCCACTTAGTCACTAGAGGTTCTCCCTACAACCTCAGGGTTTCTGTGTGGATCTCCCACCAAGTTAGTGCATGGCCCTCTAATTTCAGTCGCGCGAATGAGACCTTTTATCCTTCCTTGATCTGATGGACGTTGAAATAAACTTCCAGTTGCTACAATTAGTGGTTCAGCTTAGAGCATCAATATCGCCATGGTACAAATTGATTTCAACTTTTGCTTCCATTTTAAACAGGGACTAATCTATGGCACTCTATTCGTGTTGATATTTTTTGGGTTCTTTCTTCGACTGGTTCTCAATCTCCCTAATCTTTTGATCCCCATTTTGATTTTTCCTTTGCATTCAAACCCCCATCTTCTCTAAGTATCCCCAGCTTACTATTCAAGGCCGACACGAGGAGATTTTCATTGCGGTTGATATCTACAACTTGTTGTTCCAGTCACGTAAACCTCACCTCTGCAAGATCATGACATTCACTTACAGATTCGTCGGCCATTATTAAGGTTTAAAAATTTTCGACCTCGTCAATCTAGATCCATACAATCTCCACAAATAAACCTTTTGTGATACCAAATTATCCGTAAAGTACCATGGATATTCCACTGGATAGTTCGTCACAATAGATCTAATAATAATATATTAAAATACTGAATTTTTATATTATTACAGTTTTATTTAAATCCTAGATTTGTATATTTAACTGTAATTATTGCATGCATGTGAATGGAAATTATGCAGAAAAGTAGAGAATGACAAAATAAGCTCTCACGCACACATAAGAGACAAGATCTCCTCTCTGGAAAACCCTTTCGGGAGAAAACCCAGCTGGAAGGTGAGATCGCTTTGTTCTCTCTCTGTCTGGAAATATGGCTGCAGGTACAAAGAAGAATTGTTTGTGGCTCGTGGGCAGCTATAGTGCATAGATTCTCTCTGTGATCTCTACCTCCTATCTCCCCTGGTTATCTTTGTGCAACTATGGAACAAAATACTCACAAAATAATGGAATTCTTTTTCAATGGCTCAGTTATTGTAGAAAATCCATGTAGATTCCACTGATAATTGTAATATGCTAAAACATTATACTTGAATCTACTCTACTAATTCCAGAAACCAATTTAGATCTTGAAATCGCAAAACATGAAAGAGAAATAATTGCAATTGCACAACAGAAATATTTATTTGGGGAAAGCCTCAGCTAAAAACCCCGCTATTAGTATATTACATAAGCCAAAGAATATGAGAAGATTACAATGTTTTTCTCCAGGCTAAGAAACCTTTGCACTATCTCTATATGTCTCAATGATTCCTAGACAAGCCTAGTTCAATACTTAACCAATTTATGGCTTGCCTAAGTCCCTATTTCCTAGCGTAGTTTCCTTGGTAATTAGGCCCTATTAATTAGGGAAATTCCCAATCCATACTGCGCAATCCATTAGGGGCATTCCTCTGACTGCATGCACCACTTGTACAATTCGAATAATTATACAACTGATAGTACACTGCCCTTGAACTCCAATATCAACTAAGTCTTTCTCAGAACTAACATGCATGAGTTATTTATGAGTGAATTATCAGTGATCTTATTGATCACTGCATGTGAATTAAATCTAACCTATCTCCAATTCCTCCATCGGTGAGAACTAGTTAAACTGAGTTAATTAATTACAACTCAAAATAAACTCAACCAAAGCTCCTATAATGTAGGATACACTCTACATGCCTCTAATTTGACCCTCAACTCAAATTAACTGAACCAACTTATAGTTAACTCATACAGGTTGTCATGTGATGTGGAATTACAATTTTCTTTTAATTTAATTCAAGGGAAAATTAAATTAGAAGTCTTTCTTGGTGCCATTTTCAACACTCCCTTTCAGCAAGAAAGGGATTGTCTAATAGCCTGATCTTGCCTTTATGAAACTCGAATTTTCTTCTTGACAATGCCTTCGTCAAGATGTCTTCATCCTGCTCCTCTATAGGAATTTACTCTAATATAATAATTCGTCTCTGCACACAATCTCTGAGATGGTGATACCGAATGTCGATATGCTTGGACCTGTCATGAAAAAGAGTTTGATGCAACTCTGGTTATCACAATAAATCACCGTCGGATCCATTTGTTGACCAAACAATCCAACAAGGATCTTCCTCATGTAGATAGCATCACAATTTGCTTGACTAACATCCATGTACTCTGCTTCTGCTGAACTGATCTCTGCTTCATGTTGTATCAGGAAACTGTTGCTGACCCAATACTGAAGATTTCCCCTGATGTGATGTTCCTGTCGGATGGACTCCCTACCCACTCTGCATCTGTGAAGCCTTGAAGCTTCACTCCCTCTATCCATTTGTACCAAAGACCAAACTCACTGGTGCCTCTTAGGTATCTCAACACATGTTTGGATTCCTTCCAGTAATGCTTGGTCGGCTTAACCATAGCTTGACTAATTTGGTTAACTACGTAACATATGTTCAGTCGTGTGTTCACCAAGTACATGAGTGAACCCACAAGCTGCCTGTAAATGGTAGCTTCTACCACTTCACCTAAAGTAGTTGTTGATTTTGGGTAGCATCAGATGTGCTCTAAGTGTCAAATTTTGTGGAGAGACTTAAACACATGTATTCCAGATAACCCATAAATCGTTTGGTGAAATTCCACTTGAATTGTATTCTATAGAAATAATTAATTATTTTTAAAGGGACCTAAGTCTAAACTTAGGAAAATAAAATAATTAAAGTGTATTAATAGAATATGAGTGAGAATGATCTAGAAAACATGGATCAAGTCAAAAGTTAAATCTTAGTCGTTGATTATAAATCTAATCTGAGTCGTTCAAGTCTCAACGAGAAGATTACAAAGACTTGAAGGGTCATTTGGAAATTACATTTTTTGAGACACGGAGGATCTAGAAATTGAATTTTTATGACGGAGCAATGCTCAAAGGAAAATCAGATCTTAGTGATTCTTGATTGCAGTGAGGGGCAATAGATTTGTTTGGAAGATTTCCTAAACTGGATAATACACAACAGCAGAGACAGAAAGAGCCACAGTAGCAGCACAAGCCAGTGATGCAGTGTGATCCGAATTTATGCAGGAACGCAACAGAATACACATACTATGGTCCCCGTCGAAGTAAATTGGTACATCAATTTCCCGAGGTCGTAACATTGGCATACTATCTCTGTTTGACGCATATAATACATTGTTAAAAAGATCTATCCGAGGACTACAACTATTGATAGAAAATATTGAGACTGGAACAAACTTATATTTGTCAGCGAATATGAGATTGTTCCAGACTCTATAT
Organism: Pinus albicaulis; assembly: GCA_034641835.2. Classification (NCBI taxonomy): domain Eukaryota; kingdom Viridiplantae; phylum Streptophyta; class Pinopsida; order Pinales; family Pinaceae; genus Pinus; species Pinus albicaulis. The sequence continues at coordinate 228,628,003 of CM076576.1, forward strand.
TCGCTGTCAACAATTGTAGTCCTCGAATAGACCTTTCTAACGATGTATCATATGCGTCAAACAAAGATAGTATGCCAAAGTTACAACCTCAGGAAATTGATGTATTAATTTACCCCGACAGAGCCCATAGTCTAGTGTTTCATCTCCTAAGGTTAGGTTTTTGGATGTTTAGGGTTTTCCATTGTTTCTCAGTGATATATAGGCCTTCGAATCCCATTGTAACACATAGTTCAGAGGCATGTAGCCGCCACATCTCTTCTTAGAAATAAGCTACCAACGTCGTAGCTAGTTTATTTCCATTTTGTCTGTAAACAAATTTCAGTTCATTGATATTAATGAAATGAAGTGTTATTTTCATTGCATCTTTGTATTTATGTTTATATGTGTATTTTGTTGCATTCCTACATAAATTCAGATCAGTGGTATCAGAGCCGGGACCCAGAGCGTTTGAGGGGGGGTGTTGATTCCCCGAGCTGCGTTTGAGAAGGGGTGTTGTTGTAATCACTGCGCCTTTATGGAGTCTGTAATTCCCACCCTGAGGATCCAAGTTACCGGTTTGGAAGTTTACCAACACCTACGGGTTTTGGTGTAATGAAAAACCTCTACATGGTATCAGAGCATGGTATTCCTGTTATATCGAGTTGTCAAAGCAGACCAACTCCTTCACCAGGGCAAGTGGCTCACTAGGGACCAAGTTCAGCAGAAGTTTCCTCATCTCATGGAGGAACTCCACGCAATGGGGACCACTACTTCTTAAAGGGGGAGGAATGATCCATGTGGATATTGGTGGCCACCTACCTATTCCACTTGGACCCCACCATTGTTTCTTTCAATTTTTCAGTTTCCTTAATTGTCGCACAATTTACTATTTTTGGCAGTTTTCAAGTCTTGAACTTTCAAAGCTGTCTTAGGGCCCTAAACGACATTTTTTGAGCATGAAACATCCAACAAAATGAGTTTGTTCCAGAGTCAATATTCTTTTATATTCGATAGGTTTGTGCATCAACATATAGATTTGCCTAAACGTTTTTTGAAGTGTCTAAAAGCATCAAATCTACTAAAGTATAAATTTTTCTCAAGTTTCTCACTCAAAAAGAAACTTGCATTGTAAAACATTTTATCCCTCTTAATAATGGAGTAGTCTACCCAGGCAACGTTTTAGCCCGGACGGCAGTTTTTTGCCGGAATCCGGGCAACTTAAATTCAAGAAATCAGGTACTTGCAATGTTTGAAATCCATTTTTGAGGTTGGAAATGGATTCAGCACTACCATAATCCCTTAGGGCACTCAAAATACTTAAGTTTAACAACTGCAAACATGATTCTGATGAAATCTTTGCCAGATTTTTTAAAAATCTTTGCCGGAGTCCG